>JAIOJX010000031.1:45689739-47062656 GCA_022376925.1 Tragulus kanchil
GCAGATCTCAGCAGGAAAGTGCTGGACAAACCTTGCTGAGGCACAGAAACCAAGAGAGGAGTACATCTGACCATGTGGGTAGAAATGCGCCTTCTATGCTCAAGAGAACTGTGGGGGAAAGAGTGCCTGAAGAGACTCTGGAGGACCCAAGAGTGGGTCCTTGAACCACTGGTCAGGCTAGTGAATAGCTCACTTGGTAAAAAACCTGCCTGCAAGGCAGGAGACCTGGGTTTGGGAAGATATCCAGAGAAGGAAATGGCGACCCACTCCAGTATTCTTGCCTGCAGAATCCCATGGACAGAGGAACTTGGCAGACTACAGTTCATGGGGTCTCAAGAGCTGAACATGACTTAGAGACTAAACCATCAGAGTGAGTGAGAGGCCCACAGCACAGTGATGGCCACTCTGCCTTCTTTTCTTGACTTTCCTCATTTTTGGTCTTGTACTCTCCAGTGAAGGGTTGGAGAAGGGGGTTTGGGGCAGGGGAAGTACAGGACTGAAACTGTGCTAAGTCCACCCCTTTATCTCACTGTAGTTAGCAAAATAAAGGTTTTCCCCAAAGATTGTACACCTTAATCCCTGGAGCTTGTGGATATATGTCACGTTGCATGGATGGCAGAAGATATGTTGCAAGGTGATTAAGGTTATGCAGCTGGAGATGGGGAAAGAAGCCTGGACTATCCAAGCGTCCAATGTTATCCCATAAATCTTTAAAAGAAGAGAACTATTCCTGGCTGGAGAGAGAGATGTGATGGAGGAAGGAGGAGAGACTTGAAGCACAAAGGAAACCTTACCCCCCACTGCTGGTTGTGAAAGAGCAGAAAGGAGGTCCTGTGCCAGGGGATGTGGTGGGCTCTAGAAGCTGGGAACAGCTCTCAGTGGACCAGAAGCAAGGGACTCCGACCATTCCCCACCGCCCCCCACTCTTCACAGAACCCTGTTTTCCATTGGATGAGTCCCCATTTGCACATCCAGCAAGCATCCTCTTGCCATGTGCTGGCTCTGTGAAGTATGATTTCCTGTTTTCCTTCCCATCACACGTGGCTTGGAAGAGTGGAGAGAGAGCAGTTGTCTCTCATGAGCCAACAAGACCACCAGAGAAGAAGGTCTGGAGGTGGTTGAAGGTGTGAGCAGATCTCAGCAGGAAAGTGCTGGACAAACCTTGCTGAGGCACAGAAACCAAGAGAGGAGTACATCTGACCATGTGGGTAGAAATGCGCCTTCTATGCTCAAGAGAACTGTGGGGGAAAGAGTGCCTGAAGAGACTCTGGAGGACCCAAGAGTGGGTCCTTGAACCACTGGTCAGGCTAGTGAATAGCTCACTTGGTAAAAAACCTGCCTGCAAGGCAGGAGACCTGGGTTTGGGAAGATATCCAGAGAAGGAAATGGCGACCCACTCCAGTATTCTTGCCTGCAGAATCCCATGGACAGAGGAACTTGGCAGACTACAGTTCATGGGGTCTCAAGAGCTGAACATGACTTAGAGACTAAACCATCAGAGTGAGTGAGAGGCCCACAGCACAGTGATGGCCACTCTGCCTTCTTTTCTTGACTTTCCTCATTTTTGGTCTTGTACTCTCCAGTGAAGGGTTGGAGAAGGGGGTTTGGGGCAGGGGAAGTACAGGACTGAAACTGTGCTAAGTCCACCCCTTTATCTCACTGTAGTTAGCAAAATAAAGGTTTTCCCCAAAGATTGTACACCTTAATCCCTGGAGCTTGTGGATATATGTCACGTTGCATGGATGGCAGAAGATATGTTGCAAGGTGATTAAGGTTATGCAGCTGGAGATGGGGAAAGAAGCCTGGACTATCCAAGCGTCCAATGTTATCCCATAAATCTTTAAAAGAAGAGAACTATTCCTGGCTGGAGAGAGAGATGATGGAGGAAGGAGGAGAGACTTGAAGCACAAAGGAAACCTTACCCCCCACTGCTGGTTGTGAAAGAGCAGAAAGGAGGTCCTGTGCCAGGGGATGTGGTGGGCTCTAGAAGCTGGGAACAGCTCTCAGTGGACCAGAAGCAAGGGATCCTGGTCCTATAGCCCAAAGGAATGAATTCTACTAAAAATCAAAGGAGCAGGGAGATAAATGCTCCCTGGGAGCCACCAGGAAGAAACACAGACCTGCTGACAACTTGATTCTAGCCGCGAGGTCCACATTGGACTTCTGACTTACAGAACTTTAAAGAAAATAAATTTATATTCATTTTACATTGCATCCATAGCAAATAACTGCAAACTGTGAAGTTTTTCTCCATGTTTGCGAGTCCTTTGAGAGGAGAGAGCAAATCTTTGCAAGTGGCTCCCTGCAGGTTGCTAATACATGGACACTAGTACTTTGCTAAATCCCATATCATACTTCTGTTTATCAGAGAAAAGAGGGAGAGAACTTGGGTGCATTGATTTGAAGCAAGTGGATCTGTTCTCAGGATTTCCTGTAATTGGACAGCATCAGGACCTGCACCTGGCTTTTCATGTTTTCCCACTGTTCTCTTCTGCTTAAGCTTTTGACCCCCTAGAAACTGAATAGACAACCAGACTGTTGTTCAGGAAGGCACTTTGAAAATCTCAATTGATAAAAACAGTGCTTGTTCAGTTGTTACCCTGTTCTTAAATCCACCTTCTTATTGGACAGAAAAATCCATTTCTTTATTAGATCCTGTAATCTCAGCTAATACACTGACATGTTTTTCTTTTTCCCTCAAAATTTCAAACCAGTGATTTTCCAAGCATCAGAACAGAGTGGAGAGACCTAATTAATTGATGGGACTTGTGGTCACCTATGCTGAGATTGGTAATATGTGTGATTCTTAGTACACAGACTCATTAAAAACACTTCCTGCCAAGAGATGTTGCAAGGTGATTAAGGTTATGCAGCTGGAGATGGGGAAAGAAGCCTGGACTATCCAAGCGTCCAATGTTATCCCATAAATCTTTAAAAGAAGAGAACTATTCCTGGCTGGAGAGAGAGATGTGATGGAGGAAGGAGGAGAGACTTGAAGCACAAAGGAAACCTTACCCCCCACTGCTGGTTGTGAAAGAGCAGAAAGGAGGTCCTGTGCCAGGGGATGTGGTGGGCTCTAGAAGCTGGGAACAGCTCTCAGTGGACCAGAAGCAAGGGATCCTGGTCCTATAGCCCAAAGGAATGAATTCTACTAAAAATCAAAGGAGCAGGGAGATAAATGCTCCCTGGGAGCCACCAGGAAGAAACACAGACCTGCTGACAACTTGATTCTAGCCCCGAGGTCCACATTGGACTTCTGACTTACAGAACTTTAAAGAAAATAAATTTATATTCATTTTACATTGCATCCATAGCAAATAACTGCAAACTGTGAAGTTTTTCTCCATGTTTGCGAGTCCTTTGAGAGGAGAGAGCAAATCTTTGCAAGTGGCTCCCTGCAGGTTGCTAATACATGGACACTAGTACTTTGCTAAATCCCATATCATACTTCTGTTTATCAGAGAAAAGAGGGAGAGAACTTGGGTGCATTGATTTGAAGCAAGTGGATCTGTTCTCAGGATTTCCTGTAATTGGACAGCATCAGGACCTGCACCTGGCTTTTCATGTTTTCCCACTGTTCTCTTCTGCTTAAGCTTTTGACCCCCTAGAAACTGAATAGACAACCAGACTGTTGTTCAGGAAGGCACTTTGAAAATCTCAATTGATAAAAACAGTGCTTGTTCAGTTGTTACCCTGTTCTTAAATCCACCTTCTTATTGGACAGAAAAATCCATTTCTTTATTAGATCCTGTAATCTCAGCTAATACACTGACATGTTTTTCTTTTTCCCTCAAAATTTCAAACCAGTGATTTTCCAAGCATCAGAACAGAGTGGAGAGACCTAATTAATTGATGGGACTTGTGGTCACCTATGCTGAGATTGGTAATATGTGTGATTCTTAGTACACAGACTCATTAAAAACACTTCCTGCCTCACACTCGAGATTAAAGGTGTCTGAGGAAAATCAACTGCCTAACTGTATGTTTATTAGACCGTGCAATTTTGTTGGCACATATTATATTGGTTTTGGAATCAGAAAAAAATCCATAGGGTTTTATTTTATTTATTTTTTAAAACTATATTCCAAACAAACTCATCCAGGGGTATGTAAATGTTTCTATCTAAGGTACTGTCATATTTTAAAACAGTTTTGCTTCTCCCAAGGATGGTATTATTTAAAGAGCAGGCTTTGGTACTTGCTGTTATGCAAAGCTTCTCTGGTCTGTGCTTCCTCCTCCTTTTCTCAGCCATTCAGTTACTAAGGTGCTATCCCCACAATCAAGGTAATGCTAGCAAGGTTATGCTCAAAATCCTTCAAGCTAGGTTTGAGTAATACGTAGACTGGGAGATTCCAGATGTATAAGTTGGGTTTCAAAGAGGCAGAGGAACCAGAGATCAAATTGTCAACATTTGTCAGATCATGGAAAAAGCAAGGGAAAAATATCTACTTCTGTTTCATTGACTACCTTAAAACCTTTGACTGTGTTGATCACAACAAACTGTGGAAAATTCTTAGAGATGGGAGTACCAGACCACCTCACCTATCTCCTGAGAAACCTGCATGTGGGTCAAAGAGCAACAGTTAGAACTGAATATGAAACAACTGACTGGTTCAAAATTGGGAAAGGAATACCACACGGCTGTATATTGTCACTTTGCTTACTTAACTTCTATGCATAATACATCATGAGAAATGCTGGGCTGGATGAATCACAAGCTGAAATCAAAATTGTTGGGAAAAATATCAATAACTTCAAACATGCAGATGATACCACTCTAATGGCAGAAAGTGAAGAGGAACTAAGAGGCCTCTTGATGAGGGTGAGAGAGGAGAGTGAAAATGTTGGCTTGAAACTCAACATTAAAAAACTAAGATCACGGCAAATGATCACATCACTTCAGAGCAAACAGAAGGGGAAAAAGTGGAAACAGTGACAGATTTTCTTTCCTAGGGCTCCAAAATCACTGTGGATGGGACTGCAGCCATGATATTAAAAGATGCTTGGTCCTTGGGAGAAAATCCATGACAAGCCTAGACAGCATATTATAAAACAGAGACATCATGTTGCCAACAAAGGTCTGTATAGTCAAAGCTATGGTTTTTTCAAGTCTTGTACGGATGTGAGAGTCAGACCATAAAGAAGACTGAGCACCGAAGAACTGATGCTTTCCAATTGTGGTGCTGGAGAAGACTCTTGAGAGTTCTCTGGACAGCAAAGAGACCAACCAGTGAATGATAAAGGAAACCAACCCTGAATATTCATAGGAAGGACTGGTGCTGAAACTTAAGCTCTGATACTTTGGCCACATGATGCAAAGAGCTGACTCATTGGAAAAGATCCTGATGCTGGAAAAGATTGAGGAGAAAGGATCAACAGAGGATGAGATGGACAACTCAATGGACATGAATTTGAGCAAACTCCAGGAGACAGTGGAGGACAGAGGAACCTGGCACGCTGTCGTCCATGGGGTCCCAGAATAGAACATGATTTAGTGACTGAACAACAATGACCAAGGTAGATTTGCCAAAGTCTTCTAGTCTTCTGAAAAATGTCTTTATTTTGGAGCTTTGTTATTGCTATCATACACATTTAGAATTCCTGTAGTATTTTTTTGTGAATTGTAAGTTTTGCCAGTTTTTAGTGATCCATTTTCCTTTGTCCAGAAAGTCTATTTTGCTTAATATTAATATACACTAACTCTTCTTTAGTTAGGAGTTGCAAAATATCTGGTCATTTACTTTAGGTGTATTTATAAATACCATTTGCTTGGCATTTTAAAAGATCAAACAGTGGTCTGTAATTTTTGTCTTTTAAAAGACTGTAAATTTTTGTCGAATAACCAAGTTTACATTGATGTGATTACAAGTATATATGAACTCTCTTTCATTATCTTATTTTATATTTGTTTTACCTTTTCACATATCTTTTCTTGTATTACTTTACTTTTTGCACACTTTACTGTCTTCTGAATCATGTGTGTTTTTCTAATGTATTCTTCCCTTTCTTGGTGGGGAGGATATATATCCTATTTATACATTCTATTTGCCCTGGATATTTCCATCCTTACATTTTACATTGTTACTGAAAGATAATTTGCATTTAGAAAATGTGCTTATCATAAGTGCATAGTTTCCTAGATATTCACAATATGAACACACTTATGTTAACTAGCATCTAGATCAAGAGACAGAACACAGGGCCCAGAAGCCCTCTACATACACCCTAGAAAATCAAACACACTTATCTAAGCCAACAAGTTTTAAAATTCAACATAATATTTATTCTCTTCCATATAAAATGAGATTTTACTTTAGAATATTTTACCTCCAACCACTGCCTCCTGATTTCTGTACTCTTGTTGTCAATCATTTTAGTTCAACTTTATTTTTTAATATCATTAATTTACCATGACGTGTTTATCATATTCTTTGCTTACCCTTCTCTCTTGGATCTTGGATTTTCCAAGCACGGCTTTTTCTTTTTGAAGTTTTTTTTTTTGGAAGTATATGTGGTTAGAGTCCATCAGTAGAAAAGTCTCTATTTTATTTGTCTGTAAACATCTTTATTTAGTTTTTCATTTTTCAAATTTATCTTTACTGGCTGTACAGTTTTATGCTGAGAGTTATGTTTCTCTCAGTGCTTTGAAAATTTTATTTTGACAGTCCTGTGCTTTCTATTGTCATTGACACAACAGCTGTATTTCTAATTGTCATATATTATATTTTTTTCTTTAAATTAATGGAAATGTCTTACTCATTATGTCTCCAGATACTGTCTCCATTTTTTGTTGTTCCTGGAACCGTGATCACATGGGTTAATGTGAAAAACTATATACATAACTCTTCTTTAGTTAGGAGTTGCAAAATATCTGGTCATTTACTTTAGGTGTATTTATAAATACCATTTGCTTGGCATTTTAAAAGATCAAACAGTGGTCTGTAATTTTTGTCTTTTAAAAGACTGTAAATTTTTGTCGAATAACCAAGTTTACATTGATGTGATTACAAGTATATATGAACTCTCTTTCATTATCTTATTTTATATTTGTTTTACCTTTTCACATATCTTTTCTTGTATTACTTTACTTTTTGCACACTTTACTGTCTTCTGAATCATGTGTGTTTTTCTAATGTATTCTTCCCTTTCTTGGTGGGGAGGATATATATCCTATTTATACATTCTATTTGCCCTGGATATTTCCATCCTTACATTTTACATTGTTACTGAAAGATAATTTGCATTTAGAAAATGTGCTTATCATAAGTGCATAGTTTCCTAGATATTCACAATATGAACACACTTATGTTAACTAGCATCTAGATCAAGAGACAGAACACAGGGCCCAGAAGCCCTCTACATACACCCTAGAAAATCAAACACACTTATCTAAGCCAACAAGTTTTAAAATTCAACATAATATTTATTCTCTTCCATATAAAATGAGATTTTACTTTAGAATATTTTACCTCCAACCACTGCCTCCTGATTTCTGTACTCTTGTTGTCAATCATTTTAGTTCAACTTTATTTTTTAATATCATTAATTTACCATGACGTGTTTATCATATTCTTTGCTTACCCTTCTCTCTTGGATCTTGGATTTTCCAAGCACGGCTTTTTCTTTTTGAAGTTTTTTTTTTTGGAAGTATATGTGGTTAGAGTCCATCAGTAGAAAAGTCTCTATTTTATTTGTCTGTAAACATCTTTATTTAGTTTTTCATTTTTCAAATTTATCTTTACTGGCTGTACAGTTTTATGCTGAGAGTTATGTTTCTCTCAGTGCTTTGAAAATTTTATTTTGACAGTCCTGTGCTTTCTATTGTCATTGACACAACAGCTGTATTTCTAATTGTCATATATTATATTTTTTTCTTTAAATTAATGGAAATGTCTTACTCATTATGTCTCCAGATACTGTCTCCATTTTTTTTGTTGTTCCTGGAACCGTGATCACATGGGTTAATGTGTTAAACCTCTTTTTTTCCTCTCTTCCACAGTACTGTTACTGCACTGCATTTTTCTGCACATCTCTGGCTGTTTTTCTCAGAGCCATTTTTCATTCATGAACTCTCATCTCCGATGTGTTTAATCTGCTGTTTTCCCCATCCACTGAATTTCTCATTTTAATTACAACGGTTTTCTAAAGCAGTTCCATTTGGTTCTTTTTCAAATATATTTAGTCAGTTTTGAGTGTTCTTTATTTATTCCTTCCTCACATTTCTAACTCTTTTTTTTTTTTTTTAAAGAATTTATTTGACTGTTGAGGGTTTTAGCTGTAGCGTGCAGGACCTAGTTCCCTGGCCAGGAATTGGAGCCCACACCCCCTGCACTGGGAGCTCAGGGTCTTAACCACTGGTGCACCAGGGAAGCCCCTCTAATACTCTTCTATCTGTACATTTATTAAACCTATTTATCATAGATTTTATCTCTGTTAATCCTAATGTCAGCTCTCAGTGCTGGTCTGAAGATCTCATTTGTTCTTTTTCCTGACTGTCACTCATGCTACTCATTTCCTGTATGTCCAGTGATATTTTATTGTGAGCTAATTTTTTTGGAACTTCATCTCTGGAAATGCTTTAGAGTTAAGTCAAGGTAATAGTCCTCCAGATATGATGTGCCTTTGTTTCTGCCAGCTCTTGGGGTACTACCAACTCAGGAACCCTTACATTTATAGTTAGAGTTTAGATAGATGATTTCAAGACACTTGCGTTATATCAATTTTGTCCCTAACTTGGTGATGGTGACTTATGTTTACAGATTTTTAAGTTTCTTGTAATTATTATTGTCATCACTAATGTTTCTCCTGGGGGCCTCTCCCCTGGTGGTCCAGTGGGTAAAGAGTCCACCTTGCAGTGCAAGGGGTACCGGTTTGATCCCTGGCTTGGGAAATTCCCACATGCCTTGGAGCAGCTGGACCTGCGTTTCCTATTGCAAGCCAACGCTCTGGAGCACATGTGCCCAGAGCCAGTACTCTGCAAGGAGAGAGGCCACTGCAATTGGAGGTCCACACAGGCCAAAGAATAAAAATGGATGAAAATAAATAAGTAAAAAACCTAATGTTTTCTCATTGCCAAAGTCAGGCATGAATGGATTGCCACCTTCTCTGCTATTGGCAGGGTGTTTTCTCCTAGTCTACAACTCAGAGCATTGCCTTCAAAAGGTCTCAGCCCTTTGTATGGCTTTTTGATTAGGTCTCCCACCCAGTTTGAGCCCAAATTTTGCATTCTCTATCACATGGTCCACTAAAATTCAAGATTTAGAGCACTTGAGATCAGAGATAACTACAGAGAGAATGTTGACGTCAGCATTGCTTACTTCTTTAGATTCGGCATTTCATTATTTCTAGTTTTCAAAGATTTCCCTTATTCCTTTGCATCTAACTTATCATGAGTTGATTTTTTTTTTTTTTGGTTTTATTTTTTCAATCATTATTGTAACTAAAATTTCTCCTAATTTCTCCTAAGCACATTACTGCTCCATTTATAACTACGTGTATGATCAAGCCAGTGACTTCTTTAGCCAACCAGAGTGTGATGTCACTGAAGAACTCTGGAGACTGTTGAACAGTTATCCTAAAGTTATCCTAAGTGAAGGATTAGAAAACTGAAATCCTTAGGGACCAGCTCTGCATCCATCATAGGTTGAAGACAATTCCAGAGACATGGAGTCTAGTACCTTGGGTTTGTTCTGTTCACAGGCAGAAGAGAGCCTTCAGGCAGAGCATCACTGGCACTTGCTCTCAGCATCTGGAAGTGAGACCTGAGAGGTTCTGGCAGGGTTCCTAACAGTATCTTCCACAGGACATTGGGTACATAATATCCCAAAAAGATAAATATTAAGGTAAACATGAACCTTGAAGCACTCGGGCTTTGGGTTTCTTGCCCTCAACAATTCAGGGACATAGAAGGATAGCTTTTTAAAAATTGAACAGAATAGACTTCAAGATCATTGAAGGGCTGGCTGAGCCATCTGATGGTATGATTGGTCTGTGTCTCTTGCAGCTTCCAGTGGAAGGTAGGAATGTGTGAAGACATGGAATTCTGTGCTATGAGAAGGATGATGTAAAGGGAAGAGACAAAGCCATGGCACCTGGAGAAGGATGGCGGCAGCCTGGTGTTGTTTTGCAGAGTTGATAGTGACTGAATGTACACAGTGAGACTCTTGTAGTAAAAGACTTATGAGTTTATTACTTAAAGGTCAGAGCCTACTTGGAAGACATTGTGTGTGACTAGAGAAGGCACCAGGGACAAGCTCTGCTCACCACCAGGATATAACCAGGTGGTAAGTCCAGGCTGCCCTACTTCAGTTGCTCAGTCTTTATTTGTAAGAGAACTTCTCTGTCCAAATCACTGACCTGGTCAGCAGCAATTGTGTGAGGAGCTTGTCACAGTACTTGCCCTCTGTCTCCAACCTGGCTCTTTGATTCAAGTCCTGTGAGCTGATTTAGGGCTCATGTCAAAAGATACATTTACAAAACATAAGTGTTGGCCTGAAAATCAAAGTCACGTCCTAACACAGAAGTTACCTTTTCTAGCCTTAAATATGGTTGCATATGCACAATCTTTTTGATGAGAAAAACAGTCATCTGTAGGGGAAAATAAGCAGACTGATGTATAAACAACACTGACATGAGAAGAACAACTCATTTGCTGCTAATAGATGTGATTTGCCAAAACTTGGACCTAAATTACTGCTTGTACATGGATGTCAATATCCATTGTACCTGATTTCTGCAGTCAAATGCTCTACCTTGAGCTACACAGCCCATCCAAGGCACTCAAAATTCTGAATGGCAAAAGCATCTCTTCAGTATTCTTGAGATAATCAGTATATTTCTCACCTTACACAAATGGCAACACACTCCACGTATTACCTCATTTTTTGCTTTTCTCACTTATGAATTCTTGGCACTTGACCCTAATTAGTACACAGAAGGCCCCCTCATTCTTCTTTGTGGCAATGTGATGTTCTAGTCTATGGAGAAGCCACTGGTCACTTCTTTATGGGACATAGAAGGATAGCTTTTTAAAAATTGAACAGAATAGACTTCAAGATCATTGAAGGGCTGGCTGAGCCATCTGATGGTATGATTGGTCTGTGTCTCTTGCAGCTTCCAGTGGAAGGTAGGAATGTGTGAAGACATGGAATTCTGTGCTATGAGAAGGATGATGTAAAGGGAAGAGACAAAGCCATGGCACCTGGAGAAGGATGGCGGCAGCCTGGTGTTGTTTTGCAGAGTTGATAGTGACTGAATGTACACAGTGAGACTCTTGTAGTAAAAGACTTATGAGTTTATTACTTAAAGGTCAGAGCCTACTTGGAAGACATTGTGTGTGACTAGAGAAGGCACCAGGGACAAGCTCTGCTCACCACCAGGATATAACCAGGTGGTAAGTCCAGGCTGCCCTACTTCAGTTGCTCAGTCTTTATTTGTAAGAGAACTTCTCTGTCCAAATCACTGACCTGGTCAGCAGCAATTGTGTGAGGAGCTTGTCACAGTACTTGCCCTCTGTCTCCAACCTGGCTCTTTGATTCAAGTCCTGTGAGCTGATTTAGGGCTCATGTCAAAAGATACATTTACAAAACATAAGTGTTGGCCTGAAAATCAAAGTCACGTCCTAACACAGAAGTTACCTTTTCTAGCCTTAAATATGGTTGCATATGCACAATCTTTTTGATGAGAAAAACAGTCATCTGTAGGGGAAAATAAGCAGACTGATGTATAAACAACACTGACATGAGAAGAACAACTCATTTGCTGCTAATAGATGTGATTTGCCAAAACTTGGACCTAAATTACTGCTTGTACATGGATGTCAATATCCATTGTACCTGATTTCTGCAGTCAAATGCTCTACCTTGAGCTACACAGCCCATCCAAGGCACTCAAAATTCTGAATGGCAAAAGCATCTCTTCAGTATTCTTGAGATAATCAGTATATTTCTCACCTTACACAAATGGCAACACACTCCACGTATTACCTCATTTTTTTTGCTTTTCTCACTTATGAATTCTTGGCACTTGACCCTAATTAGTACACAGAAGGCCCCCTCATTCTTCTTTGTGGCAATGTGATGTTCTAGTCTATGGAGAAGCCACTGGTCACTTCTTTATGGGTATTTAAGATGACCCCAGTTTTGCTTAATTAGAAACCGTGATGTCGTCATTAATTTCAAGCACGTGCCATTTTGTACTTGGGAAGATAAATGTGAATGATGTTTCCTAGAGTTAGGAAGACGTTGCTGAATGGAAAGGTGTGTGTCCTTGGGGTTTAAATAGATTTTGCCAAATTTCTCTCTGTTGAAGGTCTACCACTGATTTCCCATCTCACTGGCAGTACATCAATCAGAGTCCTGATTTTGAAAATTTGGTATGCTTTCCATTAAAATGTGTCATCAGATTTGTTGATCTTTTCCACTTAAACAGGAGAAAGAGGGTAATCATGATTTTAACATGCATTTATCTTCCCGTGTACAACACTGAGCATCTTTCTTGATGCCTTAAGAGCTGTGGGCTGTGGCTTCTATTCCTTAGACTGTGATGAGGGTGGTTTCCACTTCGGAGATTTCAGGAACTCACTAGAATTGTATTTGGAGCAAATTGAAGGTGACTTAGACAGAAGAAATTGAGGATCAACCTAATTGGAGCATCAAGCTTATTTGTGTATGTAAAAGTCACAAGGAGAGAAGCTATGCTGATAAGATGTGTTATAGATGCATATTTAGTTACATGGAACATATATTTACAATATAGTATTAAAAGGAACAAGACAGGTTGGATATACGTTTGTGTGATCCCTGTCTTTAAAAATATGCTACACATTTGTAGAAAGGTGATGATTAGGCTACATATGAAAAATTTTTTTTTTTTAAAGATTTATTTATTTATTTATTTATTTTGGGCAGGGGTCGGGTTGGGGAGGGAGGGGAGCGGGCAGGCCACTTCTATTGGTCTTTCATTTCTGTATTTTCATCCGTCTTTGTTCTTTGGCCTGTGTGGGCCTCCCATCACGGTGGTGTCTGTCGTCGCAGAGCGCCGGCTCTGGGCGCATGCACTCCAGAGCTCTGACTCGGTGATTGGACACATCGGTCCAGCCGCTCCGCAGCACGTGGGATCTTCCCAGGCCAGGGATCAAACCGGTGCCCCTTGCACTGCAAGGCGGTGTCCTTACCCACTGGACCACCAGGGGAAGCCCCATATGAAAAATTAATCATGATTATTTCTGAGTGGAAGGACTATATATTTTAGTCTACTTTGTGCTTTGCTGTATTTTTGAATTGTCAATTACAAGTTGCTGCCATAAATAATAAAAAATAAAATTATATTTGAATACCTTCTGCTTCATTGGCAGTCATACAAAATGCACAAAATGATGAAAGGAGCTCTATACCAGGAGTCTGGAAACTCAATTTCTTTTTTTTTATCCCAGTTCTCCCATTAATGTGCTCTGAGATGTTGAGCTTCCAGTTTAAATTTTCTGGGCCTTAATTTCATAATTTGTAAAGTGGGGGAATTGGACAAATTTCAATTTTTAAATCTTTATACTAAAATCATATCATATATTGAAATAAGTGGGACACTTTTTGTAGTTTTTTTTTTTTTTTAATTTGACTTCTTTTTATTGTTTTTTTTTCCATCCATCTCTATTCTTTGAACTGTGTGGGCCTACCACTGCTGTGGCCCTTCTCGTCACCGAGCACTGGCTCTGGGCGCATGTGCCCCAGAGCGACGGCTCACAACTGGACACACCGGCCCAGCCACTCTGAGGCACATGGGATCCCCCCGGGCCAGGGACCAAACCACCCCCTACCAGGGACCAGTCCACCCCGCACCTCAAGGTGGACTCTTCACCCACTGGACCACCAGGGAAGCCCCAAAATGAGTGGGACACTTTTAAGCTAATGTTTCCCAAGTCTTTTACAGAGATGTGTTTAAACTTTGAATAGCTTCACTTCCTAAAGTCAAGGTAATTCCATGAGCACCCGTTGTTCTTGTGTGAATATGTCTGTGAACCGCAATGGTGTGTGAGGCAGAGCAAGTCTTCACACAAGCCTCTCAAGGCTTCTTGAAAGAGGTTACCTTGGAAACAAGAAATCTAGCCCACCCACTTCATCTTAGGGGTCAGAACAAGGTTCTCCATGTAATCATCATTTCCACTCTTCTGGTACAAACTGGTAACCAACTTCCATGAGGATATTCAAATATTAGTAATAAGGACTTCTGTTCTCAAAGACTCAGTGTTTTGAATTATTCTCTTATTATTTCATCAGAGCAGGTTTACTCACAAAATTAGAGTGCAGGAGAGTCTTGTGGACACAGGTACCACTCTTACTTTAGTAGTTTGCTCCCCCACTTCCCCAGGACAATAATGGTTATAGCATTTGTGGCTTATTTAGTGTATGCCAGATACAGCAGTCAGGGCTGTATTTATGGAGCACCCTTCTAGTTCCTACAACATGAGGTATGTCAGTGAGCTTTTGCTGTGTAACAAACACTCCAAACATGCTGGCCTAAACCAGAAACCATTTATTTAGCTCACAACTCTCTAGGTTGGAAATTCAGGATAGGCTTTGGCAAAAGTATTTTCTGGTCTTAGATGAGCTTGTCTTACAGTTAAATGGCCCAGGGCTTGACTGGTCTAGAGACCTCATCTGAAATGGCTCTTTTCTGTTCTATCCAGCCTCTCACCATTCAGCAGGCTAAAGTGGGATTATTTGCATCACCATTACAAACTTCCAGAAGGGCCAAGAGAGTGTGCCCTAACGTGCAAGCATTTTTCAGTCTCCTGCAGTATGCTTGCTATTGCTCCACTGGCCACAGCAAGCCACATGGCCAAGCCCAGAATTCGTGTGGAAGGGGACACCCACAGCCATAGGTAAGGGAGCTGTTATTGCAGCAATTTACCACACAGATGGCCTGATACCAGATCATCAATAAATTGTTGACCATAGGCCATAGGATTAATTCAGTGCACTTGGGCAGAGTGATAGGAATGCATTTATAGAGAGCAGGAAAGGGATACAGTGAAGCACTCAGCAGGCTCATCTCACCCCAAGGATGGTGCTCTCTTGAGAGGATGATTTGTCCCAGTTTAACCCTGTTGTCCTGATGAAAACATTAACAGTATCTGATCCCTCTTCCCCTTAGCACCTTGGACAGCTCTTATCCAGGTCTGTAGCTGGAAGCATCTGGTAGTACTGGCGTTTCTCCCTTGGTTTCTACCCTCTTAACAACAACCAGTATTAACTATTTGGGGTGAATTTCTAGAAATCTCAGACGAGGTGGTGTTAGTGGTAAAGAACCTGCCTGCTAGTCCAGGAGCTGCAGAAGACATAGATTTTATCCTTGGGTTAGGAAGCTCCTCTGGAGGAGGGCATGGCAACCCACTCCAGTATTCCTGCCTAAAGAATCTCCTGGAGAGAACAGCCTGGTGGGTTAGAGTCCATGGGACTGCAAAGAGTCGAACACGGCTGAAGCAACTTAGTACACATGCAGAACTAAGAAGCAGTAGAGATTAGATAACTCCCTACTATAACTTCATAGATGAGGAAGCTGTAAGACTAACAATCAAGCTTCTGAATCTGGGATTTTTTTCCTGCTAGGACTTCCACCAAGGAGATTTCAAGCCTGAATACTCCCTTGTATGTGACTCTTGCCTCCCCTTCTCACAGTAATCAAGGGTTGCTGCAGTATCACACAGAGCCTCTCCTTTCTTTCTTTCTAAATCCAGGAGTGCACTGTGTTCACCATATAGCCTCCCACTCACTTCATGGAATTGGCAAGGGAAAACAGTGCTGGGGGACCAGAGCACAACACGGGCAATTCACTTGAACAGGGGTGACATCTGGGACAAACCTGCACTGGGCACCTTCCTGTCCTCCTGCTAGGTTCTCTGCTGAAGTTTCTGGAGGCTTAAGGCCAGAGCTGGCAACACCTGTCTAGGGAGACTCAACCAGGCTCCCACCTGCACAGGTGGCCCTGATGAATCAGTCAAGAGAATGTTATCAGTGAGACACTGACAGGCTGTGCTGAATGGCTTTTCATCAACAATCCCGGGATCCCCTCTCAGGGCCTGAGAAAACAAAGCCACAAGAATCAGGTTCTATTCAAAGCACTGAGTAGGTGTCAAAAGCAGCTTCAATTCAGTCAACTGGAAACTGGATTTAAATAAAAGCAGAATTAAAAGAGTAACATTGAAACCTATACATTATCATATGCAAAATAGATACTCAGTGGGGATTTGCTACATGACATTGGGGAGCTCAAACCTGGTGCTCTGTGACAACGTGGAGGGGTGGGATGGGGTGGGAGGTGAGAGGGAGATTGAAGAGGGAGGGGACGTATGTATACCTGTGGCTGATTCATTTTGATGTATGACAGAAACTGACACAATATCATAAGGCAATTATCCTCTAATTAAAACAAACATTAAAAACCCATAATTTTATACCACCAGTAAGCCTGTCTTGGCAACACAAGACCCTCATCTACTCCCTCCTTCAATAGAGATCATTTTATGTTCTCCTTTAAAGGGAACTGCAGAAAGATGACTCTTTCAGTGCTTGTAAATAACACAGATAAATCAATAAATGCAGCAGTCTCTTGCTTAGTCTTGGGTTTGGAGGGGACCTGGAAGATTCGCTTACAGTCTGATCATCTCTCAAGACTTCTGATAATATTTCTCCAGAAGGCAGCTGCCAGCACCCCTTCCCCTGGCCCCCAGAACTGGCTGAGTTGAGTATGAGAGTTGGAGATGGTCAGCCAGAGCCCTGTCCAGCCCACTCATTTTAAATAGACAGAAACACAGAATCAGAAAATTTATGAGACCTACCCAAGTTATGTTATTTGCTATGTCATCATTTTACTGCCTCTACCAGAGAGTGGTTGAGATGAGAGTTGACTATGAGATCAAGTGAGTAAACAGGTACTTCCTGAGTGCCTGTAACATACTCACTGTGGCGAATAGTCCTGGGTAAAGAGGAAAAGTCCCAGGAACTGCATTTCTAGGCTCCTGTCACAGCACCATCTCTAGTCACAATGACATACCTCTAATGCCCTTTCCTCCTGTCAATTCTTCCCAACAAATGTGTCCGTGGTCTGCTTTTATCCTCTATCCAACATCCTGGCACCTTCCCTGTGACCTTGACCCTCAAACCTCAACAGCCTCGGTCCAGCCTTCCTGCCTCTACTACTGTTTCCTCAAGTCACCATCCACTCTGCTGCCTGAATGAGCCTCTTGTAAACCTTAGGGGATGTGTCCCTGCTCTGACAAGCACTTCCATGACTAGTGAAATCAAACTTCTGCCCAACTGTGAATTTCTCCTTGAGGTGGATTATGCCTACTTGCCCACTTGGGGAGCTCAAACCTGGTGCTCTGTGACAACGTGGAGGGGTGGGATGGGGTGGGAGGTGAGAGGGAGATTGAAGAGGGAGGGGACGTATGTATACCTGTGGCTGATTCATTTTGATGTATGACAGAAACTGACACAATATCATAAGGCAATTATCCTCTAATTAAAACAAACATTAAAAACCCATAATTTTATACCACCAGTAAGCCTGTCTTGGCAACACAAGACCCTCATCTACTCCCTCCTTCAATAGAGATCATTTTATGTTCTCCTTTAAAGGGAACTGCAGAAAGATGACTCTTTCAGTGCTTGTAAATAACACAGATAAATCAATAAATGCAGCAGTCTCTTGCTTAGTCTTGGGTTTGGAGGGGACCTGGAAGATTCGCTTACAGTCTGATCATCTCTCAAGACTTCTGATAATATTTCTCCAGAAGGCAGCTGCCAGCACCCCTTCCCCTGGCCCCCAGAACTGGCTGAGTTGAGTATGAGAGTTGGAGATGGTCAGCCAGAGCCCTGTCCAGCCCACTCATTTTAAATAGACAGAAACACAGAATCAGAAAATTTATGAGACCTACCCAAGTTATGTTATTTGCTATGTCATCATTTTACTGCCTCTACCAGAGAGTGGTTGAGATGAGAGTTGACTATGAGATCAAGTGAGTAAACAGGTACTTCCTGAGTGCCTGTAACATACTCACTGTGGCGAATAGTCCTGGGTAAAGAGGAAAAGTCCCAGGAACTGCATTTCTAGGCTCCTGTCACAGCACCATCTCTAGTCACAATGACATACCTCTAATGCCCTTTCCTCCTGTCAATTCTTCCCAACAAATGTGTCCGTGGTCTGCTTTTATCCTCTATCCAACATCCTGGCACCTTCCCTGTGACCTTGACCCTCAAACCTCAACAGCCTCGGTCCAGCCTTCCTGCCTCTACTACTGTTTCCTCAAGTCACCATCCACTCTGCTGCCTGAATGAGCCTCTTGTAAACCTTAGGGGATGTGTCCCTGCTCTGACAAGCACTTCCATGACTAGTGAAATCAAACTTCTGCCCAACTGTGAATTTCTCCTTGAGGTGGATTATGCCTACTTGCCCACCAATTTTTTTTTTTATTAAAAAACTTTTTTTTTGAAACAGGTGTATAATTGCTTTACATTGTTGGGTTAGTTTCTGCTGTATAACATCATGAATCAGCCATTGTTGTTGCTGTCCAGTCACTAAGTTGTGTTCAACTCTTTGTGACCCCATGGACTGCAGGATGCCAGGCTCTTTGGTCTTTCACCTTCTTCCAGAGTTTGCTCAGATTCATGACCACTGAGTTGGTGATGCTATCGATCCAACTTATGCTCTGTTGCCCTCTTCTCCTTTTGCCTTTTATCTCCAGCATCATGGTCTTTTCCAATGAATTGGTTCTTCACATCAAGTGGATGAAGTATTGGAGCTTTAGCTTCAGCATCAGTCCTTCCAATGAATATTGAGGGTCGACTTCCTTTAGGAATCATCTATATGTATACCTACATTTCCTCCCTCTTGATCATCCCTCCCCCCATATAACCCCTCTGGGTCATCACAGAGCACTGAGTTGAGCTCCCTGTGCTATACAGCAGCCTCCCACCAGCTATCAGTTTTACACACAGTAGTGTGTATATGTCAGTGTTGCTCTCCCAGTTCATCCCAGCATTCCCTTCCCCAGAAGATCTTACCCCACTTTTAGAGTTCAGCCATAATAGACAAGTTCCCAGCTATGTGGCTCCATTTCCTGCTCCTGCCCTTTGCATTGTTGTTGGCTTTGATTAGAAATCTCTCTTCATCGACCTACCTGAGGACCATTTCACAGAGGGTGTCTCATCCCCTAGCAAGTGCCTTTCTAGGCTCCTGTCACAGCACCATCTCTAGTCACAATGACATACCTCTAATGCCCTTTCCTCCTGTCAATTCTTCCCAACAAATGTGTCCGTGGTCTGCTTTTATCCTCTATCCAACATCCTGGCACCTTCCCTGTGACCTTGACCCTCAAACCTCAACAGCCTCGGTCCAGCCTTCCTGCCTCTACTACTGTTTCCTCAAGTCACCATCCACTCTGCTGCCTGAATGAGCCTCTTGTAAACCTTAGGGGATGTGTCCCTGCTCTGACAAGCACTTCCATGACTAGTGAAATCAAACTTCTGCCCAACTGTGAATTTCTCCTTGAGGTGGATTATGCCTACTTGCCCACCAATTTTTTTTTTTATTAAAAAACTTTTTTTTTGAAACAGGTGTATAATTGCTTTACATTGTTGGGTTAGTTTCTGCTGTATAACATCATGAATCAGCCATTGTTGTTGCTGTCCAGTCACTAAGTTGTGTTCAACTCTTTGTGACCCCATGGACTGCAGGATGCCAGGCTCTTTGGTCTTTCACCTTCTTCCAGAGTTTGCTCAGATTCATGACCACTGAGTTGGTGATGCTATCGATCCAACTTATGCTCTGTTGCCCTCTTCTCCTTTTGCCTTTTATCTCCAGCATCATGGTCTTTTCCAATGAATTGGTTCTTCACATCAAGTGGATGAAGTATTGGAGCTTTAGCTTCAGCATCAGTCCTTCCAATGAATATTGAGGGTCGACTTCCTTTAGGAATCATCTATATGTATACCTACATTTCCTCCCTCTTGATCATCCCTCCCCCCATATAACCCCTCTGGGTCATCACAGAGCACTGAGTTGAGCTCCCTGTGCTATACAGCAGCCTCCCACCAGCTATCAGTTTTACACACAGTAGTGTGTATATGTCAGTGTTGCTCTCCCAGTTCATCCCAGCATTCCCTTCCCCAGAAGATCTTACCCCCACTTTTAGAGTTCAGCCATAATAGACAAGTTCCCAGCTATGTGGCTCCATTTCCTGCTCCTGCCCTTTGCATTGTTGTTGGCTTTGATTAGAAATCTCTCTTCATCGACCTACCTGAGGACCATCAGTGTAACTTCACAGAGGGTGTCTCATCCCCTGAAGTCAAGGTCAGGGAAGGCCAAGAGGCCAAATCTGGGATGGAAAGCCAACATGGGAAGAGGGGTGAGACACACAGTGGAAGAAAACATGCCATACTCTTGTCTGTCTTCGGGTCACAGCACAGTGGGTTGTGAAGGCTGCCAGGTCACCAGCAGGATTTTGACTGGGGAAATGCTCGTTTGGTCATCTGTGAAGCCTCTCTCATTTCCTTTCTCACAGTGTGTTAGCATTTGTCACAGACAATTCCAGGCATTGGGTTTCATAGAACTGATAACTCTGTGTGCGTGTGTATGTGTTTATGTGCATACGTGTCCACATGTGTGTGCATGCGCTAAATTCCATAGCTTGACAACCTAGATTTCTAAACTAGCATAAAATCCCTTGAAGCATTCTGGTTTCAGAGAACATGGTATAACTATTTTCTACAGGGCCTTCTTTAATAGTGCTTATCATCAGGCTTTTTAAGTGACTGTTTCCTAGTCTCCTGGGTACCTTCTTACACAGAGAAGAGCTGAAAGGTAATTAAAGTAGGTTCCTCTACATGACTGAAGAGAAAGAATCTTCTGCTCTGTGAGGTGGGTTTCTTGCTTCCAATTCTCTTCAGGGGACACCTGATGACACCTGGGTTAAGTCATTTCAAGAAGTGTGATGCTTCTGTATTATGAGCAGAGCTTTCTGTAATTACCTTCTGTGGTCATTGGGGGCTTGGAAAGGGAAAGACATACCTCTCCAGCAGCTGCAATTATAAAATAAATCAGTATGTGTGTAAATTAAATGCTAACTGGGTCTTCTTATTAGTTCCAGAGCTGGTTTCTTCCCTGGTGCTCTCATTTCACAAGAAAGCAAGCAGTGTGGCAAATGGCAGGCTGCCCCAGATTCTCCTTCTGGAAGCTAGTGGGAAAAGAGGTTTCTTTCCCAGGGGACACTGTAGCCAGGCTGGCTGTTTCATGCTCCTAGAAGACTGCAAAGGAATGTACTGACTTTAGAGCTTATACTTTCCTAACCCAAAGGTTTGCTTCTTAGTGGTACTGACAAAAAGGATGCTTTCAATTGATCATTTGATAATGTTAAATTTTAGAAAACTTTAGATAATCTCCTAAAACTGAGTGAGAACCAGCTTTAGGAAGGAAATGGCAGTATTTATGAAAGCCAACAAAGTATGATAAGAAAGGCTGTTGTCTTAAGGCCAACCTCCCTCAAAAGCAGACCCCTAGATAGAAGTTCTCATAAAAGTGTTTGTTGAAGAACTGATCCGAGGAGAACCCAGGAAGGGAAGAAAGGAACTCTGAAGTTGAGGCAGGAGCTTCATATTCCTGCACCATCAGGTCCACCAAGGGCAAACTTCAAGACACTCCCAGGTTTCTGTGCCTGCAGGCCCTCTGCCCAACAAGGGAAGTGCATATCTAGTAGCCCCAGGGCATCCTGTGAACAGACAGCACAGGAAGGCCACTGAGAGCCAAGGCAGGGGTTCCCACATTCTCTTAAATTTTGCTTTAAGCATTCTGGTTTCAGAGAACATGGTATAACTATTTTCTACAGGGCCTTCTTTAATAGTGCTTATCATCAGGCTTTTTAAGTGACTGTTTCCTAGTCTCCTGGGTACCTTCTTACACAGAGAAGAGCTGAAAGGTAATTAAAGTAGGTTCCTCTACATGACTGAAGAGAAAGAATCTTCTGCTCTGTGAGGTGGGTTTCTTGCTTCCAATTCTCTTCAGGGGACACCTGATGACACCGCGGGTTAAGTCATTTCAAGAAATGTGATGCTTCTGTATTATGAGCAGAGCTTTCTGTAATTACCTTCTGTGGTCATTGGGGGCTTGGAAAGGGAAAGACATACCTCTCCAGCAGCTGCAATTATAAAATAAATCAGTATGTGTGTAAATTAAATGCTAACTGGGTCTTCTTATTAGTTCCAGAGCTGGTTTCTTCCCTGGTGCTCTCATTTCACAAGAAAGCAAGCAGTGTGGCAAATGGCAGGCTGCCCCAGATTCTCCTTCTGGAAGCTAGTGGGAAAAGAGGTTTCTTTCCCAGGGGACACTGTAGCCAGGCTGGCTGTTTCATGCTCCTAGAAGACTGCAAAGGAATGTACTGACTTTAGAGCTTATACTTTCCTAACCCAAAGGTTTGCTTCTTAGTGGTACTGACAAAAAGGATGCTTTCAATTGATCATTTGATAATGTTAAATTTTAGAAAACTTTAGATAATCTCCTAAAACTGAGTGAGAACCAGCTTTAGGAAGGAAATGGCAGTATTTATGAAAGCCAACAAAGTATGATAAGAAAGGCTGTTGTCTTAAGGCCAACCTCCCTCAAAAGCAGACCCCTAGATAGAAGTTCTCATAAAAGTGTTTGTTGAAGAACTGATCCGAGGAGAACCCAGGAAGGGAAGAAAGGAACTCTGAAGTTGAGGCAGGAGCTTCATATTCCTGCACCATCAGGTCCACCAAGGGCAAACTTCAAGACACTCCCAGGTTTCTGTGCCTGCAGGCCCTCTGCCCAACAAGGGAAGTGCATATCTAGTAGCCCCAGGGCATCCTGTGAACAGACAGCACAGGGAAGGCCACTGAGAGCCAAGGCAGGGGTTCCCACAACTGGTAAAAGGGGTTCTGAGGAAAACACTGCATTTGTGATGTTAATTTTGTGTATCAATTCAATTGACTACTGGGTACCCAGCCTTTTGGTTTGACATTTTTTCTGCACGTTTCTTGATTCGAGATTAATATTTATATCATTAGACTGAGTGAAGCAGATTGCCCTCCCTAGTGTGGTGGGCCACATCCAATCAGTTGAAGGGACGAATAGAACAAAAAAGTGGACCTTCCCCTGGGTACAAGAGAATTTTTCCTGCCTTCACACTCAGACTGAAACACTGGCTCTTTCTGGGTCTCCAGTCTGCTGGCCTTTGGACTAGAACTGCACTGTTCCTTCTCCTGAGTCTCCAGCTTGGTGACTCACCATGCATATCTTGGACCTTGCTTGTCTTTATAATCACAAAAGTCAATTTCTTATAATAAACACCTCTCATCTCACCCTCCCCTAATACTATCTCTCTGTGTTTCAATCTGAGAGACACAGAAATTTAGAATTGGCATGTACTGAAATGATAGAGCATAGGAGGAACATTTTTGAGTCAGTGGGATATCAGGAGGCCAACTATGAGCATTAATTTTGAGGTACTTACTCTTTATCCAAGCATAGAAATCAAGTGAGCAGTATGATTTAGAGTGCAGGGCAATGTCCAGACTGGAGGTGAAGTGTTGTTATGGTTTGCAGCATAAAAATTTTATAAATCAGCAACTAAGTGAGAACCAGCTTTAGGAAGGAAATGGCAGTATTTATGAAAGCCAACAAAGTATGATAAGAAAGGCTGTTGTCTTAAGGCCAACCTCCCTCAAAAGCAGACCCCTAGATAGAAGTTCTCATAAAAGTGTTTGTTGAAGAACTGATCCGAGGAGAACCCAGGAAGGGAAGAAAGGAACTCTGAAGTTGAGGCAGGAGCTTCATATTCCTGCACCATCAGGTCCACCAAGGGCAAACTTCAAGACACTCCCAGGTTTCTGTGCCTGCAGGCCCTCTGCCCAACAAGGGAAGTGCATATCTAGTAGCCCCAGGGCATCCTGTGAACAGACAGCACAGGGAAGGCCACTGAGAGCCAAGGCAGGGGTTCCCACAACTGGTAAAAGGGGTTCTGAGGAAAACACTGCATTTGTGATGTTAATTTTGTGTATCAATTCAATTGACTACTGGGTACCCAGCCTTTTGGTTTGACATTTTTTCTGCACGTTTCTTGATTCGAGATTAATATTTATATCATTAGACTGAGTGAAGCAGATTGCCCTCCCTAGTGTGGTGGGCCACATCCAATCAGTTGAAGGGACGAATAGAACAAAAAAGTGGACCTTCCCCTGGGTACAAGAGAATTTTTCCTGCCTTCACACTCAGACTGAAACACTGGCTCTTTCTGGGTCTCCAGTCTGCTGGCCTTTGGACTAGAACTGCACTGTTCCTTCTCCTGAGTCTCCAGCTTGGTGACTCACCATGCATATCTTGGACCTTGCTTGTCTTTATAATCACAAAAGTCAATTTCTTATAATAAACACCTCTCATCTCACCCTCCCCTAATACTATCTCTCTGTGTTTCAATCTGAGAGACACAGAAATTTAGAATTGGCATGTACTGAAATGATAGAGCATAGGAGGAACATTTTTGAGTCAGTGGGATATCAGGAGGCCAACTATGAGCATTAATTTTGAGGTACTTACTCTTTATCCAAGCATAGAAATCAAGTGAGCAGTATGATTTAGAGTGCAGGGCAATGTCCAGACTGGAGGTGAAGTGTTGTTATGGTTTGCAGCATAAAAATTTTATTAAAACTCAGCAACTAAGTGAAATCATCAAGGGAGTGAGGAGAGATGAAAAAGTTATGCTTATGATACAATAATCCAACTGGAGCATGAGAAAAGGACCCAGACAAAGCTGCAATCTTTAAGAAAAGGTTAGGGGACCTGCCTGAACCAGTGGAGTTATCCAAAACCCCCAATCTATAAGACTGGCCCTAAGTATGTATGAAGATTCCAATGTAATTGAAGTGGAGATCAAGGAACATAGGCACCGTAAGAATAAAGATTTACTAAAAGGTATATACATACAATGGAGTATCAGTTAGCCAGGAATGAAATAGGGTCATTTGTAGACATGTGGATGGACCTAGAGTCTGTCATACAGAGTGAAGTAAGTCAGAAAGAGAAAAACAAACATATATTAATGCATATATGTGGAACCTGAGAAAGTGGCATAGATGAACCTGTTACCAAGACAGGGATAAAGATGCAGATGTAGAGAACAGACATGTGGGCATGGTGGGGAAAGGAGAGGATGGGATAAATCGGGAGAGTAGCACTGACATATGTACACTACCATGTGTAAAATAGAAGCTGCTGTATGGCCTTTGGAGCTCAGCTCAGTGCTCTGTGATGACCGAGACGGATGAAGTAGGGGTGGGGGGCAGGACCTCTCAAGAGGGAGAGGATATATGTATATGTATAGCTGATTCAATTCATTAGTACAGCAGAAACTAACACAACATTGTAAAGTAATTATACTCCAATTTTAGAAAAAAGAAAAAAGTTTTAATTTAAAAGAAAAAGAATTCAAGATGGAATCATACAGTTAACTGGAAATATTGAGTCTCTACAATTTGGAGCCAGATCCATTTTGTCATGTGACGAGCCACCTCAAAACTTAGTGGCTTAGGGGCTTCCATGGTGGTCCAGTGGGTGAGGACACTGCCTGGTGCTCTGTGGCAAAGAGGCCACTGCAATGGGAGGCCCACACAGGCCAGAGAACAAAGAAAAATAATCAAATGAAAAGACCAACAGAAGTGGCTAGAAGAAAAGTTAAATTGTTAGTTGCTCAGTCCTGTCAAACTCTTCGTGACCCTATGGGCTGTAGCCCACCAGGCTCCTCTACCCATGGAATTCTCTGAACAAAAATACTGGAGCGTGTAGCTATTCCCTTCTCCAGGGAATATTCCTGACCCAAAAATTGACCCTGGGTCTCCCACACAACCCTGGAGAAGGGAATGGCAACCCACTCCAGTATTCTTGCTTAGAAAATCCCATGGATTCTTGGAGGAGTCTGGCAAGTTATAGTCCATTGAGGATGCAAAGAGTCAGATACAACTGAAGTGACTTAGCACTGATGAATAAGACTGGAGTGCTCATTTACTATTTATAATGAGAAGAAAATGCCATTGCTTTCAGACCACTCAAGTTCTTTTTGCCTTCTGTACACCTACTGCACATGGAAGCAGAAAAAAGGAGTGAGGAATTTGGGTGGATGACTTGAGAGGCAGCAGGTTAGAATTGGACGGGTCTTGTCACAGGGACATGAATTGTGATATGCACTGACTGAGACTTACGTACTCTCTCTCACTGCTTCTTTCCATCTCCTCCTTGGCTGATCAGCTACTCCCTTGATGGAATATTTTCTTCAAGTATCCTGGTCCCACTCATCGGGAGAGTAGCACTGACATATGTACACTACCATGTGTAAAATAGAAGCTGCTGTATGGCCTTTGGAGCTCAGCTCAGTGCTCTGTGATGACCGAGACGGATGAAGTAGGGTGGGGGCAGGACCTCTCAAGAGGAGAGGATATATGTATATGTATAGCTGATTCAATTCATTAGTACAGCAGAAACTAACACAACATTGTAAAGTAATTATACTCCAATTTTAGAAAAAAGAAAAAAGTTTTAATTTAAAAGAAAAAGAATTCAAGATGGAATCATACAGTTAACTGGAAATATTGAGTCTCTACAATTTGGAGCCAGATCCATTTTGTCATGTGACGAGCCACCTCAAAACTTAGTGGCTTAGGGGCTTCCATGGTGGTCCAGTGGGTGAGGACACTGCCTGGTGCTCTGTGGCAAAGAGGCCACTGCAATGGGAGGCCCACACAGGCCAGAGAACAAAGAAAAATAATCAAATGAAAAGACCAACAGAAGTGGCTAGAAGAAAAGTTAAATTGTTAGTTGCTCAGTCCTGTCAAACTCTTCGTGACCCTATGGGCTGTAGCCCACCAGGCTCCTCTACCCATGGAATTCTCTGAACAAAAATACTGGAGCGTGTAGCTATTCCCTTCTCCAGGGAATATTCCTGACCCAAAAATTGACCCTGGGTCTCCCACACAACCCTGGAGAAGGGAATGGCAACCCACTCCAGTATTCTTGCTTAGAAAATCCCATGGATTCTTGGAGGAGTCTGGCAAGTTATAGTCCATTGAGGATGCAAAGAGTCAGATACAACTGAAGTGACTTAGCACTGATGAATAAGACTGGAGTGCTCATTTACTATTTATAATGAGAAGAAAATGCCATTGCTTTCAGACCACTCAAGTTCTTTTTGCCTTCTGTACACCTACTGCACATGGAAGCAGAAAAAAGGAGTGAGGAATTTGGGTGGATGACTTGAGAGGCAGCAGGTTAGAATTGGACGGGTCTTGTCACAGGGACATGAATTGTGATATGCACTGACTGAGACTTACGTACTCTCTCTCACTGCTTCTTTCCATCTCCTCCTTGGCTGATCAGCTACTCCCTTGATGGAATATTTTCTTCAAGTATCCTGGTCCCACTCAGTCTCATCAGTCTGGGTTGGCTGAGGGGAGCCATTCTACTCCTCTAAATGCAGCTTTCCCCCTTTTTTTCCTGATTGGCCATGTTTTGATCTTCAAAGCTGTCTCTGAGGAAGCAACCTTAATTCTTTACTTGCTGCTGCTTGTGGGAGAGATGAGTACACCTACTCCTGGTAGTCAAGGTGAGAGAGGAGAGATGGTGGTTTGGGTTAAGATGATGCTGATTGAAGAGTGAGAGACCATTTGTGTTGGGATATAATTTGGAGGTTGAACTGCCAGGATTTGCTGATTGAGTGTGGAGGAAGCAGACCAGCGGGAGGAAGAAAGGCGCTCAGGATCGTACAGTAAATTCTGCCAGGGTTGCATGTGTGCTTCATCACCAGATCAGTGGATCAGCTGCATGACTGCTCCTCCCACCAGCAGAGCCCCTGGCTACCTCCTTCTCTGGAGAACTGATCTCAGTCAATGGAAACTCTGGGCCAGGAGAGGGAACCTTGTAACCAGTGACTCACTGCTAGTGAAATACAAAGCCCAGCCACCCGTCGTACAGTGAGCCAGCATGGGTGCCATTCCTTCTCCCAGCTCCCTGGCCTCAGGCTGAACTCCAGCAGGACCCACACCTTTGCCAGGCGTCTTCTCCTGTCCCCACAGCTTCCCTTATACCTGCACAGGGTTCTCCTGTGAGCTTTCTCGCAGTACCTCACGCAAGAATCTCCAACTCAGGCTCTGCTTTTAAGGAACCCTGACCTAAGACAGTTAACTCTAAAGCTTGTGATTTGAGTAACCGGGTAAATTATGGTGACACTTACAGAAATGGGGAACACCAGGAGGTAAACAGATCTGAGAGGGGAAATCAAGAGTTTGGTCTGTGAAGACTAAGATGCCTTAAATTGGACATTCAGTGGAGATTCTGAGTAAGTGGTTAGATATCCGAATCTGTGGTTCAAAGGAGAGGTCTGGCTGTAGTCTTGAGGATCAAGTAAAATGATAACATTTAGACTGAAGGGTCAGTGAATGCTTCTCTAAAGAAGTGATATTAAGCCATGACTTGACATATAAGCAGAAATCAGTGAGGCTGTAAGTAGAAGAAAGAGCCTTCCAGACAGGGTACGAAGTCTCTGAGTCATTTCTTTTTCAAAAAAAAAAAAACTGTAATTTATTTGGCTGTACTAGGTCTTGGTTGTATCATGCAGAATCTCCTTAGTTGTGGCATCTGGGATCTAGCTCTAGGCCACTGTTCACAGAAAGAAAGGAGGCTAAGAGTCAGGGGCCAACTGAAGAGACCCAGGGAGCTATAAATGGTAATTTTTTATTAAAGTACAGCTAACTTACAATATTAGATTAGTTTCAAGTGTATAACATAGTGATTCAGTATTTTTATAGATTAGACTCCATCAAAGTTATTATAAGATAATGGTTATAATTCCCTGTGTGCTTAACAGTTTATCCTTATTGCTTATCTGTTTTATACATAGTGGTTTACATCTCTTAATCCCACACCACTAATTTCCCTTCTTTTATTCCAAAATTACTTTTAAGAGAAATTCAGCAGTGAGAGAATAAAAAGGAAGTGAAAGCAAGCAAGAAAGACAAATACTACCATCAGGCTAATGCTTAGAAAAAGAAGAGTGCTGACACAGAAAACAAATATTGACTGAATTAGAGAGAGGATTGGGTGCAGAGAGCAAACATTCCTCGGATAAAAGCTGGACAGAACCAAACCCATAAGGATATAGATTCCAATTGAAATACATAGGGCCAGCCAGCCCTGAATTGGAGCTGAGGGACATGGACTCAGGCTGGATCCAGAGAGCATCATGGCAGAGAGGTAGTTTGACTCTGACCCCACAGGAGCAGTAGTCAGCATGGTCACAGCTCATGCAGAGCCTGCAAGCTTGTCTCCTTGGTACAGGAGAAGGAACTTGTTAATAACAAGTGAGGATTACCCCTGGCCCATCAGCATGGGAGCTTCAGGGAGGACAAGTCCTTGCAGAACCCAGGGCTGCAGTCTTTGCCCACATGACTGATTAAGTGATTATGTAATCAAGTATGCTTGCTGCAGATAGGGATGTTAAGAACCTGGGTTATTCTTTATGTTTGGTACAATGACAATTAATAGCCCAGAGGAAAAAAGCTTAGCTGAGAACACATTGAAATAAAAAGTGGCTCATACTTCCCTCAAATGTTTCCCCTCTGCCAATAAAATAAAACTGGAGAGTCGGCAGCTTCATGGAGGAGTCACTCAATGTTCTGATCTGTTGGTGGGTTTGCTGTTATAAAAGCAAGGAAAATGGCACAAGGGAGGAATGGCAGTTGGTCTGTGACGAGAGCTCCCATAGAGCTCTCACTTTCTCTTTGGAGAGATGAGTAAGGATGATTTTCTCTCTAAGCTCTTGTCTAGATCAAAAATGGCTGGATCCCAGATATCGTTTCACTAGGGTGATGGCTCATGCCCGAGAGTCTAACCAGAGATCTCTGGAGAAAGACGGACATCGGCAGAGGATATACACAGCATACTGATGCAGTGTAAACAAAGCCTACACTTCACGGGGTGTCTACCCAACATCTAGACCTCACAGCTAATCTACCCCTCAGAGAAAATCCCTTGACTTTTTTCTTTCTAAGTTGGCTGAGACATGAACAGACTTTTTACTCTTACCTATGAAATTCTCTCATTTGTCAGTGACCAAAAATAAAAATATAGTAGAATAGAAAATAAAACAGTCATGTCAACACTTCTTTTGCTTGACATGTTGGGGTGGGGTGTTAGGTCAACAAGATGTTCATGGTTGGGTCACAGAGAGGATTCCCAGGGTCTCCTTTTATGTGCATAAACAGAATTCTCCATTCCTTAGTGTGGGGCTGTGTGGGACTTTCTCCCAAAGAGTCCAGTATATAAATATAGAAGAAGGAGGGTGAGTTTACAGTAGAGATGCCTGACAAAGGTGCCTCACCCTAGAGGATTTAATGTTAACATCAACAGGGCTAAATCATAGTGATGATTTGATATGATATGATAACAATGATATTTACCTTTGTGATTTGCCTCCCCCAAAACATATTACCCTAGTTTAATCATGAGAAAAACAATGAAAAAAAAAAATTCCAAGAGAGAGACATTTAACCAAACACCCAAAAGCTTTAAAGTTTTTCAAAAACTAAGTCTAATAAACTGCAACAGCCAAGAGAAGCTTGAGACATGAGGAGCAAATGTAGTGTGGGATCCTGGCAGGAATCCTGGAACAAAAGGAGCATCAGCTAAAAACGAAGGAAATCTGAATAAAGCATAAACTTCAGTTAATAAGCATCAATACTGGTTCATTAATCATGATAAATGTACCATAATAATGTTAGACATTCTATAATGAATGTGAGGGATACACAAACTCTGTGCTGTCTTTGCAATAACTTTGCATGATATCTGTGACGAGAGCTCCCATAGAGCTCTTTTTTGGGAATGAGTAAGGATGATTCTCTCTAAGCTCTTGTCTAGATCAAAAATGGCTGGATCCCAGATATCGTTTCACTAGGGTGATGGCTCATGCCCGAGAGTCTAACCAGAGATCTCTGGAGAAAGACGGACATCGGCAGAGGATATACACAGCATACTGATGCAGTGTAAACAAAGCCTACACTTCACGGGGTGTCTACCCAACATCTAGACCTCACAGCTAATCTACCCCTCAGAGAAAATCCCTTGACTTTTTTCTTTCTAAGTTGGCTGAGACATGAACAGACTTTTTACTCTTACCTATGAAATTCTCTCATTTGTCAGTGACCAAAAATAAAAATATAGTAGAATAGAAAATAAAACAGTCATGTCAACACTTCTTTTGCTTGACATGTTGGGGTGGGGTGTTAGGTCAACAAGATGTTCATGGTTGGGTCACAGAGAGGATTCCCAGGGTCTCCTTTTATGTGCATAAACAGAATTCTCCATTCCTTAGTGTGGGGCTGTGTGGGACTTTCTCCCAAAGAGTCCAGTATATAAATATAGAAGAAGGAGGGTGAGTTTACAGTAGAGATGCCTGACAAAGGTGCCTCACCCTAGAGGATTTAATGTTAACATCAACAGGGCTAAATCATAGTGATGATTTGATATGATATGATAACAATGATATTTACCTTTGTGATTTGCCTCCCCCAAAACATATTACCCTAGTTTAATCATGAGAAAAACAATGAAAAAAAAAAATTCCAAGAGAGAGACATTTAACCAAATACCCAAAAGCTTTAAAGTTTTTCAAAAACTAAGTCTAATAAACTGCAACAGCCAAGAGAAGCTTGAGACATGAGGAGCAAATGTAGTGTGGGATCCTGGCAGGAATCCTGGAACAAAAAGGGAGCATCAGCTAAAAACGAAGGAAATCTGAATAAAGCATAAACTTCAGTTAATAAGCATCAATACTGGTTCATTAATCATGATAAATGTACCATAATAATGTTAGACATTCTATAATGAATGTGAGGGATACACAAACTCTGTGCTGTCTTTGCAATAACTCTGCAAATTTGGGATTGCATGATACTCTAATGGAGGATACTTGCCATCAAACATTTTTCAAAACTCACAGAATGTACAACATAGAGTGTGCCCTAATGTAAATGCTAGACCTGAGTTAGGAATAATGCATCGGTGTTGATTGTTCATTGCAACAAATGTGCCACATCAATGTGAGATTTTAATCACATGGGACATTGGTTGGGAGTCAGAGGTTTATGGGAACTCTCTGTACTTTGCATTCATCCTTTTTTTTTTTTTTTTGTAAACCTAAAACTGTATCCCAAAAATGTGTCAATTAAAAGAAAGTGAGTGATAGTCGCTCAGTCGTGTCTGACTTTTTGTGACCCCATGGACTATAGCCCACCGAACTCCTCTGTCCATTGAATTCTCCAGGCAAGATTACTGCAGTGGGTTGCTATTTAATTAAAAGAAAACACACACACACACACAGACACAGAAGTTAATAAGTTACAAAAGAATAAGTTAATCTAAAATTTTTAAAACCCCCCAAAATTGCAGCTAGAAGAATTTACTACAGAAAATTCCAACCAGGGAGAGAAGAAACCTAGAAAGAGCATTACAAATAATTAGAGAAAAGCCTCAAGCTGACCGAAGTTCTTCCAGCTCCAGGAAAAAGTTTAGCAATGAGGGCCTGTCTGGTAAGAGTGTTCACAGTGGAATGTCTCAGAAGATGCTGAAGAGGGTTACCTGTGGCCTCCTGGGACACTGTTCCTGTTATTTCTACTCTCCGAAGCCTGTCTTCAGACAAAGTGGTTTCTGTTGATTCGTGCTTTTGCAACATCAAGCAAAAGAAGTCATCCATATTTCTGTCCAAACATATACCACCTGGAATTTTAAATCTATTAAGCTCTTCCAAATGATTGGTAATGGAAGCTTCACTACTTCATTAGCAGGGGCAAATATTTGACTTCATGAAAGATCCACGTCCTGTTGATTCCAACTTAAAGAGACCTCACACACAGATCTCATCATCTTTTATAATCATGACTCTTTCAAGGTAATCTCCAAAGCTTCCTTGTTGTTGGTTGTGTTACCATCCTTATGTCAAAGTGAGGTAAGCTTTTTGAAATGTTCTAGAAACTCTCATTGATTGCTATGTTGGCATTTTAGAGCTGGGAGCAATGTGTATACCATTTAATATACATTTCCTTCTTTTAAAAAAATATGTATTCATTTATCTGGCTGCACTGGGTCTTAGTTGCAGCATGTAGAATCAAAGTTCCTGACCAGGGATCAAACTCTGGCCCCCTACATTGGGAGTGCAGAGTCACTAGACCACCAGGGGCATTCCCATTTCCTTGTCTAGGGTCCAACGGTAATTCAATGCCTCTGACAGAACCAATCTAAGGCTGCGTACTCCTTCATCACATCACACACTGCAGGAAAAGGCAGGACCAGCTTTACAATAATAATGTGGAAGAGCTTTTATTCTTAATTCCTCAAAACCCACAACTGATACCTGAGACTCTCTCCATGGGGGTGCATTTGGTTTTGTTCCTGGTAAACAGTAATTACTTGCAGTAAGTAAATGCTATTGTGTAAGGAGAAAGGAGTTAAAACATAAAGCTAGCAAGATTTTGGTATTAGCATTAGTCAGAACTGGACTCTTGTCTGCAACAGCCAAGAACAAAGTGAAGAGCATAGGAGATTCTGTGATGCACATATGGCTGGAGATGTCAAAAGGAGGACATTTACAGAAGACTGGGGGTGTATGGGGGAAGGATGCGCCCTGATGACTCTTCTTGGCTTTCCCATGCGGCTGAGTGAGGGAGTGGTAATCACTCAGTTGTGTCCAATTTTTTGCGATCTCATGGGCTATACAGCCTGCCAGGCTTCTCTGTCTATGAAATTCTCCAGGCAAGAATACTGGAGTGGGTTGCCATTTCCTTCTCTGACGTGGCTGAGGGTCATACGTCCAAAGGATGTATCCCTTGAAGAACTGAGAAAGAAACACCCTTGTTTTTGGCCTCAGCTCGGAGCCCTGGAAGGGTGGGTGGACATGAGTGTCAGTTAGAAAAACCAAGAGAAAAGAACAAGATGAGCCACTGTTCACCGTCAAATTGAAAAATAATTCCAGCCTAGATGGAGTCTAGTTGTTACTGTATATGTCAGACTGTATCATGTGATTAAAAAAAATTAGCCGTGTCTTGTCTGTCTTTTTGCCAGTACAGAAAGTCGCATGCCACAGATGTTCCCATAGAAAGATGTCAAACCTGAAATGACAGAGCTGGCAATCAAAGACATTGTACTTCAGAGAATGCAAAATGCAGCAAATCGCCATCTACCAGCAGAAAATTCCCTCTGATTGCAGCACCCAGCCGGCTCCCTCCCAACTGTCAAATCTCACAGATGTGACACGTATCACAGGCGACCCACTTTTCTGGGAGCCGAGCGCTGCCTGGACCATGTGAAAGACACACAGCTGAGCGTCAGGTAATTCAGACCACCACCATCATAAATTAACGGAGCACCCACAGAAGTAACTCTCCCTATGTGAGGCATCAGCTTAGCCTCATTAAGAGGAGGTCTAGTTTGAGCTTTACCATGTAACCGGGCTGTGGAGGGCACACATTCCTTGCCTCTTGGTGACTCAGTTGAATATGGGTACAATTTGGATACTCCCACTTGTCTTACTTAGCCATATCATAAAAACCACAGTGTGTGCACATGCTTAGTCATGTCTGACTCTTTGTGACCCCATGGACTGTACCCTGTCAAGCTCCTCTGTCTGTGGGATTTCCCAGGAAGAATACTAGAGCGGTTGCCATTTCGTCCTCTAGGGGATCCTCTGGACCCAGGGAATAAACCTATGTCTCCTGCATTGGCAGGCAGATTTTTTATATGTATACTACCTGGGAAGCAAAAGATCATGCCATCTGGGAACAAATATCCAAAATGGTATCAGAAACACCTGGGACAAAGTTCACAAAGGATTTGTGAACTGTGGAGCTGAAGAAGACTTTAGAAATACACTGATCCAAAGTCCATATTAAATATACTCAACTCGATTCAGTTTAACAAAGACTCCCTGGCTACCAGCTTTCATGTCCCAGGCAAGCTCTGGACACACAAAAATAAATAAAATACCAACCAATGCCCTAAGACATTTCCAGTGTATTAGAAAATAGAGACAAGGGAACAGGCCATTTGGATTCCATGTGATCATCTCTATGCTCAAATACACCTAAAAGAGGTGGAAGCTTGGTAAGTGAAGCTAATCAAAAAGGTTTTCTGCAGAAGTTGTCATTGGTTGGGTTTAAAGAACAAATAGGAATAAGTCATGTGGATAGGGTGACCAGAAGGTGAGGATGTGACCAGCAGAAGGAATGGACTATCTCTTGGTACAGGTATGGAATTGCTAGTAAGAAGACACAGCTGTGGGCTTCCCCAGTGGCTGAGCAGTGAAAGATCCACCTACCGTACAGGATATGCAGGTTTAAATCCTGGATCAGGAAGATACCTACAGGAGGAAATGCAGCAGGCCCCTTTTCTGGGAGCCGAGCGCTGCCTGGACCATGTGAAAGACACACAGCTGAGCGTCAGGTAATTCAGACCACCACCATCATAAATTAACGGAGCACCCACAGAAGTAACTCTCCTATGTGAGGCATCAGCTTAGCCTCATTAAGAGGAGGTCTAGTTTGAGCTTTACCATGTAACCGGGCTGTGGAGGGCACACATTCCTTGCCTCTTGGTGACTCAGTTGAATATGGGTACAATTTGGATACTCCCACTTGTCTTACTTAGCCATATCATAAAAACCACAGTGTGTGCACATGCTTAGTCATGTCTGACTCTTTGTGACCCCATGGACTGTACCCTGTCAAGCTCCTCTGTCTGTGGGATTTCCCAGGAAGAATACTAGAGCGGTTGCCATTTCGTCCTCTAGGGGATCCTCTGGACCCAGGGAATAAACCTATGTCTCCTGCATTGGCAGGCAGATTTTTTATATGTATACTACCTGGGAAGCAAAAGATCATGCCATCTGGGAACAAATATCCAAAATGGTATCAGAAACACCTGGGACAAAGTTCACAAAGGATTTGTGAACTGTGGAGCTGAAGAAGACTTTAGAAATACACTGATCCAAAGTCCATATTAAATATACTCAACTCGATTCAGTTTAACAAAGACTCCCTGGCTACCAGCTTTCATGTCCCAGGCAAGCTCTGGACACACAAAAATAAATAAAATACCAACCAATGCCCTAAGACATTTCCAGTGTATTAGAAAATAGAGACAAGGGAACAGGCCATTTGGATTCCATGTGATCATCTCTATGCTCAAATACACCTAAAAGAGGTGGAAGCTTGGTAAGTGAAGCTAATCAAAAAGGTTTTCTGCAGAAGTTGTCATTGGTTGGGTTTAAAGAACAAATAGGAATAAGTCATGTGGATAGGGTGACCAGAAGGTGAGGATGTGACCAGCAGAAGGAATGGACTATCTCTTGGTACAGGTATGGAATTGCTAGTAAGAAGACACAGCTGTGGGCTTCCCCAGTGGCTGAGCAGTGAAAGATCCACCTACCGTACAGGATATGCAGGTTTAAATCCTGGATCAGGAAGATACCCTACAGGAGGAAATGGCAACCCTCTTCAGTATTCTTGCCTAGGAAATTCCATAGACAGAGAAGCCTGGCGGGCTGCAGTTCATGGGATTGCAAAACAGTCAGAACACGACTGAGTGACTGTGCAGACAGAGCAGTACCTAAGGATTGCACCTGGTTGAAACCAGAGAAGTAAGCCTGCTGCAAAGTGCAAACCACTGCTAAGAAGCTGACTTTGCTCTGAAAGGAGGGCAGGAGTGAAAACAGAGGTTAGTTGGCGCTCGGATATGGTCACCCAGCTGAGGGAAAGGCTTTGGATTGGAGGTTTCAACGTGAGTGAGATTGCATTAAATGAAGAAGGGCGTTCTAGGGGTTACCTTTCCCAAACTATTTCCTTTTTCTCTCTTGGGAGAGCCTGTGGAGCCTATGTGTGTGCTCAGTTGCTCAGTAATGTCTAACTCTTTGAGGCTCCATGGACTGTAGTCCACCAGGCTCCTCTGTCCACAGAATTTTCTAGGCAAGAATACTGGAGTGTGTTGCCACTTCCTCCTCCAGAGAAGGGAGGCTGTAGAAAGTGGCTTTATTTCTGCTTGACGTACTAATTCCACTTCCTTCTCACTCACCCTGCTCATGCACACGTCCTGTTTTTGCCTGGACCTTTGCTCTCTTTCTGCCTACCTAATCAATTCCTTCCTACCTGCTTTTTTCCATTACGCATTTCCACAGCTAGAAATACCCATTTTGCACTTTTAAGCATTCAGCCTCACCTTTTATCTCCAGAACTTAAAAAAATATGACATTTTAACATGTGCTTCTGCTCTGGGACATCTAAAAAGGCAGGCTTCTCTCTCTTTGATTACATTTTTCTGTGACATTTTAAATGCATTTTTATTACAATATGAAACAAGGAATTCTGTTTTTCTAACAATAACCAAAGATGTGTTTGCTCATCACATCCTACTGCCTAATTTTGACTCTTTTGAAAAACTGATTTCAGTTATTACCCACAGCATGATTGGAAAGGAGCTTAACCCATTACCTTTGAATTTCATGGCTTCTTGCTCGCATGTGAATTTTTGTCAGTTCTATTGGGTGGTCTCCTGGCGTGGCAAACTCGGGGGACAGGGATCTGCGAGGGGCAAAGGGAATTCACCAGTGCACTGGGTAAAGAATATTCCTATGCTAACATGAAATAGCACTTACTTTCATCGGGCAACTTCCAAGGCAGCAACCAAATACATTTTGCTACCAATGAAACAGAAAGAAGAATGCCCTGCAGAGATATTTAAAACCTGAAAACCAGTTTAGTGAAAAAGGACTTGCGGGTTCTAGATGCTTGTACTCCTGAAGCCATATCTGTGTACCAGCTGCAGGGCAAATTTGCTTGAGGCATTGACAATGCAAAGGAGCAGGTTTGTGTGGGACTGAATCAAGTTTTCTGTTTATCAGGAATCTGATCTTGGCGTAGTTCCTTAATGACTCTAAATGACTCTAAGTCTTAGTTTCTTTCTCTGTAAATTCGGAATGAAAGTTGCTTATCAAAAGTGCATAAAGAGTATCACATTTTTGTTGTTGCTGTTCCTCCAGAATCTACTATTGGTGACTATAGTTAATAATGGGCTTTCCAGGCAGTGCTAGTGGTAAAGAACCTGCCTGCCAATGCAGAAGACATGAGAGACCCAGGTTCGATCCCTGGGTAGGAAAAATCTCCCTGGAGGAGGGCATGGTAACCCACTCCACTATTTTTGCCTGGGGAATCCCCATGGATAGAGGAGCCTGGTGGGCCATAGTCCAAAGGGCCGCAAAGAGTGGGACATGACCGAAGTGACTTAGCAAGCACACCTGCACATAGTTAATAATCCTGTATTGTATATTTGAAAGTTGCTGTGAAAGTAGATCTAAAGAGCTCTTAACATGAGGGAAAAGTTTTTATAACTAGGTGGAGTGACAAATTTTAACTAGACTTATCACGGCAAGCATTTTGCAAGGTATGCAGGTATTAAATCACTATGTGGTACACTTGAAACTAATGTAATGTCATATGTCAGTTATACCTCAATACAAATTTTTAAACAAAAATGAGTCATAAAAACAGAAGTTAATCCTGAGACAAGGATCATCTGGATGAAGACACAAGGGAAGTAAGGGCTGTGGGCAGTAGGGTGGGGAAGGAAGTCAGTCCAAAGTACATCAGAGTGTAGGGTACACCAAGGTACCCAGAGCCTGAATCCTGCTGGTACTTCCAGAAGACAGCACAGTGCATGCTTGCAGCTGAATGAATGTAGGATATTAGTTTACCAAATTTAAAAGGCTCAAGGAATTGCATAACTTAGGGCTTATCTGAGGCAGGAGATAGATGAGATACCTGTCCTCCAAGCCAGGGTAAGCATTAGAGTTTATTTCCTGTAGACAGAAACTCCAAAATATCAATATCAGGACAATCGAGAGATAAGGCTGGGCCCTGCCCAGATCGAAGTCAAAAGACCACACATTCCTCATTCTCTAGGTCAAAGAGACTTTCTCCACGAGAAAGTTTCTAGAAGGTCAAAAGGGGAGTGGCGTCAACCTACCATAGGCCCCTTCGCTGGCCTCCATCTTGGCTGAGAGATGCCAGCACACATGGGAGAGCCCTGAGATGTACCAAATGGACTCAATGCCAGGCAAATCAGAATATTGGCCAAAAGAAACCTGGAAGAAATGCCCCATAAAAGTGATTCAGACCCCCTCAAGGCGAGACCCTCTCTGAACCGGTAGTGTCTATCCACATGCACGCACTACACTTTTTGCCCCTCCTAATAAACATGTTACTTGTTTCACTACTTTCCTTTATTTATGGGAGTTATTTACTACAAAGCTGAAGAGCCAGGGCCTTGTCACTGACTGGCCTAGTGTTTAGGAATCGGTGTGCTCATTGCAGCAACCCAGCTCAGTCTCTGGCCTGGAACCAAACTTCTGCTTCAAGTGGCTTTGGCCAAGGTCACCCGAGATCATATTCATTCCAAGATGCCCCTGTGATGTGACACTCCAGCTCCTCGGGGATAACTTTTCCACAAACACTCACATGCACACTTTGGTCACCCACTTGGAATAATTCAAGTGAGTGATTCCAGGAACCCAAAGACACATTGTACTCATCACACCAAGTCTCACTGTGCAGTTTTGATGGTCACACAAGCAGCTACCTTCTTGCCAAGGTTCAATAATGCATGCAGAGTACAGGCAGCAGCTGAAGTGTGTCCAGTGATAGCACCCAAGTTATAAAATTCTAACTGAAAGGGATTAGAGTTGGGAGATAAACAAGCAAACAGCTAAAATTTTGGAAATTTTAATTGATGGTGTTCTTTTGGATGTCATGTTGATGAAGAGAAAACTGCAAGAGGGCAAGAGAAAATGTTTGTACCTGAAAAGGAACACATTTCCCCAAACCTTCAATTATCTGAATGGTTTGAATAATTAGTTTACCAAATTAAAAGTAGTTTATTTCTGAGGCAGGAGATAGATGAGATACCTGTCCTCCAAGCCAGGGTAAGCATTAGAGTTTATTTCCTGTAGACAGAAACTCCAAAATATCAATATCAGGACAATCGAGAGATAAGGCTGGGCCCTGCCCAGATCGAAGTCAAAAGACCACACATTCCTCATTCTCTAGGTCAAAGAGACTTTCTCCACGAGAAAGTTTCTAGAAGGTCAAAAGGGGAGTGGCGTCAACCTACCATAGGCCCCTTCGCTGGCCTCCATCTTGGCTGAGAGATGCCAGCACACATGGGAGAGCCCTGAGATGTACCAAATGGACTCAATGCCAGGCAAATCAGAATATTGGCCAAAAGAAACCTGGAAGAAATGCCCCATAAAAGTGATTCAGACCCCCTCAAGGCGAGACCCTCTCTGAACCGGTAGTGTCTATCCACATGCACGCACTACACTTTTTGCCCCTCCTAATAAACATGTTACTTGTTTCACTACTTTCCTTTATTTATGGGAGTTATTTACTACAAAGCTGAAGAGCCAGGGCCTTGTCACTGACTGGCCTAGTGTTTAGGAATCGGTGTGCTCATTGCAGCAACCCAGCTCAGTCTCTGGCCTGGAACCAAACTTCTGCTTCAAGTGGCTTTGGCCAAGGTCACCCGAGATCATATTCATTCCAAGATGCCCCTGTGATGTGACACTCCAGCTCCTCGGGGATAACTTTTCCACAAACACTCACATGCACACTTTGGTCACCCACTTGGAATAATTCAAGTGAGTGATTCCAGGAACCCAAAGACACATTGTACTCATCACACCAAGTCTCACTGTGCAGTTTTGATGGTCACACAAGCAGCTACCTTCTTGCCAAGGTTCAATAATGCATGCAGAGTACAGGCAGCAGCTGAAGTGTGTCCAGTGATAGCACCCAAGTTATAAAATTCTAACTGAAAGGGATTAGAGTTGGGAGATAAACAAGCAAAAACAGCTAAAATTTTGGAAATTTTAATTGATGGTGTTCTTTTTGGATGTCATGTTGATGAAGAGAAAAAACTGCAAGAGGGCAAGAGAAAAATGTTTGTACCTGAAAAAGGAACACATTTCCCCCCAAACCTTCAATTATCTGAATGGTTTGAATAATTATTTGGCTTTCAAGGAAGTAGAAGAAAGTTCTGAGAAGACCAGTTCTAACTTCTTGGTATATTTTGAGCTCAATAGATGAAAACTGAATCTATAAGTCTATGCCTCTTGACTAGCATAATAAAGTATTTTTCTCCTTCCAGAAATAAGCTGTTGTATAGTCGCCCAGTTGTATCTGACCCATGGATTTTCCAGGCAATCCAGTTGAGTTGCCATTTCCTTTCTCCAGGGGATCTTCCCAAACCAAGGACTGAAACCTGCTCACATCTCCTGCATTGCAGGTGGCTTCTTTACCACTGAGTCACTGGGAAAGAGTATCACAAATAAAGGTTCCTGTTAATTATTTTGAACATGGGTTGTTGTTAGCTGATAATCTCTTATGTTCCATCAGTAAAAGTTCAAGAATTCATGGGGTTGTAAGCAAACTTCCTTTAGTATTATTATCATTGCCTTTATTATTACTTACTATTATATACTAAGATATGGGCCTACCTTGGATCTGAACATCAGTACCTGAAATTCTTATCAAAGAATTATCCCTTGAACCTCCCACTCATCATCTCTTACTGAAAAGGCAGATGAGAGAGGTGACATTTAAGGAAGAAAGTGTAAGGGACAAAATCTTGGCTTCCTTCATGCTGTCTGAATTCTGTCCCTATATTGAGTCTGATCACTGTCAGTTCCCATTCTTGAATGACACCTGCATAATTTCCTGAAGAATCACTTTGACCATGTTGGATTTTAATATTAGGCCCCCAAGAGATTCAAGGTCATTTTATTATTATTATTATTATTTTGGAAACTGGTCTTAGAAAATCACATATAAAATTTCTGAAGAAAAACATCTTTTAGAATATGATGTCAAAGTAAACTCATTTCTACTAAAGAATGATGTACTTCTCTTAGGGAAAGCTTCCTGTTATTTTCATTGCTTTCCTGGCTTCCAGGGAACTTAGAGGCAAATATTAGCTGTTAGAACTAAATTGGCTCTTGTGGGTTCCCTATTCACCTTTTCTTCCCTTTTGTGAATCTTACTCTTTGTTTTCTTACTCTGTTATGTAAATTATGTCCTCTGGAAGGGGGTCAAGTAGGGACAGGGAGCTGATTTCAGAGGTTTGGCTAGTGCCTTCCACGTTGCACATATTGGGTTGCCCCAAAAGCTCTTTTGGGTTTTTCCATACAGTGCAATGGAAAAACTCAAACGAACTTTTTGGCCGACCCTATACATGGGTCTCCTGCTTTGAGACATAGTCTCAGCTTCCTAGGTGGCTCAATGGTAAAGAATCTGCCTGTTAATGCAGGAGACATAAGACATGTGAGTTCAAAACCAGAGTCAGGAAGATACCCTGGAGTAGGAAATGGCAACTCACTCCTGTTTCCTTGCCTGGAAAATTCCATGGACAGAGGAGAATGGAGGGCTACAGTCCATGGGGTCAAAAAGAGTTGAACATGCCTGAACACATAGATACATGAGTCTTGACTTCCATTTTATCACTGTGATGTAGGTCCTGTTTTCAGATCTGTTTACTTTTCAAATTAAAAGTAAACATCTCCTTTTATAGATGTACTTACTGTTAGTGACAGAGCCTAGATTTGACCTCTGGTCAGGAAGCCTTGAACCCTGATACCTTTGACCCCTTCAGTCTTCTCTGTGCAAGGCTGAAAGCAGCATGATTTGAAGAGTAATCATGGCTTTACCATGATTACCTACGTCCCTTTTTATTAGACTCAAGAATGAAGACCTTAGCACATGCTCCTTTTCCATTTTTTCAGAGGATGTGGGAGAAGGAATAAGAGATAGGAACAGAAACAGCATGAAATGAATGATAATAAAGCAGAAGAGGATGCTGATTGGAGGAGCAAGTGAAAACGAGGATGCTGATGGTGATGGTGGAGTCGATCGTGACAGCGATCAAGATGGGGAAGATGGTGATGACATGCTTGATGAGGCTGATGGTGTGGATGGAGATGGTGGTCTTGCTGTATCATTTCTAGTCAGAAGGTATCAATTGCAGGTCCCAATCACTTTCCCCTACTCTCTTGATTGTGCTGAAGTTTCCAAGGGATGACGCCAAAGGGAAACTACAGCTCATTTCTCAGAATATGTCCTCTGGAAGGGGTCAACTGGTATTGGTGACAGGTGGGAGCTTACTCTTTGTTTTCTTACTCTGTTATGTAAATTATGTCCTCTGGAAGGGGTCAAGTAGGGACAGGGAGCTGATTTCAGAGGTTTGGCTAGTGCCTTCCACGTTGCACATATTGGTTGCCCCAAAAGCTTTTTTGGGGTTTTTTCCATACAGTGCAATGGAAAAACTCAAACGAACTTTTTGGCCGACCCTATACATGGGTCTCCTGCTTTGAGACATAGTCTCAGCTTCCTAGGTGGCTCAATGGTAAAGAATCTGCCTGTTAATGCAGGAGACATAAGACATGTGAGTTCAAAACCAGAGTCAGGAAGATACCCTGGAGTAGGAAATGGCAACTCACTCCTGTTTCCTTGCCTGGAAAATTCCATGGACAGAGGAGAATGGAGGGCTACAGTCCATGGGGTCAAAAAGAGTTGAACATGCCTGAACACATAGATACATGAGTCTTGACTTCCATTTTATCACTGTGATGTAGGTCCTGTTTTCAGATCTGTTTACTTTTCAAATTAAAAGTAAACATCTCCTTTTATAGATGTACTTACTGTTAGTGACAGAGCCTAGATTTGACCTCTGGTCAGGAAGCCTTGAACCCTGATACCTTTGACCCCTTCAGTCTTCTCTGTGCAAGGCTGAAAGCAGCATGATTTGAAGAGTAATCATGGCTTTACCATGATTACCTACGTCCCTTTTTATTAGACTCAAGAATGAAGACCTTAGCACATGCTCCTTTTCCATTTTTTCAGAGGATGTGGGAGAAGGAATAAGAGATAGGAACAGAAACAGCATGAAATGAATGATAATAAAGCAGAAGAGGATGCTGATTGGAGGAGCAAGTGAAAACGAGGATGCTGATGGTGATGGTGGAGTCGATCGTGACAGCGATCAAGATGGGGAAGATGGTGATGACATGCTTGATGAGGCTGATGGTGTGGATGGAGATGGTGGTCTTGCTGTATCATTTCTAGTCAGAAGGTATCAATTGCAGGTCCCAATCACTTTCCCCTACTCTCTTGATTGTGCTGAAGTTTCCAAGGGATGACGCCAAAGGGAAACTACAGCTCATTTCCAGGAGTGGAGCCAGATTTTGTAGGATCCAAAAGCTCATACAGTTTGGGAGGTGTTCTACAAGAAAAGCAATAAGACGTTATGTGTCCTCAGTTCCTTAGTCATGTCCAACTCTTTGTGATGCCATGGACTGAGCTCGCCAGGCTCCTCTGTCTATGGGATTTCCCAGGTCAGAATACTAGAGTGAGTATCCATTTCCTTCTCCAGGGGATCTTCCCAACCCAGGGATCAAACCTGAGTCTCCTGCATTGCAGGTGGGTTCTTGACTGACTGAACCACCAGGGAAGCTCTTGCTAACACAAATGAAGAGCCCTGGAGTTTGAGCTTCCTTAGGTTCACAGGAAATGCACCTCAGTGTCTTTGTTACTGGATGAAGTTTCTGCTCTGACTTTAATAATAAAAAGCTGGAAATGCTCACGATGGGCTAGCTCCTTGTGAACACTCCACAGTTCATTCATTTACCATCATGTATTAATTCATCTTAATTCTCAAAATAAACCCAGAAAATAAATGTGACAATTATCCTCATTTTAGATTTGAGGAAACTTAGCTACAGAGGTTAAGGAATTTGCCCAAACTCTCACAGTTACACCAGGGCTGGGATTCCAATCCAAGCAAATGGCCTACAGATCATGAGCTTCCAAGCACCACGGGGATTCTACTTCGCAAACAAGGAGAGGACAGGGCATCAGCGTGCCATGGGTCCCTGAGAAACGACAGCATGCCCTGTCTCTTGTCACCCTTTTGCACCCCAAATTTTGATAGACTTGGAGCAACTGGAGGGTACAGGAGATCTAAGCCCAGCTTTGTGGGTGGAACTCAGGGAATGACAGGTTTGTACTCTTCCTGTACCCAGGCCAGTACAGTAGAGGGGGAGGAAGTGGCTCTGGGGTTCCCTGTCCATGTGTACTGTTTTTTAGGGCTTCTGTGACAAATTATCATATACTCTGTCACTTAAAACAACAGAAGTTCTTCATCTCATGGTGGTGGTGGCTTAGTTGGTAAGTCCTGCCTGACTTTTCTGACCCCAGGGTCTTCTGCCCATGGGATTTCTTTCTAGAGGGCAAAAGTCTGAAATCAAGGTGTCTCAGGGCTGTGTTCCCCCTGAAGACTCCAGGGGGGAGATTCCTTCTTTGTCTCTTACATCCTCTGGTGGCTACAGCAGTTCTTTGCTCCTGGCTTTATCACTCTGATCTCTGCCTCTGTCTTACATGGCTTCCCTTCTTTCTCATCTCTGTTTTCTTTCTCTGTCTCTCAAAAGGACACTAGTCATTGGATTGAGAGCCCATGGTTCAGGCTCCTCTGTCTATGGGATTCCAGTCGATCTGTAACCATCCCAGGGATCAAACCTGAGTCTCCTGCATTGCAGGTGGGTTCTTGACTGACTGAACCACCAGGGAAGCTCTTGCTAACACAAATGAAGAGCCCTGGAGTTTGAGCTTCCTTAGGTTCACAGGAAATGCACCTCAGTGTCTTTGTTACTGGATGAAGTTTCTGCTCTGACTTTAATAATAAAAAGCTGGAAATGCTCACGATGGGCTAGCTCCTTGTGAACACTCCACAGTTCATTCATTTACCATCATGTATTAATTCATCTTAATTCTCAAAATAAACCCAGAAAATAAATGTGACAATTATCCTCATTTTAGATTTGAGGAAACTTAGCTACAGAGGTTAAGGAATTTGCCCAAACTCTCACAGTTACACCAGGGGCTGGGATTCCAATCCAAGCAAATGGCCTACAGATCATGAGCTTCCAAGCACCACGGGGATTCTACTTCGCAAACAAGGAGAGGACAGGGCATCAGCGTGCCATGGGTCCCTGAGAAACGACAGCATGCCCTGTCTCTTGTCACCCTTTTGCACCCCAAATTTTGATAGACTTGGAGCAACTGGAGGGTACAGGAGATCTAAGCCCAGCTTTGTGGGTGGAACTCAGGGAATGACAGGTTTGTACTCTTCCTGTACCCAGGCCAGTACAGTAGAGGGGGAGGAAGTGGCTCTGGGGTTCCCTGTCCATGTGTACTGTTTTTTAGGGCTTCTGTGACAAATTATCATATACTCTGTCACTTAAAACAACAGAAGTTCTTCATCTCATGGTGGTGGTGGCTTAGTTGGTAAGTCCTGCCTGACTTTTCTGACCCCAGGGTCTTCTGCCCATGGGATTTCTTTCTAGAGGGCAAAAGTCTGAAATCAAGGTGTCTCAGGGCTGTGTTCCCCCTGAAGACTCCAGGGGGGAGATTCCTTCTTTGTCTCTTACATCCTCTGGTGGCTACAGCAGTTCTTTGCTCCTGGCTTTATCACTCTGATCTCTGCCTCTGTCTTACATGGCTTCCCTTCTTTCTCATCTCTGTTTTCTTTCTCTGTCTCTCAAAAGGACACTAGTCATTGGATTGAGAGCCCACTATCTAATCCAGGATGATCTCATCACAAGATCCTTACCTTAGATACATCTACAAAGACTCGCTTCCCAAATAAGGTCACATTTACAGGTTCTGGGAATTAAGAAGTGAATATATCTTATTGGGAGAGCTTCCCTGGTGGATCAGCGGTAAAGAATCCACCTGCAACACAGGAGATGCAGATGTGATCCCTGGGTTGGGAAGATCCCCTGATGAAGGAAATGGAAACCCACTCTACTATTCTTACCTGGGAAATCCCATGGAAAGAGGAGCCTGGCAGTCCCACGAGTTGGACACAACTGAATGACTAAACCACCACCATCATATCTTATAGGAGCCAACATTCCACCCAACCTAGGACAATTATGAATAGTGCTGTGGTGAACATTCTCACACATACCCTCTGAGGGGCATGTGTGTGCGTTTCTGTTGGGTTTATACCTGGGAGTAGTAGTGCAAGCCACAGGGTGTTGTTTGAGCTTTATTACATCTCATCAAACAGTCATTCAGAGCTGTTGCAATGCACCTTAGGGATACCCAAACTCATCACAGCATGGTATAAAAGCAAAATTGAGAAAAGGGAAGCTCAGACATGTCAACTAATTACCCAAAGTTCACAGATGATTCATGGTAGAGCAGGAGGAATGCATGTTCTGAAACAGCACAGGACTTTGCTTGGCAACATTAACATCCCCTCGGGTTTTCCTTGAATTTCACATTTCATGTAAAACACAATCAGTGATGATACATGCCGTATCTGTGACAAATTATCATATACTCTGTCACTTAAAACAACAGAAGTTCTTCATCTCATGGTGGTGGTGGCTTAGTTGGTAAGTCCTGCCTGACTTTTCTGACCCCAGGGTCTTCTGCCCATGGGATTTCTTTCTAGAGGGCAAAAGTCTGAAATCAAGGTGTCTCAGGGCTGTGTTCCCCCTGAAGACTCCAGGGGGGAGATTCCTTCTTTGTCTCTTACATCCTCTGGTGGCTACAGCAGTTCTTTGCTCCTGGCTTTATCACTCTGATCTCTGCCTCTGTCTTACATGGCTTCCCTTCTTTCTCATCTCTGTTTTCTTTCTCTGTCTCTCAAAAGGACACTAGTCATTGGATTGAGAGCCCACTATCTAATCCAGGATGATCTCATCACAAGATCCTTACCTTAGATACATCTACAAAGACTCGCTTCCCAAATAAGGTCACATTTACAGGTTCTGGGAATTAAGAAGTGAATATATCTTATTGGGAGAGCTTCCCTGGTGGCTCAGCAGTAAAGAATCCACCTGCAACACAGGAGATGCAGATGTGATCCCTGGGTTGGGAAGATCCCCTGATGAAGGAAATGGAAACCCACTCTACTATTCTTACCTGGGAAATCCCATGGAAAGAGGAGCCTGGCAGTCCCACGAGTTGGACACAACTGAATGACTAAACCACCACCATCATATCTTATAGGAGCCAACATTCCACCCAACCTAGGACAATTATGAATAGTGCTGTGGTGAACATTCTCACACATACCCTCTGAGGGGCATGTGTGTGCGTTTCTGTTGGGTTTATACCTGGGAGTAGTAGTGCAAGCCACAGGGTGTTGTTTGAGCTTTATTACATCTCATCAAACAGTCATTCAGAGCTGTTGCAATGCACCTTAGGGATACCCAAACTCATCACAGCATGGTATAAAAGCAAAATTGAGAAAAGGGAAGCTCAGACATGTCAACTAATTACCCAAAGTTCACAGATGATTCATGGTAGAGCAGGAGGAATGCATGTTCTGAAACAGCACAGGACTTTGCTTGGCAACATTAACATCCCCTCGGGTTTTCCTTGAATTTCACATTTCATGTAAAACACAATCAGTGGATCTGCTTATTAGACCAGATGCCAGTATGCTGACATTTCTTTTCCATATGCACAATGTTGGTCCCAAGTGGGCTTAAGGAGAATTCCACAATGGGCAATCATCTTCCATTTTGGCATCTTAAAGAAGAGAAACTCAAGTACCAAGATGGGAAGTATTTTTCTCAATGCCCAGTTGCCATCATAATTTCAGTTAGATTTAGGACTAGCGTTTTTTGTGGGTTTTTTTTGTTGTTTTTGTTGTTTGTTTGTTTTTGATGTGGACCATGTTTTTAAAAGTCTGTATTGAATTTGTTATAATATCTCATCTGTTTTATGATTATTTTTTGGCTGCAAAGTATCTTAGCTCCCTGATCAGGGATCAAACCCACATTGGAAGGTGAAGGTTTAACCACCAGGGAAGTCTGATGGAATAGATTTCCCCCCCTTTGGTGTTGCTTTTAAATAAGATCTTTTGTTTGTTAGAGTTTGACAATAAAAGAATTTATGAAAGTGCTCTTTGGGATAAAATGGGAAAATGTTAATTGGTTATTGACCTTCGGCAGAGAGGAGGAAGGGAACAGAGAGAGGAAAGGAGGAGTGAGCAGAGGGTTCAGCTCACCATTCAAGGTGATGATGGAGGGCCAGGAAGCTCAGGTTGGCAGGTCATCAGAAAGATTTTACAGAGTAGGAGTGCCTGATCTGTGTTTCTATATTGTCTGCTACATGATGCATGGCATTCTTCTCCCCAAATGCTTGATGTGAATAGGAATGCTATGTAGATATGGAGGAGGAAGCTGGCTTTTATGAGTAAGTTGAAAAGATTTAGAAGAGATAATATATATTGAAAGATGGATCAAGATCAGAGGTTCTAAGGCAACATTTACCTTATCCCAGAAGTTTATGGAAAACCTGGGAATTTGTAGAATTCTATAGAACTTAGAAAAAGGACAGTGAGGCAGTTTTGTAGAGGTTTCAGTAAGAACCAGGATATTAGGTTCCATTATATGAAACAGTTAGTCAGTGTTGGATGTAGACACCCAAAGTTCACAGATGATTCATGGTAGAGCAGGAGGAATGCATGTTCTGAAACAGCACAGGACTTTGCTTGGCAACATTAACATCCCCTCGGGTTTTCCTTGAATTTCACATTTCATGTAAAACACAATCAGTGGATCTGCTTATTAGACCAGATGCCAGTATGCTGACATTTCTTTTCCATATGCACAATGTTGGTCCCAAGTGGGCTTAAGGAGAATTCCACAATGGGCAATCATCTTCCATTTTGGCATCTTAAAGAAGAGAAACTCAAGTACCAAGATGGGAAGTATTTTTCTCAATGCCCAGTTGCCATCATAATTTCAGTTAGATTTAGGACTAGCGTTTTTTGTGGGTTTTTTTTGTTGTTTTTGTTGTTTGTTTGTTTTTGATGTGGACCATGTTTTTAAAAGTCTGTATTGAATTTGTTATAATATCTCATCTGTTTTATGATTATTTTTTGGCTGCAAAGTATCTTAGCTCCCTGATCAGGGATCAAACCCACATTGGAAGGTGAAGGTTTAACCACCAGGAAGTCTGATGGAATAGATTTCCCCCCCTTTGGTGTTGCTTTTAAATAAGATCTTTTGTTTGTTAGAGTTTGACAATAAAAGAATTTATGAAAGTGCTCTTTGGGATAAAATGGGAAAATGTTAATTGGTTATTGACCTTCGGCAGAGAGGAGGAAGGGAACAGAGAGAGGAAAGGAGGAGTGAGCAGAGGGTTCAGCTCACCATTCAAGGTGATGATGGAGGGCCAGGAAGCTCAGGTTGGCAGGTCATCAGAAAGATTTTACAGAGTAGGAGTGCCTGATCTGTGTTTCTATATTGTCTGCTACATGATGCATGGCATTCTTCTCCCCAAATGCTTGATGTGAATAGGAATGCTATGTAGATATGGAGGAGGAAGCTGGCTTTTATGAGTAAGTTGAAAAGATTTAGAAGAGATAATATATATTGAAAGATGGATCAAGATCAGAGGTTCTAAGGCAACATTTACCTTATCCCAGAAGTTTATGGAAAACCTGGGAATTTGTAGAATTCTATAGAACTTAGAAAAAGGACAGTGAGGCAGTTTTGTAGAGGTTTCAGTGAACCAGGAATGCCTATTGGATATTAGGTTCCATTATATGTATCCTTTCTAATTGCAGTAGTTTAGACACTAAGTCATGCCCAATTCTTGCAACCCTATGGACTGTAGCCTGACAGGCTCCTCTGTACATGGGATTTTCCAGGCAAGAATACTGGAGTGGTTTTGTCATTTCCTTCTCCAAGAAATCTTCCTAACCCAGGGCTTGAACCTAGGTCTCCTGCACTGCAGGCAGATTTTTAAACTGAGCTACCAAGGAAGGTTGCTCTGTCTGGGAAATTTTCCAGGCAAGGATACCGGAGTGGGTAGCCATTCCCTTTTCCAGGGGATCTTCTAGACCTAGGGATTGAACCCAGGTATCCTGTATTGCAGGCAGATTCCTTACCACCTGAGCCACCAGGGAAGCCTGGATCCTTTCTAATAGTCATCTAGATTTTTTGACACCTAGTCTAGTGCTCCTTTCTGTGAATTACATGTGAGTGAAAATGCCTAAATATGGCTCACAAAATGCATGAAACCTTTGCTGCTCTCTTGCACAGGGGCATGCATAATATCAGCAAACTTATCAAATAAGAACTTGGCTGAATTCAAATAAGATACTGGCAAACAATAACTATCATCACAGCTAGTACTTTGAGGTTTTACTGCGGCTTATAGGATTTTCTTTTTGTCCTAAATCATTCCTTGGTTTTTGAACTTTTCCTCTGCTTTCTCCAGGGGAATGCTTCAATCCACATTACATGCCTCTTCAGCTGCCACTGAAATCATACCTTTCATCAAACGTTTTTCTCCTGCCCTGGGACAAGATGATCCCCTCTTCCAGCTGGGAGGTCATCAGAAAGATTGTACAGAGTAGGAGTGCCTGATCTGTGTTTCTATATTGTCTGCTACATGATGCATGGCATTCTTCTCCCCAAATGCTTGATGTGAATAGGAATGCTATGTAGATATGGAGGAGGAAGCTGGCTTTATGAGTAAGTTGAAAAGATTTAGAAGAGATAATATATATTGAAAGATGGATCAAGATCAGAGGTTCTAAGGCAACATTTACCTTATCCCAGAAGTTTATGGAAAACCTGGGAATTTGTAGAATTCTATAGAACTTAGAAAAAGGACAGTGAGGCAGTTTTGTAGAGGTTTCAGTGAACCAGGAATGCCTATTGGATATTAGGTTCCATTATATGTATCCTTTCTAATTGCAGTAGTTTAGACACTAAGTCATGCCCAATTCTTGCAACCCTATGGACTGTAGCCTGACAGGCTCCTCTGTACATGGGATTTTCCAGGCAAGAATACTGGAGTGGTTTTGTCATTTCCTTCTCCAAGAAATCTTCCTAACCCAGGGCTTGAACCTAGGTCTCCTGCACTGCAGGCAGATTTTTAAACTGAGCTACCAAGGAAGGTTGCTCTGTCTGGGAAATTTTCCAGGCAAGGATACCGGAGTGGGTAGCCATTCCCTTTTCCAGGGGATCTTCTAGACCTAGGGATTGAACCCAGGTATCCTGTATTGCAGGCAGATTCCTTACCACCTGAGCCACCAGGGAAGCCTGGATCCTTTCTAATAGTCATCTAGATTTTTTGACACCTAGTCTAGTGCTCCTTTCTGTGAATTACATGTGAGTGAAAATGCCTAAATATGGCTCACAAAATGCATGAAACCTTTGCTGCTCTCTTGCACAGGGGCATGCATAATATCAGCAAACTTATCAAATAAGAACTTGGCTGAATTCAAATAAGATACTGGCAAACAATAACTATCATCACAGCTAGTACTTTGAGGTTTTACTGCGGCTTATAGGATTTTCTTTTTGTCCTAAATCATTCCTTGGTTTTTGAACTTTTCCTCTGCTTTCTCCAGGGGAATGCTTCAATCCACATTACATGCCTCTTCAGCTGCCACTGAAATCATACCTTTCATCAAACGTTTTTCTCCTGCCCTGGGACAAGATGATCCCAAGAGCGGCCATCATTGGTGGCCTGGCAGCTGGGGGGCTTGTAACTGCTTCCTGCTTTGATTGCTTTCTCTGATTCAAATCAAACTTTGGGAGCAAGTGTCTAGTTCTGAACAAGATGCACTTTCCTAATGGTCTAATGTTGCAGGAAATTGTGTATTGTTTGTCCCCTGAGATTGATGAGTAAAGGAAATTGAAGCAGCCTTTGCCTGATTTGGGTTGATAGGGGGCATTTTAACATGGACACTGTTTACCACCAAGCACTGTAGATGTGGGCTTTAGGACAAGGAGGGGCTGGTCTGGTCACCTGGATATGGATAAAGCACCATGGTTTCCCCTGAGAGCCTTGGAGACTCCCATGAGAGAGAAAGAAAGAGGAATCTCTTGGGACAAAAGGCATTTATTCATGTGACAGTGAGGGAGGCAAGGCGGGAGTTTGTGATTTTTTTTCTTTCTCCTTTGCATGTATCTGTAGGGAGGACAATTTTCTTGATTTCTCAATCAAGAAAAGAGTATCAGTGGCTCTGGTAGGAGGCGGACCTCTTCAGTGTGATAACTGAAGTCATAAAACTGAAGGCTTGTGACTGGAAGCATTTTATCAGTCTAAACTCTAAGTCAGGTCATGTGGGTCTGAAGGAGAGCTTGACTCTTCTGACACTGGAAAAAGTACAAAAGCAGAGGACAGGCCATCTTAAATGTGGTGAAGACCTTTCAAATTTGTGCACGGAGGAAGAATCTCCCTTTAAGGCTTTCCTTCAAGAGAAAACTATCATCAAGACACCAGGATTAAGAAAATGTTTTAGGCACTTCCCTGATGGCCTGGTGATTAAGACTCCACCTTCCAGTGCAGGAGGGTTGGTCAGGGAGCGAAGATTCTACATGCCTCGGGGCCAAAAAAAACCAAACCAAACATAAAACAGAAGCAATATTGTAACAAATTTAATAAAAACTTTAAAAATGACTCACATCAAAAAAATACAACATCTTAAAAAAAGAGAAAATGTCTTAAATAAGGATGAAATACACTTTTATTTATTTCAGAAATTTTATATTTCAGAAAAGAGCTACATCACTGTCCTGAGGCACTTCGAGCTCATATATTTCATTCTATTGGTTCCTATAAGTGGAAAGATTTGTGGAAATGTGAGGATGTTTCTGGGCCATGGAAGTACTCTGAGGATGGTATATAATTTTCTGTTTCAGGGCTTGAAAGCAATCCAAGTCTAAGCTTTGACAATATTCCAGTTACCACTACTGTGTAACAAACTGCCCTAGAACTTAATGGCATAAAACAATATTTTTATTATGTTCACAGCTGACGTGTACCAGATTCTTTACCATCTGAGCCACCAGAGAAGCCCCATACAAATGCAAAGGTGCTTCCAAAGGTACATTGTTATGACTGACTGTTGAGCAGTCATCTTGAGTGAGAACTTGATTAACTCCTGAGACACTGAAAGAGAGAACGTAACTTTTATTGGAAGCACAAGCTTGTATTGCATTCATTGGTTGGATGCTATCGTATTTTCAGAAGAACTAATTTTGGGTCTGGTTCTCTAGGAATGTTTTGCTCACAGGTTGCACCTTGTGTGGACATTACAAATGAGCATCATTATTTTGTAAAATCAAAGAGCACTTAATCGTCCTTATTTTCATGAACATTATGTGTAATTTCGCACATATATAGACTCTTTAGAGAGGTTAAAAGTTGGATGATTTATTTCAGGCACTTAAAAGGTATCTCTTCAGTGAGCTGAGTACTTAAATCATGAGAAGCTGCAAAAGTTCTTCTTCTCAATAGTAACAGAGGTTTTCAAAGAGATAAAAGGCTCTTTCATGTGTGAGGGTCTCTCTTTTATAAGAACTGCACTCGTGGGACTAACAATGGCAGCTCTTTCACTTTCCAGTGTTTGGAAACCTGCCAGCCATGATCCCAAGCTGGATCAACTCTGCTTTACCGAGTACCACAGACCTGATGGTGACCACCAGCGTCCAGATCCTATGTCTCCTCCATGTATGAAAATATTGTCTCTGGAATTCTGATTTTGCGTGAACTCTCAAACAAACAGCTACATATGTACTGAAATGAATCCAGACGTCACCAGTCCACTTGGCAGCTGCACTGTGCCTGAGAAAAATTGGGACGAGTTATTAGCCAAGTGGCTCTTGAAACTCTAACAGTCTTAAATGTTTTCAATGTGCATAGAAAACAGTGAAGCTGGGGAAGGAGGAGATGGGACAGAGAGTGAGAGATGCATGACCCACTGTCTTAGCATTCTATCCCATGCCTCTAACTGGAGAATCTCCAGAATGTCTCAGACAACAAAGGGGATCTTTCTCTGGCCAGGAAAGTGGCTGCCCAACTGGGTTGAGGTGAAGCATAAAACAATATTTTATTATGTTCACAGCTGACGTGTACCAGATTCTTTACCATCTGAGCCACCAGAGAAGCCCCATACAAATGCAAAGGTGCTTCCAAAGGTACATTGTTATGACTGACTGTTGAGCAGTCATCTTGAGTGAGAACTTGATTAACTCCTGAGACACTGAAAGAGAGAACGTAACTTTTATTGGAAGCACAAGCTTGTATTGCATTCATTGGTTGGATGCTATCGTATTTTCAGAAGAACTAATTTTGGGTCTGGTTCTCTAGGAATGTTTTGCTCACAGGTTGCACCTTGTGTGGACATTACAAATGAGCATCATTATTTTGTAAAATCAAAGAGCACTTAATCGTCCTTATTTTCATGAACATTATGTGTAATTTCGCACATATATAGACTCTTTAGAGAGGTTAAAAGTTGGATGATTTATTTCAGGCACTTAAAAGGTATCTCTTCAGTGAGCTGAGTACTTAAATCATGAGAAGCTGCAAAAGTTCTTCTTCTCAATAGTAACAGAGGTTTTCAAAGAGATAAAAGGCTCTTTCATGTGTGAGGGTCTCTCTTTTATAAGAACTGCACTCGTGGGACTAACAATGGCAGCTCTTTCACTTTCCAGTGTTTGGAAACCTGCCAGCCATGATCCCAAGCTGGATCAACTCTGCTTTACCGAGTACCACAGACCTGATGGTGACCACCAGCGTCCAGATCCTATGTCTCCTCCATGTATGAAAATATTGTCTCTGGAATTCTGATTTTGCGTGAACTCTCAAACAAACAGCTACATATGTACTGAAATGAATCCAGACGTCACCAGTCCACTTGGCAGCTGCACTGTGCCTGAGAAAAATTGGGACGAGTTATTAGCCAAGTGGCTCTTGAAACTCTAATAGTCTTAAATGTTTTCAATGTGCATAGAAAACAGTGAAGCTGGGGAAGGAGGAGATGGGACAGAGAGTGAGAGATGCATGACCCACTGTCTTAGCATTCTATCCCATGCCTCTAACTGGAGAATCTCCAGAATGTCTCAGACAACAAAGGGGATCTTTCTCTGGCCAGGAAAGTGGCTGCCCAACTGGGTTGAGGTGAAGCACATCTTTCCACAAGTGCTTCTATAACAAGGGAAATGGTAGAGGAAAGGAAAGGAAGAGGGTTATACCTGGAATGGAGCTTTACAATGACTGAAATATTTGGGTTCTTCTTAGAAAGTATCTAAGGCAGACTTCCCTAGTGGATCAGATGGTAAAGAATCTGCCTGCAGTGCAGGAGACCGGGCTTTGATCCTGGGTTGGGAAGATCCCCTGGAGAACGGAATGGCAACCCACACTGGTATCCTTGCCTGGACAATCTCATGGACAAAAGAACTTAGTGGCCCATAGGGTCTCCAAGAGTCAGACTCAGTTGAGTGACTAACAATTTTCTTTTCACTAGCAAATGTTTATCCAATTTTTTTCTGTGAGTGTTCTTCAAGAAGGTGTTTCCAACCTGATATATTATCTTTCTCTTGAGAAAAATAGATTTATGGAGCAAAACTAATTTTACAGACACATTTACCCATACAAACAAGTTCACGCATAGTCCTTAAACGTTTCTGGGATAATTGATGCTTCGGTAGGAAGACAAGGCGACACCAGAAAAGGGCAGAAAGAGAGTCTTAAAGGAAACCAAGGAAGATCAAATCATGCTTCCACCTGTGCTGTTCCAGAAACCACAGGCTCCCACCACCTGCTTCCAATCCAGGAGTCAGCAGACAGCATCACCCCTCCTGTGTGCAGAATGCTTCATTGAGTCTTCCAGGTGCACAGCAAACAGGTTTACCATCCAAGATAACATCTACCCATATGTACTCTGGAATTCTGATTTTGCGTAACTCTCAAACAAACAGCTACATATGTACTGAAATGAATCCAGACGTCACCAGTCCACTTGGCAGCTGCACTGTGCCTGAGAAAAATTGGGACGAGTTATTAGCCAAGTGGCTCTTGAAACTCTAACAGTCTTAAATGTTTTCAATGTGCATAGAAAACAGTGAAGCTGGGGAAGGAGGAGATGGGACAGAGAGTGAGAGATGCATGACCCACTGTCTTAGCATTCTATCCCATGCCTCTAACTGGAGAATCTCCAGAATGTCTCAGACAACAAAGGGGATCTTTCTCTGGCCAGGAAAGTGGCTGCCCAACTGGGTTGAGGTGAAGCACATCTTTCCACAAGTGCTTCTATAACAAGGGAAATGGTAGAGGAAAGGAAAGGAAGAGGGTTATACCTGGAATGGAGCTTTACAATGACTGAAATATTTGGGTTCTTCTTAGAAAGTATCTAAGGCAGACTTCCCTAGTGGATCAGATGGTAAAGAATCTGCCTGCAGTGCAGGAGACCTGGGATTGATCCCTGGGTTGGGAAGATCCCTTGGAGAACGGAATGGCAACCCACACTGGTATCCTTGCCTGGACAATCTCATGGACAAAAGAACTTAGTGGCCCATAGGGTCTCCAAGAGTCAGACTCAGTTGAGTGACTAACAATTTTCTTTTCACTAGCAAATGTTTATCCAATTTTTTTCTGTGAGTGTTCTTCAAGAAGGTGTTTCCAACCTGATATATTATCTTTCTCTTGAGAAAAATAGATTTATGGAGCAAAACTAATTTTACAGACACATTTACCCATACAAACAAGTTCACGCATAGTCCTTAAACGTTTCTGGGATAATTGATGCTTCGGTAGGAAGACAAGGCGACACCAGAAAAAGGGCAGAAAGAGAGTCTTAAAGGAAACCAAGGAAGATCAAATCATGCTTCCACCTGTGCTGTTCCAGAAACCACAGGCTCCGCAACCACCTGCTTCCAATCCAGGAGTCAGCAGACAGCATCACCCCTCCTGTGTGCAGAATGCTTCATTGAGTCTTCCAGGTGCACAGCAAACAGGGCATTTTATAGCAAACACGACTCAACTGCTCTAGTAGTATGAGATTGGAAAGAGAGGCTTTGCCTGCCACCGTGTTTACATCCAATCTGCAGTTTAAAAATATCCTAAGGACCTCACAGCTAGGAGCCTGTATCTCAAACATTTGAATGCATGAGGTCAACTCACCCTTTTTACAAAATAAGTGAATTGGGAGAGTAGCCTTGACATAGATATACACCACCATGTGCAAAATAGGTAGTGGGAAGCTGCTGTATAGCACAAGGAGCTTGGTGCTCTGTGATGATCTAGGGGGTGTAGGAGGAGGGGAGAAGGGAGGCTCAAGAGGGAGGGTATACATGTAGCTGATTCACTTTGTGGTGCAGCAGAAACCAACACAATAATCGTGAAGCAATTCTACTCCAATAATAAAATAAATAAGTGCATTTCCAGAAACAACTTTGCTTCAGATAAGACTAGTTCTCACGACAAATAAGTTAAAGGAGACAACATTCATTTCCTTTGAATAGCTCCTAGGTCAACGCACCATTACTTCCTTATAGCATTCTGGAGCACTGCATAGTCTATTACTCTCTAAAACCAAACAGGCTCTACTCCCAAATCTGTTTCTTCAGCTTAAAACCAACCTTCAAATTTATTGGCACAACAGAGACAGTCATATTTCATCATAAAAGTAAAAGAATTATATGAAGCTGCACATGTATAGGAAGTTTATAAATTGACCATCACTGATCATCACTACTCTAATAGAAGACATTTCAATCAATGTGATGAATTTGTAGCCCATACTACAAGCTCACGGTCTGTATTTGTGTACAATATAGAGAGCCTCTTTCTCTCTATATATATTTACTTCAAAAAATGACAAGACAAAGCTCACAAATATTCCGGTATGATTTCACACACTATGAATTTGAAAGATGCTGCCCTCATGGCCTGGGCATTTTTCTGCCACAGGCATTTGCTTATTGTATTGACAATTCCAGAATATTCAAATGTAACCCTATAAACTAACTATGAGGAAACCTAGTTTATACATCACTAGGCAAAGGATTGGTCCATTTCGAAAACTGAATTTTTAAACCACAGGCATACAAGGAAGAATACTTATTGTTTTTCTGAAAAAAATAATCAGGGAAATTAAAAAAAAATTCTCTGAATTTGTTTGGATGACTGCTTTTCTAAAACTCAAGCATTCGCTACCTACAAACAGTGCAAGCAGTACCTTACTTCTGTGCTGCCCAAATGCCAGTGATGAATACAGGGACGGTAATGGGTTAAACAGAACTAGGATACGAAACAATTGATTCAGCCACCCTGTGACAATCAGTTGAGTTTGATATGATCTGATGGCAGAATACCAAATATGGAAGAAAAGAACCGTCCAGACTTTATCAACCATAAGGCAGTCCTGAAAACTCAACCCTCCTATCATTAACTCAACTGTATAGCCACTATCCTTACTTAGCCATTAGTCAAAATGGAACGAGATAGGCTTCCTGCTCCCATCATGCAACCTCTGGGTGCAAGGAATGGAAGGAAGAGAAAGAGATTGGAGTAGACAGAAGAGTTCAGCCTGGGGGAGGCCAGTCTCACCTAACTCTGCATTATGGGGATGTTGACATGGCCAGAACCAAGGTTCCACAGTAGTCATGCATACTTTTATGACTAGCCCCTGTTCACAGACATCACGGGAATAAGTGATGTGATATCTCAAGGCCATTGTGCCATATCCTTTATAATTATCCTCCGTGTGAGCTTCACTCCATCACATAAAAACCTACACCCTTTACTAAGCAGGAAACAATCGTGAAAACAGAGAAAATGAATCCTACTTCTGATTTGTCTTTGTATCCAGATGATGGGCATTTACCATAGAGAGACTGTTTTATTTGGTGACCTCATGAGATCTTTATATACCTGGATTGAAAAATACTTTAAAGTCACCATCTTTAACTGAGTCCAAGGAATCAGGACTTCTTGACACTAGTGTAGTTCCCGGCTTAAGCAAAGCTAGAGTGTCTGTATCATTTACTATCCAGCCCAGGACACTTTGATAGGAAAGAGAGTGCTAATAATACTTAGGACAGGCCAATAAGCATAAACCAAGACTGTCTTGAGCCAAGAAGACACATGTGAAACTCCAGGTAAGACCCATCTAGACAATAATGGGAATTCAAAGAATTCCACTCTATCTCAACACTGCCTCACTCATGAAGGAAGGCTGTAGAACATTCTAAGATTGATATGCTGCTAATTACATAATTAGAGAGCATGGAGATGTTGCAGGATTATCTAAAATAGGAATGTACTCCTAAAGGGCAAATTGTGCTCCTTATGTGTATAAAGGTGAATGGAAGACAATTTCATTTTCTAACACAAACGATGTGACTTCCTGGAGAGCTCAATCTTAGTTCATATGAACCTAAATTCCTTTTTTAAATGCAAACCAATGGGTCCAGACTTTATCAACCATAAGGCAGTCCTGAAAACTCAACCCTCCTATCATTAACTCAACTGTATAGCCACTATCCTTACTTAGCCATTAGTCAAAATGGAACGAGATAGGCTTCCTGCTCCCATCATGCAACCTCTGGGTGCAAGGAATGGAAGGAAGAGAAAGAGATTGGAGTAGACAGAAGAGTTCAGCCTGGGGGAGGCCAGTCTCACCTAACTCTGCATTATGGGGATGTTGACATGGCCAGAACCAAGGTTCCACAGTAGTCATGCATACTTTTATGACTAGCCCCTGTTCACAGACATCACGGGAATAAGTGATGTGATATCTCAAGGCCATTGTGCCATATCCTTTATAATTATCCTCCGTGTGAGCTTCACTCCATCACATAAAAACCTACACCCTTTACTAAGCAGGAAACAATCGTGAAAACAGAGAAAATGAATCCTACTTCTGATTTGTCTTTGTATCCAGATGATGGGCATTTACCATAGAGAGACTGTTTTATTTGGTGACCTCATGAGATCTTTATATACCTGGATTGAAAAATACTTTAAAGTCACCATCTTTAACTGAGTCCAAGGAATCAGGACTTCTTGACACTAGTGTAGTTCCCGGCTTAAGCAAAGCTAGAGTGTCTGTATCATTTACTATCCAGCCCAGGACACTTTGATAGGAAAGAGAGTGCTAATAATACTTAGGACAGGCCAATAAGCATAAACCAAGACTGTCTTGAGCCAAGAAGACACATGTGAAACTCCAGGTAAGACCCATCTAGACAATAATGGGAATTCAAAGAATTCCCACTCTATCTCAACACTGCCTCACTCATGAAGGAAGGCTGTAGAACATTCTAAGATTGATATGCTGCTAATTACATAATTAGAGAGCATGGAGATGTTGCAGGATTATCTAAAATAGGAATGTACTCCTAAAGGGGCAAATTGTGCTCCTTATGTGTATAAAGGTGAATGGAAGACAATTTCATTTTCTAACACAAACGATGTGACTTCCTGGAGAGCTCAATCTTAGTTCATATGACTATCTTCCTTACCAACTCCCTCTCACCAATTTTCCCCATCATTAGTCATAGTGAAAGAACTTATATTGCAGAAATTATAGACCTGTGCCTTGATCATAAATGGTACTAGTGAGTAGATGGCCCAAGGCCAGTGGATCAAATAACCCTGACGGGTACTCCAGCAACTCCACTACAGGAATATTTCAATCCATCAACAAGGCACATATCTCAAAGATGTTACCTGTTCCAGAACGTTTGAGAGATCTGTGACTCAGCTGGGCCACATCATAAGTAAATCCAGCCTCAGGCAGGAGGAGGAAGGATTCAAGAAAAGACACTGATTCTTTCATGTGAAACAGACGAGGTGTTCACCAGACAGAGGCTGACAGTCTGCCAGGACTGCATTTCTCTTTGAAGCCTTAGAAACAGGGAAGTGGTCAGTTGTCCTGTATTCTTCCATTTCTAAAAGAGACAACACTTTGGCAGAAGACAGAAGAGATGCAGGCCAGTTAGAAAGGAAAGGCAGGGACCTGCAGGGAGATTGGGAGGTGGGCTGAGCATCTTAAAAATGAAAGGCTTTCCCATTCAGATTTACTCCCATATTGCAGAGTTGATCATGGCAGAATTTGACCTACTCCATCTCATTTTTTTTTTCCTGGTAAAATACAGAAGTATACAATTTAGACTGAGTAAAGATTAGTTGCCTTCAGGACATGGTAAAGAGGTAAAGTGGAGGTTTCCACACAAGTCTCCTGTAAAGGAAAAAGTCCTCTTTTACTGCCTACACAGCACACTTCATTTTTGACACTGATTACTAATTACCAGATATGTGGGTTTTCCCCCCATAAGCAATTCTCCGTGATACCAACTAGATGCCCTACAACTCAATTCTATTCTAAGACAAGAATTATTACGAACCACACAGGTAAGGGCTGGATCTCCCAACTTTCTCCGCTTCTGATGCCAATCCCCAGGTGACCCAGAGCTTCTGTCTGACATGGCTACAAATCAGAGACTCTTGTGTCTCCTCCTTGGATTCAATCATTTGCTACAACAGCTCACAGAACTCAGGGATACACATTTACCAGTTTATTATGTAACAAAGGATTCAATAAAGGATACAGATGAACAGCCAGATGAAGAGGTAAATAGGACAGGGTCTAGAAAGATGCTGGGAACAGGAGATTCTGTTGGGAATCCCCACCCTCCAGGCACATGGGTGTGTTCACCAACCTGGAAGCTCCTTGAACCTGTATTTTTTAGATTTTTATGGAGTCATGACGCACCATTAACTCAATGTGCAACTCCTCTCTTCTTCCTGAAGGATGGATGGTGGCTGAAAATTCCAGGCTTCTAAGCATGGTTTGGTTTTTCTAGTGACCACTCTTCATCCAAGAGCCTACCAAGTACTTACTCATTAGAACAAAGGACAATCCTACCACTCTGGAAATTCTAAGAGATTTAGGAGCTCTGCACTCCAATATTCTTGCCTAGAAAAATCCCATAGACAGAGGAGCCTGTTGGGCTACTGTCTATGGCATAGCAAAGAGTCAGACATGACTAAGCACCCGTGTGTTTGTGTGCCCAGAAGCAGGGACAAAAGATGCTTCTGATATTTTCAACACTTAGAAAATTACAAGGGTTTAAACATACTGATGCAGAATCTCAGCCAGAGGCTGGTGTCTTGGTGATCTCTGCAGTGTTCAGGCTTGCCTCAGTATCCCTGATTAGATGGAAGGAGTAAAATACAGAAGTATACAATTTAGACTGAGTAAAGATTAGTTGCCTTCAGGACATGGTAAAGAGGTAAAGTGGAGGTTTCCACACAAGTCTCCTGTAAAGGAAAAGTACTCTTTACTGCCTACACAGCACACTTCATTTTTGACACTGATTACTAATTACCAGATATGTGGGTTTTCCCCCCATAAGCAATTCTCCGTGATACCAACTAGATGCCCTACAACTCAATTCTATTCTAAGACAAGAATTATTACGAACCACACAGGTAAGGGCTGGATCTCCCAACTTTCTCCGCTTCTGATGCCAATCCCCAGGTGACCCAGAGCTTCTGTCTGACATGGCTACAAATCAGAGACTCTTGTGTCTCCCTCCTTGGATTCAATCATTTGCTACAACAGCTCACAGAACTCAGGGATACACATTTACCAGTTTATTATGTAACAAAGGATTCAATAAAGGATACAGATGAACAGCCAGATGAAGAGGTAAATAGGACAGGGTCTAGAAAGATGCTGGGAACAGGAGATTCTGTTGGGAATCCCCACCCTCCAGGCACATGGGTGTGTTCACCAACCTGGAAGCTCCTTGAACCTGTATTTTTTAGATTTTTATGGAGTCATGACGCACCATTAACTCAATGTGCAACTCCTCTCTTCTTCCTGAAGGATGGATGGTGGCTGAAAATTCCAGGCTTCTAAGCATGGTTTGGTTTTTCTAGTGACCACTCTTCATCCAAGAGCCTACCAAGTACTTACTCATTAGAACAAAGGACAATCCTACCACTCTGGAAATTCTAAGAGATTTAGGAGCTCTGCACTCCAATATTCTTGCCTAGAAAAATCCCATAGACAGAGGAGCCTGTTGGGCTACTGTCTATGGCATAGCAAAGAGTCAGACATGACTAAGCACCCGTGTGTTTGTGTGCCCAGAAGCAGGGACAAAAGATGCTTCTGATATTTTCAACACTTAGAAAATTACAAGGGTTTAAACATACTGATGCAGAATCTCAGCCAGAGGCTGGTGTCTTGGTGATCTCTGCAGTGTTCAGGCTTGCCTCAGTATCCCTGATTAGATGGAAGGAGTCCCACACCCTCACATTCTCCAGGTCCCTGTGCTTTTCATTCACTCCAAAAGTAGTCTAACTAATCACACTATAGGATGCAGTCTTCCCTTGCCTATATGCTGAAGGTTTCCAGATTTTCACAATGCAAAGGGAGAGAAACTCAGACTCAAAATTCAGTCCTTCCATTTTATTGTTGAGTCCCTTAGAATTACAGTCTCACTGTTTATTAAAGCTACAAAAGGACTTAGAGATCATTTTCTTCATTCACCTTCTCGTTCCACCAATGGAAGAAGCCAAGTCACAATGCAGTGACAGCCAAGCCAAAGGTCAAATGTCTAGGTTAGGGGTAAGTCAGAGATGAGAATCCAGGCTTCCCAACCTCCTATCCAGAGGTCTTCTCATTCTTGCACTCTATTCTCTGGACCACTTTATATTTTCTGGTCATGTGTTTTATTTAACATGCAGGAAGATTGATTGAAACCTTGTTCAGTATTTCTAAGCAGGTGCAGGAGGTAGCCGTGGGGCATTTTGCTACTTTCTTTTGACAGTGCACTTTCTAAGCCCTTAGGGGGCCATGGATCAACTTCCCTAAAATCCGCAGATTGCTGTGTAATCCTTTGATCAGGAGACACTCACCTCCCTCCACTCAATTGTATGCTTACAATATCTTTCCTTACTAAAAAACCCTCCTGCTATCAGTAAACACAAAATTTAGACACCAGTTTCTTAAAATTTCATAAGGTTAAGATTCTGTTTATCACTTAGAGCTTCCTGTTAGTTAGAAATGTATTCAGGAGACAGCAATAACAGATGAAAAAGAACCTCAAAGGGGAGAGAGATAAACTGTGCAATTAAGAAAATCTACCTTGAAGAAGCAACATCACCAGAGATGGGAAATACTGATATTTCTTTGGCTAAAGGGAGAATGTTTTGTATTGGATTTCTCTGACAAGTTTTCAAGTTGAAAAATGCTAAGGGTTAAGAAAGAAGGCTTGCTTCTCAGAGCCTTATGTTTATGCATATTTTGAGGTATTTTTAGGAATCTGAAGGTAGACAAAGATTGAGAGGAACAAATATAGATGTTTTGTTTCACACAAAGGAAAAGTGATTAGAACTGAAATTAATTAGCATGGAGGTGGAGGAGGAGGTGTTTATCAAGATATAGATGTTTCCTGATAGATCTGACTATAATCTTTCTATTAGTTTTAGGAAAGTGATCCCTATGCAGCAACAGAGGTGAAATAGGAGAGATCAAAGTTGGAACGTACTGGGATAAGACTGATTCAAGGAAGCCTGCCTCAGAAACCGAAAATGGCACCAGAACAGTTCCTGTGTTTTTATTGCACTTGATTAAAAAAAAAAAAAAAAAAGAAAAAACCTCCTACAAGGAAGCACAGGTATCGTCTCTTTAAATGAGAACATTCTATGGAAGCCCTATACACATACAAGCAAAGAGAATGCAAACCAATGTTGAATAAATATACAGCGGATGTAACCAAACTATTCTGTTTCTCCACCATCCTTTGACTGCTTTCTTGGATGCTATCATTCAGATAACTGCCTCTCTTTTCCCCCTGCATGTTCCTGTGTAGAAAATATTCATGGTTCCAAGGAATCAGCTGGACTCAGGACTGTGATGTCTCACACAACACTCAACAACACAGAGAACTTCAGAGAAGTGAGTTTTATTGCAAGATTTGCTAAATGAACACAAATCTGTAAATGGGTTCAAATGGTTATAGATGGCTCCGTTTTACAAGAAGGGGCCTCTGTACCTTTGTAGCTGCATATTATCAGTAGTGATCAAGGAAGACCTGTTTTATGCTGTGTCATGGTGGATCAGATTGTTATATCAAATGCCCCTGGAATAATTGAGCTCTAAAAGGATGGTATAATCACAAAGCCATATATCAGTAGTTCAAGGAAGACTGACTAAAGGAATTTAAGAAAATCTACCTTGAAGAAGCAACATCACCAGAGATGGGAAATACTGATATTTCTTTGGCTAAAGGGAGAATGTTTTGTATTGGATTTCTCTGACAAGTTTTCAAGTTGAAAAATGCTAAGGGTTAAGAAAGAAGGCTTGCTTCTCAGAGCCTTATGTTTATGCATATTTTGAGGTATTTTTAGGAATCTGAAGGTAGACAAAGATTGAGAGGAACAAATATAGATGTTTTGTTTCACACAAAGGAAAAGTGATTAGAACTGAAATTAATTAGCATGGAGGTGGAGGAGGAGGTGTTTATCAAGATATAGATGTTTCCTGATAGATCTGACTATAATCTTTCTATTAGTTTTAGGAAAGTGATCCCTATGCAGCAACAGAGGTGAAATAGGAGAGATCAAAGTTGGAACGTACTGGGATAAGACTGATTCAAGGAAGCCTGCCTCAGAAACCGAAAATGGCACCAGAACAGTTCCTGTGTTTTTATTGCACTTGATTAAAAAAAAAAAAAAAAAAAGAAAAAACCTCCTACAAGGAAGCACAGGTATCGTCTCTTTAAATGAGAACATTCTATGGAAGCCCTATACACATACAAGCAAAGAGAATGCAAACCAATGTTGAATAAATATACAGCGGATGTAACCAAACTATTCTGTTTCTCCACCATCCTTTGACTGCTTTCTTGGATGCTATCATTCAGATAACTGCCTCTCTTTTCCCCCTGCATGTTCCTGTGTAGAAAATATTCATGGTTCCAAGGAATCAGCTGGACTCAGGACTGTGATGTCTCACACAACACTCAACAACACAGAGAACTTCAGAGAAGTGAGTTTTATTGCAAGATTTGCTAAATGAACACAAATCTGTAAATGGGTTCAAATGGTTATAGATGGCTCCGTTTTACAAGAAGGGGCCTCTGTACCTTTTTGTAGCTGCATATTATCAGTAGTGATCAAGGAAGACCTGTTTTATGCTGTGTCATGGTGGATCAGATTGTTATATCAAATGCCCCTGGAATAATTGAGCTCTAAAAGGATGGTATAATTCACAAAGCCACAGAATATTCTAGTTACAGGGTCCTCTAGGGTTGAAAGGTTTACCAAATAATTAACATAAAAAAACAATAAAATATGGCATAGGATGTGCCTCTGAAGTTCAAGCTGGTTCCCCAGCTTGGGTAAAACATTGTCTTTCAATTTCCTTTCCTTTTCTTGATGATACTCATGCAAGTTTTACATTTCATCAGAGATCATTGCCCTTGGGAGTGAATTTGAAATAGATACAAGTTTTGCAAGAAATGCATAATCAACACAAATAGTATGTCATCCTTGGATGCCTCTTGGAATAATCTCAGTGCTCATTTCTGCCACTCATATTTTTGCCTTCCAAGGATCAATTCCTTCTTCTCAAGAACACAACAAACCCCATTGGCAATGCCCGCCCCTCAAACTTTCAACACCTCCAGATTTATCCTTCACAAGCTGATTGTTCAAAGGACTGCCTTGTGGCCTCTTTTGCATTTTTGTTGCACAGTTATTCGACCTTCCCTATCTGTCCCATGAAATTAAAAGATGCTTGCTCCTTGGAAGGAAAGCTATGACAAACTTAGGCAGCATATTAAAAAACAGATACAGCACTTGGCTGACAAAGGTCCATATAGTCAAAGCTATGGTTTTTCCAATAGTCATGAATGGATGTGAGAGTTGGACCATAGAGATGGCCAAGAGCTGAAGAATTAATGCTTTCAATTGTAGTGCTGGAGAAGACTCTTGAGAGTCCCTTGGACTGCAAGGAGATCAAACCAGTCAGTCCTAAGACCTTTTTTGAGAGTCCCTTGGACTGAAGAGCTGATTCACTGGGAAAGACCCTGATGCTAGGAAAGACTGAAGGTAAAAGGAAAAGGGAAAAGGAATGGTTCAAATCAGTTGACTCAGGACTGTGATGTCTCACACAACACTCAACAACACAGAGAACTTCAGAGAAGTGAGTTTTATTGCAAGATTTGCTAAATGAACACAAATCTGTAAATGGGTTCAAATGGTTATAGATGGCTCCGTTTTACAAGAAGGGGCCTCTGTACCTTTGTAGCTGCATATTATCAGTAGTGATCAAGGAAGACCTGTTTTATGCTGTGTCATGGTGGATCAGATTGTTATATCAAATGCCCCTGGAATAATTGAGCTCTAAAAGGATGGTATAATTCACAAAGCCACAGAATATTCTAGTTACAGGGTCCTCTAGGGTTGAAAGGTTTACCAAATAATTAACATAAAAAAACAATAAAATATGGCATAGGATGTGCCTCTGAAGTTCAAGCTGGTTCCCCAGCTTGGGTAAAACATTGTCTTTCAATTTCCTTTCCTTTTCTTGATGATACTCATGCAAGTTTTACATTTCATCAGAGATCATTGCCCTTGGGAGTGAATTTGAAATAGATACAAGTTTTGCAAGAAATGCATAATCAACACAAATAGTATGTCATCCTTGGATGCCTCTTGGAATAATCTCAGTGCTCATTTCTGCCACTCATATTTTTGCCTTCCAAGGATCAATTCCTTCTTCTCAAGAACACAACAAACCCCATTGGCAATGCCCGCCCCTCAAACTTTCAACACCTCCAGATTTATCCTTCACAAGCTGATTGTTCAAAGGACTGCCTTGTGGCCTCTTTTGCATTTTTGTTGCACAGTTATTCGACCTTCCCTATCTGTCCCATGAAATTAAAAGATGCTTGCTCCTTGGAAGGAAAGCTATGACAAACTTAGGCAGCATATTAAAAAACAGATACAGCACTTGGCTGACAAAGGTCCATATAGTCAAAGCTATGGTTTTTCCAATAGTCATGAATGGATGTGAGAGTTGGACCATAGAGATGGCCAAGAGCTGAAGAATTAATGCTTTCAATTGTAGTGCTGGAGAAGACTCTTGAGAGTCCCTTGGACTGCAAGGAGATCAAACCAGTCAGTCCTAAAGGAAATCAACCCTGAATATTCATTGGAAGGAGTAATGCTGAAGCTGAGGCTCCAATACTTTGGCCACCTGATGTGAAGAGCTGATTCACTGGGAAAGACCCTGATGCTAGGAAAGACTGAAGGTAAAAGGAAAAGGGAATGGAAGAGGATGAGATGGTGAGATAGCATCACTGAGTCAATGGATATGAATTTGAACAAACTCTGGGAAGACAGTGGAGGACAGAGGAGCCTGGCATGCTGTGCAGTCCATCAGTCACAAAATGTCGGACACAACTTAGTGACTAAACAACAGCAACATCTTCCTCTCATTTTCCCAGCTACAGACTAAACCAAATTCTCTGTCCAAGAGTAGTAGTAGTTCTCCCCTCTTTCAGCCACTTTTTAGACACATGCTTAGTGAACCTACATATTTCAAAAGCATACCAACATAAAGTTAAACATACAGGAAACTTGCAGATCTTGCCTAAGCTCCATGCTACCCACAGCTCAACAAGTCTAGAAGGAGAAAAACACCCTAAATCGACATGTTCACTGGGTTTGCACAGCAGGAAAACCTATTCATCCTCTGTGATTGCTTCAAAAGAACTTACTGAAGATAGGTGTTATATTAATCTAAGAGATTCCTGGTATTGCAATGCAGCCTAATGTAATTCTTAACTGCTAAGTACCTTTATTGATTCCAAAGAATTCATTGGAGAGAAATGGAATGACAAGGTACGTTAACACTTTCCATAATGCATAATCCTTTTCAGGAAGTTTAGATGACCTAAAGGAACAGAGCTGAGAAAAATAATTTTCTCTCCAGTCTCCTGTGACTTTTCTCCAAGAAGGAAGGCAATTTCTCTCAGCAAGGTTTGCATTTCACTGACTGTTTTTCGTATCCAAGATGTTATTATTGTATTAATCTTCTGCCTGCAAATGGATGTGCAGTATTTACAAGGGTTTATTTTTGTTGCTGCTCCTTAAATAATGCATGTTGTTTCTTCACAAAGCCTGAGATTAAAAGAAACTGCTTTAGTTCTAACTATATTCAACAAAATAGGAAAACTGCTAAGCCCTAAAGAATATAATCCATGCCAGTTTTCTTGGTAATGGATTTAATTTGCTCTTTACCTAGAACCTTGGGCCACAGAAATCAGTGGGTACAAAAGAGGTTGAGAAGGGACTCCCTGGACTTCAATAGGTTTCCTGAATTAAAGATGGAAGAGGGAGACTCTTCATTTACTTATTCAGTCATGTAGATTGTGTTCACCGGTTGTCTGTTTTGTTCTTTAGTCACTACATTGTGTTCAGCTTTTTTGTAAGCCCTTGGACTATAGCCCTTCAGGATCCTCTGTCCATGGGATTTCCCAAGCAAGAATACGGGAGTGGGTTGTCATTTCCTTCTCCAAAGGATCTTCCTGACCCAAAGAAGGAGTCTGAGTCTCCAGCATTGGCAAGCAGACTCTTTACCACTGAGCCACAAGGGAAGCCTTGAGTTGTCTACCTTCTGTCAGGTGCATTGCCATAGCTGTAGAAGCCAACAGCACTGTCCTGGCCCTTGCTTTCATGGAGCTTATATTCTAGTTGTGAACAATCATCAATCATAACCTTATGCCCTCATATATACTCACGGTGCAACAAGGGTGGGGTGGCGAGCTATAGAGGAGAAGGATGTGTCCCTGATCCCACTTCCTCTCTAGGCCTTCTGACTTAACCCTTAGATACTTTGGTCTTTTAAGATATCACAGGGATAATCACAGTGGAAGTTAGGCAGGAATAAGCTTAGAAAGAGCACTCTGGTTCTAACATCTCTGTAAGTATTTGATTCCAAAGAATTCATTGGAGAGAAATGGAATGACAAGGTACGTTAACACTTTCCATAATGCATAATCCTTTTCAGGAAGTTTAGATGACCTAAAGGAACAGAGCTGAGAAAAATAATTTTCTCTCCAGTCTCCTGTGACTTTTCTCCAAGAAGGAAGGCAATTTCTCTCAGCAAGGTTTGCATTTCACTGACTGTTTTTCGTATCCAAGATGTTATTATTGTATTAATCTTCTGCCTGCAAATGGATGTGCAGTATTTACAAGGGTTTATTTTTGTTGCTGCTCCTTAAATAATGCATGTTGTTTCTTCACAAAGCCTGAGATTAAAAGAAACTGCTTTAGTTCTAACTATATTCAACAAAATAGGAAAACTGCTAAGCCCTAAAGAATATAATCCATGCCAGTTTTCTTGGTAATGGATTTAATTTGCTCTTTACCTAGAACCTTGGGCCACAGAAATCAGTGGGTACAAAAGAGGTTGAGAAGGGACTCCCTGGACTTCAATAGGTTTCCTGAATTAAAGATGGAAGAGGGAGACTCTTCATTTACTTATTCAGTCATGTAGATTGTGTTCACCGGTTGTCTGTTTTTGTTCTTTAGTCACTACATTGTGTTCAGCTTTTTTGTAAGCCCTTGGACTATAGCCCTTCAGGATCCTCTGTCCATGGGATTTCCCAAGCAAGAATACGGGAGTGGGTTGTCATTTCCTTCTCCAAAGGATCTTCCTGACCCAAAGAAGGAGTCTGAGTCTCCAGCATTGGCAAGCAGACTCTTTACCACTGAGCCACAAGGGAAGCCTTGAGTTGTCTACCTTCTGTCAGGTGCATTGCCATAGCTGTAGAAGCCAACAGCACTGTCCTGGCCCTTGCTTTCATGGAGCTTATATTCTAGTTGTGAACAATCATCAATCATAACCTTATGCCCTCATATATACTCACGGTGCAACAAGGGTGGGGTGGCGAGCTATAGAGGAGAAGGATGTGTCCCTGATCCCACTTCCTCTCTAGGCCTTCTGACTTAACCCTTAGATACTTTGGTCTTTTAAGATATCACAGGGATAATCACAGTGGAAGTTAGGCAGGAATAAGCTTAGAAAGAGCACTCTGGTTCTAACATCTCAAAAGACCCTCGGTACTCAGTATTAGAGTTTTCACCCTGGCTCTGACAGCTTGAATAATTCAGTCCTGCCTTGGGAACTTGGATTTTGTCTTCTGTATAGATAGGATGTCAGGATGCGGGGTGAGTGAGGTTCCTTCAAGAGCTTTAAGATTCTGTCGCAAACCACAGATTTTATGGTTTCTATTTTCTCCTTGCATCCACCTGCCAAGCATGAGACCTTTATATTCCTCTGTGTCTTTCTTGTCTCCTGATCTTTTCATGGGTCATTTTTTTCTGTCTGGAATGTTCTCCTCCACTTGGATAACTCTAATCCATTATCCAAGTCTCCCCTTAAAGGTCCCTCTTCTGATCTTTTCACTGTAATTGGATCATCCTGTTGCATGCTGCCATGGCTGCCCTACAACTCGTGCCTTCTTTGAATACCATCATTTTGTTCTTCTCTTTGTGCCCATCTGTCTAATGACTATCCCTGCAACAGGGCTGCAAGTTCCATGAATGCAAGGACCATGACTATGGAGCTTACCACTGTCTTTCTAGAACTTAGTACACAGTCAGTGTTCAACAAATACTTGGCAACAGAATGCTTGACAACAGAACTAATGTTTTCCTGCTAGCTCATTTTAAAATATTATGTTTTAAACCTATCAATTTTCCCATATATTTCCATTGTAAGCTAAAATGCTTTATTTCTGACAACTCTAGAAACTCCTTTCCATTTGGTTGATAGTGCTTAGCTGTTGTTTGAAGTAATATTTTTCACAGTGTCTGTCTCCTGACCCTGACAAATTAGCAGTTACTTAGGAAGCTCTTCTCTATGCTTTTGCCCAAGTACTTTATAAAAGGTTACAATAAACCTTTTTTAAAAATGAGCTTTTATTGGCAATTTATTTCTCTAATTGATGGAATTAAAATAAGAGTGGCAAATTAGCCAAGTTTGATCTCAGGTACAGAAAGTGGCATGGTGTATAATCCCCATAATGCAGTCCTAATTGGTGTCAGCATGCCTCTGTGATGAGGAACATTCTATTACTGGTTTAGCCTTTGATGCTAATCTTAGAACCAGGAACCTACCAATAGTTCTTCAAATTGCTCTTCTCAGATGCTGACTGCTGCTTCTATAAATTTAGACCATGAGGCCCATGAAGCTGCCCGTGATGTACCCTAAACCTGATGTGAGGAGGAACTCTGGATTCTGAAATGTTGGAGAAAGTTCAGATCATCAGAACAGCAAGAACAACAGGCAGTGCCTTAGAAGAAGGACCACACCTAGCTAATCTGTGAAGTTAGCAAGCTTGATAATAGGAACAGCAGGAGAGCACATTGTGCTGCCCAAGGGACTTGTGTTGCTCTTGGAGTATCCATCAGGCTGCAAATTCCCGTCACACCCTCCTGGGGGTCTGTTTCTCCTTCCTGATCAAAATTTCCTCTGTGCCAATTTTAGAGATGATCTTGTCCTTTATTGACTAATTGACTGATTTTATTGGAGTGGAATAAGGTAAATCATCTATATGTATAAATGTCCCTTCCTTCTTAAACCTCCCTTCTCCCTGCCCCATCCCACCTCTTCAGGTCATCACAGAACACCTGTGCTATACCACAGCTTCTCACTAGCTGTCTATTTTAAACATGGTGGCCTAGATACATCAATGTTACTCTCCCAATTTGTCCTCACCTCTGTCTCTACCGCTGTGTCCATTAGTTGGTTCTCTGCATCTCCATCTATATTCCTTGACGAACAAAAGAACTAATGCTTTCCTGCTATCAAAAACCTATCAATTTTCCCATATATTTCCATTGTAAGCTAAAATGCTTTATTTCTGACAACTCTAGAAACTCCTTTCCATTTGGTTGATAGTGCTTAGCTGTTGTTTGAAGTAATATTTTTCACAGTGTCTGTCTCCTGACCCTGACAAATTAGCAGTTACTTAGGAAGCTCTTCTCTATGCTTTTGCCCAAGTACTTTATAAAAGGTTACAATAAACCTTTTTTAAAAATGAGCTTTTATTGGCAATTTATTTCTCTAATTGATGGAATTAAAATAAGAGTGGCAAATTAGCCAAGTTTGATCTCAGGTACAGAAAGTGGCATGGTGTATAATCCCCATAATGCAGTCCTAATTGGTGTCAGCATGCCTCTGTGATGAGGAACATTCTATTACTGGTTTAGCCTTTGATGCTAATCTTAGAACCAGGAACCTACCAATAGTTCTTCAAATTGCTCTTCTCAGATGCTGACTGCTGCTTCTATAAATTTAGACCATGAGGCCCATGAAGCTGCCCGTGATGTACCCTAAACCTGATGTGAGGAGGAACTCTGGATTCTGAAATGTTGGAGAAAGTTCAGATCATCAGAACAGCAAGAACAACAGGCAGTGCCTTAGAAGAAGGACCACACCTAGCTAATCTGTGAAGTTAGCAAGCTTGATAATAGGAACAGCAGGAGAGCACATTGTGCTGCCCAAGGGACTTGTGTTGCTCTTGGAGTATCCATCAGGCTGCAAATTCCCGTCACACCCTCCTGGGGGTCTGTTTCTCCTTCCTGATCAAAATTTCCTCTGTGCCAATTTTAGAGATGATCTTGTCCTTTATTGACTAATTGACTGATTTTATTGGAGTGGAATAAGGTAAATCATCTATATGTATAAATGTCCCTTCCTTCTTAAACCTCCCTTCTCCCTGCCCCATCCCACCTCTTCAGGTCATCACAGAACACCTGTGCTATACCACAGCTTCTCACTAGCTGTCTATTTTAAACATGGTGGCCTAGATACATCAATGTTACTCTCCCAATTTGTCCTCACCTCTGTCTCTACCGCTGTGTCCATTAGTTGGTTCTCTGCATCTCCATCTATATTCCTGCTCTGCAAATAGGTTCATCTGCACCATTTTTCTAGATTACATATATATGAGTTAACATACAATACTTTTTCAGAGATGGTCTTGTTCTTGATTATTCTGACAAGGGAGGCAGGGTTAGGGAATATGCTGTCACAGGGAGTTGAATTTAAGTCCCAACTGACAAGCTGAGGCTCTTTAGCAGTATTTAATTACCATTTGGCTGAACTACCATTTTCTTTTGTAAAACCTGGGGATACCAAGAATGCCCTCATCAAATTTTATGTCGTGCAGACAGGGAGCAATAAAATATTACTTTCTGTCTCTTTATAACTATTAAAGTTTTCATTTGTTCATTGTTAGGTAAGAGATTTGCATGTTATAAAGAGTCTTATCAGAAATAATGTCTCAGTCTGAAGAAGTTACTGTGTGTTGGTGAAATAGATACAAGAATGTGTGTGTCTGTTGAGGATCAGATACCTTGGGTTCAGTATGGTAGATTGAATTGTTGGTCTCTGCTCTTCATGACTTTTCTATCTCATTATGCCTCGTGGGGGTCTTCTCTGGTGGCTCAGATGATAAAAAATCACCCTGCAATTTGAGAGACCTGGGTTCAATCCCTGGGTTAAGAAGATCCCCTAGAGAATGAAATGCCACCCTGCTCAAGCATTCTTGCCTGGAGAATTCCACAGAGAGAGGAGACTGGTGCTATCCTCTCTCCATGGAACACACACAAACATGCACATGCCTCATGGAAACCGTAACTAGGCTCTTGGGTTTTTTCTTAAGACTGAGCACCTTCAACCTCCATACCTACAACTCCATCAGAATGATCCCTACGCTTGGTTGCCCCTAACCAGGGACTAGGTTTAGATTCCTGGTGCCCATGCCCACCTACACGGTCAGCCTTGATTGTTTGCATACATAGTGCTCCCTTCAGTAAGCCCCAATTATTGATGATCTGTCTCATTCAACACTGACTTGAGGGCAGGTTGTGACCTATAGTCAGTTGTCCTTTTTAACAAGCCTCTGATGTGTGAGGCCATGTGATCAGCACACATATTTTGTAGACAAACCATGATGGGTGCTGCATTCAAAATCATCTGTGTCTCCAGTAGCTTTATCTGCACAGAAGGCCCATTGCTTTTTCTGCTCTGAAGACTGGTGAAAGCTTTGTAATTAATTCTTAAACCACTGAGAAGAGAACTAGAACAGGGAATACTATCCAGGATGTCTTAAAAAGTGAATTAATCCAAAGCTGACTTCTTTGTCAAGGAGATGACTTAGTACAAATTGTCAAGTTTCCCAGCATCCAAGTCATCATTTGATAGAGTTCACCACACTCTAGTCAGCACCATTAAAGTTGGTGATTATTTATTTTGAATTAAACTTTTGTAAACAAGAAGGAACCGTGAGAGGTTTTATGCTAAGCCATGCTAGTTTTCAGTGAGAAAACAGAAGTTTCTAAAAGGTTCCTTTTGCTTTGGGAGAAACCAAGTTTAGGATACAGATCCTGCCACGAAAGTCATTATGATTTATGGGAAGATGGGGCTTCTACGATGTTTTTTTTTTTGGGGGGTTTTAGATTGAATTGTTGGTCTCTGCTCTTCATGACTTTTCTATCTCATTATGCCTCGTGGGGGTCTTCTCTGGTGGCTCAGATGATAAAAAATCACCCTGCAATTTGAGAGACCTGGGTTCAATCCTGGGTTAAGAAGATCCCCTAGAGAATGAAATGCCACCCTGCTCAAGCATTCTTGCCTGGAGAATTCCACAGAGAGAGGAGACTGGTGCTATCCTCTCTCCATGGAACACACACAAACATGCACATGCCTCATGGAAACCGTAACTAGGCTCTTGGGTTTTTTCTTAAGACTGAGCACCTTCAACCTCCATACCTACAACTCCATCAGAATGATCCCTACGCTTGGTTGCCCCTAACCAGGGACTAGGTTTAGATTCCTGGTGCCCATGCCCACCTACACGGTCAGCCTTGATTGTTTGCATACATAGTGCTCCCTTCAGTAAGCCCCAATTATTGATGATCTGTCTCATTCAACACTGACTTGAGGGCAGGTTGTGACCTATAGTCAGTTGTCCTTTTTAACAAGCCTCTGATGTGTGAGGCCATGTGATCAGCACACATATTTTGTAGACAAACCATGATGGGTGCTGCATTCAAAATCATCTGTGTCTCCAGTAGCTTTATCTGCACAGAAGGCCCATTGCTTTTTCTGCTCTGAAGACTGGTGAAAGCTTTGTAATTAATTCTTAAACCACTGAGAAGAGAACTAGAACAGGGAATACTATCCAGGATGTCTTAAAAAGTGAATTAATCCAAAGCTGACTTCTTTGTCAAGGAGATGACTTAGTACAAATTGTCAAGTTTCCCAGCATCCAAGTCATCATTTGATAGAGTTCACCACACTCTAGTCAGCACCATTAAAGTTGGTGATTATTTATTTTGAATTAAACTTTTGTAAACAAGAAGGAACCGTGAGAGGTTTTATGCTAAGCCATGCTAGTTTTCAGTGAGAAAACAGAAGTTTCTAAAAGGTTCCTTTTGCTTTGGGAGAAACCAAGTTTAGGATACAGATCCTGCCACGAAAGTCATTATGATTTATGGGAAGATGGGGCTTCTACGATGAAACAAACAGGGATGAGATAAGTTGAGAAACATACTGCTATGAAATAAACATACTGTTAAGAACTAAGACAGGGCTTCCCCTGGTGGTCCAGTGGATAAGGACACCGCCTTGTAGTGCAAGGGGCGCTGGTTCGAGCCCTGGACTGGGAAGATCCCATGTGCCGTGGAGCGGCTGGACTGATGTGTCCAATCACCGAGCCGGAGCTCTGGAGCGCATGCGCCCAGAGCTGGCGCTCTGCGACAACAGACGCCACCGCGATGGGAGGCCCGCAGGAGCCAAAGAACAAAGAAGGATGAAAAATAGAGAAATGAACGACCAATAGAAGTGGCCCGCCTGCTCCCCTCCCTCCCCAACCCGACCTCTGCCCAAAATAAATAAATAAATAAATCTTTAAAAAAAAGAACTAAGACATCACTCAGATTTAACAAATAGCAACAAATTAACTTCAGTTTCTTCTCTTTTTTTTAAGAAATAAAATGCCACAGATATAGATGAAGCCATCACCCATTAAATTTCCCCCTCAGCCAGAGGTAAACATTCAGAGTCTGAATTTGGTGTACATTGTTCTCAGCCATAATTTTATATTTTTACCATGTGCATATGCATCCATTAGAAAGCATTTAGTCTTAGCTTCTTTGTTTATAAGATCACATTATATCACACACAATAAATTTCTCCACAATCTCCTTTTTTGATTTAATATTGTTTTAGATTCACACATACTGACACATATAGACCTAGCTCACTAATTTTAAATGGTGTATACTATATATGTTTGCATCTGTTTCTTCTATTGATTGACAGTTAAGCTACTTGATTTTTGTTCTTCCTTTATAATTAGTTCTGCAATGCTATTCTAGAACGTATCTCAGTGTTCATGTCTGAGAATTTTTCTAAGTTATACGTCTAGAAGTAACTGCAATTTCAATGTTCTATTTATGATATGGTATATTTTCCTTTCATTTAGCTTATTTTATATGTATTTCACTAAAGTCTTATATTTTTCTTCATAATGGTTTTATACTTATTTTAATAGAGAAATATTTAAATTCATGTTGAAATTCATGTTGCTCTTGATAATGGATTTATTATTATTGTTATGATCACTATTATATTTATAATTTATTTACAATGATTGCTATTATACCCAGAAATCTTGTTGAATTTGTTGTATTAACAAGTATTATTAATACATATGTATTTGTTAGTATTAAATAATATTTATATATTGGGTTTTTTTCAATATAGATAATCATACCAACAGTAATACTGACCATTTTATTTCTTCCTTTTCAGCGCTGTATGTCATTTCACATACTTAGAGCATTAGCTTTTCATTCTATAAAACAAAAGGACTAGAGTGGTTATCTGTGCTTTTTTCCAGAATAAACGCAATTGTTTATAATATTTTACTCAAAAACAGGAATAATTTGTGATGGCATGTTTTCAGGTAAAGTAATTTCTCTTTTTTTTCTAGCTATTTTTGTTTGTTTTATTAATTTCTATCATGAATGTTTTATCAAAAGCTTTTTGAGTCTGTGAAGATAACCACACAGTTTTTTTCCTTTAATTAATACAATAAAATCATTGAAATGTTTTTGAATTTTATGGGTCAATGTTATTATCTTTTATATCTTACTGGGCCACTGTTATTATCTTTTATATCTTACTGGCTAAAAGTCTGTATATATTTTCTGCAGGAGTCAAAGGCAGGAGCCCTCTGTGAAAGAGAGACCAATTTACATAGTACTATCATATGTTCACCCTTCTGACCCTCTGGGTTCCTGTTCTTTTCATTCAAAACAAAGCAGGGATCCTCCATCTGCCCAGGAACCATTCACGTGGAGGCACACAGTGTACCTCTTCCCACTGTTTTCATATTTATCCTTGAAACTGCTGTCAGCCATTGTCTCAAACTAGGGAAGCAAGGGAATGGATAACCCACCCTGTTGGCTGCCTGGATTTTTTTCTTAGGGAATCAGGGTTGTGTGTGGCCTGCCCTGCATTAGGAATTGTGTTTATGATGTTGGATCTCAGTGACATCGTTTCTACCAGAAAGAATCCCACTTGAGAACACTGGGAAGACAGTATCTCTGCAGACACCACATCACATGCATCCGGAAGGTTTCCTGCAGGAACAGAGTTCATCCTAGAAATTAGGAGGCTTTCTATTTATAAAGCTTACTTCCAGAACCCTCTGTGTCCAGCACTACTCCCAATCCTAGTCTCTTAAGATTTTCCTTCAAAAATCCCTTCCTCTCTAAGCCTCTGTCTGCTTCACTCAGGACACTGGGTACATTCCAATTATTCCATCCTTGTGGTCATTCATTGCTGTAGGTTTAGTCCAGGGATACTGGGCTACTCAAGAGGTGGATCCGAGTGTCTGTGGTGTGTGAAAATCTCTCTGCAGCTTTGATGCTGAGAGAGGTTAAGATCCACTCAGAAAGATCATAAAGTTAAGAGTGGTTGCATATGAATTATGTGGTCTTCCCTTCTTTCTCTTATACATATATTTCTGAATTATTGCCAATTGGTTTTTCTTCTAAAGAGAAAAATGGAGTGAATTTCACAGTCTAAAGGAGAACCTGAATGTGCACAACTTGTCAAGGTTTCCTAAAATAGGACAGCCGTGCCTGACACACAGAATCCATCTATGGCTTCCCACTCAAGACTGGTCCCAGTTACAGCCTCACCCAGAAACTTGTTTTAATGCAGCCTCTCAGGAAGAACCCCAGACCAGCAGATCAGCATCTGCATTTTAACAAGGTCCCCCAAAGATTTATGGGCACAGGAAAGTTTGGGAAGTGTGTATCTATGAAACAAAGGATGTCCTGGGCTTTAGGTATCTCCTAAAATAAGAAAGTTCCCAAGATGAATATACAGTACAGGCCATCTTTTGCAAACACCAAGAAGGTTAACTATTAACATTAAATAATAATTTCAAGTCAACTGTTCCTCTGTGAATCCATAGCCATAAACTGTGTTTTAGTCACATTTTCCCATGATGTCATATATGCCATAAATACAAAGAACTCTCTCCAATATGAATATAATTCCTTTAGTGGATCATTCCAATGGTAAATGAGGCCCTGTTTATACTTCTACTGTGGCAATAAGTATTTGTGTAACTCATTCAGAACATGTTAGCAGGAAGACACAATCCAACTTGCATTTTTGTGTTTGTAAGTTTTTCCTAATGGACTCAGATGGGCTCCTTGCTGAAATATGCTTCATTTCTTCTGTGCTCTACATTCCAGGGGAATGAAGAAGAGCTTACCAGGGCCCTAGAATAATGACTTATATTTCTAAAAATCAGAACCTATAATAAACACAAGATTGTTCAAATTTAGAGAGTATTTATATATATAAAAAAAAACCCTGAAGGATCTTGAAAAACATAATTTCCAAGCTTTGGTGGGGAAGAAATTTAAATGTTTTTGCAATGTTCTCAATCAGTGTAGGTTTTTGACACAAAATAACTTCCCTATAGGGGTTCGCCAGTGGGTGTCTTCATCAACATCATTTCCCATCTATTCAGAAGATGAAATACATGAAAAGGGCTTTATTGAGAGTGTTTTTCTTTATCCTCTAACAGTTAACTAATCACAGAAGGCAAAAAATCAAAAGCAAGCAGGAAACCTATATACGCAAAAACAAGCCTCCAAATGAAGTTCACATCTGACAGCACCTGCCTTCCTAGCTCCTATAGTGTCCTGGGATGGAGAAGACAACAATTACCTGCAGAGCTGATGGCTTCCATCTTCTGTTGACATCTCCTACAGGCTGGGAATCAGTGCAGTAAAATGGTAGGAGCAAGGTACACTGCTCCTCCTAACTCGTGGCACTCAGCTACCTGTGCCTCTCAGGAAAAATCAGATTTAAATGGGCACTGGAAAGTTTGGGAAGTGTGTATCTATGAAACAAAGGATGTCCTGGGCTTTAGGTATCTCCTAAAATAAGAAAGTTCCCAAGATGAATATACAGTACAGGCCATCTTTTGCAAACACCAAGAAGGTTAACTATTAACATTAAATAATAATTTCAAGTCAACTGTTCCTCTGTGAATCCATAGCCATAAACTGTGTTTTAGTCACATTTTCCCATGATGTCATATATGCCATAAATACAAAGAACTCTCTCCAATATGAATATAATTCCTTTAGTGGATCATTCCAATGGTAAATGAGGCCCTGTTTATACTTCTACTGTGGCAATAAGTATTTGTGTAACTCATTCAGAACATGTTAGCAGGAAGACACAATCCAACTTGCATTTTTGTGTTTGTAAGTTTTTCCTAATGGACTCAGATGGGCTCCTTGCTGAAATATGCTTCATTTCTTCTGTGCTCTACATTCCAGGGGAATGAAGAAGAGCTTACCAGGGCCCTAGAATAATGACTTATATTTCTAAAAATCAGAACCTATAATAAACACAAGATTGTTCAAATTTAGAGAGTATTTATATATATAAAAAAAAACCCTGAAGGATCTTGAAAAACATAATTTCCAAGCTTTGGTGGGGAAGAAATTTAAATGTTTTTGCAATGTTCTCAATCAGTGTAGGTTTTTGACACAAAATAACTTCCCTATAGGGGTTCGCCAGTGGGTGTCTTCATCAACATCATTTCCCATCTATTCAGAAGATGAAATACATGAAAAGGGCTTTATTGAGAGTGTTTTTCTTTATCCTCTAACAGTTAACTAATCACAGAAGGCAAAAAATCAAAAGCAAGCAGGAAACCTATATACGCAAAAACAAGCCTCCAAATGAAGTTCACATCTGACAGCACCTGCCTTCCTAGCTCCTATAGTGTCCTGGGATGGAGAAGACAACAATTACCTGCAGAGCTGATGGCTTCCATCTTCTGTTGACATCTCCTACAGGCTGGGAATCAGTGCAGTAAAATGGTAGGAGCAAGGTACACTGCTCCTCCTAACTCGTGGCACTCAGCTACCTGTGGCCACTTAGGAGAGCTTGGTACTTACCCCAGTTTTGAGGTCCTGCTCCATTTAGGTGAGTGTCTTCAGGAAGAGAGAAAATATTTGAAATGGTAGCAAGCCGACCTTTGCCCATTGCTTGTGGTCCTGAGTTAACAGAAGGGCAAGGTCAGGTCATCTGAGCCTTCTGTCTTTAACTTAGATAATAATCCTCCTTGAGACTTTTTATGTTGCTCACTTTTTTTTTTTCCTCTTTTTCTTACTTGTTAAATTATGACGGTATGACAACACATGTATAGGTGACTTGAAAAATACAGAACAAAGCTACATATAATTCCACTTTATGTTACAATTATTTTTAAGTAGAAAAATTTTTAGTTGGAGCTTTAATATCAAACTCCCCAAAATTAATAGAATAACTAGACAGAGAAGTAGAAGGAATTAGACCTGAAAAGCACTACAAACCAGTTCAGATGTTGTTCACTTTAGATGATTCCTGAGAATGGAAAAAAACCTTCATGGTTGCAATACGTGAATGAATCAGTTTATGAGCATCACTATTACTTTTTCGTAGTTCAATGTTATTTTAAACTTTCCTTCTGGGGTTCAATCCATTCAATAAGTCTTTAAACCAGCCAACAGCTTCTAGAAAACCCCAGGCCAGTCAATGTGCATTTCTAGAGTCTGCTTCTAAGCTAGAGATCTGCTAAAATTTGAAGAGAGCAGATATGACAGACACCACACATTGTTTCTTCTGGACCCTGATCTTTAGTTAAAAACACAAAATAACTTCTATAGGGGTTCGCCAGTGGGTGTCTTCATCAACATCATTTCCCATCTATTCAGAAGATGAAATACATGAAAGGCAGGTTTTTAACTAATCACAGAAGGCAAAAAATCAAAAGCAAGCAGGAAACCTATATACGCAAAAACAAGCCTCCAAATGAAGTTCACATCTGACAGCACCTGCCTTCCTAGCTCCTATAGTGTCCTGGGATGGAGAAGACAACAATTACCTGCAGAGCTGATGGCTTCCATCTTCTGTTGACATCTCCTACAGGCTGGGAATCAGTGCAGTAAAATGGTAGGAGCAAGGTACACTGCTCCTCCTAACTCGTGGCACTCAGCTACCTGTGGCCACTTAGGAGAGCTTGGTACTTACCCCAGTTTTGAGGTCCTGCTCCATTTAGGTGAGTGTCTTCAGGAAGAGAGAAAATATTTGAAATGGTAGCAAGCCGACCTTTGCCCATTGCTTGTGGTCCTGAGTTAACAGAAGGGCAAGGTCAGGTCATCTGAGCCTTCTGTCTTTAACTTAGATAATAATCCTCCTTGAGACTTTTTATGTTGCTCACTTTTTTTTCCCTCTTTTCTTACTTGTTAAATTATGACGGTATGACAACACATGTATAGGTGACTTGAAAAATACAGAACAAAGCTACATATAATTCCACTTTATGTTACAATTATTTTTAAGTAGAAAAATTTTTAGTTGGAGCTTTAATATCAAACTCCCCAAAATTAATAGAATAACTAGACAGAGAAGTAGAAGGAATTAGACCTGAAAAGCACTACAAACCAGTTCAGATGTTGTTCACTTTAGATGATTCCTGAGAATGGAAAAAAACCTTCATGGTTGCAATACGTGAATGAATCAGTTTATGAGCATCACTATTACTTTTTCGTAGTTCAATGTTATTTTAAACTTTCCTTCTGGGGTTCAATCCATTCAATAAGTCTTTAAACCAGCCAACAGCTTCTAGAAAACCCCAGGCCAGTCAATGTGCATTTCTAGAGTCTGCTTCTAAGCTAGAGATCTGCTAAAATTTGAAGAGAGCAGATATGACAGACACCACACATTGTTTCTTCTGGACCCTGATCTTAGGATCAAGGTGGCTTGCGTGGAAGCTTTGACCAGACCTCGAGCCTCTTTTGAGCAAAACTAGTGCTGCGGCCCAAGGGTGGGGTCACAAGCCAGCTGGCTAGGAAGTCAAAGTCCTAAATACTGCTCATGTAACTTTGCACAAAGGTGTTGGTCAGAAAGCCTTCAATCAAGGGGATACATTTTGCCCAATTAGCACAAATTAGTTCTATCGATTGGTTTATTGGATGGCACCCAGCACAGAGCTAGCTTCCAAGAAGGTTGGATAGCATTACCTCTGGGAGATAGTGAGGGACAAGGAAGACTGGCATGTTGCAGTCTAAGGGGTCACAAAAAGTCAGACACAGCATAGTGACTGAACAACAACAAAACCCAGCACAGAACTGACTTCTGAAAGGACACCTACACGGTGACTGGGTGATTTAATCAGAGAGACTGTGTAAGGAATAGACAAACTCATGATATGAAAGGTGATAGAGGTGGCAGTATAAAAAAAAGCATAGTGGGGCTTCCCCTGGTGGTTCAGTGGGTAAGGACACCGCCTTGCAGTGTAAGGGGCGCCGGTTCGAGCCCTGGCCTGGGAAGATCCCACGTGCCGCGGAGCGGCTGGACTGATGTGTCCAATCACCGAGCCGGAGCTCTGGAGCGCATGCGCCCAGAGCCGGCACTCTGCAACAACAGACGCCACTGCGATGGGAGGCCCACAGGAGCCAAAGAACGAAGACGAATGAAAATAGAGAAATGAAAGACCAACAGAAGTGGCCCACCCCCTCCCCTCCCTCCCCAACCCAACCCCCGCCCAAAGTAAATAAAAAAAAAAAAAAAAGCATAGTGGATGGAGATAGAGGATGTTAACTCAGGAAAAGCCTTATAACATACCCAACACTTTATGAAGCACAAAGTCATTTCAGGTCAGCTCCAGGCATCCCAGCAGAGCTGCCAGCGTCCCCCCCATATTCTTGGGCTTCTCACATCCCAGACGCTGCCTGAGCAGTTGCTTGTGTGTATGTCTCATTTCTGGCTACAGAAAGGAGCCTTTTCTACAGTCACTGAGGAAAAGCCACAGGTACCAGAGAACTGGCACCCCTGGAAGCAGCCTTCAGCAACCAATGACCAGGGAGTCTCAGGGCAATGCTCCAGCTTCCTATGCCTTTGGCTGGTAGCTCTTCTGTTTCACACTGCTTCTAGGCATTCCTAGGGGGGCAGATCCACTCACCCACCTCCTTTAACACTTCATCTTTCTGCTTCCTCCTTGCTTAGCTCACTTCCTTACTTCCCTATGGGTACTTCCTGGGGTCATCTCACAAGAGAACCAACTTTGTCTGGAATCATACTCTGAGGAGCCTTTTGTGATGGGCCCCAAAAAAGCTTCACCACCTTGTAGGACTCAGCTTGGAATAGACCGTAATCCTTGTTTGGGCTTCAGACCCAGATCTTACAGTGACTTGATGATACTAAGGTGAATTTTTCCTTTTAAGATCTGTTGCAGCACACAACTGACTTCTGAAAGGACACCTACACGGTGACTGGGTGATTTAATCAGAGAGACTGTGTAAGGAATAGACAAACTCATGATATGAAAGGTGATAGAGGTGGCAGTATAAAAAAAAGCATAGTGGGGCTTCCCCTGGTGGTTCAGTGGGTAAGGACACCGCCTTGCAGTGTAAGGGGCGCCGGTTCGAGCCCTGGCCTGGGAAGATCCCACGTGCCGCGGAGCGGCTGGACTGATGTGTCCAATCACCGAGCCGGAGCTCTGGAGCGCATGCGCCCAGAGCCGGCACTCTGCAACAACAGACGCCACTGCGATGGGAGGCCCACAGGAGCCAAAGAACGAAGACGAATGAAAATAGAGAAATGAAAGCCAATAGAAGTGGCCCACCCACTCCCCTCCCTCCCCAACCCAACCCCCGCCCAAAGTAAAAAAAAAAAAAAAAAAAAGCATAGTGGATGGAGATAGAGGATGTTAACTCAGGAAAAGCCTTATAACATACCCAACACTTTATGAAGCACAAAGTCATTTCAGGTCAGCTCCAGGCATCCCAGCAGAGCTGCCAGCGTCCCCCCCATATTCTTGGGCTTCTCACATCCCAGACGCTGCCTGAGCAGTTGCTTGTGTGTATGTCTCATTTCTGGCTACAGAAAGGAGCCTTTTCTACAGTCACTGAGGAAAAGCCACAGGTACCAGAGAACTGGCACCCCTGGAAGCAGCCTTCAGCAACCAATGACCAGGGAGTCTCAGGGCAATGCTCCAGCTTCCTATGCCTTTGGCTGGTAGCTCTTCTGTTTCACACTGCTTCTAGGCATTCCTAGGGGGGCAGATCCACTCACCCACCTCCTTTAACACTTCATCTTTCTGCTTCCTCCTTGCTTAGCTCACTTCCTTACTTCCCTATGGGTACTTCCTGGGGTCATCTCACAAGAGAACCAACTTTGTCTGGAATCATACTCTGAGGAGCCTGTGTGATGCCCATAGCTTCACCATGAGGAACACAACTTTAAATCCATGGTGATTGTTTTAATGGTATCTAAGTTTATTCTTAACACATTTCACCTTGTAGGACTCAGCTTGGAATAGACCCCGTAATCCTTGTTTGGGCTTCAGACCCAGATCTTACAGTGACTTGATGATACTAAGGTGAATGCCTTGTTAGCACACACACAACCCTGGTGGCAAGATGGAGTGAAGTCTGTTGGATATTGGGGAGAGAATGGGACACGGAGACTTGACAGAGTCTGTATCCCATCCTGTCTCCTTTTCTGCTGACAACATGTCTTGTCCCACAGAGCTGCCTAATTTATGATCTTTGCTGTGGCTTAGCTCAAATAGAAACCCTCAGTGAAAGCTTCCCTGAACACTGAGACTGAATGGATTCCTGCATCTCCTGAGTCTCTATATCAATACACAAGGTGTGTGCCAGATTCTCTTAGCATCCGTGCCCCACCACATTGGAATGAAATGCCCCTTCAGGTCTCTTGTTTCCACCCTTATTTTTCTTTTCCTTTTTAGTTGAAATTCATTTAATATCACACTAACCACATGAAAGCAAACTTGTGGTTCATTCACCATGTTGTGCAATCAGTCAGCTCCAAAGCATTTTCATCACTCCAAAGAAAATCCTACCCCCCTACCCCGTAGGCAGTTACTCCCAATTTTCTTCTGTACTCAGCTCCCGGCAACCACCAAACTGCTTTCTCTCTATATATTCTCAGCACTAAGCAGATAGTTAGCATTTGATACACTCTTAGGGAAGAGTGAGGTTCTCTGATAATGAAAGGGTGAATAGGCAGAGAACTGGCACCCCTGGAAGCAGCCTTCAGCAACCAATGACCAGGGAGTCTCAGGGCAATGCTCCAGCTTCCTATGCCTTTGGCTGGTAGCTCTTCTGTTTCACACTGCTTCTAGGCATTCCTAGGGGGGCAGATCCACTCACCCACCTCCTTTAACACTTCATCTTTCTGCTTCCTCCTTGCTTAGCTCACTTCCTTACTTCCCTATGGGTACTTCCTGGGGTCATCTCACAAGAGAACCAACTTTGTCTGGAATCATACTCTGAGGAGCCTGTGTGATGCCCATAGCTTCACCATGAGGAACACAACTTTAAATCCATGGTGATTGTTTTAATGGTATCTAAGTTTATTCTTAACACATTTCACCTTGTAGGACTCAGCTTGGAATAGACCCCGTAATCCTTGTTTGGGCTTCAGACCCAGATCTTACAGTGACTTGATGATACTAAGGTGAATGCCTTGTTAGCACACACACAACCCTGGTGGCAAGATGGAGTGAAGTCTGTTGGATATTGGGGAGAGAATGGGACACGGAGACTTGACAGAGTCTGTATCCCATCCTGTCTCCTTTTCTGCTGACAACATGTCTTGTCCCACAGAGCTGCCTAATTTATGATCTTTGCTGTGGCTTAGCTCAAATAGAAACCCTCAGTGAAAGCTTCCCTGAACACTGAGACTGAATGGATTCCTGCATCTCCTGAGTCTCTATATCAATACACAAGGTGTGTGCCAGATTCTCTTAGCATCCGTGCCCCACCACATTGGAATGAAATGCCCCTTCAGGTCTCTTGTTTCCACCCTTATTTTTCTTTTCCCTTTTGAGTTGAAATTCATTTAATATCACACTAACCACATGAAAGCAAACTTGTGGTTCATTCACCATGTTGTGCAATCAGTCAGCTCCAAAGCATTTTCATCACTCCAAAGAAAATCCTACCCCCCTACCCCGTAGGCAGTTACTCCCAATTTTCTTCTGTACTCAGCTCCCGGCAACCACCAAACTGCTTTCTCTCTATATATTCTCAGCACTAAGCAGATAGTTAGCATTTGATACACTCTTTTAGGGGAAGAGTGAGTGATAATGTACTCTGATAATGAAAGGGTGAATAGGCAGACTTGGTAAGGAGGCCAGTGGTTTCTAGGGAGGAGGAGGGGGAACAAACATTTCCTAGCCTACAGGCTTGCTGTGGTAAAAATCTACTCTGAAAGTAATTTTCTTATTGTTTTATGGATGGAAACTATCTTGTTTTGGAATGTCGCATCCAGTCTTATTGCTAATGATGTCAGAGATCACCCTCTGGCTAATCCTATGTTAATGCTGTGAGAGTGGGTTCAGTTAGCACCTTTACCACCTTACACATTCTTTTGATCCTGTTAATAACCAATTGAAAAAAACAAAATGCCTTGCCTGAACTAAGATGAGCCACGAAATTCTTCAGGCAAGAATACTGGAGTGGGTTGCTATTCCTTTCTCCAGGGGATTTTCCAATGGAGGGACTGACCCTAGGTCTTCCGCATGGCAAGCAGATTCTTTACCGTCTGAGGCACCAGGGAAGACCTGATGTGTTTACTCTTAAGTAATTGTCTGCATCTTATCGCTCTTCTGCCACCCTAATGACTCCACTCCACTACCCTCCTCCATGTCAATACCCAGACCACTGCCTTAGTCTCCATTTTGTGCATTAATGCCACCAGTATGCAAATTCCAGGAAGACAGATTCCATGTCTGTTTTGTGTATCTCTGTATCCCCTACACCCAGCACATAATCAACCCTCAATGACCGACTGTTGAATAAATAAATAAATAAATTCATGTATAAAATTATCTTTCCTTCCAGCCATACAATTTTGGAATGTATTACCATCTCTTGCTCCTCAAGCTGCTTGCTTTGTTTCAGAAGAGAACCTGTCAGAGCATAAAAGCTCATGAATGGCGTGCATCTCCTTCAGCTTCATACCTTCTCTTTCCACCTCAGTCCTTGAGGGGAGGGGTCATGAGGAAGACAAGGTTACTGATCCCTCATGTGCCTGCTTCTGAACTGGTCCTCCTTTTCATCACTCCAAAGAAAATCCTACCCCCTACCCCGTAGGCAGTTACTCCCAATTTTCTTCTGTACTCAGCTCCCGGCAACCACCAAACTGCTTTCTCTATATATTCTCAGCACTAAGCAGATAGTTAGCATTTGATACACTCTTTTAGGGGAAGAGTGAGTGATAATGTACTCTGATAATGAAAGGGTGAATAGGCAGACTTGGTAAGGAGGCCAGTGGTTTCTAGGGAGGAGGAGGGGGAACAAACATTTCCTAGCCTACAGGCTTGCTGTGGTAAAAATCTACTCTGAAAGTAATTTTCTTATTGTTTTATGGATGGAAACTATCTTGTTTTGGAATGTCGCATCCAGTCTTATTGCTAATGATGTCAGAGATCACCCTCTGGCTAATCCTATGTTAATGCTGTGAGAGTGGGTTCAGTTAGCACCTTTACCACCTTACACATTCTTTTGATCCTGTTAATAACCAATTGAAAAATACAAAATGCCTTGCCTGAACTAAGATGAGCCACGAAATTCTTCAGGCAAGAATACTGGAGTGGGTTGCTATTCCTTTCTCCAGGGGATTTTCCAATGGAGGGACTGACCCTAGGTCTTCCGCATGGCAAGCAGATTCTTTACCGTCTGAGGCACCAGGGAAGACCTGATGTGTTTACTCTTAAGTAATTGTCTGCATCTTATCGCTCTTCTGCCACCCTAATGACTCCACTCCACTACCCTCCTCCATGTCAATACCCAGACCACTGCCTTAGTCTCCATTTTGTGCATTAATGCCACCAGTATGCAAATTCCAGGAAGACAGATTCCATGTCTGTTTTGTGTATCTCTGTATCCCCTACACCCAGCACATAATCAACCCTCAATGACCGACTGTTGAATAAATAAATAAATAAATTCATGTATAAAATTATCTTTCCTTCCAGCCATACAATTTTGGAATGTATTACCATCTCTTGCTCCTCAAGCTGCTTGCTTTGTTTCAGAAGAGAACCTGTCAGAGCATAAAAGCTCATGAATGGCGTGCATCTCCTTCAGCTTCATACCTTCTCTTTCCACCTCAGTCCTTGAGGGGAGGGGTCATGAGGAAGACAAGGTTACTGATCCCTCATGTGCCTGCTTCTGAACTGGTCCTCCCTCAGCTTTATATTCTGGCTGGGTCTCAGCCTTGACATAAAACTCTCAAGTTCTATATAAATAATGGTTGTAATTAATAATAAATGAACAGCCTGGGGAATTGTAGAACAGGATTTAATGTCTAGAGATTTATACAGCTGTGTTTGGTGCCAAGACAAGTCATGGTTATGGGAAAAAAAAAAAAAAAAAAAACCTGGCTATCATTTCAGATCCGGACGCAAGGCAACAGGCTGCCAGGATCTCTTAGCCTTGCAGAAAAACACAGTTGTAATCAGTTTCCTGGGTGTATAGGAGAGGAGGGTATTTTTACCTTTTTGGTCTTTCTTCCTTCAAGTCAGGGTTCTATCCTCACAAAGTCCAAGCAATTTATTTGGGGAAAGGTAGAAATCTGAATGTGAAGGCAAGGTTGGGGAAAGGATCTGAATACACAGAAAAAAGACAACATAGGAGTTTTAGAAGAACTAGTGGAACCAGTGAGTCTTGAAGAGAAGATGACGACTGATTTCTATAAAAAACAAACAAAAATGGACCATAGGATACATGGGGTAAAAACCTATTGGCTCAGATGTTCTCCCTGAGTGCAGTGGGTGAGCATCTGCACTACATCTGATCCTTCCAGGTAACACACGTCTGCACTTTTCAGTCCCAATTCCTCCACCTTCTCCCAAATCTTGATTTCCTGAGATGGAAGTCAATAGCTGCGAACATTTTCAAGATCATTACTGATCAACTGCCCATGGACACCAAGATGCAGGAGACAGAACAATGCCAGGTTGTTGACAGGATTCCAAGATGATGCACATGGAGAGCTGAGCGTACTGGCACATCACAAGCATGCAATGTTTGAAAGCCAGCACTGTGCTAGTGCAGTCCCAGTGTTGCCTGATACCTGCACATTGTCCCATTTTCTCTATATGACACACACCTGAGATTCAGGATGCTTCTCAAAAATTCATAGCATTGTAAGACATGGCCTTTGTAATCACATTTTTTTTTCTGAGTGCAAAAAAGAATGTCATTGTTCTTCAAGTACCGTTGTTCTTAATGTACAGATGTTAATGTTAAGTAACTTGGTCAAAACTACAGCTTATGAATGACAGACTCTGATTTGAACACAGATCTGTCATTTCCACATCAGCCTCCCCTGTCCTGGACCTTCAGGCTAATGTTGACATGGAAAGAAAAGGAAAGGTGGTCCCTAGGGTGACCTAGTCAAAGCTCCAAGTTCCAAGGGAAAACAGACTCAACTAAACACAACTCCTCCTGGAAGTGACAGTGAGAAGACAAACACAAGTCACACAAGATAATAGATGAGGAACTGCAGTGACCACGTGGTCAAGACAAAGAAACATGAAGTAGATATTGGTACAGGTGGCTAGAAATATTGGATACAGGTTTTGAGGAGGCTTCACACATCCAAACTAAGCAAGTCAAATTTCTAAATGTTTTATTCATCCTGTACATAGTTATAGCTTGTGAATGGCAGGATCTAATACAAATCGTAAAAGGTCACTTAGCTATACACAGAAAAAGACAACATAGGAGTTTTAGAAGAACCAGTGAGTCTTGAAGAGAAGATGACGACTGATTTCTATAAAAAACAAACAAAAATGGACCATAGGATACATGGGGTAAAAACCTATTGGCTCAGATGTTCTCCCTGAGTGCAGTGGGTGAGCATCTGCACTACATCTGATCCTTCCAGGTAACACACGTCTGCACTTTTCAGTCCCAATTCCTCCACCTTCTCCCAAATCTTGATTTCCTGAGATGGAAGTCAATAGCTGCGAACATTTTCAAGATCATTACTGATCAACTGCCCATGGACACCAAGATGCAGGAGACAGAACAATGCCAGGTTGTTGACAGGATTCCAAGATGATGCACATGGAGAGCTGAGCGTACTGGCACATCACAAGCATGCAATGTTTGAAAGCCAGCACTGTGCTAGTGCAGTCCCAGTGTTGCCTGATACCTGCACATTGTCCCATTTTCTCTATATGACACACACCTGAGATTCAGGATGCTTCTCAAAAATTCATAGCATTGTAAGACATGGCCTTTGTAATCACATTTTTTTTTCTGAGTGCAAAAAAGAATGTCATTGTTCTTCAAGTACCGTTGTTCTTAATGTACAGATGTTAATGTTAAGTAACTTGGTCAAAACTACAGCTTATGAATGACAGACTCTGATTTGAACACAGATCTGTCATTTCCACATCAGCCTCCCCTGTCCTGGACCTTCAGGCTAATGTTGACATGGAAAGAAAAGGAAAGGTGGTCCCTAGGGGTGACCTAGTCAAAGCTCCAAGTTCCAAGGGAAAACAGACTCAACTAAACACAACTCCTCCTGGAAGTGACAGTGAGAAGACAAACACAAGTCACACAAGATAATAGATGAGGAACTGCAGTGACCACGTGGTCAAGACAAAGAAACATGAAGTAGATATTGGTACAGGTGGCTAGAAATATTGGATACAGGTTTTGAGGAGGCTTCACACATCCAAACTAAGCAAGTCAAATTTCTAAATGTTTTATTCATCCTGTACATAGTTATAGCTTGTGAATGGCAGGCTATCGTGGAGGCACTACAGAGATTGCAAAGTAAACCAGGCATCAACTTAGGTCATATTCCCTAGAAGCAGAGCCTAAGAAAAAGACTTGGCTGCATTTAGTTTTTTGAAGACATTTTCTTGGGAGAAAACTTCAAAGGAGTAAGAGACGCAGTATAGAAAAGGAGTAAGAAAGAATGGAGTCTCAAGGAAAATTTAGCCTTGCTCTGAGCCACAGGAACATTCTGGAAGCTAAATTCTATTGCTGAGGTGGCCTCACTTTGGAGCCTGGGGCTGGGTTTTGTACTCTGCATGCATCAGTCATGTCTCCGGGTTCCTTTCCTAGGGTGGGGCATCCAGTCAGCAGAGGGTGGTTCTGTGGAGATGGGGAGGGTGGTAGGGGGCAGCTCTGAGGCTGAGCAGCCAGTGCTCACAGCAGCTGGGGAAGGGCTGCATGGTGGGCCCTCAAACAGCCTACTACAGACTCTTTCCCTGTAAGAAACGTCAGGGATCTCAGGAGACAAACCTACCCAGGCACTGCTACAGGGTTCAGAAGAGGCTGGAAGAACTGGTGAGATTAAGAGGCTGATGAGAAGATGATTTGTAAATGAGGATGGTGTGGTGGGTGGGATTATTGCTCTCAATCCTTTGTGCCCTCCCTTTATCCAGTTAGTGAGGCACCATGCTGTCAGCATTATGCTCTGGCTTCATAAATTATAGAAAAGGTGCTAATTGGGAGGTAGAAGCAGGAAGTGAGAATAAGTAAAAGGTGTGAGATAATAATGTGTAGAGAAGGAAACCTTGGGGCAGTTTAAATTAGTAAAATCCAGGGAAGTGCTTGGTGGGGAAGACATGGGAAAGGTCCCTAGGGTAAAAAACCTGGGTCAAAGCCCCAAGTTCCAAGGGAAAACAGACTCAACTAAACACAACTCCTCCTGGAAGTGACAGTGAGAAGACAAACACAAGTCACACAAGATAATAGATGAGGAACTGCAGTGACCACGTGGTCAAGACAAAGAAACATGAAGTAGATATTGGTACAGGTGGCTAGAAATATTGGATACAGGTTTTGAGGAGGCTTCACACATCCAAACTAAGCAAGTCAAATTTCTAAATGTTTTATTCATCCTGTACATAGTTATAGCTTGTGAATGGCAGGCTATCGTGGAGGCACTACAGAGATTGCAAAGTAAACCAGGCATCAACTTAGGTCATATTCCCTAGAAGCAGAGCCTAAGAAAAAGACTTGGCTGCATTTAGTTTTTTGAAGACATTTTCTTGGGAGAAAACTTCAAAGGAGTAAGAGACGCAGTATAGAAAAAGGAGTAAGAAAGAATGGAGTCTCAAGGAAAATTTAGCCTTGCTCTGAGCCACAGGAACATTCTGGAAGCTAAATTCTATTGCTGAGGTGGCCTCACTTTGGAGCCTGGGGCTGGGTTTTGTACTCTGCATGCATCAGTCATGTCTCCGGGTTCCTTTCCTAGGGTGGGGCATCCAGTCAGCAGAGGGTGGTTCTGTGGAGATGGGGAGGGTGGTAGGGGGCAGCTCTGAGGCTGAGCAGCCAGTGCTCACAGCAGCTGGGGAAGGGCTGCATGGTGGGCCCTCAAACAGCCTACTACAGACTCTTTCCCTGTAAGAAACGTCAGGGATCTCAGGAGACAAACCTACCCAGGCACTGCTACAGGGTTCAGAAGAGGCTGGAAGAACTGGTGAGATTAAGAGGCTGATGAGAAGATGATTTGTAAATGAGGATGGTGTGGTGGGTGGGATTATTGCTCTCAATCCTTTGTGCCCTCCCTTTATCCAGTTAGTGAGGCACCATGCTGTCAGCATTATGCTCTGGCTTCATAAATTATAGAAAAGGTGCTAATTGGGAGGTAGAAGCAGGAAGTGAGAATAAGTAAAAGGTGTGAGATAATAATGTGTAGAGAAGGAAACCTTGGGGCAGTTTAAATTAGTAAAATCCAGGGAAGTGCTTGGTGGGGAAGACATGGGAAAGGAACAAATGTAGGAAATAGGGTTGCCAGGGGACTGGAATCTTCCTGGCAGAAATGAACATCAAAACAGAAGGCAATGGGCAATGTTTAATAACCTGGAAATAATTTAATATTCAGTAAATCCAATCATGTGCTGACCTTAGAGGCTGTACTAAGGTGATGACTTGTCCTGCACACCTAGGGTTCCTTATGCCCTACCCTCCTCTTCAGAGCCCCTTGATCCCAATGGCTGACATCTTACTACCATGGGGTTTTGATGGGCCAATGAATCCTCCTAGAGGGATAAAAAGCAGGGACTATATATCTGTTTGTGAAGTTGTTAAATAGAAAGTCTGGGAGCTGCCATCAGCTATGCTTTCCTCTTCATGGGAGAGAAATGAAACCATCAGAGAAATAAAGGTGAAACTCAAGCACGGAGGAGCACCATCCAGGGCTCCTGAGCCAGGGGCTCATCCTTGGTCCTTGTAGAGTGCTCTATTGGGGGCAGAGAGTCCTGAACCCACATCACTTGTCCTTGTCCTTCCCAGGGTTTGGTTGTACCACCCACACTGGACTTGGCTTCGACTAAATTTGCAACCAAAGCAATACACTCTGCAAATTGAGGTGCATAATTAACATGTAGATCAATATTTCCCCACATAGAATCTGGACTCTTTGCTCTTTTTTATGCACCTACCTGAGGAAGGCTCACACAAAGATATGCTACTGGGAAGGGGATGTTCTAATGAAAATAAAGAGCATCAACTATGGTTCTGGGATGACCAGAGAGAAGGAGAAAGATGCTCTGTGAGTGGAAAAGATGAAGAACACACCATAAGGAAACAGGGAAACATGACTGGAAAACTGGAGAGAGAAAACCCTTGCACCTGTCTGCCCACACATTCTGTGTACAATGTCACTTTGAGCAAATCCAGGATCTGTTAGCAGAGGGGAGGGGGAAGGGACAGAAGGAAGCAGTCAGCAGCATCCTGAACAGACAGGAATTGGAATTTCCACACAACTCAGGGAGCCCAGCAAGGACAGCATTGTTGTCTCCTGAGGTGGACTTCGGGTGCGTTGTGGGGTCAGTGTCCTCTGCCTGTACAATGGATATGAGAATTATCTGTAGCTCAAGAACAGCTGTTGGTGATAACATGAGACAACTCATAAGACCAGTTGGAATGATGTCTGGTGGGCTACAGTCCATGGGGCCACAAAGAGCTGAACACAACTGAGCAACTGAGCACACACAGAGGCCACATGACTGATCCATAAAGCAGAATATAAGGAAGAAAATGGTCATGGCTGGGACTTCCCTGGTGGTCCACTGACTAAGACTCAGTGCTCCCAATGCTAGGGGCCAGGGTTCGATCTCTGGTCAGGGAGCTAGATCCCACATGTCACAACTAAAGATTCTGAGTGCTGCAACTAAGACAAGATGCAGTCAAATAAATAAATACATATTTTTTAAAAAGGAAAATGGTTATGGTAGAGGTGAGTCTTGTGAGTCAAAGCCCATTGCCACCTCAATGGTGTGGCTCCCAAGTCCCATGAGCAGAGATGAGTCTGCATGGTTCTCACTGCTCCCAGTTACCCCCAGATTCTCCAAGGACAAGGACGCGGACCCCAGGAAGCGCTCCTGTAGCCTGAGTATGGTTGTCTGGAGGGCCACCATAACAAAGCCGTTTGATCGTTTCATAGACTTGTCCACAAAACCGCCAGGCCCACCAGGACTGGCATCTTTGTCATGCAAATTAGATCTTCAGCCCAGCACATTTTGGAAATGTTGGTCAGGAAAGATAATTGCTCATCTTTCTCTAGTGCCTGCACAAAGCTGTAAACATGGGAAAGAACAGCTTCCTTGGAGTTCAGGCATAAAAGCATCAGAGATAAAAGGCAATGAATTCTCTCTGTGGTCAACTCTTGCTTTCCTTCTTGGTAGATTGTGGGAAGGACCTGACAGGGAATTTCCATAAAAGGCAGTGAAGCAGACAGACCAAATGATAGAGATGAGGTGCTGCCCATTCCCCTCTGGGATGGTTAATTTTGTTGTCAGTGGGACAGGCCACCAGTACCCAGATAACAGGTTAAACATTATTTCTTGGTGTATCTATGAGGGTGTTTTGGGAAGCAACTAGCATTAGAGTTGGTGGACTGAGTAAGCAGAGGCAATGCCCCCAGCCCACCCCACTACCCGAGTGTGTGTTATCTGTAGCTCAAGAACAGCTGTTGGTGATAACATGAGACAACTCATAAGACCAGTTGGAATGATGTCTGGTGGGCTACAGTCCATGGGGCCACAAAGAGCTGAACACAACTGAGCAACTGAGCACACACAGAGGCCACATGACTGATCCATAAAGCAGAATATAAGGAAGAAAATGGTCATGGCTGGGACTTCCCTGGTGGTCCACTGACTAAGACTCAGTGCTCCCAATGCTAGGGGCCAGGGTTCGATCTCTGGTCAGGGAGCTAGATCCCACATGTCACAACTAAAGATTCTGAGTGCTGCAACTAAGACAAGATGCAGTCAAATAAATAAATACATATTTTTTAAAAAGGAAAATGGTTATGGTAGAGGTGAGTCTTGTGAGTCAAAGCCCATTGCCACCTCAATGGTGTGGCTCCCAAGTCCCATGAGCAGAGATGAGTCTGCATGGTTCTCACTGCTCCCAGTTACCCCCAGATTCTCCAAGGACAAGGACGCGGACCCCAGGAAGCGCTCCTGTAGCCTGAGTATGGTTGTCTGGAGGGGCCACCATAACAAGCCGTTTGATCGTTTCATAGACTTGTCCACAAAACCGCCAGGCCCACCAGGACTGGCATCTTTGTCATGCAAATTAGATCTTCAGCCCAGCACATTTTGGAAATGTTGGTCAGGAAAGATAATTGCTCATCTTTCTCTAGTGCCTGCACAAAGCTGTAAACATGGGAAAGAACAGCTTCCTTGGAGTTCAGGCATAAAAGCATCAGAGATAAAAGGCAATGAATTCTCTCTGTGGTCAACTCTTGCTTTCCTTCTTGGTAGATTGTGGGAAGGACCTGACAGGGAATTTCCATAAAAGGCAGTGAAGCAGACAGACCAAATGATAGAGATGAGGTGCTGCCCATTCCCCTCTGGGATGGTTAATTTTGTTGTCAGTGGGACAGGCCACCAGTACCCAGATAACAGGTTAAACATTATTTCTTGGTGTATCTATGAGGGTGTTTTGGGAAGCAACTAGCATTAGAGTTGGTGGACTGAGTAAGCAGAGGCAATGCCCCCAGCCCACCCCACTACCCGAGTGTGTGTGTGGGGGGGCACCTTGCAATCTACTGAGGGCCTGAATGGGACAGAAAGGTGAAGGAAGTTTGAATTCTCTCACTCTGCCTGACTGTTAAACTAGGGAAGAACCTCCTGCCTCCTGCACACTTATTCACCAGGTCTTTAGGCTCAAACTCAAATCTGTACCATCAGCTCTGCACCCTCAGGGCTTAGAACTAATTATAAGCCTTCCTAGGTCTCCAGTTTGCCTAGGGCAGACTGTGGGACTTCTCAGACTCCAGAATTACATGCACCAGTAACTTATAATCATTCTTGTAGGTCATATTAATTCTATTTATCCAGTACTCCTTCCTTCCCTCCCAGCACAGAGTATCAGGTGCAGAGGCTAGAATAACCAGAAAAAAACACATGTTCCCTGTCCTGTGGAGCAAGGAGAAACTGCTAGGCCAGTTATCTGGCAGAAGGGAGTCTCCAGGACAGAAGATGTGTGGTTAAGTGATACTGTGATTTATGCATTGAGAAGGAACTGCTCCTCCAAAGTTGTGTCTGTGTCAAAAGGACCAAGGACCTCTACTATGTATGTCCAGTTTAATCTCTTTATGATAGTTATCACTTTTTGGCACTATGCTTTTGAACTGTGGTGCTGGAAAAACTCTTGAGAATTCCTTGGACAGGAAGGAGATCAGTCAATCCTAAAGAAAATCAACACTGAATATTTATTGGAAGGAACAAAGTTGAAACTCCAACACCTTGGCCACCTTATGTGAAGACCCAACTCATTGGAAAAGATTCAGATGTTTGGAAAGATTAAAGGCAGAAAGAGAAGGGGGTGACAAAGGATGAGACAGTTGTAAAGCATCATTGACTCAATGGACATGAATTTGACCAAACTTCCAGAGATGGTGGACAGGGAAGCCTGACTTGGTGCAGTTCATGGGGTCTCAAAAAGTTGGACACAATTAAGCAACTGAACAATGGCAAAAATATGGCCCTATCATTGTCTGAAACTCTCTTTCTTATTTTCTTTGTTTCAGTTCAGTCACTTAGTCATGGCCGACTCTTTGAGACCCCATTAACTGAACCACACCAGGCTTCCTAGTCCTTTACCATCCATCTCCCAGAGCCTTCTCAAGCTCATGTCCATTGACTCAGTGATGCCATCCAACCATCTTGTCCTCTGTCGTCTCCTTCTCCTTTTGTCTTCTATTTTTCCCAATATCAGGCTCTTTTCCAATGAGTTGTCTCTTCATATCTGGTGGCCAAAGTATTGGAGCTTCAGCTTCAGCATCAGTCCTTCCAATGAATATTCAGGGCTGATGTCCTTTCGGATTGACTGGTTTGATCTCCTTCCAGTCCAAGGTATTCTCGAGAGCCTTCTACAACACCACAGTTCAAAGGCATCAATTCTTTGGTACTCAGCCTTCTCACATCCGTACATGACTACTGGGAAAACCACAGTTTTGACTATACAGACTTTTGTTGGCAAAGTGATATCTCTGCTTTTGAATACACTGTCTAGGTTTGCCATAGCTTTTCTTCCAAGCAGCAAGGGTCTTTAATTTTGTGGTTGCTTCCACCATCTGCAGTAATTTTGGAGCCCAAGAAAATAAAGTCTGTTGCTTCTTCCATTGTTTGCCCATCTATTTGCCATGAAGTGATGGGACCAGATGTTGCTTTTCTTCTTTAAAGGGGTGGCATAGCCAGGTGTATGAGTCTAGATTCAACAACTAGACCACTTGGTTCTAACTCTAGCCCTGCACATTCCAGCTGAGAGATGCTGGGTGGATTCCTTTACCTCTCTGTGCCTCCCTGTCTTAGAAAGAGTGGGTGTGTAATAGAACCTGTCTTAGGAGAGTGGTTGCCCTTGCTGGGGGGGCCTCAGATGGTGGTATACACCTGGTAGCTGCTTGCTGTTAGCACTTTTCAGAATAGTCCACTAGAGTGTGTTTCATGCTGGTGCTGCCCTGGTTCATTCCCTTACTATGTGTATCTGCAAAGTGCATAGTAGGTGCACAGTTGAATAATGAATGGGTATCAGTGATTCAAATCGATGAGGTCATAACCTATCAGCCAGTCTTTCAGGTCTGCATGAACATTTTGCCTGTTTAGTCTTTCCTTAGAAATGTATTGCTCAGTAATAATAAATAATCAATTGTTTCATTCCATAAACACTCATAAAAGTTGCCGAATGAAACTGAAGAAAAAGAATCATTCTAGAGAATAAAAATGTACAGACAGGTCTAATGTCATACAAGTATTTGAAGAAAGTGTCTTCTTTGTTGAGTGTAAGTCTAGCCTTACACTGTAATTTTTTTGACGTTATATTTCTCTTCAAGGTCAAGTGTTCTATTGTCCTAAATGTACGTTGAAGAACTTTAGATTTTATGGAGGAAAATTCTATTTGTGAACCTGTGCCAATTCTCTCATTGGGATATTTTTTCTATTTTATTATAGTAAATGGGTGGATAAAATACTTATTCAGAAAATATATTAAAGATACTTTACACATTTTTGTGTTAACCTGAGTCTTGTGGAATTGACACACTGATATTTTGTCCATTTATGTATCCATCTAACTCTGGTGAATTTGTTCTTTCCCTTTAGTTCCAGCACCAGGAAATCTGCCAAGTTCCTTACATAAACTAATTACACTTTATGGAGCTCTCTATTATTAGGTAGTATTAAAAGCCTGTCTTATAATGAAGAAATTAAGAATCAGAGAGGTGAAGTGACTTGCCAAATATCACACAGCTATGAAGTGACAGCACAGATTTGAACAGAGTCCTTTAAACTTTAAATCCTATGCTGTCAACCACTACCTTAAAGGGTTGCCCTGAGCAGAGGAGGGCAAAAGAGCTGAGATGTGTGATCATCCTATCCTTGATGCTTCTAGACCTGAAAACTGCCTGACCTTGGGTTTGAATATTCCCCTTTTCAGTCCTCTACCTGTTACTCTGAGCTGGCCCCCAAGGGAAGCTTCCTAGAACAGTGCCAACATTGCCTGCCCTTAATAGGACTTTCCAACCAACCATTAATGTCTAATGACTCCAGAGCTGGTAGAAATCCTCAACAAGGTGCTTCATCTACCATCCTGTTACAGTGATGCTCATCCAGTTCCAGCATTTCAGAAATGACACCATTGGCAAAGTTCATGGCCCCTTGTTAATTAATTCAGATATGTACTTTTTTCAATTAAAATCTTCCTGTCTGGCCTAGAATTACTTTCACACTTTGTCATAAATTGGCAGGTTTTTAAAACTCTTTTCTGTAACACATTTATCTAAAAGATTTTTTTACCACTTATTTGTATGACTAAGAAAATAACCCATGCACTTAAACATAATATGTTTTGTGGAACCTCCTCTCTAAGACAGTTTCGTGATTAATTTCTTGAGGGAGAGTAACATGGATTGCTTTTCAAGGAAATTCACCTTTTCCAACCAGATCAGGACCTAGAATGCCAAGCTGAAGACAGAGGCTAGGCAGTTGTGACTTAGCACTAAATACAAATCCTCTTCCATAAAGAGCTCAGGTATTTCTCTAAAAAGGGGACCAGTAATACCCAATTCCTAAGATTACAGAAAGAATGAAAGGAAATCATACTTGTAAAGCATTTAATTCAATAGCTAGCACATTGTAGGAGCTTCTGACATAGCTCAGTGGTAAAAAGAATCTGCCTGTCAAGCAGCAGATGAGGGTTCAATCCCTGCTTTGAGAAGATTCCCCTGGAGAAGGGAATGGCTACCCATTCCAGTATTCTTGCCTGGAAAATTCCATGGACAGGAGGAGCCTCGTGGGCTACAGTCCATAGGGTCCCAGAAGAGTCAGACACAACTGAGTGACTAAGCAGCAGCAGCAGCAGAAATAGCATATGGTAATTGATCTAGTTACACTTCCATTCAGTAGTTTCAAAAGTTCCTTGAGGGAATGCAAGATACGCTTGCCTCATTTTTAATTCTGTTCAATAGAGAAAGCACAAAGACAGGTTGTAAAACCCCATGGCATTTAAGGTTGCTGTGGGCCTGGAAAAGTCCTAAACCACTTTTCATACCCGAATGAAGTCACCCAGAATTCCTCCAAATATGTCCCTCCAGATCTCCAAATTGGATGTTTCCAAACCCTCATTGGGCGTTTATCTTCTTTTCTGCTTTTGAGACTCCCCTTAGGCTGTTCTCAGTTCTGAATCTGCCTGAACCTCACTAGTTCTCATGGATACTAAAGGTTCCTACAGCTGCAGCATCACAACACTGAACTGGCCACACACAGCACAATACTGCAGGATCCCCACTCTGGATGTCTGAAGGGAAGAGTTTATTAACCAGGGATGGTTGTGGATAGATCCACGTCACTTGACAGCAGTGTTTTAGTATTGCCCTACTTCTGATCAGGTGGTTACCATGGTGCCTCAGCAATAAAGAATACACCAGCCAGTGCAAGAGACACAGGAGATGAAAGATGTCCTGGAGGAGGAAATGGCAACCCACTCCAGTATTCTTGCCTGGAGAATTCCATGGACAGAGGAGTCTGGTGGACTACAGTCCACAGGGTCACAAAGAGTCAGACACAACTGAGCTACTGAGCACGTATGTCACAGTACTTCTGAACATGATGGCCAAACCATAATTCACCACTGTAAAGCCAAGAATCTACAGTTTTCCATTTACATTAATTAGATTATTTCTAAAAAGCAGTTTGCACACTGTTGGAAAGTCATGTTTCCACTTTGAGACACTGAAGTCCATCCCAATGAGGGCTCTCTAGCATCGCTGGGTCAGAAGCCGAAAGGGAAGGGTGCAGGTTTGGGCCAAGATGCCCATGCCTTCCTGACGGCAGACGTGGTAACCATCCTTAGAGTAGATCCAAGGCTGCAGCCGTGTTCCTCATACCACCCTTCCTCCTTGGCACTGCTCTTTCTCCTCATTGCCTCTTGGGTTATGCAGACACTTAAACAAACACCATTCCTCCAAACAGCTTGACATGTTGTTTTCAATTAACTTCCTCTGTGGCTCTGGCTCCATTGCCAGCACCTGCAGAGGGGTTAGTAACACTGACAAGTTTTTATTATTATTATTATTATTTTATTTAACATCATTGCATGGCAAAAGAATAAAGCCTGTATGTACAAGTTAAAGGGGTTTGGAAATTGACTTGAGAAACAAATATCCAAAGGAAGTGATTGATAATTTAAACCTGACCTAAGCTCAAAACACACAGAGGATGACAGAGAAAGATGAGCCTTTTGGAGTATGATGCTGGGCAAGGAGGAGGATGTGTGTTCAGTGAGTGGCGTGTATGGCCCCCTATCAGAAGACCTCAGTGTGCTGGTCTTTGCCTCATGGATACTAAAGGTTCCTACAGTCATTGAACTGGAAGCAAAGAGATCACCACTCTGGATGTCTGAAGGGAAGAGTTTATTAACCAGGGATGGTTGTGGATAGATCCACGTCACTTGACAGCAGTGTTTTAGTATTGCCCTACTTCTGATCAGGTGGTTACCATGGTGCCTCAGCAATAAAGAATACACCAGCCAGTGCAAGAGACACAGGAGATGAAAGATGTCCTGGAGGAGGAAATGGCAACCCACTCCAGTATTCTTGCCTGGAGAATTCCATGGACAGAGGAGTCTGGTGGACTACAGTCCACAGGGTCACAAAGAGTCAGACACAACTGAGCTACTGAGCACGTATGTCACAGTACTTCTGAACATGATGGCCAAACCATAATTCACCACTGTAAAGCCAAGAATCTACAGTTTTCCATTTACATTAATTAGATTATTTCTAAAAAGCAGTTTGCACACTGTTGGAAAGTCATGTTTCCACTTTGAGACACTGAAGTCCATCCCAATGAGGGCTCTCTAGCATCGCTGGGTCAGAAGCCGAAAGGGAAGGGTGCAGGTTTGGGCCAAGATGCCCATGCCTTCCTGACGGCAGACGTGGTAACCATCCTTAGAGTAGATCCAAGGCTGCAGCCGTGTTCCTCATACCACCCTTCCTCCTTGGCACTGCTCTTTCTCCTCATTGCCTCTTGGGTTATGCAGACACTTAAACAAACACCATTCCTCCAAACAGCTTGACATGTTGTTTTCAATTAACTTCCTCTGTGGCTCTGGCTCCATTGCCAGCACCTGCAGAGGGGTTAGTAACACTGACAAGTTTTTATTATTATTATTATTATTTTATTTAACATCATTGCATGGCAAAAGAATAAAGCCTGTATGTACAAGTTAAAGGGGTTTGGAAATTGACTTGAGAAACAAATATCCAAAGGAAGTGATTGATAATTTAAACCTGACCTAAGCTCAAAACACACAGAGGATGACAGAGAAAGATGAGCCTTTTGGAGTATGATGCTGGGCAAGGAGGAGGATGTGTGTTCAGTGAGTGGCGTGTATGGCCCCCTATCAGAAGACCTCAGTGTGCTGGTCTTTGCCTCCCATCCAAAGTCAGTTTCCCTCCAGGACACATCCATAGAGGAGAAAAGGATGCTAAAGAAAAGACCTTGGATTTGGACCAACTCATACAAAACTAAAGCCAAAGTGAGGAAGGTTCCTCTGACTACTTGTCTCCTGTAGCTTTTCATCTGAATCACTTTGGTGTTAGGTGTTTGCCCCTTTCAAATATCTTAAAGTAGTGATTCTTCACCTTTTTGTGTCATTATACTTTTGGCACCCCAAGGGAATTGGACTGCTTCTGAGGATAATATTTTAAATCTTGAAGTACAGTGCACAGGATTTCAAAGGAAAATAATTATTTAAAATACTTTGGTAAAAATATTTTCAAAACAAATTGTGGTAGAGTAGTATATGTGGTTCTTTATTTTTCTTCGATTCTCAAATGTCATTTGTTCTAACCTATTATTTTAAAACAACTTTAGACTTACAAAATGTTGCAAAAACAATACAGTGCATTTAATATACACCTCACCCAGAGTCCCCTAATGTTCACATTTTAGACAACCATGGTACATTTAGCAATACTAAGAAACTAACATTGGTACAATTCTCTGAGTTTAACTGTGCACTGTATTTGGATTTCACTGGTTTTTCCATCAATGTCCACTTACCGCTCCAAGATCCAAACTAGGTTTTATGACATATTTAGTTGTTGTGTCTGCCTAATCTTTGGTAACCTTGACACTTTTGAAGAATACCTGCTAGTTATTTTTAGAATGTCACTTATCTGTTGTTTCTTATGATCAGATAATGATTATGCATTTCTTACAAGTGTTTCCTTTTTATTTCTTAATATGAATGTATATTTATTGAAGTATGGTTGACTAATAGTGTTTAAGGTGCATAGCAAGGTGATTCAGTTATACATAGACACATATATTATTTTTGAAATTATTTTCCATTATAGGTTATTATAAGATATTGATGATAGTTTGCCTTGCTATACAGTAAACCTTTGCTATTTGTCACAAATCTATTTTTTAATTAGAAATCTAGCATGCTATTCATACTAACTCAAACAAGTGGAATCAAGTTTTTAGTTAGGCAAAAATTCACAAGTTTTCTAAAATATATACATTATATGTGTTATTTACATATATGTATACAAAGGCTTTTCTACTATACTTGATAGAGGTTTGAGGAAGAACATCAAAAAAAGGGAGAGACGGAGAAATTGGAAAACATAAACTAAATTAAATAGGAGCACTGAATATGAAATAGAAAAAGTGGAACAAACTAGATAAAAGTAAAGATCACCATACAGTCCAGTTGTTTTTAAACATGGCTGCTCATTAGAAACATATCTGGAGCTCTGGCGAAAAAATAAAGGCAATACTGGGCATTTATATTTTTTAAAAAATTCAAAAATAATTCTGATTATGAATACATTTAATAACCACCTACCTTAATTAATGCAGCAAATATTAATAATTATCTATTTAATGCATTAAATAACTAACTCCCTTCATACATAACTATCCTAACTTTGAAGTGGCAATGGGCATAAATGATACTTTGTGAGATGCAATAACTAAAACGTGGCATGAAAATATCTGTGACTTCTCTTCACCACAAAATCACAAATACTGCTAATATTGCAGTGGATTGTTCCCAAGCTTTAAATCCGGGGAACATGATAAATAACAGTTAGGAAAATTAAGACTTTCTTAAACCCAAGTTCAAAGATCACCTCCCACTGCCGATATCTACTTATGGATCTGGGGCCCCTGGTGAAGAAACCCTGTCTAGAACTACTGATAATCACAGATGATAGAGATAAATAAACCATACGATAAAAGTTATTGCCACAATTGATCTCCCTATTTTTGCCTCCAGACTTTGGAAAAATGACCACAGCTGGATAGATGAGCTTTCTTGAAATGCCCCCAAATCAGTCAGGCATGAATCCACAACAGAGAAACATGACTGCAAGGTGACCCAAATGCTCTCAGGTACAAAGTCTTCCATCCCTGGGGGAAGTCTGAGGAGCAGACAATTCTTTGTAAAAAATAAAAGGGACCCATGTGGCAATGGAACCAGTAACTGACGTCATGTCTGCTTACTTTCATGGAATGTCCTAGTTTATGTGTATTTTGGGGAGATGGGGGCTACAACTCACATTTACAAACAGAGCTTCTCTGTTTCCTAAGTCCCTAGTCTTACGACTTTGTTTCTGTTTGGATAGGAAGCTACTGAAGCAATGGTTTCCTGACCTTGGTTTTAAACAGCTAATCTCCCATGTCTGACAGGTCCAGGTACGGATGCTTCAGTCACTTGTGCCTAGGAGCTTGAGGTTGAGGCCTTCAACTCAAGCCTGGGGGGCTGAAATGGAAGCAACCGGCAGGGGTTAGTGAAGTCACCCTGAGTGACTCCATCCTCTCTGAGTAACAGTGGCCTGCACATCAATTCTCTCAACCCTACCAACCAGCTGAGGTGGGTGCCTCATTTTACAGACCAGTAGTCAGCAGCACAGTTTCACAGCAAAGGCCATCTTCGAAAGTCAACTTCACATCTGACTCCAGAGCTCTCACCTAACTGCTACATCATTCTCTGGTGGGCGGATTCTTTCCGGCCCTACCTGGGGCTCCACTTGTCACAGGGTGGCCACTTGTCACTACAAGGATGGCCTCATGAGGTGATATGTGATGTTTTATTTCTCAAAGGCCCTGCTTTCATGGAATTCGTCAAGTAGCAGGGCCCTGAGTCGGTGGCAGCTCTAACAAACAAATCTTCAAGGTATCAGGATCAGGCAATGGTGCGAGGTCCAAACAAGAATAGACCCCCAGGAGTCATGGGGGCAGCCTGGATGATGAGGAAGGACACCCAGAGGACTAAATTCTAGCACACAGCTCCACTCACTTTTGTGTTTCCTGCTGACTGGCACTGCCTCTCAGATGTGTGTGTGTATCTAGAATTCTACTTGTCAACTTATAAGGACCAGATGAACCTTGAAAATCACTGTCAAGAGCATGGGCTGATGCTTCCAGTGAGCCTAAAAGAAGAGTTAACAACTCCTATGAGACAGATGAAATGTACAAATGTGCCCTGCCTGGGGGTCAGGCTCTTCACCCATCACTGCTGATGACAGGACTCCCAAATTCTCACCTCCTAAGGGACTTCAACAGCTCACAGATCCAACCTCCTAGGTCTTACTCAGGCTACTCTCTTAATTAGGACCCCATGTTTTCCTATTTATTGTCTTAATCTCTCGGAAACAAATTACCCTTATTTACAAACTAGCAACTTTCAGAAGGAATTGTTTTCACTTGCTTTGCATTATCATAGGAAAGTTTGAGGCCTTATTATCTGGATCTCACCAACAGATCACTTTCAATTGGAATTAAAATAGAAGGAAATTAGACTGTATTTTGAGAGAGAGACTGTTTTCTTAATGGGATGGATTTCATAAAAATTCATAGCTTTTACAATTGGCAGTGAAAGGGTCTTATAAAATTTGTAGTTAGGAATTTTGCCCTTTAGAACACCAAAGAAAGAGGATTTCAGCATGAATTTGGGGTACTGTCACCCAGTGTAGAATTGATTTCTTTGTTAGGATTATAACAAATAGCTCCCAGCCAGAGCATACTTTTATTAAATTACTTCTCCAGCGTGAAGGTCATCCGTGCCTAATCGTTTTCTAATTGGCAGCTCAGTGCAAAGTCCTACTGTGTTCAGAGTTCCTGGTTCTGAGGGCTTCGTTAGAGCCAGGGAGATGTGTTCCTAGGGAAAACTCAACCAGCACATTATAGCAAGACTTTTCAATTTATAGTCATAATAACAATCACAGGCTGGTTAGAGGCCATTTATAAATGAAAGGCAAAGGGTTTGGAAAGGGCCATCTGGTCCTGGTCACTCTCCCTATTTTGCTCACACACTCAACAGATACATAGAAAGCACCTTCTTTGCCATAGCATAGTGGTGAATGATCTCATATGGTTGGGGCAGAACTCTGGAACCTGGGCTGTGTGAATGAGTCAGGAAGGCTAGCCTCTTGCCAGACACCAAGTCTCACAGGCTCTCAGTCCTGACAGTGATATCTGGGTGCCTTTCATGCTTTTATTGGGATCCTTATTTGGGACACAGTTAGCATTCATAGGGAATAGGCTTCCCCCAGCAGCCCTCCTTGATGCCACATCTCATCAAGCACACTTCCTTGTTACCTCCAGGTCAGATGTTGGTTTCCATAGCAACGGTGATACTATCGACAGAAAAGTTTGGTTTTCTGACTTATTAATATCGCTTAATCCTTAGCATCATCTATTTCTGCAATCCTAGGGAAATTTAGACTCAGCACCTAAGGAAATTTGCTAATGTGTTAACAGAAATTATCTCTGAGCAATCAGTTTGTGATGCTTTCTTGTTGTACTTATCTGTATTTTTTCAGATTTCATATACTGAGGATTTATACCATTCGTCATTAGAAAAAATTTAAAATCATGAGACAATGATGCTAAAAAGCATCGAATGTAATGTGTTGATTCCACACAGTTTCTTCAGGATATGTACGTTCAACCCAAGATGGTGGCCTGGCCAAAGCAAATATGATTCTTTAGTGACTATTTTCTGTACCATGTACCCTTCAAAACAGGGTAAATCACAAGTTTGTGTTTTTCTTCAAGTTTTATTAACTTGCAAAAGTTTATAGTATATGGTATAAGTTTAAGGTATATAGCACCTGATTTTGACTTATATACATCACAAAATGATTGTCGAAATAGGTTTAGTGAACACCTATCACCTCATATAGATATAAGATGTAAAGAAATAGAAAAAACATTTGCCCTTGTCACAAGGGCACTTAGGATTTACTCTCTTAACAACTTCTGTATACAACATACCCCAGTGCAGTTGTATTCATCATGTTATGTATTACATCCCAGTACATTTTTGTTCTTCCTTTTCCTCCTTTTTGGTAATATCTACTATTTTTTAATTGGAGTATAACTGCTTTACAATATTGTGTTAGTCTCTGTTGTACATCAAAGTGAATCAGCTATTGGTGTTTTTGTTTTTAGTCGTGAGACCAATCTGGGGCTTAGACCCCTCACTCCTGGGAGAATTTCTGCAACTGTAATTATCCTTCCACTTGGGGGCCACCCACCTTTGGTGAACCATGACTCTGCTCCTCCCACTCTCCCACTGTGATTCTTTTATTGGGATCCTTATTTGGGACACAGTTAGCATTCATAGGGAATAGGCTTCCCCCAGCAGCCCTCCTTGATGCCACATCTCATCAAGCACACTTCCTTGTTACCTCCAGGTCAGATGTTGGTTTCCATAGCAACGGTGATACTATCGACAGAAAAGTTTGGTTTTCTGACTTATTAATATCGCTTAATCCTTAGCATCATCTATTTCTGCAATCCTAGGGAAATTTAGACTCAGCACCTAAGGAAATTTGCTAATGTGTTAACAGAAATTATCTCTGAGCAATCAGTTTGTGATGCTTTCTTGTTGTACTTATCTGTATTTTTTCAGATTTCATATACTGAGGATTTATACCATTCGTCATTAGAAAAAATTTAAAATCATGAGACAATGATGCTAAAAAGCATCGAATGTAATGTGTTGATTCCACACAGTTTCTTCAGGATATGTACGTTCAACCCAAGATGGTGGCCTGGCCAAAGCAAATATGATTCTTTAGTGACTATTTTCTGTACCATGTACCCTTCAAAACAGGGTAAATCACAAGTTTGTGTTTTTCTTCAAGTTTTATTAACTTGCAAAAGTTTATAGTATATGGTATAAGTTTAAGGTATATAGCACCTGATTTTGACTTATATACATCACAAAATGATTGTCGAAATAGGTTTAGTGAACACCTATCACCTCATATAGATATAAGATGTAAAGAAATAGAAAAAACATTTGCCCTTGTCACAAGGGCACTTAGGATTTACTCTCTTAACAACTTCTGTATACAACATACCCCAGTGCAGTTGTATTCATCATGTTATGTATTACATCCCAGTACATTTTTGTTCTTCCTTTTCCTCCTTTTTGGTAATATCTACTATTTTTTAATTGGAGTATAACTGCTTTACAATATTGTGTTAGTCTCTGTTGTACATCAAAGTGAATCAGCTATTGGTGTTTTTGTTTTTAGTCGTGAGACCAATCTGGGGCTTAGACCCCTCACTCCTGGGAGAATTTCTGCAACTGTAATTATCCTTCCACTTGGGGGCCACCCACCTTTGGTGAACCATGACTCTGCTCCTCCCACTCTCCCACTGTGATTCTTTCTTTACATATTTAGTTTGATTGCTTTTATATATTTAGTTTATATTTATATATTTTCTACTAGTCTTCTAGTCTTTCTCATCAGTAGCTGCTCTTGAGACTTCCTTGGTGGTCCAGGAGTTAGGACTTCACTTCCCAATGTAGGGAGAGCGGGTTCAGTCCCTGATGGGGGAGGTAAGATCCCACATGCCTCAAGGCCAAAAAACAAAAAAAAACTGAAACAGAAGCAATATTGTAACAAAATTCAAAAAACAATTTAAAAAAAAAAGAGAAAAAATAGTTGTTCTGTAAAGACATATAATTTTGTTGCCGATGGGAAGAGGTAAGTTCAGGGTCTTCCCAATTCTTCCATCTTACACATCACACTCTTTAATGTAAACCTCAAGGGTTTATGCATAGTCATTATTGTATTCAGAAACATGTTTGAGATCTTTGCACTCAGTTAATATTCTAGGACTTGGGGAAAAAATGTTTTTTGTTTTTTTGTTTTTTTTTTCAGATGGTCTTGCCCTCTTTTTGTTGTATTTAAGTCAATCTTCACAGGAGAACAATCTCCATTTTTCATAAAACTTTGGGTCTACTTGTTCATTGTTAGTTAATTTCTTCCAACAAACTCAACACAAAGCCAGAGAAGTGACTGAAGACCCTTAGAAGTTACTAGATCCAGGTATCTTTCATAATCACTGGTGTGCTAAGACTACTCCCTCAGTGTGTCTACACCGATGATGACTGAGTCACTGGGGGATGATAATAGCTGATACTTACTGAATTACTTTTCTTTGAATCAAGTGCTGTTTTAAGGATCCTTTAACTCTCACAATCATCACTCCCAACTATTACCATTTGACTTTCAAGGAAACTGAAAGGTTAGGCTTCTGACTCAACCAGCATTTGGACCCTAGGAGTCTGAACTTGGATTCTACACTTTCTAACACTGTATTAATTTGCCTCTCAAATCTGTGGTGTCAGTAAACACTTGGATTTTACTTCCAACCCAAGTCCATTCTCTTCGTGACCTCCTTTTCCTATTGAGAAAGCCTCTCTCTCTCTTCTTCCCTAGACTTCCTCCAGATAGAACTTTCTAGACCACACATGTCTTGGCCCCAAATACTGTTTACGTTAATGCGTGTGCCTTTTCTTATTATATCTTTCTAATTGAGAAGTCCATCTAGACATCTGTTTCATTTAGTTGAACTCCAGTCTGAGTTATTAGCTCAATCTTTTGTTGTTCTCTACCCCCAGCAAAAACCCCATAATTCAAAAAGATGCATATACCCAAGGCTCACTGCAGCACTATTTACAATAGCCAAGACACAGAAGTTCAGGAGAGAGGGGTTACATGTATACGTATAGCTAATTCACATTGTTGTACAGCAGAAACCAACACAATATTGTAAAGCAATTATACACCAATTTAAAAAAGAGAGGGAAAATGTAAACACTGTGCAGTCTCTTCCTCCTCATCTGTTTCCCCTTATGTGTCACTTTCTTCACACATTTTCCAGTGCCACCGCACACACAGAACACTTCCAAACATTTCTATGCCACTCACATTTTATATGTGTTTTAACCAAACACAAGACTCTCCTCTAATACAACAGATTTTGCTTCCAATCACATTATCAAACTATATGGAAAAAAAACTGCTAGCAGTTTTCTCTCTTTAGGATGGGTGAATTTGTAAGTAATTTTTACTCATTTTCCCCAAAAAGCTTTCAAGTATTTTAAATTAAAAAACAATTTAGTTACAAAAGGGAGATTCCCTTTTATTTCAAAAATAGGAAATTCACAAGTGGTACTTAAATAAGTCAATAAACAAGTAGTATCATATCTCAACACAAAGGTCCATATAATCAAAGGTATGCTTTTTCCCAAGAATCACATATGAATGTGAGAGTTGGACCATAAAGAAGGATGAGCACTGAAGAATTGATGCCTTCAAACTGTTGTGTTGGAAAGGCCCTGGGACTGCAAGGAGATCAAACCAGTCAATTCTAAAGGACATCAACCCTGAATATTCATTGGAAGGATTGATGCTGAAGCTGGAGCTCCAATACTTTGCCCACCTGACGCGAAGAGACAACTCATTAGAAAAGACCCTGATGCTGAGAAATCAGAAAGGGACGACAGAGAACGAGATGATTGGATGGCATCACCAACTCAATGAACATTAGTCTGAGCAAGCTCCAGGAGATGGTGAAGGACAGAGAAGCCTGGTGTGCAGCAATCTATGGGATCGCAAAGAGTTGGACATGACTGAGTGACTAAAATGACTGACTGACTGATCATATTTTAAAGGCTGAATCAGGTTTATCTCTTTCTTTACAAAGCTCCCTAACTTCCAATTGTACTTAAGCTGACATGCGCCAATGGTCCAGTCTCTGCTTCTTGGTCATAAAACTATCCAGTCACATACAGCTACCATGATCCAATGGCAATACAACTGACAAGTTTACAAAGTGAACATTATTTATTACAAATAATTAACGAGGTTTTGGACCCAAACTTCTGTAGCAATACCAAAGTTGCAACTTTATAAATGCAATGGCTTTCTTGGAAAATAAAAATTCATACTCACTGTGAAGAATCTATGATGTCTGAAAGACAAATTATCTCCTTGCATACAAAACAGTCCTTTTTTTTTTTTTTCTCAGAAAATAACTGGCATATTACAATTCCAGCTCTAATCCTGCATAAGCCAAATGCAAGGGGATGCGTCTGGCTTTATTAAGGGAATATATGTTGCAGGACTCTAGAGAAGGCTTCTCAGGTAGAGAGCACAGAAGTAAAAGCCATCACTCTTCTTCACTATGGGTTGCCCCAGTGCCTCAGTGGGTAAACAGTCTGCCTGCAATGCAGGAGACATGGGTTTGGTTCCGGGATCAGGAAGATCCCTTGGGAGAAAGAAATGGCAGTCCACTCCAGTTTCCTTGCCTGGAAAAATCCCATGGACAGAAGAGCTTGGCAGGCTACAGTCCAAAGGGCTGCAAAGACTTGGACATGACTGACAACTAAGCACTCCTTCCCTGTAACTAGTTGCCTTGAACAAACACTTACCTTTACATAAGAAAACTGTTCACAAGGTATTGGAAATATCTTCTCAGCTAAAGACCACACTTGATAGTCGTGAGGAAGTCAATAAAATGGACTATCAGGTCCCTACATGCTGAAACATCTACCAGATCAAATGACAATGTGTATAAATACATGAGTTGCCCATGGGCTAATGAGCCAGTGAATCACCCATGATGGGTACTCAAGGGTGGTTTCCATCTGGCACCTTAAAGAAAGCCAGGAACATCAGCCCCTCACAGCAGAAGGGCAAGGGTGGGCTTGGCTCTGTGCTCTTGCCATCTGCAGATATGATCCAAGGTATGTTGGAAGTCTCTCCTCTTCTTGGCTTTCACATATTTTGAGAGCCACCTTTAATTAAGAATAACAAACAAAAAAATTAAACACTCTCGAGTCTGCAAACCCATCCAAGTATTGCTCTACCTTCTTACGTTCAAAGCCAAATTTCCAACAGGAATGTGGGGTTGGTTTAGGGCAGTCCTTTTTGTGTCACATTAAGTTGTCTGAATCAAAATGTGAACTGATGCTTCTTTATTAGCAGGTGATGGCTATGACTGACATTACCTCAGTATTTTTCCATTCCAGCCTCTTATTCCATGTTAATTCCAAACCCAAGTAATAAGGACCTTTATCTTTTTCATTTCTGTATTGTTTAAATGATTTATAGGTTTAAGAAATTTTATGATTAAAAATTAAGATCTTCCCTGGAGCTGAGAATGAGAACTCACACTGTGAGCAAACACCCCCAACATTCCCACAGTCCAAAGATAACAGATCAAATAAGGCTGGCACAACTAGGAAGCCTCTAAAAAGAATGTGACATACAACAAGAGGACCTTGAACTGCAAGAAGATCAAGCCAGTCAATCCTAAAGGAAATCAACCCTGAATATTCACTGGAAGAACTGAAGTTTCAATACTTTGACCACCTGATGTGAAGAGCTGACTCACTGGAAAAGACTCTGATACTGGGAAAGATTGAGGGTAAGAGGAGAAGGGGGGCAACAGAGGATGACATGGTTAGATAGCATCACTAACTCAATGGATTTGAATTTGAGCAAACTCCGGGAGGTAGTAAAGGACAGGGAAGCCTGTTGTGCTGCATTCCACGGGGTCACAAAGAGTTGGACACAACAACTGAAAAACACTCGAAAATTTCAAGTGGAAAATGGAGTAAGTCCCACCAATAATAGGCAGCCAGAAGTGACATTATTAACATGGAGACACAGGGATCCTCAACACAACACCCCTCACAAGGATGCTAACCAGCAACTGCCCAGCTATGGAAAAGACACCACTGGGAAAACCCCAGAACTCGGCGGAGAGGCCAAAGGCTCCCCAGATCACAGAGCCTGAGAAGGATGCACTCTGCCTGCATCATCCCTCCTCCAGGCTAGCACAGCACTGCGCCAAGAAGGTCCCTGGGTCTGTAGCTTCCCTAGTGGGAAAAGAGTCAAAGATGAACATCCAACTCCCTCAGTATTGGACAACTTCCCAGGGGCTCATGAGAGTCACTGGGGGAATTTACTAAACTAGACCACAGAGAAGGGGAAGGGGTATACCAAGACAGGCACTCAGGTCTTGTTGAATCCCATTCCTGAGCAGAATCCAACCAATGCCTCTGCCCATCTACAGCCCTGAGCTGTGGCCTCACTTAGCTAATCTTGAGAGAAGCCAGAGGGGAGGAAAATGTCTTAGCTATAGAGTAACAAACAAGAATCACATCTATTTTCTGTTTAAAAACTATGCAAACAACAAGGAAGTGGTGGGAGGAGGCGAAACATTTAAAGTGATGAGAGCAAGGAGTTTGAAAAGAGAAGGCTTTGTAGAAAGAATGTGGATGGAGTGAAATCTACATCCTTTATATTAAGGGTCTATTTTCTGTCTGGACCTCTTGGGGATAGAAACACTGCATTCTCTGTTCATCTCACCCACATGGGGAGAGCATGTGAGAGGTGACGTCACTGGCAGTTCTTAGGGTTCAAGACCCCTCACCTCCCTTGGATCCAAGAGAATCCTGAATCGTGACTCCATCTCTGGTATGAGATTTGCAGAAAGAGCAAGTACAAAGGTGAGATTGACAACAAGATAGAGAGAAACAGACAGGGAAAGATTGGGGAAAAAAATAAGGACATCACTAACTCAATGGATTTGAATTTGAGCAAACTCCGGGAGGTAGTAAAGGACAGGGAAGCCTGTTGTGCTGCATTCCACGGGGTCACAAAGAGTTGGACACAACAACTGAAAAACACTCGAAAATTTCAAGTGGAAAATGGAGTAAGTCCCACCAATAATAGGCAGCCAGAAGTGACATTATTAACATGGAGACACAGGGATCCTCAACACAACACCCCTCACAAGGATGCTAACCAGCAACTGCCCAGCTATGGAAAAGACACCACTGGGAAAACCCCAGAACTCGGCGGAGAGGCCAAAGGCTCCCCAGATCACAGAGCCTGAGAAGGATGCACTCTGCCTGCATCATCCCTCCTCCAGGCTAGCACAGCACTGCGCCAAGAAGGTCCCTGGGTCTGTAGCTTCCCTAGTGGGAAAAGAGTCAAAGATGAACATCCAACTCCCTCAGTATTGGACAACTTCCCAGGGGCTCATGAGAGTCACTGGGGGAATTTACTAAACTAGACCACAGAGAAGGGGAAGGGGTATACCAAGACAGGCACTCAGGTCTTGTTGAATCCCATTCCTGAGCAGAATCCAACCAATGCCTCTGCCCATCTACAGCCCTGAGCTGTGGCCTCACTTAGCTAATCTTGAGAGAAGCCAGAGGGGAGGAAAATGTCTTAGCTATAGAGTAACAAACAAGAATCACATCTATTTTCTGTTTAAAAACTATGCAAACAACAAGGAAGTGGTGGGAGGAGGCGAAACATTTAAAGTGATGAGAGCAAGGAGTTTGAAAAGAGAAGGCTTTGTAGAAAGAATGTGGATGGAGTGAAATCTACATCCTTTATATTAAGGGTCTATTTTCTGTCTGGACCTCTTGGGGATAGAAACACTGCATTCTCTGTTCATCTCACCCACATGAGAGAGAGCATGTGAGAGGTGACGTCACTGGCAGTTCTTAGGGTTCAAGACCCCTCACCTCCCTTGGATCCAAGAGAATCCTGAATCGTGACTCCATCTCTGGTATGAGATTTGCAGAAAGAGCAAGTACAAAGGTGAGATTGACAACAAGATAGAGAGAAACAGACAGACAGTTCCTGGGGTCACATGGTTAAACACAACATGCATTATTGCATCAAAATGTGCCATGATAAGAGCCAGGGGAAACATAATTACAGCTCCAAGACTGAGTGCAGCCAGGCCTGGAATGAGAGTGGAACTCTGCCTGGTCCACTTGTGCACCACTGATTTCAAGATCTCTTTAGCTAACAAGTAGTGGACACAGATCAGCCTCTGCAGGTACCTCTGCGACTATCTCTGGGTGCTGGAGTTGTCTAGGTGGCTCAGAGCTTCTGGGCTCTGGGCCTGCAATAGGGACACAAATATTAATGAGGCTCAACGGACCAGAGGAATCACTGTATTTCACAAGGACTGGTTCAAATTATACTAGATTTTTCAGTTACAAAATCAGATCACATGTTTGGGACACCTGGGTTTGAGACTAAATTTCATATATACTGCAGTCCTTTTTACAACTGTCAGTTTATTCTCTTAGACTTATAACAACATCCTCCTACTAAAAACAAATCAAAACATCTTTTGCTGTGCAGCATGTGAGATCTTAGTTCCCCGATCAAACCCATGTCTCTTACATCTCCTGCGTTGGCAGCCAGGTCTTTACCACTAGTGCCACCTAGAAAGCCTGATGACTATGAATACCACCATAAATAAATGCACGCGCTGAGGAGAGAAAGAAGGGAGGAGCCCTTGGAGAAGTGGTGAATTCATGAAAGTCCATCTTTCTTCTCAGGCCCTCCTTCAGCTTTTACCCATATCTGATTGGACAGATGGGTTCATTATTGTAAATCTTCTGTACTGTTAAAATCATTACAAAATAAAAGCCACTGAGTACATACACAGTGACTTTGGTTATTACTGAACGAAAGATGGGTCCTGACAGTAACACCCACTCTTCACTTTTCAGATATTCTGCATTTCTTCACCTTGACTCTTCCAAAAATATGGCTAAGACTGGTCGTGCCATTTATAGGGAGAAGACATTTTTCTAGAATACGATTTCTGTTCATTAAAAGAAAATGTATTATCTGTGAAATACTATGAGTTGAAAGCTCTCCACTGCCCTACTCACCAACCCCGATAGCTAATGTTATTGAGGACTATAATCTGCCAATCACTTTGCAAGTTACCTGACATGTTATTCCATGGAATCTTCATAAAATCTTTGGAGGTAATTTCAAATGAGGAGACTGAGGCAGGGAGGTGAACTGAACGTGACAACAAAACCCATGCTACCTTCCAAAGTTGGGACTCAGTTTTTGCTTCCAAGTAGAGGGGGAAGAGGCTTCCCAGATGGCTCAGGGATAAAGAATCCTCCTGAAATGCAAGATACACAGGTTTGATCTCTGGGTCAGGAAGATGCCCTAGAAAAGGAGATGACAACCCACTCCAGTACTCTTACTGGGGAAATCTCATGGATAGAGGGGCCTGGTGGGCTACCCTCCATGGGGTCACAAATAGTCAGACATGATTTAGCCACTAAACAGCAGCGGCTATGGAGGGGGAAACCCGACACTCTGCAAAGAGGACACCTCCATAACAGACCCTGCTGGCTGTGAAACAGACTATTTGCTATAAAGTGATCATGAGACTGTCAGTTTATTCTCTTAGACTTATAACAACATCCTCCTACTAAAAACAAATCAAAACATCTTTTGCTGTGCAGCATGTGAGATCTTAGTTCCCCGATCAAACCCATGTCTCTTACATCTCCTGCGTTGGCAGCCAGGTCTTTACCACTAGTGCCACCTAGAAAGCCTGATGACTATGAATACCACCATAAATAAATGCACGCGCTGAGGAGAGAAAGAAGGGAGGAGCCCTTGGAGAAGTGGTGAATTCATGAAAGTCCATCTTTCTTCTCAGGCCCTCCTTCAGCTTTTACCCATATCTGATTGGACAGATGGGTTCATTATTGTAAATCTTCTGTACTGTTAAAATCATTACAAAATAAAAGCCACTGAGTACATACACAGTGACTTTGGTTATTACTGAACGAAAGATGGGTCCTGACAGTAACACCCACTCTTCACTTTTCAGATATTCTGCATTTCTTCACCTTGACTCTTCCAAAAATATGGCTAAGACTGGTCGTGCCATTTATAGGGAGAAGACATTTTTCTAGAATACGATTTCTGTTCATTAAAAGAAAATGTATTATCTGTGAAATACTATGAGTTGAAAGCTCTCCACTGCCCTACTCACCAACCCCGATAGCTAATGTTATTGAGGACTATAATCTGCCAATCACTTTGCAAGTTACCTGACATGTTATTCCATGGAATCTTCATAAAATCTTTGGAGGTAATTTCAAATGAGGAGACTGAGGCAGGGAGGTGAACTGAACGTGACAACAAAACCCATGCTACCTTCCAAAGTTGGGACTCAGTTTTTGCTTCCAAGTAGAGGGGGAAGAGGCTTCCCAGATGGCTCAGGGATAAAGAATCCTCCTGAAATGCAAGATACACAGGTTTGATCTCTGGGTCAGGAAGATGCCCTAGAAAAGGAGATGACAACCCACTCCAGTACTCTTACTGGGGAAATCTCATGGATAGAGGGGCCTGGTGGGCTACCCTCCATGGGGTCACAAATAGTCAGACATGATTTAGCCACTAAACAGCAGCGGCTATGGAGGGGGAAACCCGACACTCTGCAAAGAGGACACCTCCATAACAGACCCTGCTGGCTGTGAAACAGACTATTTTATAAAGTGATATAAAAAGCAGGCAGAAAGGTGATGCTAATGACACTTAGACTCCTTCCTGGTATCTTAGCAGTTCCAGATGCCGAGCAGGAAAATTTCCCTGTCCCTAATTACTTTTGACAGTCTTGAAAATGAAGTCAGGTCAAAGTTACCATCAGAATATTTAGTCAGAATATTCAGGCTGCAGTTGAATTTTTATAAAGGACAGAGAAGAACTTTATTTTAATATATACAACTCAGTCATTGCTAAAAATAAATAAAAAAAAGAGCAGAGGCAAAGCTGAAAACATAGATAATTGAAGGAACAATACTAATAATTATTATGGAGATGCAAGGTACATTCCTATAGAACCCGATAAATACCCAAGTCAGTGCTTAAATCACAGTTTCTAAATTTATCTGTCCTCTGTGATGCTAAAGCAATGTTCTAAACAACCTGCCGAGAAATGATGGAACTGAATAATGCAAAGAATGAAACAGAACATTGTCCTTGTAACTTCAATGGCTCTTAAGTTTGTTCTTCAAAACAACACATGGTCTTTCATGGAGGAGCTCTTTAGAAACACCTTCCTTCCTCATCCTTTGCACCTGCCTCATTAGAGTAGTCCCATCATGTTTCCTCCCATCATCTTCTGGACTGCCTCACCCCTGACAATCCTCTTTTCCTGTTTGGGTCCTGCTACCCTCCATCCTCAGATCATCTTGCTCCTGGGATCTCAAAGGTTCGAGGCTAGCGGAGGTGAACTGAACGTGACAACAAAACCCATGCTAAGGGATCACAAGTAGAGGGGAAGAGGCTTCCCAGATGGCTCAGGGATAAAGAAGCCTCCTGAAATGCAAGATACACAGGTTTGATCTCTGGGTCAGGAAGATGCCCTAGAAAAGGAGATGACAACCCACTCCAGTACTCTTACTGGGGAAATCTCATGGATAGAGGGGCCTGGTGGGCTACCCTCCATGGGGTCACAAATAGTCAGACATGATTTAGCCACTAAACAGCAGCGGCTATGGAGGGGGAAACCCGACACTCTGCAAAGAGGACACCTCCATAACAGACCCTGCTGGCTGTGAAACAGACTATTTTATAAAGTGATATAAAAAGCAGGCAGAAAGGTGATGCTAATGACACTTAGACTCCTTCCTGGTATCTTAGCAGTTCCAGATGCCGAGCAGGAAAATTTCCCTGTCCCTAATTACTTTTGACAGTCTTGAAAATGAAGTCAGGTCAAAGTTACCATCAGAATATTTAGTCAGAATATTCAGGCTGCAGTTGAATTTTTATAAAGGACAGAGAAGAACTTTATTTTAATATATACAACTCAGTCATTGCTAAAAATAAATAAAAAAAAGAGCAGAGGCAAAGCTGAAAACATAGATAATTGAAGGAACAATACTAATAATTATTATGGAGATGCAAGGTACATTCCTATAGAACCCGATAAATACCCAAGTCAGTGCTTAAATCACAGTTTCTAAATTTATCTGTCCTCTGTGATGCTAAAGCAATGTTCTAAACAACCTGCCGAGAAATGATGGAACTGAATAATGCAAAGAATGAAACAGAACATTGTCCTTGTAACTTCAATGGCTCTTAAGTTTGTTCTTCAAAACAACACATGGTCTTTCATGGAGGAGCTCTTTAGAAACACCTTCCTTCCTCATCCTTTGCACCTGCCTCATTAGAGTAGTCCCATCATGTTTCCTCCCATCATCTTCTGGACTGCCTCACCCCTGACAATCCTCTTTTCCTGTTTGGGTCCTGCTACCCTCCATCCTCAGATCATCTTGCTCCTCCAACATCCCACACAAAACAGATGCCCTCTCAATAGACAGTTGTCGTACATGGTCTTGTGATCATTCTCAAATTATTGTCTTCAAAGACAGTTTAAATCCTGAATTGTTTTAACATTCAGTATATCACAGTGTCATATCTTTATCCAGTTTGGTGGTTTTTTAAGGCCAGGTTGGTATTCAGTGTGACTCGAAGGAGACTGGAGTCCTTGGTTCTGGCACAACAGAAATGGCTACAGAGTTGTTAAACCAAAGTGGAGGCAGAGGGGAGAGGAGCAACCTAAAGAGGCTGAAGCAGAGGTGAGAAGTAAAGTAAGTTTCAAGGTACGGAGTTCAAGAGGGAGGTCAGGTAGACCTAACTAAATAAATGAGCAAAAGAAAAAAGAAAAAAAAAGGATTCAGGAGAGTAGTACTAGAAGTTTGGAAGTCAAAGGTCAGATAAAATTAGTTGCTGCTTCTCAACATTGAAGAAGATATTCTAAACAACCTCAAAGAAACCACAAACTGGGAAAGAGAGGCAGAACAATATAAAAGAAAGAACACACGCTTAGGAATCAATATGCTGTACTTGGACTCTGATTCTACCACTTCTTATATGAGTCAGATCGGGCCAGTTCTTTTCAATACATTTGAGGCTTCCTCAGCTGGAAAAAGGAGATAAAAGACTTATCTCTAAGTACTGCTGGGAGGATAAAATGAAATAATACTGGTATAGAGCCCCTCGCGATGTCTACACCCTGCAGCTGTTAGTACAGCCCCTTTCTTTCTGCTACGGGCAAAACCTGAGAAGACTCACAGGATTGGACGTGGGCTCAGGGAGAACACATAGGAGATATTCTGAAATTTAAGGGCATATGCTAACATACATGTAGTCAATGTCTAGGTTCCAACTCCATGTTGATCAAAGAATGAAAATGACGTAGGAAAACAAGTACTAAGGGTGCACTTCTTGTGTCTCCAGAGGTCTGCTGGACTCTAGGGGCTCAAGGATAGTGAATAAGACCTGGTCTTTGCAGCCCTAATCCTGAAAAACTGAAAGTTATTTTGTGGCAGATTAAATATCTGAATTTGGAAAATCTCAATAGCATTATTTAAAGATAGAAATTAAGCTGAAGTAACTAATCACATGCTAGGCAAGTTCACGCCACTTGTGGAAATACACTAGAAGCAGTTTTGTGAAAAGAACAACTTGACAATCATAAGCTAATTTGATTAGGAAGAGACAATATGCTTCGAATGAGAATGATGTTCCAACAGCTTACTGGTTGGCTTATTTTGAAGTCATTTACTGCCACGGGATGGTGTCTGACTTTAGACCAATATCCTTCCTGATAACTGCAGGTAATCTGGGTGAGTAATTCATAAGATAGCTAATAGTATAGTGTTTTCAAAGTCATAGAACAAAGGATAAAAATGAAGGAATCCAATTCTAGGAAATCTAAATATGGAAGGTGAAAGAGACAGTAGGTAAAGAATATATAGTTATAATCTGAGAAATCGCAGACAAAATGTAAATTTTTAAATTCCACAGAGTTCGCATTTGGAAGATGGGTGCGTCTTCTCATCCTTTCAAAAATACTGTATGGAATATCTGTAAACAACAAAACTCTGTAGAACTTAAAAGTAAAATAAAAGTTTTTTAAAAAAATACTGTATGGAAACCAAAGAGTCATTGTGAGAAAATTTTAGTAAGTGAGTGCATTAATTAACTAATGAAGATGGTTAGTGGGGGCATCTGGAATGCCTTATGTAACTCATGGCACAATCCTCACCCTTAATTTTCTCTAGTCCTTGGTCAAGAGTTCTGCCTTAAATGCTAAAAGGTGGCCGATCATTTCCACCCAGCAGTGAAGACATTTGCTTTCTGTGCAGGCTCTCTCTGATGGCTCAGGCACAATGTGTTGAGGACACAGTCATCTTAGCTTTGTGTCAGTTCACTCCACGCTGGGGTGGGACTGCCTTGCGTCCTCAGCTCAAGCCCTCTGAAGTCAACACACATTTTCCTCTGGATATGTAGATTCCATTCCACCCCAGGTTAGCAAGTTCATATTAATATTTTGCTTCATTTCCAATAGTGAATTCTTGCCTTACTCTAGCACTGAGCCACTGTGTGATCCCGAGAGGATGGTATCATTTATCTCTGTCTTGTGGAGGTGATCACAGCCTGTCAAACTGTTAAGTTGCCATCTTTCAACTGGAATATGAAAAGCATCATCCCCTTTATCCTTTCAGAGGGCTTCCTAAAATACCAACGGGATTGGAATGATAACCTCCTCATACCTATCTCACCAGATCATCTGAGCATTTAATAAGCTAAATCATGCCACAGATGGTTGAAAAAACTCAAACAACTACATGACATCAAAATAAGACTTTTTTTTTTATTATTGTTGTAAATACTATCATTTTCTAGGAGATCAGTTTTTGCAAATTTCCTTGAGGAGATAGGTAAGTGATATTGCTGCAAATAATCTCTGAACATTTGACTCTGTCACAAAAGACAACTTGATAAATGAAACATTTTGATTTGTTCATTTCTCACTACAGAGCTAAAAACTAAATGTTGAGATGAAAGTTAAATGCTATGGAGACATTTGACTCTTGACTCCTTCATGACTGGTGTTATGTTTTATTTATCTTTGTCTTGCTAGGATCTGATGAAGTGCTTATCCCATAGCAGAAGCCTCCTAGATAACTAGAAACTAAGAATTAGTCTCCAGGCCACATGGCTCATCTAAATAACTGGTCCTCAAGTTCTCTTGTTTCTCTATGAATAAAGAGAGTGCACACTTAATTCTCTTCACCTGAATATTTGTGAAATGCCAAACATCTTTCTGAAGAATTCAGTGAACTATCTCCTCTTGTCTTCCTATTCCTCATGATGATGAACATTTCCTAGATCCCTCATCCCATACATGAAAGCCCTTTCTTTCTCTCCTGATGGTCAGAACATTGCCGCACTTCCTGTCAGGAGGATGGGCAGAATGAGGGCTCCAGTGCCAACTTCACATAACTGACTGAAGCAAAGTCTGGTTGCACACCCTTTTGTGTTAGTGGACATGAAAGGAAAAAGGAAAAAAGGGCTTGAAAATTAAATTGATAGAAAAAATTCCTTCTATCGCCAATGAAATGGCTCAGAAACCATGTGCTGCTTCACCGTTGCCAAGAGTAATCTTCAACTTGGTCAGAAGTCAGATTACTCACCTTAAAACTGGAGGGACGGGCTTCCCTGGTGGTCCAGTGGGTAAAGAGTCTGCCTTGGAGTACAAGGGGCACCGGTTCCACCCCTGGCCTGGGAAGATTCCACATGCCGAGGAGTAGCTGGGCCCATGTGTCCAATTATGAGCCAGCACTCTGGAGTGCATGTGCCCAGAGCTAGTGCTCTGCCATGAGAGAGGCCACTGCGATGGGAGGCCCACACATGCCAAAGAATAAAGATCGATGAAAAATAAAATGATGACTTAAAGACAAAAAAAAATGATGGAGGTATTTATCATGAGAAAAAAGGAAAAAAAAAAAAAACTGGAGGGACAAGTGGCTGTCTGGAGGTGGGGTGTCGGGAGAGATGAATCACCATGGGACATAGGAAACAATGGTGGCGTTTGGTGCTTTGGTCATACTGGTCATTCCATGGTGTCCACGTCTGTTAAAACTCATACAACTATGTCCAGTTCATTATATTAATAGACTGACTATACTTGAGTAAAGTTGTTCAAAAGAAAAAGGTGGTGGGGTCAAGACAAAGAAGGCAGCAAGCATTAGCAGGCAAGGGAAAAACAGAACCTTGACCTTAATCCTAGCGAAGTTCTAAAGATCATTAAATGCCATGCTTCCTAAAGTGGGTTTCATTCAATGATGGTCTTGCAAGATGATCAGATAATGTGCTCCAAGGTCAAATAAATGTGAGAAAAGGATGCATGTTTTCCATCAGAATATGTTAGCATAGCAAATAGGCTTTAAGAAGTCTTGCAAAAAATTCTCGTTTAATTTATTTCATCTGGCATTCCCCTAATGCGTTTCAAGCAACGTCTATTCAAAATGCCCTTGTCTGACTCAACCCTTTCATGTAGATACAAGAAAAGCCATGTGGGTAATTAGGAGACAGTGTTCGTTCAGAGCACAGGCTTTGACAGACAGATGTCTGGGATTTTTCTGCTACTCACTTAGCAGTGGGATCATGGACAAGTCATAGAAATGCTCCAAACCTCAGTTTTTTTCTCTGTAAAATGGAATAAACAATAGAAGCTAAATCATTGGGTTACTCGGAGGACTAAGTAAGTAATCCATGAAATTACTTAGGGAAGCAAACAGCAAGCATTAATAAATACTAGATTTTACAGCTTAGTGTGACTACAGTTCACATTTCGGAAGCCCCTAGCCCACCACCTCAAATTGCTGAGTCATCAGCAAGAAAATAACCTCTGAATTGGGCGGACTCTCTGCAGACATTCACTGCCCACATTTAATATTCCACAACCTCCTTCCTCTTTGCCATTCACACCATCTTACAAGTAGCTCAGGGGAAAAAGTAAAGGAGGTAGCAAGACCGTGAAAGAGAAGTTCATCCTCCTGAGGTTAAATTTGCCACTTTACACAAATCAATCAAAATTTTTGTGACATTTTTGTCATTCCTCTAAGTGAAGATGCAATTAACCTTCAGGAGGTGGGGGCTTGGAGTGGGAAGAAGCATAGAAGCAGCAAACTCTGAGAGTCTCTGAAAATTAAAAAAAAATAGAAACCAGCGCTAGACTTGCTTTACCTGTGATGGACCTGAACCAAACAACCAGACAATTAAGATTACTGAGAAATGCTGCCTATGGTTACTATTCAGATGCTCTTTTATTTAATTATCCTGCTCTATCCACCAGTCCTCATTCCCAAATGGATGACACGCGTGATCTGCACTCCATCAGAGGTGGAGCCCACCACACAGCACAGGCAGCCTTTCAGAACACACGCTGGGAAAGGATGGGGTTGCCATAGCAACGTCATCCAGCACTCCCCTCAGCACCCTCCTTGCCAGGCTCTCATCTTCCCTGGCAGATTTCTTTATTTTTCCACTTCATGATTTACATGGACAAAGAGTGCAGAGGGGCAATGAATGACACACCATGCTAAGCACTAGATCTCTGTCTTGCTAAAACATCCAGGATCAGCAAATGAATTATGTCCAGCTGTTCCCCAAACGGGATGTACATGAGAATCCCATAACTTGAAGTCTGGGTGCCTGGGCCTGACTCCAGACCTGCAAACTCACTCTTCCTAGTAATTCGGTCTAAGAATCCAGACTTATTTAATAAGCTCCATGAATTGCAGGGAAAGACTAATTCACTCTTTTATGCATTTGAAAAATGAGATCCTAAAACCCTGGGAAGTGAGTGAGCAAAATCTCCTGACTTGCAGCAACTTATTTGCACCTGACATTCAAACTGAACCCAATTTGATGTCCCCAGGTTCTCAGAGCATTATCTGCATGAACCTGGTAAGTGCCTGGTTTTCTGGTAATATATCCTTTCCCCAAATCTCCTGCCTCTAATTTGATTGATTAACTGCTTGGCTCATCTCTAAGTACAGCTATTATAATGATGCTCTAGAAAACCTAGAAGAAGTTTCTAGCTCCCATGTGTTTGTATTGGCTTCTATACAGATTATCCATCAAATAAATAAATCTTCAAACTTTATTTCTGGGCTTGATAATGGCTAAAAATCCCCTTCTCCATCTAGTGAATATTTTATAACACTTTGAAATTAGATTGAGAAATAACAGGTAGTCAATTAATTCTGATTATTTGTAAATTAAGATAAATTCATTTTCTAGTCTTCAGAATGAATGGTAACTTTTCTTTGATCCCTGAGAGTTTATGAAAGATACACTAAACATGGGACATACCTATAGGAACAAATTAATGACATACTATTTTCTATTTATTGCCAATCTACCAGCTTTTGGAAATTGATCAAATGTGAGTGAATTTCTGCCAAGCCAGACTCTCAGTGGTCAGCAGCTCTAAGAATCAGACTGAAGATAGTTAGACCGTGAAATTCTCAGTATAAATAATGCCTTTGGGCAATAGTATCCTACCTCTACTTGATTTAGACACATCTCGGAGGATAGAGATGCAAAAAACAACTCTGTGGAGTAGATTTCACTATTTGCTTGACTCCTTGGGCTTCTCTGGTGGTTCAGATGGTAAAGAATCTGCCTGCAATGCAGGAAACTCAGGTTTAAGAATCTGCTGAGCACTCCCCTCAGCACCCTCCTTGCCAGGCTCTCATCTTCCCTGGCAGATTTCTTTATTTTTCCACTTCATGATTTACATGGACAAAGAGTGCAGAGGGGCAATGAATGACACACCATGCTAAGCACTAGATCTCTGTCTTGCTAAAACATCCAGGATCAGCAAATGAATTATGTCCAGCTGTTCCCCAAACGGGATGTACATGAGAATCCCATAACTTGAAGTCTGGGTGCCTGGGCCTGACTCCAGACCTGCAAACTCACTCTTCCTAGTAATTCGGTCTAAGAATCCAGACTTATTTAATAAGCTCCATGAATTGCAGGAAAGACTAATTCACTCTTTTATGCATTTGAAAAATGAGATCCTAAAACCCTGGGAAGTGAGTGAGCAAAATCTCCTGACTTGCAGCAACTTATTTGCACCTGACATTCAAACTGAACCCAATTTGATGTCCCCAGGTTCTCAGAGCATTATCTGCATGAACCTGGTAAGTGCCTGGTTTTCTGGTAATATATCCTTTCCCCAAATCTCCTGCCTCTAATTTGATTGATTAACTGCTTGGCTCATCTCTAAGTACAGCTATTATAATGATGCTCTAGAAAACCTAGAAGAAGTTTCTAGCTCCCATGTGTTTGTATTGGCTTCTATACAGATTATCCATCAAATAAATAAATCTTCAAACTTTATTTCTGGGCTTGATAATGGCTAAAAATCCCCTTCTCCATCTAGTGAATATTTTATAACACTTTGAAATTAGATTGAGAAATAACAGGTAGTCAATTAATTCTGATTATTTGTAAATTAAGATAAATTCATTTTCTAGTCTTCAGAATGAATGGTAACTTTTCTTTGATCCCTGAGAGTTTATGAAAGATACACTAAACATGGGACATACCTATAGGAACAAATTAATGACATACTATTTTCTATTTATTGCCAATCTACCAGCTTTTGGAAATTGATCAAATGTGAGTGAATTTCTGCCAAGCCAGACTCTCAGTGGTCAGCAGCTCTAAGAATCAGACTGAAGATAGTTAGACCGTGAAATTCTCAGTATAAATAATGCCTTTGGGCAATAGTATCCTACCTCTACTTGATTTAGACACATCTCGGAGGATAGAGATGCAAAAAACAACTCTGTGGAGTAGATTTCACTATTTGCTTGACTCCTTGGGCTTCTCTGGTGGTTCAGATGGTAAAGAATCTGCCTGCAATGCAGGAAACTCAGGTTTAGTCCTTGGGTCAGGAAGCTCCCCTGGAGAAGGGAATGGCTACCCACTCCAGTATTGGCTGGAGAATTCCACGGACAGAGGAGCCTGTTGGGCTATAGTCCATGGGATCGCAAGGAGTCAGACATAACTGAGCAGCTAACGCTTTCACTTTCAGCTAAAGCAGAGCTTCTTAGCCTAAGCACTGCAGACATTCTGAGCTGGAAAATTCTTCCGTGCAGGGACTGTCCTGTACTTTGCAGGGTGTTTAACAGCATCCTTGATCTCTAGTCACTAGCTGCCTTCCTCTCTGTTATGACAATCCAAAGTGTCTTTGAAAGTGAAAGTGTTAGTTTCTCAGTCACATCCAACTGTTTGCAACCCCACGGACTGTAGCACAGGCTCCTGGGGGACAAAATTGCCCTTTATTGGTAACCATAGCTCTAAGAGTTTCCTGGCCTGGAAGACCCCATCTGTACTCCTACAATAATATTTTCCCCCATAGTTTCAGTCAAACTGCCTACTTGGTTCTTTCATTTTTAGTATCTTTATTAAGATATAATTCACATACCACAAAATTCATCCAATTAAAGTGTACAGTTTGATGGTTTTAGTGTATCCACAGAGTTGGGCAGCCATCACCTCGATCTGACTTTAGAACATTTTCATCACCTTAAAGAGAAACTGTCCATCGGCAATCACTCCCATCTTCTCCCTGCAGTCCTCAGCATCCACTAGTTTACTCTCTCTCTACATGGATTTGCCTATTCTGCCCTTTTTACATTGTTGCTGTTGTTTAGTCACCAAGTAGTAGCCAACTCTTCAAGACCCCATGGACGGCAACATGCCAGGTTTCCCTGTCCCTCACCATCTCCTGGAGCTTCCCCAAGCTCATGGGCATTGAATCAGTGATCTCATCCTGTTTCCCTCTTCTTCTGCCCTCAGTCTTTCCCAGCATCAGGGTCTTTTCCAATGAGTCAGTTGTTCAGATCAGGTGGTCAAAGTATTGGAGCTTCAGCTTCAGTATCAGTTCTTCCTCTTCTTGGACTCCAGAATCACTGCAGATTGTGCTGTTTCACATAGACAGATTCATACAATATGTGGTCTTTTGTGATTGCCTTCATAGTGCTTTCAAGACTCATTTATATTGTAGGTAGCATATGTCAGTAACTCATTCCTTTTTATTATTGAATAATATTCCATTGCTTGGACATACCATATTTTGTTTATCCAGTCTTTAGTTCATGCACATGTGGGTCATTTTTATTATTTGTCTAATATGAATAACGCGGTGCTGAACATTCATGTACAATCTTTTTTGCATGGTTGTATATTTTTATTTCTCTTGGCAATATGCCTCAGAGTGGAACGGCTGGTCATATGGTAAGTCTATGTTTAACTTTCTGAAGGAGTGCCAAGCTGTTTTTCAGTGATGGCACTGTGCACATTCTCCCCAGCAGTGTGTGAGAATTCCAACTGTTTCACAAGTCTACCTCACTCTTGTGATCTGTCTCCATCACCAGGGGCTGTCTTAAGTGCTTATTCAGTTTAGGGGCATTGCACACAATGCTGGGGCTCAGCACATGCTCTTTGGTGATAAAAAGGAATATAAAAGAAGAAGAAGAAGCAGTCTTTTGTCTGCGGTTGGTGAGGTTTCATCACCACCACTTATGCCAGTTATTGTCAGGAAAAAGTGCTAGAAAGCAATCCCTTTAAATCTCTGGTTAGAAAACACACTCCACCTCTACCCACTTTCATTTAAGTGTCACACTTCCCTACGAAACAACTCTCCTCTTTCAAATGTACAGGCTACAGCCAGCTAATTTTGGAGGAAGTTGACCTTCCAAAATTGGACTGTCTGTTCATACATTTGCTGAGTTTTATTTTACTTTTTGTATGTCTAAAGTGATGGTTGGTTACACCAGATATTTGGAAAGCCTGGGTGCTTATAAGGGCTGTGAAATTGCATCAGGGGGAACCTTGGATGTAGCTCTTACTGTGCTCTTCCCATGTGGACTGCATGTGATTTTTAGGGTCCTTTCTCATGTTCCCAGCACAGCTCTGAGTAAGGAAATGGTACTAGGATTGTCATTTGCTTATCCATGCAGGCCCTGGGATGCCCCTTGAAGACTGCAAAATGCTGGGTATCAGCCACATGTTCTTGTCTTGGAAGGCACCACACACTTGCTCACACAGCCCATCTAATCTTGAGTTATGACCAATGAGCATCTCTAGCTCCAAGCTACAAGGCACAAGCAACCCAGAGTCAGACCCTCTGCCTCCCTCCAGACAAGGGGCAACAATAACTTCCCACATTCAGTGATGTTCAGACAGCAAGCTCTTTAGAAAAGGCTGTGCTGACTAAATGCAGTGCAGTGAAAATCCTCAGCACAACCAAACTTTAGGAACCTTTTTGGTTCATTTTCCAAAGGGCAACACATGGTACCAGTCCACTGAGGAAAAGTCAAGTATTGCATAGTTACTTTTAAGCCTCAGTTTGCTGTTCAGCTATAGGAACACAAGATATGATGATCTATAGACTAATGTTTTCTGTTCTGTTTTGTCTGTATCATCTAGATTATATTTTGAATAAGGACGAGTAGAGTTTCATATTTGCATTTTCACAAACAGCTGGCCATTTGATCCAGAGAAATCTATTACATAGACTGCCATTTCCCACTTATGTTTAATGCCACCTCTCAATACAAGCAATTCCCACATGCATTTGAGTCAATTCCTAAACCCCCTGTCTTATTTTGTTTAATTGGCTATTTTAACCTATATTAAGCTGTTTTTAGATGCCTTAGTGTTACGTAATGGCTTAATAGCTCATAAGGCTGGTCTGTCTCCACTTACTAACCTTGATTTTCAGAATTTCCCTGGATATCCCCGCATGTTTATTTTTCCAGCCTATCCTTAGTATCATGATGGAAACTTCCAAAATAGCACTGGTAATAGTCCCAATGGGGTGATGTTGAAAGTACCAGATGACGTCAGTAGACTTGATACATTCACATCGTTGGTTCCTTTTTGTGTCTTTTCATTAACTTGGGTGTTCTCTTAAGGACCTCAGGACCTCCCCAAAGCTTTCTATGAAAACTTTTGAAGATACAAAAGAGCTGAAACAGTAGTAAAATGATAATTCATATACTCACCACTCATCCAAAAACTGTTGACATTTGCCATATTTTATTTCTATCTATGGATGTCTATTTATTGTATTCTTTCTTTTTGACTGAGCCATTTGCAAACAAACTATGGGCATCATGATACTTTATGCCTGAATATATCGATATATGTGTGCTAAAAATGACATGTGACTGCTAATCACAGTATCATTACCAAATTATAGGCATCATGGTATCTTCTTTCTATAGGCATCAATATGGATCTCCTAAAAGAAGTTCTCTTGCTCACCACAGCATCATTGTCACACCTATGTAACTTCTTTGGTAACTAATTTCCAATCTAACAACCAAACTTTAGGAACCTTTTTGGTTCATTTTCCAAAGGGCAACACATGGTACCAGTCCACTGAGGAAAAGTCAAGTATTGCATAGTTACTTTTAAGCCTCAGTTTGCTGTTCAGCTATAGGAACACAAGATATGATGATCTATAGACTAATGTTTTCTGTTCTGTTTTGTCTGTATCATCTAGATTATATTTTGAATAAGGACGAGTAGAGTTTCATATTTGCATTTTCACAAACAGCTGGCCATTTGATCCAGAGAAATCTATTACATAGACTGCCATTTCCCACTTATGTTTAATGCCACCTCTCAATACAAGCAATTCCCACATGCATTTGAGTCAATTCCTAAACCCCCTGTCTTATTTTGTTTAATTGGCTATTTTAACCTATATTAAGCTGTTTTTAGATGCCTTAGTGTTACGTAATGGCTTAATAGCTCATAAGGCTGGTCTGTCTCCACTTACTAACCTTGATTTTCAGAATTTCCCTGGATATCCCCGCATGTTTATTTTTCCAGCCTATCCTTAGTATCATGATGGAAACTTCCAAAATAGCACTGGTAATAGTCCCAATGGGGTGATGTTGAAAGTACCAGATGACGTCAGTAGACTTGATACATTCACATCGTTGGTTCCTTTTTGTGTCTTTTCATTAACTTGGGTGTTCTCTTAAGGACCTCAGGACCTCCCCAAAGCTTTCTATGAAAACTTTTGAAGATACAAAAGAGCTGAAACAGTAGTAAAATGATAATTCATATACTCACCACTCATCCAAAAACTGTTGACATTTGCCATATTTTATTTCTATCTATGGATGTCTATTTATTGTATTCTTTCTTTTTGACTGAGCCATTTGCAAACAAACTATGGGCATCATGATACTTTATGCCTGAATATATCGATATATGTGTGCTAAAAATGACATGTGACTGCTAATCACAGTATCATTACCAAATTATAGGCATCATGGTATCTTCTTTCTATAGGCATCAATATGGATCTCCTAAAAGAAGTTCTCTTGCTCACCACAGCATCATTGTCACACCTATGTAACTTCTTTGGTAACTAATTTCCAATCTACATTCAACTTTCCACAACTATTCCAAAAATTCTCTTTATGACTTTGGGTTTTTATTGCTTCATTTTTAATTCAGTTTTGTTTAATCTTGTATTTATCTATCTTGAAATACAATTCACATACAACAAACATCAACCTTTTAAAATATGTAATTCATAGGATTTAGTGTATTTATGAAGCTGTACAACAATCATAACTAATTCCACACTATTCTCATCACCTTGAAAAGAAAGCCCTGCACCCATTTACCAATCACTCCTATGTATTACTGCTCTCCCCTTTCCCTCCCACAGCCCATGGCAACCACTAATCTAATTTCTGTCTCTAAGGGTTTGCCTATTCTGAATATGCAGCTTTCTGAGTCTGACTTTTTTTCAGTTATGCTACTTTCAAGGTTCATCCATGCTGCAGTATGAATCTGTCCTTCATTTATTTTTTTATTACTGCCAAATATATGCCTCACATTGTATTTATCTAGTCACCAAATGATAAATATTTGGGTTTGTTTTAAAACTAGAAATTAATTAATATCCACCTGTTTTATTTGTTGTTATGTCTCTTTGATACACAACAGTCCTCTACCTTTTTGTATCTATGATACTAGCTCTTTAAAGAGGTCATTGGCCCTGTAGAATGTTCCACATTCTGGACTTGTGTTTATTTCCTTAAGAAATTGCTTCATTTTGTCAAAAATCTCAGCATAGCAAAATTAAAACCACCAGAGCAACAAAAAAAATATTTAGCAAGAATTTGTTGGGCATATCTGAATAGTTTGTAAACTGGGAATTCTCAAACCAACAGTAGAATGAGACTCAGGAGTGAAAATGCAGAAGGTGCTTATTCTGTAAAATGATCAGTTACAGCTTTAGAGTTTTCCAAGTTACAAGGGACTGGTTAAAAGTGGCTACAGCATGCCAATTTTGGAGAAGGGCTTAAGCTTCATTTAGAATTTTCAGAAGCATTTATAAGAGGCAGCCCAAGAGAAGTTTTGCTCATGCTGCTGAATATGCTAAGTTTCATTTACACATCTGAGATGGGTTTTTTGATTAAGGAATTTTCAAGTTTGGTTTCCATCTTGCATTTTACTTTAACAACCTGCTCTTTGATATTTTTGTATTTTCTGTGAATCTCAAGTGAAATCAAAGGCTTGATCAGGTGAGTGAGAGTGCAGTACAAGATACACTGGCCTCTTCAGATGGGCTCATGCAGGGAAGCCTTCAGTTTTGGGTTGTTGCCACACTAATGATATTGTTCTGTCACTTGGTCCAGATGATCTTGCCACTGTGAAGGCTGGTGATTCCTGTGGATGTCAATAAGCACTTTGTGGAGTGCTATTTTAGCACCATGAAGATACCTTGGTCAGAACATCTTTTCCACATTTTTACATAAAGAACTTTATCCATTCTACTCTATTCCATTTTATTCCATATAGGATATAAAATTTTATGTATCATATTAAGTTTATTTCTTCTATTTTAAAACTGTGGGCTTCTTTGAAATCTTTACTACAATATATTTTTCGGTTGGCAGTAGCAAACTCTTCTCTAATATAGCATCTCCTTTTTCTCTCCTAATAGAAGCGTCCCTGATAGGAATGTGCATAATAGTCAATCCCAAGGTTATCTGCCTCTGGACTTGGTGAAAGAGAGAAATATATCCCAACATTCAAGCCATGGATGTATTTGTTTTGTTGTCTTGAAGACTCTATTTTTGGTAGCTAGAAAAGCTATTAACTTTTGCATTTTAATTTTATAACCAGCAACTTCTTTGAATTATTCTATTGTTCATAATTTTTTGGTTTCTTTTTCCTGGATTTTCTGGGTAGACAATAAAAAGGTTTACAAATAATGATACATTTTCTGCTTTCTTTATAACATATAAACCAAATACCTTTTCGGACATCTGGAAGCCCTCATCTCCAAATTAACAAATATTGGCTTACAAGATCCTGGTTTTAGTTTTATACATTTCAAAATCATATGAGTAATAGACATGTGTGTTGTAAGGGAATTCTGTTTGGCTTGGTTTCCTAAAAAGATGTTATATAAACCCATTTCAAAATCATATAGTACGAAGTTTGATATTTTTGTAAATTTTCCCTTTGCTCATGCTGCTGAATATGCTAAGTTTCATTTACACATCTGAGATGGGTTTTTTGATTAAGGAATTTTCAAGTTTGGTTTCCATCTTGCATTTTACTTTAACAACCTGCTCTTTGATATTTTTGTATTTTCTGTGAATCTCAAGTGAAATCAAAGGCTTGATCAGGTGAGTGAGAGTGCAGTACAAGATACACTGGCCTCTTCAGATGGGCTCATGCAGGGAAGCCTTCAGTTTTGGGTTGTTGCCACACTAATGATATTGTTCTGTCACTTGGTCCAGATGATCTTGCCACTGTGAAGGCTGGTGATTCCTGTGGATGTCAATAAGCACTTTGTGGAGTGCTATTTTAGCACCATGAAGATACCTTGGTCAGAACATCTTTTCCACATTTTTACATAAAGAACTTTATCCATTCTACTCTATTCCATTTTATTCCATATAGGATATAAAATTTTATGTATCATATTAAGTTTATTTCTTCTATTTTAAAACTGTGGGCTTCTTTGAAATCTTTACTACAATATATTTTTCGGTTGGCAGTAGCAAACTCTTCTCTAATATAGCATCTCCTTTTTCTCTCCTAATAGAAGCGTCCCTGATAGGAATGTGCATAATAGTCAATCCCAAGGTTATCTGCCTCTGGACTTGGTGAAAGAGAGAAATATATCCCAACATTCAAGCCATGGATGTATTTGTTTTGTTGTCTTGAAGACTCTATTTTTGGTAGCTAGAAAAGCTATTAACTTTTGCATTTTAATTTTATAACCAGCAACTTCTTTGAATTATTCTATTGTTCATAATTTTTTGGTTTCTTTTTCCTGGATTTTCTGGGTAGACAATAAAAAGGTTTACAAATAATGATACATTTTCTGCTTTCTTTATAACATATAAACCAAATACCTTTTCGGACATCTGGAAGCCCTCATCTCCAAATTAACAAATATTGGCTTACAAGATCCTGGTTTTAGTTTTATACATTTCAAAATCATATGAGTAATAGACATGTGTGTTGTAAGGCAATTCTGTTTGGCTTGGTTTCCATAGAAATAGATGTTAAATATAAAATTCCCCCTTAATTGTTGTTATTATAATCTACCACTTAATATTGACATATTTATTTATAGTATAATATGGATACAAGATAAAATATTATTACTCTATTAGATTTTACATCATATTAATATTTATTAATTCTTAAACATGCTTGCATTTTAGGGGTTAACTTCTCCTTGATCTTAAGGTGCTAATACCCTCCATTTGCTTATATTTTTATTTAAAAATCTAAAATTATTTTATGTGAGATTTAATTCAAACTATATAAAAAAGTTCAGTTTGCTCTTCAATCATGTGGGTGGATTTTCCTTAAACTCTTGAGGCTATTTTTCTTGCTCTCACAGCTTCAGTTTAAAAGCTGTGAAAATTTGGGATTTTTATATAGCTTAGTAGATTGAGAGTTGGAAATACTCCTATGTTCTCTCTTGAAATTTTGTTTTGAACCAGGGTTTTTACTATGTTTGGTCCAGGAGATTCTTACGGACAGCTGCACATTTCAGATCATTCTCCAATTCAAAACTGGACCTTAGGGCCTTCACTCTCACCCAATACCCTGTCCTTCCCTTCCCCATCACCTTCTTCTCCTTAAGTCAACTTTACATCCTCCAACAAATGGAGGGAAAATATAGGTAAGACTTGTGAGTCTTCAAGAGGGAGGAAGTAGAGGGAGGAAATCCCACTATTTCCCTCTCCTTCAAAGGATTTTGGCCTATTTATTTTCTCTTTCATCTTCTATTCTGTTGATTCCTCTTCAACTTTGGAGATAAGTAGTTCAGCATCATTATGATTATTTTGTCTTCTAGTTCCCTTTTCTCCCAGCAGGAGAAACAAAATGGCAAAAGCTGATAGAATTTTTATCTCTGTTGGGACCTCAAGGTGGTTGAAACCACCTTGTTTCATTTATTGTTTCATTTATTTCTGAACCAAAAGCACATCTTTTTAACCCACTCTTCTCAGAATTTGGTCAGGTTTCTAAAGATTTTGTCCACATACTTTCTTTCCCCTGCACCACTTTGGAGTGGGCCAGAGACGGGACTCTGAGTCATTGCCAAGTCTACTCTCTTTGCCATGTTTCAAGCATTAGAACATAGAGTGTTGTGCTCTTACTTAACTTATTCTGGTCACCTTTCTTGTTGGTTTTTATTTTCTGTCCAACATGAAAGTCTAAAAAAGAGTAAGTTTGCACACAGCATCATTCTTCTATTCTGCCCCCAACATGCAAGAGTAATCATTTTAAACTAATATATCAACATATAGCCAATTACAGCTTATCCTACAAAAAACTGTGATATATCCCAAACACAATTTATAGCTACAGCTTATCATATCAGTTCAGTTGTGATATTTACATAATGCAACATTATGCCACCACCAAAATTATACCTTATGCAATGCACCAAAACAACCTAGCAATATTATTTTTTGAACAATCTCTTAAAATGTTATTTGATAATAACACACTGTAGGAATACTGATTTGGTATGAACTCTGAAGCTCAATTTATAAGAGATAGTCAGTGAAGACTCATCAAAAGCACCTTGAAATTAAGCAAATAAATCCAGAAATTAGATCAATCTGATCATGTATTACTTGATAAAATTCTTGGTGCCTTTGTTTTTCCATATATAGAAGAATAATTATACTCCCCAATCCCCTTTTTGGGGAATCTGTCTTCTAGCTCAGCTAGAATTTGCAAGAATAGTCTGTGAGTAAAGGATGAGACCCTGGGACACAGAATTCATGATTCTGAGTGTGAAGGATCTGCTCCCACCATGACCACACACAGGCTTCTTTGTGCAGAACACGAGGAGAAAGACTCAACAGCCACCACCAATGACTGGGAGTAGTTGGGTGTGCAAAAGGCATTCCCCTCCCTATAACCTCCTCTGCCTCCTTCTCTGGATATACACCTGCTCCTAGTCCGCTCCTGGACTCTAGTTGGGACCTTCATTGTGCACTTAGATTTACTCTTTATGATTACCTAGGACTATGCTGTACTGGGCATTTAAACATGTGTAGACCTGCCCTGTATGTGGACTTTCTCCACGGAAGCCTCTTCAGCTGGCTGGATCAGCCCAAACAAAGCTGCACCTTTTACCTGACCCACATTTTGGAAATATCTCAAGGCATTTCCAAGGCACACTGAGATTTGACAATCACTGAGGACTTTAAGTTGTTGTTATTTAGTCACTAACTTCTGTCTGATTCTTTGTGACCCCATGGACTGTAGCCCACCAGGCTTCTCTGTCCTTGGGATTTCCCAAGCAAGAATACTGGAGTGGGTTGCCATTTCCTTCTCCAGAGGATCTTCTCAATCCAGGGATGGAACCCATGTTTTTTATCTCTTACATTGGCAGGTGGATTCTTTACCACTGAGTCAACAGGGAAGCCCATTCTGCCAATAGAATTACTGTAAAGCACTCAAGTTCCAGAAGACCACTTACACCACTGTGAAAAAAGACACCCCTGGAAGGGCAGAATGGGAGGGAATGGGAGAGGGATACAGGTGGGAGGGACCCAAGATACGCCTATGATGGATTTGGAATCATATAGAGCTATAAACAATAAAATTATGTAAAAGCAAAATAAAAATATAAAAAAGAGACACCCCTGTATGTTAGATATGACGATAAAGCAACAGTCTCATCCTAGCAAAAAGCACAAAAGTACCATGACCACATGCATATGTATTCTTCTCTCTCTCCCCTTTCCAATCCTCCCCTGCTCCCTTTCTTCCTCAAGGAGACAGTGAAGGACAGGGAAGCCTGGTGTGTTGCAGTCCATGGAGATGCAAAGAGTTGGACGGGACTAAGCAACTGAACAACAATATTGTTGGAGACAGAAAGTGAAATAACAAAATATAATACCATTTCAGAATGTATTGGATCCTATCTCTCTAAAGAAATACATTCTGAATTTTTGTTGAAAGGATATCTGAGTTCAAATGCTAAGTGCATAAGAGAGTAATAGGCACATATTTGCCACATGCATTTCCACACCAGATGGCGCTTATAAGAAACGAAAGAAGGAAGACAAAGAAGTCAAGTGGAGGAATGTAGAGAAAAGTATTAGTTCACAATCTTGTCTATAAAAGCAGAGATAACTTTGAAAAACTTTTATGACCATTTAATTTGGGAAATATTATGTTGAGAGATTTACAACACACATTAGCAAGCAGATTCAGGGAAGTCTTGTTGATTAAAATAAACAACAGTTTCCTCATGTAAAGTCTATATTCTCACAGAACATAAATTTGACTGGGATCAATCATCCTGAAACAAAATTTCCATTAAGAACAGGAAGCTATGAACTGAATCTAGTTCCCCCCATCAGCAAAGTATGACTTTGAGCTCTAGGTCAGGAGAATTCAGATTGTGTCTGGGTAAATTCACCATTCGACACTCCCAATTCTCAGGGCAAGTGTCCAACATCCTTTATGTAGCAACTCACATAAGGAAACGTTCTTTGTAAGCTAAGTACAACTTTCTTCTTTAGATTCAGAATTATTATAGGTTCCAACTCACCTCCAACTTGAATAGGGGAACTATACTTCTGCTGACTGAGAGAAGGGGATATTCTTTTGTTTATCAAGACAGTTGACTTATCAGTCTCCCTAGTCATATTTCTTAAAATGAAAGTCACTTTTTATTCTTGTCTTTTGGAGACTAAGGCTTATCATCATTACAGTTTTGATTTTTCCAAAAAACTTCAGAGTTCAGAATACCATTGTCATCTACAACTTCCTGAGATGTTCTGATGAAATGTGTTTGGGCACTACCAGTGAGCAAGTCTACAATGTACACTTAGACGCCAGTGCTGAGCAGGAATGCTCCTTTGAACATGTGAATGGATGGGAGCTCTGGAGCAGAAAGAGCTGAACCTTCATCTGCCCCACTCCTCAGTCTCTGCTAACAGCCACTGTGGGGTCTTAACTCAAAGGTATGTCCCATCCTGCACCTCTCAGCAAAGTGGCTCCAGAAACCCAGGGATGGGCCTTCAAGAAGAACCAAGACAAAGGCTATTAAAAGCAAAAACAAACATGAACCAAGGGGGAGGGAAAGAAATGATCAAAGAGATCAAGAAGATATGGATAGAGCCCTTAGAACGTCTGATACAGAGTTACAGAGAAGCCCATGTGGACCCAACTAAGTAGAGAAAGTATTAGTTCACAATCTTGTCTATAAAAGCAGAGATAACTTTGAAAAACTTTTATGACCATTTAATTTGGGAAATATTATGTTGAGAGATTTACAACACACATTAGCAAGCAGATTCAGGGAAGTCTTGTTGATTAAAATAAACAACAGTTTCCTCATGTAAAGTCTATATTCTCACAGAACATAAATTTGACTGGGATCAATCATCCTGAAACAAAATTTCCATTAAGAACAGGAAGCTATGAACTGAATCTAGTTCCCCCCATCAGCAAAGTATGACTTTGAGCTCTAGGTCAGGAGAATTCAGATTGTGTCTGGGTAAATTCACCATTCGACACTCCCAATTCTCAGGGCAAGTGTCCAACATCCTTTATGTAGCAACTCACATAAGGAAACGTTCTTTGTAAGCTAAGTACAACTTTCTTCTTTAGATTCAGAATTATTATAGGTTCCAACTCACCTCCAACTTGAATAGGGGAACTATACTTCTGCTGACTGAGAGAAGGGGATATTCTTTTGTTTATCAAGACAGTTGACTTATCAGTCTCCCTAGTCATATTTCTTAAAATGAAAGTCACTTTTTATTCTTGTCTTTTGGAGACTAAGGCTTATCATCATTACAGTTTTGATTTTTCCAAAAAACTTCAGAGTTCAGAATACCATTGTCATCTACAACTTCCTGAGATGTTCTGATGAAATGTGTTTGGGCACTACCAGTGAGCAAGTCTACAATGTACACTTAGACGCCAGTGCTGAGCAGGAATGCTCCTTTGAACATGTGAATGGATGGGAGCTCTGGAGCAGAAAGAGCTGAACCTTCATCTGCCCCACTCCTCAGTCTCTGCTAACAGCCACTGTGGGGTCTTAACTCAAAGGTATGTCCCATCCTGCACCTCTCAGCAAAGTGGCTCCAGAAACCCAGGGATGGGCCTTCAAGAAGAACCAAGACAAAGGCTATTAAAAGCAAAAACAAACATGAACCAAGGGGGAGGGAAAGAAATGATCAAAGAGATCAAGAAGATATGGATAGAGCCCTTAGAACGTCTGATACAGAGTTACAGAGAAGCCCATGTGGACCCAACTAAGCCAACCACCATTGCCTCTGGGTCCTGATGGTCAACTCAGTTGTCCTTTCACTTTCAGTAATATCCATCCCTTCTCTATGCGAACAAGTCCAGTTTAACAAATGGTAAGGCTTCTTTCTCTTTAGGGAGAAACTCTCTGCTTTTACAGTTCCTCCTCTTTAAGTTAGGATAGGACAGTTCCCTTGCAATAATTCACCTCTACGTCTTATATCTAACGATTTGTTTCCATTGTGCAGAGGCTGAGATGGACACAGGCTGCCTGAGTGCCACTAGACTCGGAACTGTTCATTCTCAACCCACGTGGATTCTACAGAGATGAGTAAATTCACTTTCCTACAGAGAAAGTGCCATCTGTTAGCACCCCAGAAAGTAGCATTGATATATGATTCATTAGCTTATGTATATTCTAATATGATCCATGAGTTAAAAATCATTTTTCAGATCTTTGTGGATCTTATGACTCATTTTGAAATATTCTCCCTTTATTTCCATTTTATTATTTGGCTCCAGAAACAAAATTAGAAGCTGAAGTGAATATATTATGGCCCACACTGTCTCTTGGTTCCCGTATGCATAATACCAAGTATTTGCAATTAAATAAAAGCAAATGAAGAATTTCAAAAAGTAATGCCATTCCAAACTAAAGAAGCTTAGAAAAGGTTGGATTTCTAGTACATAGCATCTATTCATATGTAACTCATGTTTTCCCTTAAAATCAGGAATAACATTTACATTGCTGACTCTCACCAGGTCAAACAGAGCAGACCCTCCAATGCTCCGTGAAACAAACCTCATGCCTATCTCTGGACACCATGACAGCATCCCACACTTTCTCACAAACAAATACTGTCAGAAGATAAATAATTACCTTCATCCTTCTTCCTTTTCTGCTCCAGAAAAGGAAGGCTCCACAGTGGCATCCACTAAGGTTCCAAATGTTGGTGAAACTCCAGAAAGATGGCTCTCTTGTTTCTAGCACTGGCTGCAAGGCTGTCCCTTCAGCATATTTCTGTAGTATACTGCTGCTTCTTGGCTAATGTTTAGGAATACTACCTCCCAAACCCCAACACACTCCCCCAAAAAATGAATTCAAGAGGCAGTGCCAGAAATTCTGCAGCTCTCAAGTTTCTGAAGCTATTTTGTATTTCAAGCAGAAGTGAGGAGATTTTATACTACATGTTGTTATCTGTGGGTGCGTGTGTGTTAAGTCACTTCAGTTGAGTCTAACTCTGTGACCCCGTAGACTCTGTAGACCTTCAGGCTCCTCTATCCATGGGATTCTCCAGGCAAGAATACTAGAGTGAGGACCTTCAGGGCTCCTCTAGACTCTGAAAACCTCCGTCTTATTTGTTTGCCATTGTGCAGAGGCTGAGATGGACACAGGCTGCCTGAGTGCCACTAGACTCGGAACTGTTCATTCTCAACCCACGTGGATTCTACAGAGATGAGTAAATTCACTTTCCTACAGAGAAAGTGCCATCTGTTAGCACCCCAGAAAGTAGCATTGATATATGATTCATTAGCTTATGTATATTCTAATATGATCCATGAGTTAAAAATCATTTTTCAGATCTTTGTGGATCTTATGACTCATTTTGAAATATTCTCCCTTTATTTCCATTTTATTATTTGGCTCCAGAAACAAAATTAGAAGCTGAAGTGAATATATTATGGCCCACACTGTCTCTTGGTTCCCGTATGCATAATACCAAGTATTTGCAATTAAATAAAAGCAAATGAAGAATTTCAAAAAGTAATGCCATTCCAAACTAAAGAAGCTTAGAAAAGGTTGGATTTCTAGTACATAGCATCTATTCATATGTAACTCATGTTTTCCCTTAAAATCAGGAATAACATTTACATTGCTGACTCTCACCAGGTCAAACAGAGCAGACCCTCCAATGCTCCGTGAAACAAACCTCATGCCTATCTCTGGACACCATGACAGCATCCCACACTTTCTCACAAACAAATACTGTCAGAAGATAAATAATTACCTTCATCCTTCTTCCTTTTCTGCTCCAGAAAAGGAAGGCTCCACAGTGGCATCCACTAAGGTTCCAAATGTTGGTGAAACTCCAGAAAGATGGCTCTCTTGTTTCTAGCACTGGCTGCAAGGCTGTCCCTTCAGCATATTTCTGTAGTATACTGCTGCTTCTTGGCTAATGTTTAGGAATACTACCTCCCAAACCCCAACACACTCCCCAAAAAACTGAATTCAAGAGGCAGTGCCAGAAATTCTGCAGCTCTCAAGTTTCTGAAGCTATTTTGTATTTCAAGCAGAAGTGAGGAGATTTTATACTACATGTTGTTATCTGTGGGTGCGTGTGTGTTAAGTCACTTCAGTTGAGTCTAACTCTGTGACCCCGTAGACTCTGTAGACCTTCAGGCTCCTCTATCCATGGGATTCTCCAGGCAAGAATACTAGAGTGAGTTGCCATGCCTTCCTCCAGGGGATTTTCCTGATCCAGGGATTGAAACCACATCTCTTATGTCTCCTGCAATGACAGGCAGGTTCTTTACCACTAGCGCCACCCAAATAATATTAAATATCTGAACTTTAGTATCTATATTACTGTTTGCTCATAAAGTTCCCTCTCCCTAGGACAAAGTGAAAGAGTTCTCATGGAGATTTTGCAAATTGATGGGCTGTATGACCTCATTCTTTGCTTCCTGAGTAAAATCTTCACTAATCCCTAGACCTTGTGGGGTTACCTTAGAGCTCCAATGGAGGAAAGGAAGAAACAGGCATGATAGGCCCCACAGAGGAAACCCAGCTACATATGTGCTTCATAAGTGCATTCATGGGAAGAAGGTGGTCTTCTTCTGAATATAGTAGTAAAATTGTTTGAGGCAAATCAACTAGTACAGTTCTGACCCAAGTGTCAATGCTATGAAAAGTATAGATGCATCCCTTTGTGCAAAAAAAATATATATTAGAAATGTCTCTGCCAATCAGTCAGCTTCTTCCCACCCACTGTGTGTTTCTCCAGCTCCCATAATGGCTTGGAGAATGTCATAGAAAAATTATTTTAAGCTGCCTGTCAGAGTAATGAAATATTTTTGTTTGCTGGGGTTTTCATAATGAAATCTCATTATAAAAGGTGAAATGGGGCAGGAAGTTGACTGAGGGGTTAGTTATAAATGGGAAATCTCCAATGAAAGTGAAATGAATGAGGCTCTCTTGTTTTTTTTAGCACTGGCTGCAAGGCTGTCCCTTCAGCATATTTCTGTAGTATACTGCTGCTTCTTGGCTAATGTTTAGGAATACTACCTCCCAAACCCCAACACACTCCCCAAAAAACTGAATTCAAGAGGCAGTGCCAGAAATTCTGCAGCTCTCAAGTTTCTGAAGCTATTTTGTATTTCAAGCAGAAGTGAGGAGATTTTATACTACATGTTGTTATCTGTGGGTGCGTGTGTGTTAAGTCACTTCAGTTGAGTCTAACTCTGTGACCCCGTAGACTCTGTAGACCTTCAGGCTCCTCTATCCATGGGATTCTCCAGGCAAGAATACTAGAGTGAGTTGCCATGCCTTCCTCCAGGGGATTTTCCTGATCCAGGGATTGAAACCACATCTCTTATGTCTCCTGCAATGACAGGCAGGTTCTTTACCACTAGCGCCACCCAAATAATATTAAATATCTGAACTTTAGTATCTATATTACTGTTTGCTCATAAAGTTCCCTCTCCCTAGGACAAAGTGAAAGAGTTCTCATGGAGATTTTGCAAATTGATGGGCTGTATGACCTCATTCTTTGCTTCCTGAGTAAAATCTTCACTAATCCCTAGACCTTGTGGGGTTACCTTAGAGCTCCAATGGAGGAAAGGAAGAAACAGGCATGATAGGCCCCACAGAGGAAACCCAGCTACATATGTGCTTCATAAGTGCATTCATGGGAAGAAGGTGGTCTTCTTCTGAATATAGTAGTAAAATTGTTTGAGGCAAATCAACTAGTACAGTTCTGACCCAAGTGTCAATGCTATGAAAAGTATAGATGCATCCCTTTGTGCAAAAAAAATATATATTAGAAATGTCTCTGCCAATCAGTCAGCTTCTTCCCACCCACTGTGTGTTTCTCCAGCTCCCATAATGGCTTGGAGAATGTCATAGAAAAATTATTTTAAGCTGTCTGTCAGAGTAATGAAATATTTTTGTTGCTGCTGGCTGTGTCATAATGAAATCTCATTATAAAAGGTGAAATGGGGCAGGAAGTTGACTGAGGGGTTAGTTATAAGATTGAGCAGTTTACCTCCATATTTGGCTCATAGCAGCCAGAGAGAGGTGATGATGCCAAGTGGAGAGAAATGTTGAAAAGCCTTGGTATTCTTGAGAAGAGGGCAAATCTCAGAGGTGAGCCATGCAGAAAGTCTGAGGGTGTCACCCACACTGAGGAGATAAGGCAGGAAGCTAGAGCAGAAACATGTCAGCACAAGTATCTAGCAGATTTGTCCACCTTGGATCCATATATACGCTCAGTCATGTCTGACTCTTTGTGACTCCATGGACTGTAGCCCATCAGGCTCCTCTGTCCATGGCAAATATCCACGGGATTTTCCAGGCAAGAATACTGAAGTGGTTAGCCATTTCCTCCTCTGGGACATCTTCTCGACCCAGGGATCGAACCTGCATCTTCTGAAGCCAGATGCTTTACCACTGAACCATGGAGGAGGTACACATTAGATGGATAGTTATATATTCACATAGCATGGCCCTACATGCTTCCCATGGCTCAATCACTTAAAACAAGAGGCATAAATTTAGCCCATGAGTCCATATGTTTATAATTTGGGCTATGCTCAGCTGAGTGGTTCTTCTGCTATTGGCAGGGCTTACTCACACGGATGGCGGGTGGCTTGCTGTTGGCTGATTGTGACCAGCTTCCCCTGGGGTGACTGACTCAACATTGCCTCACATGCCTGTCATCTTTCATGAAACTAACCCAGGTGTTCACAGCAAAGGCAGAAATTATACAAGAGATAGCAAGCTAAAATAGGCCATGCCACCATCAAGCCTTTGCTGGCATGGTGTCTACCAACAAGCTACATGACTAAGTCCAGCATAAAACAATGGCAGGCTTCCCAAGGTGGGAATTACCACAGTGCAAAGTCCCATAGTGAAGGGGTGGGTGCAAGGAGAGATGAATCAGGTCACATTTGCAATCCAGCACATTAACCTTCCCAGGTGGCGCTACATGTAAAGAATCTACCTGCCAATGCAAGAGACACAAAAGACATGGGTTTGATCCCTGGATTGGGAAGATCCCCTGGAGAAGCAAATGGCAATCCATTTCAGTATTCTTGCCTAGAGACTCTCCATGGACAGAGGAGCTTGGCGGGCTACAGTCCATAGGGTCGCAAAGAGTCAGACATGATTAAGCATGCAGTGAATAATTATCTATTCTAGCTTATGCCAATTTGCCAGTTCTGTGTTAGCTGACTTCATAAGCAAAACAATGATATCAACAAGACCAGGAACTATTTACATTTAGAATAAAGCCAAGGGTCCAGGAAACCTACTGGAATAAGTATCTTTTTTTTTTTTTTAAAGATTTATTTATTTATTTATTTTGGGCGGGGGTCGGGTTGGGGAGGGAGGGGAGTGGGCAGGCCACTTCTATTGGTCTTTCATTTCTCTATTTTCATCCGTCTTTGTTCTTTGGCTCTTGTGGGCTTCCCATAGCGGTGGCATCTGTCGTTGCAGAGCGCCGGCTCTGGGCGTATGCACTCCAGAGCTCCGGCTCGGTAATTGCAAACATGGGTCCAGCCACTCTGTGGCACATGGGATCTTCCCAGGCCAGGGATCGAACCGGCGCCCCTTGCACTGCAAGGCAGTGTCCTTACCCACTGGACCACCAGGGGAAGCCCCCAAGTATCTTTTTAACCAGTGGTACACAGGAGAAAAATAGCACCAGTTCTCAGCAGTGATACAGCTCTGTCATTTCCCTCTGGGTACCTTGAAATAGAGTATACCACGTTTGTTATTTAACATTTGTATAACACTTCCCTTTGTGCCATGTGCCTCACAACAATATTTAGGAATTATCCTCCCAACAGCCTAGGCAACGTGGTGCTATGCTTATTTCAGTTTATCCCGAAGGTGGTTGAGACGGCAGATGTGTCCCAGCAGCAGTGGAGTGAGTAACTAAAATATGGAAAGTCTGAATGGTCCCCTGGGTATTCGGTTTATACCAGCAAACATGTTTCTGGCTGAACTGACTGATGATTAGACTGAAGTAAATAAACCAAACAGATGTTTTAGCAACATGTTTTCACAGTTTCAAGGGATATTAAGGATTTTAAAAAGAACAATTCATTTTCTTCTGCTTGTGATAAATGACTTGGCTTTATAACTGATCATCTGTAATGTTTATATGTGGTGAATCGCCCTGGAATCTAACATATACCATCCCAGTGAACTTGGGGTATCAGACTGTGAACTTAAAAATTGTTCACAACCTAAAAGTTGAGAGTTATATTTGGTGGGAATTTTTAGAATTTCAAGCCTGGGAGACAACATCTCAAGCAACCCTTGGAGAACCCAAAGTTCTCCAAGAAGGTGAGGGGAAAGGGCCGGTTTACACAGAAGTCTTACCGAAAAAAAAAGGGCAGGTACTCTGAACATCAAAAGATTATTGTTAATTAAAGAAAACAAGATTCCCAAGATTCAGAGGAGCTGCAAGCGCAAAAGACTAACTAGATTTCAGCCACAGGGTATGAAAACAAAGAATGCAAAATATCCCATTGATAACAAGTTTTATGTTGATTACATGTCAAGATAATATTTCGAATGGGTTTCCCTGGTGGCACAGTGGCAAAGAATCTGCCTGCCAGTGCAGATGTGGATTCGATTCCTAGGTTGGGAAGATCCCCTGGAGAAGGAAATGGGAATCCACTCCAATATTCTTGCCTGGGAAATCCTATGGACAGAGGAGCCTGATTTGTTGAATATGACTCAGAGACTAAACAACAATATTTTGAATGCAATGTGTTAATGTAAATATATTATTAAAATTAGGCATCTACTTTACTTTTTATATTTATTTTAAAATGTAGCTACTAGAAAATTCAAAATTGCATAAGTGGCTCACATTTGTGGTTCACATGTATTTCTCCTGGATAGTGCTATCTTAGGACATTTTCCTAGAAGTGTATATTCAGTGTTTGAGGAATCAATGAGTCAGGTGAGCATCTCCTCTAGATATTCTAAAGTGTTTGAATGTCATGGTCCAATCTGTCATAGTTTTCTAGTTTCACATGGCAATTAAATTTTTTTTATTTTGCCCAAAGTCAACATAAAACCAAAGACGTCATCTACTATTGATACGGAGTCAGATCCTGTAGGGCACCTGGGCAAAAAAGCATTTCTGTGCCCTCCATTTCTTGATTGCAGGGACTGAGCTTCATATAGCCTCAGGCCTCAGGGACTAAGCCTGAGTTCCAAAGGGCAGATTCAAAGAGTTGCTAGTTAGGGAAGGAAGGGGAAGCAGAGACAAGGGAGAAACAGTAAAATGAAACAATAATAAAGCCCTGACCACTTCTCCTACCAAGGAATTTACAATATCTGTGAGCTGTTTTGCAGATACTGAAAACCCCCACCAGGTGGGATAAGTTAAGGGTATGCGCATAAACACAAGACCCCAGATCATTTGGGACTAGAAGGTTGATGATGGTAAACACCGATTACCTCACTACCAACCAATCAGATGAATGTCCACGAGTTGATAAGCCCCTCTTTGAAACTCCTCATTACCCCATCCAGGTCAGGGTACAGTTTTGACATTAGCCCACTGTGGTCCCCTTTGCCTGACAATGCAATAAAGCTATTCTTTTTTACTTACCACTAAATTCTGTCTCCAAAATTAAATTCAGTGTCGGGCTACAGAGGCTGGATTCAGCTTCACTATAAATATCAGTTCATGAGAGAAAGGGAACATTTTAACACTCAAAAGCAGGCAATCAATGATATCAAGTAAAAGAGAACTGTGGTCAATGTTACACAATTCTAAAGCCAACAAAAGAAATAGAATACAAATATAAATTTCCAAGTGCAGAACAAGTGCAATGTAAACTGCTCCTCTGAATTATTCTATTGTGAGCCATTGTTTTCTTGACACAATTGCCAGTTTTAGGGCAGCTGTTCAGCAGGAAGTGGAGCTGCTCAGCCCAGCTTGTTAGTTCTCTGTTTTTTGACCACACTGGCTGAAAATCCAGATTGGCATGCAGTGAAAGTGCACCAGATACAGTTAAGGTAATTTCAGTCCATTTGGAATGTTCTGAGGTGACTGATGGCTGAGGCTCAATCCTCACACTAACATCACTCCAGCAGCCTTCCTGGATGCAGTTCCCCAACTCACCCATGTTCTCTATGGTTGGTGTAGACCAGGACTCTACACCAGAGCTGCAGGAAAGAGGCTGCATGGCTGACCACTTGGCTCGTGCCTCCCCAGCTCACATTGTGGTGGCTCAACATGGAAGCAGGGACTTGTCTGAAAACGATGTCGCCCCCGTGAATGGTCACAGAGCAAACACCGCTGTGTATGGAAAGCTGATGTAAATCTTACCTAAAGAGCACTAGTGTTGTCAAAGAAAAACCAGGACTGGGCAGAAAAAAGAAGACAGATTTTATTCAATAAATGACTGCAACAGAGGAAGAGGGAGCCCAGGTTAGAACTGGGCTCATTTCTATATACAACCAGAACAAGTGGGGATATTATAGTCAAGGAGCAAGTTGTGGGGAGGGAGTGGAAAGTTGCCAAGAGGAACCATCACATCTGGGAGGATGCTGGCTGAGCTGACCCAATAGGAGGTTTTCTAGAGGCAGGTCAGGGTGAAATTAGTTTCTACAGGAACCTCACAGATGGGTCTTTTGGTGGTGCTAGGGTTCTAGGGAGAGGGTTCAGGAGGTCTGACTAAAGTTTGATCAAGCAAAGAATCTCTGTCAGTGTATCATCAATAAGCTACCATGATGCTGCTGTCCATTACTTGCCATGGGCACCTGCCATCCATCTCTACAAGGATGAAATCATGCGCCATTGCAGCTGCTGACCTTCAACCCCCCCCCCCCCCAAAAGAGTTCAGGGTGAAGAGCAGACATGAGGCCCTCTATCCTCGAAAACTGTCAGGATATGTCTTCAGATAGTTATACATTTTCAAGAGTCAATTTTATGAGCTCACTTCTTATATCTTCTCATATCTAGAAAAGCTCTAACATCTTCATCATGATGTCTACTTCTCGTGACTATCAGAAGCTGTCTGCAAAAAAAGATATGCTTGATTGCATGTACTCCCCCTTCACCAAAACCACATATATACTGACTTTCCCTCCTATTTCTTTGGAGCAGTTTCTCAGAACTATCTGGGGTGCTGTCTCCCAGGCTATAGTCCTCATTTTCCCCTAAATAAAACTGAATTCTCAACTCTCAGGTTGTGCTTTCTTTTTTTTTTTTTTTTTTTAAGTTGACACTGTTTTATGTATATCCACAAGTAGACTTAGAATCACCCTTTTCCCAATCAGTACAAAGACTAACATGATTACTGCCTTTGGCCCTCAATGTCCCTCCTTTAAGAATTGTGTACTCTGCATCAGAACATCCTCTGCTCATCAGGACGTTGTATATGAGGGAGGGAGGAGATGGCGGAAAGAGACAGAAGAGGTGATTAGCTTACCTGCAGTTCTTACATTTCTCAGCTGTCAGTTCCCCTGGACATCATCACCAGCCAACTGAGATGCTCTTAGACTGGGCTGAACAAACATTATCATCCATATGGGAAGCTGCACTTTTTAATCAGAACTTCTGCTGGCTTTACAGCTCTGCAGAAGGAAAGGGCATTTTCTCAAAGCTTCCTTCCAATGAGAAAAGGCAAAAATAATGGAAAGGATAAATGTGAATAGGAAGCTCTTTTCCAGATAGATGTTTGCATGGATGTGACCCTTTCTTCAATCACTGTTTCTTTGTGCTGCTTCCAGAAGCTCCCTTATTTATAAATATCTAAAAAGCATAAAGTTTCTTTAAAAAAAAAAAAATGACATTTTCCCCTTCTTTGTGTTGATCTTTGGACTGCTGGCAGCTAAAAGTCTGACATCTGCAATCAAATGCACCGAGATCCAGGTTTACAATAGGAACCTCACACGCTTTTGTTTCTCCCTAGACTGTTGGGGGTGGGGAGGTCCTCTCACATAGGTGAGAGCAGAGTTAGCTTAGCTGCAAGGGCTGACACCAACCTAGGAGTATCTCTTAGGCAAGATAAGGCAAGAATGCTGGAAGCAAGAGGGCCTGCCATTCTGTCACCTGTTAGCTCCTTTGCATATATAATTATTTATTTGCATAATTAGCATCATATTTTCACTATGTCTAATTACCAGGCAAAAAAACACAAATACACAGATTAAAATACAGTCAAGACCAATACCACAGGGACTTTTCTGGTGGTGCAGTGGCTAAGATTTCACCTGCCAGTTCAAGGGGTGCAAGTTCAATTCCCGGTCAGGGAACAAAGACCTCATATGCCTCAAGGCCACAAAACCAAAACATAACACAGAAGCAATATTGTAACAAATTCAATAAAGACTTTAAAAAATGGTTCACCTGAAACAAAAAAAAACTTAAAAAAAAAGACCAATGCTCCAATTTACTACCTTTCTCATACCAAAGTTTACCTATTTCTAATCACCCTGGAGCCCACCATGATAAGAAATTTTCTACCCTCCTTATAATGTACTAAAAAAAATGAGGACCCAGACACATGGCTCAGCCACTCAATGGCAGCAGAAAGCCTTCACTTGCTCACTTCCTTCCTTGGAGAGGTCATCCCCAGCCCTCCCAGTTAGCATTTCCTCTGACTATACCAGCAAAGGTTCTTTCTCCCTTTCCCTTCTTACTTTCTTTTCTTTTAAGAAAACCTCTTTGCTCCAAGTGATTTGGCCAAAAGAAAATCACCCCAGACTACTCTGCAGTCAGTTTCCTGTCCTTTGGAGCCTAACCAGTGTAATGGGCTTAGCTTCAAATGCCAAAGATTAACATTTCAACACATCAGAATCCTTCAGTCCATCCTAAACCTGTTCCTAAAATATGCTTCCCTTTTTAAATTCTATTTTTAACACAATTAAACATAATGGGCTTCACTCAGAGCTTGCTGGATTTCTCACAAGCATTCATTTTGAAGTACTAAATAAGAGAAACACACTACCTCTTTTTTGTAGATAAAAATTTTTTATTTTGTATTGGAATATAGCCGATTAACAATTTTGTGGTAGCTTCAGGTAAACAGCAAAGGGACTCAGTCATACTTCATTCTCCCCTAAAACTTCCTTCCATCCAGGTTGCCACATAACATTGAGCAGAGTTCCCTGTGCTATATAGTAGGTTCTTGTTGGTTATCCATTTTAAATATAGAGTGTTCATATGGCCATCCCAAACTCACTGACTCTCCCTTCTCCCAGGCAACCATAAGTTTGTTTTCTAAGTCTGTGAGTCGCTTTCTGTTTCATAAGTAAGATCATTCGTATCAAGAAAGAGTGCCATTTCCAACAACATGGATGGACCTAGAGAGTGTCATATTGATGAAGCAAGTCAGACAGAGAAGGAAAACTACCATGTGACATCCACTACAGGTAGAATCTAAAAAGAAATGTGGAATCTTTTGCAGATTTTCAAAAAACAAACAGCCTTCATGCCCTGCCTGCTGGTGACCTGTTACACATTTATGTAGCAGAATTCAGGGCAGATTGCCTGTTTCGAAACTGCTCAAATTTTCTTCTATCTCTGGAAGTTTAAGTCAGTCAAAAATACTACAATTTTAGTCCCAGGGAGGAAAAAGCAGACAGACGTCATGTGTGCCTCCCACAGTCTCTGGCTCAGAACCCACTCAGGTTCTGAAATAATCTTCTTCCACATGATCTCACAGATTTCTACGAATGCAAAGCAAGCTACACCAAGTAACAAACTAAAAAATTGAAGTGAGAACATCATGAGTGCCCTTTACTCAACATTCTGATATTTATCTAAAGAAGCACATTATCACCCTATTTTTTTAAAAAATTTGCAAATGCCTGAGCTTTGTCCCTCTTCTTTTTTCAATTCTTTTCTCATCCTACATTTCATTCAAGAATTTAAAAAGAAGCCCTAAGGATGTAAAAATGCATATTAACAACCATGTATATACTTAGTCTTGCAAAAAGGCAGCAGAATATGTGATAGTCTAGGCATTATACCCATATGAAGAGAAAGAGATAAAAAATACATGAATACCAAATTATGTATTATTCAAAGGATGAATGATTTTTACCTTAGACAAACAGACCATTGAAGAGGCTGACCTGCCACGCAGACAACTCACAGTTGGTGTGTTAGCCAGAAAGCTGAAGCTGGAGATCAGGACCAGATCAGTAGGGGCAGCCCAACAAGGGCAAACACAGGGTGATAAAACAAAGTGGGAAATATCAGGAAGGTGCACAGACTTAGAGAAATAAATCTAACACATCTTTCCTCCTGGCTCTGCAAATGGATGAGACGATGGGGCAGGGGTAGGAAGTCAAAGTTTTTGTGACTCAAATTTATCACCTAAAACATGCATGTTGTGAGTCGCTTTCTGTTTCATAAGTAAGATCATTCGTATCAAGAAAGAGTGCCATTTCCAACAACATGGATGGACCTAGAGAGTGTCATATTGATGAAGCAAGTCAGACAGAGAAGGAAAACTACCATGTGACATCCACTACAGGTAGAATCTAAAAAGAAATGTGGAATCTTTTGCAGATTTTCAAAAAACAAACAGCCTTCATGCCCTGCCTGCTGGTGACCTGTTACACATTTATGTAGCAGAATTCAGGGCAGATTGCCTGTTTCGAAACTGCTCAAATTTTCTTCTATCTCTGGAAGTTTAAGTCAGTCAAAAATACTACAATTTTAGTCCCAGGGAGGAAAAAGCAGACAGACGTCATGTGTGCCTCCCACAGTCTCTGGCTCAGAACCCACTCAGGTTCTGAAATAATCTTCTTCCACATGATCTCACAGATTTCTACGAATGCAAAGCAAGCTACACCAAGTAACAAACTAAAAAATTGAAGTGAGAACATCATGAGTGCCCTTTACTCAACATTCTGATATTTATCTAAAGAAGCACATTATCACCCTATTTTTTAAATAATTTGCAAATGCCTGAGCTTTGTCCCTCTTCTTTTTTTCAATTCTTTTTCTCATCCTACATTTCATTCAAGAATTTAAAAAGAAGCCCTAAGGATGTAAAAATGCATATTAACAACCATGTATATACTTAGTCTTGCAAAAAGGCAGCAGAATATGTGATAGTCTAGGCATTATACCCATATGAAGAGAAAGAGATAAAAAATACATGAATACCAAATTATGTATTATTCAAAGGATGAATGATTTTTACCTTAGACAAACAGACCATTGAAGAGGCTGACCTGCCACGCAGACAACTCACAGTTGGTGTGTTAGCCAGAAAGCTGAAGCTGGAGATCAGGACCAGATCAGTAGGGGCAGCCCAACAAGGGCAAACACAGGGTGATAAAACAAAGTGGGAAATATCAGGAAGGTGCACAGACTTAGAGAAATAAATCTAACACATCTTTCCTCCTGGCTCTGCAAATGGATGAGACGATGGGGCAGGGGTAGGAAGTCAAAGTTTTTGTGACTCAAATTTATCACCTAAAACATGCATGTTGAAGACTAAAAGGGACATTAATGACAATGTGGCACTGTGTAGTGATGAGGATTGTTAGTGAAAGTGTTAGTCGCTCGGTCATGCCTGACTCTTTGGGACCCCATGGACTGTGGCCCACTAGGCTCCTCTGTCAGTGCGATTCTCCAGGCAAGAATATACTGGAGTGGGTAGCCACTCCCTTCTCAAGGGGATCTTTCCAACCCAGATATCAAACCTGAGTCTCCCACATTGCAGGCAGATTCTTTACCATCTGAGCTATGAGGCAAACCCGGTGACAAGGATTATATATGCCAAAAAGGTACTTTCAAGTCATAATCATTTGGAATAGGATTGTAATCAATTTAAGAAGAGGTCACACTGGGTTGATATGTCTCGAAAGTCAGTGAGTGGCACCCTATAAAAGGTAAGAGTTACCTTGTGAAAATGCCATATGAAAAAGGAGGCAGAGATAGGAGACACGTGTCCACAAGATGGCAACTTCCAGAAGAGATAAACATGGAATACATTTCCCTAAGAGGTTCTAGAAAGAGCCAATCTAGCAGACTCCTAGTTCTGGACTATAAGAAAATAAAATCTTACTGTTTTAAGCCACCTCCTTTGTAGTATTTGGAAACTAATATACAGGGTCAACAGATACAAACCAGAATGAAAGTCAAAGTGAAAGTCAAGTGGCTCAGTTTTGTCCTACTCTTTACACCCCCTTGGCAAGAATACTGGAGTGGGTAGTTTATCCCTTCCCCAGGGGATTTTCCCAACCCAGGGACTGAACCCAGGTCTCCTGAATTGCAGGCAGATTCTTCACCAGCTGAGCTACCAAGGAAGCCCATAAACCAGAATGATTCTATCCAAACGGGAACATGGCCATGAAAGTCAAAAATAGGTTCAGTGCTTTGAAATTGGGCAACCAAGATGGGGACACAATTAGCCACATTATGAAACAAGGAAGTGACAAGGTCTGCAGGCAGATGCTGAGCTTGGTTTTGGACTGTGGGCACTGAGCCACTAAAGGACATCCACCTAATCAGAGATGCAGGTAAAGTTTTATACAAATCCACCTTGAAGCTAAAGGCCAATACTTTTTAGGCTGTCATGCATGACTACATTGGTAATCACGGCTTAGTGTAAAACTCATATTTTTAAAGCATTTTGATATCAATTATCCCCAATTGATTTTAATAGCAATCCTAGGAGGTATAATTATCTTTGATTTATAGGTAAATAAAGTGGAATTTTGAGAGGCTTAGAAACTTGTCCATGGTTATAGAGAATGCTAAGTTATCAGCAGAGCAAGATAAGCAACCCAGGGCATTTCCTTCCTGATTAATTTTCATTTTCATCACTGTCATGTTGCCTCTTTTAATGTTCAAATCAGAATAATGCAAATATTTGCTGACTTGGCCAATAGGCAGTAAAAAAGAATGAGTAACATTAAATCTTTAAAGAACCAAAGAAATGGTTATCACTAAATTTATGTACTTTATTTTTAATTGATCAATAAAACATTTAATTTTTCCTTTTTAAATTAATGTACTTTAAACTAAGAAAATATAAGTTCTATTTAATTATCAAATTCTCTCTGAGAAGTAACTTCCAAAAGGTCATGAATGATAACACCAGGGATCAAAGAAGAGGCCAAAACAGGAAGACGGTTGAGCAGGGATTTTATGAATGGCAAGGATGGTGGTGGATACTCAAAAACAGATGAAGGAGGCAGGAGGGTGTCAGGGCCGGATGGTGGTCATGTTGAGAAGCCAGTGGAGGGTCTGAGAAAGAAGCAATTAAACTGTTAATTCTCTAAGAATAAATGAAATGGGAACCAGTGCAGAGAGAAACACACATGACTTAATAAATTACTTAAAGTTTCTGTGAATTCACTGGACTTCCACATGAAGGTCTTCTGATTTTGTTTTTGAGTCAATGATTGAAATTTAATTTTTAGTTTAGTTCAAAATACTTGTTAATCATAACTTCTAGGCACTATGGAGATAAACATGAGATATAAAATTGGGTTTCTATGCCCAGAGCTTGATATTATTGTGCAGTCCAGACATGTACATCGGAGTCCCTGGTGGCCCAGTGGGTAAAAAGTCCGCCTTGCAGGGCAAGGGGCACCGGTTCGATCCCTGGCCTGGGAAGATCCCACATGCTGAGAAGCGGCTGGGCCAGTGTGTCCAATTGCAAGTCAGCACTCTGGAGAGCATGCACCCAGAGCCAGTGCTCTGCAATGAGAGAGACCACTGAAATGGGAGGCCCACACATGCCAAAGAATAAAGATGGATGAAAAATAAAATGATGACTTACAGGCAAAAAAAAAGAGACATTCACATCAGCAAATTATCCAGCCTGACAAGATAGTCTGGCTTGTCCAACATCAGAGTTGATAAGAAAGCCTGTGTCAGATAAACCTCCACCCTGGTTTCTCACATAGGCAGTTTAGAGGACTTTTGTTGTTGTTATGGTTCACTAGTTGCATCCAAGGGCTAGGTCTAATTGAAAACAGTCATTTTCCACATGACCTGAGACGTATGAATGAAGATGAATGGCTCACACCAGATAACAATTTTATATCATCAAATTATGTCTATTAAACTAAGAAAATATAAGTTCTATTTAATTATCAAATTCTCTCTGAGAAGTAACTTCCAAAAGGTCATGAATGATAACACCAGGGATCAAAGAAGAGGCCAAAACAGGAAGACGGTTGAGCAGGGATTTTATGAATGGCAAGGATGGTGGTGGATACTCAAAAACAGATGAAGGAGGCAGGAGGGTGTCAGGGCCGGATGGTGGTCATGTTGAGAAGCCAGTGGAGGGTCTGAGAAAGAAGCAATTAAACTGTTAATTCTCTAAGAATAAATGAAATGGGAACCAGTGCAGAGAGAAACACACATGACTTAATAAATTACTTAAAGTTTCTGTGAATTCACTGGACTTCCACATGAAGGTCTTCTGATTTTGTTTTTGAGTCAATGATTGAAATTTAATTTTTAGTTTAGTTCAAAATACTTGTTAATCATAACTTCTAGGCACTATGGAGATAAACATGAGATATAAAATTGGGTTTCTATGCCCAGAGCTTGATATTATTGTGCAGTCCAGACATGTACATCGGAGTCCCTGGTGGCCCAGTGGGTAAAAAGTCCGCCTTGCAGGGCAAGGGGCACCGGTTCGATCCCTGGCCTGGGAAGATCCCACATGCTGAGAAGCGGCTGGGCCAGTGTGTCCAATTGCAAGTCAGCACTCTGGAGAGCATGCACCCAGAGCCAGTGCTCTGCAATGAGAGAGACCACTGAAATGGGAGGCCCACACATGCCAAAGAATAAAGATGGATGAAAAATAAAATGATGACTTACAGGCAAAAAAAAAGAGACATTCACATCAGCAAATTATCCAGCCTGACAAGATAGTCTGGCTTGTCCAACATCAGAGTTGATAAGAAAGCCTGTGTCAGATAAACCTCCACCCTGGTTTCTCACATAGGCAGTTTAGAGGACTTTTGTTGTTGTTATGGTTCACTAGTTGCATCCAAGGGCTAGGTCTAATTGAAAACAGTCATTTTCCACATGACCTGAGACGTATGAATGAAGATGAATGGCTCACACCAGATAACAATTTTATATCATCAAATTATGTCTATTAAACTACATTTCATGCTTCCTAATTGTCAAATTACAGAGGTCTGTTAGAATAGCAATAACACACTCAAACTGGTTGAGATTTGTGCTTCAACACCCATTTTATTAGAGTGATAACTCATGAGGCTGAACTAATCACTTAGCAATTAATACTTAAAACTCCCTGATATGGATCAAGCAAGCTATCCCGTGAGTAATCTTATTTTTTTTTTTTTTCCATGAGTAATCTTTATGTGGTTTGTGGATCACATACCTGAGGTGGTACCCTGCTGAGGCATTTCCTTCAAATTAATTCACTCTTCTTGTGTATTTGTTCAGTCATGTCTCTGCTTACCAATGGCCTTTCCTTTAAATGCTTGTCCATTATCAGAGATCTAGTGGAGCATTACAGAGCAACGAATTTCCCAGAAAGGGTGATCTGTGGTCAAGAATATATCCCTTCCCAACCTCTTGCACTGTTAGTGGGAAAGTAAACTGAGACATCCACTATGGAGAAAAGTAGGGAGATTCCTTAAAAAACTAAAAATGGAGATACCACATGACCCTGCAATCCCACTTCTGGGCATATATCCAGAGAAAAACATGGCCCATAAAGATAGATACACCCCAATGTTCACTGCAGCACTGTTTACAGTAACCAGGAGGTGGAAACAACCTAAATGTCCATAGACAGAGGAATGGATAAAGAAGATGTAGTACATTTATGAATATTATTCAGCCATTAAAAAGAATGAAATAAGGCCATTTGCAGCAACATGGGTAAACATAGAGAGTGTCATACTGAGGAAAATAAGTCAGACAGAGAATGAGAAATATCATACGACATCCCTTATATCTGGAACGTAAAGAGAAATGATACAAATGAACTTACAAATCAGATAGAGATTCACATACTTAGAAAACAAACTCACAGTTGCCACGGAAAGGGATAGTTAAGGATTTTGGGAAGGTAATGTACACATTGCTATATTTAAAATGGATAACCAACAAAAACCTGTTGTATAGTACATGAAACTCTACTCAATGTTACATGGCTACCTGGATGGGACAGGGGTTTGAGAGATACACTGTATATGTATGGCTCAGTCCCTTCGCTGTTCACCTGAAAGTATCACAACATTGTTAATCGTCTTTGCCCCGGTGCAAAACGTTTTTGGTATTTAAAAAATTAAATTAACAAAAAGAACACATCCCTTCCCTTTCTGAGGACCAGAGAGAGTAGAGTGAAAAAACACCAGGGGAGCAGCTGGAAATCATGGAAAAAGGATGAATGAAAAAAGAGCTAGAAAATAATTTGTAAAAGATGAGGAGAAAGACTTTCGATCCTCTCTCTGAGTTCACCACTCTTGTCAAATGTCTACACATTCACCAACCCGAAGGCTCTCCAAAATGGGTTTTTGTAGAGGTTTCATTATTACATAGGTAAGGTTGATTGAGTCATTGGCCGTCGGTGACTGATTTAACCCCAGTGCTCTCTCCCCTCCTCTGAAAGGGTGGGAACTGAAATGTCTAATCTTCTACTTCTGGTTGGTTTCACTGACAACCAGCCCCTCTTTAAGATGAGTTGCAAAAGTCAGCTCATTAACATAAACCCACTTATGGTGGAAAGGCGCTTGTTATAAATAACAAATAAAGACACTCATTTCACCTTTACCATTCTGAAGTGATTTCAGAAACTAAGACAAGATACAAAATATTTGGACAAAGTCGCTCCCATTGTTCTTTTCCTTAGGAAGTTCTAAAGGTCTGGGAAGCTGCGAGTCATGAATTATGGATGAAGACCAAATACACAAAATTTTTGAATTTGTAAACTCCCTTAAAACTGTGTTTGAATTATTATTAATATTGCATCAAAGCTATAAGTCAATTTAGAATTACCATTTTTAACAATATTGAGTCATCCAATTCATAACATGGTATTTCACTTAATTTATTTAGGACACCTTCAATTTCTCCCAACATTTGTAGTTTTCAGCATAGAGGTCTTGTATATCTTTTATTAGATTTCATTTTTGATAAAATTCATATTTTTATACTAAGATAAATAATTTTACTTTTACTGTTGTTTTTCTAATTGTTTTTGGCATAGAAATACATTTGACAGTTTTATAATAAATACATATCTTATGACCTTGACCTTGATAAATTAAATTTTTTTTCTAGAAGATTTTCTATATTTACAACATCTTTTCTGCAAATAAAGTTTTATTCCTTTTTTCCAGTACTGATACTTTACATTTTTTTTTTCTTGCCTTGATGCATTTTCCTAGCTCAAGTCTCAAAATACCCATGCTAATTAAGCCAAAAAGGAAGAGAAGGCAAAGAAAAATACTGCACCATGGGTTTGTTGTCGCTTTTTTTGCTTTCACTACCTGAACTGTGATTGTTTTTTTTAAGAACACCATTTCTCACAGAATCAAAAATGTTAGACCAGGAAAACTCCTGCTGGCGAACTTTATTCAATGCTTCCTTAGATCGTGTGAAGACAGTAGAGGCCAGAAAATGGGTGTGAATTATCTAAAATCACACTGCTGAGAAGAAATACCCATTTCTAGATTCCTAGTGTTAAGTCTACAAAGTTTTAGGTGTTCTCCAAAGGGTGGAGCATGGAACACAGGTTTCCCCAGGTTATTGGAAAATGGTTTTGTGTTTTTTTTTTTTTTTTGGTAGGGGGGCAGGGTTTAGAGGGAGGAGAGAGTAGTTCTGTGACCAAGTATGTGGGAAATGCTAGTTTCAGTTATGTTGCTCTTGACTCATAGTGAGACATCTCAGAAGCTTACTAATGCCATACTGTTGGGGCCCAGTCAAGACAGTAGCAACCACGGAAGGATTCCAGCAGGAAATGACTAAGACTATGGGAGACTGAAAACTTACAACCCCTGAACGGGCTGGAGCTGCCGAGGTGAAAGTTCAGGAAGCTCTGGAAAAGAGTAGCAAAACCTCAGACCCTTTTTTATGTGCTCCTGCCCCTCACTGGAAAGACAACAGTAAATCTCTCCCTTTCGTCTTTTCTTCTTAGGTAATTACGTGTCTTTCCAGGGGAGCATCTTATCAGCACTCTATCCCTTAGGGAATCTTAGTAATGTAGTTAGAGGGCTTCTAGTCCCTAAATCTTGCAGAGATCACAAAAAAGAGTGATATATTTTGTTGTTACTGTTTCTGGAATTACTGAAGTCCATAGCTCAAGCGTTTTTCCTATCAGGATCTCACACTTTTGGTCATTGCACACTCATCCCAGTTGTTCAGGGTCAGGTACCAAACAATGGACAGCTAGGATCTGGAGCCCACAAAAGTATTAAAATTAATCAGTTCACAGAAAGTCTGTGAAAACTTGCTAATCCCAATCTGCTTGTCATATGTGAGCTACCCCGACATCTCTATTTGCCATCAACCTGTCCTTGGGTGTAACCCACTGCACGGCCCTGCATGACAGCCTTGTCTCCTTTGGAGACAAGCGACAGAGTTTTTCTTTCACCTAACTGAGCACCCCTGTGTTGCATCCTGCTGTGATAGAATCTTTTAAAGTCAAAGTGCTGGTCACTCAGTCATGTCTGACCCTTTGTGTCTTTGAGACCCCATGCACTGCAGACCTCCTGGCTCCTCAGCCCATGGAATTTTCCAGGCAAGAATACTGGAGTGGGTTGCCATTTCCTTCTCCAGGGGATCAAACTCACATCTCCTGCATTGCCAGCAAATTCTTTGCCAATCGAGTCACCAGGGAAGCCCCATAGCATCTTGAAATCTTTTACAAATTTATTTTCCCATCACGCCTCTTTTTTTAATTTTTATATTTACTTTCATCTATCTTCTATTCTTTTGGCACGTGTGGGCCTCCCATTGGAGTGGCCTCTCTCCTTGCAGAACACCAGCTCTGGGCGCATGTGCTCCAGAGTGCTGGCTCCTAATTGGACACACCAGTCCAGCCCATCCAAGTCACGTGCGATCTTTCTGGGCCAGGGATTGAACCAGTGCCCCTTGTACTGCAAGGCAGACTCTCTACTCACTGGACCACCAGGGAAGCCTCGAATATTTAAAGCTTATAAAAAGGGGGAAGGAATGTGTCAGAGTTACGAAAATCAATCTGGTGAATCTATTCATGTGTATTGAACATTTCTGTATGCTGTGTTTCCTAAACTTTTCTGGCCATGTGGTTTTTACGTAGGGGACAAGATCTACTGATCTACTTCAAAATGTATCACGGTTCCATGGAAATCACTGTGGCATCGCTGTTTTAAGTTATAATTTCAAAGGTTCATGCACTTTGACGTCCCTGTGACCTAAAAGTAAGCAGCGTGAGGACTGTGGCCTCAGCTCTGTCAGCCACGTCTTTAAGAGCCGAGTCTGAATCCAGTTGTGCTGTGGATTCCACTCTCCCTGAAGGCTCCACCCTGGCCATCTCAGCCAATTGATTTGCATGCTTCCTGACTCCTACTTCTTTCACTTGCAAAGCCAGCCTGATTCTTTTCCCATCCAAACCCTAGTCAATCATTAAGACCCAGCTCAAGTCCCTTCTTTTCAACAATAGGAAATTCAGTGAGGAGTTCCGCCTTAACTCATCTCTTCCTTCTCTGAAATTTGACATCCTGTCAGTGCTTGTCACTTATCTGCCCGTGACATCGCGTATCCAACTCCAGCTCTATTTAGCAGCTCTTGGTGTCATTCTCTTGTTCCCAGCTGCATTGTTATCTTCTCAAAGACAGGAACTTGACCTTATGCTGCTGGTGTCTCCTCAAACATTTCCAACAATTCTCAGCACGTAAAGGGCACACAGATACGTGTGGCCAGGATAAATTAACTCATTAGCCACTTCAGTTTCTAGCCTAACTTCTTTGCTTTTTTTCCCCCTGGAATTTTAGGTGAAGCTGGACATGGTTTGCATATGGGCATATTTGTCATACAGATGAGAGTAAAAATGGAGATCCAGAAAAATGACTATTATCAAGAGATGATAACGAATTTCCTTAGTAACATAGCTTAGCTCTTCGGTGTTCTTGAACCGTAAAGAGCAATGTGACACTTATGAAATCCCAAATGATTTCCTTGCTTCCAAGAATTATTTCAGGCTTGGATTCCCAGCAATTCAGAAGCAATTTCTGTTTCTACCATGTTCATATTTTGCATCTATATAGCCTTTTAACTTTTTCTTCTGCATCTGCAGTCTGTTCATCTCACAGCAATGACCCTTTTCAGTCTGTGAATTCTGGCATTTCTGTATGCTGTGTTTCCTAAACTTTTCTGGCCATGTGGTTTTTACGTAGGGGACAAGATCTACTGATCTACTTCAAAATGTATCACGGTTCCATGGAAATCACTGTGGCATCGCTGTTTTAAGTTATAATTTCAAAGGTTCATGCACTTTGACGTCCCTGTGACCTAAAAGTAAGCAGCGTGAGGACTGTGGCCTCAGCTCTGTCAGCCACGTCTTTAAGAGCCGAGTCTGAATCCAGTTGTGCTGTGGATTCCACTCTCCCTGAAGGCTCCACCCTGGCCATCTCAGCCAATTGATTTGCATGCTTCCTGACTCCTACTTCTTTCACTTGCAAAGCCAGCCTGATTCTTTTCCCATCCAAACCCTAGTCAATCATTAAGACCCAGCTCAAGTCCCTTCTTTTCAACAATAGGAAATTCAGTGAGGAGTTCCGCCTTAACTCATCTCTTCCTTCTCTGAAATTTGACATCCTGTCAGTGCTTGTCACTTATCTGCCCGTGACATCGCGTATCCAACTCCAGCTCTATTTAGCAGCTCTTGGTGTCATTCTCTTGTTCCCAGCTGCATTGTTATCTTCTCAAAGACAGGAACTTGACCTTATGCTGCTGGTGTCTCCTCAAACATTTCCAACAATTCTCAGCACGTAAAGGGCACACAGATACGTGTGGCCAGGATAAATTAACTCATTAGCCACTTCAGTTTCTAGCCTAACTTCTTTGCTTTTTTTCCCCCTGGAATTTTAGGTGAAGCTGGACATGGTTTGCATATGGGCATATTTGTCATACAGATGAGAGTAAAAATGGAGATCCAGAAAAATGACTATTATCAAGAGATGATAACGAATTTCCTTAGTAACATAGCTTAGCTCTTCGGTGTTCTTGAACCGTAAAGAGCAATGTGACACTTATGAAATCCCAAATGATTTCCTTGCTTCCAAGAATTATTTCAGGCTTGGATTCCCAGCAATTCAGAAGCAATTTCTGTTTCTACCATGTTCATATTTTGCATCTATATAGCCTTTTAACTTTTTCTTTTTACATCTGCAGTCTGTTCATCTCACAGCAATGACCCCGTGATGTGGGTTGGGTTGACACAACATTATTGTCCTCACTTAAGCCTTGAGGAACTTAGGTACAAAGATGCCATTTAGCTGGTAACAGCACTGGGGCAGGCGAACTCAAATCACCTACCTCCCAAGTCATCACTCTGTTTAATATGTTCTAAAATCGAAAGCAGTGTTTGAATGTGAATGTGTGTGTGATGAATTAATTAAAGTAAATAATGCAGATTAGAAAATATCTGACATAATTTCATCACATAATTTTTTTTCGGTAGAAAGATGGCCATATATCAAATACCCAAACTGATTTTTATCCCAAACAAACAAAGAGGTGCCTGCCTGCCTCTTCTCTGAAATCGCCTTAAGCAATTTTAGGGCTTATGCATTTCCTTAGTCTGCTCAGGCTGCTGCAACAAAATAGAATAGATATAGACTTAAACAATTAAAATTTTACATTTTTATAGTCCTAGAGACTAGAAGTCTAGGATCAAGGTGGCAACACGGTGAATTTTTGATGAGAGCTCTCTTCTGGCTTGTAACAGCGGCCTTCCCTGTGCCCTCACATGGTAGAGAGAGGGGAGAGCCCTTCCTATACAGGTGCTGATGCTGTGAAGAAGGCTCCCTCGTGGCCACATTCAAATCACATTATTTCCCAAAGGCCCCACCACTTACTACCATCACAGCTGAGGTTGGGGTTTCAATGTCTGAATTTGAAGTAAGGGATTATACTTTAGAATTCTGTGTGTACCTACAAGTGTGTGAGGCTGGCTGATGCAGGGGAAAGGTTCCTGGAGTGTAGTTTTAAACCTGACTCCATTTGCCAAAAATCCTTCTGATCCATCCTTCTTACAAGCTCAGGCACAGTCACTTAGTCGTATCTGACTCTTTTCAGCTCCATAGACTGTAGCACACCAGGCTTCCCTGTCCTTCACCATCTCCCAGAGTTTGCTCAAACTCATGTCTATTGACTCAGTGACGCCATCCAACCATTTTGTCCTCTATCGTCCCCTTTTCCTTCTGTCGTCTATTATTCCCAGCATCAGGGTCTTTTCCAATGAGTTGTCTCACAAGCACCAGAGTGTAAAATCTAGGCCTGGTCCTGCCCTGACATTGGAGAAAATTCCCCACTTGTGTCCCTCCAGCTCTGTGTATCTCCCATCATTTCTGACCCTGAACTGTGTTTCATCCCAACATATAGTCAGTTCTTATTGTTTTCTGTAGTTGTGTTTTATAGTCACCATAAACAGTGAATTAGAGAATATCGAACCGTTACTCCCGGAGAAATACAAGGTTCAGTTCCTCGGAGCCTCTGGTCACAATATTTTCATTAGCAGATCATCAGAAACCTTGTTTTATGTGACTTTGTTTCAAAACACCTTATTTAACATATATTGTTGATTTGTTAATGCTGAACACACAGCCTACAGCACTATAGCTCATGCCTGAAAGCTTATCCAACACAGTGTTTTCTCCCTGAGGCACATCTCAGGCTTCTTGCGCTTAGGAAAGTGAGACCACTCTTCAGTGCTTTGCTGAGAGCAATTCTTAACAGAAAAGTGTACTGGCCCTATGGACTGTAGCCTGCCAGTTTCCTCTGCTTGTAGAATTTTCCAGGTAATAATTCTGGAATGGGGTACCATTTCCTCTGCCAGGGGAGTCTTCCCAACCCAGGGGTTGAACCTGCATCTCCTGTGTCTCCTGAATTGCAGGTGGATTCCTTACCCACTGAGCCATTGGAGAAGGCCCATTCTGAACAGAAAAATCATCAAAAAAAAAAAAGGCAGAGAAATGTGGCACGCTACACAGGTCATGAAAAGGACCCTTGCTCACAGTGTGAGAGCTGAAACATCGCCCATTCACCTCACCTGGAAATGTGCATGCCAAGAGACTGAGATGTCATCCTTGCTCTGCACATGTGTGTAAATGACCAAGAAAAACATCCCAAGAATTGAGGCTGAGATACCAAGTTTCAGTGAGTAGGTGCATTTTCCCCTGTGGAATTTAAGAAGGATGGCGCTCACTGCTTCAGCTTCCCACTCTCCAGCTCCCAGCCCTGCCTTGTGACTGTCTGTGCTGCAACAGGGTGACACTGAAGGTTGGGGTAACCCTGCTCTGTGCATCCACCGGGAGCCGCCATGTGTTCAGTGTCTGCTGAATTGAATGGAACCTCACATGTGTTAACTCCTTGTGGTTCGGCAGCTGGTGGCTGATGGAGCCAGGTTGGCTATATCGGCTGGTCTCTGGACTCAGACAGCAAGGCTCTCACCTGGGCTCTGGAGCTCTCAACTCAGCTCTCATGACTGGAACTCATGGGCCTCTCTCCAGACTCCTGACTTCTCAGCCCATTTATGGCCTGGGAGCAGCGAGGATTTGGCTTCTCACCCTAGTGCTAAGGGACAGCGTGTGAGCTCTTAGGATGGTGCTTCCTGCAAAGGTGGCTGTCCCCACCAGGGCCTCTGAGGCTTAACATTCTCCTTAGAGTTTTATTTCTTCAGGTTAAGCATTTCCGTTCTGACGACTCTAGAGGAGAGCGGAAGCTAACCTTTTAATTGTTAAAGGGTCTTTGCATATGCCCATTATCCGTTCTTGCGCCTAGGAAATTGAGACCACTCTTCAGTGCTTTGCTGAGAGCAATTCTTAACAGAAAAGTGTACTGGCCCTATGGACTGTAGCCTGCCAGTTTCCTCTGCTTGTAGAATTTTCCAGGTAATAATTCTGGAATGGGGTACCATTTCCTCTGCCAGGGAGTCTTCCCAACCCAGGGGTTGAACCTGCATCTCCTGTGTCTCCTGAATTGCAGGTGGATTCCTTACCCACTGAGCCATTGGAGAAGGCCCATTCTGAACAGAAAAATCATCAAAAAAAAAAAAGGCAGAGAAATGTGGCACGCTACACAGGTCATGAAAAGGACCCTTGCTCACAGTGTGAGAGCTGAAACATCGCCCATTCACCTCACCTGAAAATGTGCATGCCAAGAGACTGAGATGTCATCCTTGCTCTGCACATGTGTGTAAATGACCAAGAAAAACATCCCAAGAATTGAGGCTGAGATACCAAGTTTCAGTGAGTAGGTGCATTTTCCCCTGTGGAATTTAAGAAGGATGGCGCTCACTGCTTCAGCTTCCCACTCTCCAGCTCCCAGCCCTGCCTTGTGACTGTCTGTGCTGCAACAGGGTGACACTGAAGGTTGGGGTAACCCTGCTCTGTGCATCCACCGGGAGCCGCCATGTGTTCAGTGTCTGCTGAATTGAATGGAACCTCACATGTGTTAACTCCTTGTGGTTCGGCAGCTGGTGGCTGATGGAGCCAGGTTGGCTATATCGGCTGGTCTCTGGACTCAGACAGCAAGGCTCTCACCTGGGCTCTGGAGCTCTCAACTCAGCTCTCATGACTGGAACTCATGGGCCTCTCTCCAGACTCCTGACTTCTCAGCCCATTTATGGCCTGGGAGCAGCGAGGATTTGGCTTCTCACCCTAGTGCTAAGGGACAGCGTGTGAGCTCTTAGGATGGTGCTTCCTGCAAAGGTGGCTGTCCCCACCAGGGCCTCTGAGGCTTAACATTCTCCTTAGAGTTTTATTTCTTCAGGTTAAGCATTTCCGTTCTGACGACTCTAGAGGAGAGCGGAAGCTAACCTTTTAATTGTTAAAGGGTCTTTGCATATGTTACCTTCTCTAATCCATGAGCCATGAGCCAAGAGGGAGGTGTCTTCTTAGCAGGAAGAGCAAGGAGAGCTTCCTGGAGAGGGGGACCCATACCTGCCTGGGAACCATGGCTTTGGGAAGAACAGGGAAGGGACATCATGGTGGGCAACCGGTGGCGGACTGTGTGAGGGCAGCGAGGAGCACACAGGGCCCTTAGTCTAATAGCTTTCCCCTTTGAGAGATGGAAGACAGCCACAACCAAAGTTCTGTAAAGGATGCAGTAAAAGAAAAGGAAAGGCAGCCAGATTAAACTTGGCAAATTTTCCTCAACCTCTAGCGCCATCCCCAAAGCCATTGCTTCTCCCTGCCTCCCGTAGAGAGGGAGCTGCTTCTGATTCCCAGCCCACGCAGGACCAAATGTCTCATTACTCTAGCGTCTCACAGCGCTTACATCACATTCTTTCACGCCCAGAGTCTGAATCACAGCCAGGACCTTCCTGTGTGACAGTTCCCACGAACTAATTATTAATGTTCCTGGCGCGAAGTCTGGGTGGGCATTTATTTCCATTATCCAAGCCTGGTGATGAATTGAGCTTTGCACAGGCTGCATAATTTCTTCGTTTCACCATAAGTCTGTGCCTTCTGCTGGCATTTTAAGGAATGTATTTTTATGGAGTTGGGTGCTGTTCAGTAATTTTCCAGGAGGGCACATTGCCCAGGCCAGATGGACAGATTTGTTTCTAGTTCCAGCTGGTGAAGTCCTGTCTGGTAAGATTCTATCCCATCCTACTTGAACACAGCACACAGTTTGCTTGTGAAGTGGGTGGTGAAGAATTAATCAGCAGTTCATTATGGTGGGCTGGGGTGAAGGGGCCACCCTGATACCTAAAACCTCCCTAATTAAGCACTACCACTAAAGGACATCTTTTTTAAAAGAAGAACTGTTATTATGATACAGAATGTAATAAAACAGGATGTCAAGAAGCCATTATGTCTCAATAGAGTTACTCAGTTACAGGACCCGATACTTCTTTAAAAGGAAGAACCCCTGGAGTTGTATGAGCGGAAGCTAACCTTTTAATTGTTAAAGGGTCTTTGCATATGTTACCTTCTCTAATCCATGAGCCATGAGCCAAGAGGGAGGTGTCTTCTTAGCAGGAAGAGCAAGGAGAGCTTCCTGGAGAGGGGGACCCATACCTGCCTGGGAACCATGGCTTTGGGAAGAACAGGGAAGGGACATCATGGTGGGCAACCGGTGGCGGACTGTGTGAGGGCAGCGAGGAGCACACAGGGCCCTTAGTCTAATAGCTTTCCCCGTTGAGAGATGGAAGACAGCCACAACCAAAGTTCTGTAAAGGATGCAGTAAAAGAAAAGGAAAGGCAGCCAGATTAAACTTGGCAAATTTTCCTCAACCTCTAGCGCCATCCCCAAAGCCATTGCTTCTCCCTGCCTCCCGTAGAGAGGGAGCTGCTTCTGATTCCCAGCCCACGCAGGACCAAATGTCTCATTACTCTAGCGTCTCACAGCGCTTACATCACATTCTTTCACGCCCAGAGTCTGAATCACAGCCAGGACCTTCCTGTGTGACAGTTCCCACGAACTAATTATTAATGTTCCTGGCGCGAAGTCTGGGTGGGCATTTATTTCCATTATCCAAGCCTGGTGATGAATTGAGCTTTGCACAGGCTGCATAATTTCTTCGTTTCACCATAAGTCTGTGCCTTCTGCTGGCATTTTAAGGAATGTATTTTTATGGAGTTGGGTGCTGTTCAGTAATTTTCCAGGAGGGCACATTGCCCAGGCCAGATGGACAGATTTGTTTCTAGTTCCAGCTGGTGAAGTCCTGTCTGGTAAGATTCTATCCCATCCTACTTGAACACAGCACACAGTTTGCTTGTGAAGTGGGTGGTGAAGAATTAATCAGCAGTTCATTATGGTGGGCTGGGGTGAAGGGGCCACCCTGATACCTAAAACCTCCCTAATTAAGCACTACCACTAAAGGACATCTTTTTTAAAAGAAGAACTGTTATTATGATACAGAATGTAATAAAACAGGATGTCAAGAAGCCATTATGTCTCAATAGAGTTACTCAGTTACAGTATCAAGAATGCTGTGTTTCTCTCTGGATCCACTATCTTTAGAAAAAGAAAAAAGCCTGGTGTGTTGAAGTGTGATAAAAAGGAACGACCTTTGGCTTTCTGAAGAGGATCTCTCCATTTTTCAGTCCTCTTGTATGATGAAGTCACTCATAATCAATTCCATTTGCAGTCTTTGGACTGAGCTTCCTTGCAAAAGTTGACTATTCACTGGGGCAGAAAGGGGGTGGTGAGCACCCAGAGAGAGAGGTGTGCAAAGTTTCTTACACAAGGAGCCTCCAATTCAGTATACGGGATCTTCTTGTTTTATTTATTTTTTATGAACATTCTAAAGGGAGCTAAGCATTTCCACAGAAAAGTACCTTTCCACAGAGTGTGGTAGAGACATCATCAAAGAATAAGGATACCTGGCTTGTCATACAGAATGAAGTAAGTCAGAAAGAGAAAAATAAATATTGTATACTAACACATATATATGGAATCTAGAAAAATGGTAGGGATGAACCTATTTGCAGGGCAGGAATTGAGACACGGATGTAAAGAACAGACATGTGGACACAGTGGGGGGAGGAGAGGCTGAGATAAATTGAGAGAGCAGCATTGACAAATATACACTACTGTGCATAAAATAGACGGGTTGTGGGAAGCTGCTTAATAGCACTGGGAGCTCAGCTTGGTGCTCTGTGATGATCCAAATGAGACAGACAGGCTGGGGTCGGAGGGAGGGTCAGGAGGGAGAGGATATATGTATATGCATAGCTTACTTATGTTGTTAATTTTCCTGGAGGGCACATTGCCCAGGCCAGATGGACAGATTTGTTTCTAGTTCCAGCTGGTGAAGTCCTGTCTGGTAAGATTCTATCCCATCCTACTTGAACACAGCACACAGTTTGCTTGTGAAGTGGGTGGTGAAGAATTAATCAGCAGTTCATTATGGTGGGCTGGGGTGAAGGGGCCACCCTGATACCTAAAACCTCCCTAATTAAGCACTACCACTAAAGGACATCTTTTTTAAAAGAAGAACTGTTATTATGATACAGAATGTAATAAAACAGGATGTCAAGAAGCCATTATGTCTCAATAGAGTTACTCAGTTACAGTATCAAGAATGCTGTGTTTCTCTCTGGATCCACTATCTTTAGAAAAGAAAAAGCCTGGTGTGTTGAAGTGTGATAAAAAGGAACGACCTTTGGCTTTCTGAAGAGGATCTCTCCATTTTTCAGTCCTCTTGTATGATGAAGTCACTCATAATCAATTCCATTTGCAGTCTTTGGACTGAGCTTCGTTGCAAAAGTTGACTATTCACTGGGGCAGAAAGGGGGTGGTGAGCACCCAGAGAGAGAGGTGTGCAAAGTTTCTTACACAAGGAGCCTCCAATTCAGTATACGGGATCTTCTTGTTTTATTTATTTTTTATGAACATTCTAAAGGGAGCTAAGCATTTCCACAGAAAAGTACCTTTCCACAGAGTGTGGTAGAGACATCATCAAAGAATAAGGATACCTGGCTTGTCATACAGAATGAAGTAAGTCAGAAAGAGAAAAATAAATATTGTATACTAACACATATATATGGAATCTAGAAAAATGGTAGGGATGAACCTATTTGCAGGGCAGGAATTGAGACACGGATGTAAAGAACAGACATGTGGACACAGTGGGGGGAGGAGAGGCTGAGATAAATTGAGAGAGCAGCATTGACAAATATACACTACTGTGCATAAAATAGACGGGTTGTGGGAAGCTGCTTAATAGCACTGGGAGCTCAGCTTGGTGCTCTGTGATGATCCAAATGAGACAGACAGGCTGGGGTCGGAGGGAGGGTCAGGAGGGAGAGGATATATGTATATGCATAGCTTACTTATGTTGTTACAAGGCAGAAAATAACGCAACACTGTTAGCAATTATATTCCAATTAAAAAATAAAAACATTTAAACTTCCTCTTAAAATGACTATTAATCATTTTTAAACTCTGCTTCCCAGACTTCACTCTTCCTTCTCTAGAGTCCAGCCATATCAAGGGGAAGCGTCTCTGCTTACTGCTGTTCCCTGTCTTCCTGTAAGGTAAGGAAGACACTTCTTCCCCTGTAAATCCTCACTTCCTTCTTGCCTCCGCTCCTAACACAAAACATGCTGCTGCTAACATAAAATTCTCAAAGGCCAATCACTGCTATTCCTTTTTGCCTCAGGCAAATGTCTTCTGGATTTTATCCTGGAGGCAACACAAACATTTCCCAAGAAAGACAGCACTGTTGTTGACTTCAGTTCAGTTCAGTTGCTCAGTTGTGCCGAACTCTTTGTGACCCCATGGACAGCAGCATGCTAGGCTACCCTGTCCTTCACCATCTGCCAGAGCTTGCTCAAATTCACCTCCATTGATTCAGTGATGCCATCCAACCATCTCGTCCTCTATCATCCCCTTCTCCTTTTGCCTTCTATTTTTCCCAACATCAAGGGCTTTTCCAAAGGAGTTGTCTCTGCACATTAGGTGGCCAAAGTATTGGAGTTTCAGCTTCAGCATCATTCCTTTCAATGAATATGCAGGGTTGGTTGTTTCCATTTAACAGATAAGAAAACTAAGTTACACAAAGGCTAAGTGACCTGTCCTGCCTATGGCGAAAATAATTTGGACAAAGAAGTTTAACCAACTACCAATCAATCAAGCAAAACAAACGTCAGCATGAACCACAGGAAAAAAAATGATAAACTGGACTTCATCAATTAAGTTCTGCTTTTCAAAAACCTCTGCTAAGAGTGGGAGTGAATGTGGACACAGTGGGGAGGGGAGAGGCTGAGATAAATTGAGAGAGCAGCATTGACAAATATACACTACTGTGCATAAAATAGACGGGTTGTGGGAAGCTGCTTAATAGCACTGGGAGCTCAGCTTGGTGCTCTGTGATGATCCAAATGAGACAGACAGGCTGGGGTCGGAGGGAGGGTCAGGAGGGAGAGGATATATGTATATGCATAGCTTACTTATGTTGTTACAAGGCAGAAAATAACGCAACACTGTTAGCAATTATATTCCAATTAAAAAATAAAAACATTTAAACTTCCTCTTAAAATGACTATTAATCATTTTTAAACTCTGCTTCCCAGACTTCACTCTTCCTTCTCTAGAGTCCAGCCATATCAAGGGGAAGCGTCTCTGCTTACTGCTGTTCCCTGTCTTCCTGTAAGGTAAGGAAGACACTTCTTCCCCTGTAAATCCTCACTTCCTTCTTGCCTCCGCTCCTAACACAAAACATGCTGCTGCTAACATAAAATTCTCAAAGGCCAATCACTGCTATTCCTTTTTGCCTCAGGCAAATGTCTTCTGGATTTTATCCTGGAGGCAACACAAACATTTCCCAAGAAAGACAGCACTGTTGTTGACTTCAGTTCAGTTCAGTTGCTCAGTTGTGCCGAACTCTTTGTGACCCCATGGACAGCAGCATGCTAGGCTACCCTGTCCTTCACCATCTGCCAGAGCTTGCTCAAATTCACCTCCATTGATTCAGTGATGCCATCCAACCATCTCGTCCTCTATCATCCCCTTCTCCTTTTGCCTTCTATTTTCCCAACATCAAGGGCTTTTCCAAAGGAGTTGTCTCTGCACATTAGGTGGCCAAAGTATTGGAGTTTCAGCTTCAGCATCATTCCTTTCAATGAATATGCAGGGTTGGTTGTTTCCATTTAACAGATAAGAAAACTAAGTTACACAAAGGCTAAGTGACCTGTCCTGCCTATGGCGAAAATAATTTGGACAAAGAAGTTTAACCAACTACCAATCAATCAAGCAAAACAAACGTCAGCATGAACCACAGGAAAAAAAATGATAAACTGGACTTCATCAAAAGTTTAAAGTTCTGCTTTTCAAAAACCTCTGCTAAGATAATGAAAAGAGAAACCACAGGCTCAGAAGAAACATTTATAAACCATGTATCTGACAAAGATACTATATCTAGAATATATAAAGAACTCTCAAAAGTCAATAAGAGGGAAATAAAGAAACCAGTAAGAAATGCATAAAGATATGAATAGGCACTTCAGTCAGAAAGTAATACAAATGGCAAATAAGCATATAAAAAAACGCTCATCCTCACTAGCCTCAAGTAATGGGATGCAAGCCTCACTGCAGGTTCTGAGTGTTCTGGGGAGGATGAGGAGGAACTCTCATGTGTCGCTGGTCAGAATGCAAAAAATACAGACACCCTAGGAAGAATTTTGTTCACCATACACTTATCATATAAACGAGTGATTTTACCCCTGGGTATGTTCCCAAGAGTAATGAAGACACAATTCCATGCAAAAACTAGCTCATGAATGTCTGTGGTAGCTTACTCATAACCCTCCAAACTGAAAACAACTCAATGTCCAATGGCTAGTGAATGAATAATCTATGATAACTCTATAAAATGGAATACTTCTCAACAATAAAAAGAACTAAGGCACTCCTAGCAGCAAAGTAAGACTGAAACTTACAATCATTACAGTAAGTGAAAGCAGTCAAATTCCAAAGGCTCCATATTTTATAATTACATTTATATGGCATCCTAGAAAAGGCAGAACTGAAAGAACAGAGAATAGATCAATGTTTGTCAGGGGCTAAGTGTGAGTGTGTTGGGGGGATGGTGACTACAGAGGATGTCAGGGAACTCCGTGGGAGGAGGTGAGATTTCTGTCTCTTGATGTGGTATTGGTTACCTGAGAGTATGGGGGTAGTGGTCATGGTTTAGTCACTAAGTTGTCTCCGACTCTTACAACCCCATGGACTGCAGCCCACCAGGCTCCTCTGCCTATGGGATTCTCCAGGCAAGAGTACTGAATTTGGTTGTCTTCTTGACAGGGGATCTTCTTGACCCAGGGATTGAACCCTCGTCTCCTGCAATGGCAGGCAGATTCCTTACCCCTGAGCCACCAGGGAAGCTCCACCTGAGAGCATACATTTGTCAAAATTCATACATAGAATGATATACCAAATTAATGAACTTTATTGTATACAATTTATACCTTCAAATATTTTTTAAATGATAAATGTGAGGAAGGATTTTGTGACAAATACTCTATTTTACGTTCGTTCCTTCTCTATCAGATCCTTCCCAGGGTGATTCTGCATATCAGATGCCACCCAATAGCTCGAAAATCTAGACATAAATAGTGAGGTCTTTATTCATACTGTGGTGAGGGGGTGGCATAAAGGAAAATCTGGCTGTTTTAGGACAGTGTATTCTTTGCCGTGACTGAGTTAGCCCAGAGAAGTGCTAAGGTTGTGGAGGGAGACTCAGAAAGCTCCCTACTAAGCCTTCACTGGAGCTGAAGCTTGTGGAACAATTAGAATGTAAGGGGGGAGGGCATCTGGTGTAAGAAACAGCAGGAGCCACGCAGAGGAGGGCAGCACAGCCTCAAAGGCAGTGGGTCCTCTCCTCCTCCCTCTGCAGTTGCTGTTGCTGGGATCAAACAACCCCTGGGGCTTCACTGACCGGCCCTGAACCCTCCATGAACAGAAGGAAGGCTGGTTCCCTCACCTCCTTCCCTCACAGCAAAGACATTTAGAAAATGCTTGGGGAATTCTGCCTGAGTCAAATTCCAACCGGTGAACATTGAAAATGCAGAGGACATGATTAAAATAGAAAATCCTCTTAGGTAGATGCCATAGCAATGATTGTTAACAGTGACTCTTCGATGGGCTCTAAAGTTAACAGATGAAATTTATGAAGAGGACAGGAATGTTTACACAGCCTCAAAGAATTTCCTTACAACATTTTACCAAAGGAAAAACCGGAGAAACTACAATGAAGAAACAGTAAGAGTAAGCCTCATCAAAAATAAAACAGGTTGATACTATGTTTCCTCAACATGATACCGTGACAGGGCAAAGCACACACTGAGTATCACCCCATTGGGGATTAAGATGTCAACATATGAATTTGGGGGGCACAAACATTCACTCTATAACAAATGCATGATCTATTTCTAAGAGAAACATTGAAAAAACTCAAATCTAAGGATATTCCATGAAATAACTGATCAATATCCTTCAAAAGATTCCATATATATGTATTAATATATGATACTTTAATGCATATATACAGAATCTAGAAAAATGATACTGATGAACCTATTTGCAGGGCAGGACTAGAGACTCAGACCTAGAGAACAGACTTGTGGGCACAGAGAGGGAAGGAGAGGATGGGACAAATTGAGAGAGCAGCCTTGAAATGTATATATTACTATATGTAAAATAGATAGCTACTGGGAAGTTGCTGTATTGCATAGGCAGCTCAGCCTGGTGCTCTGTGATAACCCAGAGGGGTGAGATGGGGTGGGAGGGGGGTGGGAGGGGGAGGAGACATATGTATAGCTATGGCTGATTCATGTTGATGTATGGCAGAAACCAACACAACATTGCAAAGCAATTATCCTCTAATTAAAAAAAAAACTTTACAGGCAATACAAAAAATATCCTCGAGCAGTTCCAAGACCATGAAAAAGAAAGAAAAACCATGATAGGTGGGAAAAGGAAGAAGACACAGCAACTAATCGCAAACTGTGATTAGATTCTGGGTCAGAAAAATGGCATTAATGGGGAAACTGGCTGCATTCAAATAAAGTCTGTGGGTTAGTTGATAGTATTGCATCAATATTCATTTCTTGACTTTTTTCCCCAATTGTATATTCTTTTTTTTGAAATGTTGACCTCTTTTATTGTTTTTTTATTTATTTATTTTCATCCATCTCTATCCTTTTTTGGCCTGTGTGGGCCTCACATTGCAGTGGCCTCTCTCACTGTAGAGCACCGGCTCTGGGCGCATGTGCTCCAGAGGACTGGCTCACAATTGGACACACAGATCCAGCTGTTTTGCAGCACGTGGGATCTTCCCAGGCCAGGGATCGAACCAGTGTCCCTTGCACTGCAGGTGGACTCTTTACCCACTGGACCACCAGGGAAGCCCTCATTTCTTGACTTTTATAACTGAGCAGAACTCTGTTAGATGCCAATATTAAGGAAAGCTGAAGGGCTTATGAGAACTCTCTGAACTATATTTGTGACTTTTCTGTAAAATTATTTTGTCAAAAATTTAAAAGGTAATGTTTTCTAAAACTTAGCAGGATATTGGTAGAACTTTTTACATCTGTGCACAAGGACATTCCTTCTATGTTAATTATTTTTATTTATTTATACTTTCCTTTAGATCTAACAAAATGCAATTATGAGCTTTTGAGAGTCCCTTGGACTGCAAGGAGATCACACCAGTTAATAACCCTGACTATTCATTGGAAGGACTGATGCTGAAGCTGAAGCTCCAATACTTTGGCCACCTGATGTGAAGAGATAACTCATTGGAAAAGCCCCTGATGTTGGGAAAAATAGAAGGCAAGAGGAGAAGGGAACAGCAGAGGACAAGATGGTTGGTTGGCATCACTGAGTCAATGGACAGAGTTTGAGCAAGTTCTCAGGGAAGGCAAATGACAGGAAGCTTGCTTGCTGCAATCCATGGTGTCTCAAAGAGTCGGACAAGACTGAGTGACTGAACTGAATTGAACAAGAGGCAACAAAACCATCTTGTAACAGAAACACACTCTTACTTTGACTTTTTGTCTTGAAACATGATAGGATCACATATTCAAAAGTCACATAGTCCATATCAGGTCTCAGGGGTCTCAAAACTTAACTCCCTCAGGTGTGAGGAAACCCATGCTATAGGCTACATTCCACATACAGTCAATGTTACAAAATTCTCAGGAGCAGTCCCACCTGCTGTGGAATAGAATACATCTGTGACTCGGTTGCAAGTCAGAGAGTATCCCTCTCAGACGTGGATTTTAAACTGCAAATCAGGAAACTAGGGCTCAGAGTCAAGATTATGGACAGAAGCCAATAGGCTGGCTCGGCTGTCTTCACTGACGATTCCCTGACGTCAGGCTTCTGTAAGAATGTTGAATTCTCTCATGTGCTCCTATGCTCTCTTTAGCTCTCTCACACACTGTCGTTTTTGTTTCTATCTGAAGAACTAAAGGACAAGCTGAAAGAACCCATTTTTCTCGATAACCTTCAGTGTATAAAGCTAAAGTGGGTTATATGATTCTATTGCAATCAAAGTATGTAGAATGAGTCCTTTCTCATGCCACCAAAAACGTAAGGGACTGTCAGTGTTTACTCGGCCCTATATCCATTTACTTTCATCTCCCTGGGGTAATTAGCTCTCCTTCACCTTGTGCAATCTTAGTGGGACAACAAACCCAAGTGCTTGCATATACATACAATAGTTGCTGATGACCTTGAGGGCTCCTGCTAGATCCTTTCTTTTGCCTTGGTATATCCAAGGGCACCCTTTATGTCGTGATGTTGATATCTTCATTCTCAAACTGTGAAACCTGAGGTGAGTAATGCATGAAGCAAAAATTGCTACAGTTTATTTCTCCAGTGGTTTTGCCCCTGTGAGGCTGGGAAGATGGCCCTGCTGAGGAGGCTCTCTGAGTTTCCTGGGTCTTACTTTTTTCAAATCCAGTTCTTCATTTTCATCCTAGAAGCTGGACCATATCATTTCAGTAAATACTCTGATAACAAAACCAGACAGTGCGTATGGGCTCAGTCAGGTCTGACTTTGCAACCCTATGGACTTCTCTGTCCATAAGTCCACCAGGCGTCTCTGTCCATGGAATTCTCCAAGCAAGAATACTGGAGTGGGTTTCCATTTCCTCCTCCAGGGTATCTTCCCAACCCAGAAATCAAACCCGAATCTCCTATGTCTCTTGCATTGGTTGGTGGATTCTTTACCACTGAGCCACCTAGGAAGCCCCCCAAACAGACAAAGACAGTACAAAAAATAAAACTACAGGCTATTTTTTTTGATAAATACAATGCAAAAATCTACAACAAAATATTAGCAAACTAAATCCAACAGTGCATAGAAAGGATCAAATTGGATCCACGACAATCAAATTGGATTCCTCCCAGGGTCAAAAGGATGGTTCAACATACACAAGTCAATCAATGTGACACAGCACATCAACAAAAGAAAAGACGAAAACCACATGATCATCTCAATAGGAGCAAAAAAAAGCATCTGACAAAATTCAACATCCATTCATGATAAAAACTATCTCTTTAGCTCCAATTTTTTCTTCAAAATAAGGACAAGCTGAAAGAACCCATTTTTCTCGATAACCTTCAGTGTATAAAGCTAAAGTGGGTTATATGATTCTATTGCAATCAAAGTATGTAGAATGAGTCCTTTCTCATGCCACCAAAAACGTAAGGGACTGTCAGTGTTTACTCGGCCCTATATCCATTTACTTTCATCTCCCTGGGGTAATTAGCTCTCCTTCACCTTGTGCAATCTTAGTGGGACAACAAACCCAAGTGCTTGCATATACATACAATAGTTGCTGATGACCTTGAGGGCTCCTGCTAGATCCTTTCTTTTGCCTTGGTATATCCAAGGGCACCCTTTATGTCGTGATGTTGATATCTTCATTCTCAAACTGTGAAACCTGAGGTGAGTAATGCATGAAGCAAAAATTGCTACAGTTTATTTCTCCAGTGGTTTTGCCCCTGTGAGGCTGGGAAGATGGCCCTGCTGAGGAGGCTCTCTGAGTTTCCTGGGTCTTACTTTTTTCAAATCCAGTTCTTCATTTTCATCCTAGAAGCTGGACCATATCATTTCAGTAAATACTCTGATAACAAAACCAGACAGTGCGTATGGGCTCAGTCAGGTCTGACTTTGCAACCCTATGGACTTCTCTGTCCATAAGTCCACCAGGCGTCTCTGTCCATGGAATTCTCCAAGCAAGAATACTGGAGTGGGTTTCCATTTCCTCCTCCAGGGTATCTTCCCAACCCAGAAATCAAACCCGAATCTCCTATGTCTCTTGCATTGGTTGGTGGATTCTTTACCACTGAGCCACCTAGGAAGCCCCCCAAACAGACAAAGACAGTACAAAAAATAAAACTACAGGCTATTTTTTTTGATAAATACAATGCAAAAATCTACAACAAAATATTAGCAAACTAAATCCAACAGTGCATAGAAAGGATCAAATTGGATCCACGACAATCAAATTGGATTCCTCCCAGGGTCAAAAGGATGGTTCAACATACACAAGTCAATCAATGTGACACAGCACATCAACAAAAGAAAAGACGAAAACCACATGATCATCTCAATAGGAGCAAAAAAAAAAAGCATCTGACAAAATTCAACATCCATTCATGATAAAAACTCTTACCAATGTGGGTATAAAGAGAACATATATCTGCATAATAGAAGCTATTTATGAAAAACCCACAGACAACATACTGCTCCACAGAGAAAAGCTGAAAGTTTTCCCACTAAAATCTGGAACAAGACAAGGATGGCACTCTCGCCACTTCTATTCAACATAGTGTCGAAAATCTTCACCACAGCAATTGGAAGAGAAAGAAGAAATAAAAGGTATTCACATTGGAAGGGAAGAGATAAATCTGTCATTATTTGGAGGTGACATGGCATTCGATATAGAGAGCCCTAAAGACTACACAAAAACTATTGGAATGAATAAACAAATCCAGCAAAGTAGCAGAATACAAGACTAACATATAGAAATCTGTTGCATTTCATTGCAATGAAATAACATTGAAAGAGAAAGTTAGGGCTTCCCTGGTGGTCCAGTGGGTAAGGACACCGCCTTGCAGTGCAAGGGATGCCGGTTCGATCCCTGGCCTGGGAAGATCCCATGTGCCGCAGAGCGGCTGACTGATGTGTCCAATTACTGAGCTGGAGCTCTGGAGCACATGTGCCCAGAGCCGGTGCTCTGCAACAACAGAGGCCACAGTGATGGGAGGCCCACAAGAGCCAAAGAACAAAGACGGATGAAAATAGAGAAATGAAAGACCAATAGAAGTGGCCCACGCGTCCCCCTCCCTCCCTAACCCCACCCCCCAAAAAAGAAATAAATAAAATAAATGTTTTAAAAAAAAAAAGAAAGAGAAAGTTCAAAAAAATCCCATTTAAAATGGCATCGAAAACACATTAGAACAGTCTCTCATACCATATACAAAAATAAACCCAAAATGGTTTAAAGATCTAAATATAGGACATGACTCCACAAATAATTCCTAGAAAGGGAACATAGGCAACATATTCCTGGACATAAATTGTAGCAACATTTTCTTAGATCAGTCTCCCAAAGCAAAAGAAATAAAAGCAGAAACCAACAAATGGGACCTAATCAAATTTAAAAGATCTTGCATAACAAAGGAAACCATAAACAAAACAAAAATGCAACTTACAGAATGGACTTCCCTGGTGGTCCAGTGGGTGAAGAGTCCACCTTGCAGTGCAAGTTTGATCTCTGGCCCAGGAAGATCCCACATGCTATGGAGAGGCTGGATGGGTGTGTCCAATTAGGAGCCAGCTCTCTGGAGCACATGCGCCCAGAACCAGTGCTCTGCAAGGAGAGAGGACACTGCAATGAGAGGCCCACATAGGCCAAAGAATGAAGATGAAAATAAATAAATAAATAAACAACCAATAAGAGAGGCCAAAATTAAAAAAAAAAAAAAAAAAAAAAAAAAAAACTTACAGAATGGGTGGGGGGGGGGGGGGATATTTGCAGAGCTACAACTCACAAGAGATCGTTATCCAAAACATACGAACAGCTCATACAACTCAATATCAAAACAAACAAAAAACTCAAAAATGGGAAGAAGACTTAAAAAGACATTTCTCCAAAAAAGACACAGAGTAGTCACATAAAAAAATGCTCTACACTGCTAATTATTAAAGAAAAGGAAATCCAAACTACAATGAGGTATCAATTCACACTGATCAGAATAGCCATTGTCCAAAAGTCTGCAAATAATAAATGCTGGAGAGGATGTGAGAACTCTCCTATAGTGTTGGTGGGAATGTAAATTGATATAGCTACTAAGGAGAACAGAATGCAGGTTTCTTAAAAACCTAAACATACAGGCACCATATGATCCAGCAATCCCACTCCTGGGCATATATCCTGAAAAGATAAAAACTCTATTTGAAAAGGTTTATGTACTCCAGTGTTCATAGCATCACTACTTACAACAGTGAAGACATAGGAACAACCCAAGTGTCCATCAACACACAACTGGTTTAAGGTGTGATGTAAACACCGAATAAAACAGTGTCTCCACTACATTTAAAAATTATATTTTTGCCAAGTCCAGAGCCAACTTTTTAAAACCTGTCTTTTCTTTTTAAGCCTTTAGTGAAATTTTACTGTTTGTGTTTTCTTGTGTTTGATTAGATATTTAGAAGGATGGGTAGAAGTAGATCTGAGAGGTTGGGGGAAAATGAAAATATTTGCCAAGAAGAGAAAGCTGTTTCTTTAATTGAACTTGGTTTAGAGAAAAAGTATTTAACTCTGTGAAAAGGGCTTTTGCTTTCTCTGACTTGAATTTTATTTTAATAACCCAGGAGCAGTGCTATGGACACATGCTCATGACCAACCTTAATTTAGATGTGTTTCCACTAACCCAAAGCACAAAAGGAGTGCTCCCATCAGGGCTGCTGGAGTGATGAGTGCAGGAATGAATAGGTTGGGAAGGGTACTCTGCTGTGATTCAAGAGACCATGACTTTTACAAGATTTTATAAAACTAAAATGGCCAATTAGAATAAAACCAGATGCTTCTCTCTCCCCCTTCTGAGACCCCACCTCCCCAGGTACAACCAAGGCTGAAGTGGCTGCCATCAGGGTCCACCTCTTCCACAGGAGCCCATATACATAAGTGACTGCTGTCAATAATCACTTTTTTAAATAAAGTTTGTTTTAAGATTTTTTTAAAGTCTTTTTTGAATTTGTTACAATATTACTTCTGTTGTTCATGTTCTGGTCTTTTGGTCATGAGGCATGTGGGATCTTAGCTCCTCAACTCGGAATCAATCCCACATTCCCTGCATTGGAAGATGAAGTCTTAACCATTGGACCACCAGGATGGTCCCAAACATGGCTCTTTTTTAATTTTGGGCCTTTTAAAATATTTATTTATTTATTTTCATCCATCTTTATTCTTTGGCCTGTATGGGCCTCCCATTGCAATGGGCTCTCTTGTTGCAGAGCACCAACTCTGGGTACACGCGTACTAGAGCGCTGGCTTGCAATTAGACACACCTGTCCAGCTGCTCCACTGCATGTGCAATCTTCCCAGAGCAGGGACCGAACCGGTGCCCCTGGCATTGCAAGGTGGACTCTTGACCCACAGGACCACCAGGGAAGCCCCATGCTTTTAAATAAGATTCACACATGCACAAAAAGCTAGCTAAGTGTATTTAAAGGATTACAACAAAAGTCCTGGGATGCTTTTCCTTCTATATTTTGTATCATAAGGAAAGAAGGGATGGAAAGCTGTCATTCCATGCCCAGCCTCAGACATGGGAGCCCAGCATGGAGGTCTGAGGTCTCTTCCTGAATCCCACCAGGGCATAGAACACAAACTAGAGCATCGTGGAGTGAGTTGACAGAAAGGGGGAGGACTGGTGAAGGGCTGGATGAGTATGGTTTGGGGACAATATGGTAAAAAGCTCTCACCTTCCTTCTCTTGAGAGTGTGTAGGTGGCAGAGGGACAACCATTTGAGAGAAGACGGAAGAGTAGTGAGTGCACAGACTACCTGCCATGTAAAAGGAATAAAGGAGGAAGTCCCAGGACTGAGAAGATGAATGACTGCTGGGCAGTGCGGCGGCCCTGGATGGAAGTCAGGTCTAGAAGGTGGCTAGTCAGTCAGGTAGGGGAGACCCTCCTGCACAAAACTTGGGTGAGACTAAGCCCAGGTGAAGGAGTTGGGATTGGAGCAGAGGGTGTGATGAGGCAGCAGGAAAGACAGGAATTACAGATCCTGGTTGCAGAGTGCTCTCTCCTCTTTCCCATGCAACAATCTGAGAAGTCAGGGATGATTTTAGCAGAGAACACACGCCAACCTTACTCATCCCTGAGGTGTGAAATCTGAAGCCACAGCTGAGTCATGCCGTGAACAGCATTCCATACTGACTGAGCCCAGACTCTTATTGGATGCACCTTCGTGCCTCCCCAAGTTGGCACCTCTGCTGCATTGCCTCACACATATAGCTCTGAGTCCAAAAATCTGTCTTTCTTGTTTAATGACCACATTTTTACATACTTGGTACATATATCTGTGAAATTAAGGAAGAAGGAAACTTGAGGTCAAATAAGACTTATCACGCAGAGATGGGGACCACCTTGCTTGCCAAACTTCCATCAGTTGCAATAACTGAGAAATTAGTGATGTGATACAACCTTGATCAAGGAATTTTCCAACCCTGAGTTTTCTTTTCTACAGAATAAAAACTGCTGTTAGTAGTAACAGCCTTTTCATATGGTGGTTATTCAATGACATGGAAAGCGCTTTGAGAAAACCTTGGGGTACTTAGATGCTCAGTAATAGGTAGCTATAAATCAGGTAATGAGCACATATAGTGCCATGTATCCAGTTCTGCCTCTCTTGTGAAGACTGTTGTCTTAGCCTCCATTGTCCAGAAAACAGAGGCTGAGTCAATAACTTACCTGCATCTCTTTTATTAAGGAGAATAATTCCAGGAAAACAGAAGTGAAGGCAAAGAATAGATCAGGGAGGTACCAATGAAAGGGCTACATCCCTGAAAGGACTAAAGTTTCATGTTAACATCAACTAACTTCATCACCTCAAGGGATCATCTTCTGAGAGGCCATAATGGCTCTTGCATCTTAAGACAGTCTGTGAGGAGAAGGTGAGGTGGGAAACAAAAGGGAGGAAAATTTATCCACCAACCCTCTATTTCCACTGATCAAAAGCTCATCCCCTGGGGCATTCATTCCCCTGCACTTTGGTGTGTGCCCCTGTGAGTTCCAAGCAGGTCCTGAGGTATCTGAAATCTCAATGGCAACTGAGAAACCCTATGTTGAAGATAAGAGGTTCAAGATGTGGGCTTGAAACAAGATGCCGTCAGATAATTCTTGAACAGTATCATGTGAGGCCATGGCAATTATGAGAATCTGTATGAAACTAGTCTCCATGTGAAAGCTGGAGAGAAAATGGCCAAGAGTCTTGGAGACAAGGGGATCTGAAGGGAACTAAAATTTTGTGACCTACCCCTGAGTCATGCCAACATTTCTGACTGCCCCTCTTATTGGATGCACCTTCGTGCCTCCACATTATAATAGCTCTGAGTCCAAAATCTGTCTTTCTTGTTTAATGACCACATTTTACATACTTGGTACATATATCTGTGAAATTAAGGAAGAAGGAAACTTGAGGTCAAATAAGACTTATCACGCAGAGATGGGGACCACCTTGCTTGCCAAACTTCCATCAGTTGCAATAACTGAGAAATTAGTGATGTGATACAACCTTGATCAAGGAATTTTCCAACCCTGAGTTTTCTTTTCTACAGAATAAAAACTGCTGTTAGTAGTAACAGCCTTTTCATATGGTGGTTATTCAATGACATGGAAAGCGCTTTGAGAAAACCTTGGGGTACTTAGATGCTCAGTAATAGGTAGCTATAAATCAGGTAATGAGCACATATAGTGCCATGTATCCAGTTCTGCCTCTCTTGTGAAGACTGTTGTCTTAGCCTCCATTGTCCAGAAAACAGAGGCTGAGTCAATAACTTACCTGCATCTCTTTTATTAAGGAGAATAATTCCAGGAAAACAGAAGTGAAGGCAAAGAATAGATCAGGGAGGTACCAATGAAAGGGCTACATCCCTGAAAGGACTAAAGTTTCATGTTAACATCAACTAACTTCATCACCTCAAGGGATCATCTTCTGAGAGGCCATAATGGCTCTTGCATCTTAAGACAGTCTGTGAGGAGAAGGTGAGGTGGGAAACAAAAGGGAGGAAAATTTATCCACCAACCCTCTATTTCCACTGATCAAAAGCTCATCCCCTGGGGCATTCATTCCCCTGCACTTTGGTGTGTGCCCCTGTGAGTTCCAAGCAGGTCCTGAGGTATCTGAAATCTCAATGGCAACTGAGAAACCCTATGTTGAAGATAAGAGGTTCAAGATGTGGGCTTGAAACAAGATGCCGTCAGATAATTCTTGAACAGTATCATGTGAGGCCATGGCAATTATGAGAATCTGTATGAAACTAGTCTCCATGTGAAAGCTGGAGAGAAAAAATGGCCAAGAGTCTTGGAGACAGATGAGCCTGTGATGATCTGAAGGGGAACTAAAATTTTGTGACCTACCTAGGTTTTGAAAAGCCCTTTTAAACATATTGGGCCGCTGGATTCGCTCTGCAATGGCCCACACTCTGTCTGTGGAGTGTGCTTTCTCTGAATCTGAATAAATCCATTTCTTACCTATCACTTTGTCTCTTGCTGAATTCTTCTCTGCAAAGAGACATGAAGAACCTGAAGCTCAGTGGGTCCAGACATTGGGCCAAACAAGAACATGCTTAAAAGTATGTATTCTCAAGAGGTTTTGGAGAAAGAACTTTAAAGATAAAATCTGCAGGGAGGGCTGCAGGGGAGACAATCTGAGGTTGTCCACATGTGAATGACTGCAGAAAAGAAGAAATTAACACATTTCCTCCTATTTTGCAAAAATAAATTCTCTTTTTACTTTCCTTTCCTTCTCTGTCCTATATAAAAATAAAAATAAAAAACAGCAAAGAAAAAAAAACCCAAAAAACATATTGAATTGTACGTCTCCACTTAAACAGTTCAAGAGTGGAGCTAGAGTGCCAACCTTCATGGACCCCCTAATATTCAAGCTTCTGTTTACTTGGCAGTGATTGGATTTTCTACCAATAAAATGCTCTTGTACAATGTCTTTCTTTGGAGAGACTATCTTCATTCAGTTTGTTATTAGATTTCGTGACAGTGGAATTCTTTGTCTCTCTTGCTGAAATGTGAAGGCTATTCACACAATCTGTCCAGCTCACATATTCAGTCTCAAACTCCTTGAGAGAAGAGGAGGCTCCTTGTATATCTTATACTTCTCCATGGCATCATTAGAGAATAACAAGCTTTCAATTAATATTTGTTGAGTGGGAAAACCTGCACTTTGGTGTGTCCCTGAGTTCCAAGCAGGTCCTGAGGTATCTGAAATCTCAATGGCAACTGAGAAACCCTATGTTGAAGATAAGAGGTTCAAGATGTGGGCTTGAAACAAGATGCCGTCAGATAATTCTTGAACAGTATCATGTGAGGCCATGGCAATTATGAGAATCTGTATGAAACTAGTCTCCATGTGAAAGCTGGAGAGAAAAAATGGCCAAGAGTCTTGGAGACAGATGAGCCTGTGATGATCTGAAGGGGAACTAAAATTTTGTGACCTACCTAGGTTTTGAAAAGCCCTTTTAAACATATTGGGCCGCTGGATTCGCTCTGCAATGGCCCACACTCTGTCTGTGGAGTGTGCTTTCTCTGAATCTGAATAAATCCATTTCTTACCTATCACTTTGTCTCTTGCTGAATTCTTCTCTGCAAAGAGACATGAAGAACCTGAAGCTCAGTGGGTCCAGACATTGGGCCAAACAAGAACATGCTTAAAAGTATGTATTCTCAAGAGGTTTTGGAGAAAGAACTTTAAAGATAAAATCTGCAGGGAGGGCTGCAGGGGAGACAATCTGAGGTTGTCCACATGTGAATGACTGCAGAAAAGAAGAAATTAACACATTTCCTCCTATTTTGCAAAAATAAATTCTCTTTTTACTTTCCTTTCCTTCTCTGTCCTATATAAAAATAAAAATAAAAAACAGCAAAGAAAAAAAAACCCAAAAAACATATTGAATTGTACGTCTCCACTTAAACAGTTCAAGAGTGGAGCTAGAGTGCCAACCTTCATGGACCCCCTAATATTCAAGCTTCTGTTTACTTGGCAGTGATTGGATTTTCTACCAATAAAATGCTCTTGTACAATGTCTTTCTTTGGAGAGACTATCTTCATTCAGTTTGTTATTAGATTTCGTGACAGTGGAATTCTTTGTCTCTCTTGCTGAAATGTGAAGGCTATTCACACAATCTGTCCAGCTCACATATTCAGTCTCAAACTCCTTGAGAGAAGAGGAGGCTCCTTGTATATCTTATACTTCTCCATGGCATCATTAGAGAATAACAAGCTTTCAATTAATATTTGTTGAGTGGGAGACAACCAAAGCACCAGACATTAGGAAATAATATTAAAGAAATTGTAGGGCAGCAATACAGTAGAATTTTCCACAGCACAGTTGTTAAAAAGAAGAAAAAAAAGGAGTTCTCTTCTAATATAGACCTGGAGAGAGAGAAAACAGTTATTTAATATTTTACTATTGTTTATTTGGCTATGCAAGGGATTTATTTTTTTGTTTGTTTTTGTTTTTACCTTTGTCAGCAAAGTGATATCTCTGTGCAAGGGATTTATTTTTAACTGTGGCATGTAGGATCCAGTTTCCAGACCAGGGATTAAACCTGGGCCCTCTGCATTGGGAGGCAGTGCATCTTAGCCACTGGACCAGCAGTGAAGTCCCATAGAAGGTTATTTTAAGTGAAATCAGCAAGTTGCAGAACTATGTGTATAGAATAATCCCATTTTGCTTGTATATACATACACACTTTTATATGGGTATGCACATTTAGAAATCTACCAAGTGTAGTTACTATGTTGTTAAAGGCTATTTTCTTGAAGGATGAGATTGGTAGAGGGGAAAGAATTTTCTCTTTTTATTTGTATTACTTGTGAGTTTTTTTCTGCAATAAACATTTATTAATTATGTACTCTAAAAGAGAAACAAGTAAAACAAGCCATGCTTTGAATGAATCATGGTTGTTTAATGACACAATAGAAAAAAATAATCTACTGGGTACAAATGATTCCTTAGTTTTGAGACTGAATTAGTCAGGTACCATCCTTTATTTAATCCTTCAGGGAAAGAATGCTAGTTTCATTTTTTGTTGTCCCTATGAGAGCCATTGAAACCTCTGCATTCTCAATTTCCCCCCAAATAACAGTGTTCTTGGCTGACTTGCTTGGCTATACATCATCGTATATGTAGCATCACTCTTTCTTTTGCAGAGAGTTCTGCTTGCAACTCTACTGAGGAGATTTAAAAAGCTCCTCACCCAATACTGGTCATTGGCTATGCATAATCAGCACGGTCATTTGCTTTTTAAAATTTTTATGTTTTCACTACCTAAGTCAACCCCAAACAGAAATATTCTCACATATTGCAAACAGTTCAACAGTAATACAGGAGTCTGATGCCCTGGAATAAATGGTCTCCACAGCCGAATGAATCCCACACAGAAAAGCATGATAAATATCTACTAAAATCCTTTAAAACAAGGGGGCATCTATTTCAGGTTCTTTTCATTTCTTAGATCTTTTGTGATGTCTCCCCACAATACTGAGAGAATTACCCAGAAAGAGCAGAGGAACGGGTGGAAATGTAGGCATTTTCTGGGTTTGTTTCAGCAGTTATAACACTCAGCCCCTCCAACATTTCCTAAACATTGTTGCCATCCCAGAAGAACCAGAATTTCATCTCATCCTTCATCCTTCATATACTTCCTAATCTCACTCTTCCCCACACAACCTTGATTCTCAGATATGCTAAATGGCAGGCACTTACCCCAGCCACCAGAGAAGTTTTGGAAATTTTATGTGTATAGAATAATCCCATTTTGCTTGTATATACATACACACTTTTATATGGGTATGCACATTTAGAAATCTACCAAGTGTAGTTACTATGTTGTTAAAGGCTATTTTCTTGAAGGATGAGATTGGTAGAGGGGAAAGAATTTTCTCTTTTTATTTGTATTACTTGTGAGTTTTTTTCTGCAATAAACATTTATTAATTATGTACTCTAAAAGAGAAACAAGTAAAACAAGCCATGCTTTGAATGAATCATGGTTGTTTAATGACACAATAGAAAAAAATAATCTACTGGGTACAAATGATTCCTTAGTTTTGAGACTGAATTAGTCAGGTACCATCCTTTATTTAATCCTTCAGGGAAAGAATGCTAGTTTCATTTTTTGTTGTCCCTATGAGAGCCATTGAAACCTCTGCATTCTCAATTTCCCCCCAAATAACAGTGTTCTTGGCTGACTTGCTTGGCTATACATCATCGTATATGTAGCATCACTCTTTCTTTTGCAGAGAGTTCTGCTTGCAACTCTACTGAGGAGATTTAAAAAGCTCCTCACCCAATACTGGTCATTGGCTATGCATAATCAGCACGGTCATTTGCTTTTTAAAATTTTTATGTTTTCACTACCTAAGTCAACCCCAAACAGAAATATTCTCACATATTGCAAACAGTTCAACAGTAATACAGGAGTCTGATGCCCTGGAATAAATGGTCTCCACAGCCGAATGAATCCCACACAGAAAAGCATGATAAATATCTACTAAAATCCTTTAAAACAAGGGGGCATCTATTTCAGGTTCTTTTCATTTCTTAGATCTTTTGTGATGTCTCCCCACAATACTGAGAGAATTACCCAGAAAGAGCAGAGGAACGGGTGGAAATGTAGGCATTTTCTGGGTTTGTTTCAGCAGTTATAACACTCAGCCCCTCCAACATTTCCTAAACATTGTTGCCATCCCAGAAGAACCAGAATTTCATCTCATCCTTCATCCTTCATATACTTCCTAATCTCACTCTTCCCCACACAACCTTGATTCTCAGATATGCTAAATGGCAGGCACTTACCCCAGCCACCAGAGAAGTTTTTGGAAATATTGTCATGTCAAGGAGGGCTTCCCACATGATGCAGTGGTAAAGAATCTGCCTGCCAATGCACGAGGCACACGTTTGATCCCTGAGTAGGGAAGATAGCCTGGAGGAAGAAATGGAAACTCATTTCAATATTCTTGCCTGGAAAATCCCATGGACAGAGTAGCCTGGCAGGCTACAATCCATCAGATTGCAAATAATTGGACATGACTGAGTGACTGAGCACACATGCAATGTCAAGGAAGGCTCAGGTAAGTCCTGTGAAAATAAGAGAAAGGTCAAAGGTAGCTCCCTGGAGTTTTAGCAGAATGCCAAGGAACCTCAGTTCAGAATTAGAAGGAACATTTTGTTATGCTAGACACTAGAAGAGAACACAAAGCCCGTTAAAGAATCCAAGTAATAAAAGCCAACAAGAATTTGATAGAACATATATTCATTGAAATAAAATCACTACTTCTCCAGATTTTTGACACTCACACCTTCACTTTTCTTAAGTAAAAAAGAATGAAGAAGAGTGTAGTCATAAAACATAAGCAGATTTTCCATTTTACACAAAGGAGAACAATGAGCTTGAATGGACAAAAGAAACCCACATCTTGGGTTTCCCTGGTAGCTCAGTGGTGAAGAGTTAGCCTGCCAATGCAGGGATCATGGGTTCGATCCATGATCCAGGAAGATCCCACATGCTGTGGAGCAACTATGCCCCTAAGCCACAACTGTTAAGCCTGTGCTCTAGAGCCTCAGAATCGCAACTATTGAGCCTATGTGCCGCAACTACTGAAGCCCGTGTGCCCTAGAGCCCGAGCTCCACAACAGGAGAAGTCACTGCAACAAGAAGCCTGCTCACCTCAACTAAAGAGTAGCCCCCACTCACAACTAGAGAAGAGCCTGTGGTAGCAGTGAAAACCCAGAATAGCCAAAAATGAATACATAAATAAAATGATAAAAAAAAGAAATCCACATCTTGATTTTTCAGTCTTCTGAAACACTATATATCATTTATTTCTGTTATGAATTTAGGCAAGACTTGACAGTCATATTGATAGAATCTGTGACATTGGAACCAATAGAAATGATAGATATACCACATTAAAGCTTTTGCAGAGATCTCAAAATACTGTTGACATTCATCACTATTCAAAATTATAGTAGTTAATGGACTACTGGATAATGCTATTTCATGTATTAATAAAGAATCAATATCCTGTGATATAAAAAATTTTGTAGTATTTGACACCTGCATTTCAAAATAATTTTTGGTACTTCTATGTATTTTATGCCTCAAAAGACACTATTTTGAGAAGGAATCCATGGGCTTCAACTAACTGCAAATACATGAGAGTTTCAACTGGGACCAGAGAAACCACTCAACTGAGTCCAGCCAACACTGCCTACCAACATTATAGTAAAAATGGAATGGTTCTACTCTGAGCCACCAACTTTTGGAATGGTTAGTGATACAGGAATACATAACCAATAAATATCTCTTCATGGATCACTGCCTTATCTTGGTGAAGGGGTTTGTGTAACTCAATGAAACTATGAGCCATGCCATGCAGAGCCATCCAAGACAGATGGATCATAGTGAAGAGTTCCAACAAAACATGATCCACTGGAGGAGGATATGGTAACCCATTCCAGTGTTCTTGCCATGAGAAGCCCATGAATAGTGAGCTCCCCCAGGTCAGAAAGTGTCCAGTATACTACTGAGGATGAGTGGAGGGCAATTACTAACAACTCCAGAAAGAATGAAGCAGCTGGGCCAAAACAGAAATGACGCTCAGTTGTGGATGAGTCTGGTGGTATAAGTGAAGTCTGATGCTGTTAAGAACAATACTGCATAGGAACCTGGAATGCTAGGTTCATCAGTCAAGGTAAATTGGACATGGTCAAGCATGAGATGCCGAGACTGAACATCTACGTCTTAGGAATGAGTGAACTAAAATGAACAGGAATGGGTGAATTTAATTCAGATGACAATTACATCTATCACTGTGGGCAAGAATCCCTTAGGAGAAATGGAGGGACTCACAACTAGAGAAGAGCCTGTGGTAGCAGTGAAAACCCAGAATAGCCAAAAATGAATACATAAATAAAATGATAAAAAAAAGAAATCCACATCTTGATTTTTCAGTCTTCTGAAACACTATATATCATTTATTTCTGTTATGAATTTAGGCAAGACTTGACAGTCATATTGATAGAATCTGTGACATTGGAACCAATAGAAATGATAGATATACCACATTAAAGCTTTTGCAGAGATCTCAAAATACTGTTGACATTCATCACTATTCAAAATTATAGTAGTTAATGGACTACTGGATAATGCTATTTCATGTATTAATAAAGAATCAATATCCTGTGATATAAAAAATTTTGTAGTATTTGACACCTGCATTTCAAAATAATTTTTGGTACTTCTATGTATTTTATGCCTCAAAAGACACTATTTTGAGAAGGAATCCATGGGCTTCAACTAACTGCAAATACATGAGAGTTTCAACTGGGACCAGAGAAACCACTCAACTGAGTCCAGCCAACACTGCCTACCAACATTATAGTAAAAATGGAATGGTTCTACTCTGAGCCACCAACTTTTGGAATGGTTAGTGATACAGGAATACATAACCAATAAATATCTCTTCATGGATCACTGCCTTATCTTGGTGAAGGGGTTTGTGTAACTCAATGAAACTATGAGCCATGCCATGCAGAGCCATCCAAGACAGATGGATCATAGTGAAGAGTTCCAACAAAACATGATCCACTGGAGGAGGATATGGTAACCCATTCCAGTGTTCTTGCCATGAGAAGCCCATGAATAGTGAGCTCCCCCAGGTCAGAAAGTGTCCAGTATACTACTGAGGATGAGTGGAGGGCAATTACTAACAACTCCAGAAAGAATGAAGCAGCTGGGCCAAAACAGAAATGACGCTCAGTTGTGGATGAGTCTGGTGGTATAAGTGAAGTCTGATGCTGTTAAGAACAATACTGCATAGGAACCTGGAATGCTAGGTTCATCAGTCAAGGTAAATTGGACATGGTCAAGCATGAGATGCCGAGACTGAACATCTACGTCTTAGGAATGAGTGAACTAAAATGAACAGGAATGGGTGAATTTAATTCAGATGACAATTACATCTATCACTGTGGGCAAGAATCCCTTAGGAGAAATGGAGTGGCTCTCATAGTCAACAAGAGTCCAAAATGCAGTACTTGAATGAAACCTCAGAATTGACAGAATGATTTCAGTTCATTTCCAAGGCAAACTATTCAACATCAGAGTAATCCAAGTCTATGCTCCTACCACTGATGTGAAGAAGCTGAAGCTGAAGCTGACTGGTTCTAGGAAGGTCTATAAGACCTACTAGAACTAACACTCCCCTCAAAAATGTCCTTTCCATCACAGAGTATTGGAATGTAAACATAGGAAGTCAAGAGATGAACAGAATAGTAGGCAAGTTTGACCTTGGAGTACAAAATGAAACAGGGCAAAGGCTAAAAGAGTTTTGTCAAGAGAACATGCCAGTCATAGAAAAAATGCTTTTCCAACAACCCAGGAGACAACTCTACACATGGTTATCACCAGATCATCAATACTGAAATCAGGTTGACTATCTTCTTTGCAGCTAAAAATGGATAAGCTCTATAGAGTCAGCAAAAACAACACCTGGAGCTGACTGTGACTCAGATCATGAGCACCTTATTGCAAAATTAAATTGAAGAAAGTAGGGAAAACCACTAGGCCATTCAGGTATGACCTTAACCAAATCCCTTATTCTTATACAATGGAGATGATGAATAGATTCAAGGGATTAGATCTGGAAGACAAGATGCCTGAAGAACTAAGGACAGAGGTTTATAACAATGCACAGAAGGCAGTGATCAAAACCACTGCAAAGAAAAAGAAATGCAAGAAGGCAAAGTGGTTGTATAATGAGGCTTTACAAATAACTGAGGAAAGAAGAGACGCGAAAGGCAAAGGAGAAAGGGAAAGATATACCCATCTGAATGCAGAGTTCCAGATTTTAACAAGGAGATATAAGAAGGTTTCCTCAAATGAACAATGCAAAAAAATAGAGAAAAACAATAGAATGGGAAAGACTAGAGATCTCTTCAAGAAAATTGGGGATATCAAGAGAATATTTTATGCAAGGATGGGTATGATAAAGGACAGAAACAGTAAGGACCTAACAGGAGCAGAAAAGATTAAGAAGAGGTGCCAAGAATACATGGAAAAACTATACAAAAAAAGTCTTAATGAGGCTGAATAACCACAAAGGTGTGGTCATTTACCTAGAGTGAAACATCTTATGAACTTGAGTGGACCTCAGGAAGCATTACTATCAACAAAGCTAGTGCAAGTGAAAAATTCCAGCTGAGCTATTTAAAATGCTAAAAGATGATGCTGTTAAAGTGCTACACTCAATATGTCAGTGAATTTGGAAAACTCAGCAGAGGCCACAGGACTGGAAAAGGTCAGTTTTCATTCCAATCCCAAAGAAAGGCATTGCCAAAATATGTTCAAACTACAGCACAATTGGGCTCATTTCACATGCTAGCAAAGTTATGCTCAAAATCCTTCAAGATAGGCTTCAGCAGTACATGAACTGAGAACCTATAGATGTACAAGCTGGGTTTAGAAAAGGCAGAGGAACCAGAGATCAAATTGCCAACATTCATTGGATCATAGAAAGAGGGAGGGAATTCCAGAAAAACATCTACTTCTGCTTCATTGACCACACTAAAGCCTTTGACTGTGTGGATCACAACAAACTGTGGAAAATTCTTAGAGATGGAAATCCTGGACCACCTTAACTATCTTCTGAGAAACCCATATGCAGGACAAGAAGCAACAGTTAGAACCAGGCATGGAACAATGGACTGGTTTAAAACTGGGAAAGGAGTATGACAAAACTATATACTGTCACCCTGGTTATTTAACTTCTGCCAGAGTACATCATGCTTAATGCTGGGCTGGATGAATCACACACTGGAATCAAGACTGCTGGGAAAAATATTAACAACCACAGATATGCAGATGATACCACTCCAATGGCAGACATTGAAGGGGAACTAAAGAGTCTCTTGATGAGGGTAAAAGAGGAGAGTGAAAAGGCTGGATTAAAACTTAGCATTCAAAACACTAAGAGTATGGCATCCATTCTCATCACTGCATGGCAAATGGAAGCAGTGACAAATTTTATTTGGGGCTATAAAATCACTGCAAATGGTGACTGCAGCCATGAAATTAAAATACCCTTGCACCTTGGGAGAAAAACTACAACAGACCTAGACAGCATATTAAAAAGCAGAGATATCACTTTGTCAACAAAGGTCTGTAGAGTCAAAGCTATGGTTTTTCCAGTAGTCATGTACAGATGTGAGACTGGGACCATAAAGAAGGCTGAGCACTGAAGATACCTGGCCAGGGAACTAGATCCCACATGATGCAACTAAAAATCCCACACGCCACAACAATTCTTTTGAACTGTGCTGCTGGAGAACTCTTGAGTCCCTTGGACTGCAAGGAGATCAAACCAGTCAATCCTAAAGGAAATCAATCCTGCATATTCATTGGAAGGACTAATGCTGACACCCCAATACTTTGGCCACCTTATGAGAAGAGCCGACTCATTGGAAAATATCCTGATGCTGGGAAAGATGGAGGGTAAGAGGAGAAGGTGGTGACAGAGGATAAGATGGTTAGACAACATCACTGACTCAATGGACATGAGTTTGAACAAGCTTTGGGAGATAGTGAAGGACAGGGAAGCCTGACCTGCTGCAGTTCTTGGGGTTGCAAAGAGTTGGACGTGGCTTAGTAACTGAACAACAAAGGATATCCCTACTATTATGTGTTTAACATTTCTCTCTAAAGCAACTTTTCCACTTAATTTTTAAGTAGTCTTTGTAGCACTGCACAAATAGAAAAAAAAAAGTTCACTTGACACAGTGGAAGGTAACCAAAATAAATACAGCAAAACCACAAAAGAATGCTACTACATTTTAGCTAAATATGTTGTCTGAGAAGGTTCTTTTCCTTTTAGGAAAGAGAGTTGAGCACTAGAGTTGTGATAAAGTCATGTCACTTTCAAAGTAAGACCTTCTCTTTGATGAGAGCAGAGAGAACAAAAGAGAAAGATGTAATTTCATGTCATTTAATTCCCGTCCCTTCTCCTTTATAAGCAGAACTCTCTGTGAGTGAGCTTGGCCCATATTTTGGGAAGCACTGGTGAGGACAGGACAGTCTGACTGAACTAACAGAACAATGAAATCTTTGGATAAGATAGTGCTTTATCTCCTAATTTGGGATGGCCACACCACAGACATTCCACCCAGACAACGGATATGAAGAATATGAGATGTCACAGGCCAACTGGTTCTTCATGCACATGAGAAAACCAAGGTCCCGTGAGGTTAGACACCTTGGTCAGGGTTGCAAAGTGAATCAAGGACACAGGGCCTTGTATATGAGAGTGATTTTGAACAATTTCACTCCCACCACCAGGGCACAGAATTCTCATGATATATAGATGTTCAGGTCTCATCTGTTAAATTAAAGTGGCTAAGACTCCATGCTCCCCATGCAGGTGGCCACCTTATGAGAAGAGCCGACTCATTGGAAAATATCATTGGAAGGACTAATGCTGACACCCCAATACTTTGGCCACCTTATGAGAAGAGCCGACTCATTGGAAAATATCCTGATGCTGGGAAAGATGGAGGGTAAGAGGAGAAGGTGGTGACAGAGGATAAGATGGTTAGACAACATCACTGACTCAATGGACATGAGTTTGAACAAGCTTTGGGAGATAGTGAAGGACAGGGAAGCCTGACCTGCTGCAGTTCTTGGGGTTGCAAAGAGTTGGACGTGGCTTAGTAACTGAACAACAAAGGATATCCCTACTATTATGTGTTTAACATTTCTCTCTAAAGCAACTTTTCCACTTAATTTTTAAGTAGTCTTTGTAGCACTGCACAAATAGAAAAAAAAAAGTTCACTTGACACAGTGGAAGGTAACCAAAATAAATACAGCAAAACCACAAAAGAATGCTACTACATTTTAGCTAAATATGTTGTCTGAGAAGGTTCTTTTCCTTTTAGGAAAGAGAGTTGAGCACTAGAGTTGTGATAAAGTCATGTCACTTTCAAAGTAAGACCTTCTCTTTGATGAGAGCAGAGAGAACAAAAGAGAAAGATGTAATTTCATGTCATTTAATTCCCGTCCCTTCTCCTTTATAAGCAGAACTCTCTGTGAGTGAGCTTGGCCCATATTTTGGGAAGCACTGGTGAGGACAGGACAGTCTGACTGAACTAACAGAACAATGAAATCTTTGGATAAGATAGTGCTTTATCTCCTAATTTGGGATGGCCACACCACAGACATTCCACCCAGACAACGGATATGAAGAATATGAGATGTCACAGGCCAACTGGTTCTTCATGCACATGAGAAAACCAAGGTCCCGTGAGGTTAGACACCTTGGTCAGGGTTGCAAAGTGAATCAAGGACACAGGGCCTTGTATATGAGAGTGATTTTGAACAATTTCACTCCCACCACCAGGGCACAGAATTCTCATGATATATAGATGTTCAGGTCTCATCTGTTAAATTAAAGTGGCTAAGACTCCATGCTCCCCATGCAGGTGGCCTGGGTTCGATCCTTGGTCAGAGAACTAGATTCCACATGCTGCAACTAAAAATACCACATGCCACAACAAAGATAAAAGATTCCAAGTGCTACAACTTAAGACCTGATGCAACCAAATAAATAAATAAATATTAAAAAAAAAGAAAAAAAGAATCTGCCTGTGATGCAGGAGACACTGGTTCGATCCCTGAGTGGGGCAGATCCCCCTTCAGTATTCTTGCCTGGAGAATCCCATGGACCGAGGAGCCTGGGGTCACAAAGAGTTGGACATGACTGAAGTGACTGAGCACACACCCATGCCAATATTAATAACATTAATCAGTAGCTGAGGATATAAGAACCTGGGCTCTGGATTTGAATTTTGTCTCCTTGAGCATTCCGGATTTCCTATCAGAGCAGCTAAATCAGTCTCTCTGAGCTTCAATTTCTTCTTTTGTAGAATGTGTATTCAAAAGTATTCACAACATACTTTATTCTGAGAACTAAAGGAGACAATACAACTATCAAGAATTCTACCTGGTTCACAGTAAGTTTGTTACATAGCACCTTTGTTGCATACTAAGTATAACAAGTCCTCAGTAAATTAGCTGATGAAGACAAGGATGACACTGATGAGGAGGAAACTACAGTAAACTACAGAAAACTACAGTAAAGCAGAGAAATAGACTCAGCAAACTACAGTAAAGCAGAAACTACAGTAAAGCAGAGAAATAGACTTCCTTGTTTAAAACAGGGCTGCCCTGGTGACTCAAATGGTAAAAAATCTGCCTACAAAGCAGCACACCCGAGTTTGATCCCTGGGTCAGGAAGATCCCCTGAAGAAGAGAATGGCAACCCACTCCAATATTCTTGCCTGGAGAATTCCATGGACAGAAGAGCCTGGACGGTTACAGTCCATGGGATCTCAAAGAGTCGGCAAGCATGCTATGTGACAAAGGTAGAACCCTGACATTATCTTTGGGTTCATAATATTGCTTCCACAAAACACATTCAAATAAAATATGACTTTGGCTGTTGATGTTAATCATAAAACATTGTATATGAGAGTGATTTTGAACAATTTCACTCCCACCACCAGGGCACAGAATTCTCATGATATATAGATGTTCAGGTCTCATCTGTTAAATTAAAGTGGCTAAGACTCCATGCTCCCCATGCAGGTGGCCTGGGTTCGATCCTTGGTCAGAGAACTAGATTCCACATGCTGCAACTAAAAATACCACATGCCACAACAAAGATAAAAGATTCCAAGTGCTACAACTTAAGACCTGATGCAACCAAATAAATAAATAAATATTAAAAAAAAAGAAAAAAAGAATCTGCCTGTGATGCAGGAGACACTGGTTCGATCCCTGAGTGGGGCAGATCCCCCTTCAGTATTCTTGCCTGGAGAATCCCATGGACCGAGGAGCCTGGGGTCACAAAGAGTTGGACATGACTGAAGTGACTGAGCACACACCCATGCCAATATTAATAACATTAATCAGTAGCTGAGGATATAAGAACCTGGGCTCTGGATTTGAATTTTGTCTCCTTGAGCATTCCGGATTTCCTATCAGAGCAGCTAAATCAGTCTCTCTGAGCTTCAATTTCTTCTTTTGTAGAATGTGTATTCAAAAGTATTCACAACATACTTTATTCTGAGAACTAAAGGAGACAATACAACTATCAAGAATTCTACCTGGTTCACAGTAAGTTTGTTACATAGCACCTTTGTTGCATACTAAGTATAACAAGTCCTCAGTAAATTAGCTGATGAAGACAAGGATGACACTGATGAGGAGGAAACTACAGTAAACTACAGAAAACTACAGTAAAGCAGAGAAATAGACTCAGCAAACTACAGTAAAGCAGAAACTACAGTAAAGCAGAGAAATAGACTTCCTTGTTTAAAACAGGGCTGCCCTGGTGACTCAAATGGTAAAAAATCTGCCTACAAAGCAGCACACCCGAGTTTGATCCCTGGGTCAGGAAGATCCCCTGAAGAAGAGAATGGCAACCCACTCCAATATTCTTGCCTGGAGAATTCCATGGACAGAAGAGCCTGGACGGTTACAGTCCATGGGATCTCAAAGAGTCGGCAAGCATGCTATGTGACAAAGGTAGAACCCTGACATTATCTTTGGGTTCATAATATTGCTTCCACAAAACACATTCAAATAAAATATGACTTTGGCTGTTGATGTTAATCATAAACATTGAGACAGTATCTGAACCAGGCTGAAGTAGGAAATTCACATGCAAATCTACGTGGAGACACTGCTCACCTTCTCCCTACCTTACTCTGTTACTCAGCTCCTCTTGCCTCATTTCCACATGCTGGAAACCTCTACAAATACCCGCAATACAACTACATTCTGGTTCCAAGAGTGACTCTGGCATTTGAACAAGATTCATACATGGCATGCTATTTTCATAAAATAATTGTTTTCCCAAAACAGCCTTATGAGAAAGTGAGGCCAGGAAGAACTTGCTATTCTCACTCACACCGGCACAGTGTGATGTCTGTTCACCCTGCCTGTGGGCTCAGGTATTCAGAACCTATGGTACAATTTTTTTTCTCTCTTTTGCTTTAAATGGCATTGCAAGTTTGCCTGCTGCCAAGTTTGATTTAAAATAAACCTCGACATGCAAAGGGATGGCACGATTTCCTTTGGTCCTTGTGTGAGACGAGGCAGGTTAATGAGTTGCCATGGTGATCATTTTTAGAGGTGAAATTGAATAATGGTAAAGAGAATCAGTGTGTGGAGTCAGATTTTAAGTTCAAATTCACATTCTGTCTCAGTATATGTTTGACTGACTCTTCGTAGATTAATTGGCCTTGCTTGATACAACATGTTCTCATGGGTAAAAAAGAGCCTAACAAAACTACCTTGGAGAGGTATTATTTTGACTAATAATACCGTACCCTGGTGTAGATATTATTAGCATCTTTTAATAGGTAAGTTATATAATATGCCCAAAGTCACACAGCTTGTCAATGGCAGAACTGGGAGGCCCAACTCAAGATTTCTGGGGATCAGCTGGACTTAATTAGATGGTTTTCACAGAAGGGTTCCTCATGTAGTTGTGTCAGACAGTGACCAAACTGGAGGCATCTCAAAGGCTTCCTTACTCTCTTGGCTGCAGGCTGGTGGCTCGATGTACCTTTATGTAGTTGTGTTACATGACAACCCACTCCAATATTCTTGTCTGGAGAATCCCATGGACAGAAGAGCCTGGACGGTTACAGTCCATGGGATCTCAAAGAGTCGGCAAGCATGCTATGTGACAAAGGTAGAACCCTGACATTATCTTTGGGTTCATAATATTGCTTCCACAAAACACATTCAAATAAAATATGACTTTGGCTGTTGATGTTAATCATAAACATTGAGACAGTATCTGAACCAGGCTGAAGTAGGAAATTCACATGCAAATCTACGTGGAGACACTGCTCACCTTCTCCCTACCTTACTCTGTTACTCAGCTCCTCTTGCCTCATTTCCACATGCTGGAAACCTCTACAAATACCCGCAATACAACTACATTCTGGTTCCAAGAGTGACTCTGGCATTTGAACAAGATTCATACATGGCATGCTATTTTCATAAAATAATTGTTTTCCCAAAACAGCCTTATGAGAAAGTGAGGCCAGGAAGAACTTGCTATTCTCACTCACACCGGCACAGTGTGATGTCTGTTCACCCTGCCTGTGGGCTCAGGTATTCAGAACCTATGGTACAATTTTTTTTCTCTCTTTTGCTTTAAATGGCATTGCAAGTTTGCCTGCTGCCAAGTTTGATTTAAAATAAACCTCGACATGCAAAGGGATGGCACGATTTCCTTTGGTCCTTGTGTGAGACGAGGCAGGTTAATGAGTTGCCATGGTGATCATTTTTAGAGGTGAAATTGAATAATGGTAAAGAGAATCAGTGTGTGGAGTCAGATTTTAAGTTCAAATTCACATTCTGTCTCAGTATATGTTTGACTGACTCTTCGTAGATTAATTGGCCTTGCTTGATACAACATGTTCTCATGGGTAAAAAAGAGCCTAACAAAACTACCTTGGAGAGGTATTATTTTGACTAATAATACCGTACCCTGGTGTAGATATTATTAGCATCTTTTAATAGGTAAGTTATATAATATGCCCAAAGTCACACAGCTTGTCAATGGCAGAACTGGGAGGCCCAACTCAAGATTTCTGGGGATCAGCTGGACTTAATTAGATGGTTTTCACAGAAGGGTTCCTCATGTAGTTGTGTCAGACAGTGACCAAACTGGAGGCATCTCAAAGGCTTCCTTACTCTCTTGTTGCGTGCTGCAGGCTGGTGGCTGAGACCTCAGATAGGTACCATTGTCTGGAATACTGCATATGCCCTCATCACATGCCCTGGGCTTCCTCACAGCATGATGGCAGGGTTCCAAGAACAAGCATCCCAGAGAGGCCAGATGTAGGCTGTCACCTTCATTAAGGTAAAAATCAGTTAGGAAGCATCAGCTTCTATTCGTTACAAGCAAGTCACCAAGGCTGGTCCATATTCAGATAGACAAACATCCAAATGCAACATGACAGTAGATTAATATCATCCAAGTGTTGATGGAAAGTAATTAAATCTTAGAATTTTATATACAGGGCTTCCCTGGTGTCCAGTGGGTAAAGAGTCCACCTTGCAGTGTGAGGAGCACTGGTTCAATTCCTGGCCAGGAAAGAGCTCACGTGCCACGAAGTGGCTGGACTGGTATGTCCAATTAGGAGCCAGCGCTCTGAAGCATGTGCGCACAGAGTCAGTGCTCTGCAAGGAGAGAGGGTACTGCAATGGGAGGCCCACACAGGCCAAAGAATAAAGATGGATGAAAATAAATAAATAAAAAACCAATAAAAGAGGCCAAAATTAAAAAAAATAAAAGAACTTTATATACAGCTAACATCAAATCACAGTTTTCTTTTCTACATGGATCCAATCTAAGATGCTTGAAATTGATCATGAAATTTTTCTAGTAGAACATTCAGATCAGTCAGTTTATTGACTTGTTAGTAGGTTTTGTGGCTTGGTCTGGAAATATTATTTCTTCATCAACAGTAGAAAGTAGAATAAAAGAATAACAACAAAGAGTAGCGGTATAAAATAATAAAGGTAAAAGCAGAAAATAGTAAGATGCGGTAATGGCTAATTTTATGTGTTGACTTGACTGAGGTAAAGGCTGCCCAGAGAGCTTGTAGAACATTGTTCCTGGTTGTGTCTGTGAGGGAGTTTCCGGGAGAGACAAGCACTTGGGTCAGTGGACGGAATGCAGGGAAGCACCTTCACCAGTGTGGATGAGCATCAGCCAATCCTTTGAGGGCCTTAACAGAAAGAATAAAAAGATGGAGGAAAAGCAAATTTTCTCCCTGTTGAGCTGGGATCTCCACTTTCTCTTGTCCTTGAAGCTTGGTGCTCCCAGTTCTCAGGACTCAAGATATGTCTTTTGGAATCTGCATCCCTATCAATGCCCTGGGCTTCCTCACAGCATGATGGCAGGGTTCCAAGAACAAGCATCCCAGAGAGGCCAGATGTAGGCTGTCACCTTCATTAAGGTAAAATCAGTTAGGAAGCATCAGCTTCTATTCGTTAAAGCAAGTCACCAAGGCTGGTCCATATTCAGATAGACAAACATCCAAATGCAACATGACAGTAGATTAATATCATCCAAGTGTTGATGGAAAGTAATTAAATCTTAGAATTTTATATACAGGGCTTCCCTGGTGTCCAGTGGGTAAAGAGTCCACCTTGCAGTGTGAGGAGCACTGGTTCAATTCCTGGCCAGGAAAGAGCTCACGTGCCACGAAGTGGCTGGACTGGTATGTCCAATTAGGAGCCAGCGCTCTGAAGCATGTGCGCACAGAGTCAGTGCTCTGCAAGGAGAGAGGGTACTGCAATGGGAGGCCCACACAGGCCAAAGAATAAAGATGGATGAAAATAAATAAATAAAAAACCAATAAAAGAGGCCAAAATTAAAAAAAATAAAAGAACTTTATATACAGCTAACATCAAATCACAGTTTTCTTTTCTACATGGATCCAATCTAAGATGCTTGAAATTGATCATGAAATTTTTCTAGTAGAACATTCAGATCAGTCAGTTTATTGACTTGTTAGTAGGTTTTGTGGCTTGGTCTGGAAATATTATTTCTTCATCAACAGTAGAAAGTAGAATAAAAGAATAACAACAAAGAGTAGCGGTATAAAATAATAAAGGTAAAAGCAGAAAATAGTAAGATGCGGTAATGGCTAATTTTATGTGTTGACTTGACTGAGGTAAAGGCTGCCCAGAGAGCTTGTAGAACATTGTTCCTGGTTGTGTCTGTGAGGGAGTTTCCGGGAGAGACAAGCACTTGGGTCAGTGGACGGAATGCAGGGAAGCACCTTCACCAGTGTGGATGAGCATCAGCCAATCCTTTGAGGGCCTTAACAGAAAGAATAAAAAGATGGAGGAAAAGCAAATTTTCTCCCTGTTGAGCTGGGATCTCCACTTTCTCTTGTCCTTGAAGCTTGGTGCTCCCAGTTCTCAGGTCTTTAGACTCAAACTGAATTACGCAGGCAGCTGTCCCTGTTCTCCAGCTTGCAGACAGTAGATCATGTACTTCTCAGCCTCCATAATCTAAGCCAATGTCTAAAATAAATCTGTCTATCTCCCTCTCTCTGTTCATATGTTATATATTTTCTATGAAGAATCCTGACTAATATGAATACTAAACAAAATAAAAATGCAATAGAGTTAAGATAATTACAAATTTGAAAACTAATTTTTTCAAATTTTTTTTCACCTTTGCAATTTGCTTTAAATAATGAATAACCATAGCATGGTTGACTTTGAGCTCTTTAGCAACTTCTCTTGTAGTTGTAAGATGAGCAGCTTCCATGATCCTCTTAACTGGTCACTGCCAACTTCAGACGGCTGGCCTCTATGTTCTTCATCTTCCAGGTTCTCATCTTCTTTGCAAAACTTCTTGAACCACCACTGCACTGTACATTCATTAACGGTTCCTGGGCCAAATGTGTTGTTGATGTTGAGAGTTTCTCCATGGCTTTACAACCCATGTTGAACTCAAATAAGAAAACGGCTCCAATTTGCTTTTTGCCTAACATCATTTCCATAGTCTAAAAGGCATATAAACTATACAGCAAATAATAAGTCATTAGCAAAAAACCATAAAATGAGAAATGAGCATTACAATGATGTGACCTAACTACATTTATTTAAGAATGTGTTCCAATATTAAATGGCAAATTTCAACAATGCAAAAACTGCAATTACCTTTACTAGACCATTTCAACAGACACCATACTAAATGTGGAAACATCATAAGCAATTCCACTGAAACAGGAACAAAGAAAAGATGCCAGCTGTCACTTCTACTAGGCAAAACTGTCCTGGGAATTTAAGTAATCAATTTTTAAAATGGGGAGGAGAGACAAGTAATTAATACTTCCAATTATATATTCATCTACCTAGAAAACTCAATAGAGTCCATTTCAAGCCATGTAAATTTTGTGAAAGCTGAGTAAGATGTTTAAAATATGAATGACACACTAAAGTTAAGTACCTTCCTACAGAGCAATAAACAGAGCAAACTTATTATATGAAATGTCCATCCCCAGATTCCCTGGTGGCTCAGTGGTAAAGAATCTGCCTGCAATGTGGGAGACCCGAGTTCAATCCCTGGGTCAGGAAGACCCCCTGGAGAAAGAAATGGCAACCCACTCCAGTATCCTTGCCTGGAGAATCCCATGGACAGAGGTGTCTGGTGGACTACCGTCCATGAGATCCAAAGAGTCAGACATGAGTGAGAGACTAACACTGGGCTGGCTGTTTTGTATTGAGGTGCTGAAACCCAGTCACTTCACTATAAAACCCTCAGTCCTCCCTGGCACTCTGGATATAGTCACCTCCCTTTACTTTCTTCACAGTCTCTACCACATCTTAAATCATCATCTTTCATTTCTTACTGGCATTTTTATCACCCCCTGACTTGTGTCTGTCCTCCATCCCAGGGAGTGGCCAGCTCCCCATTCCACCCCCCTACCCTGTATGCTTGAAGTTCTCATCTTCATTTTTTGCAAAACTTCTTGTACCACCACTGCACTGTACATTCATTAGCGGTTCCTGGGCCAAATGTGTTGTTGATGTTGAGAGTTTCTCCATGGCTTTACAACCCATGTTGAACTCAAATAAGAAAACGGCTCCAATTTGCTTTTGCCTAACATCATTTCCATAGTCTAAAAGGCATATAAACTATACAGCAAATAATAAGTCATTAGCAAAAAACCATAAAATGAGAAATGAGCATTACAATGATGTGACCTAACTACATTTATTTAAGAATGTGTTCCAATATTAAATGGCAAATTTCAACAATGCAAAAACTGCAATTACCTTTACTAGACCATTTCAACAGACACCATACTAAATGTGGAAACATCATAAGCAATTCCACTGAAACAGGAACAAAGAAAAGATGCCAGCTGTCACTTCTACTAGGCAAAACTGTCCTGGGAATTTAAGTAATCAATTTTTAAAATGGGGAGGAGAGACAAGTAATTAATACTTCCAATTATATATTCATCTACCTAGAAAACTCAATAGAGTCCATTTCAAGCCATGTAAATTTTGTGAAAGCTGAGTAAGATGTTTAAAATATGAATGACACACTAAAGTTAAGTACCTTCCTACAGAGCAATAAACAGAGCAAACTTATTATATGAAATGTCCATCCCCAGATTCCCTGGTGGCTCAGTGGTAAAGAATCTGCCTGCAATGTGGGAGACCCGAGTTCAATCCCTGGGTCAGGAAGACCCCCTGGAGAAAGAAATGGCAACCCACTCCAGTATCCTTGCCTGGAGAATCCCATGGACAGAGGTGTCTGGTGGACTACCGTCCATGAGATCCAAAGAGTCAGACATGAGTGAGAGACTAACACTGGGCTGGCTGTTTTGTATTGAGGTGCTGAAACCCAGTCACTTCACTATAAAACCCTCAGTCCTCCCTGGCACTCTGGATATAGTCACCTCCCTTTACTTTCTTCACAGTCTCTACCACATCTTAAATCATCATCTTTCATTTCTTACTGGCATTTTTATCACCCCCTGACTTGTGTCTGTCCTCCATCCCAGGGAGTGGCCAGCTCCCCATTCCACCCCCCTACCCTGTATGCTTGAAGTTCTCACACATCACGAGGTAAGGAAAGACAGGCAGAGTTTCATAAACATCCATAAAGATTTCATAATTTTTACTTATAGTGTCTCAAATGCACTCATAGATCTGGAGAGGGTGGTGGTGGAGGTGAGACTTCGCTGGTCGCTCTGACCCCTGCAGAAATCATCTTTCAGCCTGGCAAGAGATGGATATTTTATTCCTTTCTGAAGTCTGTACATAGAAGCTTTAAATATAAATTGGATGTCAGTATGCTGGGTATTTGATATGCTTACCGAGTGCCATGATCTGTGTTTATTTACTTCTCACAGCAAGCTCGTAAAATACGATTTATTATTCCTATTTTATGGTGAAGGGAATGTTCTGAGAGAGATTAAGCAAACTGTGGTGTTCTGCTGTAAATCTCTCTCTTTCCCCAGATCATGAAAGGCGATGCAATGTAAATTCATAAAACCAGTCTCCTGCCTTCCTCCCACTCTGCCCCCACATTCCAGCCACAGAACCCCAGTCTGGAATGATCCCAGGCCCCAAAGCCTCATTAATAATTCACATATCAGATGGGTATCACACTGCAACTTCTTTTGCATATCAAAAGGAAAGTTTGAACAGCTGAGTAGAATCCAAATGAACAAGACAGGCCTTCTCATTATCTTGTGAGGGTTTTTATAATGCATATTCCAAAATTTTTAATTATGAAACATTTCAAGCACGCAAAGACCACCTCTGCTGTGCCTACGTGAATGTGTGCACACAGACATATCCCTCTACACACCAGTGCCATCACCACCAGAGGTAACCACCATCTGGAAAATAGCATGTACATTACCCAGGCATGCTGTTGTGCTTTCTAACACACATACACACACACATGTGCGCACGCACACACAGAAGTTTTTCTGTTTTGTCTTGTTTTAGTTGCTCAGTTTTGTCTGACTCTTTTGTACCCCCATAGACTGTGGGTCGCTAGGATTCTCTGTGTATAGGATTTCCCAGGCAAGAATACTGGAGTGGGTTGCCATTTCCTTCTCCAGGGGATTTTCCCAACACAGGGTTCGAACCAGCATCTCCAAGACTCCTGAGCTGTAGGCAGATTTTTCCCGCTGAGCCACCGGAGAAGGCCCCACACAGAAGTTTTTGAGATTTACCCTTGTTGAACATATAGATCCACATATTGATTTGTTTTTATCCTTGCATAGTAATAGTGATGATTATGATTTTTAGGGCTTTCTGCCAATCAGGCTGCATTTCAGTATTCTGTCTGTATTGTCTCATTTAATCCTCACAACAGTGCCATGAGGGAAGCACCAATACTCCATTCTCCAAGGGAAGACATTGGAGGTGGATGGTTGAGTGGATCCTTGGAGGTCACAGCTCTGACCATTGACTCATCGGGATATGACTCTAGACCATTATTCCTATTTTATGGTGAAGCGAATGTTCTCACAGCAAGCTCGTAAATACGATTTATTATTCCTATTTTATGGTGAAGGGAATGTTCTGAGAGAGATTAAGCAAACTGTGGTGTTCTGCTGTAAATCTCTCTCTTTCCCCAGATCATGAAAGGCGATGCAATGTAAATTCATAAAACCAGTCTCCTGCCTTCCTCCCACTCTGCCCCCACATTCCAGCCACAGAACCCCAGTCTGGAATGATCCCAGGCCCCAAAGCCTCATTAATAATTCACATATCAGATGGGTATCACACTGCAACTTCTTTTGCATATCAAAAGGAAAGTTTGAACAGCTGAGTAGAATCCAAATGAACAAGACAGGCCTTCTCATTATCTTGTGAGGGTTTTTATAATGCATATTCCAAAATTTTTAATTATGAAACATTTCAAGCACGCAAAGACCACCTCTGCTGTGCCTACGTGAATGTGTGCACACAGACATATCCCTCTACACACCAGTGCCATCACCACCAGAGGTAACCACCATCTGGAAAATAGCATGTACATTACCCAGGCATGCTGTTGTGCTTTCTAACACACATACACACACACATGTGCGCACACAAAAGAAGTTTTTCTGTTTTGTCTTGTTTTAGTTGCTCAGTTTTGTCTGACTTTTTTGTACCCCCATAGACTGTGGGTCGCTAGGATTCTCTGTGTATAGGATTTCCCAGGCAAGAATACTGGAGTGGGTTGCCATTTCCTTCTCCAGGGGATTTTCCCAACACAGGGTTCGAACCAGCATCTCCAAGACTCCTGAGCTGTAGGCAGATTTTTCCCGCTGAGCCACCGGAGAAGGCCCCACACAGAAGTTTTTGAGATTTACCCTTGTTGAACATATAGATCCACATATTGATTTGTTTTTATCCTTGCATAGTAATAGTGATGATTATGATTTTTAGGGCTTTCTGCCAATCAGGCTGCATTTCAGTATTCTGTCTGTATTGTCTCATTTAATCCTCACAACAGTGCCATGAGGGAAGCACCAATACTCCATTCTCCAAGGGAAGACATTGGAGGTGGATGGTTGAGTGGATCCTTGGAGGTCACAGCTCTGACCATTGACTCATCGGGATATGACTTCAGAGCCCAAGATCCTAACCACAGGCCATTCCACCTGTTTCACAGACAACCTCAAGTCCCCCTATATAGAGACACATGGATTTGGGGAGACTTCTAAAAGAAGAAAGAAACCCAGATTGGCAGTCTAAGTTGGCCCTTGTCAGATGTCCAACCCTGCACACACTTAGTGGATTTTACTCTTTTTTTAAAAAATGAAGTATCATTGCTGTACAGTCTTCTGTAAATTACAGGTGTACAACACTGTGATTCACAACTTTTAAAGATTACACTAAGAAAGTACCATCCTCTTAGAGCATGTGCCAGCTGGCCTTCCTCCTCAACTTAGAAGTTGTTATAAAATATTGAGTATATCCCTGTACTATAGACTGTATCCTTGTCGCTTATTTTATACCTAAGAGTTTGTACCTCTTCCTTCCCAGGCCCTATGTTGCCCCACTTCCCTCTACCCACTGGTAACCACTGAGTTTGTTCTCCATATCTGCGAGAACAAACTTGTTCTCTATATCTCTATGTCTACTTCTTTTTTGTTTCACTTACTAGTTTGCTGTATGTTTTAAAAACTTTTATTTATTTATTTATTTTTGGCTGTGCTGGGTCTTTGTTGATGTGCGGGTTTAGCTGCTCTGTGGTATGTGGGATCACATACCACGGGGTCAGGGATTGAACCTGTGTCTCCTGCATTGGCAGATGGGTTCTTATCCACTGAGCCACAAGGGAAGCCCCTGCTGTATGTTTTAGATGTCACACATAAATGAGATCATACAGTATTTGTCTTTCCCTGTCTAACTTATTTCACTTAGCATGATGCCCTCCAGGTCCATCAAGGTTGCTGCAAATGGCAAAATGCTGTTCTTTTTATGGCCAAGTAATATTCCATTAAGACAGCATTATTCTTGAACGAGAAGACAAGGGTGACTAAAGCTGCAAAAAAAGGTTGAAGGGCGATGGCCATGCTTAACCGTCAGCTGTGTTTTGGTGGACTTTTCTTTCTTTTAAACTGAAATCATGTGCAAAAGGGATACTGAGACCAGAGGATCCAGCAGGAGTGAGGGCAGGGTAGGCCCTGCTTCTGGGGGTCTGTGTGCACCCTAGTAATGGGGATGATCCAACAATCATCGTTACATTAGAAAGTACCATCCTTTTAGCACATGTGCCAGCTGGCCTTCCTCCTCAATAAAAATATCACTCCCTCCCCCATAAAGTGCATGAGATTCCACCAATAGAAATCCTTCCAGGTCATGAAATATTTTAGGTCTCTAAGGGTTCCACAAACCAAATTCAAATATCCCTCTGTATGACATACAGGACCTGTTTTTCTTCCCTTTGGGTTTTTGTGAAGATCATATAAATAACTCATTAAAGGTGCCAAGCCCAAGTGCCTGGCACATTCAAGGATGCTCAATACATTTTGATTCCTTTCCTTTTTTTGAATACAGGAACTGCTAGGAAAAAAAAAAAAAAAAAAACTACTCACAAACGATACCTGGGAAGGGAGTGGGACTGAGAGGGGAGTGAAGCTGAGTTACCTTGCAGAACACAGCTGCCTAAGGAGGGCAGAGTCTTGTCGCTGAGGACAGACCTGACCTGAAACCATCCTTTTTATTATTATTATTAATTTTTTTATTGGATTAAAGTTGATTTACAATGCTGTATTAGTTTTATAGGCTTTTCTTTTAACACGAAAAAACATTAAACACCCTTGAGGACACCCTTGAGAGACACATGAATCCTACAGTTAGCCTATCGAAGCAGAGAAGGTTGTGCCTACCACCAAGCATTTCTGGTTCTGGAGGTCCTGGAGGGACTTAGGAATCTGCATTACGCACAAGTTCCCAAGGAATGCTGATGCTGCCAGCTTGGGCCGGCCTGAATCGCCTTCACATAACTCAGAGGCTCTCTCTAAGCTTTGTCTGGATTTTCCTCAGAGGCAATTCACTTTGACAGGGCAGACAAAAGATCATTTCAGGTGTCCAAAATGAGTCAAATGCAGATCTCAATGGTACAAGCCAGGATATACCCTAAGATTTCATGTGATGACGGCATCACTGACTCAATGGACATGAATTTGAGCAAGCTTCAGGAGATGGTAAAGGACAAGGAAGCCTGGCGCACTGCAGTCCATAGGGTCGCAAAGAAGTCAAACATAACTGAGGAACTGAACTGATTCTCTTACTATGAAAACTTGGCAAATGGAATTTTATTTTTAGGTTTTATACTGAATGGGCAAATTTACACACATACACACCTCTTACCTCTACAGAGCCTATCATCCCCTTTCTAGGTTTATTTTTTCAACAGGAACATTTTCTGAGCTGATAGCTCACTTTATGAGATTCCACCAATAGAAATCCTTCCAGGTCATGAAATATTTTAGGTCTCTAAGGGTTCCACAAACCAAATTCAAATATCCCTCTGTATGACATACAGGACCTGTTTTTCTTCCCTTTGGGTTTTTGTGAAGATCATATAAATAACTCATTAAAGGTGCCAAGCCCAAGTGCCTGGCACATTCAAGGATGCTCAATACATTTTGATTCCGTTCCTTTTTTGTAATACAGGAACTGCTAGGAAAAAAAAACTACTCACAAACGATACCTGGGAAGGGAGTGGGACTGAGAGGGGAGTGAAGCTGAGTTACCTTGCAGAACACAGCTGCCTAAGGAGGGCAGAGTCTTGTCGCTGAGGACAGACCTGACCTGAAACCATCCTTTTTATTATTATTATTAATTTTTTTATTGGATTAAAGTTGATTTACAATGCTGTATTAGTTTTATAGGCTTTTCTTTTAACACGAAAAAACATTAAACACCCTTGAGGACACCCTTGAGAGACACATGAATCCTACAGTTAGCCTATCGAAGCAGAGAAGGTTGTGCCTACCACCAAGCATTTCTGGTTCTGGAGGTCCTGGAGGGACTTAGGAATCTGCATTACGCACAAGTTCCCAAGGAATGCTGATGCTGCCAGCTTGGGCCGGCCTGAATCGCCTTCACATAACTCAGAGGCTCTCTCTAAGCTTTGTCTGGATTTTCCTCAGAGGCAATTCACTTTGACAGGGCAGACAAAAGATCATTTCAGGTGTCCAAAATGAGTCAAATGCAGATCTCAATGGTACAAGCCAGGATATACCCTAAGATTTCATGTGATGACGGCATCACTGACTCAATGGACATGAATTTGAGCAAGCTTCAGGAGATGGTAAAGGACAAGGAAGCCTGGCGCACTGCAGTCCATAGGGTCGCAAAGAAGTCAAACATAACTGAGGAACTGAACTGATTCTCTTACTATGAAAACTTGGCAAATGGAATTTTATTTTTAGGTTTTATACTGAATGGGCAAATTTACACACATACACACCTCTTACCTCTACAGAGCCTATCATCCCCTTTCTAGGTTTATTTTTTCAACAGGAACATTTTCTGAGCTGATAGCTCACTTTCTGAGGGCTCTAAGGTGTCCAAGAGCCTGGTTTTCTCATCAGACATAGCTCTTCTGGGCCCTTCCCTGGGCATCGGGCCTTCTTTGTATTGTTCCCACAGCATTTCAGAGTTGGATTCTATCCAGTCTTCTCCGTTTACACAAACAAAGTCATCTGCCAGAAGACTGAGAAAGAACCCACGTGTCAGTACACAAAGACCTGGAAGTGATATCTGACGAGGACTTGTGTTTGAATTTAGCCTGTGCCATGCTTCAGCAACCTTCATTAAGGTTCAGGCCACCGGCCGCAGGGCATGCATCAACCTCTGCAAACCTCCACTTTCTTTTCTATGGAATGGGCATCAATATACTTGCTGTCAAATAAAAAAAAAAACAAGCTTTGATAAGAATTATTACAAAGCATAGGGGGCAGCAATTTACATTGGAAGTGAGGGGCTGTTGCAGAATGGAAAATACTGTAACCCTTGAAGCTTTACAGGCATCTCACGAGGTAGGCGAAAAGGTGTTCCCTTTTATAAAGAGAGGAATGAATAAAGCTAGAAAGAAAGGCATGGGGAAGTGGGGTGAAAGGGCCCATGTAATCAGACAGCAGATCAAAGAATTGTGCCCCCTGAGGATGGGGCTGGAGTCTCTGAGGCCTGAAGATTACCTCCTGCCTCTCTTTTCTTATTTTTGTTTCCTTTTCTCTTTTTTTTCTCACCTCTTACAATAAATTCTTCCTGGAAAAGAAAAGTCACGCTATTCCGAGTCACTCTAGCCTGACGGAAACAGGCTTAAAATATTAATTGAATCATGGCAAAATAAACCAAATTCATTTATTACACAGCTGAGTTTGGAGACTGACATATCTGTTTCTTTCCTTAATTCTACATCTGTCACGTATTCAGTTTCATGATACAATTAGAGAATGTGCTTAGAAGGTGCAGCTTCTCCCTTGGTTGCCCTGCTTGAATAGAGCTATATTCACTGTGGTGTATCTTATTGCCAACTGAGGCTAATAAATAAAACTTGTCACTTTCACTCCATAACCCAGAATTACTCAAATATGTCCTTGTCAAAATAACCTATGTTGAACAAGCTCTGGTTTAAAAAAATGTAATTTTTTCTCCTTTAATCAAGCAGAATTTCACTTCCTGGAGCACTGAACAGCAGCAATGCAATCAGAACCCACTCAGAGAAGCACTTACTCGTTTTTTGTGGGGCTCCTTGGGTTGCTCTCAAGTCCCCTCTTCTGGAGCCTAATCATTTTTCTGTGGTCAGGTCAGAATTGTTATGACTTTGGCTAAAGTCTTATGAGATCCAGAGCTCGAGGGGAAAAGACAGGTGTCCTTCTTTAAAAGTCACAGATGAAAACAAGGCTTAGTGTGAATATCTCATGATTTCACCCGGTAATATTTGAGTCAGCATCATAAAGTGATGTGGCCAATACATCATGTTTGTTTTCACTGAGAATCTGAAATATGTGTAATTCTAATTTTGTTTAGTCAGACAATGAAAGCACAGTCAGTAGATTATATCACAGATAATGTGACTTCAGTGCAAAGTGGATGAGCTTAAAATTTGGAGAAGAATAGATACATGTTTATTATGGCTGAGCCCCTTCGCTCATCACGGGCAACTATCACAACATTGTTAATCAGCTACTTGTGCAGTGTTAAGTTGCTTCAGTCCTGTCCAATTCTTTGTGACCCTATGGACTGTAGCCCTCCAGGCTCCTCTGTCCAAGGGAGTCTCCAGGCAAGAATACTGGAGTGGGTTGCCATGACCTTCTCCAGAGGAGCTTCTTGACCCAGGGATTGAAACTGCATCTCTCACACTCCTGCACTGGCAAGCAGATTCTTTACCTTGCTACCTGGGAAGTCCTAGTCATCTATACTCCAGTACAAAATAAAAAGTTAAAAAAAATTATGGGGGGCTTCCCTGGTGGCCCAGTGGGTAAAGAGTCTGCCTTGCAGCCCAAGGGGGCACCGGTTCGATCCCTGGCCTGGGGAGATCCCATGTGTCCAGCCTTCAGTTCATGATACAATTAGAGAATGTGCTTAGAAGGTGCAGCTTCTCCCTTGGTTGCCCTGCTTGAATAGAGCTATATTCACTGTGGTGTATCTTATTGCCAACTGAGGCTAATAAATAAAACTTGTCACTTTCACTCCATAACCCAGAATTACTCAAATATGTCCTTGTCAAAATAACCTATGTTGAACAAGCTCTGGTTTAAAAAAATGTAATTTTTTCTCCTTTAATCAAGCAGAATTTCACTTCCTGGAGCACTGAACAGCAGCAATGCAATCAGAACCCACTCAGAGAAGCACTTACTCGTTTTTTGTGGGGCTCCTTGGGTTGCTCTCAAGTCCCCTCTTCTGGAGCCTAATCTTTTTTCTGTGGTCAGGTCAGAATTGTTATGACTTTGGCTAAAGTCTTATGAGATCCAGAGCTCGAGGGGAAAAGACAGGTGTCCTTCTTTAAAAGTCACAGATGAAAACAAGGCTTAGTGTGAATATCTCATGATTTCACCCGGTAATATTTGAGTCAGCATCATAAAGTGATGTGGCCAATACATCATGTTTGTTTTCACTGAGAATCTGAAATATGTGTAATTCTAATTTTGTTTAGTCAGACAATGAAAGCACAGTCAGTAGATTATATCACAGATAATGTGACTTCAGTGCAAAGTGGATGAGCTTAAAATTTGGAGAAGAATAGATACATGTTTATTATGGCTGAGCCCCTTCGCTCATCACGGGCAACTATCACAACATTGTTAATCAGCTACTTGTGCAGTGTTAAGTTGCTTCAGTCCTGTCCAATTCTTTGTGACCCTATGGACTGTAGCCCTCCAGGCTCCTCTGTCCAAGGGAGTCTCCAGGCAAGAATACTGGAGTGGGTTGCCATGACCTTCTCCAGAGGAGCTTCTTGACCCAGGGATTGAAACTGCATCTCTCACACTCCTGCACTGGCAAGCAGATTCTTTACCTTGCTACCTGGGAAGTCCTAGTCATCTATACTCCAGTACAAAATAAAAAGTTAAAAAAAATTATGGGGGGCTTCCCTGGTGGCCCAGTGGGTAAAGAGTCTGCCTTGCAGCCCAAGGGGGCACCGGTTCGATCCCTGGCCTGGGAAGATCCCATGTGTCACACGGAGCGGCTGGGCTGGTGTGTCCAGAGCGCATGAGATCAGAGAGGTCACTGCAATGGGAGGCCCACACAGGCCAAAGAATAAAGATGGATGAAAACAAATGACTTAAAGGCAAAAAACTATATATATGTTTGTGGAGCAAGCTATATAGATTAGCATATAAATACTATGTTTCTGGTCTGGACTGCATGCGTGTACATGCTTAGTCTTTCAGTCATGTCTGATCTGCAACCCCATGGACAGTGGCCTGCCAGGATTCTCTGCTCATGGAATTTTCCAGACAAGAATACCGGAGTGAGTTGTCATTTCCTCCTCCAGAGAATCATCCCAACCCAGGGATCAAATCCGCATCTCCTGCGTCTCTTGCATTCATAGGCGGATTCTTTACCACTGAGTCCCCCGGGAAGCCTTCTGGGCCCCAAACACCTACATCTAAATTAACAGGAATACAGAAGATTCCCATTGTTTGCCTTCAACTCCTCAGCTCTCGCTTGCATCACCGCCACCACACAAACACACAGGGCAACAGCCACAACTCAGAATAAAATCCAGGACAGTGACCAAGTGGGGTTTATTTCCGTGATACTACACAGATGCAGTATTCAAACACGGATCAACATAGTCCACCAAACTAAAGCCCGAAGAAGAAAAATCATTTGATGATATCAATCGATGGAAAGAAAGTGTTTGAAATTTCCCCCAAAACTTTTTAAAAGTCCGAAGAAGAAAAATCATTTGAGATAAACGCTTCAGTCCTGTCCAATTCTTTGTGACCCTATGGACTGTAGCCCTCCAGGCTCCTCTGTCCAAGGGAGTCTCCAGGCAAGAATACTGGAGTGGGTTGCCATGACCTTCTCCAGAGGAGCTTCTTGACCCAGGGATTGAAACTGCATCTCTCACACTCCTGCACTGGCAAGCAGATTCTTTACCTTGCTACCTGGGAAGTCCTAGTCATCTATACTCCAGTACAAAATAAAAAGTTAAAAAAAATTATGGGGGGCTTCCCTGGTGGCCCAGTGGGTAAAGAGTCTGCCTTGCAGCCCAAGGGGGCACCGGTTCGATCCCTGGCCTGGGAAGATCCCATGTGTCACACGGAGCGGCTGGGCTGGTGTGTCCAGAGCGCATGAGATCAGAGAGGTCACTGCAATGGGAGGCCCACACAGGCCAAAGAATAAAGATGGATGAAAACAAATGACTTAAAGGCAAAAAACTATATATATGTTTGTGGAGCAAGCTATATAGATTAGCATATAAATACTATGTTTCTGGTCTGGACTGCATGCGTGTACATGCTTAGTCTTTCAGTCATGTCTGATCTGCAACCCCATGGACAGTGGCCTGCCAGGATTCTCTGCTCATGGAATTTTCCAGACAAGAATACCGGAGTGAGTTGTCATTTCCTCCTCCAGAGAATCATCCCAACCCAGGGATCAAATCCGCATCTCCTGCGTCTCTTGCATTCATAGGCGGATTCTTTACCACTGAGTCCCCCGGGAAGCCTTCTGGGCCCCAAACACCTACATCTAAATTAACAGGAATACAGAAGATTCCCATTGTTTGCCTTCAACTCCTCAGCTCTCGCTTGCATCACCGCCACCACACAAACACACAGGGCAACAGCCACAACTCAGAATAAAATCCAGGACAGTGACCAAGTGGGGTTTATTTCCGTGATACTACACAGATGCAGTATTCAAACACGGATCAACATAGTCCACCAAACTAAAGCCCGAAGAAGAAAAATCATTTGATGATATCAATCGATGGAAAGAAAGTGTTTGATAAAACTCAACACCAAGACACTGTTAAGAAGTTTAACAGAATCTAAAAATCAGAAGAAAGTATTTGCAAGACCCATAGATAGCACTATGCACTAGCATTGAGAATATAAAGCGTCTTCAAAACTCAACAGTAAATAAACAATTCAATAAAAGAGGCAGAAGACATGAAAAACAACCAAATCTTGGGAAGAACAGTGAATTCTGCCTCACTTTAATGTGCCCTATACCTACTGACTACCCTATCACTGGTTCAGGGCTCCCCTTGATAAACTGCAAGCTCACAACCACGATGCTGTGAACACCAGCCACTAAGAAGCTGTTGGATGAGAAAGACAGTTTTGGGAAGTGTCTTAGAAATGACACAGAGGGTTTTCCTGGTGGCTCAGTGGAAGAGTCAGGCTGCTAGTGCAGGAGACACGGGTTCTATCCCTGGGCCAGGAGGATTGCACATGCTGCAAGGCAACCTAAGCCTGTGCACCACAACTACTGAGCCTGTGCTCTAGAGTCCGGGAGCTATAGCTACTGGGCCCACGAGCTGCACCCACTGAAGCCTGCGTGCCCTAGAGCCTGTGCTCCACAACAAGGGAGTTCACCACACTGAGAAGCCCATGTAACTAGAGGGTGGCCCCACTCTTCATAACCAGAGAAAAGCTCATGCAGCAACGAAGACCCAGCACGGCCAAAAATAAACAAATAAAAAATAAAATAGAAATGTCACCGAATGTCACAGTTTGATCTGTCTGACATCTACCTGGAAAAGCCTGATTTGCAGGATTTTTCATCATTTCATCTGATTCAGAGCTCCTCAAGGCCAAAAGTGCTATCTGCAGGATACGTGAGAAAACAGTCACAGTTTGATGCTTCAACTCCTCAGCTCTCGCTTGCATCACCGCCACCACACAAACACACAGGGCAACAGCCACAACTCAGAATAAAATCCAGGACAGTGACCAAGTGGGGTTTATTTCCGTGATACTACACAGATGCAGTATTCAAACACGGATCAACATAGTCCACCAAACTAAAGCCCGAAGAAGAAAAATCATTTGATGATATCAATCGATGGAAAGAAAGTGTTTGATAAAACTCAACACCAAGACACTGTTAAGAAGTTTAACAGAATCTAAAAATCAGAAGAAAGTATTTGCAAGACCCATAGATAGCACTATGCACTAGCATTGAGAATATAAAGCGTCTTCAAAACTCAACAGTAAATAAACAATTCAATAAAAGAGGCAGAAGACATGAAAAACAACCAAATCTTGGGAAGAACAGTGAATTCTGCCTCACTTTAATGTGCCCTATACCTACTGACTACCCTATCACTGGTTCAGGGCTCCCCTTGATAAACTGCAAGCTCACAACCACGATGCTGTGAACACCAGCCACTAAGAAGCTGTTGGATGAGAAAGACAGTTTTGGGAAGTGTCTTAGAAATGACACAGAGGGTTTTCCTGGTGGCTCAGTGGAAGAGTCAGGCTGCTAGTGCAGGAGACACGGGTTCTATCCCTGGGCCAGGAGGATTGCACATGCTGCAAGGCAACTAAGCCTGTGCACCACAACTACTGAGCCTGTGCTCTAGAGTCCGGGAGCTATAGCTACTGGGCCCACGAGCTGCACCCACTGAAGCCTGCGTGCCCTAGAGCCTGTGCTCCACAACAAGGGAGTTCACCACACTGAGAAGCCCATGTAACTAGAGGGTGGCCCCACTCTTCATAACCAGAGAAAAGCTCATGCAGCAACGAAGACCCAGCACGGCCAAAAATAAACAAATAAAAAATAAAATAGAAATGTCACCGAATGTCACAGTTTGATCTGTCTGACATCTACCTGGAAAAGCCTGATTTGCAGGATTTTTCATCATTTCATCTGATTCAGAGCTCCTCAAGGCCAAAAGTGCTATCTGCAGGATACGTGAGAAAACAGTCAGCAGGGTTCACCTCTGGAATGGCACTGTGAGCTTCATAGACCTACTTCCCAGAGAAATTTTTAACAACAAAATATTTAATTTCTCTGTAAATGCTCCTAAGAGCTTCCAGCAAATGAAGAAACATTTCCTTGAGAAAATCTCCTAAAACTGAATAAGTACAGTGAGCCTGTTGCACTTAAATCAATACTCGCTTCTTCCCTCCTAAGAAATGCAATGTTTCCTTCCATATAAGGAAACGGCAACCCACTCCAATATTCTCACCTGAACAATCCAATGGACAGAGGAGCCTGGCATGCTACAGTCCATGGAGTCATAAAGAGTCAGACAAGACTGAGTGACTGAGCGCACAGCACACCAGTAAACAAAGGACATCACAGTCACTATTAATGACTGTAGCCACCACAGATGATGAGCTGTAAGGGAACTCGGGAAGGAAGGAATATCTGCCATCTTCCAACCATCAGCCACTCTCTCCCATGAGCCCTGAGGAAGCTCAGGATGTGAAAACACAGCATACTGGCCCCATATAGCTACGGTGTGTATCAAAGGAATGATTTCAGTGAACCCAGAGGCTTTCATCTACCTATACACAGAAAAGCACCAAATTCCTCAACTTGGGATATCTGTTCTTTTTAATTTATAATAATCTGTTGATGTTCAGACTACCTGCCCTTTATTGCAAAACCTCTGTATAACCTGGCTCCTCCCACCCCATTGCCTCCTTGGAGCAGTTCTGTCAGGGTTTATTTGAGATGCTGCCTCCCGGGCTTGAAGTTCTACTGTCAAATAAAAACATATCTCTTAACTTCTAGGTTGTGAATATTTTTTAAGTTGACATCCCCCACTTTGAAATCTGTGAGACATAAACTTCACTCCAATCTGATACAGTCAAAACCACAGGATGTCTTCTTACCTAAGCTCCCGAGAGGTCTACCTTCTTGGGGTGGGTAGAACATCAGCACTTTCCATCCTGCCTCCAGCTGTTGCCAAGGCTATTTTCAGGGGGGTGTAGTTGAGAAATAGAAGCTTCTCTCACCCTGACTTGATTCCATATGAAAGCTCCACCTTGGGTGCAATGCTGCTAAGAATAATGAGGCTTCAACTGCCCTTGCCCCAGGTTATAAGACATAGATTTCATGATGAGAGTGGCAAGCGAAGGAGACCTGAGGCCACTGTCTTCCCTTCTACATATGGTGTGCTCTTAGAAGAAGAGTATCTCTCAGAGACAAGGGCACCACTGTCCCTACTCCAGTCTCCACAGCCAAGGTTCAGATATTTTTCCTGGGGGAAAAACAAAATACAAAGCAGAGATCCCTCAATATCTTTGGGGAGTTGCTGACAATTTCTAAAAGAATTGACTTCATTTGCAACAGAAGTTCCATCCTAAGGACACTCTTGAAAACAATGGGCACTGTGGTCAAAGTCAATGGTGAGGAATATGTAGGTTCATTGGAGACTTAGGTTAAGGTGTACTCTGGCTAATTTGCAGAGGGAACTGGGAGGAGCCCTCCTGATCTGACCGCAGACAGTCTTCTAAAGAAGTCTTAGGTGCCTGAAAGCAAAAGCATCCAGGGCTGCACTGGGAGCCAGTGCCACGGCAGTGAGAGGACACCCAGGTGTGGGCTGCACATTTCCCAGATGATTCAGTCCAGTGACGGAAACAGAAATTTTCTGCTTCTCACCATCTGACTCTAACCCCTAGGTCCAGCTACAATACCCTCTCCACTGCTGTACAGCTTTTCCAAACTGTAACGCCTTCTTATATGCCATGATCTCTCAAATGCCTGTCTTTGCCTCTCTCATGTACTATCAATGTTGACTTCAATATCTACTTTAAACATCATCTCCTCCATAAGACCTTTTCTAATTCCTGTGCTAATAATTGCAATGAGTTACTGTTTCCCCAACTCCCCTAGCATTGTATTTATTTTTTGTTACAGATATTAATAATTAAAGATGTTCATGTGGCTAGCTGTCTGTTCCCCTAGAATTCTTAAAAGTGGAACATAATACCATTCACTGTCATGGCCTAAGTTGGATATACAGATCTTAATAAAAGCCAACTCCATTGATTTAACAAAGGCAAAGGAAAGGGATATTCTAGTTGAGAAATAGAAGCTTCTCTCACCCTGACTTGATTCCATATGAAAGCTCCACCTTGGGTGCAATGCTGCTAAGAATAATGAGGCTTCAACTGCCCTTGCCCCAGGTTATAAGACATAGATTTCATGATGAGAGTGGCAAGCAAGGAGACCTGAGGCCACTGTCTTCCCTTCTACATATGGTGTGCTCTTAGAAGAAGAGTATCTCTCAGAGACAAGGGCACCACTGTCCCTACTCCAGTCTCCACAGCCAAGGTTCAGATATTTTTCCTGGGGGAAAAACAAAATACAAAGCAGAGATCCCTCAATATCTTTGGGGAGTTGCTGACAATTTCTAAAAGAATTGACTTCATTTGCAACAGAAGTTCCATCCTAAGGACACTCTTGAAAACAATGGGCACTGTGGTCAAAGTCAATGGTGAGGAATATGTAGGTTCATTGGAGACTTAGGTTAAGGTGTACTCTGGCTAATTTGCAGAGGGAACTGGGAGGAGCCCTCCTGATCTGACCGCAGACAGTCTTCTAAAGAAGTCTTAGGTGCCTGAAAGCAAAAGCATCCAGGGCTGCACTGGGAGCCAGTGCCACGGCAGTGAGAGGACACCCAGGTGTGGGCTGCACATTTCCCAGATGATTCAGTCCAGTGACGGAAACAGAAATTTTCTGCTTCTCACCATCTGACTCTAACCCCTAGGTCCAGCTACAATACCCTCTCCACTGCTGTACAGCTTTTCCAAACTGTAACGCCTTCTTATATGCCATGATCTCTCAAATGCCTGTCTTTGCCTCTCTCATGTACTATCAATGTTGACTTCAATATCTACTTTAAACATCATCTCCTCCATAAGACCTTTTCTAATTCCTGTGCTAATAATTGCAATGAGTTACTGTTTCCCCAACTCCCCTAGCATTGTATTTATTTTTTGTTACAGATATTAATAATTAAAGATGTTCATGTGGCTAGCTGTCTGTTCCCCTAGAATTCTTAAAAGTGGAACATAATACCATTCACTGTCATGGCCTAAGTTGGATATACAGATCTTAATAAAAGCCAACTCCATTGATTTAACAGCAAAGGATGGGATATTACTGTTTATGGGATGAGAGTCTGCAAATGCAGGGCTGTACTAAGTTCCCTCTGGAAATAGACAGCAGTTTGCCTCCCATGCTCCACTCTTAAGCATTCTGAACTGTCAGGAAGGCAGCATTATATCCGGTAAGGGAAATGCCACCTGACATGTTCAAAGTTAGACACAAAATTTATACATAGAAAGAGGCCCCTCCTAATACTCAAGTTTTCTCTGAGAAAGTTAAGGAAGGGGTATATTCTGGCAAAGCAACACAAGTCCTGCACACAAGAAAGCTAGACATCTTTGAGGACAAATCACTGATGGGAGAAAGAGACCCAGAACTCAGCTTACACAGGGTATCACATTTGCAAGATAAAACCAGGTCACCTGACCAAAGTAGGCTAAAGAAGGAACTGCAGTGAGGAGGTTCTGGAACAGGCAGCCCAAACAGAGGAGAGAATCTGAGACAATGAATGTATATACCCCACAAGTACCACTTACTCAGATTCCTGACACCTCTGAACTTTAGAAGTAAAAGTGCCTTGAAGATAATACAACTGTGATGCTTAATTTTATGTCTCAGCTTGACTAGTCCATGGTATTCTGTTTCTGGTCAAACACGAGTTTCCATACTGCTTGTAAAGATGCTTTAAGATGTGTTTAAGATTTAATTCGGTGGGTTCTGGGTAAAGTAGGTTCCCCTGCACAGTGTCGAAGGACCTCGTCCAATCAGTGGAAAGTCTTAACAGAAGAGACCGAGGTCCCCCGAGGAAGATGGCATGCCTCCTCTGGGATGCCTTCAGACTCAAACTGCAGCATCAAATTTTCCCTGCCCCACAACAAGGTGAGTTAATTTTTGCAATAAGCGTTTCTGTCTCTCTGTCTCTCTTTATCACTCTCTGTCTCTTTCTCTGTTTGTGTGTGTGTGTGTGCGTGTGTGTGTACACATTCTATTGCTTCTGTTGCTCTGGAGGAATTAAGTCCAGCAACAAGGTTGATATGATTATATCTATTTGTTCAGTTGCTAACTTGAGTCTGATTCTTTTGCAGATGATGGACTGTAGCCCTCCAGGCTTCTTTGTCCATGGAATTGCCCAGGCAAAATTACTGGTACAGCAGGTTTCCATTCCCTTCTCCAAGCGATCTTCTCAACCTAGGGATTGAAGCTAGGTCTCCTCATTGCAAGCAGATTCTCTACTATTTGAGCCTGAGTTTGCTCAAATTCATGTCCACTGAGCCAGTGATGCCATCTAACCATCTTATCTCTGTTGCCCCCTTCTTCTTTTGCCTTCAAACTTTCTCAGCTTCGGGGTCTTTTCCACTAAGTCAGCTCTTTGCATCAGGTCGCCAAATTATTGGGAGCTTTGGCTTTAGCATCAATCCTTCCAATGAATACCCAGGGTTGATTATCTATTTAACAAGTGAGAAAACTGGGGGCCATGGAGATTCAGAGGCTTCTCAAGGGTCACCCAGTTCTCAAGCGAAGCACACCAGGGGAGTGGCCTCTAAGCTGTATGTTCTCTTTCCACTGTGGAACTCAAGAGACTCACATGGGAATAAAATAGCTGTATGGTTTAAAATCCTATAATGAAAACCTTATACTTAGTATTGGAAATATTCAATAAGTAAGAAGTTGGGGTATCAACATGAGACCTGTAGCAGCATAGCTGAAGACCTGAGAAAGAGCCTAAAATTTTTAAGAATTTAGTAAACAGTAAAAGATGCACCAGCAAAACACAGAAAGAGATGATTCAGAACTTGTGTTAAGAAGCTGACTGCTCGAAAGAGAAAAATAGGTTAGTTCTTGTGTCACACCATACACAAATTAGATCTTGGATGGATAAGAGTTAATATAAAATTGAATAAATCATAAATGATTCTAGAGGAAAATATTTCATTCATCCTGGCAAAAGAGCTGCTATTTTCAGGCTAAAAGTAAGACAAGATATCAAAAAGTAAAAAATCTGCTAGATCTGATAAAATTTAAAAATTCAGTTTCTATCCATTTCAAGTCTAAAATTAAAAGCAAAAATTCCTAAATGATTACTGATCTGTTCAAATTTTCTATATTAATTAACTTTGAAAATTCATGTTCTTATAGAAAATTGCCATTTCACTTAGAGTTTCATAGTTATTAGCACAGGGTTATTATTCACAGCTTTTTCTAAACATTTTCACATGTCTGTATTTCTCATCTTGTGATTATTTTATGGACTCAAATATATGTATTTATTTTTTTAATAAAGATAACATCAGATCAGTGGAGAAAGATGATTGGAAAATAGAACCTTGAGAGTTATTTATCTTGAAAAATATCTTGGAAGCAATTACCTTGAACAAAAGGTGAATATGTACTTACACATTCTAGCTGAAAGCATGAAATATTTTTAACTGGATGGATTTCACATCATAAACCATAAACTTTCATGCATCAAGTAATGAACAAAATCTTAAGATAAGCAACAATGGTGGAAAAAAATATATATGCAAAGGGCTAAACTCCTTATTATATAAAGAATTTGTTCAAATAAATATACGAAATCTTCTGGCACACTCCCTAGAAAAAAGAACAGAAGATATGAATCAGAAATCCATAAAAGAAAAAATTCTAGTAAGTACATGTTCAAGGCAAAAATGTTCACATCAGAGAGAAGCAACTGAGATCTCATTTTCTAGCTAGGAAAATTTGAAAATAGTAATATGACACTTAGGAAGCAATACATGTTCCTATCTGCTACTCGAAAGCATGTACATCAGTGCAACTTTCTGAAGGAAAGTGTGATCATCTGCATTGAACTCCCTGACTCTGCCATTTCAGTTTTACAATTTATCCTATGGAAATCAGCTAGGTTTGCAAAGGTAGTGCACAGCGACATTTCAAAATACGGCTTTTAACAAAAAAAAAAAAAAAAAAAAAACTTAAATACTAAAGTTTTTGGATCAACTTAAATACTGAACAGTGGGAAAACGGGTAAATGAATTATGACTTATCCACAAAGATGGAAACCTGCAGTTGAGTCATGAAAAAAATCACACTGTAACAGCATCTGTGAATGAACCTGGACTCTCCTCAGAGTTCCACCCTAGTCCTTGTGTAATACTAGGGAAGGGGCAGGGCACAGTTTTTTGAAAGAATGACATAGCCCAAAGACACCACATAAACCGATTAGAATCAAAGAGGTCCAAGATGGCAGACTAGACCTTGATCCTCAGTCAGCGAGCTAAATGACACACCCAGAGGCACCATGACAGTTCTGCCCCTTCCCCAAAAGAGTTGGAATAATCCTCCTACTCATTAGTATATGAAATTACCTAGTCCATAAAAGTTAAGAATGCCATGTTTTCGGGGCCACTGGATTCGCCTGCTGCGATAGCCCATACTCTGCCTGTGGAGTGTGGTTTGCCCTTAATCCATTTGTTACCTATCACTTTGTCTCTCACTGAATTCTGTTCTGTGAAGAGACACGAAGAACCTAAATTAGGTCCTGAAACCAGGTATGGTGGGTTTTGGCTGGGGTTGAGTGCCAGTCACGTGGGTTCAACTCTCAAACTGGGTTTTCAGAGTCTGAAGTAGAATGGTTTCACTTGGACTCCCTCTCCCAGACAGGCTCCCTGCATGAGTTCTGGCACAGGTTCTCTTTCAAGAATGTAATCCCAGTTCAGAAAACTGTATATCATTTCCATTCCAGAATGTGGGCTTTGTGGCTCTCCAGAAATTCACTTGTCATCTTCAAAAAGTCCCACATTAAAGGACCTCCAGTAGATGGCTTTGAATCTAAAACTAGTTTGGGCAGACCCTGCCTAAATTTCTAGAGTCAAAATTTTGGAGTTCAGTGATGGCAGAACAGGTAAGGAGACTCATCTCAAGATCCCATTCTAAAGAGGCTTATTTCTAATAAATTAAAAAAATAAAGAGGTTTATTTCTGACTGAGTTTTTATGCGGCATCAGCCCATCTTATCCTTTCTCTCTTTTTTTGCCATAAACTTCCTCCTCTTTATTCTACATGACATCGGATACTTTCTTAATTGCATAGCTATTGAGTGCCTTCTCTGGGCTAGCAGGGCCCATTAGCTGAAGCCAGCAACTGAAATATCAGAGGAAGCCTCTTAAGCCCTGAGCAAGTGGGAAATTGCCTTTCAGGAAAATAATCTGCTGTGACCTATGCATGAGGCAGCCAGGTCAAAGCATCCACAGTCTACCCTCCCATTCGTGAAGGAGGTGCAGTGTAGCTGTGAAGGCTCTAGACGTCTCCAGTCACGCAGCCACTTCCCAGAGTGAGAGAAGAGTAAAGACCACGGCAGGCAATGGTGGTTAGGCTTCCATCTTGAGATTTCCTTAGGAAACTTCAGAGCTGTTGACCAGATGTCAGCAGGATATAAGATTTGAATTTATTTTTACTGTCACAGTGATGGATTTTTGCTTCTCTTTCCAGTTGCCCTTATTACCAAGAGCACAAACCCAATTTGAGGGAGGGAGCAAGGCCTTGAACTTGGAATGGTGACTAGCGACCCAACACACTTTCTCTCATTAGTAAGTTTCCTAGAACACTGACCTTACCATGAATCGCACCGTTGTCTGCCCCTCCCTTCCAACTGAACTCTGGAGGTTCCAATACTCACTGGTAAATTCTCTGGCCATGGAGGAACCACCCAGCCTAGCACACATCTATCTAACAAACACACACACACAGGGATTCAACAGACCAGGCCCTGTTCTCAGTCCTCCACCATTGTCAACTCAATGCCAACAACTCCTTGTCAAGTGGACTTTATCAGTCCCATCCACTGGGATTAGTAGGTAATTTATCTACTGACTTCTTGTTCAAACATCACAGCAGGTTGCAGATTTGTTTCCCTAATGCTAGTTTCTCCATTTTACCCACCCTTCATTCTGTTTTCAGAATGTTCTTCTTGCCCCCCAAACCATCAGTAACCCCGCCTCCCTGATTGCCTATACAACAAAGTTATATTGTAGAAGCCTAGTTCATCTCAAGATCCCATTCTAAAGAGGCTTATTTCTAATAAATTAAAAAAATAAAGAGGTTTATTTCTGACTGAGTTTTTATGCGGCATCAGCCCATCTTATCCTTTCTCTCTTTTTTTGCCATAAACTTCCTCCTCTTTATTCTACATGACATCGGATACTTTCTTAATTGCATAGCTATTGAGTGCCTTCTCTGGGCTAGCAGGGCCCATTAGCTGAAGCCAGCAACTGAAATATCAGAGGAAGCCTCTTAAGCCCTGAGCAAGTGGGAAATTGCCTTTCAGGAAAATAATCTGCTGTGACCTATGCATGAGGCAGCCAGGTCAAAGCATCCACAGTCTACCCTCCCATTCGTGAAGGAGGTGCAGTGTAGCTGTGAAGGCTCTAGACGTCTCCAGTCACGCAGCCACTTCCCAGAGTGAGAGAAGAGTAAAGACCACGGCAGGCAATGGTGGTTAGGCTTCCATCTTGAGATTTCCTTAGGAAACTTCAGAGCTGTTGACCAGATGTCAGCAGGATATAAGATTTGAATTTATTTTTACTGTCACAGTGATGGTTTTTGGCTTCTCTTTCCAGTTGCCCTTATTACCAAGAGCACAAACCCAATTTGAGGGAGGGAGCAAGGCCTTGAACTTGGAATGGTGACTAGCGACCCAACACACTTTCTCTCATTAGTAAGTTTCCTAGAACACTGACCTTACCATGAATCGCACCGTTGTCTGCCCCTCCCTTCCAACTGAACTCTGGAGGTTCCAATACTCACTGGTAAATTCTCTGGCCATGGAGGAACCACCCAGCCTAGCACACATCTATCTAACAAACACACACACACAGGGATTCAACAGACCAGGCCCTGTTCTCAGTCCTCCACCATTGTCAACTCAATGCCAACAACTCCTTGTCAAGTGGACTTTATCAGTCCCATCCACTGGGATTAGTAGGTAATTTATCTACTGACTTCTTGTTCAAACATCACAGCAGGTTGCAGATTTGTTTCCCTAATGCTAGTTTCTCCATTTTACCCACCCTTCATTCTGTTTTCAGAATGTTCTTCTTGCCCCCCAAACCATCAGTAACCCCGCCTCCCTGATTGCCTATACAACAAAGTTATATTGTAGAAGCCTAGTTTAGAAAACCTTCTCTCTCACTCCCCACCACATTCACCGCCATAAATCAGCTTCCCTACAGTCAGACACCATCAATTATTCAGCAACCCTCGGAAAAAGCCAGCCCAGTAATATCGGACAGTAATATCAACAAGCCTTTGCTTTCTCTCTTGAGATGGATTTCCCAGGAAATAGACTCTGAGGCAGAGATATGCAGGCAAGACGTCCTCTGGAGAGTTCTCTCAAGGACATTTGTATGGGAGTATTCATTATCTATTATGCAGGAAATTACCCCAAACTCTGCAGCTTAAAGCAGTGAACATTTACTGTCTCACACAGTTTCTGTGGGTCCGGGACCAGGAAAGCTTAGCTGTGTGGTTCTGGCTCTCACGAGGATTCATCACACTGTCTATCAGGGGATCCATTCTCAAGCTCATTGCCTTCCCAGTGTCCATAAGATGGCAGCTGGCCTCCTGAAAAGAGTCTAAGCGTGAGGGAGGGATGGGGAGCACAAAAGGCTGAACCAGTCTTTACATGAGCCAATCTAGGGAATAATGCCCCATCGTGGCTGCTGTGACACAGTGAGTCTCTAAATTCCACCCACACACAAGAGAAGGGGAATTAAGCTCCATCTCTTGAGGGCAGAAATGCCAAAGAGTTTCTGAACAAACTTTGAAAGCCATCACAGAGAATGAGAGACACAGGGATAGGCAGACAAAGAGGTTAAATGGATTAGGTCTCAACAGAGGCTCAACTGACCCTAGGAGATGCTCTGAAGCTTGGATGGCCCTTCAGAAACATCCCCAGTTGAGGTAACAAGGCAGCTTTAAAAAAAAGAAAAAGAGGTCAGCCTTTTTTATGCTGGCATCTCCTAGTCACAGCAGCAGATTGGCACCTGGAAGGGTTGCCAAAGTCTACATAGTGTATTTCATCCCATAGATTCCCCTAATGCCTTAGGATCTGATGGAGTATATGGGCCAAGTAGGATGGCTGTTTATACCAGAGCCTGGACCTGTTACAGAATCCTGTCCTGTTCTGGCACCGACTCTATCCTAACAATTTCCATGTCATCTAGAAAATGGATCAGAAATATACGATGTGTTGGACCTACTACTCTGAATCTAAAAAGTGCTACCAGGAATTGTACTTCCTTCTTAGTGTTCAAACTTTTGGGAAGACCCAATAGTTTGCATGGAATACCCTCCATGCTCCTAGACTATTGTACCCCTAAAACTGTCACTGATGCAGGAGGCCCTGAATCCTTTGTAGGGTTTAAGCCTTCATCTAGAAACCAAGACTCTTACCAAGACCTCTGTACTCTTGCCCGTCCTTATTAATTCACCCCAATCAACATACAGAATATCCAAATGGTAATAATTTGACCTTCTCTGGAATTATGCCATGTTTTAAATTAAATTCTAGACCTGGTCCTTGGATTTTTACTGTCTTCCAGCTGTAGGACATGACAGTTCCTTCACAGAGGCAAGGAAGTCCTCCGACTTTCACATTTTGCCTTAAATCTATGACTAATCACTCTTGACCTTTCATTAAAATTTTCCAACACAGCACTTGTATTTAGCAAGAGGTGTTCAGTTGCATAGTTATTATAATCATTACTTACCCTGCGCCTCTCAAATGCTTGACATGCTGCACCTGCCAGAGCTCTCTGTTCTACAAAATCATACTGCAGGTGGCCAATGAGTACACAGACTCTTATGGGGAGAGATCTGGGGTCTCTTCTCTACTGCAACCTAGCCCTTAGAACATGGCCTAGCATTCAGTACTCCTCAATGTATGCGGGTGTTCTTAGTCGCTCAGTTTAGTCCTACTCTTTGCAACCCCATGGATTGCAACCTGCCAGGCTCCTCAGTCTATGGGATTTTTCAGGCAAGAATATTGGAATGGGTTGCCATTTCTTCCTCCAGTGTATCTTCTCAACGCAGGGGTCAAAGTAGTGTCTCCTGTGTCTCCTGCACTGTGGATTCTTTACACACTGAGCCATGCACATCTGTGGATAACTTCACTGACTCTGGCATCACACACTCCTTGTATTCCATCTAGATTATGCTATTCTATCTTTCTGGAATATTCCTACTCAGTCACTATAGTCTATCTCTTTTTCTCTCTCTCCTGTTTCTAAGGCTTCCAGTCACTCCAAGCACCAAAGTACTTATCTTTTTCTCCTTCCAGCCAGTGTTGACCTCCATCCTTCTATGACAGTAAAACACTACATGATATCACTCTTCAGTGGTTTCTCATAAGATACCTTGTGTCTTACTTTGATTCTCTCAGCACTGACACCAAGACAGGACTGGCTGCAACTAGTTTCTATGGAGAGAGAGTCCAGAAACGTAGGTGACAGAAAGGGGAGAATGAAACAGAGAAAAAAGAAAAGCCAAGCAAGTACATTAATAAATGAGTTACTTCCATGGGAATCCTGAACTCCAGTCTGCTGGGAACTTTCTGAGATACTGTGTCCAAGACGCCTCTGTGTCCACAGAGGCAGGGGCCATTGGAGGGGGTGAGGCATTGTCTATCAACTTCTACGCCTTGGAGTCTGAAAGTTGCCCCCAAGGTCATTCATTCCCTTCCTTCTCAGACTACAATACAATATAACTAGTATTTAATTTTTTTAAGTGAAAAATGTTCATCTGCTTAGAAGTTAAAATTTTTTAACTTAGAAGCTAACCACTTTTTGCATCAAGAAGAAAATTAAAATTACTGAATATTCGAAAAAGCAATAGTAAAATCACTTGTCTATTATATAAACAAATATGAATGTGAATATGGGTATAGATATGATTTAGATATAATATACATCAGAACCTATAGGATTCAGGTTGAAACAAAGCTCAGAGGAAACATTATATTTGTATACCTAAACAAAGAAAAAGGAGAAAATTAATCAGAGGATGAGAAAAAAATGTAATACTAAGGAAATCAGAGAAAATAAATTAATAAAATTAAAATTAATATGTTAGAAAATATAAAAATAGTAGAAAAAATTTAAGTTGATTTTCGGGGAAGGGGAACACAGTAAAATAGTTACCGTCATCCAGAAAAAAAGTGAGAATGCATACAATAGTCAAAATAAGATATAAGGTCATGCAAATAATACAAATGAAAAAAATTAAAAGATTAATAAAGGGATTTCCTGGTGGTCCAGTGGGTACAGTCTACCTTGCAGTGCAAGGAGCACCAGTTCAATCCCTGGTGCCCCGGTGCAGCTGGACTAGTGTGTCCAATCACCAGCCAGCACTCTGGAGCACATGTGCCCAGAGCCGGTGCTCTGCAACAAGAGAGGACACTGCAATGGGAGGCCCACACAGGCCAAAGAATAAAGATGCATGAAAATAAATAAATAAATAAACAAGAAAAGAGACCAAAATTTCTAAAAAAGACTAATAAAAGATTGCCTTTTTCAACCCTAAAATTTAAAAATGTAGGTGAAATGGCACATTTCTAGAAAATAGAAACTATCAGCAGTGACTCCAAAAGAGTTGAAAAAATCTACATACACTAAAAAACCCTGGAAACAATTGAGAAAATTTTCAAAGAATGATGTTCTCTTAAAAAAATAAGTTTGAAATTCTGGGCACTTTCACAGAGGCATTCTATCAAATCATTACCAAAAAAAAGCAGATGCCTCAGCTTGTACTTAAACTGTTTCAGATCATTGAAAAAAAGGGAAAATTCTACTTAAACAAATAACAGTGAGGCCAAAAGCCTATACATAAGTCCTAACAAAACCTTGTGCAATAGAGACTTGACGTATGTTTAAAGAACAATAGTATACAGATAAACATTGTATGTTTTAGGTATTCAAGGATGTTTCAATATTAAGAGATCCGTTACTATATTTCAACATATTAATAGATCCAAAGAAAAATATGACTTACCGCTGATACTGAAAAGCATTTAATAAAATTCTATATCTACTCTTAACAGCAAGTCAGTCTCTTAGTCAAGTAAAACCAGAAAACTGCATCCTCAGTGCTTTGTGTCTCCTGCAAACATTTAGACATCCTGTTTAAAACAGGGAAATAATAAAGTACGGTGCTGGAGAAGACTCTTGAGAGTCCCTTGGACGGCAAGGAGCTCAAACCAGTCCATCCTAAAGGAAGTCAACCCTGAATATTTATTGGAAGGACTGATGCTGAAGCTGAAGCTACAGTACTTTGGCCTCCTGATACGAAGAGACAACTTGTTGGAAAAGACCCTGATGTTAGGAGAGATTGAAGGCAGGAAGCGAAGGGGACGACAGAGGTTGAGATGGTTGGATGGCATCTCTGACTCAATGGACATGAGTTTGAGCCAGCTCCAGGAGATGGTGAAGGACAGGCAAGCCTGGCATGCTGTAGTCCATGGGGTCACAAAGAGTCAGACACAACTGAGTGACTGAGCCTGAGCCTGTAAGAAGGAGGATCAGAAGAAGGATTTTGAACAATAACAACAATAAAGTGTGCGCAGACAAGGATGTCCACAGTGACTGCTGCTATTTAACATTGTTCTGGAAGTCCTAGCCATTGTACTTAGTGGGAGGACAAAATAATAGGTATTTAAAAGTTGGAGAGGAGGTGTTGAAATTACTATGAAATATATATTACATACTGTATACTTCAGGAAGCCCCAGAGAATAAACTGGAAAGTTATTAGAACCAGAATTCAGTAATCCGCCTGGGTACATAAACATACAAAAATCAATAACCGGCTTTATATAAACAACAACCAAATGAAAAATAGGAGGAAGAAAAGAAAAGTTAGGAGAACAGGAATTAAAATACTAATATATTTAAATTATAAAAGAAACATGCAATATATAGAAATAAGCTTAATGAAAGATGTAGAGGATTTATATGGAGAAAACATTAAAATGTCACATTGAGAACATGAAAAAAATGCATGCCCTGTTTTGTGATAAAAAAAAGGATCAGTAATATATTTTAATTCATTAAAAATAGAAAGATTTTTTTAGAAAGAATGAACTCTAAATTATTTACAGCTGACTCTAAAGTTTATATGAAAAAAATACATAAGTCATAATAGCCAGAGTGTGAATGAAAGGGAACTATCCCAACCAGATATTAGAACATATTATTTCTAGGTACAAGACAGCCCTCCAATGTAAGACTACAGTGAAACAAAAAACGTTACAAAGTAAATCCAAATTTTACTGATGAAGATAATACTGCATGTCAGAGATGGGGGAAATGAATTATCCGTGACTGCTGCAGCTTCAACCAGCTTCCGGGTAAGATATGTGTTTGTGTCTGCCTGTGCTAAATCAATTCTGGATAGATTAAAAAAAAAAAAACATAAAAGCAGAAACAAACTGCCCAAAGCACTAAGCTAAAACATTGGAGGTTTTTCATGATTTGGAAGTATAAAAAGTCCTTTTAAGCAGAAAGAAAGAAAAGAAAGAGGAGGAAAATGTGAGAAGGAAGGAAGGATGGAGGAATTTCAGCATCACAAAAACATTCTTTAAAAAGTCAAAGTGCAGGGCTTCTCTGGTGATCCAGTGGGTAAAATGTCCCCCTTGCAATGCAAGGGGCGCCGGTTCTATCCCTGGCCCAGGAAGATCCCATGTGCCGTGGAGTGGCTGGACCGGTGTGTCCAATTAGGAGCCAGCACTCTGGAGCACATGAGCCCAAAGCTGGTGCTCTGCAGAGGCCACTGTGATGGGAGGCCCACACAGGCCAAAGAATAAAGATGGATGAAAATAAATAGATTAAAAAACCAATAAAAGAGGCCAAAATTAAAAAAAAAAAAAAAAACACTTAAAAGAAAAAGTCAAAGTGCAAATGACAATCTCTGAAAAAAAGACTGCCACCCATATCAAAAGAAGAACTATTTTTCTAAATATGTAAGAGATTCCCAAAATCAAGTAGATAAGGGAATAAGAACTCATAGAAAAAATGGAGAAGGGACATGAACCACAAAACATAAGAAATTCCAAAGCATGAATTGGTTTCAACAACATTTCCAATAGGAGAAGCACAAATTAACCTGCAATGAAACTTCATTTTCTCAAATATCAGATTGGAAAAGTCATCATGTTCGATAACCAGATTAGGGAGGATTTGGAGAAGCCCACCTGCTGGGGGTCATGCAAAGGAATCTAATGGGGTCCTGCTGTCTCTACTAGAAGTAAACGGCCCAGGTCCACTAACTCAGAAAATTACTGCTAAAAATGTATCTTTAGATATTTTCCAGATATGCAAAATAATGTGGGCAATGGTATTAATTGCAGGGTTGCTTGTAATAGTGAAACAGCCTAAGTGATTATCAGCAAAGGCAGGTTTGACAAATGACAGTTAAGCTACGTAGTGGAAAGTTACAGCCTTTGTTACAAAGAATAAACCAGGCTTGTAAATAATGGTGCACTGGCACCTCAGAGACCTATCATCCATTGACACAATCAAGATGCACACAGAGTGTGGCATTTGGAAAATACTCATATATATATAAAGTATGTGTAGAACCAGAATAGAACTGCCTGCATACTCAGTCGTGTCTGACTCTTTGTGACCCTGTGGACTATAGCTTGCTGGCTTCTCTGTCCGTGGAATTTCCCAGGCAAGAGTGCTGGAGTGGGTTGCCATTTCCTCCTCCAGGGGATCTTCTTGACCCAGGGGTTGAACCTGCATCTCTTGCGTCTCCTACTTTGGCAGCTGGATTCCTTACCACCACTGCTCCCTGTATGTACAATTTAGCTATAAGAACACACAATAAACCGTGTTTGTCCTTGGGAGAGGGAACTAGACAAGACTGGGAAATAGTTATACTTTCCTCTGTATAACACTTTAAGCTTTTTACATTTTGTTGTGTTTTAGCTACCTGGAATATTTTTTAATTAAGCAAATAAACAAACAAACAAAAAACCAAATTAACCTCGAATTGTTTGATGATGTGGCTTTCTTCTAAGCAGGAATGTGGCTGCTGGTGCCAAGCTGAGGGTGGAGGATGAAAGTAAGTCCCGCTATTCTCCTCCAAGCTAGACGGCTGTTTTGTAAAGGCAGAGCCTCTCAAGCTGAGAAGACCCTTTTGTTTACTTGCTTCTGAATTGAAAAGGATGCCTTCAAGTATCGCTCTAACTGTAAACACCATCAGCTGCTCTAAAAATATTTTCTGAGTAAATGCCACTTGCACCTTCTGCCATTTACTCAAGGCATCTTTCAAAGCAGTTGGGAATCTTGTTAGCAAGGCTCTGGATTAGGAGCAATAGAATAAAAGAGAAAAGTAAGTAGAAGCTCAAATTCTGGAAACAGCACAAAGGAGAAATAATCAACTTCCAAGAGAGGCCAAAATGTATCTTTAGATATTTTCCAGATATGCAAAATAATGTGGGCAATGGTATTAATTGCAGGGTTGCTTGTAATAGTGAAACAGCCTAAGTGATTATCAGCAAAGGCAGGTTTGACAAATGACAGTTAAGCTACGTAGTGGAAAGTTACAGCCTTTGTTACAAAGAATAAACCAGGCTTGTAAATAATGGTGCACTGGCACCTCAGAGACCTATCATCCATTGACACAATCAAGATGCACACAGAGTGTGGCATTTGGAAAATACTCATATATATATAAAGTATGTGTAGAACCAGAATAGAACTGCCTGCATACTCAGTCGTGTCTGACTCTTTGTGACCCTGTGGACTATAGCTTGCTGGCTTCTCTGTCCGTGGAATTTCCCAGGCAAGAGTGCTGGAGTGGGTTGCCATTTCCTCCTCCAGGGGATCTTCTTGACCCAGGGGTTGAACCTGCATCTCTTGCGTCTCCTACTTTGGCAGCTGGATTCCTTACCACCACTGCTCCCTGTATGTACAATTTAGCTATAAGAACACACAATAAACCGTGTTTGTCCTTGGGAGAGGGAACTAGACAAGACTGGGAAATAGTTATACTTTCCTCTGTATAACACTTTAAGCTTTTTACATTTTGTTGTGTTTTAGCTACCTGGAATATTTTTTAATTAAGCAAATAAACAAACAAACAAAAAACCAAATTAACCTCGAATTGTTTGATGATGTGGCTTTCTTCTAAGCAGGAATGTGGCTGCTGGTGCCAAGCTGAGGGTGGAGGATGAAAGTAAGTCCCGCTATTCTCCTCCAAGCTAGACGGCTGTTTTGTAAAGGCAGAGCCTCTCAAGCTGAGAAGACCCTTTTGTTTACTTGCTTCTGAATTGAAAAGGATGCCTTCAAGTATCGCTCTAACTGTAAACACCATCAGCTGCTCTAAAAATATTTTCTGAGTAAATGCCACTTGCACCTTCTGCCATTTACTCAAGGCATCTTTCAAAGCAGTTGGGAATCTTGTTAGCAAGGCTCTGGATTAGGGAGCAATAGAATAAAAGAGAAAAGTAAGTAGAAGCTCAAATTCTGGAAACAGCACAAAGGAGAAAAATCAACTTCCAAGAGAGGCCATGATAGAGTTCTTACTGAGTGACCTGAGATGGCTTCTCAGGTGGCGCTAGGGGTGAAGAACCTATGTGTCAATGCAGGAGACATAAGAGAGGCAGGTTATACCTATGGGTCAGGAAGATCTCCTAGAGGGGCACAGCAAATCACTCCAGTATTCTTGCATGAAAAATCCCATTGACAGAAGAGCCTGGGGGGCTACAGTCCATAGGGCCTCAGAGAGTCAGACATGACTGAAACAATTTAACATGCACACATGATGGAGAAGACAGTTGCCACTCATTTCAGTTGGTTCCATGAAGAATATGAACACTGTTGCTTTCAAGGAATATGGGGGTAAGATGAAAACCTAAGTGATTAGAATATTACATAGAGCAAGAGAATATTTTTATCACAATTTTAAATATTTTGCAGACATATACACACATCCAAGTACCTTTTGGATAGCAAGGAAGAAAAGTTGAGACAAACAATAATTCTGAAGGTATACCATCCCAACAGTTCTCGAATCCAAGGTGCCCTGACCATTCGTTCCCAGGAAAGTGATAGACCCATTTAGAAAAAGGAGTTGGTGCAGAATTAACCAGAAAGTGTCCAGAAGAGAAACAGGCAAGCTGCTGACATTCTCAGCCTCTCCTTCCAAATACACACATTTCTACATCACAAGCACTTTCCACTTTAAAAATCAACAACCCTTGGTGGACGAACCTAGAGCGTGTGATACAGAGTGAAGTAAGTCAGAAAATAGAAAAACAAATATTGTATCTTAATGCATATATATATATATATATATATGGAATCCAGAAAGATGGTACTGATGAACCTATTTTCAAGGAAGGAATGGAGATGTAGATGTAGAGAACAGATTTGTGGACATAGTTCGGGAGAGTGGGATGAACAGAGAAAGTAGCATCAATATATACACTATCATGTGTAAAATGGACCACTTGGGGAAGATGCTGTATAACGCAGAGAGCCCAGTCGGCCCTCATGGTGACTGAAGGGATGGACTGGGAGAGGGAAGGAAGGCTCAAGACAGAATGTATATGTATAAGTATGGCTGACTTGAAACCAACACAGTACTGTAAAGATTTAAAAATTTTTAAATTAAAAAAAGAGCAAATTAAAAATCAACAGCCTAAATGCCCACAAGATTGGATCCAGAAACCATCTTAAGAATGAGCTTGTCAATAAAACCTTTTTTTCACTGTTCCACCAAAGCTGATTTCTCCTGCCAGTTCCTAATACTTTCAGGGCCATGCATGAATGCTCAGTCAGATTCTACTTTCTGTGTGAATTATCACCTTTGGGGGATAAGGAGATGTTCAATAAAAAGAGATAGTCTGTGCTTCATTTAAATTGAATGGTTAGTCCACAGACATGTCCATTCATCTTGCAGAAGGCTCAGAAACATTAGATTATATTTTTCTTTGAAAGCAATCAAATCAAAACCAAATACCACTGAAGACTTTATGATAAGTGAAACTCTGAAGGTAGCTGAGGTGGGGTTAAGAGGTATCAGAGCTCTCACGCTCTCTTGATCAATTCATCAAACTATAGCTTCTACTCACTTCAAATGAATTATTTTGGTCCCAAAGACAAAATACTTCAACTTCCCTCGTGGTACAGTGGTTTAGACTCTGCACTTTCAATGCAGGGGGCACAGGTTAGGTCCCTGGTCAGGGAACTAAGATCTTACATGATTCAGCCAAAAACAAAAAAAAGACAAAGTACTCATTCAAATGACCTGGAGTCCCTTGAGCATGTGGCACTTTGCTAACTATTTTCTAGGCAACAGATTTTCTTATTCTCAGAATGCCTTGAAAAGTAGATGTTATTTAAAGTCCCACTTAATCTATGATAAACTAAGGCACAGAGAGTTTACATCACGGTGTGAACCTTTTTAAAAAACTTTGGTTATCCAGTGTCTCTGCCCTCTCCCTAAGTCTAGGAAAGACTCTATTGTATGAATTCAAATGGATGACTGACCCCACCACCCATCAGTAAAGCCTGAGACAGCAGTAATCATGGGATACTTTCTATACTTTCTATGCAAGGACACTTGTATGCTTACTTAGCTTTCCTTAATAGGAAAAGATAAAATTTTTATTGAATTCATAAATAACCACAGATTTTTTCTTAATGGGATTACTTTCAGGTGCTGTTAGGCATGAAACAACTTCCAGATCTTTGGAACTGGATTAGGAAGGAACTATCTCATTTCTTGTTTTATGTTAATTTTCACTCAGTGCTTGCTTGTTAACTTCCAAGCTGGTATTTCACCCCACCAACTAGGATATCAGAGAAAGTAACCTGGCACAACCTAACACTGAAGCTGCTAAAAACCTTAAATTAGTAGTTTGAGGTGTGTCCAGCAGACGCCGCTGTATTTCCCTTGACTTTTAAAAATACGTTTTAAAGTCTGACCGATCTGCCTTTAGCTTATACAGTGATATACACCAATTCTATCTCAATAAAACTGGGGAAAATAACCCTTAGGATCTCTGTGAGTTGGATTCGATGCCCCAGGCACCTGAGTACACGTCCTAAGATCCGTGGATCTAGGGGAACGTCATCCAGAGGGAGCGGTCCACACCAATGCCCTGAGGATGCTGGAATGGCTGCAACCGAGAAATGAGCATGACACCAGCAAGGACATTTAGCGTGATCACTCTGGCTTCTGTGCTAGGAGCGGGGTTCGGCAGGGGTGCTGGTGTGAGGGCAAGACTGAATAGGGGCTTGTGCAATAATCCAGATGAGAGGTGATGGTGCCTCAGATCAGAGGGGGATCAGGAGAGAAGAGGGGAGGTCAGATTCTGAATATACTTTAAATATGAAACAAGGAGAATTTCCCAGTGGAAGTCCCCTTAACAAAGTGGTTAAACTTTAGGGTAAAATTCCTCAAAGAGATGTTTCTTATTGCAATATCATTCTTGTAACAAGTTATTGATGCTTTCTGTAGACTTCCCTGTGCATGCATGCTAAGTCACTTCAGTCTTGTCTGTCTCTTTGCAACCCTATGGACTATAGCCCACCAGGCTCCTCTGTTCATGGGATTTTCCAGGCAAGAGTACTGGAGTAGGTTGCCATTCCCCTTTTTCCCGGGATCTTCCCGACGGGGAGATCAAACCCATGTCTCTTACGTCTCCTGCATTGGCACGTGGGTTCTTTACCACTAGCGCCACCTGGGAGGCTTTAGGGATATGACAAAATGATTTGAGATATGATTAAAGTTCTAGACATACCTATATATCTCCAATCATTTTAGAAATAGGGCTATGGTATCTAAACTAGCATGAAAAGAAATTCATGTATCAATGAAATATTCACTTTGCTGCTTTGTAAATTGCAAAGGGGTATCAATAAGATTTTACCTCAGACTTCTTTTAGATTCAAGCTGGTATTTCACCCCACCAACTAGGATATCAGAGAAAGTAACCTGGCACAACCTAACACTGAAGCTGCTAAAAACCTTAAATTAGTAGTTTGAGGTGTGTCCAGCAGACGCCGCTGTATTTCCCTTGACTTTTAAAAATACGTTTTAAAGTCTGACCGATCTGCCTTTAGCTTATACAGTGATATACACCAATTCTATCTCAATAAAACTGGGGAAAATAACCCTTAGGATCTCTGTGAGTTGGATTCGATGCCCCAGGCACCTGAGTACACGTCCTAAGATCCGTGGATCTAGGGGAACGTCATCCAGAGGGAGCGGTCCACACCAATGCCCTGAGGATGCTGGAATGGCTGCAACCGAGAAATGAGCATGACACCAGCAAGGACATTTAGCGTGATCACTCTGGCTTCTGTGCTAGGAGCGGGGTTCGGCAGGGGTGCTGGTGTGAGGGCAAGACTGAATAGGGGCTTGTGCAATAATCCAGATGAGAGGTGATGGTGCCTCAGATCAGAGGGGGATCAGGAGAGAAGAGGGGAGGTCAGATTCTGAATATACTTTAAATATGAAACAAGGAGAATTTCCCAGTGGAAGTCCCCTTAACAAAGTGGTTAAACTTTAGGGTAAAATTCCTCAAAGAGATGTTTCTTATTGCAATATCATTCTTGTAACAAGTTATTGATGCTTTCTGTAGACTTCCCTGTGCATGCATGCTAAGTCACTTCAGTCTTGTCTGTCTCTTTGCAACCCTATGGACTATAGCCCACCAGGCTCCTCTGTTCATGGGATTTTCCAGGCAAGAGTACTGGAGTAGGTTGCCATTCCCTTTTCCAGGGGATCTTCCCGACGGGGAGATCAAACCCATGTCTCTTACGTCTCCTGCATTGGCACGTGGGTTCTTTACCACTAGCGCCACCTGGGAGGCTTTAGGGATATGACAAAATGATTTGAGATATGATTAAAGTTCTAGACATACCTATATATCTCCAATCATTTTAGAAATAGGGCTATGGTATCTAAACTAGCATGAAAAGAAATTCATGTATCAATGAAATATTCACTTTGCTGCTTTGTACATTTGCAGTAATGTAGGAATTTGCTATTCAATAAGATTTTACCTCAGACTTCTTTTAGTTATTCTGATGACCTAATTATCTGTCCTATTTACTGGGTGGCAGAATAATGAAGGGGAAAAAGAAAGAAACCCTAGTTGATCATTAAAATAATTGAAACATGGCTTGAAACGTTAGTTCAGTTTCTTTCTTTTATGTATGAAGTATCTTTAGTTCTCATGAGATGTCCTGTCAGAAAAATCTCAAGAGAGAAAAAAAGACATCCCTGTATCTTTATTACTCCCTTTAGTTATTTTTTAAAAAATGCTATTGGATGAATGAATGAATGAATACATAAATGTTCACAGATTCCATGCAAAGGTGACATTTCCTTTGAATACCTATCCTCCGAATTAACATAAGGAAAGTAGGGACATAACAGACACCTCCTGTTAGAACCAAGAACATGAGTATTATTTCTTATAATACACACTACCTCTACCTGATGCACCAGTGATCTTGGAAAAATTGGAAGCCGATGTTTAGGGTCTGCTCAGAACACAGAGATGGCCTTGAGTGGAGAGTCCTAGCACTCAGGACCCTATAACCCACGGGGGAGGCTGACAAGTAAGCTGATATATTAAGGCCAAATGAAATAAGTAGTATGTGAAAAGTTGATACAAATTATTCTAGAGGAAGGAGCAAGCCAATCTCATTGTGGACGGTGGCAGAAGAGTGAAAGTCTTTATCTGGAGTCCTGACATGAGTGGGGGAATTCTGGTGCCATGTACTTATTTATTCCTTTACATATTCACTCATTTAACAAGTGTTCATTCAGTGTCTACTATGGGCAGGCACCAGGATGTTCGCCGGGGCTGCATAGATGGCCAAGATGAAACACTGCCATCAGGACTTACATGCCAGTGAGAGGAGACCAGAAACAAACAACAGGACTTATTTTGGCCATGACAGTTGTCGTTGTTCAGTCGTCCAGTCATGTCCAACTCTTTGCGGCCCTGTGGATTCTCTGTGACAGTAGTAATCTAGAGATTAAAGCAAGGTTTGGGGGTGACAAGTGAGCTGGAGGGGCCTCGGCACCATCTCAGAGGAAGTAACATTTGGGAAGAAGGCACTGATGCGAGAAAGCCCATCATGCAGATTTCTAAGTGACAGTAAGGAGGCTGGGTTTATTCCAAGGGAAGTCAGAAACACTTGAGGGTTTTTTAGAATTGTGTGATTTTGTGCAATGGGCTCATTTTTAAAAATTACTTGGGCTGCTAAGGAGAACTGACGGCAGGGGACAAAGAGGAAAGAGGGGGACTGGGTAGGAAGACAGGGAGCTGCCAGTGTGGTCCAGACTGGAGGTGCTCAAATTGGCACCAGACTGATAGGGCGGAGGAGCCGGAGCCAGAGCTGGGATGTGTTCTGCAGAGAGAGTAGGCAGTCAGAGCCCATTCAGGAGTTGGATGTGGAGAGGACACGAAGACAGCTTCTGAGTTGAGCAGAGCCAATGGGAAGTGTTTTTGACTGGGATGAGATGGAGGAGAAACAGACAGAAGATGTGTCCGTCAAGAGCTGGCGAAGTCTATTTCATGGCTTCCCTGGGGGCTCAGTGGTAATGAATCTGCCTACAATGCAGGAGATATGGGTTTGATCCCAGGGTCAGGAAGATCACCAGGAGAAGGAAATGGCAACTCACTCTGGTATTCCTGCTTGGGAAACCCTATAGATAGAGGAGCCTGAGGGGCTATAGTCCATGGAGTCACAAAGAGTCGGACATGACTGAGCACACACACATTCTGTAACTAAAGATCCACTGGTAATTCAACAACAACTATTATTTTGTGCTACAAACATTTATCTAAAACTTTGAGAACTAGAAAAATGGGGAGCAAATATTTTAGGTTGAATAAATATTCCTAAAGAATGGGACTGGTGTGACTCAGGAACTGTAAATAAGGCAATATGATGGGTCAACGGAATATGCCAGAGATTGCAGAAATCAGAGGAAGCTAGCAGAATGGGTCAGAGTGTGATGTTGGAAGACCCACCCCCCCACACACTGCCTTCCATTTTGAATACACCAGGCGTTTGGGGGTTAGAAGAGGGACATCAGGCCATATCAGTTTTAGAAGAGAAACTTTGAAGAAAGAGGAAACAGATGGACCAGAAAAGAGATCAGTAGTTAACCTAGAAAGTGTGGCAGTGGCTCAAGAGAAACATAAGGTACAAGGATGAGCAGAGGTCTTATAGATGGAGAGAAAAAGAAAATCCATTTCCAAAGGAGACTTGGGAGACTCCACTCCTCAGTATGTGCCCAACAAAAATGCCTCTGTCTTCTCATCAAAAGATACATTCAAAAGAACCAAAGCCAGAAATTCACCCAAATGGCAGTCAACCTTTGAAAAATTGAATTGAAAAATAAACAGTGATATATTAAACAATGGGACACTCTACGACAACGAAATGAACCAGCTGCTACATGTACCAGTGATTTAAACAGCCAATTAAACCTAATTGGAGTGAACAAAGCCAGACTCCATAAAGCATATGCTATACAATTCCATCGGGCAAAGTTCAAAAGCAGGCAAAACCAATGACACCATTTCATTCCTTTTTACTCTGCTTCATGCTCTGCGGTGACCTCAGTGAGAAGGAAGTCCAAAGGGACAGCCTTCCCAGGTGGCACTAGTGATAAAGAGTCCACCTGCCAATGTGGGAGACAAGGGTTCAGTCCTTAGGTCGGGAAGATACCCTGGAGAAGGATATGGACAGAGGGGCCTCTCGGGCTACAATCCGTGAGATTACAAAGATGTGGACACCACTGAATACAGATCAGAGATAGGTATATGCATGGCTGATCCATTTTGCTGTACAATAAAAACTAGCCCAACATTGTAAAGCAACTATACTCCAGTAAAAACTAATTAAAAAAAAAAAAAAAAAGCAGGCAAAACCAGTCTGTGATTTTAGAAATCGGGGGAATGGTGGCCCTTGAGAGAGGGGTAGTAGCTAGGATGAGGGCACATGGTGTTTTCTGCGGTGACTGTTAATGTTTTGTTTCCTCATCTTGGAGTTAAACAGGCATATTCATTAACACTGCTTGTATTCAACACTGTGTGTCAGAGTTTCTAAACAGCCTCCATGATAAATGAGTCCAGCATGATGATTTTCTGTAACACAATAATACCAACCCTCCATCTCCATACATCATTGGCAAACACTAAGTACCAGGTCTTCCAACCTGATTCTCGACTGGGCTGAGAAAACCCCTGTGGCCAGAGAAAACTCGGGCAGAGAGTACTGGATGATTGCAAGAAGAGGCCATCGGAGTACACAGAAAGATGCTTATCTGAAGCCAAATGATAGTATACAATGAAGAACTTGAGTCTGAATTGTTCCCTAGCATTTATAACCCAGGGGTTAATCTGTATAATCAGATAAACGTGGCCACAAATTCTCTGCAACTCCTTTCATGAAGAGGTCAATTCTCATTCTCTTCTCTTTCAATCTGGGCTGTACTTGGTGAGTTGCTTGATCAATAACAGAATGCGGTAGAATTGATGTTCTGGGACTTAAGGTTTTCACATATCACTCATGATATTGGAGTCTTCACTCCAGAATCTCTGAACCTCTATGGAAGAAATCTGACTGTCCTCAGACTCCTGAGACTTTGGGGATATGCCATGTGTAGGTGTTCCATTCCAGAGTCCCAGTGGCGCTCAGCCCTCCAGAGGCCCAAGCCAAGATGCCAGACGCATGAATAAGGCCACTTTGGATCCTCCGGACTGGTCCTCCAGCTAGATGGATACCAGCAAGTGACTATAGTCAATGCCACATGGAACAGAAGAACTACCGAGATGCACCTATCCTGAAGTATCTAAGAAATTATAAGATACCCTGGAGAAGGATATGGACAGAGGGGCCTCTCGGGCTACAATCCGTGAGATTACAAAGATGTGGACACCACTGAATACAGATCAGAGATAGGTATATGCATGGCTGATCCATTTTGCTGTACAATAAAACAAGCCCAAAATAGAAAAGCAACTATACTCCAGAAAAAACTAATTAAAAAAAAAAAAAAAAAGCAGGCAAAACCAGTCTGTGATTTTAGAAATCGGGGGAATGGTGGCCCTTGAGAGAGGGGTAGTAGCTAGGATGAGGGCACATGGTGTTTTCTGCGGTGACTGTTAATGTTTTGTTTCCTCATCTTGGAGTTAAACAGGCATATTCATTAACACTGCTTGTATTCAACACTGTGTGTCAGAGTTTCTAAACAGCCTCCATGATAAATGAGTCCAGCATGATGATTTTCTGTAACACAATAATACCAACCCTCCATCTCCATACATCATTGGCAAACACTAAGTACCAGGTCTTCCAACCTGATTCTCGACTGGGCTGAGAAAACCCCTGTGGCCAGAGAAAACTCGGGCAGAGAGTACTGGATGATTGCAAGAAGAGGCCATCGGAGTACACAGAAAGATGCTTATCTGAAGCCAAATGATAGTATACAATGAAGAACTTGAGTCTGAATTGTTCCCTAGCATTTATAACCCAGGGGTTAATCTGTATAATCAGATAAACGTGGCCACAAATTCTCTGCAACTCCTTTCATGAAGAGGTCAATTCTCATTCTCTTCTCTTTCAATCTGGGCTGTACTTGGTGAGTTGCTTGATCAATAACAGAATGCGGTAGAATTGATGTTCTGGGACTTAAGGTTTTCACATATCACTCATGATATTGGAGTCTTCACTCCAGAATCTCTGAACCTCTATGGAAGAAATCTGACTGTCCTCAGACTCCTGAGACTTTGGGGATATGCCATGTGTAGGTGTTCCATTCCAGAGTCCCAGTGGCGCTCAGCCCTCCAGAGGCCCAAGCCAAGATGCCAGACGCATGAATAAGGCCACTTTGGATCCTCCGGACTGGTCCTCCAGCTAGATGGATACCAGCAAGTGACTATAGTCAATGCCACATGGAACAGAAGAACTACCGAGATGCACCTATCCTGAAGTATCTAAGAAATTATAAGATATGGTAGACAGTTAATTGTTGTAAGACAATGAAGACTTAGATTGTTTCTTGCATGTGTGAGTGCTAAGTCACTTCAATCAAGTCCAACTCTTTGCCACCCCATGGGCTATAGCCTGACAGGCTCCTCTATCCATGGTATCCTTCTGGCAAGAATACTGGAGTGGACTGCCATGTCCTCCTCCAGGGGCATCTTCCACACCCAGGGATTGAACCCCCATCTGTTATGTCTCCTGCTAGTGTCACCTGGGAAGCCTTGGATTGTTTCTTACATAGAATCAAGTCATCAGAATCATCTAGACCATGAATCTGGTGGAATATCAGTCTCTGGCACAGGGGACCACACAGCACTAATGGATTCATTTAAAGCCAACCAACTTCAAAAAGTTCTCTTTCCAGCTCCAATTCCATTCTTTATTATCTGAGAAGAAGGAAAGGTTGTAGCTCAATTTTTCTTGCATAAAAGAATTTTGTCAATTTTTCTTTGACAGCAGTGAACACTAGCCCTACACTGTCATTGAGTAATTTATAGTCCTTTTCCTCCTGCTGTTGGGCTTTGGGTTGGTTTTCTTATTTAACAGATTGGCTTCTACGGAGTCAGTTTCATATTTCCTTTCTGTGACTCATTTAATAAAAAACTAGGAAAGAGTACACAGAAATATTTTGCCTGGTTCACCATCACTCATTCACCGTGGCTTCCTGAGTCATCACTCATCTAACTTCACATTCAAATATCGTAAAACTTTCTATTAGTCAGCATACAGTGTGCCTGAGTGCAAGGAAAAAGGCTCCTTCTCCTCCATCCACTCAAAAGAGTTACAAGTTCCTTTTCTTTTCACATTCAGAGATTTTAGGTAATTTTCCATTCGTAAACAAAAGCACACCTTGGAGAGCTAAGAGGGTTTCTAACTCATGTTCCACTCCTCTTGCTACATCTGACATAAAGGGAGTAGAAACAACAGCAACAACAGTAAAACCACGATGCTCTTACAAAGATTCAGTCACAACTTGGAACTTCCAGGAATGGTTCTCTTAATGAGTTTCAAGGTTTGCTACTGACCTCAGCTAACATTGAAGTGACAGGGCCCAACCTCTCTGACTGTAATGTGCAGGCTGTTATCACGTCTCTCAAAACCTGAAGGAAGGGGCTTCCCTGGTGGTCCAGTGGGTAAGGACACTGCCTTGCAGTGCAAGGGGCGCCAGTTAGATCCCTGGCCTGGGAAGAGCCCACGTGCCGTCAAGCGGCTGGATCGATGTGTCCAACTACTGAGCAGGAGCTCCAGAGCGCATGCGCCCAGAGCAGGTGCTCTGCAGCGAGAGACACCACTGCGATGGGAGGCTCACACAGGCCAAAGAACAAAGATGGGTGCAAATAGATGAATGAAAGACCAATAGAAGTGACCAAAAAAAAAAAAAAAAAAACCCTGAAGGAAGAATGAACACCAAGATTCCAGCAGCCTTTTTTTCCACGAGCCTAGGGGAAAACCGTGTCTTTACACTGAGTTGGGGGTAAATCCCATACTGCATGTTCCCTTTCTCCTCCAGATGCTGATGAGACAACCATGCTATTCTTGCCTCATTGGTAGCATTTCACTGCACAGGATTCTAAGTGTTGGCCTCTTCTCACGTGCCTCATACTCTTGTAGCATCTCATCAGTTGACTGTTGTCATAGCTATTCTTTTAAACACATGCATGCTACCGAAGTGGTCTTTGAATATTTGTTAATGAAAACATGAATCTATCAATAACCCACTATTCCTTAGGACAGTGAGTGTGTGTGTGTGTGTTGTGTGAGTGTGCACGTGTGCACTGTCGCTACAGTCCTGTCCAACTCTTTGCGACCCCATGGACTGTAGCCTACCAGGCTCCTCTGCCCATGGAATTCTCTTGGAGAGAATACTGGAGTGGGTTCCCATGCCCACCTCCAGGGAATCTTTACGACCCAGGGGTTGAACCAGTGTCTCTTATGTCTCCTGCATTGGCAGGTGGGTTCTTTACCACTTGTGCCACTTCGGAAGCCCTCCTTAGGGCTGTACTTGGTGGTTAATAAATGGCAGAGCTGGGATTCATGCCCCACTCTAACTACCACACCAAATTGCCTCACAAGTTGTCTTGGTCTTGCATTCTGAGCACCTAGCTCACATCCTAACACAACACAGACACATGATAAAAGTTTAACAGAAGAAAGACAGTAAATCAAAAATCCTCACTTTATTACTTAATACAGTCCTGTTAAGCAAGTTGACACTAAAACCAAGGGTAAGATCAGTGAAGGTTTTAAGTGATGCTCTGTCACTTGCTTCTGCTTAAAAATAAAAAAGATCCAAGAGTATATGCAATAAAGCTTTAAATATCACCCCAAGGGGATGAAAGAGCACTGGATCATGAATCACAACTCCAGGGTTTCAAGTCAAGTCCTCATCTTTGAAAGGACCTCATGACTCCTCTGGGCTTTAAATTCCTCACCTGGATGATAATCATCATCTCTCATGTTCTAGAGTTCTGAAGACCTTAAATGATAGCATCCTTGATTATCTGGAATGTTTTGTGGCAGTTGACCACAATGGGAAAGAGCAGACAAAATGTACAGACCTAACTACTCGTATCTGGAATTTTGTTGAAACAGTCATGCATGCAAAAGCGAGCCTTGGATCCTGAAAACAGTCCTCAAATCTCAACATACTGCGGCCCCTCGCCTGCAACTGCAGAGACAATGTTATAGCCTCAGAGTGTCCAGAATGACAGCAGGCAAGTCTACATGGCACCCTCTCAAAGGAGGCAAATTACAATCACCTGGGAGAGACAGTCTGTGGCTCTTCTCTGACGTGGAGAGACACATGGATTCATACACAATGCAGGAACCAACCAAGAAGAAGGAACAAGTGTTTTTTTTTTTTTTTTTTACAAACCCCAAGATGTGTGATTTCAAATATTATATCATGAAAATAGTTTTCTAACCTCTATATCTACATATGTGCAAATAATAACTGCAGTAGCGAATATCAGGAACTCCACTTAACTTGAACACTTCCTCCTCAAATGTTCTTAACCAAGGCTTTTTTGGATTTTCTTAGATTTCTTTTTATAAATAAACTCCATTTTCAAACTTGTGTGGCCCCCATGGTGCCGTGTTTCACTTCTAGTTTGAACCAGTGTCTCTTATGTCTCCTGCATTGGCAGGTGGGTTCTTTACCACTTGTGCCACTTCGGAAGCCCTCCTTAGGGCTGTACTTGGTGGTTAATAAATGGCAGAGCTGGGATTCATGCCCCACTCTAACTACCACACCAAATTGCCTCACAAGTTGTCTTGGTCTTGCATTCTGAGCACCTAGCTCACATCCTAACACAACACAGACACATGATAAAAGTTTAACAGAAGAAAGACAGTAAATCAAAAATCCTCACTTTATTACTTAATACAGTCCTGTTAAGCAAGTTGACACTAAAACCAAGGGTAAGATCAGTGAAGGTTTTAAGTGATGCTCTGTCACTTGCTTCTGCTTAAAAATAAAAAAGATCCAAGAGTATATGCAATAAAGCTTTAAATATCCCCCCAAAGGGGGATGAAAGAGCACTGGATCATGAATCACAACTCCAGGGTTTCAAGTCAAGTCCTCATCTTTGAAAGGACCTCATGACTCCTCTGGGCTTTAAATTCCTCACCTGGATGATAATCATCATCTCTCATGTTCTAGAGTTCTGAAGACCTTAAATGATAGCATCCTTGATTATCTGGAATGTTTTGTGGCAGTTGACCACAATGGGAAAGAGCAGACAAAATGTACAGACCTAACTACTCGTATCTGGAATTTTGTTGAAACAGTCATGCATGCAAAAGCGAGCCTTGGATCCTGAAAACAGTCCTCAAATCTCAACATACTGCGGCCCCTCGCCTGCAACTGCAGAGACAATGTTATAGCCTCAGAGTGTCCAGAATGACAGCAGGCAAGTCTACATGGCACCCTCTCAAAGGAGGCAAATTACAATCACCTGGGAGAGACAGTCTGTGGCTCTTCTCTGACGTGGAGAGACACATGGATTCATACACAATGCAGGAACCAACCAAGAAGAAGGAACAAGTGTTTTTTTTTTTTTTTTTTACAAACCCCAAGATGTGTGATTTCAAATATTATATCATGAAAATAGTTTTCTAACCTCTATATCTACATATGTGCAAATAATAACTGCAGTAGCGAATATCAGGAACTCCACTTAACTTGAACACTTCCTCCTCAAATGTTCTTAACCAAGGCTTTTTTGGATTTTCTTAGATTTCTTTTTATAAATAAACTCCATTTTCAAACTTGTGTGGCCCCCATGGTGCCGTGTTTCACTTCTAGTTTCCCGGAAAGCCAATCAGTAGACAGTGTATGCCTTAAACACAACAGGCTAATGGTGCTATAATCACATATGAAAGACACTAACAACAATTACACAGCCAGCAAAATCTTTAGTAACCCACTAGGGACTTGAATGATAGCTTGTGTCTTTATTGAAATGTAAAAAAGGCTACCTTTATACCATATCTATAATAGTGTGAATATACTAGTAAAATGACCGAAAAGTTTAGTCAGAGAAGGCTTGGGAAGTTATGGTACATCACACCCCGAGATATTATGTCAAAGAGTAGTTAGAGGGCTTCCGCTGGACAGGGTAAGGACACCGCCTTGCAGTGCAAGGGGCGCCAGTTCGATCCCTGGCCTGGGAAGATCCCACGTGCTGCGGAGCGGCTGGACTGATGTGTCCAATTACCGAGCCGGAGCTCTGGAGCGCATGCGCCCAGAGCCGGCGCTCTGCAACGACAGACACCACCGCGATGGGAGGCCCACAGGAGCCAAAGAACAAAGACGGATGCAAATAGAGAAATGAAAGACCAATAGAAGTGGCCCGCCCATCCCCCTCCCGCCCCACCACACCCCGCCCAAAATAAATAAATAAATAAAATAAAATGTAAAAAAAAAAAAAAAAATATATATATATATATATATATATATATACATAAAAGAGTAGTTAGAAACAACCATGAGAAATGGGAAACTGTATTTATAACATAAAGCTATCTGAAAACAGCAGAACATGAAGTCAACAACCATTTTATTCTGTAAATACCTCTGTAAAATACATGTGCACCATATGTAATATACACAAGGATCAGAAGGAGGAACAATAATATAAAATAGTTGATACCTTAGAGTGGTATCATATTTCTTCAGTTCAAAAGGGCACCCTCCTGGGACTTCTCTGGTGGTCCAGTGGCTAAGACCCTGCACTTCCACTGCTGAGGGTTCTATCCCTTGTTAGGGGAAATAACATCCCTCATGCGTGTAGCGACCTAAAAAGAAAAAAAAAGGTGCCTTCTTTCATGCTGTAATATTGTCTGCGTAATACATCGTGGATGGAGGGAAGAAATGGAAAATAAACCCCCCACAAAGATGTAGATACATGAAAAAACTGAGACTTGAGTTCAGACACTGGTTTAGGACAATCAGTGAACAGAGTCAAAATTGTCAGGGACTTTAAAGCCTCACTGCTCTAAACAGTCAGAAAGCCCAGTGTCAAAGCCAACACAGGATGCCAACCAAATATCCCGTAATGAGCAAAAAAAAAAAAAAGATGTGATACCCCCCTTCTCACCTAAACATAACAAAAACTGGCAAAGAAATACGATGCAAAAAATATCTCCTATTGGTTGAACTCCATTTTTTTTTCTTATGAATTTTCCCAGAATAAATGTCAGGTTACTTAAGGAGAGATGTTCTCTCTGCCAGCCACATTCTGCACAGTAGCACCCGCCAACCTCCTCGGCCTGGGAAGATCCCACGTGCTGGACTGATGTGTCCAATTACCGAGCCGGAGCTCTGGAGCGCATGCGCCCAGAGCCGGCGCTCTGCAACGACAGACACCACCGCGATGGGAGGCCCACAGGAGCCAAAGAACAAAGACGGATGCAAATAGAGAAATGAAAGACCAATAGAAGTGGCCCGCCTGCTCCCCTCCCGCCCCACCACACCCCCCAAAAAGATAAATAAATAAAATAAAATGTAAAAAAAAAAAAATGTATATATATATATATATATATATATATATATATATATACATAAAAGAGTAGTTAGAAACAACCATGAGAAATGGGAAACTGTATTTATAACATAAAGCTATCTGAAAACAGCAGAACATGAAGTCAACAACCATTTTATTCTGTAAATACCTCTGTAAAATACATGTGCACCATATGTAATATACACAAGGATCAGAAGGAGGAACAATAATATAAAATAGTTGATACCTTAGAGTGGTATCATATTTCTTCAGTTCAAAAGGGCACCCTCCTGGGACTTCTCTGGTGGTCCAGTGGCTAAGACCCTGCACTTCCACTGCTGAGGGTTCTATCCCTTGTTAGGGAACTAACATCCCTCATGCGTGTAGCGACCTAAAAAGAAAAAAAAAGGTGCCTTCTTTCATGCTGTAATATTGTCTGCGTAATACATCGTGGATGGAGGGAAGAAATGGAAAATAAACCCCCCACAAAGATGTAGATACATGAAAAAACTGAGACTTGAGTTCAGACACTGGTTTAGGACAATCAGTGAACAGAGTCAAAATTGTCAGGGACTTTAAAGCCTCACTGCTCTAAACAGTCAGAAAGCCCAGTGTCAAAGCCAACACAGGATGCCAACCAAATATCCCGTAATGAGCAAAAAAAAAAAAAAGATGTGATACCCCCCTTCTCACCTAAACATAACAAAAACTGGCAAAGAAATACGATGCAAAAAATATCTCCTATTGGTTGAACTCCATTTTTTTTTCTTATGAATTTTCCCAGAATAAATGTCAGGTTACTTAAGGAGAGATGTTCTCTCTGCCAGCCACATTCTGCACAGTAGCACCCGCCAACCTCCTCATTATTTTTGATAGATCACTGGGAACAAGCAGGAGACTGGTGAACGTCTAGAGGAATGGTAGGTTTGGAGCCAGGCCTGCAGGTACCCCCAGCCTAACAATCTGTCCTAAGAGAGAAAAAATAGGAAGAAAGTGAAGAAAATGTGCTCGGTGTTTTGTGTCTTTCCTTTCATGAGTTGGGGTTTCTATTCACAGAGTTCCTTTCATTTCACAAGGTGAGATGCGGGGGACCCATGAAATGGATAAAGTCTTTTGCTGAGATCCCTCAGCTCCTGTCTGCCCCATGAGGAAGCGTTGCTTTGATCCTCTACAAATAGCTTTTCTCCTTTCTATAGAAAAGTGTTTGCTCCAGCCACAGAAACTGAACAAGGGCCCCCATGGACAGGCTCTATTGTGGGGTCTTCCCTTTCTTTTAAAAGCCTGTCTGGACAGGAGGATGACTAAAATGTTTTCTGGTTTTTTTTTTGTTTTTTTTGTTTTGTTTTGTTTTTTTTAAAGATAGACTGCATTGTGTCAGGAAAATCTGGGTTACCCTTTATCCCTCAATTATTTTATTTACTTCATTAAGAAGTTAGCAATCTGCCATTAAGAGACTGATAACTTGGCTTCCTTCAGGGATGATGAAATGGGGTTGCCAGAAGGAGGCAGATCTGTTTGGGGGGTGCTGACAGTTACTATACAACCAGCCCGATCTCTATACAAAATGGTGCCTTTTTCACTTTGCTGAAAAAATACATACCGAGGATATCTGAGATTTAACACTGGCTAAAAATATCCTAGCAGTCTCTTCACTTCAAGTGACCAGGAGCCATGACTGTCAGAGTATTTGTAATTGGCTTTGAAAAATAGAGCCAACATGAGAGGAATTCTGAGTTTCAGACCCTGGAGCTGAGCTGGGGATTAGAAGCTCTCTTTGCCCAGTGGCAACGAAGTGGAAGGCTCCAATTTCTACCAATTAACCTTCTCCCTTCTGTTCATTACCTCTGCTGACCTAAACATAACAAAACTGGCAAAGAAATACGATGCAAAAAATATCTCCTATTGGTTGAACTCCATTTTTTTTTCTTATGAATTTTCCCAGAATAAATGTCAGGTTACTTAAGGAGAGATGTTCTCTCTGCCAGCCACATTCTGCACAGTAGCACCCGCCAACCTCCTCATTATTTTTGATAGATCACTGGGAACAAGCAGGAGACTGGTGAACGTCTAGAGGAATGGTAGGTTTGGAGCCAGGCCTGCAGGTACCCCCAGCCTAACAATCTGTCCTAAGAGAGAAAAAATAGGAAGAAAGTGAAGAAAATGTGCTCGGTGTTTTGTGTCTTTCCTTTCATGAGTTGGGGTTTCTATTCACAGAGTTCCTTTCATTTCACAAGGTGAGATGCGGGGGACCCATGAAATGGATAAAGTCTTTGCTGAGATCCCTCAGCTCCTGTCTGCCCCATGAGGAAGCGTTGCTTTGATCCTCTACAAATAGCTTTTCTCCTTTCTATAGAAAAGTGTTTGCTCCAGCCACAGAAACTGAACAAGGGCCCCCATGGACAGGCTCTATTGTGGGGTCTTCCCTTTCTTTTAAAAGCCTGTCTGGACAGGAGGATGACTAAAATGTTTTCTGGTTTTTTTTTTGTTTTTTTTGTTTTGTTTTGTTTTTTTTAAAGATAGACTGCATTGTGTCAGGAAAATCTGGGTTACCCTTTATCCCTCAATTATTTTATTTACTTCATTAAGAAGTTAGCAATCTGCCATTAAGAGACTGATAACTTGGCTTCCTTCAGGGATGATGAAATGGGGTTGCCAGAAGGAGGCAGATCTGTTTGGGGGGTGCTGACAGTTACTATACAACCAGCCCGATCTCTATACAAAATGGTCCCTTTTTTCACTTTGCTGAAAAAATACATACCGAGGATATCTGAGATTTAACACTGGCTAAAAATATCCTAGCAGTCTCTTCACTTCAAGTGACCAGGAGCCATGACTGTCAGAGTATTTGTAATTGGCTTTGAAAAATAGAGCCAACATGAGAGGAATTCTGAGTTTCAGACCCTGGAGCTGAGCTGGGGATTAGAAGCTCTCTTTGCCCAGTGGCAACGAAGTGGAAGGCTCCAATTTCTACCAATTAACCTTCTCCCTTCTGTTCATTACCTCTGCTGATGGGTGTTTTATTGCCTTATACCCTGCCCCACCTTTGAATAGCCCTCAGTATCAATAAGTCCTTTTACTTTGTTCTGCATTATTATTTTTATGACATAAGAAATGCAGACTCTTGGATAAATACTAGAAAACATAGGTCAAAAGAAAGAAAAATACTATCATCATTTTAAACTCAGAGATGGACAGACAGCTGTGGCATTTCTAAACTCTCTGTGACTTCTTCCTTTTATCTTGTCTTGCGGGAGCTGCTGTGACACTGTCCCCCGACCCCTTCAAGGTCTCCCCAGCGTGTTAATTCACATCTATTCCTTGTGCTGGTAACCTTGCCTTATTTTTCACCAGACAATCTTCAAGAGCTTCCAGATGATCCTTTCCATTTCTGTCCTATCCTTTCCCACCACTACCATTCTTAGCTAATTAATCTGCCTATCACCACTGTAAATTTCTTGAAAGCAAATGTTGGTTTTATCAATAGCTAATATACAAACTGCATTAAGTGACTGACTCCAATGGTCAACCGAAAGTGAAAGTCGCTCAGTCGTGTCTGATTCTGTGATCCACGGATGAGCCACGGAATTCTCCAGGCAAGATATGGAGTGCTTGTGATTGGGTTGTTTATAGTTTCTATTTCTTCCTGGTTCAGTCTTGGGAGATTAATCTTCTCTAAGAAACTGTCCATTTCTTCCAGGTTGTCCAGTTTGTTGTCATAGAGTTGTTCATAATAGTCTCTTATAATCCTTTGGATTTCTGACAGTTACTATACAACCAGCCCGATCTCTATACAAAATGGTGCCTTTTTCACTTTGCTGAAAAAATACATACCGAGGATATCTGAGATTTAACACTGGCTAAAAATATCCTAGCAGTCTCTTCACTTCAAGTGACCAGGAGCCATGACTGTCAGAGTATTTGTAATTGGCTTTGAAAAATAGAGCCAACATGAGAGGAATTCTGAGTTTCAGACCCTGGAGCTGAGCTGGGGATTAGAAGCTCTCTTTGCCCAGTGGCAACGAAGTGGAAGGCTCCAATTTCTACCAATTAACCTTCTCCCTTCTGTTCATTACCTCTGCTGATGGGTGTTTTATTGCCTTATACCCTGCCCCACCTTTGAATAGCCCTCAGTATCAATAAGTCCTTTTACTTTGTTCTGCATTATTATTTTTATGACATAAGAAATGCAGACTCTTGGATAAATACTAGAAAACATAGGTCAAAAGAAAGAAAAATACTATCATCATTTTAAACTCAGAGATGGACAGACAGCTGTGGCATTTCTAAACTCTCTGTGACTTCTTCCTTTTATCTTGTCTTGCGGGAGCTGCTGTGACACTGTCCCCCGACCCCTTCAAGGTCTCCCCAGCGTGTTAATTCACATCTATTCCTTGTGCTGGTAACCTTGCCTTATTTTTCACCAGACAATCTTCAAGAGCTTCCAGATGATCCTTTCCATTTCTGTCCTATCCTTTCCCACCACTACCATTCTTAGCTAATTAATCTGCCTATCACCACTGTAAATTTCTTGAAAGCAAATGTTGGTTTTATCAATAGCTAATATACAAACTGCATTAAGTGACTGACTCCAATGGTCAACCGAAAGTGAAAGTCGCTCAGTCGTGTCTGATTCTGTGATCCACGGATGAGCCACGGAATTCTCCAGGCAAGATATGGAGTGCTTGTGATTGGGTTGTTTATAGTTTCTATTTCTTCCTGGTTCAGTCTTGGGAGATTAATCTTCTCCAAGAAACTGTCCATTTCTTCCAGGTTGTCCAGTTTGTTGCCATAGAGTTGTTCATAATAGTCTCTTATAATCCTTTGGATTTCTGCATTATCTGTTGTAATCTCTCCTTTTTCATGTTTGATTTTATTGATCTGGTTCTTCTCTTTTTTTTTCTTGATGAGTCTGGCCAGTGGTTTGTTGCTTTTGTTTATCTTTTCGAAGAACCAGTTTTTCGTTTTATTTATCTTTACTGTTGTTTCTTTCATTTCTTTTTCATTTATTTCTGCTCTGATCTTTACGATTTCTCTTCTTCTGCTAACTTTGGGGTGTTTTTGTTCTTCTTTTTCCAATTGTTTTAAGTGTAGGTTTAGGTCATCTGTTTGATATTTTTCTTGTTTCTTGAGGTAGGATTGTATTGCTATAAACTTCCCTCTTAGAACTGCTTTTGTGGTATCCCATAGGTTTTGCACTGTCGTGTGTTCATTGTCATTTTCTTCTAGGAATTTTTTTATTTCTCCTTTGATTTGCTGGGTAATCAGTTGGTTTTCTAGGTATGTGTTGTTTAATCTCCATGTGTTTGTGTTTTTAGTGGATTTATTCCTGTAGTTGATCTCTAGTCTCATTGCACTGTGGTCAGAGAAGACGGCTGATATAATTTCAATTTTCTTGAATTGACTGAGCTGGAGGGATCATCCTCCATAACTTCAGACTATACTACAAAGCAACAGTCATCAAGACAGTATGGTACTGGCACAAAAACAGAAATATAGACCAATGGAACAAGATAGAGAACCCAGAGATAAACCCATACACCTATGGGTACCTTATTTTGACAAAGGAGGCAAAAGTATAAAATGGGACAAAATGGTGCTGGGAAAACTGGACAGTTACATGCAAAAAAATGAAGTTGGAACATTCCCTGACACCATACACAAAGATACACTCAAAATGGATTAAAGGCCTAAATTTAAGACCAGAAACCCTAAAACTCTTAGAGGAGAATATAGGCAAAACACTCAAGGACATAAATCAAAGCAAGATCTTCTATGAACTGCCGTGTCTGATTGTGAGGGCCACGGAATTCTCCAGGCAAGATATGGAGTGCTTGTGATTGGGTTGTTTATAGTTTCTATTTCTTCCTGGTTCAGTCTTGGGAGATTAATCTTCTCCAAGAAACTGTCCATTTCTTCCAGGTTGTCCAGTTTGTTGTCATAGAGTTGTTCATAATAGTCTCTTATAATCCTTTGGATTTCTGCATTATCTGTTGTAATCTCTCCTTTTTCATTTTTGATTTTGTTGATCTGGTTCTTCTCTCTTCTTTTCTTGATGAGTCTGGCCAGTGGTTTGTCGATTTTATTTACCTTTTCGAAGAACCAGCTTTTTGTTTTATTTATCTTTACTTATTGTTTCTTTCATTTCTTTTTCATTTATTTCTGCTCTGATCTTTACGATTTCTCTTCTTCTGCTAACTTTGGGGTGTTTTTGTTCTTCTTTTTCCAATTGTTTTAAGTGTAGGTTTAGGTCATCTGTTTGATATTTTTCTTGTTTCTTGAGGTAGGATTGTATTGCTATAAACTTCCCTCTTAGAACTGCTTTTGTGGTATCCCATAGGTTTTGCACTGTCGTGTGTTCATTGTCATTTTCTTCTAGGAATTTTTTTATTTCTCCTTTGATTTGCTGGGTAATCAGTTGGTTTTCTAGGTATGTGTTGTTTAATCTCCATGTGTTTGTTGTGTTTTTAGTGGTTTTTTTCCTGTAGTTGATCTCTAGTCTCATTGCACTGTGGTCAGAGAAGACGGCTGATATAATTTCAATTTTCTTGAATTGACTGAGCTGGAGGGATCATCCTCCATAACTTCAGACTATACTACAAAGCAACAGTCATCAAGACAGTATGGTACTGGCACAAAAACAGAAATATAGACCAATGGAACAAGATAGAGAACCCAGAGATAAACCCATACACCTATGGGTACCTTATTTTGACAAAGGAGGCAAAAGTATAAAATGGGACAAAATGGTGCTGGGAAAACTGGACAGTTACATGCAAAAAAATGAAGTTGGAACATTCCCTGACACCATACACAAAGATACACTCAAAATGGATTAAAGGCCTAAATTTAAGACCAGAAACCCTAAAACTCTTAGAGGAGAATATAGGCAAAACACTCAAGGACATAAATCAAAGCAAGATCTTCTATGAACTGCCTTCTAGTGTAATGGAAATAAAAACAAAAGTAAACAAGTGTTACTTAATTAAACTTAAAAGCTTTTGCACAGCAAAAGAAACTATAAATAAGGTGAAAAGACAACCCACAGAATGGGAGAAAATCATAGCAAATGAAACAACAGACAAAGAATTAATCTCCAAAATCTACAAGCAACTCAGACAACTCAACATCAGAAAAATGAACAACCCAATCAAAAAATGGGAAAAGGACCTAAACAGACACCTCTCCAAAGACGACATACAGATGGCCAAAAAACACATGAAATGATGCTCAACCTCGCTTATTATTAGAGAAATGCAAATCAAAACTACAATGAGATATCACCTCACACCCGTCAGAATGGCCATCATCAACAAATCAACAGACAATAAACACTGGAGAGGGTGCGGAGAACAGGGAACACTCTTGCGTTGCTGGTGGGAATGTAAATTGATACAGTCTCTATGGAAGACAGTATGGAGATTTCTTAAAAAGCTAAAAATAGAAGCACCATACAACCCAGCAATCCCACTCTTAGGCTTATACCCTGATGAAATCAAAACTGAAAGAGGCACCTGTACCCCAATGTTCATTGCAGCTCTCTATACAATAGCCAGAACTTGGAAGCAACCTAGATGCCCATTGACAAATGTATGGATACAAAAGCTCTGGTAAATATATACAAAGGAATACTACACAGCTGTAAAAAGAAATGCAGAAGAATCAGTCCTAATGAGGTGGCTGGCTCTAGAACCTATCATAAAAGGTGAAGTAAGTCAAAAAGAGAAGGACAAGTACAATATACTAACACATATATATGGAATCTAGTAGGATGGTAATGATAACACAGTGAAGCGATGGAAAAACAGACATGGAAAGTAGACATATGGACATTGTGGGGAATAAACAGTGGGTGGCAGGCTTAAAGGAAGTAGCATGAAAACCTGTACTATCATATGTGAAAGAAATAGCTATAGTCATTGCTCTGTGAGAAAAGAGGATCCTGCAGGGGTGCTGTGTGACGGCCTGGAGGGGTGGGATGGGGGGGATATACATATGACTAATCTGGGATCATACATTTCTGTAAACAACAAAACTCTGTAAAAGTAAAAAGTAAAAAAATAAAAAGAGTACTGCAGTGGGTAGCCTTTCCCTTTTCCAGGCGATCTTGTCAACTCAGGGATTAAACTCAGGTCTCCCACATTGCAGACAGATTCTTTACCATCTGACCCACCACGGGAAGCCAACTGAAGGCAATACAAACTTCTGGAGTCTGTTCTTAAGGATTTCTCTGCCTCTTATCTATCTCTGTCCTTTTCTCTCTCTTCATTCTGAGTCTGTATATGCACGTGTATATACTTGATATTTGACATCTTGTTTATACATACACACTATACATAGTAAAGATGTTATACAATGAAATCTGAAGGCTAAAACAATTTACATAATAAAAGGTCCCTTCAAGGGGCCAGGGATGCTGTGCAAAAATTTAGGACATACCAGGTATGGATTCTGGACACAAGTAGCTCGGTGTCCACCGTGGGTGAACAAACAGGCTGTCGTGATCTATCAAAAGAGTCACAGATTCACCTCAGCTTCTGAGTTTTAATCATCTGCATCTCAAATTCCATTTGTCTATTTAATATGGGCCCTGATCTCACTGACCTACCATCATATTCCACTGCACAGTCCAGAGCCTCAGAGACAGATGCGCTGGCTAGTGCCGGCTCTTTGAGCTGAGACCAAGCTAAGGAATGAAATGACAGATAAAGCCTACTTTGGTGCCCGCAGCGCCACACCTCAAATTACATGCAAAATTTCCTCAGAAGAAAGACGCTTTCCTTTCAGTCTGAACTCATAAAAACACTCTTTTAAAATTCTTCTTAATTGCAAAAAATTGTTCTGAATTCTCTTGCATTTCATGCTTTCTTCCTCTTATCTGTCTCTGTCTTCCTCCTTTCCTGTTCTTCAGAAGCATCTGGCTGTAACAAATGGTCTTGCCCTCCTGGACAGAGCCTGCTTGAACATTCACACCAAATAAATGAAAAGAAAGAGTGAGCCTCATTGATCGTCCATCTTACCGTAGCATGAAAACCTGTACTATCATATGTGAAAGAAATAGCTATAGTCATTGCTCTGTGAGAAAGAGGATCCTGCAGGGGTGCTGTGTGACGGCCTGGAGGGTGGGATGGGGGATATACATATGACTAATCTGGGATCATACATTTCTGTAAACAACAAAACTCTGTAAAAGTAAAAGTAAAATTAAAAAGAGTACTGCAGTGGGTAGCCTTTCCCTTTTCCAGGCGATCTTGTCAACTCAGGGATTAAACTCAGGTCTCCCACATTGCAGACAGATTCTTTACCATCTGACCCACCACGGGAAGCCAACTGAAGGCAATACAAACTTCTGGAGTCTGTTCTTAAGGATTTCTCTGCCTCTTATCTATCTCTGTCCTTTTCTCTCTCTTCATTCTGAGTCTGTATATGCACGTGTATATACTTGATATTTGACATCTTGTTTATACATACACACTATACATAGTAAAGATGTTATACAATGAAATCTGAAGGCTAAAACAATTTACATAATAAAAGGTCCCTTCAAGGGGCCAGGGATGCTGTGCAAAAATTTAGGACATACCAGGTATGGATTCTGGACACAAGTAGCTCGGTGTCCACCGTGGGTGAACAAACAGGCTGTCGTGATCTATCAAAAGAGTCACAGATTCACCTCAGCTTCTGAGTTTTAATCATCTGCATCTCAAATTCCATTTGTCTATTTAATATGGGCCCTGATCTCACTGACCTACCATCATATTCCACTGCACAGTCCAGAGCCTCAGAGACAGATGCGCTGGCTAGTGCCGGCTCTTTGAGCTGAGACCAAGCTAAGGAATGAAATGACAGATAAAGCCTACTTTGGTGCCCGCAGCGCCACACCTCAAATTACATGCAAAATTTCCTCAGAAGAAAGACGCTTTCCTTTCAGTCTGAACTCATAAAAACACTCTTTTAAAATTCTTCTTAATTGCAAAAAATTGTTCTGAATTCTCTTGCATTTCATGCTTTCTTCCTCTTATCTGTCTCTGTCTTCCTCCTTTCCTGTTCTTCAGAAGCATCTGGCTGTAACAAATGGTCTTAGAAACACCTCTGCCTGGACAGAGCCTGCTTGAACATTCACACCAAATAAATGAAAAGAAAGAGTGAGCCTCATTGATCGCCTCTCCCCATCAGCACCTCTCGTCCAACTGTCTCAACATCTTGTTTTCAGCTGGGAGGGGAGGCACTTGCCGAGCAAGAAATTCTGAAATTAATTTAAAGATTTAAAAAATTTTTTCTTTCTCTATTATATAGAATTTTAACCACACCATAAATAAATTCAAAGGTCCAAGGTCAAACAAACCAGTAAATGCCAGGCATATCATAAATACTTCTGCTATAAATAATCAAAATAATAAAAATGTAAACCCACTTCCTGGAGTGAGATGAGGAGCCAGGAAAAGGCAAGACCACCTTGTCAGATAATTAATGAGGCAATCTTCTCCACTCAAAACTCGGCAGCTGAAATCAGGTATGCTTTGTGGGAGAAGGCGCAGCAGATGTGGATTTTTAAATCTCAGGACAGAAGCAAGAGGTCTCCAAGCATCCGGGGCCACCTCCCAGGCTTTTGCTGGCAGTCAGACTCTCTAAGAGTGAAAGCTACATTCCCCTGGGAGCAGACACGCGCTCTGCCCACACACTCCGGATGATCCCTGGGTGGATGTGAACCCCTCGCTCTTGGGTTCATGGATCTGACACATTAATTCTCTCCGCTGCCTTCTTCCTTCCTTCCTCCCAGGTTGCAGCCAGCCTCAAGTGAGGAGAGACCACACTCTCCTGGCGCTCCTGCAGCCACTGCAGGCGCAGGCCGGGGGTGCCTCCTGAATACAACCTGAGTCCCTAGGGGTGACTGGGAAGTAGGTAGGCGGTCCCATAGCTCTGAGGTCAGGAGACTGATACACTCCTAGGGCGCCCTGAAGGGCAGGGGAAGGCTGGGATTTGAAGGCATACCTTAGGCTGAGTTGAGTTTCCACAAACAGCCCTTGAGGCCAGCACTGGAGAAAGGGTCATTTTCTTTGGAAAGTGGGGGAGAGAAGAGGGTGAGACAGGAAAGGTTGAGGGTAAAGTGAGATGCAGCAAATGGGTCCCTGAGGCCAGCACTGGAGAAAGGCGTCAGTTTTCATCTGTCTCTGTCTTCCTCCTTTCCTGTTCTTCAAGCATCTGGCTGTAACAAATGGTCTTAGAAACACCTCTGCCTGGACAGAGCCTGCTTGAACATTCACACCAAATAAATGAAAAGAAAGAGTGAGCCTCATTGATCGCCTCTCCCCATCAGCACCTCTCGTCCAACTGTCTCAACATCTTGTTTTCAGCTGGGAGGGGAGGCACTTGCCGAGCAAGAAATTCTGAAATTAATTTAAAGATTTAAAAAATTTTTTCTTTCTCTATTATATAGAATTTTAACCACACCATAAATAAATTCAAAGGTCCAAGGTCAAACAAACCAGTAAATGCCAGGCATATCATAAATACTTCTGCTATAAATAATCAAAATAATAAAAATGTAAACCCACTTCCTGGAGTGAGATGAGGAGCCAGGAAAAGGCAAGACCACCTTGTCAGATAATTAATGAGGCAATCTTCTCCACTCAAAACTCGGCAGCTGAAATCAGGTATGCTTTGTGGGAGAAGGCGCAGCAGATGTGGATTTTTAAATCTCAGGACAGAAGCAAGAGGTCTCCAAGCATCCGGGGCCACCTCCCAGGCTTTTGCTGGCAGTCAGACTCTCTAAGAGTGAAAGCTACATTCCCTGGGAGCAGACACCCCTCTGCCCACACACTCCGGATGATCCCTGGGTGGATGTGAACCCCTCGCTCTTGGGTTCATGGATCTGACACATTAATTCTCTCCGCTGCCTTCTTCCTTCCTTCCTCCCAGGTTGCAGCCAGCCTCAAGTGAGGAGAGACCACACTCTCCTGGCGCTCCTGCAGCCACTGCAGGCGCAGGCCGGGGGTGCCTCCTGAATACAACCTGAGTCCCTAGGGGTGACTGGGAAGTAGGTAGGCGGTCCCATAGCTCTGAGGTCAGGAGACTGATACACTCCTAGGGCGCCCTGAAGGGCAGGGGAAGGCTGGGATTTGAAGGCATACCTTAGGCTGAGTTGAGTTTCCCCACAAACAGCCCTTGAGGCCAGCACTGGAGAAAGGGTCATTTTCTTTGGAAAGTGAGGGAAGAGAGAAGAGGGTGAGACAGGAAAGGTTGAGGGTAAAGTGAGATGCAGCAAATGGGTCCCTGCTACCAGCTGCAAGCTTCCAGCCACGTGGAAGCAGATGGTGTGAGAACAGGGAGGCTGGGAATATGTTCAGAGACCCCGATCTGAAGGGCTCTGTGTGCAGGGCCAGGGACCCCGGTGATGCAGGTTACAGCCCTGGCTCCGGACAAGGACAGCAAGCTGGAGGGTGACCCCTGCAGCCGCTGACAGGATGAGGTGGGACATCTAAGTGGCCAGCCACCCGGCTCCATCTCGGGTGTCCACACACAGCCCCTCCCTGATGCTGCCCGTCCCTCAAAGCCTTCTCACTTCCAAGCTCTTCCTGCTTCTCTTGGACTTCATCCAACTCTCCTTCCCAGGTGGTCACTCGCCCAGTTCAAACTCTCAGTGTAGCAGAAGGCCAAATTCTTTAAGGAAATGGCTCTCCAAGAGCCCTCCCATAACCAGCAGCTTCGCCTGGGGACTTGCCGGAAATGAAGATGCTCAGCCCCCACCTGCTGTCTGGAGTCCTAGGAGAAAACCCGGTCGTCTGAGCCCAACACACCCTCAGATTCCAAAGCTGAAGTCTGAGGACCACATATGTTGTCAGTTAATCTGTGTGACCTTACTCGCAGCTGAGAAATTTTTCTGAAGATCCGAATTCTTTTTAAAAAAAAGAAAGAAAATTCATTTGACCCTTAAAGAAAAACATGTGTTTAACATACGCTACAAGAGAGGTTTTTAGCCTGAGATACCACAGCCCTCTCCTGGCACCAAAGTTTATTTTAGGTAGAATGGAGACGATTCATGAGCATAGCTGGGGAGAAATTACATCTCTATGTTCACTAAATTCTACCACAGTTTAACATTTTTGTTCAACCCTGAACGTCATGGAGCCACCAGAGTAGCACTGGGGGCTCTTGTGACTGTGTGTCCACCACACCACGGCTGTGTGCAGATCCCGTGAGAGCTGCTGTAAATACCTCTGTTAGTCTGCTTGTCACGGCCTCAATCTTGTTATTGAATGTGTTAATTAAAAAAAAAAAAAAAAAAGCTAAAGGAAAACCATTTCTCACAACATTTCTGACACCAATATATAGGGCTTTTCTTCTCACTAACAATCGTTCTCCAGACTGCAGCGGTAGGGAGTGTCTTACAACTTAATTCAATTCTGACACTAACTACCCAGAGCAAGCACCACATGTTGGGAATTAGCCCACAGGGTTGTCCCCGCTTCCTAGTCGTCACATCACCTCTACTTCTGCCTAGCCGGCTGTAGACTGAAGGTTCCCATGACTCCCTCCCCGGTTCCATAAAAGGTGAAAATGGTTCACAGAACTCAGGGAAGCCTTACATTTAGATGGGTTTATTGTAAAGAAGATGATAAAGGATACAAATGAAGAGCCAGATGAAGAGGTTTATAGGGTACTGTCTGGAAAAGTCCCACATTCAGGAGCTTCTGTCCCTGCCGAGTTGGGGTGCATCACCCCACACCTGTGGATATCCTCACTGACCTAGAAACTCCCACACCCCATGGGTTAGGGATTTTTTTTTTAATGGAGGCGTCACCATGTAGGCATGACCTCTCTTTAACTCAGTCGCCAGCCTCTCTCCCTTCCTGGAGGATGGAGCTGAAAGTTCTAAGCTCCTACAAACATCTTTGTCTTTCTGATGACCAGCCTCCACCCTGAGCCTGCCCTGAGCCTGCCCAGAGTCATCTTATTAGAGCAAAAGGTGCCCCTATCACCCCCGAAATTCCAATGGATTCAGGAGCTCTGTGTCAGGAACTGGGGTCAAAACCCAAATATTAAGCCAAGAGATGTTCCCAACATCCATCACTCAAGAAATTACAAAGATTTTGGAAGTTCTGTGCCAGAAACTGGGGGCAGAGACCAAACCTGGGTTTCTTTTTCTATCACAGATGCATTTGTATAAGAAAGAGAGAGGAGAGGAGAGGGGAGGCGGGAGGTGGGAAGGAAAAGCAGCTGCCCAGAGCCAGATTGCATCAAGCTTCCTCTTTAAAAGACAGGAGCAAAAAGGCGGAGGAGGAGGAGAAAAGATTCAGCTTAAAGCAAGGAAATATTGAACGTGGACACATTTATCTTAAGGCAACGATCATGTAACAAGTGCTTGCACTGTTGCAGGCAAGATGCTAAGCACTAGGGTAAAAATCATAAAATGTAGCTCTTTCCTTGGGAAGCTCACTTTAAGGTCATCTCATCATAACAAAATTTTCATCAAATATCAATCAACCATCTACATGCAGCACTACCAATGGTAATTAAATAGAAAGGAGGGGTCCCAGGGCTCAAAGAGCCTACACGGGCAATCAGACAAGGTATGAAACAATTCCAGATTACAGGGGGTGTTTTGTAATCAGTGGGGCTTCCCAGGTGGCTCAGTGGTAAAGAATCCACCTGCCAATGCCGGAGACGCAGGAGACGCGGGTTCAATCCCTGGGTTGGGAAGATCCCCTGGAGAAGAGAATCGCAACCCACTCCAATATTCCTACCTGAAGAATCCCATGGACAGAGGGGTCTGGTGGGCTACAGTCCATAGTGGAGCAAAGATTCAGAAACGAATGAAGCAACTTAGCATGCACGCACACTGTTTTATAATCATCAGCATACAGATCTTGGAAAACTGGGTCCTTCACACACAGACAGCGGACACCAATGTAAAAGGTTACAGCCACTTGTGAGCAGTTTGAAATTTTTCCAAAATATTAAGCCTAAATCTCACATATGACCCAGCCACACTACTACCAGGCATTTCCCAGGAGAAATGAAAGCCCATGTCCCAGAAAGACTCACATAGGAATGTTCCAGCATCATCGTCATCATAAGGGTTCCACTGGACTTACTGCCTCCCCCGCCCCCCCGCTGCCACTTCACTGTCACCTCACAAATAAACCACTCATGAAAACTCTTGACTTGGGATCTGCTTGTGGGATCCCAATTTCATACAAACTGAAAGCTAAAATAACAACGAGGTAGAAAAATCGCCATCCGTTATTTAGCCAAAAGAGCTTTCTTTTTGTTTTGGTTTCCTCAATATAACTTGATATACCCTGGGATGAATGGGGAGACCTTAAAGGAGGGGCTCTTTCCTGAAACCAAGCTGCAGAAGAGAAGGTGAAAGCCGCCTTTTTTCCTAAAGAAAGAAAAGTATTGATACTTAATGATTCGGGAAGACAACGGAAAGACGAGAGCAAAGGAAGGATGGAAAGGAACAAGCAAAGTGGATGCAGCTGGCCAGGCTAGGGGGACTCAGCAGAGGAACCTGGTAAAACGCGCAGTAATGTGATGTCTACCGATACCCTCCTGGGAGGACACAAGGCTCACCAGTGCTGTGAGTGGGTGCGTGCGCCATGCTAAGTCGCTTCAGTCGTGTCCGACCGTTTGCAACCCCAAGGGCTGTAGTTCACCAGGTTCCTCTGTCCATGGGATTCCCCAGGCAAGAATACTAGAGTGCATTGCCATTTCCTTCTGCAGGGGATCTTCCCCACCCAGAGATCAAACCTGCATCTCTGAACGACTCCTGCGGTGGCATGCCGGTTCTTTCCCACTAACACCACCTGTGAGTGGGTGGGCTTCTGTAAAACGCAAAAACGGGGGCTTCCCCTGCTGGTCCAGTGGGTAAGGACACCGCCTTGCAGTGCAAGGGGCGCCGGTTTGCCCTGGCCTGGGAAGATCCCACGTGCCGCGGAGCGGCTGGACGGATGTGTCCAATTACCGAGCCGGAGCTCTGGGGCGCATGCGCCCGGGGCCGGTGCTCTGCAGCGGCAGACGCCACCGCGATGGGAGGCCCGCAGGAGCCAAAGAACAAAGACGGATGAAAATAGAGAAACGAAAGACCAATAGAAGTGGCCCGCCCACTCCCCTCCCTCCCCAGCCCGACCCCCGCCCATAACGAATAAATAAATAAATCTTTTAAAATAATTAATAAAAAAATACGGTGTTGAGGTTCCTACATCATGAGATAGAATAGAGACTGGAAGAGGAATAGCCAGAGCCTGAGGCTGAGATGACACTTTCAAGATTTGGTCTTGGAATCAACCCCTTGCGTCATGGATGGTCAAGTCCACCTGGTTCTCCGGAAGGCAAGGTAGAAGGGACGATGGCAAGTGAGCTACTGTAGGAAATCATACCTCTTCTCCTCTCCATGCTGGATCTAGATGGACTCCTCCTTCCTCAGATGAAGAAACAACTTTGGCCTTTTCTTGTCAAGGAGAGGGTGGAAGGCAGGGAGCGCCAGTCCTCCAGAGCAAGGCTGGGGGTTTGACATCAGCAGGAGGCTCAGGAATTCCCGTGAGGGAGGCACAGAAGCGAAAACCATGAGCAACGAGGAAGTGAGCCTGCGCCAGCCCAGTAAGGAAGATTCAGACCGGAAACAGGAGAAGAAGGTCCGTAAAGGAAGTGACGCTGCTCCAGGACGGAAGCTCAGTACAGTAACAGCCTCACATTTCAGTTTAGAGCAGCTGTAAGTTAGAAGGCGTGGGTGACCTCTGCGTGCGCTGACCTCAGTACAGGAAAGAGATATCAACATTTTAGAACGCCGCTCACGGGGTTGGATGGTCAGCAATGGAGACCTTGCACAGTCTAGCCTACAATAATCACAATTACATTCCAGATAGTGGGCACTACATCTTTGAAATGATGTGAATTTTTCAGAACAAATTTCCCAAGGGATGAACTACGTAAGTATATACTATATCATATACTTTTTCATGACACCAGGAAATTGGCATTTCTACACTAGCTACGGGGTTATGACTTATCACGCAGAGAACTGCTTTTGTTAATTAAGTGAGAGAAACCGAGTTTGTGGACAGTGAAGGATGAAGTCAGGGCCGAGTCTCACAGTAACTTGATATTCACAGTAGGCAATCATTCTCTTGGTGTACACAGTGACCAGAGCGGTGGAAGGGTTTTCCCTCAGGGAAAAGTCTGGTCTTGTTTCACAGCTGCATCCAGAAGGTGCAGATGGGCCAGCATCACTCCTATCATGAAAGTGAAAGTCGCTTAGTCATATCCGACTCTTTGCAACCCCGTGGACTGTAGCCCGCCAGGTTCCTCTGTCCACGGCATTCTCCAGACAAGAACACTGGAGTGGGTTGCCTGGAGGAAACTGAAGTTTTAAATTTAAGCCATGGCCGTGGCGCGAGCAACGTGTGCTCATGGTGCCACCTCCTGGTGATATTTGGCATTGCGCTGAACACTAAAACAGTTCTCAAGGTTTTTGTTCGTAAGAACCCTCTATACTCCCAAATTATTGAGGATCAGTATTGAGAATGAATATTTGAAGCATTATAAATTGAACACAAAAATGTTACTATTTCTTAAATGTGTTACAATAGCAATAATAATGCCATATATTAATATAAAAACATCTTTATGAAAAGGATCATTGTTTCTCAAACCAAAATAATGGTGAGAATAATTGCCTTGTTTTAAAACTGTTGCATATCTAGCACAAAACTTACTAAAAGACACCTAGATTCTCATGTCCACGTCTACATTCAATCAATTTCAAGGCAGTGCTTTGTTTGAAGTACATGAAGAAAATCCATTCTCACAGATATATAGACTTTTCAAATTATTGTATATTTTTCTCAGATACTACATTGAAATTTGACAAGTGAATGTTCCCTAAGATTTGGTTACTCTGTGAAATCTTAAAACACATCCGTGAACTACTCCTTCTCTGTTACATTAAAATCGGTTGTCTCTATTGCTCTTTGAATTCATCTTTATCCACACGTGATTTTGTAACATCGGCCTGTGACCTTCTGGAAAACACTGTCTGCTGAGTTTTATAGACCTCCCAGGTTTCAACGTGTTCCACTGCGTTCTACCATGGGAAAAATGCATGTAGTATTTTCACCACCAATGTCATCACAAAAGTGTTTAAAGTTGTTCAGTTCAGTTCAGTCGCTCAGTTGTGTCCGACTCTTTGTGAGCCCATGGGTGGCAGCACACCAGGCTTCCCTGTCCTTCACCATCTCCCACAGCTTGCTCAAACTCATGTGATGCCATCCAACAGTCTCATCCTCTGTCATCCTCTTCTCCCTTTGCCTTCTATTTTTCCCAGCATTGAGGTCTTTTCCAATGCATCGTCTCTTCACATCAGGTAGCCAAAGTATTGGAGCTTCAGTATTAATTTAAGTTGAGAAAATTTATATCCATTTATATCTAAAATTCCAAAACTTTTATATTCTGCTTTGAAAATTCAAATTGTGTCATTGGCAACATTTACCAAATGGCTTTCCTTGCAATGACAGATTTATTTTGTGCATTTTTGAGAAAATATCTGCCAATACCTGAATTTGAATAAACTTGCTTCGTTTGTCAATTGTTAGAGTAAAAATGGTGTTTCATGAAAAAGTAAGTAGTTCATCTGACAACTCAGCAAGCTTACAAGTGTTTTTCCTTTAGACACACATAACCTAGCCTGAAGCTGAAGTGCATTATGCTTCCCTCCCATTTCATCATGCAGAAAATTTTAAAGACATGTATTTTAAGAGTAAATAATAAAATTAATAATTGTGACTGCTTCTTCAAGGTCATTCTGCAGTGAAACTTGCATTTTAAAACTGATCAATCCATTTAAAAGTGAACTCCTAAAAAAAACAGTGAACCCCTGACACGGTTTATTGCTATTTTGTTCATTAGGGCTTGGTTTAAGAACAAAACCCACTCTGCATATTTTAAGCAGGAAAGGGTTTAACATAATCTTAGGTGCTTACACAGTTACTGAGGAGCCTAACAGAGCATGTTATAGGCCAGGTTTCCAGGATCTTGGTTATCAGAACGCTGTAGAACTGACCACCTGAAGAACTCCTTTCTTGGAGACTACCCCTAGAGTTCTCTCCAAGTCAACAGGCTTCTGGTGCCTGTACACTGAGACCCTGGGAAAGTGTACCACAGAAGGTGGTACAGAGTGCTACCGAGTCCCCTGGTTTAGCTGCAAACAGTGCAGGAAGATGACGTCACCGAGCTCCTGTAATCCAAATATCATATGAGTCAATCCAGTTTACAGAACCGAATTTTCATCCATGACTTCCAACAGCAAAGAAGCCTAGGAAATAGAACATTTGGCTTTCTGACCTCTCACACTTAGAAGGGTGACATGAAGATTAAACAAGTCATTTTTTTGGGCGCTGTCTATTTTTCCCAGCATTGAGGTCTTTTCCAATGCATCGTCTCTTCACATCAGGTAGCCAAAGTATTGGAGCTTCAGTATTAATTTAAGTTGAGAAAATTTATATCCATTTATATCTAAAATTCCAAAACTTTTATATTCTGCTTTGAAAATTCAAATTGTGTCATTGGCAACATTTACCAAATGGCTTTCCTTGCAATGACAGATTTATTTTGTGCATTTTTGAGAAAATATCTGCCAATACCTGAATTTGAATAAACTTGCTTCGTTTGTCAATTGTTAGAGTAAAAATGGTGTTTCATGAAAAAGTAAGTAGTTCATCTGACAACTCAGCAAGCTTACAAGTGTTTTTCCTTTAGACACACATAACCTAGCCTGAAGCTGAAGTGCATTATGCTTCCCTCCCATTTCATCATGCAGAAAATTTTAAAGACATGTATTTTAAGAGTAAATAATAAAATTAATAATTGTGACTGCTTCTTCAAGGTCATTCTGCAGTGAAACTTGCATTTTAAAACTGATCAATCCATTTAAAAGTGAACTCCTAAAAAAAACAGTGAACCCCTGACACGGTTTATTGCTATTTTGTTCATTAGGGCTTGGTTTAAGAACAAAACCCACTCTGCATATTTTAAGCAGGAAAGGGTTTAACATAATCTTAGGTGCTTACACAGTTACTGAGGAGCCTAACAGAGCATGTTATAGGCCAGGTTTCCAGGATCTTGGTTATCAGAACGCTGTAGAACTGACCACCTGAAGAACTCCTTTCTTGGAGACTACCCCTAGAGTTCTCTCCAAGTCAACAGGCTTCTGGTGCCTGTACACTGAGACCCTGGGAAAGTGTACCACAGAAGGTGGTACAGAGTGCTACCGAGTCCCCTGGTTTAGCTGCAAACAGTGCAGGAAGATGACGTCACCGAGCTCCTGTAATCCAAATATCATATGAGTCAATCCAGTTTACAGAACCGAATTTTCATCCATGACTTCCAACAGCAAAGAAGCCTAGGAAATAGAACATTTGGCTTTCTGACCTCTCACACTTAGAAGGGTGACATGAAGATTAAACAAGTCAGTTCTGTTTTGGACCTAGTCAACAGGAATTTGTTCACAAAGCCAGTGATGACAGTTAGTAGCTGACTTTCTCTGCCAGCGATAGGAAATCTGCCTAGACACTGTGTAGATTTTTTTCCTAGCGCTTTTCACCACTGATTGTGAGCAAACAGCCCAACTGTTGCTGTGAACCCAGATGCAATAACAGAGGGTATGAGGGTAGGTAGTGGGGTCAGAGAACCTGCCTTGTCCTTAATCAGAGACCCCTGCCTTTCAGTGGGCCGCCCTGGGATGTCACAACAGGGGATTGTGGAATGTTTAACACCTCTGTTAAAACAGCCTCCTTCTAGTCCATGTAGCAATGCTTCTTTTTAAGCCAATTATTCTCAAAACTTGGTACTGTGTTTGGACTTCCACCATGATTCAGGTAGTGACGAATCTGCCTGCAATGTGGGAGAGCTAGGTTCCATTCCTGGGTCGGGAAGATTCCCTGGAGCAAGAGAATAGCAACCCGTTCTAGTATTCTTGCCTAGAGAATTCCATGGACAAAGAAGCCTGGCAGGCTACAGTTCACGGGATCACAGAGTCAGACACAATTGAGGGACTTTCACTTTCATTTCACTTTGAAATGTGGGTTAAAATAGAGTCCTGAGCTGTATTGCCAGAGACTTCATTTGAGTTTAAGATAGGGTCTAGGGCTTCCCTGGTGGTCCAATGGGTAGAGTTCGCCTTGCAGTGCAAGGGGCACTGGTGTGATCCCTGGCCTGGGAAGATCCCGTATACTGCAGAGTGGCTGGACCGGTGTATCCAACTATGAGCCAGCACTCTGGAGCACATGCGCCCAGAGCTGGAGCTCCCCCGTGATGGGGCAGACACAGTAGAGGCCAAAATTTACCACAGAAGTACAGAGTGCTACCGAGTCCTGGTTTAGCTGCAAACAGTGCAGGAAGATGACGTCACCGAGCTCCTGTAATCCAAATATCATATGAGTCAATCCAGTTTACAGAACCGAATTTTCATCCATGACTTCCAACAGCAAAGAAGCCTAGGAAATAGAACATTTGGCTTTCTGACCTCTCACACTTAGAAGGGTGACATGAAGATTAAACAAGTCAGTTCTGTTTTGGACCTAGTCAACAGGAATTTGTTCACAAAGCCAGTGATGACAGTTAGTAGCTGACTTTCTCTGCCAGCGATAGGAAATCTGCCTAGACACTGTGTAGATTTTTTTCCTAGCGCTTTTCACCACTGATTGTGAGCAAACAGCCCAACTGTTGCTGTGAACCCAGATGCAATAACAGAGGGTATGAGGGTAGGTAGTGGGGTCAGAGAACCTGCCTTGTCCTTAATCAGAGACCCCTGCCTTTCAGTGGGCCGCCCTGGGATGTCACAACAGGGGATTGTGGAATGTTTAACACCTCTGTTAAAACAGCCTCCTTCTAGTCCATGTAGCAATGCTTCTTTTTAAGCCAATTATTCTCAAAACTTGGTACTGTGTTTGGACTTCCACCATGATTCAGGTAGTGACGAATCTGCCTGCAATGTGGGAGAGCTAGGTTCCATTCCTGGGTCGGGAAGATTCCCTGGAGCAAGAGAATAGCAACCCGTTCTAGTATTCTTGCCTAGAGAATTCCATGGACAAAGAAGCCTGGCAGGCTACAGTTCACGGGATCACAGAGTCAGACACAATTGAGGGACTTTCACTTTCATTTCACTTTGAAATGTGGGTTAAAATAGAGTCCTGAGCTGTATTGCCAGAGACTTCATTTGAGTTTAAGATAGGGTCTAGGGCTTCCCTGGTGGTCCAATGGGTAAGGAGTCCGCCTTGCAGTGCAAGGGGCACTGGTGTGATCCCTGCCCGGAAAGATCCCACATGCCGCACAGTGGCTGGACCAGTGTGTCCAATTATGAGCCGACGCTCTGGAGGACATGTGCCCAGAGCTGGAGCTCTGCAACAAGAGAGGCCACTGTGATGGGAGGCCCACACAGGCCAACGAATAAGGATGGGTGAAAATAAATGGATCAAAAATCAGTAAAAGAGGCCAAAATTTTTTAACAAGTTTAAAGATGTTTGAAAAAATATATATATTTGAAAAAAGATAGGGTCTAAATTTCCTTTCAATTTTTTTTTTTTTTTTTTTAATGTTGGTTTCTCTCCCTCTCTCCTTCCCTCCCTTCCTCACTCTTTTCCTTCCTGCTCTCCTCTTCCCTCCTTCTTTCCTTGATTCCTTCATTAACAGTTTACCTCAGGGGATTGTGATGTAGTTGGTCTACTGATCACAGTGTAAGAAACACAGTGTTGAGCCATCAGCTCCTGATCCTGACAACTTCTGCAGGTGAAAGGAAGTTCACTCGCCCTCTGCGACCAGCCAGCTCTCCCCTGGACCAAGGGACACAGCAAGACGGAGCAACAGTGACCTCTCCCCTGCTTTCACATTAAGGAAGTCATTTCCCAACCAAATTCAGCTAAAGTTCATCTACTAGTTTATCTGAAGATTATCATTTCTTTCCTTCATTTTATTTCTGTTAATTCCTTCTTGTTGGATTTTATTCGAACATATGATGTCAATCAAGGATCTACATTGTCCCTCATCCTAGTTCATCACTGCTTTGTGATATTTCCTGTATGCTATTTTCAAAAAAAATTGTTTTTTAATTTTAGGGTCTCTTTCAGGACTCTTTCATTTTACTGATTTATTTGTTAGGTGTTTGACCAGTGCCCCACCTCTTTAATTCTCGTCGCTATCCAGTTTATTTTTATATTAAATATATATAGTATTTCTATTATACTTTATATTAGGAGAAACCATTATTCTCTTTGTACATTCTCTTTAAAACCTTTCTGGCTATTTTCACCAATTATTGATACTTTTCTTTTTAAGGAATAAATCTGAGGAATAAATCTTGAGGAATAAATCTCTATTGATTTTTCCTTCCCTTTATTTATTCTTCTAAATTGGGCCAGACAAGTTTCTCACACTCCCCATTTATTTGTTCTCACCTTTCGGCAATCTTTCTTTCCTTTCCCTGTATTTAGAATTCACCATTCACAACATACCTAATAAATTGATTTATTCTTTTGTCTTTAAGACTGTCTTCAATAGTCTTATTTCCTCAAAAAACACTGACTCATGCCTTGAAAATTTTCTGTCTTCTTGACCTTGAAATAAGAGCAATGAAAACGAAACTCAATACTTAGAGCTTAAAAAAATCAATTTTTGAAAACTGTAGTTATCTCTTCCTTATTCTCTAAAAACAACAAAAGTTATTCTTTTTTTATGTCAGCAGAACAGAGGCTAAAATTATCTACATAAGACTGTGCAAATCATGCCTTTCTCTGCCTCATACAGATGCAGCTTAAATATGTAAACACAGTTAATTTGCTGTAAACACAAATCATCAGCTTTTCTCCATCACTCAACAATCCACAAGTCACCAATACACTAAGCAAATTGTAAGAAAACACACTGAAATTTGCCCAGATTGACCTGAGCCATCAATATTGTCTATATGGACATCTAAGTAATACATAGGCTTCCCAAGTGGTGCTACTAATAAAAAAATCCACCTGCCAATTCAGGAGCCACAAGAGAGGTGAATATAATCGCTGGATCGGGAAGCTCTTCTGGAGTAGGGAATGGCACTCCACTCCAGTATTCTTGCCTGGAAAATTCTATGGGCAGAGGAGCCTGCCAGGCTGTCATCCATGGAGCCACAAAGAGTTGGACACGACTGAGTACACACACATGTAATATACAGAGATGCTGTGATGCCCTTTCACATGTTTTCCAGGGCCCATGGTGTGCTCTGCTTGTAGTCTGCAAAGCTGTCCTAGAGTTCTCTCCTTCCAGCTTCTGGGGCTCCAGGCGTCCCCAGGCTCATGCCTGCATCCGTACCATCTCTGCTTTCATCTTCATGTGGCTTCTCCTCTGTGTCTGTCTCCCCTCTTTTGTCTAAGGAGGCTGTCCATTGGATTGAGGGCCACCTCACCCAAGGTGATCTCACCTCAAGATCTGTAACTACATTGACAGAGGACCCTTTTCCAATATATAGTCCTGCTCATGTGTTCTTGAGGGACACATCTTTTGGGGCCACCATTCAACCCATTTTCTGTGTATAAAATAACCCTCATTTTAGGAGAATACCAATGTCCTTTATAGACCGGCACAAACAGCAGCCTTGTGGTTAGGGGTCTGGGAAGAATGAGGACCCTGGGATCACCTGGAACAGATCAAGGCCTGACTTTATTGGATGAGGGGGGAACACAGGCAGGAGAGAGTACAATCCCTACATAAGATTTATTCTTTTGTCTTTAAGACTGTCTTCAATAGTCTTATTTCCTCAAAAAACACTGACTCATGCCTTGAAAATTTTCTGTCTTCTTGACCTTGAAATAAGAGCAATGAAAACGAAACTCAATACTTAGAGCTTAAAAAAATCAATTTTTGAAAACTGTAGTTATCTCTTCCTTATTCTCTAAAAACAACAAAAGTTATTCTTTTTTTATGTCAGCAGAACAGAGGCTAAAATTATCTACATAAGACTGTGCAAATCATGCCTTTCTCTGCCTCATACAGATGCAGCTTAAATATGTAAACACAGTTAATTTGCTGTAAACACAAATCATCAGCTTTTCTCCATCACTCAACAATCCACAAGTCACCAATACACTAAGCAAATTGTAAGAAAACACACTGAAATTTGCCCAGATTGACCTGAGCCATCAATATTGTCTATATGGACATCTAAGTAATACATAGGCTTCCCAAGTGGTGCTACTAATAAAAAAATCCACCTGCCAATTCAGGAGCCACAAGAGAGGTGAATATAATCGCTGGATCGGGAAGCTCTTCTGGAGTAGGGAATGGCACTCCACTCCAGTATTCTTGCCTGGAAAATTCTATGGGCAGAGGAGCCTGCCAGGCTGTCATCCATGGAGCCACAAAGAGTTGGACACGACTGAGTACACACACATGTAATATACAGAGATGCTGTGATGCCCTTTCACATGTTTTCCAGGGCCCATGGTGTGCTCTGCTTGTAGTCTGCAAAGCTGTCCTAGAGTTCTCTCCTTCCAGCTTCTGGGGCTCCAGGCGTCCCCAGGCTCATGCCTGCATCCGTACCATCTCTGCTTTCATCTTCATGTGGCTTCTCCTCTGTGTCTGTCTCCCCTCTTTTGTCTAAGGAGGCTGTCCATTGGATTGAGGGCCACCTCACCCAAGGTGATCTCACCTCAAGATCTGTAACTACATTGACAGAGGACCCTTTTCCAATATATAGTCCTGCTCATGTGTTCTTGAGGGACACATCTTTTGGGGCCACCATTCAACCCATTTTCTGTGTATAAAATAACCCTCATTTTAGGAGAATACCAATGTCCTTTATAGACCGGCACAAACAGCAGCCTTGTGGTTAGGGGTCTGGGAAGAATGAGGACCCTGGGATCACCTGGAACAGATCAAGGCCTGACTTTATTGGATGAGGGGGGAACACAGGCAGGAGAGAGTCACACACTTGTTTATGCTTCCGAAAGACCATGTTGGGGTGAGATGTGAGATGTACTATGGGGGCAGGGAGATTTGCCATAGCCTGATGGGGGGGACTGGGTTTGGACCAGGGCTATCGGTGTAGAGGGGAATTAGTGTGGAGACAGGCCACAGACTCTGAAGGAGGGGCTGACAGTCACTGGAGCACCAAGAAAGTGGGAGCCCAGGAGGCCCCAATTTATAAAACCAAACTTGGGTCCACAGGCCCAAGTGCAGTAAAGCCATTCTGATGCCAGGCTGTGGTGAAGGTAATTGAAATGTTACCTGTAAAAGCAGCAATAGGTAGAGGACAGACGGTTTGTGCTTTAAAACCCCCAACTCCCTGTAGGGTTTCAGCAAAGTAATAACTGTAAAGGACAAGTTAGCAGGGGGTAGGGGTGGGGAGATCACAGGTGTTGACTTAGAAAAATGCACAATGTGAGAGTTTCAGGTTAACTTTCACTGGGGGCAAAATGAAGCCTGCAGCCTGGGGGACAGCATCTCAGACAGCTCTGAGAAATTGCCCCCAGAGAGGCAGAGGGGAAGGACAGTGTATATGTGATTTTGGTAAAGGAGGAATACATGCAATCAAAAACATATTTTTTTGTAGAAAGTTTTTGCTGGTTTTGTGAAGCTTCTGTTATTTATGAGAAACATAATTGTCACCAAGAAGGATTTTAGTGCTTTTCTGGACACGAAGCGATACAAGATGTGAGCTTATAAATTCAGCTCCTGAGACTATCTGTCTGAAGACCTGTCCTACCAGTTCTCCGAGAACACAGAGTGCCCCTCTCTGCTCTCTACCCTGAACTCCTTTCAGAGGTGTGGAAGGTTAACAGCAGCAGTAGCATTTGATTTAATCCATGTGGAGGAAGATGGCGAGCGCCCATGGCCAGTGCCAATTTGTAGTTGACACAGGGTGTGTGAAGAGCTAGTGCACAATTCTCTGGTTGATGCTAAGGTAACAGGCAGTTAACATTATAAATTTTTAGGCCCCAGAAGCTGGGGGCCACGCATTCATGATCATCAAGTGGTTAACGTCTTCCTTTTGATGGTAGTTTTAGCAACTGTCGAACAACTCCGCAAGCGAGTTAGATACCATTCATTCAGGTATTCCAGAGGGGAGCTACAGCAGAGGACCTGGGGGAGGAGTCTGTCCTGGAGGACCCCACAGAGTCCAGCTCGGTTACAGGAGGTGTCTGGGCTCAGCAACCCTGGAAGGCGGGGCTGCCTCCTGTGTGGGGGGAGCAGCAGGATCACAGTCCTCTGAGGGGCCTGCTAGCCCCCAAAGTGAGGGGGGGGAGGCAGTGGCTGGACAGATGTGGCTGAACTGGGGGAGGAGTCTAGGCTGGTCACTGGAGTCATCACAGAGAGGAAGAGGAAAAGCCAGGTGGGGGCAGGTGTATTAGAGCAGACTATGTGCAATGACTGTGGTCCTGATGGAACTCAGAGCCAAAAGAGTGGCCGTCAGGGGCTCATCTTCATTCTCTCATTCCTTTGCTTATCTGTAACATTTCACTCCTACTGTGAGAAGCCTGGATCCCACCACCTGCATCTATCATTCATTCCTCTTCAGATATGTTCGGGGTGGGGATCAAGGGACTTAGTGACAGGGCCTTTTTGGGGCAAATGAAGCCTGCGGCCTGGGGGACAGCATCTCAGACAGCTCTGAGAAATTGCCCCCAGAGAGGCAGAGGGGAAGGACAGTGTATATGTGATTTTGGTAAAGGAGGAATACATGCAATCAAAAACATATTTTTTTGTAGAAAGTTTTTGCTGGTTTTGTGAAGCTTCTGTTATTTATGAGAAACATAATTGTCACCAAGAAGGATTTTAGTGCTTTTCTGGACACGAAGCGATACAAGATGTGAGCTTATAAATTCAGCTCCTGAGACTATCTGTCTGAAGACCTGTCCTACCAGTTCTCCGAGAACACAGAGTGCCCCTCTCTGCTCTCTACCCTGAACTCCTTTCAGAGGGTGTGGAAGGTTAACAGCAGCAGTAGCATTTGATTTAATCCATGTGGAGGAAGATGGCGAGCGCCCATGGCCAGTGCCAATTTGTAGTTGACACAGGGTGTGTGAAGAGCTAGTGCACAATTCTCTGGTTGATGCTAAGGTAACAGGCAGTTAACATTATAAATTTTTAGGCCCCAGAAGCTGGGGGCCACGCATTCATGATCATCAAGTGGTTAACGTCTTCCTTTTGATGGTAGTTTTAGCAACTGTCGAACAACTCCGCAAGCGAGTTAGATACCATTCATTCAGGTATTCCAGAGGGGAGCTACAGCAGAGGACCTGGGGGAGGAGTCTGTCCTGGAGGACCCCACAGAGTCCAGCTCGGTTACAGGAGGTGTCTGGGCTCAGCAACCCTGGAAGGCGGGGCTGCCTCCTGTGTGGGGGGAGCAGCAGGATCACAGTCCTCTGAGGGGCCTGCTAGCCCCCAAAGTGAGGGGGGGGAGGCAGTGGCTGGACAGATGTGGCTGAACTGGGGGAGGAGTCTAGGCTGGTCACTGGAGTCATCACAGAGAGGAAGAGGAAAAGCCAGGTGGGGGCAGGTGTATTAGAGCAGACTATGTGCAATGACTGTGGTCCTGATGGAACTCAGAGCCAAAAAGAGTGGCCGTCAGGGGCTCATCTTCATTCTCTCATTCCTTTGCTTATCTGTAACATTTCACTCCTACTGTGAGAAGCCTGGATCCCACCACCTGCCATCTATCAATTCATTTCCCCTCTTCAGATGGTATGTTCAGTGGTTTCAGCACTGTTCGCTGCTATACCCTGAAAAGCACACCATAAAACAAAGCCCACTGTTTATGTATATCCATTTTGCCTTTAGTCTGAAGGTTCTGTACATTTCCAAAGTCTACTGAGGTCAGTACCTTTTGCCCCATCCCCTACAATGAGGCTTTTTCCATACATTTCTAATATGGTTAGATTCTGTCACATGATGTATTTCATCCTGCAACATTCCTATACCCTAAATAACTAAATGTGAATAAATTGACCCCTTGGGCTATACAAATTAATGAACTGAGAAAAATGCATAGTGAGAGACATCCATTCTAAAGTATCACATGGAATACTTCAAAGCCCCCACAGTCTGATCTACATATCATCTATGTAGATTTGCCTTTCCTGTGTCAGTTGCTTGGTTGTGTCCAACTCTTTGTAACCCCATGGACTGTGGCCCACCAGACTCCTCCATCCATTGGAATTTTTCAAGCAAAAATATTGGAGTGGGTTGACATTTCCTTCTCCAAGGAATTTTCCCAACCCAGGGATCAAACACAGGTCTCCTGCATTGCCTTTCCTAGAATGTCATAAGTGGGGTCATACCGTATGCAGCCTCTTCAAACTGAATTCTTTCACTTATCAGTATGCATGTAAGATTTATCCATGTCTTTAAAAGGCTGATGGTTCATTCCTTTGTACTGTTGAGTAGTATTCCATTGCATATGTATGGAAGGAAAGACAATTTTTCCTCTGCCCTTCTAGGTTCTTGGTCCAACCCCCACCCCACTCCCATGTAATAAAAGACAAACTACCCAAGAGAACAACAGACGTTTAATAACATGTGTACCTCTTATATATGGGGAGATACCAAGAAAAACTGAGTCACTTCCGGAAATGGCCAAAGTCATCAGGTTTAATATCATCTTTAGCTAAAACTAGAAGACAGACCTTGGGGAAGAAAGGAAGTCAATTATCAAGCAAAACATTATAAATAAGACTATGGTTATTTGCAGATTTAAGTCAGGACTTCTCCACTGACGAGTTATTTGAGATTTAATTATCCTTCTATTCCTAGGGCAAAGAGCAACAGCCCTTACAGATGGAGATTTCTTTATTGTAAATATCCTTCACGAAGGTGCACTCTCAGTTTTCTTAGATTTTTTTTTGAAACAGATTGAAATAATCCTTATGCCAGAGAGATATATTTTGGGGTGATATATTCCATTTTCCTTGACATCCATGCACCCCAGCTTGCTTATGCATTCATCTATTGAAGGCCATTCTGATTTCAAGTGTTTAGCCATTATGAGTTGAGCTGCTATGCATAATTGCATCTTTGTTTGCATTTGGACATAGATTTTCAAAGCAGTTTCCTAAATAGTGGAAGCACGGTTATTGGATCCCAAGGTGAGATTTGTTTGGTTTGGGAAAAAACCTGCTAAACTCTCTTACAAACTGCCTGTTTGTGCATCCCATCAGCAATGGGAGAGAGTTCCTGTTCCTCACCTTCCAGCAACTGATATTATCATTTATTTGGAAGTTAGCAGTCGTAATAGGTATGGTGTGATTTCTCAGGATTTTAATTTGTAATTCCCTACTTGTATTGTATTGTACCTGTATTGTTACCAAGTCCAAGCTCACTCTGCCTGGCACACAAGAGATCAATGAATGGGAGATGAGGTGCTGAGGCAAGGAATATGACTTTATTCACAAAGCCTACTGACCAAGAGAATGGCAGACTAATGTCTCAAAATAATCATCTTGTCAAAGTCTCTATGCCAGGTTCTTTTATAGATCAGAGATGGAGGGAGATGAAATAAAGTAGAAAGTTTCCTTCACTGCTCACCTGAAACTACCACAACACTGTGAATCAACTAGATCCCAATACAAAATCAAAAGTTCAAAGTTTGGAAAAAAAAAAAAGTACATCGGCCATTAATCTTGCAAATATCTCCTAGAATGGCAAGCCTTGGGGTGGATATGTGTTAATTTTTCCTGCAATCTGCAGGTGGATGCGGTTCTGAACAAAAGAACTTTAGTTTTGCAGAGGGGCAGGAATCTCTGAGGCAGGACATTATGTATGATTATCATAGGAAAAAAAAGCAATGAAAAGCAAGTCAAAGAAACAGTTCCAGCATGGAGTCAGAATTGGCTCTTCCCTTCAACAATTTGGCATGTGAGGCTTAAGAATCTTCCTGTTCCTTTTCCTATTCAATTTGGGCAAGCTCCAACCCAGGAATTAGCATGGCAAGATGGAGAAGAGAAGTCATGTGACTGGATAGGCCCTGCAATTCTTAAAGTGGCTTATCCTTTTGATTTTATAAGTGCAGCTTTTCCACTCTCCCCTCTCTTCTCATGGTTGGTTGTTTTCTAAGAGATGTGGTTTCCTCTCTAGAAGAACAAAATTGTGAGATAATTTGAGTTACCCATTGTGGCAAGTCTTTTGACCTGCTGGCACCATCTTTCTCCTCTTTAAGTCTACAGCTAAGTCCCAGGAGTCCCAGGGAACAGGGCCCACCCCCTGCCTGGCTCAAACTCAGCCTGCACTCTAACAAACAAGCCATCTCGGCAATGGCCCTGCACAGGTCTCCAGTTAGCTTAGGACCTCTCATCTAATGCCCAGAGTACACAAGCAGGTCAGGACATGAGACTTGGATCTGGCCTCTCCCCTCTTTCTAGAGCTGCCCCAACCCTCTCCTTGAGACCCCAGAGGCTGTGAACCCAGTGCTGACTGGCAAGGCAGAGAAGCCTCTTGGGTTGACAATCACATTCTCACCTCGCTTCTGATTCTACTTTGGATTCAACCTTACTACCTGCTCTGGGCTCCATTCTGGTTAGGACACCCGCTTGGCTCAGGGTCTCCCTCAAGACCAGCTTTAGAAAGAAACATTATAGATCAGAGATGGAGGGAGATGAAATAAAGTAGAAAGTTTCCTTCACTGCTCACCTGAAACTACCACAACACTGTGAATCAACTAGATCCCAATACAAAATCAAAAGTTCAAAGTTTGGAAAAAAAAAAAAGTACATCGGCCATTAATCTTGCAAATATCTCCTAGAATGGCAAGCCTTGGGGTGGATATGTGTTAATTTTTCCTGCAATCTGCAGGTGGATGCGGTTCTGAACAAAAGAACTTTAGTTTTGCAGAGGGGCAGGAATCTCTGAGGCAGGACATTATGTATGATTATCATAGGAAAAAAAAGCAATGAAAAGCAAGTCAAAGAAACAGTTCCAGCATGGAGTCAGAATTGGCTCTTCCCTTCAACAATTTGGCATGTGAGGCTTAAGAATCTTCCTGTTCCTTTTCCTATTCAATTTGGGCAAGCTCCAACCCAGGAATTAGCATGGCAAGATGGAGAAGAGAAGTCATGTGACTGGATAGGCCCTGCAATTCTTAAAGTGGCTTATCCTTTTGATTTTATAAGTGCAGCTTTTCCACTCTCCCCTCTCTTCTCATGGTTGGTTGTTTTCTAAGAGATGTGGTTTCCTCTCTAGAAGAACAAAATTGTGAGATAATTTGAGTTACCCATTGTGGCAAGTCTTTTGACCTGCTGGCACCATCTTTCTCCTCTTTAAGTCTACAGCTAAGTCCCAGGAGTCCCAGGGAACAGGGCCCACCCCCTGCCTGGCTCAAACTCAGCCTGCACTCTAACAAACAAGCCATCTCGGCAATGGCCCTGCACAGGTCTCCAGTTAGCTTAGGACCTCTCATCTAATGCCCAGAGTACACAAGCAGGTCAGGACATGAGACTTGGATCTGGCCTCTCCCCTCTTTCTAGAGCTGCCCCAACCCTCTCCTTGAGACCCCAGAGGCTGTGAACCCAGTGCTGACTGGCAAGGCAGAGAAGCCTCTTGGGTTGACAATCACATTCTCACCTCGCTTCTGATTCTACTTTGGATTCAACCTTACTACCTGCTCTGGGCTCCATTCTGGTTAGGACACCCGCTTGGCTCAGGGTCTCCCTCAAGACCAGCTTTAGAAAGAAAAAAACTCATTTCCAGGAAGGCCATGTTCTCAAACCAGATAGAAGATCAAAAAGGAGCTGCTGGATAGAGCGCCCATCTCTACCTATCCAATGTTTCTGGAAAAACTCTAAGCCAGTTTGTTTGAGCCTGGGTTATAACTTCATTAGCTGGCATGTAGTAGCCTTGAGGTAGAGGGCAGATGGACCCCACCCACCAACCAGGGAAAACAACTGGAGATTCATTCCCTATGGACCAAAATTCCAAGATGAGAATAGCAGAACAATTAAGGGAGGAGCCTGGACCTGGCCCAGACCACATATTTCTTATTCTCAGGAGGCCTCCTCTACCTCACGTGCACAGAAAGGCTCCTCAGAGATCAAAAGGGGAGTGATGCCAATGGATGCTCTACCCACAGGCCTTTGTGGCAGATTCCCTCTTGGCTAGGAGATGCGTGCATGCACATGGGAGGATCCTGAGATAGACCAAATATGGGTTGGAACCAGGCAAATCAAAATGACTGGCCAAGGAAAACCCAGAATAAATGCCCCATAAAGGTAATTCAATCTTCTATTCATCCTTCTCCCTCACTAGGAGTCCACCCATGTCTATCCACAAATACTGAACTTTTTCCTCCTAATAAATACTTTACTTGCTTTACTACTTTCCATTTGTCGAATGTAAAAGCAAAACGCCAATCCAGGTTAAGTCTACAGCTAAGTCCCAGGAGTCCCAGGAACAGGGCCCACCCCTGCCTGGCTCAAACTCAGCCTGCACTCTAACAAACAAGCCATCTCGGCAATGGCCCTGCACAGGTCTCCAGTTAGCTTAGGACCTCTCATCTAATGCCCAGAGTACACAAGCAGGTCAGGACATGAGACTTGGATCTGGCCTCTCCCCTCTTTCTAGAGCTGCCCCAACCCTCTCCTTGAGACCCCAGAGGCTGTGAACCCAGTGCTGACTGGCAAGGCAGAGAAGCCTCTTGGGTTGACAATCACATTCTCACCTCGCTTCTGATTCTACTTTGGATTCAACCTTACTACCTGCTCTGGGCTCCATTCTGGTTAGGACACCCGCTTGGCTCAGGGTCTCCCTCAAGACCAGCTTTAGAAAGAAAAAAACTCATTTCCAGGAAGGCCATGTTCTCAAACCAGATAGAAGATCAAAAAGGAGCTGCTGGATAGAGCGCCCATCTCTACCTATCCAATGTTTCTGGAAAAACTCTAAGCCAGTTTGTTTGAGCCTGGGTTATAACTTCATTAGCTGGCATGTAGTAGCCTTGAGGTAGAGGGCAGATGGACCCCACCCACCAACCAGGGAAAACAACTGGAGATTCATTCCCTATGGACCAAAATTCCAAGATGAGAATAGCAGAACAATTAAGGGAGGAGCCTGGACCTGGCCCAGACCACATATTTCTTATTCTCAGGAGGCCTCCTCTACCTCACGTGCACAGAAAGGCTCCTCAGAGATCAAAAGGGGAGTGATGCCAATGGATGCTCTACCCACAGGCCTTTGTGGCAGATTCCCTCTTGGCTAGGAGATGCGTGCATGCACATGGGAGGATCCTGAGATAGACCAAATATGGGTTGGAACCAGGCAAATCAAAATGACTGGCCAAGGAAAACCCAGAATAAATGCCCCATAAAGGTAATTCAATCTTCTATTCATCCTTCTCCCTCACTAGGAGTCCACCCATGTCTATCCACAAATACTGAACTCTTTTTTTCCCTCCTAATAAATACTTTACTTGCTTTACTACTTTCCATCTTTGTGGAAATTCTGAATGTAAAAAGCAGATGTATATCGAGCCAATCCAGGCTCATTTTAATTCATCCCTTAATATTAGTACCTCATTTAAAACAAGGTTTGCAGGACACACTTAAAATAGGTGGTGTCCCGGGATGACAGTATAAACCTATTTTGGCTGTTGGAGACAGAATTCACAACTGTGTAGAAAATTTATCAATGATTTATACTAAGCAAAATAGGTTCCTTTGCAAATATGAATGGATAACCACAGACTACCTCTGAAGAATACATTAAGAAGGATGATATGAGCTAATAAAATACCTAAAGTGAATGAACAACAAATATTTGGCAATTAAGTTGAGGTTGAATTAAAAAATTTCAACGTGATACACAGAACTAGACTAAAAAATAGCACAGTTCATATGGAAACATGAAAGACATCAGCTAGCCAAAGCAATGTTGAGAAAGAAGAATGGAGCTGGAGGATCAACCGTCCTAACTTTATACTACAAATCAACAGTCATCAAAACAGTACGGTACTGGCACAAAAACAGAAATATCAACCAGCAGAACAAGATAGAGAGCCCAGAGATATATCCATGTACCTAATTTTTGACAAAGGAAGCAAAAATATACAATGGGGCAAAGATAGCCTCTTCAACAAATGATGCTGGGAAAACTGGACAGTTAGGGCTTCCCTGGTGGTCCAGTGGGTAAGGACACTGCCTTGCAGTGCGAGGGGTGCCAGTTCGATCCCTGGTCTGGAAAGATCCCACGTGCCACAGAGCAGCTGGACTGATGTCTCCTCTACCTCACGTGCACAGAAAGGCTCCTCAGAGATCAAAAGGGGAGTGATGCCAATGGATGCTCTACCCACAGGCCTTTGTGGCAGATTCCCTCTTGGCTAGGAGATGCGTGCATGCACATGGGAGGATCCTGAGATAGACCAAATATGGGTTGGAACCAGGCAAATCAAAATGACTGGCCAAGGAAAACCCAGAATAAATGCCCCATAAAGGTAATTCAATCTTCTATTCATCCTTCTCCCTCACTAGGAGTCCACCCATGTCTATCCACAAATACTGAACTCTTTTTTTCCCTCCTAATAAATACTTTACTTGCTTTACTACTTTCCATCTTTGTGGAAATTCTGAATGTAAAAAGCAGATGTATATCGAGCCAATCCAGGCTCATTTTAATTCATCCCTTAATATTAGTACCTCATTTAAAACAAGGTTTGCAGGACACACTTAAAATAGGTGGTGTCCCGGGATGACAGTATAAACCTATTTTGGCTGTTGGAGACAGAATTCACAACTGTGTAGAAAATTTATCAATGATTTATACTAAGCAAAATAGGTTCCTTTGCAAATATGAATGGATAACCACAGACTACCTCTGAAGAATACATTAAGAAGGATGATATGAGCTAATAAAATACCTAAAGTGAATGAACAACAAATATTTGGCAATTAAGTTGAGGTTGAATTAAAAAATTTCAACGTGATACACAGAACTAGACTAAAAAATAGCACAGTTCATATGGAAACATGAAAGACATCAGCTAGCCAAAGCAATGTTGAGAAAGAAGAATGGAGCTGGAGGGATCAACCGTCCTAACTTTATACTACAAATCAACAGTCATCAAAACAGTACGGTACTGGCACAAAAACAGAAATATCAACCAGCAGAACAAGATAGAGAGCCCAGAGATATATCCATGTACCTAATTTTTGACAAAGGAAGCAAAAATATACAATGGGGCAAAGATAGCCTCTTCAACAAATGATGCTGGGAAAACTGGACAGTTAGGGCTTCCCTGGTGGTCCAGTGGGTAAGGACACTGCCTTGCAGTGCGAGGGGTGCCAGTTCGATCCCTGGTCTGGAAAGATCCCACGTGCCACAGAGCAGCTGGACTGATGTGTCCAATTACCGAGCCAGAGCTCTGGAGCGCATGAGCCCAGAGCCGTTGCTCTGCGACAACAGAGGCCACTGCGATGAGAGGCCCACATGGGCCAAAAGACAAAGATGGATGAAAATGGATGGATGAAAGACCAATAGAAGTGGCCCGCCTGCCCCTCTTCCTCCCCAACCCGCCCCCCCAAATAAATAAGTATTTCCTTAAAAAAAAAAAAAAAAGAACTGGACAGCTACACATAAAAGAATGAAGTTGGAACACTTCCTAACACCATACACAAAGATAAACAAAAAATGGATTTAAGACCTAACTGTAAGACCAGAAACCATAAAACTCTTAGAGGACAAAATAGGCTGAAGAGGGCTTCCCTGGTGGTCCAGTGGGTAAGGACACCGTCTTGCAGTGCAAGGGGCGCCGGTTTGAGCCCTGGCCTGGGAAGATCCCACGTGCCACGGAGCGGCTGGACTGATGTGTCATTACTGAGCCAGAGCTCTGGAGCGCATGCGCCCAGAGCCAGCGCTCTGCGACAACAGAGGCCACCGCAATGGGAGGCCCACACGGGCCAAAGAACAAAGATGGATGAAAATGGACAAATGAAAGACCAATAGAAGTGACCCGCCTGCTCCCCTCCCTCTCTACCCCACCCCCACCAAAATAAATAAATAAATAAATAAATAATAGGCTGAAGACTCGGTGACATAAATCAAAGCAAGATCTTCTATGACCCGCCTTCTAGTGTAATGGAAATAAAAACAAAAGTAAACAAGTGTTACTTAATTAAACTTAAAAGCTTTTGCACAGCAAAAGAAACTATAAATAAGGTGAAAAGACAATCCACAGAATGGGAGAAAATAATAGTAAATGAAACAGCTGACAACTAATTCATTTCTAAAATATACAAGCAGCTCAGACAACTCAACACTGAAAAAACAACCCAATCGAGAAATGGAAAAAAGACCTAAACAGACGTCTCTTCACAGAAGACATACAGATGGCCAAAAAACACATGAAAAGATACTCGATGTTGTTCATTACTTGAGAAATGCAAATCAAGGGGTCAGCGATATACGTATGACTAATCTGGGAGTATACATATCTGTAAACAACAAAACTCTGTCAAAGTAAAAAGTAAAATAAAAATAATAAACAGAAAAAAAAGAAAGCTACAATGAGGTATCACTTCACACCAGTCAGAATGGCTATCATCAAAAAATCCATAGGCAATAAATGCTGGAGAGGGTGTGGAGAAAAGGGAACCTTCTTGCACTGTTGGTAGGAACGTAAGCTGATGGCCACTAGGGAAAACAGTATGGAGATTCCTTAAAAAACTAGGAATAGAAACACCATATGACCCAGGAATCCCACTTTTAGGCATACGCCCTGAGGAAATCAAAATTGAAAGAGACACATGTACCCCAATGTTCATTGCAGCACTTTTTACAATAGCTGGAACATGGAAACAATCTAGATGTCCATCAACAAATGAATGGATAAAGAAGTTGTGGTACATATACACAATGGAATATTTCTCAACTGCAAAAAGAAATGCATATGACTCAGTCCTACCGAAGTGGATGAATCTAGAACCTATTACACAAAGTGAAGTAAGTCAAAAAGAGAAGGACAAATATAGTATACTAACACATATATATGGAATCTAGAAAGATGATACTGCATACGCAGAGTGGCATCAGAGAAACAGACATAGAGAACAGACTTATGGACTTTGAGGGGAGGCAGGCATGGGCAAGATGTATGGTAAGAGTAACATGGAGGGCTTCCCTGGTGGTCCAGTGGGTAAGGACACCCCCTTGCAGTGCAAGGGGTGCCGGTTCAATCCCTGGCCTGGACCGATGTGTCCAACTACCCAGCTGGAGCTCTGGAGCGCATGCACCCAGAGCCGGTGCTCTTCAGCAAGAGAGGCCACAATGATGGGAGGCCCACACAGGCCAAAGAACAAAGATAAATAAATGAAAGATCAACAGAAGTGGCCAAAAAAAAAAAAAGAGTAACATGGAAACTTATATTACCGTATGTAAAAGAGACAACCAATGTGAATGTGTTGTTTAAGACTAAGGGGACTTACAAGGGGGTTTGGCAACAACCTGGAGCTGGCAAGGGGTAGGGAGGAAGGGCTCTAGGGGATACTTATGACTGATTTGGGTTTATGTATAGCAGGAAACAACAAAGTTCTGTAAAAGTAAAATATATTTTATATATATATAAATATTCAGGGAGTCCCTGGTGGTCCAGTGGGTAAGGACACCCCCTTGCAGTGCAAGGGGTGCCGGTTCAATCCCTGGCCTGGACCGATGTGTCCAACTACCCAGCTGGAGCTCTGGAGCGCATGCACCCAGAGCCGGTGCTCTTCAGCAAGAGAGGCCACAATGATGGGAGGCCCACACAGGCCAAAGAACAAAGATAAATAAATGAAAGATCAACAGAAGTGGCCAAAAAAAAAAAAAGAGTAACATGGAAACTTATATTACCGTATGTAAAAGAGACAACCAATGTGAATGTGTTGTTTAAGACTAAGGGGACTTACAAGGGGGTTTGGCAACAACCTGGAGCTGGCAAGGGGTAGGGAGGAAGGGCTCTAGGGGATACTTATGACTGATTTGGGTTTATGTATAGCAGGAAACAACAAAGTTCTGTAAAAGTAAAATATATTTTATATATATATAAATATTCAGGGAGTCCCTGGTGGTCCAGTGGGTAAGGACACCACCTTGCAGTGCAAGGGGCGCCGGTTCCATCCCTGGCCTGGGAAGATCCCACGTGCCACGGAGCGCCTGGACCTATGTGTCCAATTACCGAGCCGGAGCTCTGGAGCGCATGCGACCAGAGCCAGTGCTCTGCGACAACAGAGGCCACCGCGATGGGAGGCCCACAAGGGCCAAAGAACAAAAGCTGGATGAAAATAGATAAATAAAAGACCAATAGAAGTGGCCCGCCCGCCCCCCTCCTTCCCAACCCGCCTTCCCCGCCCCCTCCCCAAAAAATATTCAACATGATAATACAGTTGTTCCTCTTAGCTGCCCAGTATTAGGCAGAGTTTACAAAGGCTTGATTCTTTCAGAACTGCTTTGACTATCAATCTAGTGCCCTGCAAAATTATCCAGCTAGCTTATGAACAGAGTCCTTTATTCTTTTTGGTTGCAATTTGTTCAGTCAGTTGTGAATCTTTAATCAAAGTATTCAGTGAAGGGAACACCATAGAAACATGGTGTATAAACAGGAAGTAATGGAATTTGTTTCACAAAAGTGAGGCTAGAAATGACCAGATCAAATAAGTGTACTTGACTGAACTTTTATAAATGTGGTTTGTAATTTCATAACTCTTGATGTGAGCTTCCATTTGGCAGATAAATTTACATTTTGTAATGAATAGGATGAAATTGAAAAACTCTATTTTGTGACATCTCTGTTTTGTTTGACAACATATTCAAAATAATTAGAAACACAATATTTTTGGTGAGTTTTGTGTTATAAAATATTTGAGAATAACAGTCTTAATGGAATAAAAATGATAACATGATGAAAATATTTGGACTAAAATATTTAAATATTTCCATACATAAAAGCATAATTATGGACCTTCACTGAGAAGAATTTTCCTGAGCTTACCAGGAATCTCAACATTTGTAGAAAGAGCTAGAAGATTTTTTCAACAAAATGTGGGCTACAGAGGAGAGTTTTATTGAAGGTGTCAATTTCAGTTTATTACTGATAAAATGCAACCTTGGAGACTATTACAATTTTATGAAACAACTGAAAATAATGAGAACTTATTTGTAATTAAAGCCACTGAAGGAGAGGGGAGACAGACAGTGTGGCAGGAAAACATGAAGGAAAATATCAAGCCACAAGTCCTACGCGCTTAAAGATTCAACCTAAGAATACTGAATAGAAAAAACAACACATATAACCTCATTATGGTCAAATTGCTGGAAACCAATAATATAACAATCTTAAATGAAACTAGAGAGGGAAAAGGCATATTCAATAGAGAAGATCAATATAAAAGTGAAGGCTGACTTCTAATCAAAGCATTGCATCAGGAAGACAATGCAATGACATTTTTAGTCATTTAAAGAAAGAAAAAAATTTCTTCTCAACCTATAGTTCTATATCCAGTTAAGCTATTATTTAAAAAAGAAGAGAAAATAAGGTATTACTTAATATTCATCATTATTATTATTATTCAGGCATTGTCCACGGCAACCTAGCATCATCTATCACCTACTAATACCAATCTCCAATATCAAAAATTGCACTGGGGACATCATTAGAGACATTTAAACGACGGTAACAAAATAATCGGGCTTCTGCCAATGCAGAAGACTCAGATTCAATCCCTGGGTCAGGAAGATCCTCTGGAGAAGGATAGAGCAATCCACTCCAGTATTCTTACCTGAGAAATCCCATGGACAGAGGAGCCTAATGGGCTATAGTCCATGGGGTCACAAAGAGTCTGACACAACTAAACAACAAGAAAATAATCAATTAGCAAAATGGGCAAATCCCTTATAAAACAAACATACCAAAATTGACCCAAGAAGTAAAAGAACATCTTAATAGCCTTCTATTTGTTAAAGAATGTTAATCTGAAAAAAAAAAATCCTTCCCAGAAAAATTTCATGTCCAGAAGACTTCACTGAGAAGAATTTTCCTGAGCTTACCAGGAATCTCAACATTTGTAGAAAGAGCTAGAAGATTTTTCAACAAAATGTGGGCTACAGAGGAGAGTTTTATTGAAGGTGTCAATTTCAGTTTATTACTGATAAAATGCAACCTTGGAGACTATTACAATTTTATGAAACAACTGAAAATAATGAGAACTTATTTGTAATTAAAGCCACTGAAGGAGAGGGGAGACAGACAGTGTGGCAGGAAAACATGAAGGAAAATATCAAGCCACAAGTCCTACGCGCTTAAAGATTCAACCTAAGAATACTGAATAGAAAAAACAACACATATAACCTCATTATGGTCAAATTGCTGGAAACCAATAATATAACAATCTTAAATGAAACTAGAGAGGGAAAAGGCATATTCAATAGAGAAGATCAATATAAAAGTGAAGGCTGACTTCTAATCAAAGCATTGCATCAGGAAGACAATGCAATGACATTTTTAGTCATTTAAAGAAAGAAAAAAATTTCTTCTCAACCTATAGTTCTATATCCAGTTAAGCTATTATTTAAAAATGAAGAGAAAATAAGGTATTACTTAATATTCATCATTATTATTATTATTCAGGCATTGTCCACGGCAACCTAGCATCATCTATCACCTACTAATACCAATCTCCAATATCAAAAATTGCACTGGGGACATCATTAGAGACATTTAAACGACGGTAACAAAATAACCGGGCTTCTGCCAATGCAGAAGACTCAGATTCAATCCCTGGGTCAGGAAGATCCTCTGGAGAAGGATAGAGCAATCCACTCCAGTATTCTTACCTGAGAAATCCCATGGACAGAGGAGCCTAATGGGCTATAGTCCATGGGGTCACAAAGAGTCTGACACAACTAAACAACAAGAAAATAATCAATTAGCAAAATGGGCAAATCCCTTATAAAACAAACATACCAAAATTGACCCAAGAAGTAAAAGAACATCTTAATAGCCTTCTATTTGTTAAAGAATGTTAATCTGAAAAAAAAAAATCCTTCCCAGAAAAATTTCATGTCCAGAAGACTTCACTAGTGAATTCTACCTAGTGTTTAAGTAAGAAATGAAAAAAATGATGTTAACCAGACATCAAATATTTCCAAAAACAGAAGAGGAGGAATATTTATTGACTTGTTTCCTGAGGGGAGTATAACCCTAATATCAAGACTTGAGAAAGGTATTACAAAAAAGGGAATTGTAGACCGATATGCCTCATGAACATAGGAACAAATATAATTGACAAAATATTAACAAAGACAGCAATATATGAAAATAATAACATGCCATTACTAAATATGAATTATTATAGGGATGCAAGATTAGTATAAAATGGTTCAATATAAGTTGATCTGATTTAAAAAATCATTCAGTATAAGTTGTCACATTCCACAGATTAAAACAGAAAAATAGACATGATAATCTCAGTTGATAGACAGAAATTTGACAAAATTTCATACCCATTCATGTTAAAACATCCCAGAAAAATACAAGTCGAAAGGAGCTTCCAAAATCTGACAGAAGATGGCAATGAAAAACTTCCAGGTAATCATCATACTTGATGAAATATTGATTCTGTTCCTTAAAAAGTTGAGAATAAGGTAGGCAATGATGTCTGTATGTTTTCCCATATTTTCCTGGATGTTTTAAGCCAGTGCAATAACATAGTTCAGATGGTAAAGAATCCACCTGCAATGCAGGAGACCTGAGTTTAATCCCTGGGTTGGGAAGATCCCCTGGAGAAGGGAACTCACTCCAATATTTTCGCCTGGAGAGTTCCATGGACAAAGGAACCTGGTGGGCTATAGTCTATGGGGCTGCAAACAGTCAGACACAACTGAGCAACTTTCACTTCAATAAGGTAAGAGATAAAGTTTATGTATGAAGAAATAAAATGGTCTTTATGTGCTCTTTACATAATTGCATAAATAAAAACTACCAAAAGATACTATAAAAATCTGCATGAACTAATAAATGAATCTAAAAAGATTACACACTATAAAGTAGGTATACCAAAACCAATTGCATTTTTCTGTACCACTGAAAAAATGGAAGAGAAGTTTAAATATTTTACAAAGCTAAATAATTAATATACTTAGAAGCAAATCCATGCATATATATAAATACTCCTGAGAGAAATTAAATAAGATATAAATAAATGGGGAGGTAAACCATGCCCACAGATTGGAAGATTCCATATTGCTAAGATATCTATTTTCCCCAAATTTATCTGTAGATTCACCATAACTTAATCACGATCCCAGATTCCCGAGGCTTTTTCTTTTTTGGATAAATTGACAAGAGATTCTAAAGTTAGTATCTAAACCCAGAGAGCCTAGAGCAGCCAAAACAATTTGGAAAAGAGGTAAAATGCTGGATAATCTACCTAAACTAATTTCAATAATAAAGCTTCAGTCATCAATGCAGTGTGGTATCCACTTTAGTGCAGAAAAACAGATCTATGCACAGAAATAGAGCCACACATAAAGTGTCAACTGCTTCTCTGACAGAGGTGCCAAGTTAATTCCTCTGGTGAAAGGAGATGCTGGGATAACTGGCAAACTATCATGGGAAGAAAATGAACCTCTACCCATACTTCCAAAGAAACATAGGTCTATGAATCACAGACCTAAATGTAAAAATAAAACTACTGGCTTTGAGAAGAAAATATCAATGATTTTTTGTAATCTTGGATTAGGCAAAGATTTCTCAGGAAATACTAACCATAAAAAGGAATGATAATTTTGATTGTAAACTTTAAAAATTTCAGTTCATCAAAAGACACCATCAAGAAAGTGCATAGAAAAACTCCCTGACTAGGAGAATAAGTAACAGTCAGTTGCACTTTTACATAATAATGCATATGGGAAATACAATAAAGATAATACTCCATAAATACTTTGTGGCCTCAGACACAACTGAGCAACTTTCACTTCAATAAGGTAAGAGATAAAGTTTATGTATGAAGAAATAAAATGGTCTTTATGTGCTCTTTACATAATTGCATAAATAAAAACTACCAAAAGATACTATAAAAATCTGCATGAACTAATAAATGAATCTAAAAAGATTACACACTATAAAGTAGGTATACCAAAACCAATTGCATTTTTCTGTACCACTGAAAAAATGGAAGAGAAGTTTAAATATTTTACAAAGCTAAATAATTAATATACTTAGAAGCAAATCCATGCATATATATAAATACTCCTGAGAGAAATTAAATAAGATATAAATAAATGGGGAGGTAAACCATGCCCACAGATTGGAAGATTCCATATTGCTAAGATATCTATTTTCCCCAAATTTATCTGTAGATTCACCATAACTTAATCACGATCCCAGATTCCCGAGGCTTTTTCTTTTTTGGATAAATTGACAAGAGATTCTAAAGTTAGTATCTAAACCCAGAGAGCCTAGAGCAGCCAAAACAATTTGGAAAAGAGGTAAAATGCTGGATAATCTACCTAAACTAATTTCAATAATAAAGCTTCAGTCATCAATGCAGTGTGGTATCCACTTTAGTGCAGAAAAACAGATCTATGCACAGAAATAGAGCCACACATAAAGTGTCAACTGCTTCTCTGACAGAGGTGCCAAGTTAATTCCTCTGGTGAAAGGAGATGCTGGGATAACTGGCAAACTATCATGGGAAGAAAATGAACCTCTACCCATACTTCCAAAGAAACATAGGTCTATGAATCACAGACCTAAATGTAAAAATAAAACTACTGGCTTTGAGAAGAAAATATCAATGATTTTTTGTAATCTTGGATTAGGCAAAGATTTCTCAGGAAATACTAACCATAAAAAGGAATGATAATTTTGATTGTAAACTTTAAAAATTTCAGTTCATCAAAAGACACCATCAAGAAAGTGCATAGAAAAACTCCCTGACTAGGAGAATAAGTAACAGTCAGTTGCACTTTTACATAATAATGCATATGGGAAATACAATAAAGATAATACTCCATCTTATAGTATCATACATAAAGTAGTCGAATTCCAGGCATAAACTACTAATGATGAAACAAAAGGAAAAAATAACTGAAAAGTTAGGCTTCATTGTATAGACCATAATAAAGATGACAACACTTCCTAATTTAGTAAAGATATTTTAATATAAGACTAATTAATTTTTCTCAGTATATTTTAAGTAACATTTTAAAATGGGATTTCCAAGCTAAGGAAACACGCCGTTGTTTTTTTAGATTATTGACTATTCTTCATAGTGCATTTTCATCAGTTTGGATTGCGGCAATCAGTACTTTCATATTTGGTCTGTGATTTGTTAGTGGCTAGTCAAACTAACTTTCAAAAAAAGGTTAAGAATACTGGAATAAAAATTAGGCCATGAGCAGCTCCAAATACCATAACAAGCAACATAATCTTAAAAAATGTTCTGAAGATGTATGCTTTAGCTGCAGATAAAACACACACCCCTATTACTGTTGAAGCTGCACTTTGTACCACAGGGTAGCCTAGCAGATACAATGCCTCAATGGCTTTTCGGTTTACTGAGGCCTCTGAACTGGAAACAAACGCATAGGAAATGTGAGCAGAAAAATCAAAAGAAAACCCTATGCAAATGACAAGATTAATCATGGAAATGGAATCAAGATTGACATTCCAGAATGCCATGAAACCCGTTACTCCCACAATCACAGAAGCAATAGCGAAAGTTACCCACAAAGAACACAGGGGATGAGGAATTAACAACAATGAAACAACGAACATAGCTGCGGATGCAACAATTACATTCCGAACAGTGTTTTCTATTATTGCAGAATACTGATCAAAATAAATGAACGCTGAGTTGAATACCACTAGGGGAACGTCACACTTTTTGGCCATGTCTCGGAACTGAAGTAACATCAGCTTTTTATTGGTTGAAGAAGCAATATCCATGGTCTGAACGAAGGCCCGGGAACAAATGATTTCCTGTGATGATGTAATATTAATATCATACTGAAAAAATGGAAATTCTACCAAAAAAGTGGGAAGATTTCTTAGAAAAGCTGTCTTATCATTTACATCTTGACCGAGGTTTTCCATATATTTTATATATTCTCGTAACCAAAACTCTGTAAGATTTTTATCTGCATACTCACTGTTTTCAAAATCGGCCAGACATTTTTCCAATTTTTGCCTGGCATCTTTATCCCAGTAGTCCAGAGCTTCAGCAACAATAACCATAACCCTGGGACCATAACTTGAAAAATGTTCTTCTTCAACATTAAAATACGGTGTGATATAGGAATCATCACTTGCCAGATTTCGGAGGTCTAAACCTTCCTGCACTTGGAAACACCCATATATACTAATTATGATGTACGAAATGTATAGGAGCACTACAAAAAACTTGGATTTGGTGGTTGTAAGAAAAGGACCATAATAGTCTCTAAAGAACAGATTCAGTGGATGGATGTCAGCTTTCTGTTCATTCTGGAGAGCATTACATGGGAGGCAGCAGGACTTCTTTAATGAGGAACATTTCTGGTCAGGAGTTTCTGGCTTCTTCAACCAGCGTAGACAGATTACTTCTCTTTTACCATCCAGGGCCATAAATGCTCCAAAACAGGTGATGTTATAAAAATAACAAAAGAGCAGGGTTGTTCCCGTATAGATGCAGAAGTATTGTACAGACCTGAAAGAGGTCATAATTCCTGTATAGAAGGCCAAGACATTGGTGACAGTGGTGATTGTAATGGACACTGCCACTTTTGAATAGACATCAGACATCCGCTCTCTTATGTGATCCACAATGTAGGTCTTCTGCCAGGCAGAAATCATGATAAACACGTCATCAATCCCAACACCTGTTAGAAAAAGAAAGAGAGTCTTCGTACTTTTTAACCTCCATGAAAATTTAGCAGATCAACTCAAACCGTTTTCTTTGTCTGTCTCTCAAGGTCTTATTTTGGGTTTCCCTGGTAGCTCAGATGGTAAAGAATCTGCCTGCAATGTAGGTGATCCGGGTTTGATCCCTGGGTCAGGAAGATTCCTTGGAGAAGGGAATGGGAACCCACTCTAGTATTCTTGCTTCGAGAATTCCATGGACAGAGGAGTCAGGCAAGCTACTGTCCATCCATGCGGTTGCAAATAACTGAGCGACTTTCACTTTCAAGGTCTTATTTGTCTTGCTCAGTTTGTATTTTGACACTACTTTCTCTGATACCTTCTCTGGCTGCCTCTAAATCTACCAAACAACTTGCTCTGTAATAACTCTGTGCTTTGTACAACTCCTATGTGTACATAACACAGTATACTCTACTCCTAGTCATCACTCAGGGTGTTTTAATGGTGAGTCAGGAAACCTGGCTGACTGGATATTATGTGAAGGAGCATTAGAAATGCATCTTTGATTCCATTAGAACATTTGAGAGACCATTTTGTCTTATAAACCATTTCATTCTAAGGCACTAATAATGAGTCAAGATCCTGTTGCTTAAAGTATGAGCTGGATTTATCTCTTCTCCAGTTAGCATCTAGCTATCGATGTGGCATGATTTTAGAGCACCCCATTGTTTACACACACACACACATGTGCGCGCATGTGCTGTTTTCCTGCTAGTCTGTTTTTCCTACCCAGAATGCTGTCATTCAAACGTCATTTGTCCGGACTAAGGCATTATCTCAATAAAATGCAGGTACTCTTGGGATCAGAAATATGTACCAAGGTAAACCATAATGATCCTTTAAATATTAAATGAATATTGATCAGTCTCTTCCACAACAATGTTTCCTGATTGATTTGGAATAAAGAGGACAGGAGAACATTTGAGGACTTTGAAATCATCACTGAAGGATAGGAAAGGAGGACTACAGAGAAGAAAGGGGTAACCAAGGGCAGCGTAAGCATGCTGCAGATAAATTTCACTTCCTTCAAGCTTTCTACTGCTCTCACTTGCATAGGTCTTTGTTTCTGTGTGTATTGATAGAAAATCAGTACTTGAAACTGAAATGCTGATTTATTTTAATATCAGTCTTGGAAGACCTTCTCCATGGATTACATGGGGAGGTGCTGGGAATTGCACTTTGCCACATCCGGATGTCCTGTGTGTATGATCAGGTAGAAGGGCCTACAGTGACAGGCTTCTGTAGTCTGCTGTAAACTGCATCTTGATACGCCTCCTGGTGCCAGCTTTGTGGATTTCAGTTGTATTCATCAGGACAGTGGGCAAGAATCCGAAGCACTAAGGACCGAAAATAAACTCACTGATATGTATTAGGCATTTTAAAACTAGTTTCTAGTTTTAAAATTAGTTTTCTATGGAACTTTATCCAGAAATTGTCCTCACACATTTTTTGAGAAACTGAAATCACAGCCCCTGTCACCCCACACACCCCTACACTCATAGGTCTTGTATACACAGACAATATGAAGACGGTTTATATTAACTCAGTTGTCTACACTGTAGTTATTTACGGCTGTGGGGAACATTGAGTGCTTAGGTGTGAGTATGTACCAGTAAAGGATGCATCCAGGGCACATTTCTTCCCTTATCTCCCCTAGGAAACCAAATATTAATTATTTCAAGTTATTCACTTTCCAGAATATAAACATATTTATCTTATGCTTATTGTAAAATAAATACTGAAAGTACAGGAAAATGCAAAGAAACAACTTTATAAACAACTGTAATTCCACCCCTGAGGGATAATCTTTGCTAATATTTTAAGTATTATCTATCCACAATTAGTACTACACAAATATACATGTATATCTATTTTAAACATCTTGTTTCATAATCAGCATTTACCATTTAACACTCCATATCTCCCTCTTTTTAAAGACTGAATAGGATTTCAAAACATTAATGTGATCTGTTGATACAGGATTAGCTGGGTTTTTTTTTTTTTCCTATTCTAAATCACACTGAAATGAACATATTTGTTCTGTTTTGTGATCATATGTCCAAAAATCAGGACAAATTCCCAGAAGTGAACTTAGCAGATCAAAGATATTCCCTTTTAAATTTTTAATTCTTTTGATTTGTTACAAAGCTGTATTTTTAAAGTTTACCAGTTTATAAATTTCTCTCTGCATGAAAATGTTCATTTGCAGACAAGGCTTCCCCAAGTCTTTAATCTTGCTAATATTCATTAATCTAATAAGAAAACAAGGTGTCTCACTTTTGGTTTAACTTAACATCCCTGGATTAGTTGAAAGGTCAAATACTTCTTTCTTATATTTTCAGTGATTAGTATGTTGGACTCTGGGGGGTGTGTGTGTGTGTGTGTGAACTGCCTATTCATGTCCTATTTGGGACTGCTAGATTTTCTATTTGGGATACTAGATTTTTCCAGCTCTAAAGATATCTAATCCCATTTGATTCTCTTTTTTTCCTGAGTCCCCACTTTGGATCTGTAGAGCCACCTAAATATAATTGCTTTGTTTAATCTAACACAATGCCCTTCCTTCCCCTCCCCACACCCCCACATACACAGTGTGCAGCCTCCGATTTAGTTTCACTCACCCAGAATAAGAAATGGTGAATTTGCAACTATGATCACAAACGGCACTCCGATGTACAACATCAGGCCAAAGCTGCTCACCACTGCCATTGCTACAGTAAACACTCCAAAGGTTGCGACCAACATTTTGTTTCGTACACAGTCACACCTGTAAATTAGGAGGGAAAAATCATGGAAACTGTGGCGGTAGCTTCTGGACTGAAATTCCAACAATTCATAACCACTCTTGACTCAGACACCTCCTCAGCATCCTCTCAGGCAATAACTCCCATCCTTGTCTGCTGGAGAACTTCAATTTCCAGGCACTAGCCCCAGACCAGCTGAACAACACAAAAAGGGGGCGGGGTCAGACAAGTTGGGAATCTGTACGCTTACCAAACTATCCTGGTTGATTCTTACTCAGTGAGCCAAGCAGGAACCCACCATTGGTCTTTCAGAACCACAAAGTTAAGACACTGCAGACAGCTAGTTCCACTCTGATCTTCAAAGGAGTATGAATGGAAGAAAGCAGCATGACAGTGCCCATGTCCAGGTATCTTTGCACCCTCCTATGACCCCAGTTAGCCACAAGCACAGACCTCAGTACCTCCTGTGCTTCAAAGATGGTTAATATGGATTGTGGCTAACAAAAGGATAAAAGCCTCCTTCTAAAAGATTTTCATAATTCTCTTCTGCTAGAGAAATGTACTTGGTCACTTCAGTCATGTCCGACTCTTTGTAATCCTATGAACTGTGGGCCACTAGGCTCCTCTGTCCATGAGATTCTCCAGGCAAGAGCAGTGGAAGAGGGTGCCATGCCCTCCCTCCAGGGGATCTTCCCCACCCAGGGATCAAAACCCCATCTCTTGTGTCTCCTGCATTGCAGGCAGATTCTTTTTTCTTTTTTTTAAATTTTGGCCTCTTTTATTGGTTTTTTATTTATTTATTTTCATCCATCTTTATTCTTTGGCCTGTGTGGGCCTGCCATTGCAGTGGCCTCTCTTGCTGCAGAGCACTGGCTCTGGGCACATGTGCTCCAGAGTGCTGTCGTAATTGGACACACCGGCCCAGACACTCCGCAGCACGTGGGATCTTTCCAGGTCAGGGATTGAACCAGTGCCTCCTGCAGTGCAAGGCAGACTCTTTACCCACTGGACTACCAGGGAAGCCCTGCAGGCAGATTCTTTACCACTGAACTGCCTGGAAACCCCTAGAAAAGTGGCTACTAATTGCAAAAGAAAAACTGTAATATGAACTTCATTTTGAGTAACACAACCTATACCTGTTTCTTGGTTGGACCAACAAAAATGGGAATATATATACAGCATTTTAAAGAGTGAATTTAATACTTTAACTCCCCAACAACCACAACTTTCCATCTTAAAATATTGACGACAACCCTTGGTTTTCTAGTTTACTCAGAACTTCAATTTCCAGGCACTAGCCCCAGACCAGCTGAACAACACAAAAGGGGCGGGTCAGACAAGTTGGGAATCTGTACGCTTACCAAACTATCCTGGTTGATTCTTACTCAGTGAGCCAAGCAGGAACCCACCATTGGTCTTTCAGAACCACAAAGTTAAGACACTGCAGACAGCTAGTTCCACTCTGATCTTCAAAGGAGTATGAATGGAAGAAAGCAGCATGACAGTGCCCATGTCCAGGTATCTTTGCACCCTCCTATGACCCCAGTTAGCCACAAGCACAGACCTCAGTACCTCCTGTGCTTCAAAGATGGTTAATATGGATTGTGGCTAACAAAAGGATAAAAGCCTCCTTCTAAAAGATTTTCATAATTCTCTTCTGCTAGAGAAATGTACTTGGTCACTTCAGTCATGTCCGACTCTTTGTAATCCTATGAACTGTGGGCCACTAGGCTCCTCTGTCCATGAGATTCTCCAGGCAAGAGCAGTGGAAGAGGGTGCCATGCCCTCCCTCCAGGGGATCTTCCCCACCCAGGGATCAAAACCCCATCTCTTGTGTCTCCTGCATTGCAGGCAGATTCTTTTTTCTTTTTTTTAAATTTTGGCCTCTTTTATTGGTTTTTTATTTATTTATTTTCATCCATCTTTATTCTTTGGCCTGTGTGGGCCTGCCATTGCAGTGGCCTCTCTTGCTGCAGAGCACCAGCTCTGGGCACATGTGCTCCAGAGTGCTGTCGTAATTGGACACACCGGCCCAGACACTCCGCAGCACGTGGGATCTTTCCAGGTCAGGGATTGAACCAGTGCCTCCTGCAGTGCAAGGCAGACTCTTTACCCACTGGACTACCAGGGAAGCCCTGCAGGCAGATTCTTTACCACTGAACTGCCTGGAAACCCCTAGAAAAGTGGCTACTAATTGCAAAAGAAAAAAAATGTAATATGAACTTCATTTTGAGTAACACAACCTATACCTGTTTCTTGGTTGGACCAACAAAAATGGGAATATATATACAGCATTTTAAAGAGTGAATTTAATACTTTAACTCCCCAACAACCACAACTTTCCATCTTAAAATATTGACGACAACCCTTGGTTTTCTAGTTTACTCATTTATTTGCTAACTGTGTTAAAACCAGTGACTGATAGCTGTGTCTAGATACTTTTAGTAGAGGAAAGAAACTAAATTTGAAGACTGAGAGAGTCAACTATGGAAATGGAGCTACTGATTCCCAAAGATCAGGAACATAAATAAAGAACTTAGGCAGTATCACATTAAAATAACTAAACTTTCTAATTAATTTTTAAAAAATGAACTGTTCCACATTTTATCAAACTTCTGGTGCTATCAGATACACTTAGGGCCCCAAATCAACACACATATGAGCATACACACATGTGTATGCACACATGTGCATACAAACTCATCTGAGCCAAAGTAAATTTCTTTGTTATGACAAAATTTGATCATAACCAATACTTTCTTAAAGCAACAATATTGGTTTACAGGAGTTTAAGATAAGAAAGTAATACACATAAACCTTGAGACCAGAAAGATTAACAGGATAAAAGCTATATATACATGTTTACCTCATTCTCTGTTTCAGGTTTCTGAATTTTTGGTATAAATTTTTCAGAAGATGGGGGAGTTAAGTCTATTACTGGCTAGAGTGACTTGACTTGATTAGCTGCTGTGTTGACTCTCTAAAAACAACCCTTAGTTTAACACTCAATAGGCAATGGAAGGAGAGAAGTGAATATAGAACACTGCTGGGTGAATACGCTTGCAGATTTTCTAGTCCCCAAGCAGGAGCATGGTTAAGCAATTTATCAGAATGACTTCAGAGTCTTAGAACTTTAGATTGCTGCAGTCCTGGAACATAGCTCTGCAGACTCTGATCTACAAGTCAGTAGAGTAGCTTGCAGGATCCATGTGTCTATAATTTCATGTGATTCCAGTGTACAAGCTGAGCTGGGCATCACTGGCAGCAAAATGGCCCATCAAAACAGCTCAGTAGAAAAATAGAAACTAAACATAAAAGAAGACATAAATCAGGAATTCCCTGGAGGTCGAACAGCTAGAACTCCTCAGCACTATCATAGCTGGTGCCTGGGTTTGGCCAAACTAAAAAGACATAAATGGATGAAATGAAGGATAATATGTATACATACAGAATACAAATAGCCAAAGAGTAGTAGTAAGTCCTTCCTTGTCAGCAATTAAATCTAAACAGATTAAACTTTCCAATCAAAAGGCAGTTACTGTCAGAATGGATAAAACAGCATAATTCAACTGTAATTGGCAAGAGATTCACTTTAGATCCAAAGACAAAAATAGATTGAAAGTTAGAGGACTGAAAAAGATACTCCATATGAAGAGTAACTGAAAGAGCCCGGCGTGGCTACACTGATAACAGACAAAATAGACTATTTCCAAAACTGTTAAAAGAGACAGAAGGACATTGTAGATTTATAAAAGGAAAATTAATCAAGAAAATATAACAATTATAAATGGACCTCATAACAGAGACTCAAAATATATGAAGCAAATATTAACAGAATTACAGGGAGAAATATATAGCCCTACAATAATACTTGGAAAATTCAATATATCAGTTTCAATGATGGATAAAACATCTAGGCAGATAATCCATAAGGAAAATAAAAACACATACAAAATACCATAAAACTTATGATATGTAGTGACACCAGTGCCCAGTGGTAAATTTATAGCTACATTAAAAAAGAGAGAGAGAGAAAAGATCTCAAGCCACTTTGTGGATTTAGACATTTTGTGGAACCAGAAAAAGAAGAGAAAATCAAACACAAAGCTAACAGAAAAAATAAGATAAGAAGAGCGATAAATTGAGAACAGAGAAACAGTAGAGAAAACCAACCACACCAAAAGTTGGTTACTGGAAAAAAGTCAACAAAATTGAAAGACATTTATCTAGAGTGATAAAGAGCAAAAAGATAAAAAGAACTAAATCAGGCATGAGAATAGGGACATCACTACTGAATTTACAGAAATAAACAATATTGCAAGTGACAACTACAAGCAACTTTTGCCAACAAGCTGGATAACCTAGCAGGTCAAAGCTGAGCTGGGCATCACTGGCAGCAAAATGGCCCATCAAAACAGCTCAGTAGAAAAATAGAAACTAAACATAAAAGAAGACATAAATCAGGAATTCCCTGGAGGTCGAACAGCTAGAACTCCTCAGCACTATCATAGCTGGTGCCTGGGTTTGGCCAAACTAAAAAGACATAAATGGATGAAATGAAGGATAATATGTATACATACAGAATACAAATAGCCAAAGAGTAGTAGTAAGTCCTTCCTTGTCAGCAATTAAATCTAAACAGATTAAACTTTCCAATCAAAAGGCAGTTACTGTCAGAATGGATAAAACAGCATAATTCAACTGTAATTGGCAAGAGATTCACTTTAGATCCAAAGACAAAAATAGATTGAAAGTTAGAGGACTGAAAAAGATACTCCATATGAAGAGTAACTGAAAGAGCCCGGCGTGGCTACACTGATAACAGACAAAATAGACTATTTCCAAAACTGTTAAAAGAGACAGAAGGACATTGTAGATTTATAAAAGGAAAATTAATCAAGAAAATATAACAATTATAAATGGACCTCATAACAGAGACTCAAAATATATGAAGCAAATATTAACAGAATTACAGGGAGAAATATATAGCCCTACAATAATACTTGGAAAATTCAATATATCAGTTTCAATGATGGATAAAACATCTAGGCAGATAATCCATAAGGAAAATAAAAACACATACAAAATACCATAAAACTTATGATATGTAGTGACACCAGTGCCCAGTGGTAAATTTATAGCTACATTAAAAAAGAGAGAGAGAGAAAAGATCTCAAGCCACTTTGTGGATTTAGACATTTTGTGGAACCAGAAAAAGAAGAGAAAATCAAACACAAAGCTAACAGAAAAAATAAGATAAGAAGAGCGATAAATTGAGAACAGAGAAACAGTAGAGAAAACCAACCACACCAAAAGTTGGTTACTGGAAAAAAGTCAACAAAATTGAAAGACATTTATCTAGAGTGATAAAGAGCAAAAAGATAAAAAGAACTAAATCAGGCATGAGAATAGGGACATCACTACTGAATTTACAGAAATAAAAAAGATTGCAAGTGACAACTACAAGCAACTTTTGCCAACAAGCTGGATAACCTAGATAAAATACACACATTCCTAGAAATACACACAGACCTAAACTAACTCAAGATGAAATAGGAAATCTCAACAGAACATGTAATAAATAAAAGGATTGATCTGTAGTTAAAAACCTTCCCCCACTTCCAATAAAAAAAACCAGAATCGATGGCTTCACTAGTGAATTTTACCAAATACGTAAAGAAGCATTAACACCATTCCTTTTCAGAATCTTCCAAAAACACTGAAAGGAAGCTAGTAAACACAGTTCAAAAAGCATATTAAAAGGAGTATACATCATAATCATGTGGGATTTATTCCAGGAATGCCAAGGGTGGTTCAACATGAGAGAATCAATCAATGTAATATACCACAGTAACAGAACAAAGGATAAAAAGCATATGATCATCACAAAAGGTACAAAATAGGCACCTGACAAAATGCAATGTCTTTTCATGATAAAAAGTGAAAGTGAAGTCGCTCAGTCGTGTCCAACTCTTTGAGACCCATGAATAAGCCATGGAATTCTCTGGGCAAGAATATTGGAGTGGGAAGCCTTTTCCCTTCTCCAGGGGATGTTCCCAACCCAGGAATTGAACCCAGGTCCTACCACATTGCAGGCATTCTGCTGAGCTACAAGGTAATCCCCTTTTCATGAGAAAAACTCTCAGAAAAAAGGGAATGGAAGGAAAGTTCCTCACAATTATAAAGGCAATTATGAAAACTGCAAACTGCACAGCTAACACTGTACTCAATGGTGACAAAAAGAAAATTTTTCCTCTAAGAGCAGGAATAAGATAGGCATGCCCACTTTCTTCAGGGATATTCAAAGCTGTAATATAAGTACTAATGCAATTAGAAAAGACATTGAAATTAAAGAAATTAAAATTAGAAAGGAAGAATTGTAACTATCTCTTTTCACAGTTTATATGATCATATATATGAAAAATCCAAAGAATCCACAAGGAAGCTACTAAAGGTAGTAAACAAATTCAGTAAAGTTGCAAGATATAAGATCAACACATAGGATTTAGCAGGATCCATGTGCAATGAATAATTCCAGAAAGAAATTAAGAAAATTATTCCATTTAGTGTTTCAAATAATGAAATACTTAGGAATTCATTTAACCAAAGAAGTGAAAGAGAGGTACACTGAAAACTAAAAAACATTGGTGAAAGAAACTAAAGAAGACCTAAAATAATGGAAAGACTTCACAGTTCATGGGGAGGAAAATTTAATACTAGCAAAATGATAGTCTTGCCCAAGGTAATTGAGATTAAGTATAATCTCTATCAAAATTCCAATGGCTTTTTTTCATAAATGTATAGATCAATACTCAAATTCAGATAGAATTACAAGAGCTCTGGTTATCCCAAAAACCTTTAAAAAGAAAAAAAAAGGACAACTGAGATTTCCAGATTTCAAAATTTATAACAAAGCTATAGCAATTAAAACAGAGTGGTACTCTGTTTTAATAGACATATTGACCAATGGAGTAGAACCGAGTATTCAGAAATAAACCCACACAGCTACAGGCCACTGATTTCTGACAAGGATGGACTGTTAAAACCCAATCAACTGTGAAAGCCAGTCTTTTCAACAGTTGGTCCTTGGATGACTGAATTTCCACATGTACAAGAATGAAGTTGGACTGGACTCCTACTTCACATTACATACAACTACGACTTAAAAATTGCAACCACCTAAATATTGGCGTTAAAACCATAAAACTCTTGAAGGAAACATATGGCAAATGTGTATGATCTTGGACTTATCAACAGAAGCTTATATATAACACCAAAACACAAGTAGTAAAAATAAAAATAGGTAAGTTGAATTCCATCACAATTAAAACTTTTGTGCATTAAAGGACATTATCAAGAAAGTAAAGAGATAATCTACAGGGTGGGAGAAAATATTTGCAAATTATATACCTTGATAAAGATTTAATATCTAAAACATACACTCATCAACAACAGAATTCAACTACAAAAGGACAAACAACTTTATTAAAAATGAACAAAGGTGGGAATTCCCTGGCAGTCTAGGGGTTAGAACTCTGTGTTTTCACTGGAAAGGGTCTGGGCCCAAGTGCAATCCCTGGTCGATTCTGCAAACCTGTGCTAGCGCCTAGTCATTCAGTCGTGTCTGACTCTTTGCGACCCCATAGTGTGTAGCCCTCCAAGTTCCTCTGTCCATGGAATTTTCCAGGCACAAATACTGGAGTGGGAGACCATTCCCTTCAAGGAGTCTTCCCAACACAGGGATCTCTTTTGTCTCCTGCACTAGCAGGCATATTCTTTACCACTGTGCCACCTGGGGAGCCCCAAAGAAGATATACAAATGATCAATAAACAAGTTAAAAAGGTAATTATGGCTAGGATGTGGAGAAATTGGAAAGCTTATACACTGCTGGTGGGATACAAAATGGTGTAGCCTCTGTGAAAAACAGTTCACTGGTTCTTCAAAAAGCTAACCAGTGAATTATCATATAACCTGCTAATTGCACCCCTTGGTATATACTGAAAAGGATGAAAAACCAGGGCTCAAACAGAGATTTGTACACTATCATTCACTGCATTATTATTCACTATGGCCAAAAGGTAGAAATATTTCAAGGGCCCATTAACAAAAAACAGAGTGGTACTCTGTTTTAATAGACATATTGACAGGTTTGGTCCCTTTTGACAAGGATGGACTGTTAAAACCCAATCAACTGTGAAAGCCAGTCTTTTCAACAGTTGGTCCTTGGATGACTGAATTTCCACATGTACAAGAATGAAGTTGGACTGGACTCCTACTTCACATTACATACAACTACGACTTAAAAATTGCAACCACCTAAATATTGGCGTTAAAACCATAAAACTCTTGAAGGAAACATATGGCAAATGTGTATGATCTTGGACTTATCAACAGAAGCTTATATATAACACCAAAACACAAGTAGTAAAAATAAAAATAGGTAAGTTGAATTCCATCACAATTAAAACTTTTGTGCATTAAAGGACATTATCAAGAAAGTAAAGAGATAATCTACAGGGTGGGAGAAAATATTTGCAAATTATATACCTTGATAAAGATTTAATATCTAAAACATACACTCATCAACAACAGAATTCAACTACAAAAGGACAAACAACTTTATTAAAAATGAACAAAGGTGGGAATTCCCTGGCAGTCTAGGGGTTAGAACTCTGTGTTTTCACTGGAAAGGGTCTGGGCCCAAGTGCAATCCCTGGTCGATTCTGCAAACCTGTGCTAGCGCCTAGTCATTCAGTCGTGTCTGACTCTTTGCGACCCCATAGTGTGTAGCCCTCCAAGTTCCTCTGTCCATGGAATTTTCCAGGCACAAATACTGGAGTGGGAGACCATTCCCTTCAAGGAGTCTTCCCAACACAGGGATCTCTTTGTCTCCTGCACTAGCAGGCATATTCTTTACCACTGTGCCACCTGGGGAGCCCCAAAGAAGATATACAAATGATCAATAAACAATTTAAAAAAGGTAATTATGGCTAGGATGTGGAGAAATTGGAAAGCTTATACACTGCTGGTGGGATACAAAATGGTGTAGCCTCTGTGAAAAACAGTTCACTGGTTCTTCAAAAAGCTAACCAGTGAATTATCATATAACCTGCTAATTGCACCCCTTGGTATATACTGAAAAGGATGAAAAACCAGGGCTCAAACAGAGATTTGTACACTATCATTCACTGCATTATTATTCACTATGGCCAAAAGGTAGAAATATTTCAAGGGCCCATTAACAAACAGTAAACAAAATGTGGTATATACATAAAATGGAATATTATTCAGCCATATAAAGGAACTCATGCTACAGCATGGATAAACCTTGAAAGCATTATGCTAAGTGAAATAAGTCAATCACAAAAAGACAAATACTCTATGACTCCACTTGTATGAAATCTCTAGAGTAGGCAAATTCATGGAAACAGAAACTAGATTAAAAATTAGCCAAGGTGGGGTGGCAAAAAAATTAGCCAAGACTTGGGGAGACAATGGGGAATTATTACTTAACGCTTATAGAGTTTGTTTGAGGTGATGGAAAATATGCATAAAGAGATAGTGATAATGGTGTCACAATACCACTGAATGCAATTAAGGCCACTGAACTGTACACTTAAAAGTGATTTTTGAAATGGTACATTTCAGGTTATACATATTATATATATATTACCACAATAAAATATTTTTTAGAGTTTAAAAAACCAATAAAATTATTTTACCTGTAGCATGATACAATTGCAAATACTATGATTAGAAGGTATGACATGTGAAACAGGGGGATCACTGTCTCAGAAGTTGCTTCAAATTCCAGTTGTCTAGAAAGTGATGTAAAGTAGACGACCTGCCACAAAAATATACTCAGGTAAATAATTTTTCATTCTGATATTGTGTGTGAATGCCATATGATTTCGAAACACTACAGTTTATTGATTGAATCATTAAAATTCAGTAAAAAATCAAAATACAAGGATTATGATTTTAGAATAAAGAAGGTAGTCAAGATTTAAAACTTTTCAAATTTCTTTCAAAATAGCCCCAAAGAAGATATACAAATGATCAATAAACAAGTTAAAAAGGTAATTATGGCTAGGATGTGGAGAAATTGGAAAGCTTATACACTGCTGGTGGGATACAAAATGGTGTAGCCTCTGTGAAAAACAGTTCACTGGTTCTTCAAAAAGCTAACCAGTGAATTATCATATAACCTGCTAATTGCACCCCTTGGTATATACTGAAAAGGATGAAAAACCAGGGCTCAAACAGAGATTTGTACACTATCATTCACTGCATTATTATTCACTATGGCCAAAAGGTAGAAATATTTCAAGGGCCCATTAACAAACAGTAAACAAAATGTGGTATATACATAAAATGGAATATTATTCAGCCATATAAAGGAACTCATGCTACAGCATGGATAAACCTTGAAAGCATTATGCTAAGTGAAATAAGTCAATCACAAAAAGACAAATACTCTATGACTCCACTTGTATGAAATCTCTAGAGTAGGCAAATTCATGGAAACAGAAACTAGATTAAAAATTAGCCAAGGTGGGGTGGCAAAAAAATTAGCCAAGACTTGCGGGGAGACAATGGGGAATTATTACTTAACGCTTATAGAGTTTGTTTGAGGTGATGGAAAATATGCATAAAGAGATAGTGATAATGGTGTCACAATACCACTGAATGCAATTAAGGCCACTGAACTGTACACTTAAAAGTGATTTTTGAAATGGTACATTTCAGGTTATACATATTATATATATATTACCACAATAAAATATTTTTTAGAGTTTAAAAAACCAATAAAATTATTTTACCTGTAGCATGATACAATTGCAAATACTATGATTAGAAGGTATGACATGTGAAACAGGGGGATCACTGTCTCAGAAGTTGCTTCAAATTCCAGTTGTCTAGAAAGTGATGTAAAGTAGACGACCTGCCACAAAAATATACTCAGGTAAATAATTTTTCATTCTGATATTGTGTGTGAATGCCATATGATTTCGAAACACTACAGTTTATTGATTGAATCATTAAAATTCAGTAAAAAATCAAAATACAAGGATTATGATTTTAGAATAAAGAAGGTAGTCAAGATTTACTTTTTCCCACAAATTTCTGGCATGCTTTTCAAAGTTTCTTTCAAAAATCTAAAGTTTAAAACTCCTGAATATATAAAATCTGAATCTTTTATACAAAGCTGTGAAATCAGTAATAACTGTAGACATTTCGTCATTTTCTAAACTTGTATTAGGTTGTTATCTTTTACTACTTTAATCACACAAACATCATTTCAGAAAGGCCTGAGTATTAAAAGACTTTTTCCAGGGTCTTCTTACTTCCCAGTTTTATTTAGAATATTAGGTTTGCCAGCCCCAAAGTCATTGAACAGCTAACATGTGCTTGACACTAGGCTATAATTTACTTTTAAAATGATCAATTTTCTTTCTCAAGAACATCACGGAACTTTTGTTTAAAGGTGGTTTTTTTGTTTTTTTTTTTTTTTAATTTTTCCAATGAACTCCAAAGTTTAGGGAGCCCCCAGAAACAGCAAAGGTTTAAACTGAAAGTAAGAATTTCAGAGTAATTTGACCAGAAAACCAAACTAAACCTGAAGATCAATGTACTAAACAGATCTACCCCGAGAATGCAAGATTTATGTTTTTTACCAGAATGTTACCAAGGATTTAAGATTTGTGGCATTCCCTTTTTTTTTTTTTTAAAGGTCCTATCTCTCTTTATACTTTATTAAAAAAAATTATTGTAATATAGTTGATTACAATGTTGTGTTAGTTTCACGTGTGCAATAAAGCGAAGCAGTTATTCATATATCCACTCTTTCTTAGATTCTTTTGTGGTATCCTTCAGCGTGCTATTTTAAGAAAGTTGGATTCAGGACCAAATACAGCAGAACACACCTTGCTTCCAGTCAAGGACTCTATCCAGTAATCTGGGAGTGCTGTTGCTATGGTCCTTGGAACAAGTCTTCTAACCCCTCCCACTTCTCGCGACCTTCCCATAAACCCCAGCAGCTAGGTACCTCGATCTTCTTCAAGGCCAGACGTTTTTCAAAGCTGCGAACTTCATCCAGGAAATGACGCAGCCATGCCTTGCTATCTTCATTTTCCTTTCCTTGGCTTGTCTTCAAGTAGTACTGCAGCCGCATGGCTTTGGCACGCAGGAGCAACTGGCTCAGTCCCATACTCTCGCCTAAGTCAGTTCCCCCAAGGATGTTGGCCAGGTAGACGATCTGGCCAGCTAGACTGTAGATGGGGAAGGTGACGGTTTTCAGATCGAGGCTCTTGTTCGTTTGCCACGCGAACAGGAGTGGATTGGGGGTAGCAGAAGCCCTGCATCTTAGCGCACACCTCCGCGTAGGCAATCTGGGTCCCGTTTGCATATATCACAGACAAAGCCTGCACTGCGGCGTCCACCTTACTAATTTCTTCTAAGATTTCCTTTTCCAGCAGTGATTCAGTGTGGGAGATTACTAGAATTGAGGCAAAATTGACCTCAGTGCTCTTCCTGGAGACGGAGAAGAGAAGAGAGTCATTGATGGTAAAATGTCCCTGCACAAAGCGTCGCTCAGCCTTAGCTGGGCCCCCGACGGGGGTGTATTGCTCCTCGAGATCTTCTTCTTCATCACTGGGCAGATAAATCAGGCCAATGCCAAGAAAGACTGTTAACACCATCGGCAGAAACAGGAAGATCCAGGGGTTTGAGCCTACTTTCCAGCCCAGCCGGTAGAAGGCCTGGGAGAGCGGCGCCTCCAGGCAGTTGGTGTGGCAGCGGGGTTGTTGGAACAGATTTATGTTTTTACCAGAATGTTACAAGGATTTAAGATTTGTGGCATTCCCTTTTTTTTTAAAGGTCCTATTTCTCTTTATACTTTATTAAAAAAAATTATTGTAATATAGTTGATTACAATGTTGTGTTAGTTTCACGTGTGCAATAAAGCGAAGCAGTTATTCATATATCCACTCTTTCTTAGATTCTTTTGTGGTATCCTTCAGCGTGCTATTTTAAGAAAGTTGGATTCAGGACCAAATACAGCAGAACACACCTTGCTTCCAGTCAAGGACTCTATCCAGTAATCTGGGAGTGCTGTTGCTATGGTCCTTGGAACAAGTCTTCTAACCCCTCCCACTTCTCGCGACCTTCCCATAAACCCCAGCAGCTAGGTACCTCGATCTTCTTCAAGGCCAGACGTTTTTCAAAGCTGCGAACTTCATCCAGGAAATGACGCAGCCATGCCTTGCTATCTTCATTTTCCTTTCCTTGGCTTGTCTTCAAGTAGTACTGCAGCCGCATGGCTTTGGCACGCAGGAGCAACTGGCTCAGTCCCATACTCTCGCCTAAGTCAGTTCCCCCAAGGATGTTGGCCAGGTAGACGATCTGGCCAGCTAGACTGTAGATGGGGAAGGTGACGGTTTTCAGATCGAGGCTCTTGTTCGTTTGCCACGCGAACAGGAGTGGATTGGGGGGTACGCAGAAGCCCTGCATCTTAGCGCACACCTCCGCGTAGGCAATCTGGGTCCCGTTTGCATATATCACAGACAAAGCCTGCACTGCGGCGTCCACCTTACTAATTTCTTCTAAGATTTCCTTTTCCAGCAGTGATTCAGTGTGGGAGATTACTAGAATTGAGGCAAAATTGACCTCAGTGCTCTTCCTGGAGACGGAGAAGAGAAGAGAGTCATTGATGGTAAAATGTCCCTGCACAAAGCGTCGCTCAGCCTTAGCTGGGCCCCCGACGGGGGTGTATTGCTCCTCGAGATCTTCTTCTTCATCACTGGGCAGATAAATCAGGCCAATGCCAAGAAAGACTGTTAACACCATCGGCAGAAACAGGAAGATCCAGGGGTTTGAGCCTACTTTCCAGCCCAGCCGGTAGAAGGCCTGGGAGAGCGGCGCCTCCAGGCAGTTGGTGTGGCAGCGGGGTTGTTGGAACAGCTGGTTCTCAGACTGCAAAGCCCGCTCAGTTTGAGGCTCGGGCTGCGACTCCGGAGGGGGCTCTGTGCTCTGCCCCGGGGCCCATTTCAGATCGGGTTTCTGGTTTTGACCCGACTCCAAGGGCGGCTCTGTCTCTGGAAGGGGCTCTGGGCGGGGCCCTGCAGGCTGCCTACCCGGGGAGGCTTCCCTCCCAGGCTCCTGGGAAACCAACCAGGACTCTTGCCCCGCCTCCCGCCCAGACTCTACCTCTGGCGCAACCTTCAAGGAATTATGGCTCATTTCCAGGAAGGAAAGGCCAAGTTTTCAAACAGCACAGCTGCTGGACAGATCGTCTGTCTCCACCTGTCTCCACCTGTCTCCACCGACGGTTTCCTGGAGAAATTCTAAGGCAGTGTTTGAGCTCAGAGCTGCTCGCGCCAGGATGCTGGAACTTCGTTGACGGTAGCCTAACTAGCCCCAAATTTGTTGTTAGTGCCCTTTCTCAGGTTTTAGTTAATACAAGACACACTTCTTACAGACGAATGAAATGAGTGCTATAGGACTTACAATTTACAGGGAGAATTTGGCTTGTTCACACACACACACACACCCACGCACACAAAAGACACAGATTTTCCATGTGCTCTAAGTGGCAGCTTTACCTTTGAGGGGATCGTTGAGAAACATCGTTCTCAGGTAAGGCGTTGGGGAACCTGGTACATCTCATTTAGTTATTTTTATTCTTTACAGACTTACCCTCCTCCCTGTAAAAAGTTAGAAGTTAATGCATAAAACGTGGGGGGAAAAGAACCCAAAACCCAAACTTAAAACTTTCTTCTACGGCATTCCTCTTTCTAATTGAAGTCTTTAAAGTGGGAGTTTATCCTTACAAACCATTTTCTTTGCATTTACAGGCATATCAAAATATATGAAAGTATAGATTTCTCATTTTTTGAATATATATAAGTGATCATCCTCGTTTTCAACTGGGCAGATAAATCAGGCCAATGCCAAGAAAGACTGTTAACACCATCGGCAGAAACAGGAAGATCCAGGGGTTTGAGCCTACTTTCCAGCCCAGCCGGTAGAAGGCCTGGGAGAGCGGCGCCTCCAGGCAGTTGGTGTGGCAGCGGGGTTGTTGGAACAGCTGGTTCTCAGACTGCAAAGCCCGCTCAGTTTGAGGCTCGGGCTGCGACTCCGGAGGGGGCTCTGTGCTCTGCCCCGGGGCCCATTTCAGATCGGGTTTCTGGTTTTGACCCGACTCCAAGGGCGGCTCTGTCTCTGGAAGGGGCTCTGGGCGGGGCCCTGCAGGCTGCCTACCCGGGGAGGCTTCCCTCCCAGGCTCCTGGGAAACCAACCAGGACTCTTGCCCCGCCTCCCGCCCAGACTCTACCTCTGGCGCAACCTTCAAGGAATTATGGCTCATTTCCAGGAAGGAAAGGCCAAGTTTTCAAACAGCACAGCTGCTGGACAGATCGTCTGTCTCCACCTGTCTCCACCTGTCTCCACCGACGGTTTCCTGGAGAAATTCTAAGGCAGTGTTTGAGCTCAGAGCTGCTCGCGCCAGGATGCTGGAACTTCGTTGACGGTAGCCTAACTAGCCCCAAATTTGTTGTTAGTGCCCTTTCTCAGGTTTTAGTTAATACAAGACACACTTCTTACAGACGAATGAAATGAGTGCTATAGGACTTACAATTTACAGGGAGAATTTGGCTTGTTCACACACACACACACACCCACGCACACAAAAGACACAGATTTTCCATGTGCTCTAAGTGGCAGCTTTACCTTTGAGGGGATCGTTGAGAAACATCGTTCTCAGGTAAGGCGTTGGGGAACCTGGTACATCTCATTTAGTTATTTTTATTCTTTACAGACTTACCCTCCTCCCTGTAAAAAGTTAGAAGTTAATGCATAAAACGTGGGGGGAAAAGAACCCAAAACCCAAACTTAAAACTTTCTTCTACGGCATTCCTCTTTCTAATTGAAGTCTTTAAAGTGGGAGTTTATCCTTACAAACCATTTTCTTTGCATTTACAGGCATATCAAAATATATGAAAGTATAGATTTCTCATAAATATTATTGCACTATGTATATATGCAGATTACATTTTTCATGAAGTATTGAAGAATCCAGTCAGTGGTTGAATCACCAAAATTTGTCATTTCTTAGCGATAAAATGCACAGTAGGTGCTTTTAATCAAAGATGTTCAGGGGTTGCGCCATATTATCCACGTACAATTGAAGTTTTTACATCCTGTTGTAACAGTGCATTTGAACTTGAATGTGGAAGCTAAACAAGGATTATCTCTAAGATGTTATCTCAGAGTAGTGACTTTGTAAGCAGATGTTTCAAACAGGAGCCATTTGTTCTTTTCCCTTTAGAAGTGAGTGATGGAAAGATTTCTGGGAGGCTCGAAGACCTGTATTAATGATGAAACAATTCACATTGTACCAATTTAATGTTACTTCTGAAAGGGCTGAATAGGCAGACTTGGTAAGGAGGCCAGCAGTTTCCAAGGGGAGGTGGGACTGGGCGGGGTTGGGGGTGGGGGTGGGGAATGAACATTTTCTAGCCCAAAATGTTTGCCATGATAAAGATCTACTCTGAAACTAGCTTTATTGTCTTATGGAGCAAACTATTTTGCATTGGAATGTCTCATCTTGTCTAGAAGGCCAGAGACCATCTCTGACTAATCCTTTGTTAATGTTGTGGGTGTGGGTCTACGAAGACCTTTACAACCTTAATACATTGTTTTGACTTGTTAATAACCGGCTGAAAAGTACAAAATGCCTTGCCTAAACTGGTTTCTGGGGGTAGTCTTCTATCCCCCTTCTAGCTTCCCTCTAGCTGGAAGCTTTCTCTATCTCTTTTTTCTTTAATAAACTTTGTACTGCACGAAGTTCTGAGTGACTAAAGCCAAGTCTTTTTGATCCCAATATGAATTCTCCTTTGGAGATCAAGACTCCAAGACCATTCACAGTAAGCTATCTACCATCATCTATCACTTTTTTGAACACAGTTGTATTTTTTGTGCATTGTAAACCTTAGTGCAAACATTTTTTTTGCTTTTGAATAAATCACAATGCTAATTGATTACTTTCTGGAGAAGGGAATGGCTACCCACTTCAGTATTCTTGCTTAGAGAATCCTATGGAGAGAGGAGCTTGGCACACTACAGTCCATGGAGTCACGAAGACTCACACACAATTTCTTACTTTACCATGAAAAATATAACAAACAGGCCAGGTTTTCTTTTTGGATTAACATTCTTCCTATGTGATAAAAGTTATGGGGGAAATCACAATTTTATAACTTAAAAGGCTTTAGTGCCATGGTTCTTCATGTTTGAGGATATGAATATCCAATATGTGACCTCTCCTCAGGCAGAGTGGACATGTGTGTGGAGGGGTGTATATTCAAGGATTTTCCTGTTTCCAAGAGCTCCTGGACCCTGTGAACTTAATCTTGGTTTGGTGAAGGGAGTGCAGTGCAGACTCTTCAGTATGTCCTCTGCCAGTCCTGCAGATGGAAAGCTGTGTGATTTCAGGCCTATTTTTTCTTTAAATTTCCACTGTGTGGAATCTGCATACGCAACACAAAGTGGGATAAACCACATTCTGTGAAGAGTAACATAAGACTGAAAATCACGGACTCGGAAATCTGCTTAGTAAATCCCTGATAATGAAGCTTTGGACAAGAAGTTATGTTTGTGTCATTTCTACCAATAAATCTAGCCCTTTACATTTGGTTATTTAGAGGTAGCATTATGCAGTGGTCAGAGCACCAGCTCCATAGTCAGGCAACTGTGTTTAGCCTCAGCTGGGCAACATCTTAAGTGTGTAACCCTGAATAATTTAAATGGGCATACTTAGAGCACCTGCCTTTAAGGAGTTTGGGCTAGTGCTACTTTTAGAAAAACTCAATCATTATTAAATAAACAACAAATTACTATGCCAGAATTTGTAATATTTAGAATAATTATTTGAGCTATGGGAAGCCTTTCTACTCTCTATGCGAAGTTGTGAATTTACTCATCTAGAAAGAGTTTCTTAGACTCCTCAGTGTTGTCCTAATGGAGCTCTCTTCCTCTGGCACAGTCCCTCGGAAGCATGGGGTGAGGTGAGGACAGATGGATCCCCACGTGGAACCAAACTCTGGTGACCTCCTGTGTGTGTGCCCTCAGTCGTGTCTGACTCTTTGCAACCCCGTCGTCTTTTGCCCACCAGGCTCCTCTGTCCATGGAATTCCTTAGGCAAAAACACTGGAGTGAGTTGCCATTTCCTTCTCCAGGGGATCTTTCTGACCCAAGGATCAAACTTGCATCTGTCATGTCTCCTGCATTGGTAGGTGCCACTTGACTTCCTAGAACATGGACAACCTGCAGTGCTTTCCAAGCCTGCAGATCTAAATTGGGATACATTCTGCCTTCCCTTCTGCAACCTTCAGTTTGAATTTGAGGTCATTAGATAGAGTTCTTGGTTTTTACTTTTTGGAGAACTGAAGTCTATCAAACAAAACACTTTGTGACAGCTCCACCGAAACTCTTAGAAGGAAGATTTCAGAACTTAAACTTCAGTTTTAGAAATCTGACATCTAGAAGTAAACGACAGTACATTTTACAAAAATAAATTTAAATAATTACAAGCTTTAAAACTTTCCAGAGTGAAGCTCTGGAAAGTGACAATATTTGGGCACTAGCTGATAATGGGTAATTTAAACAACATATGGTAGCATTTACAAAAATGTGTAAGTAAAGGATCAAAATTGATTCACTGAACATTTGTATTTCTGTCATGTACTTGCATAGGTGTTTCCTGATTCTGTAGGGTCAGTGGTGTTTTTTGTGACACAGCAGGCAGAATGCAGATGGGAAATCTTACCAGCTTTTTTCCATACTTGTCAAAAATATTTTGTAATCATTACCCTCTATACAGATACTGTACTAAGTCACAATAGAGAAAATATTCATGATGAAATGAACCACTGGTGTGAAAGGAAAAATAAACTAGACTTTAAAAGGAGAATAAATATGAGTTGGACCTTGAGTAGTGATTTTATTAAAGACCATGGAGAAGTAAAAGGATAGGGATTGGATTTTTCTTTCCTGTGCCTTTATACAACATCTCTATATATTTTAGCATCTACAGAGCCTGGACTATATCTGGTACTTCACAAATCACCTCTGAGTTAGTAATAGTTTGTCATCAGTGCAAACTTGTTTACTAGTCAACAAAGCAGATTCTGAACCAGTTGGCCAGATTTTATCATTGGTACTAAGTTAGTTAAGTTAGGGGCTTCCCTGATGGTTCGGATGATAAAGAGTCTGCTTGCAATACAGGAGACCTGGATTTTGATCCCTGGGTCAGGAAGATCTCCTGAAGAAGGAAATGGCAATCCACTCCAGTATTCTTGTCTGGAAAATCTCCTGAACATAGCTTGTCAGGCCACAATAAGGGGTGCAAAGAGTCAGACGTGACTGAATAACACACACACAAGTTAACTAAGACCTCCATTTTTGACAGTGATGTTCAACATTAAGCAATCTTTGTCACGTGTTGAGGACTTTAAACAAGTTATAAATTACCATTGATGTTTTTAACATCAGTGCTAAAGAATTTTAGAGCTAGTAAGGAAGTGGGCAGTTACCTGGCCCATGCCTTTTATTTTTCTCCCAACTGATGCATTTGCACAGAAGAATTTAAAGGTTTATTCACGTTGACTGGGATCTGTCATTTATACGTTGCTCTCAATTTTTTTATCCTCTTTTTTTTTGGCAAAAGAAATTCTACAACTCTGGTGATTTTTCTTTTGTCTGTTTCTTTTTTCATTGTGTTTTTTTTTTTTTTGACATGACTAATAACTTCCAGGTGACTCAGTGGTAATGAATCTGTCCATCAGTGTAGGAGATGCTAGAGACTCAAGTTCGATCCCTGGGTCAGGAAGATCCCTGGCAGGAAAAATGGCAATGTCCCCCAGTATTCTTGCCTGGAGAATTCCATGGACAGAGGAGCCTGGTGGACTACATACAGGCCATGGGGTTGCTAAGAGTCCAGTCAGACACAACTAAGCATGCACTCACACAAACACACAAAATAGGTTATACTCCTTGGTGTGCTAATTGTATTTTCTTTTGGCTGTTTAGTAGAAATGCTTGTGAGTTTATAATCTCTTCAACTCTCAATGGCTAGCAGAGAAAACCCTTATTATCTGGATAACTGTCTTCTTATACCTTTGCAGCACCACCTGCTTATTAATTAACCTAAGGTGAGTATGATTTTAGTCTTTCCTGTGCCTTTATACAACATCTCTATATATTTTAGCATCTACAGAGCCTGGACTATATCTGGTACTTCACAAATCACCTCTGAGTTAGTAATAGTTTGTCATCAGTGCAAACTTGTTTACTAGTCAACAAAGCAGATTCTGAACCAGTTGGCCAGATTTTATCATTGGTACTAAGTTAGTTAAGTTAGGGGCTTCCCTGATGGTTCGGATGATAAAGAGTCTGCTTGCAATACAGGAGACCTGGATTTTGATCCCTGGGTCAGGAAGATCTCCTGAAGAAGGAAATGGCAATCCACTCCAGTATTCTTGTCTGGAAAATCTCCTGAACATAGCTTGTCAGGCCACAATAAGGGGTGCAAAGAGTCAGACGTGACTGAATAACACACACACAAGTTAACTAAGACCTCCATTTTTGACAGTGATGTTCAACATTAAGCAATCTTTGTCACGTGTTGAGGACTTTAAACAAGTTATAAATTACCATTGATGTTTTTAACATCAGTGCTAAAGAATTTTAGAGCTAGTAAGGAAGTGGGCAGTTACCTGGCCCATGCCTTTTATTTTTCTCCCAACTGATGCATTTGCACAGAAGAATTTAAAGGTTTATTCACGTTGACTGGGATCTGTCATTTATACGTTGCTCTCAATTTTTTTATCCTCTTTTTTTTTGGCAAAAGAAATTCTACAACTCTGGTGATTTTTCTTTTGTCTGTTTCTTTTTTCATTGTGTTTTTTTTTTTTTTTTTTTGACATGACTAATAACTTCCAGGTGACTCAGTGGTAATGAATCTGTCCATCAGTGTAGGAGATGCTAGAGACTCAAGTTCGATCCCTGGGTCAGGAAGATCCCTGGCAGGAAAAAATGGCAATGTCCCTCAGTATTCTTGCCTGGAGAATTCCATGGACAGAGGAGCCTGGTGGACTACATACAGGCCATGGGGTTGCTAAGAGTCCAGTCAGACACAACTAAGCATGCACTCACACAAACACACAAAATAGGTTATACTCCTTGGTGTGCTAATTGTATTTTCTTTTGGCTGTTTAGTAGAAATGCTTGTGAGTTTATAATCTCTTCAACTCTCAATGGCTAGCAGAGAAAACCCTTATTATCTGGATAACTGTCTTCTTATACCTTTGCAGCACCACCTGCTTATTAATTAACCTAAGGAAATCAGAACTCTCTTCAGTTCAGTTCAGTCACTCAGTTGTGTTCAAGTCTTTGTAATCCCATGGACTGCAGTACGCCAGGCTTCCTTTTCCTGCACCATCTCCTGGAGCTTGCTCAAACTCACGTCCATTGATTCAGTGATGCCATCCAACCATATTGTTCTCTGTCATGCCCTTCTCCTTTTGACTTCTACTTTTCCCAACATCAGGCTCTTTTCCAATGAGGCAACTCTTTGCATCAGGTGGCCAAAGTATTGGAGCTTCAGCTTCAGGATCATTCCTTCCAATGAATATTCAGGATTGATCTCCTTTAGTATTAACTAGTTTGATCTCCTTACAGTCCAAGGGACTCTCAAGAACCTTCTCCAACACCATAGTTCAAAGGCATCAATTCTTTGGTGCTCAGCCTTCTTTATGATCCAGTTTTCACATCCATACATGACTACTGGGAAAACCATAGCTTTAAACTATATGGACTTCCGTTGGCAAAGTTGACAAAAGTCCTTCTCTCCTTTTTCATATGCTATATAGGTTTGTCATAGAACTCTCTTATGTTAAAGAGAGCCACTTTTTAAAAAGTACTTCGAAAAGATAATTTATTAAGTGTATACTGTGGACTCTTACAAAGCAACTTAGCTTTGGAAGGTCCTGGGTATAGCTTGGCCTCAGAAACATCTGGAACCTAGCCTTGAATGCCATCAAGATTCCCAGTGGCTTGTCTTTTTTTTTTTGTCTGCCTTTCATTCCTTCTTTTATTTATTTATTTATTTTTTTATTTTTGGGTGGGGGTCGGGTTGGGGAGGGAGGGGAGCAGGCGGGCCACTTCTATTGGTCTTTTGTTTCTCTCTGTTCATCCGTCTTTGTTCTTTGGCTCTTGTGGGCCTCCCATCACGGTGGCGTCTGTCGTTGCAGAGTGCTGGCTCTGGGCGCATGCGCTCCAGAGCTCTGTCTCGGTAATTGGACACATTAGTCCAGCCGCTCCGAGGCACGTGGGATCTTCCCAGGCCAGGGCTCGAACTGGCTCCCCTTGCACTGCAAGGCGGTGTCCTTACCCACTGGACCACCAGGGGAAGCCCCTCATTCCTTCTTTTTGAATGCAAATGCATTCTTCTCCAAAATCTATTAGCAGATCTGAGGTTGAATCTTAACAATGTCCCAATTTTTGCCCTAAAATTCTAGGTAAAGAACACTGACTGACTTAGCCTAAATCATGTGTCTGCTTACGGACCTGTTGAATCAGATCAGGAAATGAATTATCACTGTTACTGCATCTTGTCTCAGGGAGCAGTCTTGGTTCTAATCAGTGGTATCCAGGAAGTGGATCATTCGTCTCCCACCACAACCATAAATTACTAGAGAAAGAGTCTATCCATAAATATAGGCAGCATCAACTCTACCTGAAGTCATCAGGCATTAGATCTTGGCAAAGGTTGGGGACCCCTGCCATAGAGGCTCCCAGGAGTGCTTTATCTTGGTCCAAAAAAGTAACTCACTGGTGGTGAGAGCTGCAGGGGAAGGTGGGGGCAGACGCCTCAGAGATTCCTGCTGTCTCCTTGCCTCAGCTGTCAGTTCACTGCTTTCTCTTGGTGATCTTTTCACAATCATGAAAGAAGTTGAAAAACATGATATATCTGACTAGAGCTGTCAATGCAGTTCTCCTGGCACAAATGACATTTGGTTGTAGTTACACACATCAAACACACACCCATGTCTGATAGTAATGGCTAACATATGTTTAATATTTGCTTTGTGCTCTATTTCAGCTAATCTGAAAAGCAGCACAGTGGGGCTTCCCTGGTGGCTCATTGGTAAAGACTGCGCCTGCCAGTGCTGGAGATATGGGTTCAGTCTCTGGTCTGAGAGGATCCCACATGCGGCGGAGAAACTAAACCCATGTTTCACAACTCTTGGGCCTGTGCTTTAGAACCCAGGAGCTGCAACTACTGAGGCCCACACTCCCTCGGCTCTTAAGGATCCTGTGCTCCTGTAAGGAAGCCACTGCCATGAAAAGTCTGCTGCCAAAGAGTAGCCCCCACTTGTTGCAACTAAAGAAAAGCCTGCACAACAACGAAGACCCAGCACAGCCAAAAATAAAATAAATAAAATTATACACAACAAAACAGCACAGTGATGGTGGTGTTATCATTAGCCCCATTTTACAGATGAGAAAATGGGCCTTAAGATGAAGTCACTTGTCCCAGTCAATTCAGTCACTAAGTGAGTGACTGTGATAGTTCTCCAGTCATCCATACAACCTCCAAGAGCAGCCAACATGGTCTCCAGGCTTCCAGGCTCTTGACTGACCCCTAATTAGGCATACAATGCCTCCTCACCAGCTTCTCAGAAGACCCATCATGTTGCTAGACCCTTTGGGAGAGAGTAATTAACGCTTCTCCTTGATGAGCAATGTCATAGAGACTTAGAGAGCTAAAGCTACTTCAAAGCCGGAAAGACTCAGCCAACTGACAGTTTACTCTCCTGGCAAAATCTGGTCAATGGGAAAAAGGAAAGAGCCATACTTAGCTAACTACCCTTCCTTTTCCTAAAAGTTAAACTGAAAAAGAATTCTACTTTGAGAATACATAAAATCTAGATTGAAAAGGACCTCTAGAAGCAAAGAAGGAATCAGTTCTAGTTGCTTTTTATTTTAAGTGAATTCTTGAACATTGAGTCTTTGTTTAAATTTTTTATAGATTGTGAAATTTTATAATAACCAAAGGTGGCTGGTTTTCAGGTCTTAAGCTTCTCCAGAAGGAGAAGGTTTGTCTTGAAAACATTAAAAAATGCTTCAACAATTCCTGGCTTAGGAATCATGAGTAACCTTGTTCTTTCTTAAACAGTTCCACTCAGAAGTCATTGCTACTTGCTCCCTGCCAAATAGCTAGGCTACCCTCAACCCTGTTACCTCCTAGAATTCATCTCCGGACAAATTTGCCTTGTCTCCTCTCCCAGTTGATCTGCTTCTGTGCTCCTGAGTGAGGGGACAGATCCAGAGGCTACAATACACTTGGGTAGTATTTTCCCTTTGGACTGCCAGCCTGACTCAGACCCAGGTGGGCAGTGATTCAAGTTGAAACAAACATGGACTCAGTCCAAGCCTTTGGTTTTGATCTGTAGGGAAACTTCTTTGTATTATGTGCTGGGGAAATGCAATTTAAATAATAGTAATGATATGCAGGGAATTGTTATATAAGAGCTAAGACTGGTTTATGGTTCCTTGGCTGGGATGTTTAAAATGCTGTATTGCAAGGAGAAAAATGTAAAATGGAGGAATATTGCAACCAAGTTTTGGTATAAAAACATCTTTTTAAAGGAGGTTGGAGTTGAAGTCTTCCTTGTAAAAGATTCTGAGGCCATCCTTCAGCTTCTCAAGAAGCCAGCCCAGTTGCTGATGTTGGTTCTTCCCAAATCATGAGAATGTTGGAGGGTGATGAAGTACAAAGCCAAGAAGAATTTTCTCATCCTTGTTCTCATTATCTGGCAAGAAACTCTATAAAGAAACTATATAAGAGCCGTTACAAATTTAGCTATAAAAGGAAATTTCTTGAATTCTAAATTGATTTATAGTTGGGGTAAATTTTTACTTGGGACAACATAGGCCCAAATCAACATCTTTTATTTCTCTTTTCCATTCCTTCAACCATTGTATTCTATAGAAAGAGGTGGATCATTGTAAAACTTATTCAAGTAACTCTCACAAAAATTTTTAAAACATGAGTTGTTAAAATGATTGCTTTGACTCTCCATTTATTAATGTAATGGTGACATAGCATTTATAGAAAATTATTTATACTCCAGTTTTTGTTTTTCTGGTTAATTTTTTTTAATTTTAGCCTTTTAAAAATTTTATTTATTTATTTTCATCCATTTTTATTCTTTGGCATGTGTGGGCCTCCCATCCATGGCCTCTCCAATTGCAGAACACTAGTTCTGGGCGCATGTGCTGCAGAGCACTGGCTCAATAGACATACCAGTCCAGCCACTGTGCGGTTTGTGGGATCTTACTGGGCCAGGAATCGAACTGGTGCCCCTGCACTGCAAGGCAGACTCTTTATCCCCCCCGGTTAAATATTTATTATTAATATTATAAAGCATATTTAGAATCTGACCCAGTGAGGAGACAGACCCAGAGGCTACAATACACTTGGGTAGTATTTTCCCTTTGGACTGCCAGCCTGACTCAGACCCAGGTGGGCAGTGATTCAAGTTGAAACAAACATGGACTCAGTCCAAGCCTTTGGTTTTGATCTGTAGGGAAACTTCTTTGTATTATGTGCTGGGGAAATGCAATTTAAATAATAGTAATGATATGCAGGGAATTGTTATATAAGAGCTAAGACTGGTTTATGGTTCCTTGGCTGGGATGTTTAAAATGCTGTATTGCAAGGAGAAAAATGTAAAATGGAGGAATATTGCAACCAAGTTTTGGTATAAAAACATCTTTTTAAAGGAGGTTGGAGTTGAAGTCTTCCTTGTAAAAGATTCTGAGGCCATCCTTCAGCTTCTCAAGAAGCCAGCCCAGTTGCTGATGTTGGTTCTTCCCAAATCATGAGAATGTTGGAGGGTGATGAAGTACAAAGCCAAGAAGAATTTTCTCATCCTTGTTCTCATTATCTGGCAAGAAACTCTATAAAGAAACTATATAAGAGCCGTTACAAATTTAGCTATAAAAGGAAATTTCTTGAATTCTAAATTGATTTATAGTTGGGGTAAATTTTTACTTGGGACAACATAGGCCCAAATCAACATCTTTTATTTCTCTTTTCCATTCCTTCAACCATTGTATTCTATAGAAAGAGGTGGATCATTGTAAAACTTATTCAAGTAACTCTCACAAAAATTTTTAAAACATGAGTTGTTAAAATGATTGCTTTGACTCTCCATTTATTAATGTAATGGTGACATAGCATTTATAGAAAATTATTTATACTCCAGTTTTTGTTTTTCTGGTTAATTTTTTTTAATTTTAGCCTTTTAAAAATTTTATTTATTTATTTTCATCCATTTTTATTCTTTGGCATGTGTGGGCCTCCCATCCATGGCCTCTCCAATTGCAGAACACTAGTTCTGGGCGCATGTGCTGCAGAGCACTGGCTCAATAGACATACCAGTCCAGCCACTGTGCGGTTTGTGGGATCTTACTGGGCCAGGAATCGAACTGGTGCCCCCTGCACTGCAAGGCAGACTCTTTATCCACTGGACCACCAGGGAAACCCCCTGGTTAAATATTTTTATTATTAATATTATAAAGCATATTTAATGCTCATAGGTCCTGAGAATGTGCATAATAACAATTTGCTTAAATTAAACCATTTTTGTGTGTCTCAAAATTAAAATTCATCATTAATAAACAAAATCAATACTTAGTTATTGAACCTAGGTGGAAGGTTTACAGACATTCCTTGTAAAATTCTTCCAACTTTCCTACATATATGAATTTAAGTAATAAAAAGTTGTCAAAAAAACCCCAGAATTAACCTGATGTGACCTCTTTAACTTTCTCATTAAAATACCTGAGAAGATACACAAAAGGCCAACAACTGGAAACAGTGCTGGAAACTCAGGGGAAAAAAGTCTGTCTGCAACACTGAAAGACAAGTGCACTATTGTGTCACTGGGGGTGGGCTGAGGGACACATTCTGGGGTTCTGTGCGCTGTGAATTCTAGACTAAAGCAGTGGGGGTAACAGCAATAAGGAAAAAGGCGTTGATTCACCTCAGCTGTCTGCCCAGAACAAGGAACTCCAGTGGACTAAAACACCAAAGAGGGCTTCAGCCATGGCCTACTGCGTGTGAGCCCTGTTGTAAGCTGGTCAGAGCTTCTCCCCTGACCCACTCGCAGCCCCACCAACTGCTCCTCTCTTTTTATTTTTTCAACATTTTAAATGCTGAGACTTTACTCAAAAACTACATTCTTTCATTGCAAGGGTTCACTTGGAGATGACAAGGCATATATACACATCTTGTTATCTAAGAATAAGTTTTCTGACCATTTATAAAGGATCTCTTTTGTTCTCCATCCTCAAATAGTTTCCTCCGGCAATAATCTCCTCTCTCCAGCATAAGTCATTGACTCTTTCTGGATTATTTTAATCAGGAAATAAACATAATCTATTTTCTATCTTCCTTGGGGAAAAAAAAATTATCCCAAATTCCACACCCTTATATCTCTCATTCTCTGCATGTTAAAACCTTTGAGAGTAGAGTCATGGATGTAGAAAACAAATTTACGGTTACCAAGGATTGGGAGACTGAACAAGATGAATTGGAAGATTGGGACTGATAAGCACACATTACTGTATGTAACATAATTAGCAAGGACCTGTGCAGAGCACAGGGGACACTACTCAATACTCTGCAATGACCCATGTGGGAAAAGAGTCCAAAAAAAGAGTCGATATATGTGTGTGTGTGTGTGTATACATATATATGTATGTGTGTATGTATGTGTGTATATATATATATATACACACACACATATATATGACTGATTTACTTTGCTGCATGCCTGAAATTAACTGAATATTATAAACCAACTATACTCCAATAATGGAGAAGGAAAGGGCAACCCGCTCAAGTATTCCTGCCTAGGAGATCCTTTGGACAGAGGAGACTGGCAGACTACAGTCCATGGGATCGCAGAAGGGTCGGGCATGACTTAGTGACTAAACAACACATACTCCAATAAAAACCAGAATAAAAATTGTAAAACCTTTGAGAAGAACTGTCTGCAGCCTGCAATGACTAATTACACCTAATCATCTCTCAGCGAAGAGATTCTTCTCCACGGAATCACTTTGTTTACACCAGAAACTAACACAATGTTGTAAACCAATTATACTTCTATTTACAGAAAAAAAAAAAAAAAGCTTTAAAAAAAGTAACCCCCCCAACCCCCGCTCTGCCGAGTTCTTCTCATGATGATCTTCCACACAGTTCATGGAAGGACATCCAAAACCTCCCTGTTTCTGACCTCTCATCTGTAGGCCCCTGGCTCCTGGAAAACACTACAGCTCCTGGCTTCCATGGTCCCACACAATGCTTCTCCACCAACCTCATGACTAGCAAAGCCCACAAGCAATCCCCAGGAAATAAACAAAGAATCTGGGTAATGAAATAAAGTTTAACCTTTCTTTTCCACTGTTTGGAGTCTAGTCTCTCTGGCTCACAAGGGCCTCCATGCAGAGGCCTCAGATCCAGGTCTTCCCTCCGGAGTTCCTGGTGCAGAACAGGCTGCACCTGCACCTCAGCACCAGGGTGGGGCGTGTGCAGAAGCTCCGCCCACAAGGGCCGTGTGCAGAGGCTCCTGCAGCTCCACCTGGGATTTACGGTTACCAAGGATTGGGAGACTGAACAAGATGAATTGGAAGATTGGGACTGATAAGCACACATTACTGTATGTAACATAATTAGCAAGGACCTGTGCAGAGCACAGGGGACACTACTCAATACTCTGCAATGACCCATGTGGGAAAAGAGTCCAAAAAAAGAGTCGATATATGTGTGTGTGTGTGTGTATACATATATATGTATGTGTGTATGTATGTGTGTATATATATATATATACACACACACATATATATGACTGATTTACTTTGCTGCATGCCTGAAATTAACTGAATATTATAAACCAACTATACTCCAATAATGGAGAAGGAAAGGGCAACCCGCTCAAGTATTCCTGCCTAGGAGATCCTTTGGACAGAGGAGACTGGCAGACTACAGTCCATGGGATCGCAGAAGGGTCGGGCATGACTTAGTGACTAAACAACACATACTCCAATAAAAACCAGAATAAAAATTGTAAAACCTTTGAGAAGAACTGTCTGCAGCCTGCAATGACTAATTACACCTAATCATCTCTCAGCGAAGAGATTCTTCTCCACGGAATCACTTTGTTTACACCAGAAACTAACACAATGTTGTAAACCAATTATACTTCTATTTACAGAAAAAAAAAAAAAAAGCTTTAAAAAAAGTAACCCCCCCAACCCCCGCTCTGCCGAGTTCTTCTCATGATGATCTTCCACACAGTTCATGGAAGGACATCCAAAACCTCCCTGTTTCTGACCTCTCATCTGTAGGCCCCTGGCTCCTGGAAAACACTACAGCTCCTGGCTTCCATGGTCCCACACAATGCTTCTCCACCAACCTCATGACTAGCAAAGCCCACAAGCAATCCCCAGGAAATAAACAAAGAATCTGGGTAATGAAATAAAGTTTAACCTTTCTTTTCCACTGTTTGGAGTCTAGTCTCTCTGGCTCACAAGGGCCTCCATGCAGAGGCCTCAGATCCAGGTCTTCCCTCCGGAGTTCCTGGTGCAGAACAGGCTGCACCTGCACCTCAGCACCAGGGGTGGGGCGTGTGCAGAAGCTCCGCCCACAAGGGCCGTGTGCAGAGGCTCTGCCTGGCACTGAGATCTTGCTCCACCTGGAGAGAGCCTCTTCCCCTCTTCCTGCTGATGGGCAGAAATACCCTTGCGGAGAACTGACTTCGGTGTTGACAAAATGTTGACAACCCTAGATGTGACAGGCTAGCCCTTTTCATCTGCATTCCTTGCTAGGTTCCAGTAGGAAGACAGCAGAGGCTTTCGGAGCTGGCTCGGATCTCTGAGGACACTGATGCAGTTGAAAGCAGCTGCCTGGGGTGAATTCAGAGAACTCTGCCTAGCAGCTGGATACCAGGGTGTGGAGCACACAGACTATAGCCCCCAGTCCTCCAGACCATGCCCCTTCAAGAGGACCACACTGGCATTTTGAGGGGTTGGAGACTGAAAGTGACACGTGTCTGCCACTGCCTCAGGCTGGCCTTCTTGTGGTGCCAACCCCGGGGATGGAGCAGACCAAGGACAAGAGGAAGCCAGGGCTGCCTTGCTGGGAGTGCAGTCCTCTCTACCTGTCTAAGCCATGCCGAGTCGTGTGCCCTCCTTGGAGAAGGAATGGCTACCCACTCCAGTATTGTTGCCTGGAGATCCCATAGAGAGAGAGCCTGGTTGGCTACAGTCCATGGAGTCGCACAGAGTGTGACTGAGCACAGCCCCTATCGGTGTCGTTCTTGGGGTTCCTTCTATCTTTCCTCTTGACTATCTTCTTTAAGGAAAACATTTTATAATGAATCAGATCACTACCTCCAGGGGTCAACAGTAGCATCCCCCGTGGTCCCTTCTGGTTTGGTTAAGGATGGAGAAGAATGGGGCAGCCCTAGAGCTGAGGGGGAAGACTGGGAAAAGCCCCTGGTAACAGACATGACTTAGAGACTACACAACAACAAAGGAACATTCCACCTTAAAAAAAGCAGTGCATGGTTCAAAGAGAGACAAGGCTTGGCATGCTAAAGAGCTATGAGCTTCAGCAAATCATTTTCCTTCAGTGACATTCTTGCCCCACTTAATCTGTGCTGAGTTTTTCTAACTTCATAGTGACTCCTCAAATAACTGTCCTGTTTTCTCTTAGAAGTTGTTGACTGGAAAAAAAAAAAAAAAAAAAAGCACAACCTAAATGTTGATAGTTACATTTTATTCAGCAGACACTCTGAAGACTTCAAGTCTGGGAGCCAGAACTCTCAGGCTGCTCTGAGGGACCACTCTGAAGAGGTGAGGAGAGAGCCAAGGACATATAGACGTTTTTGCAACCAAAACCAGGTAGCTGGAACTTCAACGAAAGATTCAAAAAAACCAGGTAAATTCAAGAGATAGACAGTCAGAACCAGGGGTTGGTGGAGGCACACAGAACTGCCTGGGGTGAATTCAGAGAACTCTGCCTAGCAGCTGGATACCAGGGTGTGGAGCACACAGACTATAGCCCCCAGTCCTCCAGACCATGCCCCTTCAAGAGGACCACACTGGCATTTTGAGGGGTTGGAGACTGAAAGTGACACGTGTCTGCCACTGCCTCAGGCTGGCCTTCTTGTGGTGCCAACCCCGGGGATGGAGCAGACCAAGGACAAGAGGAAGCCAGGGCTGCCTTGCTGGGAGTGCAGTCCTCTCTACCTGTCTAAGCCATGCCGAGTCGTGTGCCCTCCTTGGAGAAGGAATGGCTACCCACTCCAGTATTGTTGCCTGGAGATCCCATAGAGAGAGGAGCCTGGTTGGCTACAGTCCATGGAGTCGCACAGAGTGTGACTGAGCACAGCCCCTATCGGTGTCGTTCTTGGGGTTCCTTCTATCTTTCCTCTTGACTATCTTCTTTAAGGAAAACATTTTATAATGAATCAGATCACTACCTCCAGGGGTCAACAGTAGCATCCCCTGTGGTTCCTTCTGGTTTGGTTAAGGATGGAGAAGAATGGGGCAGCCCTAGAGCTGAGGGGGAAGACTGGGAAAAGCCCCTGGTAACAGACATGACTTAGAGACTACACAACAACAAAGGAACATTCCACCTTAAAAAAAGCAGTGCATGGTTCAAAGAGAGACAAGGCTTGGCATGCTAAAGAGCTATGAGCTTCAGCAAATCATTTTCCTTCAGTGACATTCTTGCCCCACTTAATCTGTGCTGAGTTTTTCTAACTTCATAGTGACTCCTCAAATAACTGTCCTGTTTTCTCTTAGAAGTTGTTGACTGGAAAAAAAAAAAAAAAAAAAAGCACAACCTAAATGTTGATAGTTACATTTTATTCAGCAGACACTCTGAAGACTTCAAGTCTGGGAGCCAGAACTCTCAGGCTGCTCTGAGGGACCACTCTGAAGAGGTGAGGAGAGAGCCAAGGACATATAGACGTTTTTGCAACCAAAACCAGGTAGCTGGAACTTCAACGAAAGATTACTGGTAATTAAAGAAAAACAGACATCTCAAGGTAAGTAATTTAGCATGTTTTATGTATGGGACGATGTTAGAGTGGCTCACTGAAATCATTCTTTGATCTATACCTCAGCTAAAGGGGTCAGTATCCTGTGGTTTCTCATCTTGGTTCTCTTCAGGAGGCACAGTTGGGATAGTTGCAGCAGTGACCACTAGATGGCAGGCTTCCTTTTTCCATTGAGTTCCCTCAGGGCTCATCATCATTGGCTGTAACGGGATGATTTATTTGATGGCTTCAATATCCTTCGTTTACTGATATAGCAGGCAACTTTTTTTCTTCCCCGCATGGACAAAGTAGCTGAAATTAGAACAGAGTAATTCCGTTTCTTCCCCAGCTGAAGCCTCTGTCATTTTGGAAGTAGTGAGTGAATTCTATCTGTTCACTCAGACTATGTCTTGGAGGTCATGAGTTTTCAAAGTATGGTAGCAAAAAGGAGTAACAGGGGGCTTCCCTGGTGGTCCAGTAGGCAGAGGGTCCGCCTTTCAGTACGGGTGGAAGCGGTTCAATCCCTGGCCAGGGAAGACCCCACATGCCACGGAGTGGCTGGGCCGGTGTGTCCAGTTGCAGGCTGGCACTCTGTGATGAGAAAGGCCACTGCAATGGGAGGCCCACACAGGCCACGGAATGAGGATGGATGAAAATGAATAAATGGAGGACCAATAAAAGAGGCAAAAAAAAAAAAAAAAAAGGAATAGCAGGATAGCTCTGAGTTGTGCATCTAGAAGCTGTTGTTTAGTTGCTAAGTCTTGTTAGACTCTTTGCCACCCTACAAACTATAGTCCACCAGACTCCACTTTCCATGGAATTTTCCAGGCATGAATACTGGAATGGGTTGCCATTTCCTGCTCCAGGGATCTTCCCAACCCAGGGATCAAACCTGGATCTCTTGCATCTCCTGTATTGGTAAACAGATTCTTTACCACTGAGCCACCAGGGAAGCCCGTTTCTAGAAGTTAGAAGGTGCATATTTTTAATTTAAGGCCTCTTTGCTGCCATGGAAATACTACATTCTTGGTGTTGTTCTTCACAGTTATGAAGACAACCTGTAATTTTGGAGAGAGAGAGAAAGAGAACTGTAACTTTAAATAACACTAAGATTTCACTGTGAAACTTTCAATCCCCTTTGAAAACAAATAAAAATAAAACTAAAATTGCCTTTGAACACATGAACACAATAAAACCTTTATCAAAACAACTTCCTATAACTGGAACAAGTGTGACTCCACATTCTAAGAAAAAGAAAAAGATCTGTATGTTCTGCTGAAAACTATCACATTGAACATTTGAGTAAGAGGAAGTTAAGGGGACTATAGATCCTTTCAGGGGAGAATGAATAGCTAAGAGAGTTAATAAAAGGTAAGTTTATGCAATCAGGCCATGACATTGCTAACTCACAACAAGCTGTCTTCAAATCTCTAAAATAATCATCCTGAAAAAATACATTAAATCACAGTAATATGGTTTAAATTAGAGTAATGATGTAAAATTAGGCAAGAACAACATTGCATATTATTTTATTTAAAGGCTGATTTAAAAATCTTTCCAGGATGATTGATTATGATATGAAAATGACTTTTTAGGAAACAAATAATTTTCTCAAAGAATTTTCTCAAAGATTTTTCTGCAGGAGCCAGACTGCTCCTTTTTCAGTTCGGAGAACACCAGCGAGTTGAGGTCTGTTTGTTCTGGTGAAGGAAGCTTGTCACTTTTCTGTATACCTCCCATGCAAGGCTGGCACCTCTAATTCTTCACAACTGGGACAAGCCAATCAAAAGAACTGGAAGGAAGGGACCATAATGTACTTTACATTTTTGTCTATAGAATTCTTAAGAACTGAAAGACCTGGATCCTAAGCACTGAATAGCTGCATGATTTAGAACAACACACTCAAACTTTGTAGGTCTGTTGCTTTGATCTGTTTGGCTAGGGATAAAATCTCTTATCTTGCCTACATCACTGAGTTGTTAAAAGGATCCAAGAAATAGTGTGTTGTGAAAATACCAGGTTAAGGAGAGGATCATTACTACCCTAGGGCACCTCCATGTGGCCTGTGCCACTCCACTTTCTCAGGATCCTTTGCCCTGACCCAGTGCTGGTTTTGCTATCGGCCCCCCAAGCTGTCACTTGAGTCAGGGAAAGGACAGCAGCATTAGTGGTCTTGGAGCCACACTCCTAGATGCGATTCAAACTTGCTGCGTGTCTAGTGGGACTTGTGCCCACAGACCCCAGGCTTAGGAGGGACTTAACAGGGGGCTAAAACCCACAGTCTTCTGATTAAAACAGCTGGTCTGAGGACTTACTGAAGCTCAAGTTCTTTATATTTTTATAAGAATTCATTGAGAGGCAAAGTGACAGGTAACAAGTGGACTTAACAGTATAGGATGCTTCACAGTATAGGGTGCCACCCCAAGAGCTGGGTGGACGGCATCTTTATAATCAAGGCAATGTGGGGAGACTTGGACTCTTTCATCGTTCTTGAAGTCTTTCAAGGGACAGAGGAGTTTTTTAAACCCCGTGTGGCCCAACCAGGGCTGTTATGGGGCTATGAAAAGGAGCAAAAAGTTGGCATATTCTAAAACATGGAAAGTTTTCTCAGGTTTCAGAATAATGCCAACTTTCCCCTATGTTTCTGCTCTTCATACATGCAGAAAACGCCCCTTCTTAAGAATCATTCACTTGCAGACTTCAATGACCTGGCCGTAAGTCTCATTCTAGCATTGTTTTATTGTCTGGGGCCATGTTTCCTGCTTCTACTGCATGGTTTTGTTGCCAAGCAAGCCTGCTTTCTTGAGTGACCATTGTTTTTTCAGCTGGCACCTCTAATTCTTCACAACTGGGACAAGCCAATCAAAAGAACTGGAAGGAAGGGACCATAATGTACTTTACATTTTTGTCTATAGAATTCTTAAGAACTGAAAGACCTGGATCCTAAGCACTGAATAGCTGCATGATTTAGAACAACACACTCAAACTTTGTAGGTCTGTTGCTTTGATCTGTTTGGCTAGGGATAAAATCTCTTATCTTGCCTACATCACTGAGTTGTTAAAAGGATCCAAGAAATAGTGTGTTGTGAAAATACCAGGTTAAGGAGAGGATCATTACTACCCTAGGGCACCTCCATGTGGCCTGTGCCACTCCACTTTCTCAGGATCCTTTGCCCTGACCCAGTGCTGGTTTTGCTATCGGCCCCCCAAGCTGTCACTTGAGTCAGGGAAAGGACAGCAGCATTAGTGGTCTTGGAGCCACACTCCTAGATGCAATTCAAACCTGCTGCGTCTCCAGTGGGACTTGAGCCCACAGACCCCAGGCTTAGGAGGGGACTTAACAGGGGACTAAAACCCACAGTCTTCTGATTAAAACAGCTGGTCTGAGGACTTACTGAAGCTCAAGTTCTTTATATTTTTATAAGAATTCATTGAGAGGCAAAGTGACAGGTAACAAGTGGACTTAACAGTATAGGATGCTTCACAGTATAGGGTGCCACCCCAAGAGCTGGGTGGACGGCATCTTTATAATCAAGGCAATGTGGGGAGACTTGGACTCTTTCATCGTTCTTGAAGTCTTTCAAGGGACAGAGGAGTTTTTAACCCTGTGTGGCCCAACCAGGGCTGTTATGGGGCTATGAAAATGAGCAAAAAGTTGGCATATTCTAAAACATGGAAAGTTTTCTCAGGTTTCAGAATAATGCCAACTTTCCCCTATGTTTCTGCTCTTCATACATGCAGAAAACGCCCCTTCTTAAGAATCATTCACTTGCAGACTTCAATGACCTGGCCGTAAGTCTCATTCTAGCATTGTTTTATTGTCTGGGGCCATGTTTCCTGCTTCTACTGCATGGTTTTGTTGCCAAGCAAGCCTGCTTTCTTGAGTGACCATTGTACAGGTTCTCCCACATTTTCCTCTCTACTTATGATTCCCTAGTGGGATTAACTATTTAGTTACCCCGTTTGTCATTTACTCTGTCCCTATTTCATCTGGATAATTGAAGATGAAGAAGATGAGCAGAACATTCCTGATAGCTTAATTGAGCTTAATTGCCTTGGCTTACCAGCTACATTCTCTGTTAGATTCACAGCCAGGAAGAACATTCCTGAAAATTATTCTCTAATAACAGAAATGCTTCTGAAGAATTTTTAAAGCGTGGAGTCCTCTCATTCTGATATCTAAAATGAAGATGTGGGATGGATATGAAGGATTCCTCTTACCCTGAACCTATTACCTTCTGTACCAGGAAGAGCTCTGTCCTCATAGTTGAATCATGAAATAAATAAGGGATAATGGAATTTGGAGTACTGCATATTGTTTGAGATAAGCAGTGCTGTTCAGGCCTACAAAATGGTGACATTTTACAAAATAAAATCTATCCTCTACTAGGTTATGGAAGAGTGTCTAGTGCAGTGTTTTTTAGACTCTTCTGGGCAGAACACAGGCTTTGTATTGCTATTACAGGTGCAGAATTTATATGCCTAAATATACGATTAAAGGGGTCAATTTAGACATGAATTTTCCCATTCACAGGCCAACTAAGGAATACAGTAAGGTTAAGGAATGTTAATAGGTACATGAGCATCAACAAAGTTGAAACCAAGGCGAGCCAGACTAACCGGTCTTGCCACCAAAACAGGGTTTCTCACCAGTGGTGCCGTCCAGGAAGTCTTTCAAGGGACAGAGGAGTTTTAACCCTGTGTGGCCCAACCAGGGCTGTTATGGGGCTATGAAAATGAGCAAAAAGTTGGCATATTCTAAAACATGGAAAGTTTTCTCAGGTTTCAGAATAATGCCAACTTTCCCCTATGTTTCTGCTCTTCATACATGCAGAAAACGCCCCTTCTTAAGAATCATTCACTTGCAGACTTCAATGACCTGGCCGTAAGTCTCATTCTAGCATTGTTTTATTGTCTGGGGCCATGTTTCCTGCTTCTACTGCATGGTTTTGTTGCCAAGCAAGCCTGCTTTCTTGAGTGACCATTGTACAGGTTCTCCCACATTTTCCTCTCTACTTATGATTCCCTAGTGGGATTAACTATTTAGTTACCCCGTTTGTCATTTACTCTGTCCCTATTTCATCTGGATAATTGAAGATGAAGAAGATGAGCAGAACATTCCTGATAGCTTAATTGAGCTTAATTGCCTTGGCTTACCAGCTACATTCTCTGTTAGATTCACAGCCAGGAAGAACATTCCTGAAAATTATTCTCTAATAACAGAAATGCTTCTGAAGAATTTTTAAAGCGTGGAGTCCTCTCATTCTGATATCTAAAATGAAGATGTGGGATGGATATGAAGGATTCCTCTTACCCTGAACCTATTACCTTCTGTACCAGGAAGAGCTCTGTCCTCATAGTTGAATCATGAAATAAATAAGGGATAATGGAATTTGGAGTACTGCATATTGTTTGAGATAAGCAGTGCTGTTCAGGCCTACAAAATGGTGACATTTTACAAAATAAAATCTATCCTCTACTAGGTTATGGAAGAGTGTCTAGTGCAGTGTTTTTTAGACTCTTCTGGGCAGAACACAGGCTTTGTATTGCTATTACAGGTGCAGAATTTATATGCCTAAATATACGATTAAAGGGGTCAATTTAGACATGAATTTTCCCATTCACAGGCCAACTAAGGAATACAGTAAGGTTAAGGAATGTTAATAGGTACATGAGCATCAACAAAGTTGAAACCAAGGCGAGCCAGACTAACCGGTCTTGCCACCAAAACAGGGTTTCTCACCAGTGGTGCCGTCCACATTTTGAGCTGAGTAATTCTTTGCTGTAGGTCGCTGTCCTGTGCATTGTAGGACATTTAGGAGCATCCCTAGCCTCTGCTCAATAAGATGCCAGAAGCATCTCCTCCTTGTGACAACCAAAAATACCTCCAGAGATTGCAAAGTCCTCTGGGAGGCAAAATCAATGCTTGTACTAAAAGCTTTCATTTCATTTACTGCATAAAAAATACTGTTTCCACTTCTGGAAATGTTCTCTTATAAAGTAATATACTTTATAATTAATCAGCAAATGTTTGTTCTAATTTAGCCAACAGTTTTTATCACTTTCTCTTTCTGTAGTCACTGAGTCTAACTCTTTGTGACCCCATGAACTGTAGCCCACCAGGTTCTTCTGTCCATGGAATTCTCTAGACAAGAATACTGGAGCGGGTAGACATTTCCTCCTCCAGAGGATCTTCCCAATCCAGGGATCAGACCCAGGTCTCTCCCAGTACAGGAAGATGATTTACTCTCTGAGCCACCCTTATGACTTTGCAAGTTACAAACTACTTGTGTAAATACTTCTACACACAATATTATGGGGTGAAAGAAGGAAAGGAGGTAGTATTTATTGAGTATTTACTGTGTGCCATTTGCTAAAGGACTTCAAATACATTCTCCTACTTAGATCTTGGATAATTTCTACAGTGGAGTTATTTCCCAACATTTATAGATGAGGAAACAAGCTTACAGACGTTAATCTTTCCACAGAAATCTAACTTACCATCTTGATTTCAAGTTTTACTTGTCCCACATAACAGCTGCCAGGGAGGCTCTGATCTTCCATACTTGAAGATGAAAATACCAATTATAATCCATGTGTCAGAATGAGCTATCTCCTTGAGAGCACAGGTCATTTTTTTATGGTGGTGTCACACTTTTACAGTCTAAGAGTGCAAATCACCGAGTTACAGGCATGTAGCATCATTAAAAGAATATTCACCTCAGTGTTCTGCAACAGGCCACTTAACAAATCAACCCACACTCCCTCTGGGTCAGTGAGTTACATTACTCTGCCATATGGCTGGTTTGTAACTCTAGAGGGCAAGTGTAACTAGGGTAGCAGGTGTTCATGGGGATTTGCAACAATGGAAGGGGTTTTCATTGTAGCCATATAAACAATTGAACATTAAATATTAGATGCCTCTTTTCTTAAAAGTCCTTTGGCCACTGCATCTCAGAATTCATCCCATTGTTCCTGGTCATCTTTTATCAAGGCTTTGATCTGTCATCACACAGGTTAATGAGTCCTGTTCCTCGGGTACCCCTTCTTATTGTGAAGGACCTTTCTCTTATAAAGTAATATACTTTATAATTAATCAGCAAATGTTTGTTCTAATTTAGCCAACAGTTTTTATCACTTTCTCTTTCTGTAGTCACTGAGTCTAACTCTTTGTGACCCCATGAACTGTAGCCCACCAGGTTCTTCTGTCCATGGAATTCTCTAGACAAGAATACTGGAGCGGGTAGACATTTCCTCCTCCAGAGGATCTTCCCAATCCAGGGATCAGACCCAGGTCTCTCCCAGTACAGGAAGATGATTTACTCTCTGAGCCACCCTTATGACTTTGCAAGTTACAAACTACTTGTGTAAATACTTCTACACACAATATTATGGGGTGAAAGAAGGAAAGGAGGTAGTATTTATTGAGTATTTACTGTGTGCCATTTGCTAAAGGACTTCAAATACATTCTCCTACTTAGATCTTGGATAATTTCTACAGTGGAGTTATTTCCCAACATTTATAGATGAGGAAACAAGCTTACAGACGTTAATCTTTCCACAGAAATCTAACTTACCATCTTGATTTCAAGTTTTACTTGTCCCACATAACAGCTGCCAGGGAGGCTCTGATCTTCCATACTTGAAGATGAAAATACCAATTATAATCCATGTGTCAGAATGAGCTATCTCCTTGAGAGCACAGGTCATTTTTTTATGGTGGTGTCACACTTTTACAGTCTAAGAGTGCAAATCACCGAGTTACAGGCATGTAGCATCATTAAAAGAATATTCACCTCAGTGTTCTGCAACAGGCCACTTAACAAATCAACCCACACTCCCTCTGGGTCAGTGAGTTACATTACTCTGCCATATGGCTGGTTTGTAACTCTAGAGGGCAAGTGTAACTAGGGTAGCAGGTGTTCATGGGGATTTGCAACAATGGAAGGGGTTTTCATTGTAGCCATATAAACAATTGAACATTAAATATTAGATGCCTCTTTTCTTAAAAGTCCTTTGGCCACTGCATCTCAGAATTCATCCCATTGTTCCTGGTCATCTTTTATCAAGGCTTTGATCTGTCATCACACAGGTTAATGAGTCCTGTTCCTCGGGTATCCCTTCTTATTGTGAAGGATTCTCTAAATCTCGTCACCTTTGGCTCTCTCCTAAATTATTTCCTTCTCTTACAAAGCAATTCACTTTCCAGTCCCTCCTCAGGTTGGGTCCACCTCCGTGGTGGCTCTGCCTGCAATATAGGAGACCCAGATTCTATCTCTGGTTTGGAAAGATCCCCTGGAGAATGGAAAGGCTACTCACTCCAGTATTCTTTCCTAGAGAATTCCATAGACAAAGAAGACTGGCGGGCTACAGTTCATAGGGGTTGCAGAGAGTCCAGCACAACAGAATGACTAATACTTTCACTTTTTCACTTTTCTGCATGTTCAAAGATGCACCTGTCACTTCACCAAACGAAAATCCACATCCTTAGGAGCTCAGCCCTCTGCAGCTCTGAAGAACTAGCAGACCTTGCAGTCTCCAAGGTTTCCTATGTTCCCACCCCACCCCTATTTTCCTCCTCCCAAGCTCTGTGTGTGGAAGAGTTCAACATAGACATTTGCCTTCCCATCGATAAGAATTATCTAGCTACCCCCATGCACATAATGAAGGGAAGCAGTGGTTAGTCGGTTTTTAATTTTTTCAAAAAATACTTTGTTTTGGAGCATAGAATACCTACTGGAAACAGTGCCCAATTTATACATGTACATCTCAATTAATTTTTATAAGCTGAGCACACTTGTGTAATCAACATTAACAGCAAGAAACAAAACATCACAGTCTTTATAGAAACGTCTTTGTTCCCTCTGCCTATTTTTCTAAATAACAGGATTTGTAGATGCCAGCATATGCTCTCTAACCCAGAGCATTGCACTGCTTTTGTTACTATGTTGCAATCAATCAGAAGTTTGCCACATGAAGCAGAATTCACAATATTTGTACACAAGTTGTTGAACATGTAGTGCCTGTGTTAATATTGTGGTTTAGGGGTTCAAGAGGACAAAGAGACCTCCCAGGTCCTCCTCCAGGGGAGCCTCCATCTTCCCTTGCTGGGCTTTTGTCCTAGTCACCCAAGGACCCCCAAATTTCTTTGTGTTCCTATCTTCCCTTGCTGGCTGATTTTTCGGTTCATCACACAGGTTAATGAGTCCTGTTCCTCGGGTATCCCTTCTTATTGTGAAGGATTCTCTAAATCTCGTCACCTTTGGCTCTCTCCTAAATTATTTCCTTCTCTTACAAAGCAATTCACTTTCCAGTCCCTCCTCAGGTTGGGTCCACCTCCGTGGTGGCTCTGCCTGCAATATAGGAGACCCAGATTCTATCTCTGGTTTGGAAAGATCCCCTGGAGAATGGAAAGGCTACTCACTCCAGTATTCTTTCCTAGAGAATTCCATAGACAAAGAAGACTGGCGGGCTACAGTTCATAGGGGTTGCAGAGAGTCCAGCACAACAGAATGACTAATACTTTCACTTTTTCACTTTTCTGCATGTTCAAAGATGCACCTGTCACTTCACCAAACGAAAATCCACATCCTTAGGAGCTCAGCCCTCTGCAGCTCTGAAGAACTAGCAGACCTTGCAGTCTCCAAGGTTTCCTATGTTCCCACCCCACCCCTATTTTCCTCCTCCCAAGCTCTGTGTGTGGAAGAGTTCAACATAGACATTTGCCTTCCCATCGATAAGAATTATCTAGCTACCCCCATGCACATAATGAAGGGAAGCAGTGGTTAGTCGGTTTTTAATTTTTTCAAAAAATACTTTGTTTTGGAGCATAGAATACCTACTGGAAACAGTGCCCAATTTATACATGTACATCTCAATTAATTTTTATAAGCTGAGCACACTTGTGTAATCAACATTAACAGCAAGAAACAAAACATCACAGTCTTTATAGAAACGTCTTTGTTCCCTCTGCCTATTTTTCTAAATAACAGGATTTGTAGATGCCAGCATATGCTCTCTAACCCAGAGCATTGCACTGCTTTTGTTACTATGTTGCAATCAATCAGAAGTTTGCCACATGAAGCAGAATTCACAATATTTGTACACAAGTTGTTGAACATGTAGTGCCTGTGTTAATATTGTGGTTTAGGGGTTCAAGAGGACAAAGAGACCTCCCAGGTCCTCTTCCAGGGGTCTCCTAGAGCCTCCATCTTCCCTTGCTGGGCTTTTGTCCTAGTCACCCAAGGACCCCCAAATTTCTTTGTGTTCTTCTTATAAGTGACTGCCACTCACCCAGCAGAGCTGACACTAATTCAATGTGAAACTATTGCTCCCGGAGTCACCAACACCGCCACTTTACACTGTCTCAACACACACGAGACAGTGAACGTGTAGAATTCTCCCTCCAAGCGGAGCTCATCCCTGGCAGCATATGAGAAATATCTGAATAATGGCAGCCCTCCCCCAGCCCCCCAAACAAACAAAAAATCATGGCTGCCCCAAACTAATGACATCAGCATCTCTTGAGTGGTAGGATACAGTGTTGATAACTTAAAAGTTCCATGTTGAAAAGTTTCTGAAGGGCTGAAAAGCATTGCAATTTCTCTACCTTTCCTTGGAACTCCCTTCCATTTCAATTTTAGGCATCTCAGACACTCCACTGATGTTCTGAAGGTGACCAAACATGCAGACCAAACTTGATTCCCTAACCACCTTCAAACATAGCATCGGGCTTTCTCTTTTTTTTGAAAGCAAGTGTTTTTATACTTAAGTAGTCAGAAATTGGCAAAACACCTCCATTGTCTCCCGACTGCCTTGCCTTGAGCATCGGGTGGGAATAGTCAGGCCACCTGGGATCCCCGAGATGAAGGTCTGCTCTGTAGGATCCTCTGCCTAGGGGTGCTCAGTCTTCTGCACGGCTAAAGCGTGCCTGTGTCTCATCCCATTCAGGTCACGACTAAGGTCTGCCTAAACAGAGTCATGTAAACAAGTAGTTCCCTGAAAGCGATTTTAGTGTCAACAATGATTGGTCACTCGCTCAGGTCACAAATACAGCATAGAACACTCACAGTCTTTTTTTAAGAAACTTTTCTTTGTTTCCCTCTGCCTATTTTTCTAAATAACAGGATTTGTAGATGCCAGCATATGCTCTCTAACCCAGAGCATTGCACTGCTTTTGTTACTATGTTGCAATCAATCAGAAGTTTGCCACATGAAGCAGAATTCACAATATTTGTACACAAGTTGTTGAACATGTAGTGCCTGTGTTAATATTGTGGTTTAGGGGTTCAAGAGGACAAAGAGACCTCCCAGGTCCTCTTCCAGGGGTCTCCTAGAGCCTCCATCTTCCCTTGCTGGGCTTTTGTCCTAGTCACCCAAGGACCCCCAAATTTCTTTGTGTTCTTCTTATAAGTGACTGCCACTCACCCAGCAGAGCTGACACTAATTCAATGTGAAACTATTGCTCCCGGAGTCACCAACACCGCCACTTTACACTGTCTCAACACACACGAGACAGTGAACGTGTAGAATTCTCCCTCCAAGCGGAGCTCATCCCTGGCAGCATATGAGAAATATCTGAATAATGGCAGCCCTCCCCCAGCCCCCCAAACAAACAAAAAATCATGGCTGCCCCAAACTAATGACATCAGCATCTCTTGAGTGGTAGGATACAGTGTTGATAACTTAAAAGTTCCATGTTGAAAAGTTTCTGAAGGGCTGAAAAGCATTGCAATTTCTCTACCTTTCCTTGGAACTCCCTTCCATTTCAATTTTAGGCATCTCAGACACTCCACTGATGTTCTGAAGGTGACCAAACATGCAGACCAAACTTGATTCCCTAACCACCTTCAAACATAGCATCGGGCTTTCTCTTTTTTTTGAAAGCAAGTGTTTTTATACTTAAGTAGTCAGAAATTGGCAAAACACCTCCATTGTCTCCCGACTGCCTTGCCTTGAGCATCGGGTGGGAATAGTCAGGCCACCTGGGATCCCCGAGATGAAGGTCTGCTCTGTAGGATCCTCTGCCTAGGGGTGCTCAGTCTTCTGCACGGCTAAAGCGTGCCTGTGTCTCATCCCATTCAGGTCACGACTAAGGTCTGCCTAAACAGAGTCATGTAAACAAGTAGTTCTGTTTTGTCTCTGAAAGCGATTTTAGTGTCAACAATGATTGGTCACTCGCCAGCTTCATTTTGGTAGCTTGTGAGTAGCAGTGGTGATGGGAGGGGAAGAGTGAAGTGAGAAGACTGGGTTTGCTCAAGGTGGCTGGCTGGGAAAGGCGTGTCCCGGAAGTTCAGCTCAGAGAAAGCGCAGAAAGAGGGGTGAGTGCTCACAGGGCACTGGAGGACTTCTCTCACTGAAAAAAATCCGTCCTTGTTTGATTTGATGTCATCACGTGCCCGCTTTCTCCACAGGCTTTCTCTACCATGGGTTCAGAAGGTCTTCCTGGAACTGCATCCTGCCTCCACCTCCTGAATGATGCAGTAACTATTGGACGTGCAGTGACTAGAAAGCACCCCAGAGGTGACTTGTCACCTGGCCTGGGATTCATACACATAAGAAATTACCCTTAAATATCTCTGGTTCCTATTACGCCTTTCTTCATAAGTTTCAAAGAAAGGAATTGGAGATCCTACCTTTTCTTTCTGTCCTCGTCTTTGCATGCTGCTTTTATTTCCCCCCTCATTTCACTTGCTCTTCGTGTTCCTTTTAGCCTAATATTATCCTATGTTGAAGGCTAGGAGAACACATTGAGTGATCTGCTCAGAATCATCAGTTTGTCTTTTTTTTGTTTGTTTGGTTTTTTTGCGCCATTTTTTAAATTTTGCTTTTTTGCTTTTACAGAGTTTTGTTGTTTACAGATATGTATAATCCCAGATTTGTCATATGTATATCCCATCCCCCCATTCCACCCCTCTAGGCCATTGCATAGCCCCCGTGTAAGATCCCTTAACCCACAGTGCATTGACAATTGTTATCTCTTTCACATAAGATAGTATAGGGCTCCATGTTGCTCTTTCCATATCCCTCACCTTCTCTTCCTTCTCCTCAATATCTATAATGTTTGTTCTCTATGAATGTTTTTTCATCGATGCTCTGTGTGTGTATTTATCAGTACAATCTTACTAGATTCCATATATATGTGTTAGTATACTATACTTGTCCTTCTCTTTTTGATTTACTTCACTGTGTATAATAGGTTCTAGATTCATTCATCTCATTAAGACCAAACCTTCTGCATTTCTTTTTGTGGCTGAGAAGTATTCCATTGTATATATGTACAAGAGCTTCTTTACCCATTCACTCATCAATGGACATCCAGGTTGCTTCCATGTTCTAGCTATTGTGTAGAGTGCTGCAATGAATATTGGAGTACAGGTGTCTCTTTTCATTTTGATTGCATCAGGGTATAAGTCTAATATTGGGATTGCTGGGTCAGATGGTGCTTCTATTCTTAGCTTTTTGAGGAATCTCTATACTGCCTTCCATAGTGGTTGTATCAATTTACATTCCCACCAACGATGCAAGAGTGTAAGAGATGTCTTTGCTGGAAGTAAAATAAATAAATAAATTAACCTTCAAGCCCAAGCTTTGAGATTGTGCCCAAGGCAAATGGTGTTAAATCTATCCTTCCATAGTAAAACCCCTAGGGAATCACTAACATTGTGGGAAGTCCTGACTGATGGAACTTGCTGAAATATTGCTACTACTACTTTCATTGTTGATGACCAGATACTGTATATTCACCACATTATATAATATAATCAATCCTTAAAGGTCATATGTGTGTGTGTTTGTGGGGTCAATCTTTCAGTCATGTCTAACTCTCTTGGGACTCCATGGACTGTAATCTGCTTCTCTGCTTCTCTGTCCATGGAATTTTTCAGGCAAAAATACTCGAGCAGGGTGCTATTTATGATTCCAGAGGATCTTCCTGACCCAGGGATTGAACCCATGTCTCAAGTATTAACAGGCATATTCTTTACCACTGCGTCACCTGGAAAGCCCCTAATCTGTGTCATTTGACAAATAAAGAAATCAGGACTCAGAAACTTGAATAGCTTGCCTCCTACCAGACAGCTTGCTTGAATGAAGCTTTCAAACCAGGTCTGTCTGATAAGGCCTTCCACCTTGCTGCTCTAAGAAAAAGCTACTAACATTTCTAGGTGCCTGATGCTCCTTGGGCCAGCCCTGGATCCCCAGGATACCCCTCAATTATAACACAGATCAAGCCTTTCTCCTTCAGACTCTCCCATGAAGAGGGTTGTTCCACTCAAAGCTTTGTCTTCTTTTAGGAGATAACTAAGGTCCCAAACCTTCTGCATTTCTTTTTGTGGCTGAGAAGTATTCCATTGTATATATGTACAAGAGCTTCTTTACCCATTCACTCATCAATGGACATCCAGGTTGCTTCCATGTTCTAGCTATTGTGTAGAGTGCTGCAATGAATATTGGAGTACAGGTGTCTCTTTTCATTTTGATTGCATCAGGGTATAAGTCTAATATTGGGATTGCTGGGTCAGATGGTGCTTCTATTCTTAGCTTTTTGAGGAATCTCTATACTGCCTTCCATAGTGGTTGTATCAATTTACATTCCCACCAACGATGCAAGAGTGTAAGAGATGTCTTTGCTGGAAGTAAAAATAAATAAATAAATTAACCTTCAAGCCCAAGCTTTGAGATTGTGCCCAAGGCAAATGGTGTTAAATCTATCCTTCCATAGTAAAACCCCTAGGGAATCACTAACATTGTGGGAAGTCCTGACTGATGGAACTTGCTGAAATATTGCTACTACTACTTTCATTGTTGATGACCAGATACTGTATATTCACCACATTATATAATATAATCAATCCTTAAAGGTCATATGTGTGTGTGTTTGTGGGGTCAATCTTTCAGTCATGTCTAACTCTCTTGGGACTCCATGGACTGTAATCTGCTTCTCTGCTTCTCTGTCCATGGAATTTTTCAGGCAAAAATACTCGAGCAGGGTGCTATTTATGATTCCAGAGGATCTTCCTGACCCAGGGATTGAACCCATGTCTCAAGTATTAACAGGCATATTCTTTACCACTGCGTCACCTGGAAAGCCCCTAATCTGTGTCATTTGACAAATAAAGAAATCAGGACTCAGAAACTTGAATAGCTTGCCTCCTACCAGACAGCTTGCTTGAATGAAGCTTTCAAACCAGGTCTGTCTGATAAGGCCTTCCACCTTGCTGCTCTAAGAAAAAGCTACTAACATTTCTAGGTGCCTGATGCTCCTTGGGCCAGCCCTGGATCCCCAGGATACCCCTCAATTATAACACAGATCAAGCCTTTCTCCTTCAGACTCTCCCATGAAGAGGGTTGTTCCACTCAAAGCTTTGTCTTCTTTTAGGAGATAACTAAGCAAAGCAGCAGTACTCCTATGGAGCCACACAAAATGTGGTGAGTTTGTCTTTGGCTTCTCCTGGTGAATGTCTTTACTTTCCTTCCAAAAACAATGGTTTTAACCATAATGCTGCTGAAGATCGAGATTTTAGGCATCTGAAAGAGAGAGATACATGGGGCACTTTAAGATGTTTCCCACATGGTCAATCAAGGATTTTTTGGTTGATGAGAAAGAGAAACTCAAACTTACCCTGATGTGAGAGTAAAGAAGATATACTAGCAAAATACCAGAACATCAGAGAGAGAGTGATGAATAGAGCACTTTAAGTGAACTACAGTTCATCTTACCACATAGTTAAATCTTCACAACATAATACTGAATGAAAATGGTAAGTTGAAGAAATATCTATGTAATTTGATAAAATTATAAAGTTAAAAAATATGTTAAAAACTTTAAGGATAGATACATAGGTAGTAAAATATATACTGTCAGGTATGGGCATGATGAGCCCTCAATTTACAACAAAGATTGTTGCTAGGCTGAGAGGAGAGATGAGAGTGTCTTAAATCTGTCTTTAATGTTTTCATTTTTAAAATATCTGAAGTATGGATGCTTAACAGATTTGATAGAACTACATTTCATCATATAATTCTCTGCTCATATCTATATGTTTAAAGTATCTCATAGCTTTCTTTAAAAGGAGAAACTACTGGCTTACACGATAGAAAGATCTGTGAGTAATTGGCTCCATCAGCTTGATCAGGAATTTTCTTTCTCCATATCTTGGTTCTGCTTTCTTCTTCGTTCCAGGTTCTCTTTTCTATTCAAGTTCTATTCAGGATGGGCTTCCAGTAACTGCACCCCCATGTCCTAATACTTCAGCATCTCTTGTAAAATGAATTTTTCTCTTTTTTAAATTTCAGTAAGAGTCCTAGCATTTCATTCCATTGAATTGTGTCTATCCATGAATTACATTACTTTGACTAGGAGAGTGAGCAGATTAGCGAGGTTTGGGTTGTGTGCCTTCTCTGAGAACTGGTGATATGGAGATTAGCTTTTCCCAAATGACATGAAGGGAGGTGTTTCATAAGGCTGGCCTTCCCTGGCAGTCAGTGGTAAAGAATCCACCTGCCAATGGAGGAGACTCAGGTTCAATCCCTGGGTTGTGAAGATCCCTGGGAGAAGGAAATGGAAACCCAATCCAGTAGTCTTGCCTCATGACATGAATCTCATGGACAGAGGAGCCTAGTGGGCTACAGCACTTTAAGATGTTTCCACATGGTCAATCAAGGATTTTTTGGTTGATGAGAAAGAGAAACTCAAACTTACCCTGATGTGAGAGTAAAGAAGATATACTAGCAAAATACCAGAACATCAGAGAGAGAGTGATGAATAGAGCACTTTAAGTGAACTACAGTTCATCTTACCACATAGTTAAATCTTCACAACATAATACTGAATGAAAATGGTAAGTTGAAGAAATATCTATGTAATTTGATAAAATTATAAAGTTAAAAAATATGTTAAAAACTTTAAGGATAGATACATAGGTAGTAAAATATATACTGTCAGGTATGGGCATGATGAGCCCTCAATTTACAACAAAGATTGTTGCTAGGCTGAGAGGAGAGATGAGAGTGTCTTAAATCTGTCTTTAATGTTTTCATTTTTAAAATATCTGAAGTATGGATGCTTAACAGATTTGATAGAACTACATTTCATCATATAATTCTCTGCTCATATCTATATGTTTAAAGTATCTCATAGCTTTCTTTAAAAGGAGAAACTACTGGCTTACACGATAGAAAGATCTGTGAGTAATTGGCTCCATCAGCTTGATCAGGAATTTTCTTTCTCCATATCTTGGTTCTGCTTTCTTCTTCGTTCCAGGTTCTCTTTTCTATTCAAGTTCTATTCAGGATGGGCTTCCAGTAACTGCACCCCCATGTCCTAATACTTCAGCATCTCTTGTAAAATGAATTTTTCTCTTTTGTAAATTTCAGTAAGAGTCCTAGAATTTCATTCCATTGAATTGTGTCTATCCATGAATTACATTACTTTGACTAGGAGAGTGAGCAGATTAGCGAGGTTTGGGTTGTGTGCCTTCTCTGAGAACTGGTGATATGGAGATTAGCTTTTCCCAAATGACATGAAGGGAGGTGTTTCATAAGGCTGGCCTTCCCTGGCAGTCAGTGGTAAAGAATCCACCTGCCAATGGAGGAGACTCAGGTTCAATCCCTGGGTTGTGAAGATCCCTGGGAGAAGGAAATGGAAACCCAATCCAGTAGTCTTGCCTCATGACATGAATCTCATGGACAGAGGAGCCTAGTGGGCTACAGTCCATGGGGTTGCGAAAGAGTCAGACTTGACTTGGTGACTAAACAACAGCAACTTTCCCAGGAAATTACCTGAGGAAATTAGGAGAGTGCTAACAAGAAGAAACAGTAGTTTGGGGGTGATAAGGAACAGCAGATATCTACCACAATAAGCCATACCACAAAGAATTCCTGTATGCATGCTATTAATATATCTATGATAATCTTAGAACAATGTGTTGTCCTCCTTCATCTCTAAGTGAAAGTGACTTATAGGAAAATATAAATCAGTCTCATGCAGGAATATATTTACATGTGCAAACTCACAGATGAAGTATCAGAAAATATAATGGAATAGTATATAAAAGAATAATTTACCAAAATCAGTCAAGATTTGTCTTGGCATAGAATAATATAACAAAATCCATTGTTATATTTATTAGTCATAAGTAATAACAAACAATTGGTTTAAGTGTATGGATAGTCTTATTAAAATTGTTGTTGTTTAGTCGCTAAATCGTGTCCAACTCTTTGTAACCCCATGGACATAGTCTGCCAGGCTCCTCTGACCATGGCATTTCTCCAGGCAAGAATACTGGAGCTGGTTGCCATTTCTTTCACTAGGGGATCTTCCCAACTCAGGGATCAAACCTGCATCTCCTTCATAGGTGGATTCTTTATCACTGGGCCACCAGGAAAGCCCCTGATTAAAATTAGGAACTAGAAAAAAGTAACATACATTATTATTGTTATTGTTTAATGTTTTTTTCTGAAATGCTAGTCAGTGCACTAAGGCACAAAGCAGATATAAAAGTATTATACATAGAAGAGGGGAGAATCCTTCTGGCAAAAAAAAAGGCCAAAATTAACACAAGTGGACAGATACAATCCAGTTTATCAACAAGGAGAACTTCATCTAAAGGACAAGGACACAAGCTTGCTTTAGAACAAGGACAGTGGGAGTACAGATACAGAGCCATGTTGTTCTCAGAATTATCTCAGAACCTGAGAGAAAGAAGAACAAGACCCAGCCCCCGGGAAATCAGACTGGCAGGGATGAAGCAGGAAGCAGGTTTCAGCCAGCTGGCTAGATAGCCAGAAGACACTGACACCCTAGCATTTAGAGTGGGAAAGGGCTGAGCCCTCAGGAGCTCCAGATTGGGGACAGTCAGGTCAGGGCCCCGTCTTGCCATGTTCTGTATATGTCAGTGCCTCTGATGTACTGGAACCACAGGCATACCTAACATAAGCACACTCAGGTGACAGCAAAGGGCAAGAGGTTTTGATGTGGTGCTGGGCTGGCAGCCTAGCCTTAAATGGATGCTCCTTTGATAATACAACTGGGTTGGGGAGTTTTATTCTCACGGGACAAGTTCAGACAATGTCCTCCATGTGTATCAAAGATGTGAATTGCATATTATAAAATTGATAAATATGTTTTAAATATATTCATGAAAGACATTCTGTTGAAGTGTGAGCTTTTGACAAGGATGGTTCTCATGTTACTCAATAGCACTAGCCCTGTGAAGAGAATCCATTGTTATATTTATTAGTCATAAGTAATAACAAACAATTGGTTTAAGTGTATGGATAGTCTTATTAAAATTGTTGTTGTTTAGTCGCTAAATCGTGTCCAACTCTTTGTAACCCCATGGACATAGTCTGCCAGGCTCCTCTGACCATGGCATTTCTCCAGGCAAGAATACTGGAGCTGGTTGCCATTTCTTTCACTAGGGGATCTTCCCAACTCAGGGATCAAACCTGCATCTCCTTCATAGGTGGATTCTTTATCACTGGGCCACCAGGAAAGCCCCTGATTAAAATTAGGAACTAGAAAAAAGTAACATACATTATTATTGTTATTGTTTAATGTTTTTTTCTGAAATGCTAGTCAGTGCACTAAGGCACAAAGCAGATATAAAAGTATTATACATAGAAGAGGGGAGAATCCTTCTGGCAAAAAAAAAGGCCAAAATTAACACAAGTGGACAGATACAATCCAGTTTATCAACAAGGAGAACTTCATCTAAAGGACAAGGACACAAGCTTGCTTTAGAACAAGGACAGTGGGAGTACAGATACAGAGCCATGTTGTTCTCAGAATTATCTCAGAACCTGAGAGAAAGAAGAACAAGACCCAGCCCCCGGGAAATCAGACTGGCAGGGATGAAGCAGGAAGCAGGTTTCAGCCAGCTGGCTAGATAGCCAGAAGACACTGACACCCTAGCATTTAGAGTGGGAAAGGGCTGAGCCCTCAGGAGCTCCAGATTGGGGACAGTCAGGTCAGGGCCCCGTCTTGCCATGTTCTGTATATGTCAGTGCCTCTGATGTACTGGAACCACAGGCATACCTAACATAAGCACACTCAGGTGACAGCAAAGGGCAAGAGGTTTTGATGTGGTGCTGGGCTGGCAGCCTAGCCTTAAATGGATGCTCCTTTGATAATACAACTGGGTTGGGGAGTTTTATTCTCACGGGACAAGTTCAGACAATGTCCTCCATGTGTATCAAAGATGTGAATTGCATATTATAAAATTGATAAATATGTTTTAAATATATTCATGAAAGACATTCTGTTGAAGTGTGAGCTTTTGACAAGGATGGTTCTCATGTTACTCAATAGCACTAGCCCTGTGAAGAGAATAGAGAGCCGGAAGTTCCAAACCCCAAAGGTCAAAAGATCCAGTTTCAGGTAGGAGGGAATAAGTATGTTCTACCTTTTCCTATGCACTGAATGAAGTTATAAAACCTGAACTGTATATTTGGACTCTGAAAAGTAAAGTTTCTAGGTGGTGCAGTGGTAAAGAATCCACTTGCCAGTGCAAGAGATGCAAGAGACCAGGTTTGATCCCTGGGTCAGAAAGATGCCCTGGAGTAGGAAATGGCAACCTGTTCCAGTATTCATGCTTTGAAAATTCCATGGACAGAAGAGCCTGGCAGGCTACAGTCCATGGGATCGCAAAGAGTCAGATAACACACACACCATATGAGGTAAATTCTTTCCTGGACTTAATTTCTTCCCCTTCTCCTCGGATGAGAAGCAATAGCAACAGAAATGGGTTCAGAGTTGGAAACCATAACCTGAGTTTGGTCAATTGACCCTACAGCGTGGGTGTGGCTGAGCATCTGGAATACAGCCATCTGTCCCCCCCTCAACCCTACTCTCCTATTACCTAGGTTTCTTTGAACTATTAAGTAGGAAGAAATGAACTTCTTTCTAATTTGAACTACTCTATTCCGAGATCTCTTTATTACCGCAGCTTAGCCTGTACTCCAACTTACACACTGTTAACATGATCAGTGGATTCTTCAAGGGGCAGGTGCTTTGTTATGTTGTGGTCTTCAGTTCAGTTACCAAGATTAATAAGATGCTGAATTGGAAGGACCCTAAGACAGAGTTTACTGAGAGTTGCTTGTTCTTTTGAGGCTAGGCTTAAGGACTGAAAAGCACAGTCTTGTGGCAGTAAACCATTTTAATACCTGGGAAACAAAAAACAACGATGGCCATCCCTTAGTGTTGATAAGATCCTTCCTTAATCTGTCTCTTTTCTTCACCTAGGCTAGCTCTCTGATCTACTCTGCATGTGACCATTTCAGTGTTCTGCTTGCTCCTGTCCATTCATGTGATTTGTCAGTGCCTTTGTCATTTTCTCTTTTATTTCTTTGGCTTTGCCTTGACTCTCCTTTTTTTTTTTGGCCACTTCTATTGGTCTTTCACTTATCCATTTTCATCCACCCATGTTCATCTATCTTTCTCATCACAGAGCATCGGCTATGGGCATATGCGTTCTAGAGCTCTGGCTTGGTAGTTGGACACATAGGTCCAGTCGCTCTGCGGCACGTGGGATCTTCCCAGGCCGGGGATCGAACCAGCGCCCCTTGCACTGCAAGGTGGTGTCCTTATCCACTGGACCACCAGGGAAGCCCAGACTCTCCTAATACAGTGTTTATGTAGACCGTCCTTTTATTAATTAACTTCTTGGCTTGATATTGGGAAATTTTTTTCATCAGAAACTATAAATACTCTTTCTTGTGAGTCCCAACCTGAAGCCATCCAGGAGCCCAAAGAGGTGTCTCATTAGAACAAAAGATGTTCCTATCAGTCTCACTACTCAGGAATTTTAGGAACTCTGTGTCAGGAACTGTGGGCAGAGACCAAGCATATATTTCTTATTATGTCATCCCAAGCCTTTACTTGTAAATGAGGATCCTTGTCAGGTAGACTAAAAGTGACTCATCAGTAGCTATGGGTGTGGCTGAGCATCTGGAATACAGCCATCTGTCCCCCCCTCAACCCTACTCTCCTATTACCTAGGTTTCTTTGAACTATTAAGTAGGAAGAAATGAACTTCTTTCTAATTTGAACTACTCTATTCCGAGATCTCTTTATTACCGCAGCTTAGCCTGTACTCCAACTTACACACTGTTAACATGATCAGTGGATTCTTCAAGGGGCAGGTGCTTTGTTATGTTGTGGTCTTCAGTTCAGTTACCAAGATTAATAAGATGCTGAATTGGAAGGACCCTAAGACAGAGTTTACTGAGAGTTGCTTGTTCTTTTGAGGCTAGGCTTAAGGACTGAAAAGCACAGTCTTGTGGCAGTAAACCATTTTAATACCTGGGAAACAAAAAACAACGATGGCCATCCCTTAGTGTTGATAAGATCCTTCCTTAATCTGTCTCTTTTCTTCACCTAGGCTAGCTCTCTGATCTACTCTGCATGTGACCATTTCAGTGTTCTGCTTGCTCCTGTCCATTCATGTGATTTGTCAGTGCCTTTGTCATTTTCTCTTTTATTTCTTTGGCTTTGCCTTGACTCTCCTTTTTTTTTTTGGCCACTTCTATTGGTCTTTCACTTATCCATTTTCATCCACCCATGTTCATCTATCTTTCTCATCACAGAGCATCGGCTATGGGCATATGCGTTCTAGAGCTCTGGCTTGGTAGTTGGACACATAGGTCCAGTCGCTCTGCGGCACGTGGGATCTTCCCAGGCCGGGGATCGAACCAGCGCCCCTTGCACTGCAAGGTGGTGTCCTTATCCACTGGACCACCAGGGAAGCCCAGACTCTCCTAATACAGTGTTTATGTAGACCGTCCTTTTATTAATTAACTTCTTGGCTTGATATTGGGAAATTTTTTTCATCAGAAACTATAAATACTCTTTCTTGTGAGTCCCAACCTGAAGCCATCCAGGAGCCCAAAGAGGTGTCTCATTAGAACAAAAGATGTTCCTATCAGTCTCACTACTCAGGAATTTTAGGAACTCTGTGTCAGGAACTGTGGGCAGAGACCAAGCATATATTTCTTATTATGTCATCCCAAGCCTTTACTTGTAAATGAGGATCCTTGTCAGGTAGACTAAGTGACTCATCAGTAGCTACCAAGTCAATATGTAGCAAAACCAGGACTAGAATTGAAGTATCTTCATAGGACAAGAGATGTGCCACTCTGTAATTTTTGCTTCCAGGTGTATTTAAGCCAGGTTTATTTCTATTTTAGATTCTCATACTACATTGATTAAAAGTCATAATTAATTTTACATTAAAAAAAACACAAACCTCTAACACTATATTCTCTGTTGAAGTACTTTGCTAGCTTATTTGTTGCTGGCTTTGGTCATCTAAATTCTTAGCCATGTGCATCATGGTCATCGTCTTATTATTCAATCTAAATTTTAACTATTCACTTAGTATGACTTCAAGGAAATCTACTTCCTACCTTGAAATGTCATCCGTCTCTTCTCCTTGTGTTCAAGTATCAGACAGCTCACACAGGATTTTGAACTGAAAATATTATCCACATGAAATATCCAAGTTCTAGTCAGTGGTAAAAAGTAACATAATGCAAGTATTTGACTAGCACAAAACTCATATCCATTTAATCAGTGTTCTCCAAAGTTAAATTCTCTTCCTTCTGACTTGGTGGTGGTTAAAAGATGAAACTAGAAAATAACCTGATGAGTTAGGACTCCCCTTCCTATCACTGGGCACTGGTGGTTGGGGAAATAAACTCTTCCAGTTTAGCTCAAGTGTGCATGGTTATGATGTTAACAGGAGCAATGGGAGAATATTAGGGCCGCTGCATTCAGCTCCCATCTCCCAGCCTTACAATTCAGGAAAACCACTTCAACTGTGTGTGGCTCTATCTCACTAATTGTAAAGTAGGAATATTAGGTGTTCAGTCCTCAGTGAAGATGTAAAGAGACTGGCTGTATCAGTCAGGGTCCCAGCCAGAAACAGTCCAGTTCAGGTGCTTCAAGACTTTGTCATTAAGGGGCTATTTACAGCACTGTGGTCGATATGGGAAATTTTTCATCAGAAACTATAAATACTCTTTCTTGTGAGTCCCAACCTGAAGCCATCCAGGAGCCCAAAGAGGTGTCTCATTAGAACAAAAGATGTTCCTATCAGTCTCACTACTCAGGAATTTTAGGAACTCTGTGTCAGGAACTGTGGGCAGAGACCAAGCATATATTTCTTATTATGTCATCCCAAGCCTTTACTTGTAAATGAGGATCCTTGTCAGGTAGACTAAGTGACTCATCAGTAGCTACCAAGTCAATATGTAGCAAAACCAGGACTAGAATTGAAGTATCTTCATAGGACAAGAGATGTGCCACTCTGTAATTTTTGCTTCCAGGTGTATTTAAGCCAGGTTTATTTCTATTTTAGATTCTCATACTACATTGATTAAAAAGTCATAATTAATTTTACATTAAAAAAAACACAAACCTCTAACACTATATTCTCTGTTGAAGTACTTTGCTAGCTTATTTGTTGCTGGCTTTGGTCATCTAAATTCTTAGCCATGTGCATCATGGTCATCGTCTTATTATTCAATCTAAATTTTAACTATTCACTTAGTATGACTTCAAGGAAATCTACTTCCTACCTTGAAATGTCATCCGTCTCTTCTCCTTGTGTTCAAGTATCAGACAGCTCACACAGGATTTTGAACTGAAAATATTATCCACATGAAATATCCAAGTTCTAGTCAGTGGTAAAAAGTAACATAATGCAAGTATTTGACTAGCACAAAACTCATATCCATTTAATCAGTGTTCTCCAAAGTTAAATTCTCTTCCTTCTGACTTGGTGGTGGTTAAAAGATGAAACTAGAAAATAACCTGATGAGTTAGGACTCCCCTTCCTATCACTGGGCACTGGTGGTTGGGGAAATAAACTCTTCCAGTTTAGCTCAAGTGTGCATGGTTATGATGTTAACAGGAGCAATGGGAGAATATTAGGGCCGCTGCATTCAGCTCCCATCTCCCAGCCTTACAATTCAGGGAAAACCACTTCAACTGTGTGTGGCTCTATCTCACTAATTGTAAAGTAGGAATATTAGGTGTTCAGTCCTCAGTGAAGATGTAAAGAGACTGGCTGTATCAGTCAGGGTCCCAGCCAGAAACAGTCCAGTTCAGGTGCTTCAAGACTTTGTCATTAAGGGGCTATTTACAGCACTGTGGTCAAGTTAGGGCAAACAGCAAAAGGGGGAACTCAGAGATGAACATAGCAGGAAGTCTTTTCCACTCTAGATCAGAAGAGGAAGATGCAGAAATAGTGCTCCCAGAGCCCAGAGAGAGCGGGGGCCGTGGTGGGAGCCACAGAGGACAAACAGGTGATCTAGACTCAGGAACTCAGTTGCTTCCTGTGGACTATGAATTCTATTTTTTTTCATTAATACAGATGTCTATTTTATTTTAAAAGTTACAGACGGGTGGACTGCAGGGTCGTCTTACAAAATGACAAGAACGAAATCTATTGGAAAAATTTTACTTTTACAAATCTTTATAAGTCATTGTTCAATGTTTGCACTTGTTATTCAAAATGTTTTAACTTTCACTGATAAAGTTACAGTACATTAGATCCAGGATAATAGGCTACATGATTTTATTTGCAGAGCCCTACTGCAGTGATTTGAACAACTCCTAAACAGATGCCATAGTAAAGACAAGACATATATTGCATTTATTTTATTATCCTAATAAGCAACTTGACATTCAATCTATTGAGGAAGCTAAATAACTTTTGGTCCCTTTTCTTAAAATGTGCTGGAGAAATCATCTTTAAATCACTTTCCCCTGATTCCTATGATCCTAAGTGAATTCAAGTTAAACCTGCTGCTGAGGTCAGGACAGAGTGAGAATGAGAACTAGCCATAGGAAAGAAACACTGTATTAAAAAAAAATCCATCTGAAGAAAATTTAAATCATCATGAATTATTTGATTCCTTCATAATTTCACATTTGTAGGTTGCAGGCTTAAAGTTTTCACTGCATCCAGTTGGACAACACCCCAATCTCACAGGATACTGGCATCCTGCTGGTACCACAATGGAGCCTGCACTAGGCCATCCCACTGTCGGTCCAGCTGCTTCTGGGTGGTGGGCTATGGTGGTCACACCAGTGAAGTCCAAGAGCGTGCACGAGCACACCTTTTGCTGTAAAAATGAATTCTTGGGTAGGAAGTGATGTCATGTGTGTTATAGCAGAGGGTGAAGTGTAGAATTACAGCACAATGCCCTCTTTTCAGTCTGAGCTATACTGTCCCGCGGGCCTTGAAATGGCACTGTTTGTGTCAAACAACAAAGCCTCATCATACGCCAGCTTTTGATCCTGACCTCTCTGATCCTAGCGCTGAAATCCCACACTAGGCTCCAAAAGGGCAGGCCAGTTATCCCTTCCTGCGGATTTCCCAGCCACTCATCTCTCCCAAGGCCCCAGGACCTTATCAAAATAACTAACAAAGGAATAATCTCCTCCTCAACTGCAAATTGAAATTTCTGTGCACAACAGTGGAGGAAGGAGATACCTGGAAGGTAGGGTGTTGTTCTGAAACCTCTGCACAACCAGGGCAAATGGAGCTTGGGGTTGGCGGGTGGGGGGTGGGGAGCAGCGGAGAGGAATGCTGCAGGACTCTCCTCACCAGCAGCACCTGAACTGAAGCCACAAAGGCCTCACACACTTGGACTTGAGCAGCCTTGTACAAGCCATGAGTCACAATGCTCATGTTGCCACCTGTTCAGAGCATATGAATTCTGCAAGCAGTATTTCTAGTCTTCTCTTCCCTGATGCTGAAAGAAACAGCAAAAAGTAGCAGAAGAGTCAATGGTCCAAATTTGATCCTTCTTTTCCTTGCTGTCTTGTTGCTTTCTGGACATGCTACTGCTGTGGGCATGCTGCCAACAGCAGACTTAGGATGCCCTCTGATCACATCTCCAAGCTATGTCTTAAGTATAGTCCCTTCCTCCATACTGACTTGCTCACAGCTCATCCCAAACTTTAGGTCTTAAAATGTTCCCTTATGAATATGGGCTTCCCTGCTGGCTCAGACAGTGACAAATCTGCCTGCAATGCAGGCAGTCCCTTTGATGGACCATTATTAGTAGGTTATATTTTTTGAATATGGAAGAAAGCATTAATGCTAGAAGATGGATCCATAAGGAAAAGGACAATAAGGTATGGCTGAAGCCTGAGAAAGAATAACTTTTTTTTTTTTTTTACCCCAAGGATTTAAGGATAATGATTCATGTGAGAAACCAAGATTGTTGGTTAGGAACGTCATCTTTCTGATTATTCTGTTTGGATATCTTGTTATCTGGCCTGAATTTCAGATACACAGCTCTTAAAACATGATTCCTGAAAAAATTTTCCTCCAAAGTGAATCTTCCCTTAAAATTCCAAATGGCTGAAATGTGACTCATTTCCCTCACCATTTCTGTCATAAGCTTGCCTTCTAATTGGTGCGTGCATGTATGCTATGTCACTTCAGTTGTGTCCAAGTCTTTGTGACCCCATGGATTGTAGCCCACTAGGCTCATCTGTCCATTGGGGATTCTCCAGGCAAGAATACTTGAGTGGGTTGCCATGGCCTCCTCGAGGGGATCTTCCCAACCCAGGGATCAAACCCAGGTCTCCCACATTGCAGATGGATTTTTTATCATCTGAGCCACCAGGGAAGCCTGTTTGTTTATCTACATCCCTCCATTTTCAGTCCCCATACCTCTTCATCACCACATTTAGGTCTTCCCCTCATTTCCCATAAGGTTTCTGTCTGTGGACTAAAAAAAATGTGCACAACCTAAAAGTTGACAACTGGATTTTATTAAGCCAGGGGTAAGCCCCTAATGCTGGGAAAGATTGAGGACACAAGGAGGAGAGGGCATCACAGGATGAGACGGCTGGATGGCATCGCCAATGTAATGGGCGTGAACTTGGACAAATTCTGGGAGATGGTGAGGGACAGGGAGGCCTAGCATGCTGCAGTTCATGAGGTTGCAACGAGTTGGACATGGCTGCATGACTAAACACACACACATAAGCCAGGGATACAGCCTCTTAGGATCACAACAAACTGTGGGAAATTCTGAAAGAGATGGGAATACCAGACCACTTTACCTGTCTCCTGTGAAACCTGTATGCAGGACAAGAAGCAACAATTAGAACCATACATGGAACAACAGACTGGTTCCAAACTGGGAAAGGAACACATTAAGGCTGTGTATTGTCACCCTGCTTATTTAACTTATATGCAGAGTGCGTCATGCATAGTGCTGGGCTGGAAGAAGTGCAAGCTGGAATCAAGACTGCTGGAAGAAATATCAATGATCTCAGGTATTCAGATGACACCGCTCTTAGAGCAGAAAGCAAAGAGGAACTAAGGCATCTCTTGATGAAGGTGAAAGAGGAGAGTGAAAAGCTGGCTGAGCAACTGAACTGATACACAGCTCTTAAAACATGATTCCTGAAAAAATTTTCCTCCAAAGTGAATCTTCCCTTAAAATTCCAAATGGCTGAAATGTGACTCATTTCCCTCACCATTTCTGTCATAAGCTTGCCTTCTAATTGGTGCGTGCATGTATGCTATGTCACTTCAGTTGTGTCCAAGTCTTTGTGACCCCATGGATTGTAGCCCACTAGGCTCATCTGTCCATTGGGGATTCTCCAGGCAAGAATACTTGAGTGGGTTGCCATGGCCTCCTCGAGGGGATCTTCCCAACCCAGGGATCAAACCCAGGTCTCCCACATTGCAGATGGATTTTTTATCATCTGAGCCACCAGGGAAGCCTGTTTGTTTATCTACATCCCTCCATTTTCAGTCCCCATACCTCTTCATCACCACATTTAGGTCTTCCCCTCATTTCCCATAAGGTTTCTGTCTGTGGACTAAAAACAATGTGCACAACCTAAAAGTTGACAACTGGATTTTATTAAGCCAGGGGTAAGCCCCTAATGCTGGGAAAGATTGAGGACACAAGGAGGAGAGGGCATCACAGGATGAGACGGCTGGATGGCATCGCCAATGTAATGGGCGTGAACTTGGACAAATTCTGGGAGATGGTGAGGGACAGGGAGGCCTAGCATGCTGCAGTTCATGAGGTTGCAACGAGTTGGACATGGCTGCATGACTAAACACACACACATAAGCCAGGGATACAGCCTCTTAGGATCACAACAAACTGTGGGAAATTCTGAAAGAGATGGGAATACCAGACCACTTTACCTGTCTCCTGTGAAACCTGTATGCAGGACAAGAAGCAACAATTAGAACCATACATGGAACAACAGACTGGTTCCAAACTGGGAAAGGAACACATTAAGGCTGTATATTGTCACCCTGCTTATTTAACTTATATGCAGAGTACATCACACAAATTGCTGGTCTGGATGAAGTGCAAGCTGGAATCAAGACTGCTGGAAGAAATATCAATGATCTCAGGTATTCAGATGACACCGCTCTTATAGCAGAAAGCAAAGAGGAACTAAAGCATCTCTTGATGAAGGTGAAAGAGGAGAGTGAAAAAGCTGGCTGAGCAACTGAACTGAATTGATGCGGTAGTTGAGACTTCTCTGGTGGCTCAGACCTGCAATGGGGGAGACCTGGGTTCAAGTGGGTTGGGAAGATCCCTTGGAGAAGGGAAAGGCTACCCACTCCAGTATTCTTGCCTGGAGAATTCCATGGCCCCTCCAAGGGGTCACAAAGAGTCAGACATGACTAAGCGACTTTCACATAGGGTTAGGTTCAGTTCAGTTGCTCAGTCATGTCTAACTATGGGTTGCAGCACACCAGGATTTCCTGTACATCACCATCTCCCAGAGCTTGTTCAAACCCATGTCCATTGACTCAGTGATGCTGTCCAACCATCTCGTTCTCTGTCATCCCCTTCTATTTTTCCCAGCGTCAGGGTCTTCTCCAATGAGTCATCTCTTTGCATCAGGTGGCCAAAGTATTGGAGTTTCAGCTTCAGCATCAGCACTTCCAATGAATATTCAAGATTTATTTTCTTTAGGATTGACTGGTTTTGTCTCCTTGCAGTCCAAGAGACTGTCAAGAGTCTTCTCCAACACTACAGTTCGAAGGCACCAATTCTTTGGTGCTCAACCTTCTTTATGGTCCAAACCTCACATCCATACATGACTACTGGGTAAACTATAGCTTTGACTATATGGACTTTTATTTGCAAAGTGTTGCCTCTGCTTTTTAATATGCTGTTTAGGTTGGTCATAGCTTTTCTTCCAAGGAGTGTCTTTTAATTTCATGGTTGCAGTCTCCATTAACATGTTTTAGCAAACCCCTCTAGGATCACAATGAACTGTGGTAAATTCTGAAAAAGATGGGAATACCAGACCACTTTACCTGTCTCCTGTGAAACCTGTATGTAGGACAAGAAGCAAAGTTAGAACCATACATGGAACAACAGACTGGTTCCAAACTGGGAAAGGAACACATTAAGGCTGTATATTGTCACCCTGCTTATTTAACTTATATGCAGAGTACATCACACAAATTGCTGGTCTGGATGAAGTGCAAGCTGGAATCAAGACTGCTGGAAGAAATATCAATGATCTCAGGTATTCAGATGACACCGCTCTTATAGCAGAAAGCAAAGAGGAACTAAAGCATCTCTTGATGAAGGTGAAAGAGGAGAGTGAAAAAGCTGGCTGAGCAACTGAACTGAATTGATGCGGTAGTTGAGACTTCTCTGGTGGCTCAGACCTGCAATGGGGGAGACCTGGGTTCAAGTGGGTTGGGAAGATCCCTTGGAGAAGGGAAAGGCTACCCACTCCAGTATTCTTGCCTGGAGAATTCCATGGCCCTCAAGGGTCACAAAGAGTCAGACATGACTAAGCGACTTTCACATAGGGTTAGGTTCAGTTCAGTTGCTCAGTCATGTCTAACTATGGGTTGCAGCACACCAGGATTTCCTGTACATCACCATCTCCCAGAGCTTGTTCAAACCCATGTCCATTGACTCAGTGATGCTGTCCAACCATCTCGTTCTCTGTCATCCCCTTCTATTTTTCCCAGCGTCAGGGTCTTCTCCAATGAGTCATCTCTTTGCATCAGGTGGCCAAAGTATTGGAGTTTCAGCTTCAGCATCAGCACTTCCAATGAATATTCAAGATTTATTTTCTTTAGGATTGACTGGTTTTGTCTCCTTGCAGTCCAAGAGACTGTCAAGAGTCTTCTCCAACACTACAGTTCGAAGGCACCAATTCTTTGGTGCTCAACCTTCTTTATGGTCCAAACCTCACATCCATACATGACTACTGGGTAAACTATAGCTTTGACTATATGGACTTTTATTTGCAAAGTGTTGCCTCTGCTTTTGAATATGCTGTCTAGGTTTGTCATAGCTTTTCTTCCAAGGAGTGAGCATCTTTTAATTTCATGGCTGCAGTCTCCATTAACAGTGATTTTTGGAACCCAAGAAAATAAAGTCAGTCACTGTTTCCATTATTTGCCCATCTATTTGCTCGGAAGTGATGGGACTGGATGCCATGATCTTAGTTTTTTTGAATGTTGAATTTTTTTTTTTAAGAGTCTTTTTTGGGGGGGGGGAGGGGCTTTGTTCAGTTTCATCCATCTTTGTTTACTTTGGCCCCCGTGGGCCTCCCATCGCGGTGGCCTGTGTTGTCGCAGAGCACCGGCTCTGGGCGCATGCGCTCCAGAGCTCCGGCTTGGTAACAGGACACATGGGTCCAGCCGTTCCGCGGCACGTGGGATCTTCCCAGGCCAGGGCTCGAACCGGCGCCGCTTGCACTGCAAGGCGGTGTCCTTACCCACTAGACCACCAGGGAAGCCCTGAATGTTGAATTTTAAGCCAGCTTTTTCACTCTCCTCTTTCACCTTCATCAAGAGGTTCACATATTTAGTTGGGACCTAAATTCAGATAATCTGCCTTCACGCACAAGACTGCAGTGCAGCTGTTTTGAGCAGCTCTTGCACCAAAAAAGAGCACTACACCCCTCCGACTCACACCTCTTCCAAGTAGGCGCACCACGGACGTACGGTTTTGTTAACGTTGGGCAGAATGGGAGAAGCTGGTGAAATCCCAACAGACTTTCTTCCTCTGCGCTTGCGCAAGGAAGACGTGCCCTCCCCGGAAGGACGCCTGGGACTCCGGGTTTACGCAGACGCAGAGCTCTAACTCCAGGCGGAACTGGGGCGTCCCGGGCTGCTGCAACCAAACACCGGGTGTAAGAGGAAGGTGGCGCCGGCGGGGCGGGGCGCATGCGCGGCAGCTGCCCTGGGGAAAGGCTGAGAGGCGGACCCGGCGGCCAGCTGCTCGCGGAGCGGCAGGGTCAGGATGGACGAGGACGTGCTGACCACCCTGAAGATCCTCATCATCGGCGAGGGTGGAGTCAGGATTTGGGGCGAGGCTGGACCACGTCACATCCATACATGACTACTGGGTAAACTATAGCTTTGACTATATGGATTTTTTGTTGCCTCTGCTTTTGAATATGCTGTCTAGGTTTGTCATAGCTTTTCTTCCAAGGAGTGAGCATCTTTTAATTTCATGGCTGCAGTCTCCATTAACAGTGATTTTTGGAACCCAAGAAAATAAAGTCAGTCACTGTTTCCATTATTTGCCCATCTATTTGCTCGGAAGTGATGGGACTGGATGCCATGATCTTAGTTTTTTTGAATGTTGAATTTTTTTTTTTAAGAGTCTTTTTTGGGGGGGGGGAGGGGCTTTGTTCAGTTTCATCCATCTTTGTTTACTTTGGCCCACGTGGGCCTCCCATCGCGGTGGCCTGTGTTGTCGCAGAGCACCGGCTCTGGGCGCATGCGCTCCAGAGCTCCGGCTTGGTAACAGGACACATGGGTCCAGCCGTTCCGCGGCACGTGGGATCTTCCCAGGCCAGGGCTCGAACCGGCGCCGCTTGCACTGCAAGGCGGTGTCCTTACCCACTAGACCACCAGGGAAGCCCTGAATGTTGAATTTTAAGCCAGCTTTTTCACTCTCCTCTTTCACCTTCATCAAGAGGTTCACATATTTAGTTGGGACCTAAATTCAGATAATCTGCCTTCACGCACAAGACTGCAGTGCAGCTGTTTTGAGCAGCTCTTGCACCAAAAAAGAGCACTACACCCCTCCGACTCACACCTCTTCCAAGTAGGCGCACCACGGACGTACGGTTTTGTTAACGTTGGGCAGAATGGGAGAAGCTGGTGAAATCCCAACAGACTTTCTTCCTCTGCGCTTGCGCAAGGAAGACGTGCCCTCCCCGGAAGGACGCCTGGGACTCCGGGTTTACGCAGACGCAGAGCTCTAACTCCAGGCGGAACTGGGGCGTCCCGGGCTGCTGCAACCAAACACCGGGTGTAAGAGGAAGGTGGCGCCGGCGGGGCGGGGCGCATGCGCGGCAGCTGCCCCTGGGGAAAGGCTGAGAGGCGGACCCGGCGGCCAGCTGCTCGCGGAGCGGAGCGGGGTCAGGATGGACGAGGACGTGCTGACCACCCTGAAGATCCTCATCATCGGCGAGAGTGGCGTGGGCAAGTCCAGGTGAGATGGGTCTGCGGGCCGTGACGAGGGTGGCTAGGCTCTTTCCGCCTCGGTGGCGACTGTCTCCTGGGCCGCGGCGGGAACGGTAAACGGCGACGGCCGGTCGCGGGCCGGGCTGAGGCTTGCTCGGCTCGCGGCCCTGCGGCCTCCCCGCCGCGCGGCCCCGCGGCCCCTCGGCCGCGCGGCCTCTGCCCCGCCTGGCTTCCTGGATCGCCTCCTCTCCTGTCGCACCAGGAGAAAAGCCATTCCAGGGCCGCCCCTTGGGCGCCCGGGGCTCTGCGGAGGCGCCTAGGGCGTGGCGGGCGGGTTGGGACCCGAGTCCGCGGAGGGCGAGGCCTCTCTTCCCAGGGATCAGGCTGCCTGTCACCTGCGAGCGGAGAGCTGTGCCTTTACTGCCGTGGGATTTCAGTCGGACTCTCTCTAAATACGTAAAGTTCTGCACAGGAAGTTTCTTGACGCCATCGGTCACGTTCCTGGCCTGTTTCGGTGTACTCCATAGCCAATTCTTTTTTTTTTTTTTTGTAATGAGTCAGCTGTCAAAGAACTCATTCGTCTTATGAGTGCTTAAATAATTCACTTTGGTCTAAGATGCAGACGCTTAAGCTATGGGCCACTTTTGAAAATCCAGTGTAATTGTCACTAGTCGCTCTGCCACGTCATACAAAGGTAAAAGAACACTCTAGTATGTGTCTTGCCGCGTTTGGGAGGGGAAAAAAGGTTGACTGTAGTTAGGCTTGAGTATAAGGGAAGACGTGGAGCCCGATGGCTGTCGCAAGAGAACTGTGATTTCACCCGTTTAGAAATTCAAAGCTTTTTTTTGCCAGTTAGGTCGTGCCCTCCCGGAAGGACGCCTGGGACTCCGGTTTACAGCAGAGCTCTAACTCCAGGCGGAACTGGGGCGTCCCGGGCTGCTGCAACCAAACACCGGGTGTAAGAGGAAGGTGGCGCCGGCGGGGCGGGGCGCATGCGCGGCAGCTGCCCCTGGGGAAAGGCTGAGAGGCGGACCCGGCGGCCAGCTGCTCGCGGAGCGGAGCGGGGTCAGGATGGACGAGGACGTGCTGACCACCCTGAAGATCCTCATCATCGGCGAGAGTGGCGTGGGCAAGTCCAGGTGAGATGGGTCTGCGGGCCGTGACGAGGGTGGCTAGGCTCTTTCCGCCTCGGTGGCGACTGTCTCCTGGGCCGCGGCGGGAACGGTAAACGGCGACGGCCGGTCGCGGGCCGGGCTGAGGCTTGCTCGGCTCGCGGCCCTGCGGCCTCCCCGCCGCGCGGCCCCGCGGCCCCTCGGCCGCGCGGCCTCTGCCCCGCCTGGCTTCCTGGATCGCCTCCTCTCCTGTCGCACCAGGAGAAAAGCCATTCCAGGGCCGCCCCTTGGGCGCCCGGGGCTCTGCGGAGGCGCCTAGGGCGTGGCGGGCGGGTTGGGACCCGAGTCCGCGGAGGGCGAGGCCTCTCTTCCCAGGGATCAGGCTGCCTGTCACCTGCGAGCGGAGAGCTGTGCCTTTACTGCCGTGGGATTTCAGTCGGACTCTCTCTAAATACGTAAAGTTCTGCACAGGAAGTTTCTTGACGCCATCGGTCACGTTCCTGGCCTGTTTCGGTGTACTCCATAGCCAATTCTTTTTTTTTTTTTTTGTAATGAGTCAGCTGTCAAAGAACTCATTCGTCTTATGAGTGCTTAAATAATTCACTTTGGTCTAAGATGCAGACGCTTAAGCTATGGGCCACTTTTGAAAATCCAGTGTAATTGTCACTAGTCGCTCTGCCACGTCATACAAAGGTAAAAGAACACTCTAGTATGTGTCTTGCCGCGTTTGGGAGGGGAAAAAAGGTTGACTGTAGTTAGGCTTGAGTATAAGGGAAGACGTGGAGCCCGATGGCTGTCGCAAGAGAACTGTGATTTCACCCAGGTTTTAGAGCAAAGTTCTCCAAGTGAAGTGATCTTTGTCATCTGATTATGGTGTGTTCCATAATGGTGTGAATAGGGTGTGTTCCTGGATGCTTTAAATAATATCCAAATTCCAGGAACTATAAACAGTTTCATATTTTAGCTATGCCTTCTGATAACATTTATTTTTCAGATCACCCCGTGAGGTCTTATTTGTATATAACAAGGAATAAAGTAATGAAACACTGGGCTAAAAAATAGTATGATCTTTGTGTGTGTGTGTATGTTACTTAAAGGGCTGAATAAAATCATTATCATGATCACCATCTAGTATAGTTGAAGGTTAAAAAGTTAAAGTAAGGGCTTCCCCTGGTGGTCCAGTGGGTAAAGACACCGCCTTGCAGTGCAAGGGGTGCCGGTTCGATCCCTGGCCTGGGAAGGTCCCATGTGCCGCGGAGCGACTGGACCGATGTATCCAATTACCGAGCCGGAGCTCTGGAGCGCGTGCGCCCAGAGCTGGAGCTCTGCAGCGACAGACCCCACCGCGATGGGAGGCCCACAGGAGCCAAAGAACAAAGACGGATGAAAACGGAGAAATGAAAGACCCGCTCGCTCCCCTCCCTCCCCAACCCGACCCCCGCCCAAAATAAATAAATAAATAAATCTTTAAAAAAAAAAAAAGTTAAAGTAATATGCGAACTTTGTCTTATGAATTCTTTGGCCACGTGACCTTTTTTCTTCTTGGGATGTGACCCTTGTTTAAGTTACGGCATATGAAATTGCTGGGTTTGAAGTCAGGGGTGGTTGAATGTGGTTTTGTGTGGTTCAGCTGTACATGGTTGGTTGGTACCTTTTCTAAATGTAGTGGAGGGATGACTAGTTGAAAGTTAACTGAAGGTACAGTATTTGCATAATTGAAGCTCTTTCTGTAGAGTAAAATCTGTTAAGTGGATTTATTGGTCTCCTTGGTTCCCTCCCCACAAACATTTATTTGGGGCTAACTTGCTCCAAACTTTTTCTCAATATTTCTCTCATTGCAAAATGTTAACACCTTTACCTCTTTCAAAAAGGGGTTGCATTTAGGGAGAAAGTTAGCTTATTTCTCCAGCTACATATACATTATCAGTGGATGTGATATGCTCTGGAAAAAAAACTTGAGACACTTATCTTTCTAGATAAAGTAAGAATAAACGACTCTTTAGAAGCCTCTTTTTTTTTTTTTTTTTTAAACCTTTATTTTACTTTTAACTTTTACAGAGTTTTGTTGTTTACAGATATGTATGTTCCCAGATTAGTCATATGTATATCCCAAGCCTCTGTTTTTTAAGGTGAGTTAGTACAAAACTATTTGTCATGGATATAATCTTACTAGATTGTTCTAACCAGTAGTTTCTCTGTAATCTAGAGTTAGTGGAAGTGAGATATGGCATGTGTTGTTGAGAAGTCATTGCACAACAAACGATATCTTAACTCATTCAAGTTAGTGGGTTATTTTTCCTGTTTACTTCTTGTTTGAAGTTAATGAACATGTGTGAGAGCAGTCAGGAGATCAGAATGATGAAACCGAAGCTGCCATTTGTGTGACCTTGTGTGTGACCCTCAGACACTCTAGGCTGAAAAGTGAGGTTGATACCTCTCAAACCCTGTGAAAAAAGTAAAAGTCGCTCAGTTGTTGCCGGCTCTTTGCGACCCGTGGAAGAGCCATGAAATTCTAGAGGCAAGAATACTGGAGTGGGTAGCCTTTCCTTTTCCAGGATATCTTCTCACCAAACCCAGGGATCGAGCCCAGGTCTCCTGCATGGCAGGCAGATTCTTTACCACCTGAACCATCATGAAAGCCCTCAAGGAAGCTCTCAAACCCTATCTAGTGTTAATGGTATAATATTTTTTGACTCCGTGGCTGACCACGGTAAAGAAGTAGCAAGGTGTTTCAGAACCTGGAAGGAATTATAGAGACCTGCTGTTATGTAGTTTGCCATTCCTCCTATGCCTCTTATATATCCCTGTCCTCTCTGACCAGTTTCATTTGTAAACTGAGAAAGGCACTTTAGTTATAATCACACCGATTAATTATAAATTTGGTTTCTTCCAAGTGCAATGATGGTAGGTAGAATAGTTTGCTCCTTTCATGTTGAAAATATGGAAGCTTAAATGTGCATCCTTTAGAGCCGTGGTGCTTAATCATTTTCAGGTTGGGATTCCTTTCAAAATCTAATAGAGGAATAGATTACCTAGAAAACTGTATCTGCTGACAGTTTGAGCTCACAGCGTACCCATGGCTAGTCTCTGCTGCCTTATACTCCGAGTCTATATTAAAATTTGTTGCTTTACACCCTTTCCTTTCCTGACAAAATACCAGTAATGACAAGTGATGTAAGGATTAGCCATTATGTAAGAAAAACACCTGGCTCAGTGTCTGGCATGTGTTCAATAAATAATAGCCGATACCATTGCTATTATTTATGTTATTGTTATGGTATTATTACTGTTATTACTCAATACGGCTCTACAGTTTTGTAATAATATTTTGTTTAGTGACTGAATATAGATACACAATTGTAACTGAAGTTGTAACTGAAATTTTTAGTGAAATCTTCACTTTTATTAATTTGAAGTTTAGTGTTGGGGAGAGAAGAAAATTTTTATGAGTCGTATTTTTAAGATTATTATTAGTACTGTCACCTAATACCTGTTGGATGTAAGTAAAATTAGTTATGGTCAGGAGGGTTCAGTATTAAATAGAAAAATCTATAATTTGACTGTCTTGTTTTACTTTGCTTTTGTCGTGCTGGTTTTATAATCATCAAAAAGCAAAACCAAGAAAGGGAGTTAGTCCTTCAAATAGAATTAATGACACCGGGTTTGAAAACCTCCAAGAGGCTATTATGTTTTGCAGTATACCCTGTGGATTAAAAAAAAACCTTTAGCAGCAGTAATTACAGTGTACAAAAATAATGATACATTTTTTTCCCTGCAGTTTAGACATGAGATAGCTATTGTCTTGATTTTATTATTGCAGTAGGTCAATAGAATCATCTCATCCTACTTAGGAGATAATATGAGAGTAATTTTATAAATCTAGGACTTTAACGAAAACTTGGATTTTATTTTTGAAGAGCTTCTAACAACTGACATTTCTGCCTTATATTAAATAAAATAATTCTGGAAGGCAAACTCTTGGAATGCTCTTACGGTTATCTTTTCCTTTCATTTCATGCTTTCCTTCCTTTACCATTCCCTGGGGTTAGTCTTTCACTATCCCCTGCTATAATCATGGCAGTTGTTTTCTGTTGATTTTCTTAGATTATTTTCCTGGCATTAGTTTTTCAAAGTACAGAACTGTGCCTGCTGTTCCTTTCTTTGACAGCCTTTGGTAGCTGCATGTTGCCGAGTTGATTTCATGCACCTTACCTGGCATTGCCAGTTGAATCATGCACCTTACACAGCATTGCACCTCCTCTGGCCGGCATGTGACCTTCAGCCTCCACTATTCACTATATCTCTTCTTTCCATTTAGGTGACAGAGTACTTGTTTCAAAATGCTCAGCTTCACACTTTCTCTGTTTTTACCTGAGTTCAGAGTGGATGATACATCAGCTTTTATAAAAAATTAATTTTTAATTAATTAATTAATTTAATGTTGCATTCCAAGAGACATCTTTTTTTGTCCATGTCAGTCAAAGCGTTACATGTTTGCTAATACCATTTTCTCAGAAGGACTTACCAGTACAGTTATAAGGGCAAAAAACCAAACCCACTTTCCACACTTGGGGAATGGAGAAGGGGAGCGTGGGGAATACATTTTCTAGTAAACTGCTTGCTCTGGGGACTCTTTAATTGCCTTTCCAATAATTTGATTCCTCTGAATATACCTGCACTGAGGCCATATTTCTGGGAGCCGACTACATCAGCTCTTAAATTACATCTGACTTGTGATGAAATAGAGCAATCAAGAAGATTTACCAAATGATTCGAAAGAAAATTCGAATGACTAATCTGTCTTTTTAACATCTCTTTTAGCCTGCTCTTGAGGTTCACAGATGACACGTTTGATCCGGAGCTTGCGGCAACAATAGGTAAGCCTATGGTTAACAGTTTAATGAAAATGCCAAATATTTTCTTGCCTTCAGGCTGTTTTATCTAACGCCCCCTTCCCATCCTCTCACCACCCCGTTACTTCCACGTGCATCAAAATCTTACTTGTCTTTCAAGCCTTAACTTTGGTAATCATTCAGTTTCTGAAGCCTTGTAGATCTCACCAAGCAAAAATTTGATTTTCTTTGCTGTTGTCTCATGGTACTTTGTTAACACTGAGGATGTTACAATTATCTGAATATCCATTCCTGTGCCGTGGGTTGTCTTTTCTTTAGCATCATATGGTCATTGGGATGTTTATGGTATGCCAGGCACTGTCCTAAGAGGTGGGTTATAGTGGTCAATAATACAGACTTGGTGTCTGTCGTGATGGACGTAGCAGTTTCACCCAGCAGTAGAGTGTTTTACTTTTATATTTTTAGCATCTCATATAGCATCTGACATGTATTCCGGCAACAGAATATTATTTTGTTATTAAAAACTGTGCACGTGAGTGCCTTTTAAAAATAAAGTTTAGATGGCCTGACAGTGGTTTGCCACACCGGTTTACTAGACTGTATGAGAAGATAGAGCTAGATAGTTCGGTGTCACATGTTTAGGGAGTAGAGGACAGTGTAAAGGTGCAAGAGACAGCTTGCAGTAGTAGAAAGAACTGAGTCAGAGCGTTATGATCATCTTGGCTCTGTCTTGAACTTCGTCATCTTGAGCAAGTCATTAACTTCATTGTATTCACTTATAAATTGAGGAATTTTGATGAGAGAGTACATTTTTCTTCCAGCTCTAAACTTTCATGATCTAATGAGTAGAACATAGTAAAAATCTGATCCTTGTATTATTATTAGGGAAAGTTTCTTAATCAGATTCCCAGAATGTTTATATTTCTCACATATGCTTTATCATTCTCTCCATATACACATACAGTGTTCTTGCTATTGAATTGTTTGAGAGAGAAATTGCAAACAGTATCTTCAGTCTCTTTAACCTCTGAGTACTTTAATGTATTTTTCCTCGATGAGCATGGACACAGTTCTCTTGTTAACAGATAGATATTATCAGTTGTCCCACTAATATCTTGTATATATGAAATTTGTTATCAGTTTTCCTTAGTCTCTTTTAATCTGAACAGTTCTTCATTCTTTCTTTGTCTTTTTGTGGCCTTGACATTTTTGACGAGCACATGCAGGGTAGTTGTTTTGTAGAATATCCTTACGTTGCAGTTGTCCATGTGTCCTATGATTAGATTCAGGTTGTGCATTGAGGGCAGGAATTCCTCAGCAGTGCTTCTCAGAGCATGGTATGTATTGGTGCCCTTACTGGTGACTGGACTTGGCTGCTTAGGTGACGTGCACCGTGTCTCTTCCCTCTCCACTGTCATTCCAACCCCGGTGGTTGTGGAACTGTGATTTTTCAAATGCCATCCTTCCATTTACATTTCTTATTTAGGATTCTGTAAGAGCTTTGGACACAAGTCTGAGCAACTTCAGGAGAAACTGGGGAACAGAGAAGCCAGCAGGCTACAGTCCACGAGGTCACATAGAGTCGGACGCGACTTAGTGACTCAACAACAGCAATAAAGGAAGAGCTCCTCTTTGTTTCTATCAATATGATCTCATGGTGCCTCTAAATGTAATACATTGTATCAAGCATTACGCTTTTGTATGACATATTAGCATTAACAGATTTACTTAGGTATTAAAATTAGTGAAGAACTGAGTCAGAGCGTTATGATCATCTTGGCTCTGTCTTGAACTTCGTCATCTTGAGCAAGTCATTAACTTCATTGTATTCACTTATAAATTGAGGAATTTTGATGAGAGAGTACATTTTTCTTCCAGCTCTAAACTTTCATGATCTAATGAGTAGAACATAGTAAAAATCTGATCCTTGTATTATTATTAGGGAAAGTTTCTTAATCAGATTCCCAGAATGTTTATATTTCTCACATATGCTTTATCATTCTCTCCATATACACATACAGTGTTCTTGCTATTGAATTGTTTGAGAGAGAAATTGCAAACAGTATCTTCAGTCTCTTTAACCTCTGAGTACTTTAATGTATTTTTCCTCGATGAGCATGGACACAGTTCTCTTGTTAACAGATAGATATTATCAGTTGTCCCACTAATATCTTGTATATATGAAATTTGTTATCAGTTTTCCTTAGTCTCTTTTAATCTGAACAGTTCTTCATTCTTTCTTTCTTTTTTGTGGCCTTGACATTTTTGACGAGCACATGCAGGGTAGTTGTTTTGTAGAATATCCTTACGTTGCAGTTGTCCATGTGTCCTATGATTAGATTCAGGTTGTGCATTGAGGGCAGGAATTCCTCAGCAGTGCTTCTCAGAGCATGGTATGTATTGGTGCCCTTACTGGTGACTGGACTTGGCTGCTTAGGTGACGTGCACCGTGTCTCTTCCCTCTCCACTGTCATTCCAACCCCGGTGGTTGTGGAACTGTGATTTTTCAAATGCCATCCTTCCATTTACATTTCTTATTTAGGATTCTGTAAGAGCTTTGGACACAAGTCTGAGCAACTTCAGGAGAAACTGGGGAACAGAGAAGCCAGCAGGCTACAGTCCACGAGGTCACATAGAGTCGGACGCGACTTAGTGACTCAACAACAGCAATAAAGGAAGAGCTCCTCTTTGTTTCTATCAATATGATCTCATGGTGCCTCTAAATGTAATACATTGTATCAAGCATTACTTCGCTTTTGTATGACATATTAGCATTAACAGATTTACTTAGGTATTAAAATTGAATCATGTAAGGCCCTAATAATTGAAAATATGTTTAATTTGGTTTTGTTATATTATTTGCTTCTTTAAAAAATGAGTTACTAGTAAAGCTTGATTTGGCTTAGAACATACCTGGTATTGGATAAACAAGAAGAAGAAGATAGTAACTAGAAGAAAATAAACTTGCCTAGAGTTAAGTTTTGCTAAGGGAATGATCCTAGTATATGTAATATAAACTTGTTTAATTGCTCAGTCATGTCTGACTCTTGAGACCCCATGGACTGTACCCACCTCTGTGCATGAGATTTCCCAGGCAAGAGTACTCGAGTGGTTTACCATTTCCTCTACAGGGGACCTTTCTGAACCAGGGATCGAACTCTCATCTCCTGCAATGGCAGGTGGATTCTTTCCTGCTGAGCCACCAGGAAAGTCCATGATATAAACTGTCTTCATTTCAAACTCAATGTCATTGGGGTCTTGCAGATTGACAGACGATTTGTTGTCTTTATTACTAAAGCAGTTCTGCTTTAGAAACAAATACTAAGAATGTAGCATACTGAGAGGATATTCATAATTTGTTCTGCTAGTCAGCCCTGGTTGGCATCAGATAATTATCTGCTCTAGGTTATAACCAATATACACATGAGGCTTTGACATAAAAATAATTATCTAAGTTGTTAATAGCCCTATTAAAAATAGTATTTTGTGGAAAATTAGTATTTTACCTCACAGTGTAATAGTAAGTAAAGACACCTTTGTCTTTCAGTAATATAATGAGACACTTAAGTTTCTATCGTATATAAAATACCCTATGGGCTTCCCTGGTGGTCCAGTGGGTAAAGAGTCTGTCTTGCACTGCAAGGGATGCCGGTTTGATCACATATACCACAGCGCGGCTGGACCGGTGTGTCCAATTATGAGCCAGTGCTCTGGAACGCATGTGCCCACAGCTGATGCTTTGCTACAGGAGAGGCCACTGCAATGGGAGGCCCACACAGGCCAAAGAACAGAAAATAAATAAAGACCAATAAAAGTAGCCAAAAATTAAAAAAAAAAAAAAAAAACTCTATTAAGGTAATTGTTGGATTTGGGGTTTGAAGATGGTACTTTATAGTTGACATTTTCTTCTGCTTTCTGGCAGTTAGCTAATAGTAACAAAGAGAGGGAAAAACTAAAATACAAACCCCATAGTCACTAAGCCACAAACTAGGAAATGGCTGCTGGAAGCAGTGGGGACCGGGCAGGCCTCCTTGGGGGGAAGTGGATGATGCCATGGCTGCAGAGATTGGAGCCAGCAGGAGATGCTTAAGGAGCTGAGAGGCCCACCCTGAGGTGTAAAACCTAATAAGCAAAACAGTTTCTTAAGCCAGTGGCAGGAGTTTCCCTGCATCTGGTTTGATTTCAAAAAGTTGGGGAAGTGAAACCAAACTGGGAGTCACACAAACAAGGGGAGGCGATGCCTTTGACAAACCTCAGGGCTGCCTGTCTCCTCTGGATGTTGAGAAGGATGATTCTCATGTAAAACCCTGAATCAGGGGCTTCCCCTGGTGGTTCAGTGGATAAGGAGACACCGCCTTGCAGTGCAAGGGGCGCCGGTTTGAGCCCTGGCCTGGGAAGATCCCACGTGCCGCGGAGCGGCTGGACTGATGTGTCCAATCACCGAGCCGGAGCTCTGGAGCGCATGCGCCCAGAGCCGGCACTCTGCGACGACAGACGCCACCGTGATGGGAGGCCCACAGGAGCCAAAGAACAAAGACGGATGAAAATAGAGAAATGAAAGACCAATAGAAGTGGCCCGCCCGCTCCCCTCCCTCCCCAACCCAACCCCCACCCAAAATAAATAAATAAATAAATCTTTAACAACAACAAAAAACAAAAACCCCGAATCAAAACAGAATTTTACTGGTGCAGAATTGATCCACCATGGCTTTCTGCATGAGCGTCCTGCAGGTAGCTTGTGCAGGAAAACTTGTCCAGGAATGACTTTTAGTGGTGACTTAGCAAAAAGAATCCAGCTGAATGCCACTATAGCCATGCAAGAATTGAAAAGAGAGAAAGAAATGGAAAAACAAAGGCAGGTGAAGGATACTCTTCAGAAAAAAATATATATATATTGCTGTAAAGAAGATGAGAATAATGACCAAGCATTTTGCCATGAATTTAAAACCCTGAATGGAAATATTTATCAGTAAGAGCACAAAGCAGTGGTATGAGGTCAGGGAAGAGACAGTGTGACTTCATGGGAAAATGTAGTATAAGCTGATAGAGTAGAAAGAAAAATATGTTAAGAAAATAAAACTATTACTGAAGTGAAGACGAAATTGGAAGGATCGCAAGGGACAGTAGAGACTGGAAAATACAACAAAAAATAAGCTAGAAATGGAAGAATAGGTAGAATTTACCAAAATGAATAAGAATGATAAATTAGAGTGAGAAAGTAATAAATATGGAAATCAGAAAAGAAGGTTGTTACGTAGTCTGTTTTTGCCTTCAAGAAGAAATAAAATGACAGTCAATATCTAATCACATAATGGGAGTCACACAAACAAGGGAGGGGCGATGCCTTTGACAAACCTCAGGGCTGCCTGTCTCCTCTGGATGTTGAGAAGGATGATTCTCATGTAAAACCCTGAATCAGGGGCTTCCCCTGGTGGTTCAGTGGATAAGGAGACACCGCCTTGCAGTGCAAGGGGCGCCGGTTTGAGCCCTGGCCTGGGAAGATCCCACGTGCCGCGGAGCGGCTGGACTGATGTGTCCAATCACCGAGCCGGAGCTCTGGAGCGCATGCGCCCAGAGCCGGCACTCTGCGACGACAGACGCCACCGTGATGGGAGGCCCACAGGAGCCAAAGAACAAAGACGGATGAAAATAGAGAAATGAAAGACCAATAGAAGTGGCCCGCCCGCTCCCCTCCCTCCCCAACCCAACCCCCACCCAAAATAAATAAATAAATAAATCTTTAACAACAACAAAAAACAAAAACCCCGAATCAAAACAGAATTTTACTGGTGCAGAATTGATCCACCATGGCTTTCTGCATGAGCGTCCTGCAGGTAGCTTGTGCAGGAAAACTTGTCCAGGAATGACTTTTAGTGGTGACTTAGCAAAAAGAATCCAGCTGAATGCCACTATAGCCATGCAAGAATTGAAAAGAGAGAAAGAAATGGAAAAACAAAGGCAGGTGAAGGATACTCTTCAGAAAAAAATATATATATATTGCTGTAAAGAAGATGAGAATAATGACCAAGCATTTTGCCATGAATTTAAAACCCTGAATGGAAATATTTATCAGTAAGAGCACAAAGCAGTGGTATGAGGTCAGGGAAGAGACAGTGTGACTTCATGGGAAAATGTAGTATAAGCTGATAGAGTAGAAAGAAAAATATGTTAAGAAAATAAAACTATTACTGAAGTGAAGACGAAATTGGAAGGATCGCAAGGGACAGTAGAGACTGGAAAATACAACAAAAAATAAGCTAGAAATGGAAGAATAGGTAGAATTTACCAAAATGAATAAGAATGATAAATTAGAGTGAGAAAGTAATAAATATGGAAATCAGAAAAGAAGGTTGTTACGTAGTCTGTTTTTGCCTTCAAGAAGAAATAAAATGACAGTCAATATCTAATCACATAATCCAAGGTAACGTTTCTCCCATCCAAGTACTAACAAGGTCTGACCCTGCTTAGCTTCTGAGATCAGATGAGATCAGGCACGTTCAGGGTGGTGCAGTCATAGGCCACGGTAACATTTCTGACATAAACACACACACACACACACACACACACACACAGACAAAACTAAGAATATTTTAACCAGGTTTTTGTTACATGGGAATGTTTTTGGGGGGACAACAAAAAGCATTAGATTTCTCTTCCTTACTGTGGCCAGGCCATAAGATGATGCTTACTTAATCAGGTCTTTACCTGAAGTACTTAGCTGGATAGACAAGTTGGTTGAATTTAAGCATAGATATTAGATCTAGCCTGAGTAAATAGGCATTTTCTCCATGTACTTTGTTTGTGTTTTTTGTTTGTTTGTTTGTTTAGTTTATCCTTTTTAAAGAAACTTTTGAATGCAAAAAGTGCTTAAAGCAAAACTTTTCAAACAAAGAGCAAATTTAGAACTCATTCTCTACCTAAGACAGGTTCACAAGCTGTTTTCTTGATTTATAAGATTTATAATTGTTACAGGTGTGAAAGTGTTTTTGAAGGCTGATGCATTTAAACTAGACAAATTTTGGTTGTTGTTGGTTGACTTAGGTCAGTGATTCTTACCACTCCCTTGGTAAGTTTTTAAAAATACCCATGACTGTTCAGCTTCTAAGGGCAGGATTAAGATCTCCTCCATCCACAAGTTATTTTATTGTTACTTATTTAACAGGAAGATAATTTAATGAAAATGGTAAGCAGTTAATACGTCTTGCTTTAATGCCATGACATAAACTTGTTAAAATACTTTGAAATGTGAGCTAAGTAAAAGAAAAATAGATCTATTCTATTTCATGTAATATCATTCAAATAAACATTTTAAATGGAATAAAGCAATAAGCATGACTCTGACATTTCTTTATTTAGAATAATGATGAATGGACTTCATATATTAATTGTTTTTTTCTTCCATTCTACTTAGACATTTTGTTAGGAAAGGTTGTGATTTCTTTTTTTCCCACGCTTTTCAGCATTGACTGATGGTTGTCAGACCTTTTTATACTGAAATGTCCCTGCTTTGTTAGTTAAGTCTTTACTCATTTTGTTTGATGTATTCCTGGAGTTGATATATTATTTTGGCTAGTGTAGTCATTTTCACAATATTTGATTCTTCCAATCCAAGAGCATGGTGTGCCTCTACATTTGTTGTGTTGCCTTTGAGTTCTCTCATCCACTATCTTAAAGTTTTCTGCATACAGGTCTTTTGACCCCTTAGGGAGATTCATTCCTAGGTTACTTTATTCTTTCTCTATTGATGGTAAATGGCGTTTCTTTAATTTGTCTTTCTGATCATTCATTGTTACTGTATAGGAATGCTAGTGATTTCTGTGTATGTATTCTGCAACTTTACTAAATTCATTGGTGATCTCTAGTAGTATTCTGGTAGCATCTTTATCAAGCTGAGGAAATGTCCAGTTTCTAGTTTGCTGAGAGGTTTCATTTGGAATGGGCTTCCCTAATGGCTCAGATGGAAAAGAATTGGCTTGCAACACAGGAGATCCAGGTTTAATCCCTGGGTCAGAAAGATCCCCTGGAGAAGGCAGTGACTACTCACTTCTGTATTCTTCTTGCCTGCAGAATTCCGTGGACAGTTGAGCCTGTAGGTGTGAAAGTGTTTTTGAAGGCTGATGCATTTAAACTAGACAAATTTTGGTTGTTGTTGGTTGACTTAGGTCAGTGATTCTTACCACTCCCTTGGTAAGTTTTTAAAAATACCCATGACTGTTCAGCTTCTAAGGGCAGGATTAAGATCTCCTCCATCCACAAGTTATTTTATTGTTACTTATTTAACAGGAAGATAATTTAATGAAAATGGTAAGCAGTTAATACGTCTTGCTTTAATGCCATGACATAAACTTGTTAAAATACTTTGAAATGTGAGCTAAGTAAAAGAAAAATAGATCTATTCTATTTCATGTAATATCATTCAAATAAACATTTTAAATGGAATAAAGCAATAAGCATGACTCTGACATTTCTTTATTTAGAATAATGATGAATGGACTTCATATATTAATTGTTTTTTTCTTCCATTCTACTTAGACATTTTGTTAGGAAAGGTTGTGATTTCTTTTTTTCCCACGCTTTTCAGCATTGACTGATGGTTGTCAGACCTTTTTATACTGAAATGTCCCTGCTTTGTTAGTTAAGTCTTTACTCATTTTGTTTGATGTATTCCTGGAGTTGATATATTATTTTGGCTAGTGTAGTCATTTTCACAATATTTGATTCTTCCAATCCAAGAGCATGGTGTGCCTCTACATTTGTTGTGTTGCCTTTGAGTTCTCTCATCCACTATCTTAAAGTTTTCTGCATACAGGTCTTTTGACCCCTTAGGGAGATTCATTCCTAGGTTACTTTATTCTTTCTCTATTGATGGTAAATGGCGTTTCTTTAATTTGTCTTTCTGATCATTCATTGTTACTGTATAGGAATGCTAGTGATTTCTGTGTATGTATTCTGCAACTTTACTAAATTCATTGGTGATCTCTAGTAGTATTCTGGTAGCATCTTTATCAAGCTGAGGAAATGTCCAGTTTCTAGTTTGCTGAGAGGTTTCATTTGGAATGGGCTTCCCTAATGGCTCAGATGGAAAAGAATTGGCTTGCAACACAGGAGATCCAGGTTTAATCCCTGGGTCAGAAAGATCCCCTGGAGAAGGCAGTGACTACTCACTTCTGTATTCTTCTTGCCTGCAGAATTCCGTGGACAGTTGAGCCTGTAGGCCTCAGTCCAAGGGCTTGGTAAGAGTCGGGCACAACTGAACAACTAACACACATTTCATTAGAAATGATGTTTTATTTCGTTAAGTGTGTCTGCCATTTGTTTGTTGAGATGATCATATGAAGTTTCCTATTTGGTTGAATATAGTAAAGTCCACATTGATATTTTTTTTTTCAGTGTTAAATCAGCCTTTCATTTCTGAGATAATATCACCTTGCTGTGGTATACTGTTGTTTTAAATATATTTGGGTTACTTATGATAAAATTTTGTTTAGGACTTTCTTCTTTGTTCATGAAGGATATTAATATTTAGTCTTTAGTTGTAGTGTCTTTGTCTGGTTCTGGTATTAGGATACTATAGTATTCATCGCTTAAGGAAAATACTCATTCTTCTTCATTATCCTGGAAGAGAAAACTGTTTAGAATGGAGTATTATTTGTTCGTGGAATTCATTTGGGGCCTGTGTATTCTTCTTTAACCTCAGACATTATCATTTTTATCTCTAGATATTTGGTTCAGGCTTTTAAAATCTCGCTCATATCTGCTTAACCTCCTGAACATGTGGTATATAGTTATAATTGTTTTTTTATATCCTTCTTTGCTAGTTTTCACCTCTTTGCTAGTTCTGAGTCAGCTTTTTTTGACTGCTTTTTCTTCTTTTGATAAGCCAGACGATTCTTTTATTATCATTTTTTAAAAATTTAAATCTATTTTTAATTGGAGAATAATTAGTTTACAATGTTGTGTTGGTTTCTGTCATACCCCTGGATTTTCTTAAGTGGTAAGAGTCACTGAAGATGTCTTTTGTTTATCTTTTCTTTCTTTTTTGGCCACCACACAGCTTAGCAGATCTTAGTTCCCCAACCAGGGAGTGAACCCAGGCTCCAGCAGTGAAAACACCAAGTCCTAATCACTGGACCGCCAGGGAATTCCCAGGATGTCTTTTATATGTTCATAACAGGCCTTTTTCAAGTACCCTTGAGTTTATGTTACTGTTGTGACTTACAGGAAGTCTCTAAGCTTAGAGACTTCTTGTCAGGAGAACCAACCATGTGATTAGAGGGTTGGAACTTTAGCCCTAGCTTACCTTCCTCCCTCCCAGGGTGAAGAAAGGGGCTGGAGGGTTTGTTTAATCACCAAAGATGAAAGACTTAATCAGTCAGTCCTCCATAAGAAAGCCCATGGACTCAGAGAGCTCTGTGTCTGCCATTTGTTTGTTGAGATGATCATATGAAGTTTCCTATTTGGTTGAATATAGTAAAGTCCACATTGATATTTTTTTTTTCAGTGTTAAATCAGCCTTTCATTTCTGAGATAATATCACCTTGCTGTGGTATACTGTTGTTTTAAATATATTTGGGTTACTTATGATAAAATTTTGTTTAGGACTTTCTTCTTTGTTCATGAAGGATATTAATATTTAGTCTTTAGTTGTAGTGTCTTTGTCTGGTTCTGGTATTAGGATACTATAGTATTCATCGCTTAAGGAAAATACTCATTCTTCTTCATTATCCTGGAAGAGAAAACTGTTTAGAATGGAGTATTATTTGTTCGTGGAATTCATTTGGGGCCTGTGTATTCTTCTTTAACCTCAGACATTATCATTTTTATCTCTAGATATTTGGTTCAGGCTTTTAAAATCTCGCTCATATCTGCTTAACCTCCTGAACATGTGGTATATAGTTATAATTGTTTTTTTATATCCTTCTTTGCTAGTTTTCACCTCTTTGCTAGTTCTGAGTCAGCTTTTTTTGACTGCTTTTTCTTCTTTTGATAAGCCAGACGATTCTTTTATTATCATTTTTTAAAAATTTAAATCTATTTTTAATTGGAGAATAATTAGTTTACAATGTTGTGTTGGTTTCTGTCATACCCCTGGATTTTCTTAAGTGGTAAGAGTCACTGAAGATGTCTTTTGTTTATCTTTTCTTTCTTTTTTGGCCACCACACAGCTTAGCAGATCTTAGTTCCCCAACCAGGGAGTGAACCCAGGCTCCAGCAGTGAAAACACCAAGTCCTAATCACTGGACCGCCAGGGAATTCCCAGGATGTCTTTTATATGTTCATAACAGGCCTTTTTCAAGTACCCTTGAGTTTATGTTACTGTTGTGACTTACAGGAAGTCTCTAAGCTTAGAGACTTCTTGTCAGGAGAACCAACCATGTGATTAGAGGGTTGGAACTTTAGCCCTAGCTTACCTTCCTCCCTCCCAGGGTGAAGAAAGGGGCTGGAGGGTTTGTTTAATCACCAAAGATGAAAGACTTAATCAGTCAGTCCTCCATAAGAAAGCCCATGGACTCAGAGAGCTCTGTGCTGGAGAACACGTGGCGGTCCTGGGGAGGACGGGGTGCATGGAGAGGGCGTGAGAGCTCTGCCGCTTCCCCACACTATGCCCTGCGGGTCTCTGCCACCTGGCTGTTTCCAGGTTGTATCCTTTTGTAATTAAAGTGATTATCTAGTAGATAAACTGTTTTCCTGAGTTCTTTGAGTTACTGTCTCGAGTTAATCTAATTGAGGAGAAGATTGTGGGAACCTCTATTTTATACTCAGTTGGTTAGAAGCACAGCTAACAACCTGGACTTGAGATTGGGGCGTGGCAGTCTTGTGGGACTGCACCCTTGTCTTGTGAGCTCTATCTCTTAACGTCATGAAGATGATGTCAAAACTGAATTGAATTGGTGGACACAGCTGGTGTCCCTGGAGAGTCCAAGAATTGATTGTTGTTGAGGAAGCCTTGCATGTTGGCTCACAGAAGGACTCAGTGTTATAGAGGAGAGGCACAGGAAAGTGTATTTTTTCCTAAATGTTCTGCTTCTTTTATGAGCCCCTTGTTTGTCATCCACTTGAGGAGGTTGAAAAGATAATTTAATCAAATACTATGAAAAGTTGGCAAGATCAAATGTATCAGAAATATTTCTATCGCTGCCACCAAAAGGCAAATTAGTAGCCACGGAAAATACAAGATCTAGACTTCGTGAGGAAGCAGATTGAACATCTAAGAGCAGAAGAGGCCCGTGTCTATCTGCACACGAGATTCACCAGGGGAACCAAGGGAAGATGGAGGGGAGCTGAAGGTTCTGGTTGCAGACGAGGTACCCTTTAAGGCTGCCTGTCTCTTGACTTGGATGGTGGGACTCCCAGGGGAGTGTTTCAGGAGGATGTTATCTGTAGCTTTCAAATCTAATTTGTCAGAAAAGTAACTTGGAGACAGTTACTGACATGCAAACTATGCATAAGACAGAGATAGTCATTAGACTGCCTAGAAATACGTGCAAGAAAGTATAAAAGAGAAAGAGACTATTGGAATGGGAGGAGAGTACAAGCATGCTAGGACCATCAAGTTTCTGTAGCTAGCAGAAAGGCTAGTCTGCCCTTGGGTATGTTGTCTTAGGTGTTTAAGGGGAAAAAAGTTCTTCATGTGTTTTCTGAAGAACCTTGAGAATTTAACTATAGAGTATGTATGACAGGCTGTCCCTGTGTAGTGTCTACCAGTGGCCTTCATTTAGTACTTTCACCAAGTCAGAGCTGTTTTCCTCGTCTACATTTTCTCAAGGTTTTTTTTTTTTTTTTTTTCCAAAGCAAATCCAAATAATTCTGTTTTTTTTTTTTTTTAAAGATTTATTTATTTATTTATTTTGGGTGAAGGTCAGATTGGGGAGGGAGGGGAGCAGGCGGGCCACTTCTGTTGGTCTTTCGTTTCTCTATGTTCATCTGTCTGTCTTTGTTCTTTGGCTCCTGTGGGCCTCCCATCGCAGTGGCGTCTGTCGTTGCAGAGCACCGGCTCTGGGCGCATGCGCTCCAGAGCTCCGGCTCGGTAATTGGACACATCAGTCCAGCCGCTCCGCGGCACGTGGGATCTTCCCAGGCCAGGGCTCAAACCGGTGCCCCTTGCACTGCAAGGCGGTGTCCTTACCCACTTGGCCACCAGGGGAAGCCCCTGTATTTTTAATATAGATGATGCGGCATATTTCAATCCATATAATTCTGTATTTTTAATATAGATGATGCGGCATATTTCTTTATGTCGACCTGATGAATACAAGATTATTTAATATATAGACTTTTTTGTTTGGCTGCAAAGAAACAACATTTAGGTTTTCCTTGGACTTTGCAGTCAGCACTGTCCTTTCATTCATGGTTGCCTGACATTCTAGGCATGACTTTTATCAACTTCTTTATCACCTTTGCCCATACTGTGGCTTTAAGAACTTTAGCATACAGAAAGACCTGGTATAATGCATGTTTTGAAATGCATTTTTATTACCTAATTTGTTTATATAATGGATTACCAGGAATGATCCAAGAATTACTAATATATTTCCATATTGATGACAGGTATTTTAGGAAGCATTTAGTATTTGAGCATTTATATATATCATCTTAGTTGTGGCTGTTCTGAATTAATTGTGACAAGCTAAAATCTTTTTAAAGTTTCTTTCCAAGTGTCTGGAGTTAATGTTTTCTCTGGCCAGTGGGAGAGACTGCACATTATTTTTGATACTCTTTTTTAATACACTGGGCAGTTATTGCTCATTTAACACAGATGGCATGTGTCAACTCCTTTTCCTGGAAAGGAGAGGTTTCGGGGACTGCTGTAGTAGAACCTTATGACTTCTTTTGGAACTCATCCTCTCTTACTATAAATCAATGCTTATAGATTTTCACTGTACTTTGAACACTCCTCTTTTACCAGTGAAAATTCTTAAAGGATTGGGCATAAATGTTTCTGTGTGTAAGTTCTCTTTTTACAGTTATGCAGTAGCAATTGATTGTTGATAAGATTCTATAAAGTGAATACTGTTTTTTAGGATAAAATCAAAAAATTCATAAGGCAAGGAGAGAGTTTTTATAATTTTATAAGGAATTTTATCATTTTACCAACCTTCCAAGCTACCCATGGTCAGAATCTGATTTAGTGCGTTGGCCAGCTCTGGACAGCGCTCTTTAATAATAGCTTAGTGAGGGCTTCCCCTGGTGGTTCAGTGGGTAAGGACACCACCTTGCAGTGCAAGGGGCGCCAGTTCGAGCCCTGGCCTGGGAAGATCCCACGTGCCGCGGAGCGGCTGGACTGATGTGTCCAATTACTGAGCTGGAGCTCTGGCGCGCATGCGCCCAGAGCTGGCGCTCTGCGACAACAGAGGCCACCGCGATGGGAGGCCCACAGGAGCCAAAAAACAAAGACGGATGAAAATAGAGAAATGAAAGACCAATAGAAGTGGCCTGCCTGCTCCCCTCCCTCCAACCCGACCCCCGCCCAAAATAAATAAATGAATCTTAAAAAAAAAAAAAAAAAATAGCTTAGTGAGTCTCTGGAAAAGTGCCTGGATCCACAGTCAGCCAGAGATCTTCTCTGCGTTAGCCCTGTGAGTTCTAGCTCTTGGCTTTTAATGTGCGAAGTCAATCACCTCCTTACACTGAATTTCATTTTTTTCAATAAAGTTTTGTTTTCTCAAGAAGTACTGGTAGGTGAATGAATTCTATAAGCATTTGGTTTTCATTTTCCTGATTAAATCTTAAGCTGCTGAGCTTTAGTGACACTGTTTCTTTCATCTTCATATACATTACTAAGAATCTTGAGTGTGAATTTGAGCATTTAATAAAGTGGCTTTTCTGTTTCTTGGTTTTCTTGATAGTTGATTTTAAAATTATGTTTTATGGGAATTCTTATCAAAATTTTCATTTTTTCAAGGTGTTGACTTTAAGGTGAAAACAATTTCAGTGGATGGAAATAAGGCAAAACTTGCAATATGGGTAAGAATTTTTTAAATGTATTTTGTATAAATATTAAATTTACACTTTTTGAAGCAAAGATTGATGTGTATCATGTACCAGAGGTAAATCACCCATTTGTATTAAATAACTTGGAAGAGTTGATGTTGATTACAGATAGACAATAAGTAACTATATCTTATAATTCTGTAATTAGGCAGAGATCTGTTTTACCTACTCAGAGTTTTAAAATATGTAGTGCCTTCAAAATATTTGAAAACAGTATGTTAGGTTAAAAAAAAAAATCATCTGCCAGAGAGAATCATTGTTATTGAATGTGTTTCTTTAAAGTTTTTTTTAAAAAGACAGCATACATTGAACTAATGCTAAAGGCAGTTGTTAAGAAGGGAATGTAAACAATACTTAGAAAAAATGATTTTCATGTTTGTGAGTATAAATATCTATAAAACTTGAGTTTGCCAACTTTGGATTCTTTTTTAAAGTACTGATGTCCAGTGTTTAACTTACTGGCTTCATTTGCCTGTGAACCCAGCTGTTCTGATCCACATTCTCTGCTAAGTCGATCTCTTCTCCTGGCAAAGCTGAGTATGGCAGCACTGTCTGTCAGAACCCCCGGGACGCTCCGCCTGGGTCTCTCTGCTCCTTCCCTTCTCCTGCCTTCCTATCCCCCTTTTCTCCATCTAAATGTGATTGCTTATTTAGTAAATACATTACATGTAAAATGTATAAGAATATACTCATCTGATCCCCACATCTGCTGTAGTTAAATATCTCAGTATATTTTTATAACATGATAATTATGTTAGTGCTGGTCTGCAGTCATCAAATTGTGTCATGTTTCAACATGGTGGTTAAATAGTAAATGCTGGCTAGGTGTCAGTTACAGATTGAAACAGCAAGTGTTCATGCACTGTATGATCTCACTCATGTTAACGACATTCTCTGAATGGCACACTATTTCTAACACACATTTGATTCCAAACGACTGTGTGTCTTACGGGGTTTTGTTGTTGTTTTTGTTTTCTTTCTAAGGTACAATATTTCACATGGTTGTAGCCTGTTTGTCTCTTCTCCCAAATAGACTTAATATCAATTAATACAGTAATGTCTAACAGAAAACAATTTGGAAAATGTTCGACTGGACCATAGTAAAATATATGTTGAAGTTTAAGAATGCCCCCTTCTTAAATGTATTTTGTATAAATATTAAATTTACACTTTTTGAAGCAAAGATTGATGTGTATCATGTACCAGAGGTAAATCACCCATTTGTATTAAATAACTTGGAAGAGTTGATGTTGATTACAGATAGACAATAAGTAACTATATCTTATAATTCTGTAATTAGGCAGAGATCTGTTTTACCTACTCAGAGTTTTAAAATATGTAGTGCCTTCAAAATATTTGAAAACAGTATGTTAGGTTAAAAAAAAAAATCATCTGCCAGAGAGAATCATTGTTATTGAATGTGTTTCTTTAAAGTTTTTTTTAAAAAGACAGCATACATTGAACTAATGCTAAAGGCAGTTGTTAAGAAGGGAATGTAAACAATACTTAGAAAAAATGATTTTCATGTTTGTGAGTATAAATATCTATAAAACTTGAGTTTGCCAACTTTGGATTCTTTTTTAAAGTACTGATGTCCAGTGTTTAACTTACTGGCTTCATTTGCCTGTGAACCCAGCTGTTCTGATCCACATTCTCTGCTAAGTCGATCTCTTCTCCTGGCAAAGCTGAGTATGGCAGCACTGTCTGTCAGAACCCCCGGGACGCTCCGCCTGGGTCTCTCTGCTCCTTCCCTTCTCCTGCCTTCCTATCCCCTTGTCTCCATCTAAATGTGATTGCTTATTTAGTAAATACATTACATGTAAAATGTATAAGAATATACTCATCTGATCCCCACATCTGCTGTAGTTAAATATCTCAGTATATTTTTATAACATGATAATTATGTTAGTGCTGGTCTGCAGTCATCAAATTGTGTCATGTTTCAACATGGTGGTTAAATAGTAAATGCTGGCTAGGTGTCAGTTACAGATTGAAACAGCAAGTGTTCATGCACTGTATGATCTCACTCATGTTAACGACATTCTCTGAATGGCACACTATTTCTAACACACATTTGATTCCAAACGACTGTGTGTCTTACGGGGTTTTGTTGTTGTTTTTGTTTTCTTTCTAAGGTACAATATTTCACATGGTTGTAGCCTGTTTGTCTCTTCTCCCAAATAGACTTAATATCAATTAATACAGTAATGTCTAACAGAAAACAATTTGGAAAATGTTCGACTGGACCATAGTAAAATATATGTTGAAGTTTAAGAATGCCCCCTTCTTTCTGTACTGAAGTGGAGCCTGGTTTTTCATGTTTTTCTTGCTTGATTTATTACCTCTTCTGCCCTTGCTCCTGCTTTGAGAAACATACAGTTTAGAATAGGAGTTGAGGTTTGATGGTTGCAGTGAGATCTTACTTTCATACAGGAGGGTATTTTTTGTTTTTACCTCTAAGTCATCATTTATTTTTCATCGATCTTTATTCTTTGGCCTGTGTGGGCCTCCCATTGCAGTAGCCTGTCTCACTGCAGAGCACCACCTCTGGGTGCATGTGCTCCAGAGCACTGGCTCGTAATTGGACACACACATCCAGCCGCTTCTCAGCATGTGGAGTCTTTCCAGGGCAGGGACCAAACCTGTGCCCCTTGCACTTCAAGGTGGACTCTTTACCCACTGGACCACCAGCGAAGGCTTGTTTGTTTGTTTTTAATTTACTTTCTAAGAAAGCTTCTGCTCAATAAAAAAAAGTGGCTGTCAGGTATTATTGAAGTGACATCTTTATTATACGCTTTTAACTAATTTTAAGTAAGAGTCTTCTGACTGAAGATAATATAGTCTCATTCTGTTGATAAAAGCATAATCAAAGCAGCATGAAATTAATAGAGAAGAAAGTTTATTTTTAACCAAGGTGTATATACATTTAGTGAACACTGTGTGTTAGATGCATGCATGTTGTTACTCATGTGTTTATATGCAATTTTCCAAAAGAAAGGGTTGTATCTTAACCTTTCACCTGCTTGTTCCTTCTACTCCCCCACAACACATAGTGCATGTTGGTTTGCGTCAGTCAGTACAAAAGTGCATCATTTTAAAGGACGACTTGTTTTCCATCTCATGTTTTTCCCCTTTTTTGCTATTGAAACAGGGGGCTGGCTAGGTGTCAGTTACAGATTGAAACAGCAAGTGTTCATGCACTGTATGATCTCACTCATGTTAACGACATTCTCTGAATGGCACACTATTTCTAACACACATTTGATTCCAAACGACTGTGTGTCTTACGGGGTTTTGTTGTTGTTTTTGTTTTCTTTCTAAGGTACAATATTTCACATGGTTGTAGCCTGTTTGTCTCTTCTCCCAAATAGACTTAATATCAATTAATACAGTAATGTCTAACAGAAAACAATTTGGAAAATGTTCGACTGGACCATAGTAAAATATATGTTGAAGTTTAAGAATGCCCCCTTCTTTCTGTACTGAAGTGGAGCCTGGTTTTTCATGTTTTTCTTGCTTGATTTATTACCTCTTCTGCCCTTGCTCCTGCTTTGAGAAACATACAGTTTAGAATAGGAGTTGAGGTTTGATGGTTGCAGTGAGATCTTACTTTCATACAGGAGGGTATTTTTTGTTTTTACCTCTAAGTCATCATTTATTTTTCATCGATCTTTATTCTTTGGCCTGTGTGGGCCTCCCATTGCAGTAGCCTGTCTCACTGCAGAGCACCACCTCTGGGTGCATGTGCTCCAGAGCACTGGCTCGTAATTGGACACACACATCCAGCCGCTTCTCAGCATGTGGAGTCTTTCCAGGGCAGGGACCAAACCTGTGCCCCTTGCACTTCAAGGTGGACTCTTTACCCACTGGACCACCAGCGAAGGCTTGTTTGTTTGTTTTTAATTTACTTTCTAAGAAAGCTTCTGCTCAATAAAAAAAAGTGGCTGTCAGGTATTATTGAAGTGACATCTTTATTATACGCTTTTAACTAATTTTAAGTAAGAGTCTTCTGACTGAAGATAATATAGTCTCATTCTGTTGATAAAAAGCATAATCAAAGCAGCATGAAATTAATAGAGAAGAAAGTTTATTTTTAACCAAGGTGTATATACATTTAGTGAACACTGTGTGTTAGATGCATGCATGTTGTTACTCATGTGTTTATATGCAATTTTCCAAAAGAAAGGGTTGTATCTTAACCTTTCACCTGCTTGTTCCTTCTACTCCCCCACAACACATAGTGCATGTTGGTTTGCGTCAGTCAGTACAAAAGTCCATCATTTTAAAGGACCACTTGTTTTCCATCTCATGACTATAATTTAGTCAACCCACAGTGAAAGATATTTGCACTGTTAGTAGTTTTTCACAAAGATCTGCAGTGCCTGGGTAGCATCCTAGTTTTTGCATCTGTGTGTACTTGTCCAGTTTCTTTATGATGTATGCTTGGAAAGTGAATTATTGGCTGAAAGAACGTGAAGATTTAACATTAGGATATAGGAAGAGGGTCTTCTGGACTATATATTACTGATCTTTCTCATTTTCGTCTCTCTGAGTAATAATTTTCCACTCGTATGTGCATTTCTTTTGATTAGTGAGTTTTTTATATATGATTATATTTAATGAATTTTTTTTGTATGCTTTGCCTTTTTTATATTGTGCTCATTTTTTTCATGATTAAGTCCTTACATAATAAAAATAATAGCTTTTTGTCATATGCCACACTTTTTCCACTCTGTCATTTGTCTTTAAAATCTTAAGATGAGTATTTGTTAATGTTCTTGTATGTGTGTAGTACTAACTCTGTTACTTGCTGCAGATTTTTTCCTCTAGCTTGTCATTTGTCTTTAAATCTTGTGGGGATGAGTGTCGGGGGGTGAGGTGAGCGTGGTGTTGGGGAGAGGTTCTTGAGCCATACTGAGGTTTTAGTATTTGTATGCTTAAATCAGTCATTTTTTTCATGCTTCTGGGTGTCATGTCATACATAGGAGGGCCTTCTCATTCAGTGTTAGAAGTGTATGAATCTGTTGTTCCCTCTCAGTTTTCTATGATTCTTTTCACATAAGTAAAGTTAGTTCCACTCCCTCTTGGATGCACCTACAGGGATTACTCAAATAGAATAGTCGGCTTCACCCTGCCTCCTCCTCCCCTGACAGTGATGCATGCATATCAGGACTTAGGTGGCACCCTGGCTTTTCTCTACATCCTTCTCACCCTACTGCTCCCTGGTTTCTTTCTTTTCCAACTTTGTCCTTTTCCTTTCCAACTTTGTCCTTTTCCTTTGTCCAGTTCTGTCTTTAATAGCCCTTCTCTCTGCTCCCATCAGAAAATAAAACCACAGAAAATAAGCTGTTCTAGTGTTATCCTCCAAAGATGTCATTACTCTTACTACAAATCCCTGTTTTGAGGACAAGTACATATTTAATTTCTGACTATTAAGTCTTAGATCCAGAATGGTGGATCATCTATATACTTTGTCACAGTTTTTTCTGGAGATGAGGAAATACTTGTTAACTTAATTTTATGTAACATTTGTCAGTAAAAGAACATGTCTTATTTTTGTTTTCAGTTTTAAATGAGCTGATGTTTTAATAATGCTGTTAACTTTCCACTCTTAAATTAGTATTTTGAAGGTCTATTATTTACCCATTGTTTTGTTTAATAATAATTGATTGTCACTTTTAGGATACTGCTGGTCAAGAAAGGTTCAGAACATTAACACCCAGCTATTATAGAGGTGCCCAGGGTGTTATATTAGGTAAGGCTTTACTTTACTGTTTAAAATATACTGTTATTTTATTACTGGAATTTTTGATTTTCCTGTTTGTGAAGGTCAGTAAGTTTTTGCTTTATTTTTCTTTATGGCTGCTTTTATGTGATTTGAAGTTATATTAACCTTATGTAATATTAGTTAATATTTAAACTTAAAATTCTGTTTCAGCCCTTTGTCTATCAATTAAAAACTAAAGATTAGAAACATATAATAAGGAGTGGTTTGGTTTTAATGCCTTTTCCTGAAAGAAAGTACATAGAAACATTTTTAAAAGTACAGCCTAAAAATTGCTTACCTAGATTAAAACAACCCTACAATTTATTTGGTTGAAGACCATATGTTGATGAAGATGTAATTGAGGACCAGTCCTCATGTCGTTGGTCTGTTTTAGAGTATTACCAGAAACCGATCTTCAGTTATCAGCTTACTAACTTTACTGCCAGATTATAAAGGAAGGGGACTGTTGGTTGCTTAGTGGGATCTGTTTTATTAGTCTTGTAGCACAAACCACTTGGTACTATACTGGTTTATAATCCCACAAACTTAAAAACAAAGTGTGGATTTTCAGTATAATTTGTTGAAAAGTGCTTGTTTAATATTGCTCGGAAACTGTTTAAAATGAATACTGTTGAACTGTAGAGAGTTCTTTATAACATGACTTGTGAGGCTTTGATTTCATTTCTGTTAATTTGACAGTGACTCTCTTGGTTCTGGTTCAGCATCTCCGAAGTTTAGAAGACACTTTAACAGGTTTTTTATTTAGTATAGTTGCAGAATGATGAAAGTGAAAACAGAGGAAGACAATCAGGATTCCACCCACTAACTTTTTTTTTTTTAACTTTTTATTTTGTATTGGGGTATAGTCAGTTTAACAGTGTTACGATAATTTCAGGGCAGTGAAGGGACTCAGCCATACATATATATGTATCCAGACTCCCCTCCCACCCAGGTTTCCATAGAACTTTGAGCAGAACTTCCTGTGCTATACCACAGGTCCTTGTTGTCCAGCCACTAACTTTATGTATTTTTTTCAAATTTGCAAATTCTGGTCCTTGTGAGAAACAAATTGACAGGTTCATAGATGTTTAAATTCATGGAAATTTTTTTGGTAATTTGCCACAGATTTGACTCTAAATACCTTTTAGTTTTTAGACAAACCTTTTTTATTGTTATGAATCAGGACAGCTGTTGTTTTGCTTAATTTTCATTTATCACACAGGATAGAATTTCATTTCTCTCACAGTGTATGTTAATTAACTTGAAGTGTGTATATAATGCGTTTTCTAAAAAATGTACACTTGTTTCTTCCATCTGGATTAGTGGACACTAATTTTTAAGCATGGACAGCTTAAAAACAGAAAAAAAAACCCATATGAAACATTTTAAAAGTACAGCCTAAAAATTGCTTACCTAGATTAAAACAACCCTACAATTTATTTGGTTGAAGACCATATGTTGATGAAGATGTAATTGAGGACCAGTCCTCATGTCGTTGGTCTGTTTTAGAGTATTACCAGAAACCGATCTTCAGTTATCAGCTTACTAACTTTACTGCCAGATTATAAAGGAAGGGGACTGTTGGTTGCTTAGTGGGATCTGTTTTATTAGTCTTGTAGCACAAACCACTTGGTACTATACTGGTTTATAATCCCACAAACTTAAAAACAAAGTGTGGATTTTCAGTATAATTTGTTGAAAAGTGCTTGTTTAATATTGCTCGGAAACTGTTTAAAATGAATACTGTTGAACTGTAGAGAGTTCTTTATAACATGACTTGTGAGGCTTTGATTTCATTTCTGTTAATTTGACAGTGACTCTCTTGGTTCTGGTTCAGCATCTCCGAAGTTTAGAAGACACTTTAACAGGTTTTTTATTTAGTATAGTTGCAGAATGATGAAAGTGAAAACAGAGGAAGACAATCAGGATTCCACCCACTAACTTTTTTTTTTTTAACTTTTTATTTTGTATTGGGGTATAGTCAGTTTAACAGTGTTACGATAATTTCAGGGCAGTGAAGGGACTCAGCCATACATATATATGTATCCAGACTCCTCCAACCCAGGTTTCCATAGAACTTTGAGCAGAACTTCCTGTGCTATACCACAGGTCCTTGTTGTCCAGCCACTAACTTTATGTATTTTTTTCAAATTTGCAAATTCTGGTCCTTGTGAGAAACAAATTGACAGGTTCATAGATGTTTAAATTCATGGAAATTTTTTTGGTAATTTGCCACAGATTTGACTCTAAATACCTTTTAGTTTTTAGACAAACCTTTTTTATTGTTATGAATCAGGACAGCTGTTGTTTTGCTTAATTTTCATTTATCACACAGGATAGAATTTCATTTCTCTCACAGTGTATGTTAATTAACTTGAAGTGTGTATATAATGCGTTTTCTAAAAAATGTACACTTGTTTCTTCCATCTGGATTAGTGGACACTAATTTTTAAGCATGGACAGCTTAAAAAACAGAGTTGCCTCTATAGTAATGTCAGTTCCATATATCAGAAATGTAAGGTCATTGTTTCTTACTTTTGATATGTATTTAATAAATGATTTTTTATTTCAGTTTATGATGTCACAAGAAGAGACACTTTTGCTAAACTGGATAATTGGTTAAATGAGTTGGAAACATACTGCACGAGAAATGACATAGTAAACATGCTAGTTGGAAATAAAATCGATAAGGTGAGAAGTCAGAGACTTGGCAATTTCACTGTATATTTTGATACCTTTTCTTAATCTTTACATTTGTCTCTTAGGAAAATCGTGAAGTTGATAGAAATGAAGGCCTGAAATTTGCTCGAAAGCATTCCATGTTATTTATAGGTAGGTGTGTGAATCTTTATCTTTTCATTATTAATGAAGAGTTTTTAAATGAAGCTTCCGTTACATTTTTCTCTTTATGAACCATAAAATATATGTATTTAGTTCATAGTCATGCTATGAAACTAGCATAGAACGAGGTTTCGTCCTTTTCCTTCTGTGAAAAAGAACCGGATCATATGATGTGAGGTCATACGGAACACAGCACACCCTCCTCTCCTTCAGTGAAGTCAGGACCGGGTGCTGAAGGCGTTCCTGCTGGCCCATTCCTGGCAGCACCACCATTGTTAGAAATGCTAGTTTAGGCCCTAACACAGATGTTCTGAGTTAGAATCTGCATTTTAGCAAGATGTTCATGTGCTTTGTGTGCATGCTAGTATTTGAGAAGCACTGGAGAGCTGAGGTCGGCCAACTACAGCCTGGGCCAGATCTGGCCCTACTGTTTGTGTGGCAGCATGCCATGCCCATGCCCACCCATCTGCATTGTCGTCTGTGCTGCCCTTGTGCTTCATGGCAGAGCTCAGTCAGTACAGTGGGAACAGCATGGCGTCACAATCTGAATATTTACTCTCTAGCCACTTACAGATAAAGTCGGTTAACCCCTTGTCTGGCAAAGTGGATTGGCTGCATATCATTTGGGAGCTTTTTAAAATTAACAATGCTCTGGGCCTTACTTATCACAAGTCTGAAAGAGAGCCTGGAAGGCAGTTTGTAAGAAATACCCTAGCTGGTTCTAACATACGCCAACTTTAGGAATCACTGGTTTTGCTCTTCCCCACTGTATGAACCTAGTAGGAATTGGGAAAAGGAAATGGGAGAATGTCATTCTGCCATAGATAGGAGTGGGGTGGTACAAGTGGAAAGTTAGGAAATTTTAGAATGGGCTTAAGTAGTACTTCCACTTACTTGCTAGGTGTCTTTCATTTCTGTCTGTTTGTTCAATTAATATTTATTAAGCACTTAAGAACATAACAACGAACAAAATGATCCAACTTGCTGCCCTCAGAGAGCTTACATTCTAGTCTGGGAAATACACTCCTATTCATAAGTAGTGCTCTACAGAAATGTTGTAAGGAGAAGGAATGAACAGGGTGGGAGGAAATAAGGAAAACTTCTTTGAGAGAGCACCACTTGGGAAAGAATTCATGTATGAAGATCTAGACAGCAAGCATTTCATTTCTGAGGGAGGAGCAAGTGTAGAGCGTCCCAGAAACAGGGAGAATGCTTGTGGGCTGGAGCACAGTGTGTCGGAGAAAAGGATGGTGAGGATGGCAGGTCAGTGTTGGACCTCCTGGGATATGATGAAGAAATGAATTTTATTCCAGGTGTGGTGGAAAGCAAGGGAGAGTGGTACCGTGGTTTGATAATCTTTTAAAAAGACTCATTTGACTCTGAGACGCAGAAGCAGGAGGCTAGCTGTTCTCTCACGGTAGCCCCGATGGTGACACTGGGGACACTGACTGCAGCGGCAGCTGTCAGTGGTGGAAAGTTGGCAAGTCCAGGAGACGCTTTGAGAGTGAAGCTGGCAGGCAGATAGGCTGGGTGTGCAGGTTAAGGACAGAGCTATCAAGGGTGGATTCAGGTCTGTGGCGTGAGCAGCTGGGCAATGAGGTGCTGTAAGCGGGATGTGGAAGGCCGAGAGGAGAACAGGTTTAGGCAGAGGTGCAGGGACCCAAGGTTTCTGGTTAGACATAAGAATGAACTGCCTTTCAGACAACCTGTGCACACCATCGTCATTGGCATTTAGATGACATTGCAAGTCATGAGATTGGAGTGATCATAAAGAAAAGCTGGATAGAAAAGGATTGACGATTGAACCCTGGGGTACCCTGACAGTTAGAGGTCAGCAGAAAGAGGAGGGGCCACCAAGTAAGGCTGTGAATGAGACGCCAGTGAGAGGGAGTCCTAGGAGTGTCAAGATCTTGAAAGTCAAGTGGAAAAAGTATTTAAAGCAAGGAGGTGACAGCCTATATTAGTGTCTTCATTGCTAGGTGTCTTTCATTTCTGTCTGTTTGTTCAATTAATATTTATTAAGCACTTAAGAACATAACAACGAACAAAATGATCCAACTTGCTGCCCTCAGAGAGCTTACATTCTAGTCTGGGAAATACACTCCTATTCATAAGTAGTGCTCTACAGAAATGTTGTAAGGAGAAGGAATGAACAGGGTGGGAGGAAATAAGGAAAACTTCTTTGAGAGAGCACCACTTGGGAAAGAATTCATGTATGAAGATCTAGACAGCAAGCATTTCATTTCTGAGGGAGGAGCAAGTGTAGAGCGTCCCAGAAACAGGGAGAATGCTTGTGGGCTGGAGCACAGTGTGTCGGAGAAAAGGATGGTGAGGATGGCAGGTCAGTGTTGGACCTCCTGGGATATGATGAAGAAATGAATTTTATTCCAGGTGTGGTGGAAAGCAAGGGAGAGTGGTACCGTGGTTTGATAATCTTTTAAAAAGACTCATTTGACTCTGAGACGCAGAAGCAGGAGGCTAGCTGTTCTCTCACGGTAGCCCCGATGGTGACACTGGGGACACTGACTGCAGCGGCAGCTGTCAGTGGTGGAAAGTTGGCAAGTCCAGGAGACGCTTTGAGAGTGAAGCTGGCAGGCAGATAGGCTGGGTGTGCAGGTTAAGGACAGAGCTATCAAGGGTGGATTCAGGTCTGTGGCGTGAGCAGCTGGGCAATGAGGTGCTGTAAGCGGGATGTGGAAGGCCGAGAGGAGAACAGGTTTAGGCAGAGGTGCAGGGACCCAAGGTTTCTGGTTAGACATAAGAATGAACTGCCTTTCAGACAACCTGTGCACACCATCGTCATTGGCATTTAGATGACATTGCAAGTCATGAGATTGGAGTGATCATAAAGAAAAGCTGGATAGAAAAGGATTGACGATTGAACCCTGGGGTACCCTGACAGTTAGAGGTCAGCAGAAAGAGGAGGGGCCACCAAGTAAGGCTGTGAATGAGACGCCAGTGAGAGGGGAGTCCTAGGAGTGTCAAGATCTTGAAAGTCAAGTGGAAAAAGTATTTAAAGCAAGGAGGTGACAGCCTATATCAAATGCTGCCAGATGTCAAACAAGAAAAGGACATTGGATTTGACAGGGTGGCAGGTGTTGGTCATCTTTAAAAGAATAGTTTCCATGGAGTGGTGGGAGCAAAAGCCTAATTAGAGTCTTTTGAAGGAAAATTAAGAGAGAAAGCGGGAACAACTTAGAGATAACTCTTTATGACAGTTTTGTTTTGAAAGAGAGTGGACAAACTAGGTGGCTACTAGAGGATATGTGGGCGGGAGGGCAAGTTGGTTGGGGGTGGGTCATTAATATGATGCACAGTAATGTTGGTGGACTTTCCAGCTGATTGGTGTAATCCAGTAGAGAGAGCACATGATCCTTCAGTGAATGAGAAGGGTTGGGATCCTGGGAAGTAGACGGAAGGATGGCTTGGCTGGCAGCCAGGATGGTTCACCAATTGTAACAGGAGTGAACGCAAAGTCTAAGGATAATGCGAAATCTGTTAGTGGAGTGATCAGTAGTTCTTGCCAGGTTGCATCTGTTTTTCCCACTGTAGAGCTGGATAGTTAGCTGAGGCAGAGGAGCTTTAAGATGAAGGCATAGTCATCAGACTTGGAAAAACAGTCAGTGGGGAAATACAGGATTAGGGAGCAGTCCTGAGTATCTATCTACATGGGTCTACTGAGCATAAATTGAAAACGGGACTACTGTTCATGGTTGTACATCACTTAGCCAACCACTGATGGCTGCTTGCTGCAGGCACAGAACAACCAGATTAATTGTTTAACTTGGAGCTTAAATTTCTTTACTCTAAAATGGGAATAATACCTGCTTCAGAGGCTAATTTAAGAACTAACCAGGGCTTCCCCTGGTGGTCCAGTGGGTAAGGATACCGCCTTGCAGTGCAAGGGACGCCGGTTTGATCCCTGGCCTGGGGGGATCCCACGTGCTGCGGAGCGGCTAGACTGATGTGTCCAATTACCGCGCCGGAGCTCTGGGGTGCATGCGCCCAGAGCCTGTACTCTGCAACAACAGAGGCCACCGCGATGGGAGGCCCACAGGAGCCAGGGAACAAGGACGGATGAAAATGGAGAAATGGGAGACCAATAGAAGTGGCCTACCCATCCCCCTGCCTCCCCACCCCACCCCCAAAGGATAAATAAATAAAATAAATGTTAAAAAAAAAAAAAAAGTAACCAAAAACTTAAGGAAAGAACTTTGGCACAGTATTGATAGTCGAGTAGGGCTTTAAAATGTACAGTTCTATCACAAAATCTTCAGCTTGTATATCACTTGTCTTATGGATAGAATTTAAATAGCTTAACATTGAGAGTTGCAGGAAATTCACTAATGTTAAACCTGTGAGGAGAAATATATATATAAATATATTGTCAACTGATTTTTCTGATATTATAGTTTTCCAGAAAAACATAGAAATATGACTAGAAGAGAATATACTGTTGACCTTTTTTCCTTGAATTTCAGAGGCAAGTGCAAAAACCTGTGATGGTGTACAGTGTGCTTTTGAGGAGCTTGTTGAAAAGATCATTCAGACGCCTGGACTGTGGGAAAGTGAGAACCAGAATAAAGGAGTCAAGCTGACACACAGGGAAGAAGGCCAAGGAGGCGGAGCCTGTGGTGGTTACTGTTCAGTGTTATAAACTCTGGGAAATGCCACCTCTTGCATATTTGATCTGATTGTGTCATCTTTCTGTACATAAACTCTCTAACTGCTATTTTAGGGACCTTGCAGTTTGCACATATTTGTTTTGTATCATGGCAGTAAATATTTGTGAGAAAGCCCACTCATTGACTTTTCCAGGTAAACGTTATGGTCAGCATGCACAGTTTGCAATCTGCAAGTTTTTATGTTAACATAAAATAGGTGTACTTAATTGTTTAACTTGGAGCTTAAATTTCTTTACTCTAAAATGGGAATAATACCTGCTTCAGAGGCTAATTTAAGAACTAACCAGGGCTTCCCCTGGTGGTCCAGTGGGTAAGGATACCGCCTTGCAGTGCAAGGGACGCCGGTTTGATCCCTGGCCTGGGGGGATCCCACGTGCTGCGGAGCGGCTAGACTGATGTGTCCAATTACCGCGCCGGAGCTCTGGGGTGCATGCGCCCAGAGCCTGTACTCTGCAACAACAGAGGCCACCGCGATGGGAGGCCCACAGGAGCCAGGGAACAAGGACGGATGAAAATGGAGAAATGGGAGACCAATAGAAGTGGCCTACCCATCCCCCTGCCTCCCCACCCCACCCCCAAAGGATAAATAAATAAAATAAATGTTAAAAAAAAAAAAAAGTAACCAAAAACTTAAGGAAAGAACTTTGGCACAGTATTGATAGTCGAGTAGGGCTTTAAAATGTACAGTTCTATCACAAAATCTTCAGCTTGTATATCACTTGTCTTATGGATAGAATTTAAATAGCTTAACATTGAGAGTTGCAGGAAATTCACTAATGTTAAACCTGTGAGGAGAAATATATATATAAATATATTGTCAACTGATTTTTCTGATATTATAGTTTTCCAGAAAAACATAGAAATATGACTAGAAGAGAATATACTGTTGACCTTTTTTCCTTGAATTTCAGAGGCAAGTGCAAAAACCTGTGATGGTGTACAGTGTGCTTTTGAGGAGCTTGTTGAAAAGATCATTCAGACGCCTGGACTGTGGGAAAGTGAGAACCAGAATAAAGGAGTCAAGCTGACACACAGGGAAGAAGGCCAAGGAGGCGGAGCCTGTGGTGGTTACTGTTCAGTGTTATAAACTCTGGGAAATGCCACCTCTTGCATATTTGATCTGATTGTGTCATCTTTCTGTACATAAACTCTCTAACTGCTATTTTAGGGACCTTGCAGTTTGCACATATTTGTTTTGTATCATGGCAGTAAATATTTGTGAGAAAGCCCACTCATTGACTTTTCCAGGTAAAACGTTATGGTCAGCATGCAGTTTGCAATCTGCAGTTTTTTATGTAACATAAAATAGGTGTACCTTTATAAGTACATTTGATTTTATGATTTACATTCATCATGTGATTTTTTAAAAATCCACCTCTCTAATATATGTCGATACAAAGTCTAGTTTTGGTCTCCTTTTTGCTTAAATACTTATCAATTACTGAATTAATTGGTATTACAGAACTCCCAGGACCACTGGGAGGTAACAGGTGTCATCAAACCTGGCAGATTTCCCTTCAGGAGTAACAAAGAGCCTGATTCCTCGGCTTTCCTAGGATGTTTCCTGGTGGACGCTTTTCTAGTACGAAGCAAAGTCCTCTTCACAGTATGTAGCCCAGGTCAATTTATAATTAAATCTCCATTTGTTCTGACAGTGCTTCTAAAATAGCATTGATACATCAAAGAAGTTTGGTCTTACTTTGCTTCAAAAATAGCAGCTCAAGGCTGAATTTTAGTTCTTTGATGTGTTCATGGGTTCATGACCCCTTTGTGCAGCATTTTGGGTTATGTGATACTTGACAAAATGGCAGTAAGGTTCCCCATTTTGGTTTCAGAAGGACAGGAGTAGTATGTTTATGTAATTCATGTAGCACTTATACATCTTTCAGACCAACTCCTTTTCCCATAAATGTTGGTGGTGTTTGTCCGGGTACTTCAATGGTAGCTTGTGTAATGTTAATGAGTATCTGTATCTATGACTTCCATAAATGACTAGTTGATATTCAAAAACATATTTACCTGTTTTAAGGGTTGGGGAGTTTTGCACTAATTTCAGAGGCAAGTAAAATTGATGGTGTACAGTGTGCTTTTGAGGAGCTTGTTGAAAAGATCATTCAGACGCCTGGACTGTGGGAAAGTGAGAACCAGAATAAAGGAGTCAAGCTGACACACAGGGAAGAAGGCCAAGGAGGCGGAGCCTGTGGTGGTTACTGTTCAGTGTTATAAACTCTGGGAAATGCCACCTCTTGCATATTTGATCTGATTGTGTCATCTTTCTGTACATAAACTCTCTAACTGCTATTTTAGGGACCTTGCAGTTTGCACATATTTGTTTTGTATCATGGCAGTAAATATTTGTGAGAAAGCCCACTCATTGACTTTTCCAGGTAAAACGTTATGGTCAGCATGCACAGTTTGCAATCTGCAGTTTTTTATGTAACATAAAATAGGTGTACCTTTATAAGTGCATTTGATTTTATGATTTACATTCATCATGTGATTTTTTTAAAAAAAATCCACCTACCCAGTATATGTCATTACAGGGTCTAGTTTTGGTCTCCTTTTCGCTTAAATACTTATCAATTACTGAATTAATTGGTATTACAGAACTCCCAGGACCACTGGGAGGTAACAGGTGTCATCAAACCTGGCAGATTTCCCTTCAGGAGTAACAAAGAGCCTGATTCCTCGGCTTTCCTAGGATGTTTCCTGGTGGACGCTTTTCTAGTACGAAGCAAAGTCCTCTTCACAGTATGTAGCCCAGGTCAATTTATAATTAAATCTCCATTTGTTCTGACAGTGCTTCTAAAATAGCATTGATACATCAAAGAAGTTTGGTCTTACTTTGCTTCAAAAATAGCAGCTCAAGGCTGAATTTTAGTTCTTTGATGTGTTCATGGGTTCATGACCCCTTTGTGCAGCATTTTGGGTTATGTGATACTTGACAAAATGGCAGTAAGGTTCCCCATTTTGGTTTCAGAAGGACAGGAGTAGTATGTTTATGTAATTCATGTAGCACTTATACATCTTTCAGACCAACTCCTTTTCCCATAAATGTTGGTGGTGTTTGTCCGGGTACTTCAATGGTAGCTTGTGTAATGTTAATGAGTATCTGTATCTATGACTTCCATAAATGACTAGTTGATATTCAAAAACATATTTACCTGTTTTAAGGGTTGGGGGAGAAAACACTAAATTATAATTTGAGAAAGGCATATTGCTTCCAGATTTCAATGTGGATGGGAAAATACTGTTGCAATGAGAATCTTGGTACAGACTTGTACAGACTAATAAATCTTTTACACAGTATTCAGTTTGTAACCTCTTGCTGTTGTACATTGTATATTTTTTTCACTCATGTATTATATAATTTACATTGATCTCTGCTATTTTAAGCCTCCAGATAAGTAATTTGCCCTTTCAAGCAGGCCACTTTAATACCACTCAGTAAGATTAATAAGAAATAACTAATATCTGGGTGGTTTGTTCTCTATATACAGTTGCAAACGATAAACATTTTTTGTGGGTCACCTTTATAGTATGTGTGATAATGGACTGAAATGTAGACCTTCACATAAGAAAAGCTTAACCTACGTGGTTCACGCTTGTTAGACCTGACATTACATGGAATTAAAGGTTTTATGCGTTATGTATGTTTTTACTAAAAATGAAGTATATACTACTTTATTGTTGGAGAAAGATAGCTAACACATGTACTTATGATTTGTTGTTACATTAAAACTGTAGATTTGTATATGTGGTTTCTGTATTGACATTTCTGTTTATTGCTTTTTGTTCCTTGAGCTATACGATACTCTTTCTGTGCATTGGATTGTCTTGATTTGGTCAGAATTTGGATACCTATGAATCACTTAATTTTTAACAACTAATTTTGTTTGATTTATATTGTAACCTTTTATAGTTTTTGAATAAATCTAGCGTGCTTTCCCTAGATGCATTTGTTCAGGAAGTAATATATGTTTCCCTATTACTTGCATCAGCTGAGGACATCCTGAATATAGTGTTACTCAGATTCTGTTACTCTTTGTTGCAGGCTTCTTGTTTCATAGTGTAGGGTTTCTAAATGAAGTAGTTGTAATATCTAAAGATTGTCACAAATAACAGGAGTTTGTCAGTTCTTCATTTCTCAGTCATTTGAAGTAGTTGTACAGTGCCCTTTGCAGATGGAGCAAATTAGAATAATTAAAATAGAGTGTTTTGAATTCTGGAAGTCCTGATACAGAGCTAAACAAACAAATAACTTCAGTTTATATAAAGAGGGACAGTTGGCTTTTATTGAAGCTTCCTTGGTGTCAGGCTCTGTTCTCACTGCTGGATTATCCCATTAAACCTTTGACCAACCTTGAGAGATTGGTTGGTACTGCTATTACACCCATGTAAAAGATGAGGATAATGAAACAGGTATTTTAAGTAACTTCCCAAAGATCACAAAGCTCATCAGTGATGGAGCTGGATTCCAGTCAGCACATTGTCACTCCCAAGTCCATGCTCTTAACCACTGCTCCCTTTGCCATGGCTAGTTACTACTAGCTTCAGTTTTAACATAGCAGGTTTATCATTCTTTTGGTATGAGTAATAGGTGTATTTCAGTTCTTTTGGCTTTAGAGTAAAATCCCGTTGATGTAAATGATGTAAACAAACTGTGTAATTCATTTGACCCAGAAGTTAAGGGAGTAGGGTCGGTGCTTTTTTTTTTCACCTCCTCGTGATGGAATGAAAATCTTTGACTGAGAAAAGGTCCAAAGTCCAAATGTAGGGCACCTTAATTTCCTGTTTGTAACTGGACGTGGGAAAAGTTATTAAATCAGGAACAGCTTTTTGCTCAAAATTGAAATGTATGTTTCCATCCCAGGTACTCAACTGCCATCTGCAAATTCACACTTGGCTTTCTAATTGAACACGGTGGAATTGGGTTTGATTCATTGTGATTTGGGTATTCAGATACACATTATTACATATTCCAAGCGTGGATAACACAGACCTACCTCATATCTCGTAATACGTTTAGATACAGTTTAATGTATATATTTTCTAACTGATTTTCAAAAGAACTGGAACAGTCCTCTAGATCCTATAGATTGTAGGTCTTTTCAGTATTCCAGCATTATGCTTCTGTATTTTAGAGTCCGTTTCGCCAGTCATACTTACGTGGTTTTTGTGTCCTTCATTTATGTTCCCTAATTAGAGATAGGAGTAAGAGTATTTAATCGGTTTTAGATGATTCTGTGCTCAGCTATGCTGAGGGTAATCGGCCATAGATTTCATCTTGGGTTTTGTCTAGAAATGATGAAGAAAGATTGGAAAGAAGTGACGTCAAGACTTGGGGCTAAGTAATATAAACTTAGGAATCTCCATGTTTTTGTTTTTAATAGAAAGCGTCTGTCAGATTGGAAGAAAAACATTCAAGTTCTGTTCCATTATGGGCTTTAAATTTTACTATATGTTTCTAGCCTTTAAAAATTTTTTTTTTCATATTTAGGAATCAATAATGTTTAAAGCTTGCTTCATTGCCTCTTAGTTACAGCTGTTTTGTCACAAACGTTTCCAGTAATGGCTGAGCTTCTAGTTCCCTAGGAGCTGCTCCCTCACTATAGCTCAGATACGAAATGTTTCTTTTTCTTTCATTAACCTGATAAATAAAGTATGCAATTTCATTGTATTTCTTGAATTACTAGTGTGGTTGAGCACTTTTAGTATTTCATCAAAAAAGTATTTTCTTTTTTATTCCTTATTCTTGTTATGCTGTGGTCACCCATCCGGCATCCAATTCCTTCTTTCAATGTACCGCCCACTTTTTCTTAGGCTAACTGCCCTCCATCATCACACACGCAGTTTGGATGGGATTGTCACACCGTCAGCTCTGGAGCTGACCCGGTTCTCTTTAGTCAGTGCCACTTCCCACACCCCGCACGGAATTCTGTAATGAGGGAAAGTTATTAAATCAGGAACATTTTTGCTCAAAATTGAAATGTATGTTTCCATCCCAGGTACTCAACTGCCATCTGCAAATTCACACTTGGCTTTCTAATTGAACACGGTGGAATTGGGTTTGATTCATTGTGATTTGGGTATTCAGATACACATTATTACATATTCCAAGCGTGGATAACACAGACCTACCTCATATCTCGTGTACGTTTAGATACAGTTTAATGTATATATTTTCTAACTGATTTTCAAAAGAACTGGAACAGTCCTCTAGATCCTATAGATTGTAGGTCTTTTCAGTATTCCAGCATTATGCTTCTGTATTTTAGAGTCCGTTTCGCCAGTCATACTTACGTGGTTTTTGTGTCCTTCATTTATGTTCCCTAATTAGAGATAGGAGTAAGAGTATTTAATCGGTTTTAGATGATTCTGTGCTCAGCTATGCTGAGGGTAATCGGCCATAGATTTCATCTTGGGTTTTGTCTAGAAATGATGAAGAAAGATTGGAAAGAAGTGACGTCAAGACTTGGGGCTAAGTAATATAAACTTAGGAATCTCCATGTTTTTGTTTTTAATAGAAACGTCTGTCAGATTGGAAGAAAAACATTCAAGTTCTGTTCCATTATGGGCTTTAAATTTTACTATATGTTTCTAGCCTTTAAAAATTTTTTTTTTCATATTTAGGAATCAATAATGTTTAAAGCTTGCTTCATTGCCTCTTAGTTACAGCTGTTTTGTCACAAACGTTTCCAGTAATGGCTGAGCTTCTAGTTCCCTAGGAGCTGCTCCCTCACTATAGCTCAGATACGAAATGTTTCTTTTTCTTTCATTAACCTGATAAATAAAGTATGCAATTTCATTGTATTTCTTGAATTACTAGTGTGGTTGAGCACTTTTAGTATTTCATCAAAAAAGTATTTTCTTTTTTATTCCTTATTCTTGTTATGCTGTGGTCACCCATCCGGCATCCAATTCCTTCTTTCAATGTACCGCCCACTTTTTCTTAGGCTAACTGCCCTCCATCATCACACACGCAGTTTGGATGGGATTGTCACACCGTCAGCTCTGGAGCTGACCCGGTTCTCTTTAGTCAGTGCCACTTCCCCACACCCTGCGGTCACTGGTTCAGGGATGGGTGACAGACCCAGATCACGCTACTTAGTTACAGCATGTTTGTTGACCTTTCCTCGGGAACTGCAGAAGATGACACTTCCTTGGAGATAAGGTGGTGTGATAATTCTGAACTTGTTATAGCCAATTTTTCTGATTTAAAGGAGCCAGCCTGAGGGTAGTATTAAGAAAATGAAAGAGTCCAAACTGGAGTCTTGATACCCTCAAGCCTCTAGATCAAACTGCACCTGAAGTTACATGTACTTTTGGACTTTTCCCTGATGTGACCCAATAAATGCCCTTTTTGTTGAAGCTGGTTTGAGGTGGATTCTTTTTCTTGTAATCAAAGGTATGCTTTGTGAGTGTATATGGTCTTTGTAGGGCATCTTTGTACGTGGAGTTCAGTGTGTTGATCCCTGTCACTTGAAGAACCATTATTCTTAAGTAACTTGGTATTTTAGTGGGATACTTTCATATGTTTCTTCATGGATAGATGTGTATAATTTTAAGGCAAAGGAGAAGAGGGCAGCAGAGAATGAGATGATTAGGTGCCATCACTGACTCAATGAACATGAACTTGAGCAAGCTCTGGGAGATGCTGAAGGACAGGGATGCCTGGCTTTCTGCAGTCCATAGGTTCACAGTCATATACGACTCAGCGACTGAACATAATAATAAGGACTTATTTCATTGGGTCTCGTGGTTTTTCAGTTTAATTTCCTCTGTCACCCCAACACTTACTGTTGCATGTTCCTCCCTGAGATAATCATCGTTACAATCTGGCATGTGTACCCTTTGCATTTCTCCATACCTCTTTAATTATATGCAAGTATGTATAGATGCATTATTTTACTCCTGTTACTTTACAAAAATGAGGTTATCTGTATATTTATCTCTGCATATTGCTGTTCTTACCTAACAGTAGATTCTGAGAACACCTCTATGCCAATTTGGATGCATCTACTATCTATTTCAGCTTCCCAGATGGCGCTAGTGGTAAAGAATCTGCTTGCAAGTGTAGGAGACACAAGAGACGCGGGGAAGTCAGAGTCAAGAAGATCCCGTGGAGGAGGGCATGACAACCCACTCCAACATGCTTGCTTGGGAAATTCCATGGACAGAGGAGCCTGGTAGGCTACAGTCCACGGGGCTGCAAAGAATCAGACCATATGACTCAGCATACACAGCATCTATGTGAATGACTTTACAATATTAATATTTGGTGCTATGGATTATCACAGTTTACTTGACCATTCCTCTAGTAACGAGCATTTATATTGTTTCCATTTTTGCCTTTGCAGATGGTGTTTCAATAAATATCCTCGCACACGTATCTTTTTGTTTCTATGGGATCCAACTCCTTAAAGTTGGATCTATTGGCCAAAGAAAATGTATATATTTTTTCATTTTAATATGTCTTGTAAATTGCTTTCCAAAAATCAGTAACAGTTTTCATTTCTTCTAGCGGTGTGTAAGCATATTGTTTTCCCCCTGCACTCCCCATCAGCAGCAGGGCGTCCTCAAATTTAAATTTTCACCACTCTGATAATTTAAGATGTTAACCTGTGTTCACATTTTGTGCAGAAGTGTCAAAATTTGTTTTTATTTTTTTTTCATATTTGTAGGCTATTTGGAATTGTTTTTTGTTGGAATGATTATTCATATCCTTTGCCAGTTTTTCTGTTCAGTTTTTTTTCTGGTTTTATGATGTTATATGAGCTCTTAATATAGTACAGAATCTAGCCCATATATGTATGTTTTGAGCATTTGTTTCTAACTCAGTATTTGTTTTTCAGTTTGTTTATGCTGTGTTTTTTTCTTACAATTTGCTTTTTTAATATTTTATACCGTTTGGGTTCCTTCGCGCCATCTCCTTAACCTCTTCTGAGACATTAAAAAAATTTTTTTTCTTTTCAAAACCTACATCTAATTATATGCAAGTATGTATAGTCATTTTTTCTCCTGTTACTTTACAAAAATGAGGTTATCTGTATATTTATCTCTGCATATTGCTGTTCTTACCTAACAGTAGATTCTGAGAACACCTCTATGCCAATTTGGATGCATCTACTATCTATTTCAGCTTCCCAGATGGCGCTAGTGGTAAAGAATCTGCTTGCAAGTGTAGGAGACACAAGAGACGCGGGGAAGTCAGAGTCAAGAAGATCCCGTGGAGGAGGGCATGACAACCCACTCCAACATGCTTGCTTGGGAAATTCCATGGACAGAGGAGCCTGGTAGGCTACAGTCCACGGGGCTGCAAAGAATCAGACCATATGACTCAGCATACACAGCATCTATGTGAATGACTTTACAATATTAATATTTGGTGCTATGGATTATCACAGTTTACTTGACCATTCCTCTAGTAACGAGCATTTATATTGTTTCCATTTTTGCCTTTGCAGATGGTGTTTCAATAAATATCCTCGCACACGTATCTTTTTGTTTCTATGGGATCCAACTCCTTAAAGTTGGATCTATTGGCCAAAGAAAATGTATATATTTTTTCATTTTAATATGTCTTGTAAATTGCTTTCCAAAAATCAGTAACAGTTTTCATTTCTTCTAGCGGTGTGTAAGCATATTGTTTTCCCCCTGCACTCCCCATCAGCAGCAGGAGGCGTCCTCAAATTTAAATTTTCACCACTCTGATAATTTAAGATGTTAACCTGTGTTCACATTTTGTGCAGAAGTGTCAAAATTTGTTTTTATTTTTTTTTCATATTTGTAGGCTATTTGGAATTGTTTTTTGTTGGAATGATTATTCATATCCTTTGCCAGTTTTTCTGTTCAGTTTTTTTTCTGGTTTTATGATGTTATATGAGCTCTTAATATAGTACAGAATCTAGCCCATATATGTATGTTTTGAGCATTTGTTTCTAACTCAGTATTTGTTTTTCAGTTTGTTTATGCTGTGTTTTTTTCTTACAATTTGCTTTTTTAATATTTTATACCGTTTGGGTTCCTTCGCGCCATCTCCTTAACCTCTTCTGAGACATTAAAAAAATTTTTTTTCTTTTTAAATCCTTAATAACTTAGAACTCACTTTTGTTATGACACAAGGTAGGGAACCATCTTACTTTTCACGTGGGTGCCCACTGGGCCAGCACTTCCCCACTGAGCTGAAAGACCCACTTGGGCCTTGATGAAATTCTCAGAAATAGTGGAATCTACCCTGGCCGCCTAGTTTAGGGTTTCTTCACCATGGAAGGTTAAGGGTTTCATTGTATCTGGTTTTCTTTAATCTTGTGTGTTTCATTTATGCTTTAAAAGTACATTAAGAAGGGCTTTGCAGATTTCATCAGACTACTCCAGAGGCCTGGCAAAACCAAGGTTTTCATGGTAGTGTCTTTATAGTATGTTCATGGCTGATAAGGCAAGTGCTTTCTCATTGTTTTTCAGTTTGTTTTCTTTTACATATGGTTCTTTCACTTTGTCCTTTGCCTATGTTTTTCTTTCTGTGGTCTCTTTTTTTTCTTTTTCCTTTTTTATTTGTTTTTGGTGAGGAGTTCTTTATAAAATGTGATATGGGTACTAATCTTTTGTCACAAATATATATTGATTAAGCCTCACAGTTAATGGTTTGTCTTTTTAATTTGTTTAAAATAGTGCATAGTTAAAAAACTAAACTAAAAATCAAATTGTTTAATCATATTATGAAACTGGAATTCTTATTGGAATCACTTGATAAATATTTCTATGTTAATTATGAGAAAACTGAATTTAATGGCAAGACTTAACAGTAGGAAATGAGATATCTTTCTATTCAGATATGATACTATTTTTATATGTATACTTTTCTTTACATAGGTCCTGAACCTTATTTTAAAACTATTCAGAAGCATTATTACTATATACTTATTATTAGTGTGAATAGAGTTGGTCTTCTGATTTTGCAATCTACGTAGTTGATGCTAATAAGGAAAAGCTATTGACTTTTCTTTCTATCCAGCTGACTAATCAGTTTGGTACTTTGGTCTAAAATACGCTTTCCCTAGTTTTCTAGGTGAAATAGAGACAATATGATTTGTAGCTTTGTCATTGTTGTTTAGCTGCTAGGTCATGTCAGACTCTTTGCAGCCCCATGGACTGCAGCACACTGGGCTTCCCTGCTCTCCACTATCTTCTGGAGTTTGGTCAAGTTCATGTCCATTGAGTTGATTTGATCTAACCATCTCATCCTCTGCCACCCTCTTCTTTTGCCTTCAAAATTGCCTTAAAATTGTAATTTTAATACATCTATATTTATTTAGAGGACATTCCAACCATCTGTTCTGTTTCTAATATCATTTTGAATTTGTTTTCTGACAAAGTGGAGGAAAACCTCCCATCTCACAACAGGTGCTAAGGTCTGCCACATTCCATTTTTACCCCAGGCCAGAGCCCTCTCCCAGGCCAGGACTCTTCTTAGGCAGGCCAAGCTCTTCCTGGGGGCCACCACTTCCTGTTTTTTTCATATACAGTCACAGACTGGGCTCTTGTTTCTATTGATGCTGACTTCATGTTTCGCAAGATTCATAAACTTGAGGATTCTTTTTCTGCATGTTGGAATACATAATTTTAAAAATGGACAGTGCCTGTTTGTTGCAAGTTTCCTACACTTGGGTCTCTGTTCAAACTGAAAGGAGATAATAATAGTCTCAACACTTTCTAGGGTTGTTCTGGGCAGTAAACGAGTTAGGCAGTATAAAGCTTGACAGTATACTTCAGTAAGTTTAGCTGTTATTATTACTAGCATATTGTGGTTATTGGTCTTTGTTTTTCTAAAGTCAGTTTTTATAATTCATGTGGAGGAAACAAAGTGGTTTTTTTCTTTTGAGGTGTAAATTTTTTCTGGCACAAAATTGGATATATTCATTTGAAAATTATTTTTGAAAGGTTACAGTTTCTCATTCCATATGTGTATATATGTATTTTCCTTTTTTCTTCAGCAAGCACTTTGTGGTCTTTTTAATAAAAGGTAGAAAGACAGTGTAGAATGGTGAACTGGAAATGAACAATACAGTGATTTCTAAGGACAACCATTAAGTGCAGATGAGGTACCTGTTAAGAATGCTGCCAGGTTCTCTGCTTTGCAAAGTCCTAGATGTCAGGGACTAGTGGGAAAAAAAATAATAATTGTCATTGTGTAAAAAGCCAATGTTAATTTTCCCTTTGACAAAGAAGTATTTTAAATTGCCTAAAACCTAGAACAAGACAGACAAGTTCCCTGCTTTCCTGGGATTTATATTCTAGCAGGACAAGACAGACAGTTAAAAAATTAGATTTGGAGGTCATTTTTTCCCCCTGGATCAATAGCATATTATTCTCCCCTGTAGAAAAGCTCATGTTGTTTTGCTCTAAGATAGGAAAGTTCCTTACAAGCAAATTTATTGAGCATGCTCATTTCTATTGCTAGGATCACGTGGTTTGACTTCAGACATGAAATTGGAAAAATACACACGATAAGAAGGAAAGGTGCTTGATTTTTCAGTCGGGTTGTTTCAGGGAAAGTGAACAGGAGGCAGTAAGAACACCTTCAACTTCGCTTTTCTCTAAACTTTGAAATTTCGCTATTAGATTTAGAGTGGGTGTTCTGGGCAGAATTGTAACCTGTCACATCAGACTGCTTCTCCCTACAAGAAGTTTGGGGAAAAGACTTTGACATATAAATCCCCGTAAATCCTTAAAGCAAAATTTTATATTGTATTCCTTTCATATGCATGTACCGTGGTCATCAAAAATGAAATCAGTTTTTTTTTTTTTCAGTTGTTGTTTCTTTGTTGTTGTTGTTTGCCTCTAAGTCATCATTTATTTTCATTCGTCTTTATTCTTTGGCCTGTGTGGGCCTCCCGTTGCAGTCGCCGCTCTCTGTAACCGGCACCGGCCCAGCCACTCAACGGCAGGTGGAATCTTCCCAGGCCAGGGATCGAACTGGTGGCCCTTGCACTGCAAGGCGAACTCTTTACTCACTGGACCACCTATTTTTAATTGTGTCAAGAAGAGTGACCGTTTTCTGTAGAAAATGTTTATGTGGTTTTTTTTTTTTTGTAATAGTCCAATGAAAGAGAAGGCAGGATGTATTAATAATATGTGACTGCAGTCACTGCTTCTAAATGAGATGTTTCAGTTCACCAGGAGGGGGCAGCAGCGCTTCAGTTACCCGAGAACTCCTGCCGTGAAGGTCGCACTCAAAGCCTCGCACTGTCCAATATTTTTGAGAATTTTTACAGCCTACAGGGTTGGTTTTGTTGCCTTTTAAAATCCTCCTCCATCTCTTCCTCCCATCTTTCTCTTTCTATCCCTCTGTCACTATCTTTTCTTTTTCTTTTTTGGCAAAATTCAGCCATAGATCACCTTTTAATTAGCTCTGAGGTTTTCTGTTCTGAAATGACCTATTTATACTGAAGTCAACGGACAGACTTCATAACAGTCCTTAGGGTTGTCTTGGCTGGAGGTGGGGAAAACGGAAGCGTGATTGACTCACGCTTCGAAAGAGGACTGCTTCCTTCCTATGGTATGCCTTTATAGCTTTTCAAAGAGAAGTTTCAGGGGGTTGAATCAAGGCTTTACAGATAAGATGAGGATGCCACAAATATTCTGTGAAACTGCATTCATTTAAGGCTTTAAAATTATTTACTTTTTTTGATTTTAAATCATTTTAGAGCTTAAAGATGAGATTATATTGGGCATTTTTTGTGGGGACAGAGAACTTTTCTGGAAACACTCAGTTAAAATAAAGGATTTAAAATTGCACTTCATTTTCCACCAGACTTTCAGAACTAAATTGTTCAATGATTTTGACTCCAGTATACTGAATGCATTTAATTCTCATAGGCTATTTTTCTCCAAATGTTTTGAATTATAAGACAATTCTGTCATTGTATTCTTCATCAGAAGCTGGCAAGACCTCTCTTTCTCTGCTTACTTTGCTTAAATGGCGCTGTTTCTGGGCTGAGTAATGGCAGACATACTTGGTATAAATAATATGTTTATAATGTTAGTCGTATTTAGAAGGTTTAGAAGTCTTTTTTCAGCTAATGTTCTTGATCACAATTGCCACTTTTAACTGTTGGTTTTATTGATAATGTCTACACTTTTACCAGTCATAGTTCTACTTAATTTTTGCTTCTATATTGATTCATTCTTCCCTCTACTTAAGGAAACAGACTTTACTTTCTTATACAGCAGTGTCAAGTTCACAGTAAAACTCAGCAAAAAGCAGAGTTTCCATGTACCCCCTGCCTTACACATGCACGTGCATGCGTGTTCAGTCACTTCAGGTGTGTCCGACTCTGTGTGACCCTATGAATTGTAGCCTGCCAGGCTCCTCTGTCTATGGGATTCTCCAGGCAAGAATATGAGCATGGATTGCCGTGCCCTCCTCCAGGGGATCTTCCACACCCAGAGCTCAGACCTGAGTCTCTAACATCTCCTGCATTGGCAGGTGTGTTCTTTAACACTAGCGCCACCTGGGAGGCCCCGACTGGTAATAAATTCCCTCCATTTCTGTTTGCCTGAGAAAGTTTTTCTCCCTCACTTTTGAAGGATAATTTTGCAGGATACAGAATTCTGGAGTGTCAGCTTTTTTTTCCTCTCTCAACAATGAAAATATTTCATTCCACTTTCTTCTTGCTTGCATGGTTTCTGAGGAGATTTTTTTTTTTTTGTATATGTAATTCATATCTTTGCTCCTTTATACGTAAGGGTTTTTTCCCCGGATGACTTCTTTAATACTTTATCTTTGACTTTCTGCACTTTGAAAATAATATGCCTATGTGTAGATTTTGAGGGGTTTTGTTTTATTGCATTCATTCTGCTTGGTGTTTCTGAGCTTCCTGGTCTGTGGTTTGATGTATGACTCTAGCTTGGGAAAAATTCTTAGTCATTTAAAAATATTTATTTAGTATTTATTTGGCTGCACTGGGTCTTCATTGCAATATGAGCATTGTGTGGGATCTTTTGTTGCAGCACAGGGGCGTCCACAGTCATGATTCTCAGATTCTTGTAAGGCAGGTTCTTAACCACTGGACCAGCGGGGAAGCTTCCTCAGTCATGACTGATTCAAGTATTCTGTACTTTTTCTCTCTCTCTTTTCCTGGTATTTCTGTTCTGTGTAATGTTATACCTTTTATATTGGTTCCACAGATTTTGGATGCTCTGTTCCTTTTCTCCTCATTCTTTTGCTTTTGAAAGTTGCTATCAACATCTCAGGTTCTGTGGTTTCTCTCAGCCAGGTACAGTCTACTAACTTGTACATCAAAGATATTATTCATTTCTGTTACAGTGTTTTTGATCACTACCTTTTATTGTTTTCATTTTTATTTAATTATAAGGGAAGTTCAGCATCTCTAATTTTCTAATTTGTTTCCATGTACCCCCTGCCTTACACATGCACGTGCATGCGTGTTCAGTCACTTCAGGTGTGTCCGACTCTGTGTGACCCTATGAATTGTAGCCTGCCAGGCTCCTCTGTCTATGGGATTCTCCAGGCAAGAATATGAGCATGGATTGCCGTGCCCTCCTCCAGGGGATCTTCCACACCCAGAGCTCAGACCTGAGTCTCTAACATCTCCTGCATTGGCAGGTGTGTTCTTTAACACTAGCGCCACCTGGGAGGCCCCGACTGGTAATAAATTCCCTCCATTTCTGTTTGCCTGAGAAAGTTTTTCTCCCTCACTTTTGAAGGATAATTTTGCAGGATACAGAATTCTGGAGTGTCAGCTTTTTTTTCCTCTCTCAACAATGAAAATATTTCATTCCACTTTCTTCTTGCTTGCATGGTTTCTGAGGAGATTTTTTTTTTTTTGTATATGTAATTCATATCTTTGCTCCTTTATACGTAAGGGTTTTTTCCCCGGATGACTTCTTTAATACTTTATCTTTGACTTTCTGCACTTTGAAAATAATATGCCTATGTGTAGATTTTGAGGGGTTTTGTTTTATTGCATTCATTCTGCTTGGTGTTTCTGAGCTTCCTGGTCTGTGGTTTGATGTATGACTCTAGCTTGGGAAAAATTCTTAGTCATTTAAAAATATTTATTTAGTATTTATTTGGCTGCACTGGGTCTTCATTGCAATATGAGCATTGTGTGGGATCTTTTGTTGCAGCACAGGGGCGTCCACAGTCATGATTCTCAGATTCTTGTAAGGCAGGTTCTTAACCACTGGACCAGCGGGGAAGCTTCCTCAGTCATGACTGATTCAAGTATTCTGTACTTTTTCTCTCTCTCTTTTCCTGGTATTTCTGTTCTGTGTAATGTTATACCTTTTATATTGGTTCCACAGATTTTGGATGCTCTGTTCCTTTTCTCCTCATTCTTTTTGCTTTTGAAAGTTGCTATCAACATCTCAGGTTCTGTGGTTTCTCTCAGCCAGGTACAGTCTACTAACTTGTACATCAAAGATATTATTCATTTCTGTTACAGTGTTTTTGATCACTACCTTTTTATTGTTTTCATTTTTATTTAATTATAAGGGAAGTTCAGCATCTCTAATTTTCTAATTTGTTTCCATTGTAGCAAAATACACATAACATAAAATGTATCATCTTAATTATTTTAAAGGGTACAACTCAGTGACATTATGTATATTTGCACTGTTGTGTAACGATCACCACAGCCCATCTCCGTAACTCTTTTCATCTTATAAGACTGAACTCCTATGACCCACTAAACAGTAACTCTCCCAGAAACCATAATTTTAACGTCTGTCCTTATGATTTTGACTATCTTTAGTATTTGATGTAAATGGAATCATACCGTATTTGTCTTTTCGTGACCAAATTATTTCACTTAGCATAGTGTCCATGGGGTTCATTCATATTGGAACATATTGCAGAATTTCCTTCCTTTTCAAGGCTGAATAACATTTCATTGTGAGGTGATACCACATTATACATACCCATTCGGTCATTGATGGACACTTGGGTTGCTTCCAAATTTTAGTTGTAAATAATGCTGCTATTGACATGGGTATGCAAAGGTCTCTTCAAGACCACACTTTCAATTACTTGGGGTTTATGCCAAGAACTGAAATTGCTGAAAATGTGGCAAAAATATTGTTAATGTTTTTGAGAAGCTGCCATATTGCTCTTCACAATAGCCTTACCACGTTCCATTCTCACCAGCAATGCACAGGTGTCCCAGTTTCCACACATCCTTTCAAACACTTGTTATTTTCTGGATTTTTTGGATTGGAAATGGATATGAAATGGTAGCTCACTTTAGTCTTGATTTTCATTTTCCTAATGACTAATGTTATGGATCATATTTTCATGTTTTTATTGACCATCGATATGTCTTTGGAGAAATGTCTCTTCAAGTCCTTTTCCCAGTCTTGAACAAGGTCGTTTATTTCCATATTGTTGAATTTTATGTCATTGTTCTCTATGTTTTAATATTAATCCTTTATCAGATATTTGATTTTTAGGTACTCCCTTTCTGTGAGTTACCTTATACTCTTTTGATGTACAGAATTTTTTATTTCTCATGAAATCCAATTAAAGATTTTTATTCTGCTGCCTGTGCTTTTGCTATATCCAAGAAATCAGTACCAAATCCAGCTTGTGAATTTTTTCCCCAATACTTCTATTTTTTCCTTAATTAATTTATTTTTTTACAAAGTTTTGTTGTTTACTTCCACACATCAACCTGAATCTGCCATAGGTAAACATATGTCCCTACCCCTCCCGAACCAATACTTCTATTTTTAAAAAAATTTTTAAATTGAAGGATAATTGCTTTATAGAGTTTTATTGTTTTCTGCCAAACTGTGAAGCTTTTGCTCTTTGCTTTTTTTACAAGAGTTTTATAGTATTAAGTCTTAAGTTTAGGCCTTTTATCCACTTTGAGTTTATTTTTGTATATAACGTTACGTAAGGGTTGGATGGCATCGCTTTGAGTTTATTTTTGAGTCATGACGAGGGGTTCATTTCATATTGCAGAATTTCCTTCCTTTTCAAGGCTGAATAACATTTCATTGTGAGGTGATACCACATTATACATACCCATTCGGTCATTGATGGACACTTGGGTTGCTTCCAAATTTTAGTTGTAAATAATGCTGCTATTGACATGGGTATGCAAAGGTCTCTTCAAGACCACACTTTCAATTACTTGGGGTTTATGCCAAGAACTGAAATTGCTGAAAATGTGGCAAAAATATTGTTAATGTTTTTGAGAAGCTGCCATATTGCTCTTCACAGTAGCCTTACCACGTTCCATTCTCACCAGCAATGCACAGGTGTCCCAGTTTCCACACATCCTTTCAAACACTTGTTATTTTCTGGATTTTTTGGATTGGAAATGGATATGAAATGGTAGCTCACTTTAGTCTTGATTTTCATTTTCCTAATGACTAATGTTATGGATCATATTTTCATGTTTTTATTGACCATCGATATGTCTTTGGAGAAATGTCTCTTCAAGTCCTTTTCCCAGTCTTGAACAAGGTCGTTTATTTCCATATTGTTGAATTTTATGTCATTGTTCTCTATGTTTTAATATTAATCCTTTATCAGATATTTGATTTTTAGGTACTCCCTTTCTGTGAGTTACCTTATACTCTTTTGATGTACAGAATTTTTTATTTCTCATGAAATCCAATTAAAGATTTTTATTCTGCTGCCTGTGCTTTTGCTATATCCAAGAAATCAGTACCAAATCCAGCTTGTGAATTTTTTCCCCAATACTTCTATTTTTTCCTTAATTAATTTATTTTTTTACAAAGTTTTGTTGTTTACTTCCACACATCAACCTGAATCTGCCATAGGTAAACATATGTCCCTACCCCTCCCGAACCAATACTTCTATTTTTTAAAAAAAATTTTTTAAATTGAAGGATAATTGCTTTATAGAGTTTTATTGTTTTCTGCCAAACTGTGAAGCTTTTGCTCTTTGCTTTTTTTACAAGAGTTTTATAGTATTAAGTCTTAAGTTTAGGCCTTTTATCCACTTTGAGTTTATTTTTGTATATAACGTTACGTAAGGGTTGGATGGCATCGCTGAGTCAATGGACATGAGCTTGAGCAAACTGTGGAAGATGGTGAAGGACGAGGAAGCCTGGTGTGCTGCAGTTCATGGGGTTACAGTCAGATATGACTGAGCAGCTGACCTTAAGTGAAGGATCTGTCTTCATTCTTTTGCAATCCAGTATAATTTATTGGTAAGATTATCATTTCCCCATTGCATAGCCTAGGCAACTATGTCAAAAGTAATTTGATCATACATACAAGGGTTTATTTCTGTGCTTTCTGTTCTATTCCGTTGGTCTATGTCTCTGTGAAATGGTATCTCACTTTAGTTATTGATTTTCATTTTCCACACTGTTTTGATTACTGTAACTATGTAGTAAGTTTTGTAATCAGGAATTGTGGGTTCCAAAGCTTTTTTCTTCCTATAAAAAATTGTTTTTGCTATCCAAGGTCACTTGAGATTCTATAGAAATTTTAGAATGAGTTTTTCTATTTCTATAAATAATGATGTTGGGATTTTGATAAGATTTCATTGAATCTGTAGATTGATTTGAGTAGTATTGAAATCTTAATATTGTTTTTAAATCAATAAATATGGGATGTGTTTCCATTTGCTTATATATTGCTTAATTTCTTTCACTAGTGTTTTGTAGTTTTCATTGTACAATGTAGTTTTTATTCTTGGTTAACATAATTTCTAAGTATTTTATTGTTTTTGATGATGTTTGAATAGTTTTTGTAATTTTCTCTTCAGATTGTTCATTGCTAGTATACAGAGATCAACCAAATTTTGTGTATTGACTTCATATCTTGCTGCTTGCTGGAACCATTGATTAGTTCTAACAGTGTGTGTGTAACTCTTGTGTGTGTGTGTGTGTGTGTGTGTGTGTAATCTTTAGGTTTTTCTATATAGAAGATCATACCGTAGGCAGACAGAATTAATTTTACTTCTTCCTTTCCAATTTGGATACATTTTATTTACTTATTTTTCCTAATTTTTCTAGCTAGAACTTACTACTATGTAGAATATAAATGAACAAAATGGGCATTCTTGCCTTGTTGCTGATTTCAGAGGAAAAGCTTTCAGTCTTTTATCATTGAGGATGATGTTCACTTTGAGTTTTTCACACATGCCTTTTATTATGTTGAGATAGTTTCCTTCTGTTCCTACCTTGTTGAGTGTTCCCTTTTTTTAATCATGAAAGGGTGGTAAATTTTGTCAAATACCTTCTCTGTATCAATTGAGATAATCATATTGGTTTTGTCCTTCATTCCGTAAATATGCTATATTATATTGATCAAATTTTATATTTTCAACTACCCTTACATTCCTCTCTCTCTATTCCACAAAAGGTACTTCTCTTATTTGTATTTTTTAAACAAAATATTATTTCTGCTTTGATTATGTTTTGGCTGATGTTAATAGCCAAAGTACTAGCATTTAGTTTATTTCTATCCCATTATTTTCACTTTTTATATCATTTTGATTTGTGTTTGTATTATGGAGACAGTGACATGTGTCTGTTCTTAAGTTGTTCATGCTTTCTGTTTTGGGGTCAGTCTAAGAATCCCCCTGCCCTTTCACAAAAGCTGGGTTTAACCCATTTATTTTTACTGCATTAATTGAAATATTTAGCACCTTCCTACCTTGGCCCCTTTATTTCCCTATGAGTAGTATTGAAATCTTAATATTGTTTTTAAATCAATAAATATGGGATGTGTTTCCATTTGCTTATATATTGCTTAATTTCTTTCACTAGTGTTTTGTAGTTTTCATTGTACAATGTAGTTTTTATTCTTGGTTAACATAATTTCTAAGTATTTTATTGTTTTTGATGATGTTTGAATAGTTTTTGTAATTTTCTCTTCAGATTGTTCATTGCTAGTATACAGAGATCAACCAAATTTTGTGTATTGACTTCATATCTTGCTGCTTGCTGGAACCATTGATTAGTTCTAACAGTGTGTGTGTAACTCTTGTGTGTGTGTGTGTGTGTGTGTGTGTGTAATCTTTAGGTTTTTCTATATAGAAGATCATACCGTAGGCAGACAGAATTAATTTTACTTCTTCCTTTCCAATTTGGATACATTTTATTTACTTATTTTTCCTAATTTTTCTAGCTAGAACTTACTACTATGTAGAATATAAATGAACAAAATGGGCATTCTTGCCTTGTTGCTGATTTCAGAGGAAAAGCTTTCAGTCTTTTATCATTGAGGATGATGTTCACTTTGAGTTTTTCACACATGCCTTTTATTATGTTGAGATAGTTTCCTTCTGTTCCTACCTTGTTGAGTGTTCCCTTTTTTTAATCATGAAAGGGTGGTAAATTTTGTCAAATACCTTCTCTGTATCAATTGAGATAATCATATTGGTTTTGTCCTTCATTCCGTAAATATGCTATATTATATTGATCAAATTTTATATTTTCAACTACCCTTACATTCCTCTCTCTCTATTCCACAAAAGGTACTTCTCTTATTTGTATTTTTTAAACAAAATATTATTTCTGCTTTGATTATGTTTTGGCTGATGTTAATAGCCAAAGTACTAGCATTTAGTTTATTTCTATCCCATTATTTTCACTTTTTATATCATTTTGATTTGTGTTTGTATTATGGAGACAGTGACATGTGTCTGTTCTTAAGTTGTTCATGCTTTCTGTTTTGGGGTCAGTCTAAGAATCCCCCTGCCCTTTCACAAAAGCTGGGTTTAACCCATTTATTTTTACTGCATTAATTGAAATATTTAGCACCTTCCTACCTTGGCTTATATTTCCCATTTATTTTACTTTCACTTTAACCTTTTGTGTTCTTATTTCTTTTCTTGTTTCTTCCTTCTCCCCTGTCCCTTCATCCTCCTAGTCTTACCTTTTCAATATTTTTTGTGGTTTGAAAGTTATGCATCTTATTATTATTCTCTAAATTGGTAACCTTATGTTTTTCTATTAAAATTTACAAGTTCATCTTCTTTACCTTCTTCTCCCAAAAGCTGAACAGTCAACAGTTTGGCACTTCAATTCCTCGTTTTGTCTACCCATTGAACTGACTTTCTGAAAAGCATGTGGAATTGATATTTGCAGATTTTTATTATTTTAAGACCATGATTCTTCTACTTTTAGAATATCAGTTTCTTAAATTGTATTATGCTTCGAAACCATATAGAATAAAAACGTCATGATTTTACTGGTTTCATTGCTTTCCAGTGTTTCTTGAATTCCATGATGGCTTTTCCCCAACTTTGTTGTTATTATTTAGTGAAGTGCACCATCTAGTAATTCCTTAGGAATGGGTTCCAGAAAAAGTAAATTTTCTATAGAATCTTTGTAATTTGAAGATAGCTATTTTTTCTGCCTTCAAACTCATATGATGCTTTCGTTCTATATTTGAGTCCTAAGTTTAAAATGATTTTGCAATGGAGATAATATATTGATCAAATTTTATATTTTCAACTACCCTTACATTCCTCTCTCTCTATTCCACAAAAGGTACTTCTCTTATTTGTATTTTTTAAACAAAATATTATTTCTGCTTTGATTATGTTTTGGCTGATGTTAATAGCCAAAGTACTAGCATTTAGTTTATTTCTATCCCATTATTTTCACTTTTTATATCATTTTGATTTGTGTTTGTATTATGGAGACAGTGACATGTGTCTGTTCTTAAGTTGTTCATGCTTTCTGTTTTGGGGTCAGTCTAAGAATCCCCCTGCCCTTTCACAAAAGCTGGGTTTAACCCATTTATTTTTACTGCATTAATTGAAATATTTAGCACCTTCCTACCTTGGCTTATATTTCCCATTTATTTTACTTTCACTTTAACCTTTTGTGTTCTTATTTCTTTTCTTGTTTCTTCCTTCTCCCCTGTCCCTTCATCCTCCTAGTCTTACCTTTTCAATATTTTTTGTGGTTTGAAAGTTATGCATCTTATTATTATTCTCTAAATTGGTAACCTTATGTTTTTCTATTAAAATTTACAAGTTCATCTTCTTTACCTTCTTCTCCCAAAAGCTGAACAGTCAACAGTTTGGCACTTCAATTCCTCGTTTTGTCTACCCATTGAACTGACTTTCTGAAAAGCATGTGGAATTGATATTTGCAGATTTTTATTATTTTAAGACCATGATTCTTCTACTTTTAGAATATCAGTTTCTTAAATTGTATTATGCTTCGAAACCATATAGAATAAAAACGTCATGATTTTACTGGTTTCATTGCTTTCCAGTGTTTCTTGAATTCCATGATGGCTTTTCCCCAACTTTGTTGTTATTATTTAGTGAAGTGCACCATCTAGTAATTCCTTAGGAATGGGTTCCAGAAAAAGTAAATTTTCTATAGAATCTTTGTAATTTGAAGATAGCTATTTTTTCTGCCTTCAAACTCATATGATGCTTTCGTTCTATATTTGAGTCCTAAGTTTAAAATGATTTTGCAATGGAGATAATATATTGGATAATATATATGGATTTCTTACAGATGTGGAGTCCTATGCTACTCTGCTTAAAAATTTGTAGGTAACCTGTTTTGCACTTTGCCCTTCCTCTCTACCTCACTTTCTTCTTTCCTTTCTTCCCTCTCTCCATTCCTTCCTTCCCTCTCTCCATTCCTTCCTTGTCTCATTCCTCCTTTCTTCCCTCCTTCTCCCCCTTCCTCACTTTCCTTTCCTTCATTTCTTTTTTGGCACCTAAACAACTCTATTCTTACCAATAATTTCAATTAGATGTATCTTAAATGACTTTCTCCCCAACAAGTCCTACTGGACTTTCAATGGATTCACATCTGTTTTTCCTTATAATTCATTATTCTTTATTTTTCACTCTGTTCCAGAAGAATCCTTCAGCCCTCATTTCCAGGTTCAATCTAATCTTCATTTATTTCCATTATCTAATTCAACTTATGTACTGAAATTTGTCTGTGGAGTTGGGGAATAATACTTGTTTCTATTCTCCAACTGCTCTGATCACCTTTTTAATACCTCTTCTTTCTCATTGGGATAACCTCTCATCTCTCTAAGGATACTAATGGTTATTTTCCTCTGGTTTACTTTGCCAATTATGTTCCCTTAAGAGTCAGTTCTTTTTCATATTTTTTTAGGCACCTGTGGTTCTTGTAAATATGTTTATGTTTATGAGGAGAGATTTTTTTGTTTCAGTGCTTTTAGCTGAAAGGTATTCCTTCAGCAAGTTGAGAACTTTTGTTTTCCTGGAAGTTAAGATAGATTGCCATGATTGTGCAAGAGAGACAAAGAGAATGTCCAGGAAGATGGATTTTTCTTATTGTCAGTGGCTGCTTTGTCCTGTGGGTGTGGGGCGCCCATCTTTCTTCAGCAGACATATACGTGGAACACTATCCATTTTTGTGGCCCATGATTTAAACCTGAGTCTTTCACATTAGATTCGTAATCTGTGTAGAGGAAAGTACCCTCAGCACATTAAAACACAACAGATTTTCCTCATAGTCACCTTGTCAATAATCATGAGACACAAACTTTAAAGCTTGGAGAGACCATCAAGATTTGGAGGAATGGAGCTATAAATCAGTAACTCTTCAGTGAGTGGAGAGACTAGTTTCCTATTGTTGCCATGGCAAATTGTTACAGATTTAGTGGCTTAAACAACAAATTCATTGTCCCACAGCACTAGAGGTCAGAGGTCTTCAAATCCATGTCGACAGGAAGATGGAGGCAGTGGGGAGAAGGTAGGGGAGAATACGTTCCCTGGCTTCTAGAGGCACCTGCATTCTTTAGCTCATGGCCCCTCCTCCTCCATTTTCAGAGCCAAGGTGTTTGGTCTGTCTGTCTCTCTTTCTCTGATCTCTGTTTTCATCGCCAAATCTCCTTCAGTGAGCCCAATCCTTCTTTCCTTCTCCCACAAGGACCCTTGTGATTACACTGGGCCCTTTCAGGTGGTAGGGTAACCTCCCTATCCCAAGATCCTTAAGTCAGTCCATCTCCAAGATTTTTCTCTCTGTTCCAGAAGAATCCTTCAGCCCTCATTTCCAGGTTCAATCTAATCTTCATTTATTTCCATTATCTAATTCAACTTATGTACTGAAATTTGTCTGTGGAGTTGGGGAATAATACTTGTTTCTATTCTCCAACTGCTCTGATCACCTTTTTAATACCTCTTCTTTCTCATTGGGATAACCTCTCATCTCTCTAAGGATACTAATGGTTATTTTCCTCTGGTTTACTTTGCCAATTATGTTCCCTTAAGAGTCAGTTCTTTTTCATATTTTTTTAGGCACCTGTGGTTCTTGTAAATATGTTTATGTTTATGAGGAGAGATTTTTTTGTTTCAGTGCTTTTAGCTGAAAGGTATTCCTTCAGCAAGTTGAGAACTTTTGTTTTCCTGGAAGTTAAGATAGATTGCCATGATTGTGCAAGAGAGACAAAGAGAATGTCCAGGAAGATGGATTTTTCTTATTGTCAGTGGCTGCTTTGTCCTGTGGGTGTGGGCGCCCATCTTTCTTCAGCAGACATATACGTGGAACACTATCCATTTTTGTGGCCCATGATTTAAACCTGAGTCTTTCACATTAGATTCGTAATCTGTGTAGAGGAAAGTACCCTCAGCACATTAAAACACAACAGATTTTCCTCATAGTCACCTTGTCAATAATCATGAGACACAAACTTTAAAGCTTGGAGAGACCATCAAGATTTGGAGGAATGGAGCTATAAATCAGTAACTCTTCAGTGAGTGGAGAGACTAGTTTCCTATTGTTGCCATGGCAAATTGTTACAGATTTAGTGGCTTAAACAACAAATTCATTGTCCCACAGCACTAGAGGTCAGAGGTCTTCAAATCCATGTCGACAGGAAGATGGAGGCAGTGGGGAGAAGGTAGGGGAGAATACGTTCCCTGGCTTCTAGAGGCACCTGCATTCTTTAGCTCATGGCCCCTCCTCCTCCATTTTCAGAGCCAAGGTGTTTGGTCTGTCTGTCTCTCTTTCTCTGATCTCTGTTTTCATCGCCAAATCTCCTTCAGTGAGCCCAATCCTTCTTTCCTTCTCCCACAAGGACCCTTGTGATTACACTGGGCCCTTTCAGGTGGTAGGGTAACCTCCCTATCCCAAGATCCTTAAGTCAGTCAGTTCTGGAAAGTCTGTTTAGCCAGAGAAGGACATATATTCACTGGTTCTGGGAGTTAGAATGTGGACATTTTCGGGGGAGGGGGGTGCCATTATTCTGTCTCCTCCAAGGCTAAGAGGTTTGAGTCTCTTTAGGCTGGCAACCCAGAGCAGGAGGTGGTCCCTGGAGCAGGAGAGAAGGAGGCCTTCTAGGTTTGGGGGAATCTTCTGATGGGGCCTCTGCCCTTTCCCTGTCAGTTTCCCCACTCCCTCCTCATCCGCCCGCCCCCATCACTCCACCTCCCACATGCAGCCCACTTGCCCCTCAACACTACTATCTCAAAGTCATCCTACAAGGACACAGAAGCCATACCACACAATTAACACAAGTCAAAGGATAAATATCAATGATTTACACAAAGTATTGTCAGAATATAAAATGTAGGCGGGTTCTTTATGGATTCTGTAAGGGCCTGTAAAAATCCAATTTATGTACCAGAAATGACTACATATGTTATACAATCGAAAAACCTCTATCAAGCTCTGAAATGTCCGTGTGTTGGGCCTGCATTTAATCTAGAGTCGTCTCTTTAGATTATGATGTGAAATGCACTTTTGAGGGCTTTGATGAAAACCACATGGCGGAGCTCTGTGGCTCGACTGTAGAATGAGGTAGGCCCGCCCTGGCACAAAGCATCCTGTGACACCTTCACGTGTGATGGATGGCCTGCTCTTCTGTGCACAGAACAGATACATCTCTGTGACCCAGTGAAATCTGATGATAGAGCCTCTGTGTAATATCTTTAACCCGATCTATTGATAGAAGTAAACACTCATGAGCTGAGGATGCCATCCTTCCTCTATGTTGGAAATAGAGTGTTTTTCTTTGTTATTGTGTTTCTTTTGTTGATCTGGCCAGTGTTCTTTCCACAGCACTGTGCTCCCAAGAAAGAACAGACAAGTGAATGACAGATAAAGTGACTCTGTTTTCATCGCCAAATCTCCTTCAGTGAGCCCAATCCTTCTTTCCTTCTCCCACAAGGACCCTTGTGATTACACTGGGCCCTTTCAGGTGGTAGGGTAACCTCCCTATCCCAAGATCCTTAAGTCAGTCAGTTCTGGAAAGTCTGTTTAGCCAGAGAAGGACATATATTCACTGGTTCTGGGAGTTAGAATGTGGACATTTTCGGGGGAGGGGGGTGCCATTATTCTGTCTCCTCCAAGGCTAAGAGGTTTGAGTCTCTTTAGGCTGGCAACCCAGAGCAGGAGGTGGTCCCTGGAGCAGGAGAGAAGGAGGCCTTCTAGGTTTGGGGGAATCTTCTGATGGGGCCTCTGCTCTTTCCCTGTCAGTTTCCCAACTCCCTCCTCATCCGCCCGCCCCCATCACTCCACCTCCCACATGCAGCCCACTTGCCCCTCAACACTACTATCTCAAAGTCATCCTACAAGGACACAGAAGCCATACCACACAATTAACACAAGTCAAAGGATAAATATCAATGATTTACACAAAGTATTGTCAGAATATAAAATGTAGGCGGGTTCTTTATGGATTCTGTAAGGGCCTGTAAAAATCCAATTTATGTACCAGAAATGACTACATATGTTATACAATCGAAAAACCTCTATCAAGCTCTGAAATGTCCGTGTGTTGGGCCTGCATTTAATCTAGAGTCGTCTCTTTAGATTATGATGTGAAATGCACTTTTGAGGGCTTTGATGAAAACCACATGGCGGAGCTCTGTGGCTCGACTGTAGAATGAGGTAGGCCCGCCCTGGCACAAAGCATCCTGTGACACCTTCACGTGTGATGGATGGCCTGCTCTTCTGTGCACAGAACAGATACATCTCTGTGACCCAGTGAAATCTGATGATAGAGCCTCTGTGTAATATCTTTAACCCGATCTATTGATAGAAGTAAACACTCATGAGCTGAGGATGCCATCCTTCCTCTATGTTGGAAATAGAGTGTTTTTCTTTGTTATTGTGTTTCTTTTGTTGATCTGGCCAGTGTTCTTTCCACAGCACTGTGCTCCCAAGAAAGAACAGACAAGTGAATGACAGATAAAGAACAGAGAAGTAGGAAACCCCAGCTAACTCATTTGCCACATATTTTGGATGGAAGCCAGCTAAACTTTAATTTTGTAATATGTAAGAAGTCAATGTATGATAAACAATTTTATAAAATAAACATGATTTCACATATGCTCCTGATTAAAATACAGTGTTTCTTTTATAAAATATTTTTCTTAATTACAGAATACTTCTGATAGAAAATAGATGGCAAAACATCTATGCATTTAAGAACCAGATTTAACAAATGTGTGCCTTATTAGGGCTTCCCAGGTGGCTCAGTGCTAAAGAATTTGCCTGAAATGCAGCAGACACAAGAGACACAGGTTTGATCCCTGGGTTGGGAACATTCCCTAGAGGAGGAAATGGCAAGCCATTCTGGTATTCTTGCCTGGGAAATCCTATGGACAGAGAAACCTGGTAGGTTACAATCTGTGGAGTTGCAGAGTCAGACATGACAGAGCATGCATGCATACATGCCTTTGTTGACTTCAGATATTTAAAAACTAGGTATAATGTGTGGCTTCTCCGTCCGTGGAATTTTCCAAGCAAGAGTACTGGAGTGGGTGGTCATTCACTTCTCCAGGGGATCTTCCCTGCTCAGGGATTAAAGCCAGGCAGGCAGACTGCAGATTGCAGGCAGATTCTTAACCATCTGAACTAAGCCCTAGTATCCTAACATTCATTCCAAAAATTGCTAACTGCTGACTACAGTAGTTTTGATTTCAGGCGTAGAAGACACTCCACATCAAACTGAGTGCTATTGTACACACTAAGAAGTTGTAATGGCTCACTTTGTTGACAGGATATTTCTCTAGGCAGGAGTGTGGCATTCCAGGAACAGGAGCAAGGTTCTGGCATCTTGCTCTAGACTTTTCATTCCGTCAGTGATGAAGGCTGAGTTGAATTTAGGATTTTCTTCACAAACTGAAAGGGAACAATAGTTTAAAGGTTACACACATCTGGTTCCCTTTCCAAGGGGTTAGCTATCCTGGGCTTTCAGGCTGAAATGCACAGTCTATTCTCAAATTCAGTGGCAAGAAGCAGGATGGATACCATGTCTAGATATGAGGGTCTTGGGCTGAGAGGTCCATGCTGGCATTTGTAAAATGAAGACTGTATGTCTATATATTTAAAAATACATAGACTATCTCTAGAAGAATATGTGAGAAATTACATATTCAGTGCTTATCTCATAAAAGAAGAACCATATGACAACCAGACAGAGGAGGAAAGGGTACTTATATATTACATATATTATTCAGATGTGTATTAATTTCCAAATATCTGGAGACATTTTAGATATATTTTTGTAATTAATTTCTAATTTAATTCTATTGCAGACAGAGACTGTTTTCTGTAAAATTACAATCCGATTTGCAATTTGACACATAGAGCTATTTTAGCAAACATTCCATGGGTAAGGCTTCCCAGGTGGCTCAGTGCTTTGGAATGCAGCAGACACAAGAGACACAGGTTTGATCCCTGGGTTGGGAACATTCCCTAGAGGAGGAAATGGCAAGCCATTCTGGTATTCTTGCCTGGGAAATCCTATGGACAGAGAAACCTGGTAGGTTACAATCTGTGGAGTTGCAGAGTCAGACATGACAGAGCATGCATGCATACATGCCTTTGTTGACTTCAGATATTTAAAAACTAGGTATAATGTGTGGCTTCTCCGTCCGTGGAATTTTCCAAGCAAGAGTACTGGAGTGGGTGGTCATTCACTTCTCCAGGGGATCTTCCCTGCTCAGGGATTAAAGCCAGGCAGGCAGACTGCAGATTGCAGGCAGATTCTTAACCATCTGAACTAAGCCCTAGTATCCTAACATTCATTCCAAAAATTGCTAACTGCTGACTACAGTAGTTTTGATTTCAGGCGTAGAAGACACTCCACATCAAACTGAGTGCTATTGTACACACTAAGAAGTTGTAATGGCTCACTTTGTTGACAGGATATTTCTCTAGGCAGGAGTGTGGCATTCCAGGAACAGGAGCAAGGTTCTGGCATCTTGCTCTAGACTTTTCATTCCGTCAGTGATGAAGGCTGAGTTGAATTTAGGATTTTCTTCACAAACTGAAAGGGAACAATAGTTTAAAGGTTACACACATCTGGTTCCCTTTCCAAGGGGTTAGCTATCCTGGGCTTTCAGGCTGAAATGCACAGTCTATTCTCAAATTCAGTGGCAAGAAGCAGGATGGATACCATGTCTAGATATGAGGGTCTTGGGCTGAGAGGTCCATGCTGGCATTTGTAAAATGAAGACTGTATGTCTATATATTTAAAAATACATAGACTATCTCTAGAAGAATATGTGAGAAATTACATATTCAGTGCTTATCTCATAAAAGAAGAACCATATGACAACCAGACAGAGGAGGAAAGGGTACTTATATATTACATATATTATTCAGATGTGTATTAATTTCCAAATATCTGGAGACATTTTAGATATATTTTTGTAATTAATTTCTAATTTAATTCTATTGCAGACAGAGACTGTTTTCTGTAAAATTACAATCCTTTGGAATTTGCTAAACTTTTTAATGTACTAGCACATAGAGCTATTTTAGCAAACATTCCATGTATTGGAAGTTGAACTCTGTAAATACCAATTGAAGTAAAAGTGATTAATAGTGTAGTTCAGGTGTCTCCTGTGCCTCTACTGATTTTTTTTTTTTTTTGGTCTAGTTGTTCTGTCAGTCACTGAAAGTGGGGTTAAATCCCCCAATTACAATTGTGAGTTTCTCCATTTATCTATTCAGTTGTCTCAACTTTTGCTTTGATTAAACAGGAAGATAAAATTCTAGATGTGTATTATGAAATTAAGTCCATACACACTTAGAATTTTTTCCTTCCTATTTTTTTTTTTTAAACCTTTATTTTACTTTTAACTTTTACAGAGTTTTGTTGTTGTTCACAGACATGCATGTTCTCAGATTAGTCACATGTATATCCCCCCCTTCCCTCCCCTCCCGACCATCACACAGCACCCCTGAAGGATCCCCTTTTCTCACAGAGCAATGACTAGAGCCATTTTCTTCACTTATGATAGTACAGGCCTTCATGCTACTTCCTTTATGCCTCTCACCCACTGTTCCTTCCCCACAATGTCCATATGTCCACTGTCCATGTCTGTCTTTCTGTCGCTTCACTGCATGTGCCATCATCACCATCCTACTAGATTCCATATATATGTGTTAATATACTGTATTTGTCCTCTTTCTGACTGACTTCACTTTTGATGATACGTTCTAGATCCAGCCACCTCATTAGGGCCAATTGATTCCTTTCCAAGGGTTAGCTATCCTGGGCTTTCAGGCTGAAATGCACAGTCTATTCTCAAATTCAGTGGCAAGAAGCAGGATGGATACCATGTCTAGATATGAGGGTCTTGGGCTGAGAGGTCCATGCTGGCATTTGTAAAATGAAGACTGTATGTCTATATATTTAAAAATACATAGACTATCTCTAGAAGAATATGTGAGAAATTACATATTCAGTGCTTATCTCATAAAAGAAGAACCATATGACAACCAGACAGAGGAGGAAAGGGTACTTATATATTACATATATTATTCAGATGTGTATTAATTTCCAAATATCTGGAGACATTTTAGATATATTTTTGTAATTAATTTCTAATTTAATTCTATTGCAGACAGAGACTGTTTTCTGTAAAATTACAATCCTTTGGAATTTGCTAAACTTTTTAATGTACTAGCACATAGAGCTATTTTAGCAAACATTCCATGTATTGGAAGTTGAACTCTGTAAATACCAATTGAAGTAAAAGTGATTAATAGTGTAGTTCAGGTGTCTCCTGTGCCTCTACTGATTTTTTTTTTTTTTTGGTCTAGTTGTTCTGTCAGTCACTGAAAGTGGGGTTAAATCCCCCAATTACAATTGTGAGTTTCTCCATTTATCTATTCAGTTGTCTCAACTTTTGCTTTGATTAAACAGGAAGATAAAATTCTAGATGTGTATTATGAAATTAAGTCCATACACACTTAGAATTTTTTCCTTCCTATTTTTTTTTTTTAAACCTTTATTTTACTTTTAACTTTTACAGAGTTTTGTTGTTGTTCACAGACATGCATGTTCTCAGATTAGTCACATGTATATCCCCCCCTTCCCTCCCCTCCCGACCATCACACAGCACCCCTGAAGGATCCCCTTTTCTCACAGAGCAATGACTAGAGCCATTTTCTTCACTTATGATAGTACAGGCCTTCATGCTACTTCCTTTATGCCTCTCACCCACTGTTCCTTCCCCACAATGTCCATATGTCCACTGTCCATGTCTGTCTTTCTGTCGCTTCACTGCATGTGCCATCATCACCATCCTACTAGATTCCATATATATGTGTTAATATACTGTATTTGTCCTCTTTCTGACTGACTTCACTTTTGATGATACGTTCTAGATCCAGCCACCTCATCAGGGTTGATTCTTCTGCATTTCTCTTTACAGCTGTGTAGTATTCCTTTGTATATATGTACCAGAGCTTTTGGATCCATTCGTTCGTCGATGGGCATCTAGGTTCCTTCCATGTTCTAGCTATTGTATAGAGAGCTGCAATGAACATTGGGGTACAGGTGCTTCTTTCAGTTTTGATTTCGTCAGGGTATAAGCCTAAGAGTGGGATTGCTGGGTCATATGGTGCTTCTATTTTTAGTTTTTTAAGAAATCTCCAGACTGTCTTCCATAGAGGCTGTATCAATTTACACTCCCACCAGCAATTCAGGAGTGTTCCCTTTTCTCCGCAGCCTCTCCAGCATTTATTGTCTGTCGATTTGTGGATGATGGCCATTCTGACGGGTGTGAGGTGATATCTCATTGTAGTTTTGATTTGCATTTCTCTAATTATTAGTGAAGTTGAGCATCGTTTCATGTGCTTTTGGGCCATCTGTATGTCATCGTTGGAGAGGTGTCTGTTTAGGTCCTTTTCCCATTTTTTGATTGGGTTGTTCATTTTTCCAGTGCTGAGTTGTCTGAGTTGCTTGTAGATTTTGGAGATTAATTCTTTGTCTGTTGTTTCATTTGCTATGATTTTCTCCCACTCTGTGGGCTGTCTGTTCAGCTTTTTTGTAATTTCTTTAGCTGTGCAAAAGCTTTTAAGTTTCATGAGGTCCCACATGTTCATTTGTCTTTTTAGTTCCACTATTCTAGTAGGTGGGTCAGAGAAGATCTTGCTTTGATTGATGTCCTTGAGGGTTTTGCCTATATTCTCCTCTAAGAGTTTGATGGTTTCTGGCCTTACATTTAAGTCTTTAATCCATTTTGAGTTGATCTTTGTGTATGGTGTCAGGGTATGTTCCAACTTCATTTTCTTGCATGTAGCTGTCCAATTTTCCCAGCACCATTTGTTGAAGAGGCTGTCTTTGTCCCATTTTATATGTTCGCCTCCTTTGTCAAAAATAAGGTACCCATAGGTGCGTGGCCTTATCTCTGGGTTCTCGATCTTGTTGCATTGGTCGATATTTCTGCTTTTGTGCCAGTTCCATACTGTCTTGATGACTGTTGCTTTGTAGTAGAGTCTGAAGTTGGGGAGGCTGATCCCCCCAGCTCCATTCTTCTTCCTGATGATACGTTCTAGATCCAGCCACCTCATTAGGGCTGATTCTTCTGCATTTCTCTTTACAGCTGTGTAGTATTCCTTTGTATATATGTACCAGAGCTTTTGGATCCATTCGTTCGTCGATGGGCATCTAGGTTCCTTCCATGTTCTAGCTATTGTATAGAGAGCTGCAATGAACATTGGGGTACAGGTGCTTCTTTCAGTTTTGATTTCGTCAGGGTATAAGCCTAAGAGTGGGATTGCTGGGTCATATGGTGCTTCTATTTTTAGTTTTTTAAGAAATCTCCAGACTGTCTTCCATAGAGGCTGTATCAATTTACACTCCCACCAGCAATGCAGGAGTGTTCCCTTTTCTCCGCAGCCTCTCCAGCATTTATTGTCTGTCGATTTGTGGATGATGGCCATTCTGACGGGTGTGAGGTGATATCTCATTGTAGTTTTGATTTGCATTTCTCTAATTATTAGTGAAGTTGAGCATCGTTTCATGTGCTTTTGGGCCATCTGTATGTCATCGTTGGGGGGGTGTCTGTTTAGGTCCTTTTCCCATTTTTTGATTGGGTTGTTCGTTTTTCCAGTGCTGAGTTGTCTGAGGTGCTTGTAGATTTTGGAGATTAATTCTTTGTCTGTTGTTTCATTTGCTATGATTTTCTCCCACTCTGTGGGCTGTCAGTTCAGCTTTTTTGTAATTTCTTTAGCTGTACAAAAGCTTTTAAGTTTCATGAGGTCCCACATGTTCATTTGTTTTTTTAGTTCCACTATTCTAGTAGGTGGGTCAGAGAAGATCTTGCTTTGATTGATGTCCTTGAGGGTTTTGCCTATATTCTCCTCTAAGAGTTTGATGGTTTCTGGCCTTACATTTAAGTCTTTAATCCATTTTGAGTTGATCTTTGTGTATGGTGTCAGGGTATGTTCCAACTTCATTTTCTTGCATGTAGCTGTCCAATTTTCCCAGCACCATTTGTTGAAGAGGCTGTCTTTGTCCCATTTTATATGTTCGCCTCCTTTGTCAAAAATAAGGTCCCCATAGCGGCGTGGCTTTATCTCTGGGTTCTCGATCTTGTTCCATCAGTCGATATTTCTGTTTCTGTGCCAGTACCATACTGTTTTGATGACTGTTGCTTTGTAGTAGAGTCTGAAGTTGGGGAGGCTGATCCCCCCAGCTCCATTCTTCTTCCTGAGGATTGCTTTGGCTATTCGAGGTCTTTTGTGTTTCCATATGAACTGTGTTATTCGTTGGTCTAGTTCTGTGAAGAATGTTATTGGAAGTTTGATAGGGATCGCATTGAATCTATAGATGACATTTGGTAGTATGGTCATTTTCACAATATTGATTCTCCCGGCCCAGGAACATGGAATATTTCTCCATCTGTTTAACTCTTCTTTAATGTCTCTCATGAGTGTCTTGTAATTTTCTGTGTACAGTTCTTTTGTTTCTTTGGGTAGGTTTATTCCTAGATATTTGATTCTTTTGGCTGCGATGGTGAAGGGGATTGCCTCTTTGATTTCATTTTCTGATTTTTCATTGTTTGTGTATAGGAATGCCAGTGATTTCTGTATGTTGATTTTGTATCCTGCGACTTTGCTGAATTCGCTGATTAACTCTAGTAGTTTTGTAACCGTGTCTTTGGGATTTTCTATGTATAATATCATGTCATCTGCAAATAGAGAGAGTTTGACTTCTTCTTTTCCAATCTGGATTCCTTTGATTTCTTTCTCTTCTCTTATTGCTATTGCTAGAACTTCCAGGACTATGTTGAATAAGAGTGGTGAAAGTGGACACCCTTGTCTTGTTCCTGATCTTAGAGGAAATGCTTTGAGTTTTTCACCATTGAGGATGATGTTCGCTGTGGGCTTCTCATAGATGGCTTTCACTATGTTAAGATAAGTTCCTTCTATGCCCATTTTTTGAAGAGTTTTTATCATAAATGGATGCTGTACTTTGTCAAAGGCTTTTTCTGCATCTATTGAGATGATCATGTGATTTTTGTCTTTCAATTTGTTGATATGGTGTATCACATTGATTGATTTGCGGATGTTGAAGAATCCTTGCATGTAGCTGTCCAATTTTCCCAGCACCATTTGTTGAAGAGGCTGTCTTTGTCCCATTTTATATGTTCGCCTCCTTTGTCAAAAATAAGGTACCCATAGGTGCGTGGCCTTATCTCTGGGTTCTCGATCTTGTTCCATTGGTCGATATTTCTGTTTTTGTGCCAGTACCATACTGTTTTGATGACTGTTGCTTTGTAGTAGAGTCTGAAGTTGGGGAGGCTGATCCCCCCAGCTCCATTCTTCTTCCTGAGGATTGCTTTGGCTATTCGAGGTCTTTTGTGTTTCCATATGAACTGTGTTATTCGTTGGTCTAGTTCTGTGAAGAATGTTATTGGAAGTTTGATAGGGATCGCATTGAATCTATAGATGACATTTGGTAGTATGGTCATTTTCACAATATTGATTCTTCCGGCCCAGGAACATGGAATATTTCTCCATCTGTTTAACTCTTCTTTAATGTCTCTCATGAGTGTCTTGTAATTTTCTGTGTACAGTTCTTTTGTTTCTTTGGGTAGGTTTATTCCTAGATATTTGATTCTTTTGGCTGCGATGGTGAAGGGGATTGCCTCTTTGATTTCATTTTCTGATTTTTCATTGTTTGTGTATAGGAATGCCAGTGATTTCTGTATGTTGATTTTGTATCCTGCGACTTTGCTGAATTCGCTGATTAACTCTAGTAGTTTTGTAACCGTGTCTTTGGGATTTTCTATGTATAATATCATGTCATCTGCAAATAGAGAGAGTTTGACTTCTTCTTTTCCAATCTGGATTCCTTTGATTTCTTTCTCTTCTCTTATTGCTATTGCTAGAACTTCCAGGACTATGTTGAATAAGAGTGGTGAAAGTGGACACCCTTGTCTTGTTCCTGATCTTAGAGGAAATGCTTTGAGTTTTTCACCATTGAGGATGATGTTCGCTGTGGGCTTCTCATAGATGGCTTTCACTATGTTAAGATAAGTTCCTTCTATGCCCATTTTTTGAAGAGTTTTTATCATAAATGGATGCTGTACTTTGTCAAAGGCTTTTTCTGCATCTATTGAGATGATCATGTGATTTTTGTCTTTCAATTTGTTGATATGGTGTATCACATTGATTGATTTGCGGATGTTGAAGAATCCTTGCATGCCTGGGCTGAACCCAACTTGATCGTGATGAATGAGCTTTTTGATGTGTTGCTGAATTCTGTTTGCTAGGATTTTGTTGAGGATTTTGGCATCTAGATTCATCAGTGAAATTGGCCTATAATTTTCTTTTTTGTGATGTCTTTGCCTGGCTTTGGTATCAGGGTGATGGTGGCCTCGTAGAATGTGTTTGGAAGTGTTCCTTCCTGGGCAATTTTTTGGAAGAGTTTTAGAAGGACAGGCATTAGCTCTTCTTTAAATGTTTGGTAGAATTCACTTGTGAAACCATCTGGCCCTGGGCTTTTATTTTGGGTAGATTTTTGATCACAAGGTCGATTTCTGAGCTTGTGATTGGCTTGTTCATAGTTTCTATTTCTTCCTGGTTGAGTCTTGGGAGGTTAATCCTCTCCAAGAAACTGTCCATTTCTTCCAGGTTGTCCAGTTTGTTGCCATAGAGTTGTTCATAATAGTCTCTTATAATCCTTTGGATTTCTGCATTATCCATTGTAATCTCTCCTTTTTCATTTTTGATTTTGGTGATCTGGTTCTTCTCTCTCTTTTTCTTGATGAGTCTGGCCAGTGGTGTGTCGATTTTATTGACTTTTTGAAGAACCAGCTTTTTGTTTTATTTATCTTTACTATTGTTTCTTTTGTTTCTTTTTCATTTATTTCTGCTCTGATCTTTATGATTTCCCTTCTTCTGCTGGCTTTGGGGTGTTTTTGTTCTTCTTTCTCCAGTTGTTTTAAGCGTAAGGAAAGGTCGTCTGTTTGAGATTTTCCTAGTTTCTTGAGGTGGGATTGTATTGCTATAAACTTCCCCCTTAGAACTGCTTTTGCAGTATCCCATAGATTTTGCACTGTCGTGTGTTCATTGTCATTTTCTTCTAGGAATTTTTTTATTTCTTCTTTGATTTCCTCAATGATCAGTTGGTTTTTTAGGTATGTGTTGTTTAATCTCCATGTGTTTGTGTTTTTAGCGGTTTTTTTCCTGTAGTTGATCTCTAGTCTCACTGCATTGTGGTCCGAGAAGATGGTTGATAGAATTTCGGTTTTCTTGAACTGACTGAGGTTTGATTTGTGGCCCAAGATGTGGTCTATCCTGGATAATGTTCCGTGAGCACTTGAGAAGAAAGTGTATTCTTCTGCTTTTGGATGGAAAGTCCTAAAGATATCAATGAAGTCCATTTCTTCTAGTGTGGCATTTAAGGCTTGTGTTTCTTTATTAATTTTCTGTTTGGATGATCTGTCCATTGGTGTGAGAGGAGTGTTAAAGTCTCCTACTATGATTGTGTTGCTGTCGATGTCTTCTTTTATGTCTGAAAGTGTTTGTCTTATGTATTGGGGTGCTCCTGCGTTGGGAGCGTAGATATTTATGATTGTTATGTCTTCTTCTTTAAATGTTTGGTAGAATTCACTTGTGAAACCATCTGGCCCTGGGCTTTTATTTTTGGGTAGATTTTTGATCACAAGGTCGATTTCTGAGCTTGTGATTGGCTTGTTCATAGTTTCTATTTCTTCCTGGTTGAGTCTTGGGAGGTTAATCCTCTCCAAGAAACTGTCCATTTCTTCCAGGTTGTCCAGTTTGTTGCCATAGAGTTGTTCATAATAGTCTCTTATAATCCTTTGGATTTCTGCATTATCCATTGTAATCTCTCCTTTTTCATTTTTGATTTTGGTGATCTGGTTCTTCTCTCTCTTTTTCTTGATGAGTCTGGCCAGTGGTGTGTCGATTTTATTGACTTTTTCGAAGAACCAGCTTTTTGTTTTATTTATCTTTACTATTGTTTCTTTTGTTTCTTTTTCATTTATTTCTGCTCTGATCTTTATGATTTCCCTTCTTCTGCTGGCTTTGGGGTGTTTTTGTTCTTCTTTCTCCAGTTGTTTTAAGCGTAAGGAAAGGTCGTCTGTTTGAGATTTTCCTAGTTTCTTGAGGTGGGATTGTATTGCTATAAACTTCCCTCTTAGAACTGCTTTTGCAGTATCCCATAGATTTTGCACTGTCGTGTGTTCATTGTCATTTTCTTCTAGGAATTTTTTTATTTCTTCTTTGATTTCCTCAATGATCAGTTGGTTTTTTAGGTATGTGTTGTTTAATCTCCATGTGTTTGTGTTTTTAGCGGTTTTTTTCCTGTAGTTGATCTCTAGTCTCACTGCATTGTGGTCCGAGAAGATGGTTGATAGAATTTCAGTTTTCTTGAATTGACTGAGCATTGATTTGTAGCCCAAGATGTGGTCTATCCTGGATAATGTTCCGTGAGCACTTGAGAAGAAAGTGTATTCCTCTGCTTTTGGATGGAAAGTCCTAAAGATATCAATGAGGTCCATTTCTTCTAGTGTGGCATTTAAGGCTTGTGTTTCTTTATTAATTTTCTGTTTGGATGATCTGTCCATTGGTGTGAGAGGAGTGTTAAAGTCTCCTACTATGATTGTGTTGCTGTCGATGTCTTCTTTTATGTCTGAAAGTGTTTGTCTTATGTATTGGGGTGCTCCTGCGTTGGGAGCGTAGATATTTATGATTGTTATGTCTTCTTCTTGGATGGATCCCTTAATCATGATGTAGTGACCTGCCTTGTCTCTTAGAATCTTCTTTACTTTAAAATCTATTTTGTCTGATATGAGGATTGCTACTCCAGCTTTCTTTTGATTTCCATTTGCATGGAATATCTTTTTCCAGCCTCTCACTTTCAGTCTATGAGTGTCTCTAGGTCTGAAATGAGTTTCCTGGAGGCAGCATATGTATGGGTCATGTTTTTGGATCCATTCAGCCACTCTGTGTCTTTTGGTTGGGGCGTTTAGTCCATTGACATTCAAAGTAATTATTGATACAAATGATCCTATTGTCATCTTCTTAGATGTTATGATGGATTTGTTTCATGGATCTTCTCCTTTTATACTTGTTTTCTATATAAGTCCCTTTAACACTTGTTGTAAGGCTGGTTTGGTGTGACTAAATTCTTTTAATTTTTGCTTGTCTGTAAAGCTTTTGATTTCTCCATCAATTTTGAAGGAGATCCTTGCAGGGTAGAGGATTCTTGGTTGCAGATTATTCTCTTTCAGCCGTTTAAATGTGTCCTGCCATTTCCTTCTGGCCTGCAGAGTTTCTGTTGAGAGATCAGCTGTTAAACGGATGGGCTTTCCCTTGTATGTCACTAGTTGCTTTTCCCTTGCTGCTTTGAGAATTCTATCTTTGTGTTTAATTTGTGTTAACTTCATTAATATGTGTCTTGGTGTGTTTCTTCTCGGATTGATTCTGTTAGGTACTTTTTTGCTTCTTGGACGGATTTTTTTCGTTTTTCCTGAGATCTCACTGCATTGTGGTCCGAGAAGATGGTTGATAGAATTTCAGTTTTCTTGAATTGACTGAGCATTGATTTGTAGCCCAAGATGTGGTCTATCCTGGATAATGTTCCGTGAGCACTTGAGAAGAAAGTGTATTCCTCTGCTTTTGGATGGAAAGTCCTAAAGATATCAATGAGGTCCATTTCTTCTAGTGTGGCATTTAAGGCTTGTGTTTCTTTATTAATTTTCTGTTTGGATGATCTGTCCATTGGTGTGAGAGGAGTGTTAAAGTCTCCTACTATGATTGTGTTGCTGTCGATGTCTTCTTTTATGTCTGAAAGTGTTTGTCTTATGTATTGGGGTGCTCCTGCGTTGGGAGCGTAGATATTTATGATTGTTATGTCTTCTTCTTGGATGGATCCCTTAATCATGATGTAGTGACCTGCCTTGTCTCTTAGAATCTTCTTTACTTTAAAATCTATTTTGTCTGATATGAGGATTGCTACTCCAGCTTTCTTTTGATTTCCATTTGCATGGAATATCTTTTTCCAGCCTCTCACTTTCAGTCTATGAGTGTCTCTAGGTCTGAAATGAGTTTCCTGGAGGCAGCATATGTATGGGTCATGTTTTTGGATCCATTCAGCCACTCTGTGTCTTTTGGTTGGGGCGTTTAGTCCATTGACATTCAAAGTAATTATTGATACAAATGATCCTATTGTCATCTTCTTAGATGTTATGATGGATTTGTTTCATGGATCTTCTCCTTTTATACTTGTTTTCTATATAAGTCCCTTTAACACTTGTTGTAAGGCTGGTTTGGTGTGACTAAATTCTTTTAATTTTTGCTTGTCTGTAAAGCTTTTGATTTCTCCATCAATTTTGAAGGAGATCCTTGCAGGGTAGAGGATTCTTGGTTGCAGATTATTCTCTTTCAGCCGTTTAAATGTGTCCTGCCATTTCCTTCTGGCCTGCAGAGTTTCTGTTGAGAGATCAGCTGTTAAACGGATGGGCTTTCCCTTGTATGTCACTAGTTGCTTTTCCCTTGCTGCTTTGAGAATTCTATCTTTGTGTTTAATTTGTGTTAACTTCATTAATATGTGTCTTGGTGTGTTTCTTCTCGGATTGATTCTGTTAGGTACTCTTTGTGCTTCTTGGACTTGATTGACTATTTCTTTTCCCATGGTGGGGAAATTTTCAACTATAATCTCTTCAAAAATTTTCTCATAGCCTTTCTTTTTTTCTTCTTCTTCTGGAACCCCTATAATTCGAATATTGGTGCGTTTGATATTATCCCAGAGGTCTCTGAGGCTGTCCTCTGCTCTTTTCATTCTTTGAGCTAGAGTCTGTTTTTCAGCAGTTACTTCCACCATTTTATCTTCCAGCTCACTTATCCGGTCTTCTGTCTCAGATACTCTGCTCTTGATTCCTTCTACCGTGTTTTTCAGTTCAGCAATTGAGTTGTTTGTCTCTGTTACTTTTTTGGTAAGTTCTTGTATTTCTTTATTCAGTGTGTTAGTTGTATCTTGCAATTTCTCTGAAATTCTGTTTTCATTGTCTTTGATCATCTTTACTATCATTCTTCTGAAATCACTTTCAGAAAGTTTGTCCAGATTCTCTTCATTAATTTGATCTTGTGTGTTTGTGGATTGTTCCTTCGCTTGTGTGGTATTTCTCTGCCGTTTCATTGTTATTATTAATTTTTTAAAACTGATTCTGTTTGGGATTTCCTTTTCCCAGACTTTGAGTTACGTCTGTTGGTGTTTGTTGTTTGGATGGGGTTTCTATTCTGGGTGATGCTGGTGATTGGGTGATGTCAGGACTTGTATACAAGTGATTACCTTTGCTGGCATTCTCACTTGTATACTGCTCTTTAGTGTTATGCTTTCTCTAGTATTGTAGAGTTTTGGAGTCAGTGCACCCTCCTTAAAACCCCGGGGCTTGTTGCCTGACCAGGGAATGAAGATTTCATGGCTGGTTTGTTATGGCATTAAATGATATTAAAACATATATATGCAAATGAGAAACAGAAGGTATACCTTTGACAAATGGCAATTTAAAAATTATGCAAGTACTACCTAGCGTATTTCTGTTGAGAGATCAGCTGTTAAACGTATGGGCTTTCCATTGTATGTCACTAGTTGCTTTTCCCTTGCTGCTTTGAGAATTCTATCTTTGTGTTTAATTTGTGTTAACTTCATTAATATGTGTCTTGGTGTGTTTCTTCTCGGATTGATTCTGTTAGGTACTCTTTGTGCTTCTTGGACTTGATTGACTATTTCTTTTCCCATGGTGGGGAAATTTTCAACTATAATCTCTTCAAAAATTTTCTCATAGCCTTTCTTTTTTTCTTCTTCTTCTGGAACCCCTATAATTCGAATATTGGTGCGTTTGATATTATCCCAGAGGTCTCTGAGGCTGTCCTCTGCTCTTTTCATTCTTTGAGCTAGAGTCTGTTTTTCAGCAGTTACTTCCACCATTTTATCTTCCAGCTCACTTATCCGGTCTTCTGTCTCAGATACTCTGCTCTTGATTCCTTCTACCGTGTTTTTCAGTTCAGCAATTGAGTTGTTTGTCTCTGTTACTTTTTTGGTAAGTTCTTGTATTTCTTTATTCAGTGTGTTAGTTGTATCTTGCAATTTCTCTGAAATTCTGTTTTCATTGTCTTTGATCATCTTTACTATCATTCTTCTGAAATCACTTTCAGAAAGTTTGTCCAGATTCTCTTCATTAATTTGATCTTGTGTGTTTGTGGATTGTTCCTTCGCTTGTGTGGTATTTCTCTGCCGTTTCATTGTTATTATTAATTTTTTAAAACTGATTCTGTTTGGGATTTCCTTTTCCCAGACTTTGAGTTACGTCTGTTGGTGTTTGTTGTTTGGATGGGGTTTCTATTCTGGGTGATGCTGGTGATTGGGTGATGTCAGGACTTGTATACAAGTGATTACCTTTGCTGGCATTCTCACTTGTATACTGCTCTTTAGTGTTATGCTTTCTCTAGTATTGTAGAGTTTTGGAGTCAGTGCACCCTCCTTAAAACCCCGGGGCTTGTTGCCTGACCAGGGAATGAAGATTTCACGGCTGGTTTGTTATGGCATTAAATGATATTAAAACATATATATGCAAATGAGAAACAGAAGGTATACCTTTGACAAATGGCAATTTAAAAATTATGCAAGTACTACCTAGCGTATTGAATTATACACATAAACATATACAGCTATAACATAACCCAAGCATTCCAATCAAAAATACAGTACAATACGTTAGCACGGCGAATAGAGAAATCCAAGAATGATATCCACAAGTTAATAAGCAAACTAAGTAGAGAACCAATTGGAGAATAATGCTAGAGCAGGATCCCCGTTGGGGATAAGGCAATGAGGACAGAACAGACTAAGAAATATAGTGGGGAAAGGGAAAAAGAGAAAGGGAGGATAGAAGAGAAATATAGAATAATATTGCAAAGTTAAATATAGGGAGATAAAGATTTGTATGTATTAGAATTTAGTGCTATAGGGAAGGAGCTTAAGAGAAAGCAAAGAATTATAGAGAAGGTAGTAGTACAAATGAAAAAATTATTAAAAATTAAAAGATCTAAATTTTATAGAAAAATATAGAAAAACAAAGCAAAAATAATAAAAACAAACAAAACCCCCACAGAACCTTAAAAGGCCATTGGGGAACCAGAAGTTTATACCAAAATAAAATGTGTGGTTTAAAAGGAAAAAGGAAAAAAAAAAAAATTATGTAAACTTGAATATATTCAGTCTTACTGATAAGATTAGTAGCTTCAATAGAAATCAGTGAAGGAAATGAACACACCCACTCTCTCACACACACCCCAAAGAAAAGAAAAAAAAAAAAAAGCGGTGGGTGCACTGAGTGGGTTTGGAAAAAAGAGAAAAAAAAAAATTGAAACAAAGTAATACAATACAAAAAATGAAATTTTAAAGTCCAGCAGTAACTCCAGCTTCAGACAAAACGTGAAAATAGTGTTTATGTTCTTCTGTCTCTTGCTGACTATTCAGGAATTATCAGTCTTTTTCTTGCCTCTGGCAGTGGTTGGATCTGGAGACCTCTTTGACTGCTTGTTTGTTTCGGCCTATTCCAGAATTAAAAGGCCCGCCCAGGCTGGCCCTGGGAGTTTCTTAATCCAAATCCCTTTTCTTGCTGGGTGGAGCTAAATTCCCTCCCTGTAGCTTGACCAGCAGCCCTGCAGTTTGACCAGCAGCCAAACTACAGTAGGGAAAATGGCGTCTGTCTCACAGAGGATCCATTCCCACACGCTCCATGGGAAGTACTTCCACAGTGCCCCCGACCCTGCTGCAGGCCACCGTCGACCCGCCACCGCGAGACGTCAGGTTACTCAGAGGTGAGTCTGGCTCAGTATATATTGGGAAAGAATCAAGAATGATATCCACAAGTTAATAAGCAAACTAAGTAGAGGACCAATTGGAGAATAATGCTAGAGCAGGATCCCGTTGGGGATAAGGCAATGAGGACAGAACAGACTAAGAAATATAGTGGGGAAAGGGAAAAAGAGAAAGGGAGGATAGAAGAGAAATATAGAATAATATTGCAAAGTTAAATATAGGGAGATAAAGATTTGTATGTATTAGAATTTAGTGCTATAGGGAAGGAGCTTAAGAGAAAGCAAAGAATTATAGAGAAGGTAGTAGTACAAATGAAAAAATTATTAAAAATTAAAAGATCTAAATTTTATAGAAAAATATAGAAAAACAAAGCAAAAATAATAAAAACAAACAAAACCCCCACAGAACCTTAAAAGGCCATTGGGGAACCAGAAGTTTATACCAAAATAAAATGTGTGGTTTAAAAGGAAAAAGGAAAAAAAAAAAAATTATGTAAACTTGAATATATTCAGTCTTACTGATAAGATTAGTAGCTTCAATAGAAATCAGTGAAGGAAATGAACACACCCACTCTCTCACACACACCCCCAAGAAAAGAAAAAAAAAAAAAAAAAAGAAAGCGGTGGGTGCACTGAGTGGGTTTGGAAAAAAGAGAAAAAAAAAAAAATTGAAACAAAGTAATACAATACAAAAAATGAAATTTTAAAGTCCAGCAGTAACTCCAGCTTCAGACAAAACGTGAAAATAGTGTTTATGTTCTTCTGTCTCTTGCTGACTATTCAGGAATTATCAGTCTTTTTCTTGCCTCTGGCAGTGGTTGGATCTGGAGACCTCTTTGACTGCTTGTTTGTTTCGGCCTATTCCAGAATTAAAAGGCCCGCCCAGGCTGGCCCTGGGAGTTTCTTAATCCAAATCCCTTTTCTTGCTGGGTGGAGCTAAATTCCCTCCCTGTAGCTTGACCAGCAGCCCTGCAGTTTGACCAGCAGCCAAACTACAGTAGGGAAAATGGCGTCTGTCTCACAGAGGATCCATTCCCACACGCTCCATGGGAAGTACTTCCACAGTGCCCCCGACCCTGCTGCAGGCCACCGTCGACCCCCGCCACCGCGGGAGACGTCAGGTTACTCAGAGGTGAGTCTGGCTCAGTCACATGCAGGATCGCTATTCCTCTCTCCCTGATCACAGTGCGCAGAGACTTTCCAGTCCTCCTCGGCGGCTCTGTGATCGGGTTAATGGTAACCTCCTCCAAAGGGAACTGAGCGCCGCCCTTCCGAGGCCTGCTCAAGGGCACTTCTAGCTCAAGGGGGCACCTGGACCCTCCAAAGCAGGTCTGGCTCAGTCCCTTTTGGGTGTTAGTGCTCCTCTCCCGGGTTTTGATCTGCAACAGGCTTTGCGGCTTTGGCCCGCCCAGCCTCTCCGGCGGGTATGAGATTTGACTTTTAAAAGTGCGATTGCGCCCCTCCTACCGTCTTGATGCGGCTTCTCCTTTGTTCTTCGATGTGGGGTGTCCTTTCTGTGATCAGATCCAGCCTCCTTTCGTCGATGGTTTCCCAGGAACTCGTCGCAATTCAGGCGATTTTGCAGGAGAGATGAGTGCACGTCCTTCTACGCCGCCATCTTAGCTCCACCCTCTTTTCCTTCCTATTGAGTCAACCCTTTTTTCATTTTAAAATGATAAAATTCTCCTTTTCTTGAAGTCTACTTTGATACCATAGACACACCAGCTTTTCACTGCTAAACATTTTTTCCATCCTTTTACTTTCAGTCTATCAGGGTCTTCACATTTAAAATGTGTCTCTTGTAGACAGCATATAATTAGGCTTTGATTTTGGAGTAACATGGAAACCTATACTGTTATGTGTGGAAAAGATAGCTATTGTCATTGTGCTAGGGGAATAGGAGTACCTACAACCACTTGGGGCGATGGTCTGGAGGGGTGGGGAGGGTCCAAGGATATGCATATGAATGATCTGGGAACATACATGTTGCTGAACAACAAAACTCTGTAAAATCTTTAAAATAAAGGAAAGAAATAAAAATACCCCTCCCCCCCCCAAAAAAAAAGTCTGATCATCTCTGTCTTCTTAGTTTGAAATTTTTGGTATAGGGCTTCCCTAGTGGTTTAGACGGTAAAGAATCTTTCTGTGCGGGAGACTCAGGTTCAACCTCTGGGTTGGGAAGATCCCCTGGAGAAGAGAATGGCTACCCACTCCAGTATTCTTGCCTGGAGAATTCCATGGACAGAGGAGCCTGGCAAGCTTCAATCCATGGGATCACAAAGAGTTGGACATGACTAAGCAACTTTCACTCACTTATAAAACAATATAGTTGTATGCACATCTACCATTTTGTGACTTGTTTTCTACTTGTACCATCACTGCTGTCGGTTTTGCATTTTTGATGTTGTTATTCCTCTCTTTCTCCTTTGTACCTCAGGAATCTAAGGTGATCTCAGTTTCAAAGTACTTTCTAAGGAATGTTTCTATTACATTGCTGTAGGGCCATCTCTTGAACATTTTATTGCAAATATGACCGTCTCAACTTCCCAGGATGCCCAGTTTTAGTACATAGGGACTAGTTCCTTTTTTCTTCTTCCTTTTCTTCATTTATATTACATGAATCACCTTATAGGCATCATATCTTGATACTATGGTTTCTTTCTCTTGCTGATGCTTGTGCTATTATTATTATTATCAAAATAGTACTAGTTCCATGGTGCTTTTTGAGTCTCTAAGAGTTTGAAGGTTTTCATCTGAGTCACGCATGAGGTCTTAAATACTGGTTGTTTTTGAAGTGATGGAGCTCCACCTTGGCTCCCTGAGAGATTTTTCTATTGTGATGGGGGGCGCTTTGCCTCCAGTCCCTCAAAAAGCAGAAAAGTTAGAAGAAAATTAGCATCTTGGGTTCATGTAGCTCTTCTATGGCTCAGGTCTTTCCACATTTCAAGGGGAAGTAAACACCTTAGCAGTATTTACTTGCTTTTATCTTTTGAAAGTTTTCCTCCAGTTTTGTGAATTTCTGTTTCACATGATTCACAGACATTTAAAATGTTTTGAAGACCTAGTCCTAAAAGCTAATTATTGCTTGAGTACAAATTTTTAATAAAAGCAAAATAAAAAGTTTTTCAGAAAAACTGCCACCATATTTTTCAGCTCTGCATCCCAGAAACACAAAATTGTCATTTAAGCCACCCAAGTAAGGGATTGTCTCTGGGAAGCCATAACAGTAACAACAAAAATCCCTTAAACAGCAAAAAAAAAAAAAAAAAAAAAAAAGATTATAATTAAGGAAATGTTTTCAACAAATCCTGCTTTTAATCTAAATGCTGATGGGTTTATCCTGTTTTTAACAGTTTAGGATTGATACTCAAAAGGAATGCCTCAGAGTAAAATTAAAACAGTTAACTATCATTTTTGCCTATATTCTCCTGAAGAGGTGCATTCTGGTCAGCTCATCTAATTGTCATACTAATAGTAACAGGAACAAAAGCGGCTCTGTGTAAACAGTATCAACTTAGCTGATGTCATCCTAGAACATTTGTAAACTCAAAAATTTGTTGCAAGATTCAATTGATTGGTTAGAAAACACCAGGATAAGACTTAATGACATTCATTTAAATTAAATTTACATGAAATCTATTTTTATTATTTATTTATTTATCTTTTGGGGGGTGGGGTGGGGAGGGAGGGAACTGGCGGGCCACTTCTATTGGTCTTTCATTTCTCTATTTTCATCCGTCTTTGTTCTTTGGCTCCTGTGGGCCTCCCATTGCGGTGGCCTCTGTTGTCGCAGAGCACTGGCTCTGGGCTCATGCGCTCCAGAGCTCTGGCTCAGTAATTGGACACATCAGTCCAGCTGCTCTGCAGCACGTGGGATCTTCCCAGGCCAGGGCTCGAACCGGCGCCCCTTACACTGCAAGGCGGTGTCCTTACCCACTGGACCACCAGGGGAAGCCCGAAATCTATTTTTAAATTATACAAACAATATAAGGTCATTTTAGGAAAATTAGAAAACTTACATAGCCAAGGAATATGAACATACAATAGCAAGCTTACATGTTACTGATTCCAATTCTTGACCCAAAACCACTCTCAAAAAAAAGGCTAAAGAGGACTTCTCTGGTGGTCCAGTGGGTAAACAGTCTACCTTGCAGTGCAAGGGGAACTGCGTCGATCCCTGGCCAGGGAAGATCCCACATGCCTCAGAGCGGCTGGACTGATGTGCCCAATTACAGCCAGCGCTCTGAGGCGCGTGTGCCCAGAGCTGGTGCTCTGCAAGGAGAGAGGCCACTGCAATGGGAGACCGACACAGACCAAAAAGAATAAAAGATGGATGAAAATAAATACATAAATAAACAAACCAATAATAAAAAAAAGAGGCCAAAAAGTTTTTAAAAAGACTAAAGAAAAAAAATTGGGGGTGGGGAGGGGAGAGTACAAGAAGACAAGTATTGAATTTAGGAAAATGCCAACTACTTGTACAGACATCATGGGCTACCTGCCACAGAAATTAGTTTGGACCAAGCGAAGGGCCTGTCACTTGGAAGTGAGTGTCACAGGAACAGTCTCTTCCTTTTCTGAGAAAGGAATACCATGTTTCTAAAAAAGGACCTTCTGGAAGTGGTGGTAGGGTTGGGATGGGAGGGACCACACTGGGGCTGGGTCTGGAATACTGGTAAATTCCTAGTCTACAGGGCAGGGTCGTCAAGATTGAAAAAAAATAAAAAAGAACAAAGAAGGAACTGGGTCAAATTTCCTATTTCCACAGTTTTGTACCAACACTAGCAAAGGGAAGAGTAGCTATGAATACCCTCATCATGGAGAAAGCTGATGTTTACTAAGAGTTACTGGTTTATTTGTTTTTTTTGTCATCGTTAAAGATCTTGGTGATGTGGCTGGTTAACATTGCTGCAGGAAAACACACTGAAATCATAGTGCTTTTTGGTAGCCCATCTCACACCTCTTGGGTGTTATATTTCCTACCTGGATCTTGGTTCCAGAAAGCCAAGCAAATAAAGCAAACGATAACATAAAAAGTCAAAAATGAAGTTCCTGGGCTGTTTGGATAATGACACCCACATTCCTCCTGTATATGTCAGCCTGCTATGTGGTCCATGGATAACAACATAAATCTTCATTCTCTTGCTTATTCTTTAACATAAATACTTTATTTTTAAAAAAGCAATTTGAATGTATTAATTCACAGGCTACAAAATTCATTTTAGTTATCAGAAAAAAAATCCCCTTTTCTTTTTACCATTTTATAATTACAAAAATTAATGTCTGGGGCTTCCCTGGTGGTCCAGTGGGTAAGGACACCGCCTTGCAGTACAAGGGGCGCCGGTTCGATCCCTGGCCTGGGAAGATTCCACGTGCCACGGAGCAGCTGGACTGATGTGTCCAATTACTGAGCCGGAGCTCTGGAGCGCATGCGCCCAGAGCCGGTGCTCTGCAACAACAGAGGCCACTGTGATGGGAGGCTCACACGGGCCAAAGAACAAAGATGGATGAAAAAAAAAAAAAAGACAAATGAAAGACCAATAGAAATGGCCTGCCCGCCCCCCTCCCTCCCCACCCCCCTCTCCCCAAAAATTGATGTCTGCTTCTCATAACAAAGGTACAGGAGTAAATGAAGTAAAAAGGGAAAGCTGAGCTGTATTTGTTTCCTCTTGCTGCTATAACAAATCGCCATAAGCTGGGTGGTTTAAAACCACACAGATTTATTCTTTCATAGCTCTGTTGCCAGAAGTCTGAAATGGATTAGTTTCCCCACCTCCATTTGTGTGTCAGAGCTTAATGAAACAATCTCAGACATACAAGGCTTCCAAAGGGTCATTACACAGCGATCCAGTCTTCAAATATGAAGAACAGTGAATCTAGGAGATGCTACAAATAGTATGGAAGTCAGAATGATCAAATAACCATGTTGAAAACACAATACGATAAAACAATAAAAGTGAAAACATAAACAAAATGGAGAGAGAAACAACTGGCAATTTAAATTTTAGGAAATACAACCTAAAATTTAGGAAACACAACCAAGGTGACAGGGTATGTAGGGAAAGAAAGGAAATTAAAGGTGTGTCTATTTATTTATATTTTTTAGTTTTTAAACATTTTATTTTGTACTGGGGTATAGCCGATTAACAATGTTGTGATACTTTCAGGTGAACAGTGAAGGGACTCGACTATACATACACAAAGCTCTAACCTTGGAAGGGAAACATTGTGTGTTGAATTTGTCCCTAAAAAGATGGTTCAAGTCCTAACTCACAGTACCTGTGAATGTGAGTTGTTTTTTTTTTCAGAAATAAGGTCTTTGTAGTTGTACAAAGGCTCATACTAGATTAGGATGGATAGGCCCTCAACAGTATCCAGTGCCCTTATTATGAAAGAAACATTTGGGGAATTTTCTGGTGGTCCAGTCGTTAAGATTCTGCACTTTCCTGGCCAAAGGCCTAGGTTCAATGCTTGGTCGAGAAAGTAAAATCCCACAAGTCTAGCAATATGGCTCAATCAAAGAGAAAGAAAGAAAGAAAGGAAACATTTGGAAGCACACAGAGGGGAAGGCCATGTGAAAATGAGGCTCAGATTGGAGTGTTGCAGCTGCAAACAAAAACTCCAAGGCTTATTGGCAACTGCCAGAGGCAGGAGAGAGGCAAGAAGTATTTTCTCACAGAGCCTTGAGAGAAAACAGGGCCCTGCCAGAACTTTGGTTTCAGATTTCAAGCCTCTGAAAGGCCTTCCCTGGTGGCTCAGATGGTAAAGAATCTGCCTACAATGCAGGAGATCTGGGTTCAATCCCTGGCTCTCAGGAAGATCCCCTGGAGAAGGTAATGGTAATCCACCTTCTGAATAAGGCAGGTGGTGGGGGTAGTTTTGTGTGAAAAGAATGTAAAGATTTGGCCTACTCAATGATGACAATATCTCGTCAAGACAAATCATGAGTTATAAGCCATGCCCAAGGCCATTTTTATGATAAGTCTTTTATTAGCCTGCATAGTTAACAAAGAAAAGATTACAACACTGGGCCAAGAATGCAGATTACTATTTATGGAGGCCCAGAATTTGGAAAATGATTCAATCCTGTTTATTCTATGTAATGATGTTATTGTTGCACTAAACATAGGGGTTGTAAAGTGATTCTGTATGTTAGTTTAAGTGTGTAAATATTTCTGTTATGGCATCCTTATGTACACTGACTATGAATATTTTATTTTATAGTGTGCTTGAATTAAATCCATTAAAACCAAAGAAGGCATTTGAACTTGGAGTAAAACTGGCATGACTGACTGTATCATAACCCCATCAACATTAAACATGATCAAAAACCCTGGAGGCTTAAGACTCCATTGACTCCAACAGATACTTGAACAGATTTTAACAGATGTGAGATGAATAAATAAATAAAATCTAATGTGAATAATCAGCCACAAGATGGCATTTGAATACTAATATATTTAAAGGTTGGAACAGTAACTTAAACTCATGCCTGTTTTTTTTTGGGGCGGGGGGCGGGTTGGGGAGAAAGAGGGGCCGGCAGGCCACTTCCATTGGTCTTTCATTTATCTATTTTCATTCATCTTTGTTCTTTGGTCCGTGTGTGAGCCTCCCATCGCAGTGGCCTCTGTTGTTGCAGAGCACCGGCTCTGGGCACATGTGCTCCAGAGCTCTGGCTCAGTAATTGGACACATGGGTCCAGCCGCTCCAAAGCACATGGGATCTTCCCAGGCCAGGGATCGAACCGGCACCCCTTGCACTGCAAGGCGGTGTCCTTACCCACTGGACCACCAGGGAGGCCCCTCATGCCTGTTTTAATCTTTTCCTTTCCCCGGTCACTTTTTCTCATATTGCCATGTGAGAAGATCACAGCTTTTTTCTCTGCAGTCTAAGTCATGAGACATATATTTTTCAGTTTACTTTTAATCTCTTGTGATAGTTGATGTTAGGTGTCAATTTCACTAGCTTATGAAGTGCTCAAATATTTGGTCACAGATTATTGTGTCTTTCTGTGGGGGTATTTTTTGGATGAGATTAACATTAAATTGGTTGACTGAATCAAGCAGATTTCTCTTTATAACACATCCAGTCAGTTGAAGACCCTAATGTGGTTGATCCTTCATTACAGAGAGAAGTCTCCTCTATGATGACCTCAGAAAGGGAACATAAGCTCTTCCTGATTCTATAGCAGCTTATTGATCAACAGATTCAAGCCAGGACATTGGCTCTGCAGGCTTTGGACCTGGACACTATTCCATAAGCCAGTTCTTAATTATCTATCAACTGTCTTTATTTGTCCTGTTTCTCTGGAGAGTACCACTGTATCTCTCAATTTATTGTTAATTAATTGTCCACTACAGGGGAAGTTCCATAAAGGCAAGAACTTCGTCTTCTTGTTAGATTTCTAATGTCCAAACTAGCTCATAAAAATTATGCAGTCACGGACTGAGTGTAAGTATCTGGGGAAGGGAGCAAGGATGCACGTCGGTTTTTTGTTTGTGTGTTTGGTTTTTTGGGTGTAAATGTTTTGAGGGTGGCACTGAAGGGGGGTAAATACATTCACTTTAGAAAATGGCATCTTTGGGTAGATGTTGAAAGCATACCACAGGGATATGAACAATAAAATGGAAGAAAATTTTAAGAGCGTCAAGGCATATTGCTACTAAATGGGGAAGTCTACATAAACTCTGCTAAAAGGAAGGGTTAATCTATGCCTGAGTTTTACATGTTGTTTATAGGTATTTGGAAATTATATATGTTGAAAAAAAAATTATATATGTTGGTAACAAAATTTGAGACTGTTCTACTGAAATTGTAGCCAGCACCAAAGTCTGCACTTACATGCTTCTGTCGCCCTAGAGACCCTCAGACTCACCCATGCCATTCAGCTGAAAGCAAACTGTAGAGAAATCAGTGTCAATTATGATTACAGACCACAGAGAAATCAGTGTCAGTTATGATTACACATATCTGTTGCTGTTCTTAGGAAAAGATGGAAGGGATGGGAATGAAGGGAGTCAATGAAAGGGAACTTTGTAAATGTTTTGTTGATGGTAGTCAAGATAAAACATTTGTAAATGTTTTGTGATGAATGTGAGCTGAAGGGATCATGTGTCATGGTTGGGAGCTGCAAAAACTATTGTAAATCACCATGTCTTAGTGCAGTGTTCCCATGATAAAGTAGGTACATTCTCCATTGTCACCAGTCTAACAAAGGTATATTTTTTTAACTGAATGAGAACTATATCCTGTGTAACGGACTGACTGAGTGGGCTGAACAAAGTGAAGGTACAATCAGGAAACGGCACTGTTTCTTTTCTAATCCCTGCCTGTAAACAAACTCTCTCATCTCCCTTTTTTCCTGCTCATCAGTGACAACTCAATCCCATGGTTTTCAGTTCACTCTCAGCTGAGAATGGTCACATTTCCTGACACTAGAAGCCCAGTCCAATATAACACAAAACTCAACGTTGCCTCCAGTTCCTGCCTCCTCTCTCCTTGCTCTCCAGCCCCCGAGGCTTGGTTCAGGAATTCTCAGTGGGGTTTGGGTGGAACTGTGTTTTCTTTCATACTCCACGTTAATGTCACACTCTTCCCCTCAATAATGCTCTCCTAAGTGGAGGTGGGACACCAGGAGAAGGGGTTAGAGGAAAGGGGGCAGAGTTCTCTTCCTATAGACGGTACAGTTCATAGCTATGGTTCTCTGCAGTGTCCGCTTGCCCTCTGTCACGTAGCCCTCCAAACACTGGCTAATGGTGAAGGGGTTTTACCTCAATTTGAGACTTCAACCCAGGGTCCAGACTTGATCGAACCCTGCTTGGGACTTGAACCCACGTGGCTGGAGCTTGAATTCCAGCCAAAACCCTGTTTGGGACTTGAACCCACGTGACTGGGGCTTGAACCTAGCCAAAACCTGATTTGGGACTCAAACCCACATGGCTAAGGCTTAACCCCAGACCAAACCCTCCTTGGGACGTGAATTCACGTAGTCAGGACTCAATCCCAGCCAAAACCCTGTCTGCGACTCGAACCCATGTGGCCGGGACTTAATCCAGCACTCACCCAACGTCTGGACACTCTGAGGCTCAGGTTCTTTGTGCCCCAACGCAGAAGGAATTCAGCGAGAGGCAGAGTGACAGGCAAGAAGAGGATTTATTAGGATAGGGTACTTGTAAGCAGTGCAAGCAGGCAGGCAGGAAAGCTCTGCTCTGCTCTCCCTCAATTGAGTGGGCAGCAATATATATAGGATGGTAGAAAACCGCCCCACTCAAGTAGACACAGATGCAGGACGTACATCATTGGTTGCTTCTGAATGAGAACTATATCCTGTGTAACGGACTGACTGAGTGGGCTGAACAAAGTGAAGGTACAATCAGGAAACGGCACTGTTTCTTTTCTAATCCCTGCCTGTAAACAAACTCTCTCATCTCCCTTTTTTCCTGCTCATCAGTGACAACTCAATCCCATGGTTTTCAGTTCACTCTCAGCTGAGAATGGTCACATTTCCTGACACTAGAAGCCCAGTCCAATATAACACAAAACTCAACGTTGCCTCCAGTTCCTGCCTCCTCTCTCCTTGCTCTCCAGCCCCCGAGGCTTGGTTCAGGAATTCTCAGTGGGGTTTGGGTGGAACTGTGTTTTCTTTCATACTCCACGTTAATGTCACACTCTTCCCCTCAATAATGCTCTCCTAAGTGGAGGTGGGACACCAGGAGAAGGGGTTAGAGGAAAGGGGGCAGAGTTCTCTTCCTATAGACGGTACAGTTCATAGCTATGGTTCTCTGCAGTGTCCGCTTGCCCTCTGTCACGTAGCCCTCCAAACACTGGCTAATGGTGAAGGGGTTTTACCTCAATTTGAGACTTCAACCCAGGGTCCAGACTTGATCGAACCCTGCTTGGGACTTGAACCCACGTGGCTGGAGCTTGAATTCCAGCCAAAACCCTGTTTGGGACTTGAACCCACGTGACTGGGGCTTGAACCTAGCCAAAACCTGATTTGGGACTCAAACCCACATGGCTAAGGCTTAACCCCAGACCAAACCCTCCTTGGGACGTGAATTCACGTAGTCAGGACTCAATCCCAGCCAAAACCCTGTCTGCGACTCGAACCCATGTGGCCGGGACTTAATCCAGCACTCACCCAACGTCTGGACACTCTGAGGCTCAGGTTCTTTGTGCCCCAACGCAGAAGGAATTCAGCGAGAGGCAGAGTGACAGGCAAGAAGAGGATTTATTAGGATAGGGTACTTGTAAGCAGTGCAAGCAGGCAGGCAGGAAAGCTCTGCTCTGCTCTCCCTCAATTGAGTGGGCAGCAATATATATAGGATGGTAGAAAACCGCCCCACTCAAGTAGACACAGATGCAGGACGTACATCATTGGTTGCTTCTTTGCCAGCTCCTCCTTCATCAGCTGTTTCTACCCAGTTGAGCCTGCTTTACTGAACAAGGAGCAGCTCTCCTGAGTTATCGTCAACTCACTGGCCTCCCAATCTTTCTCAGGTGTCTCCCTTCTACCTACTATCCCCTACTAGGACTCTAAAACCACCTACCTATTCTACTCTGTCCCTATCATTGGGGGGCAGTGTTAGTAGATAACTTAGAGATGTCCAGTAGCAGCCTCTGCCCTGTATTATTTCCTGGAGGTCTCTGGCTGGCCCCTTCTCTCTGTATGCTATTTCCTGCTTGCCTGACACAACACTCTGCCGTTTTCTTCTAGGTTCCTCATCCAGTCTGTAAGCCTCTCTGGGTGCTGTCCTTTGGAGAAGGCGCATGCTCAGTTGCCTGTGGAGCGTCCCAGGGAACTCATACTCCCCCAGTGGTGAGAGTGCAGTCTATGGCCCCCTGCAGCCTCTGTGGCTCATGTGCCACATGGACTGCTCCAGAATGCCTCCTGCCTTAGAGTCTTCTGACTAGAAAGCAGACATTCCCAATCTCTTTGAGTGTTTGTCCGTGGTGGATACACCCCTTGCTTAGCTTGGAGTGGAGGTCAACCTGTCACTTTCCTCATGGAGGAGCAGTGAAGTTGAGTGCTGGTCACCTAATGGCGTACCTAGAGGATGCTCTGAGACTGGGCTCCCCACTACACCTTTATCCTTTGACTGAGCGCCAGCCACACCTGAACTCCGGGCAACAGCATCACTACTTTCTCATGTGTTCTAAAAACCCATTTGTCTTTCAAAAAGAAACTTGTTTGTACTTCCCATCGAAGCCTTTTTCTCTCTCCTCCCTTTCCCCTACTAATTTAGGTGCATAAGCCTTTAACCGTTTAATAAGCCAACTACTTCTTTGATTGGCTCCCATGTGCAGGCCAATAAACCTTTTTTTCTACTGTTAATTGTTTATCAGTTTCCTTTGCAGGTACCAGTGAGAACATCTTTGAAGGCTGTTGTTGTTTCGTTGCTAAGTCATGTCTGACTTTTCCTCTTAGTCTTCCAGGCTCCTACGTCTATTTCGGCCTCAGCTCCCCTCAAGTAGACACAGATGCAGGACGTACATCATTGGTTGCTTCTTTGCCAGCTCCTCCTTCATCAGCTGTTTCTACCCAGTTGAGCCTGCTTTACTGAACAAGGAGCAGCTCTCCTGAGTTATCGTCAACTCACTGGCCTCCCAATCTTTCTCAGGTGTCTCCCTTCTACCTACTATCCCCTACTAGGACTCTAAAACCACCTACCTATTCTACTCTGTCCCTATCATTGGGGGGCAGTGTTAGTAGATAACTTAGAGATGTCCAGTAGCAGCCTCTGCCCTGTATTATTTCCTGGAGGTCTCTGGCTGGCCCCTTCTCTCTGTATGCTATTTCCTGCTTGCCTGACACAACACTCTGCCGTTTTCTTCTAGGTTCCTCATCCAGTCTGTAAGCCTCTCTGGGTGCTGTCCTTTGGAGAAGGCGCATGCTCAGTTGCCTGTGGAGCGTCCCAGGGAACTCATACTCCCCCAGTGGTGAGAGTGCAGTCTATGGCCCCCTGCAGCCTCTGTGGCTCATGTGCCACATGGACTGCTCCAGAATGCCTCCTGCCTTAGAGTCTTCTGACTAGAAAGCAGACATTCCCAATCTCTTTGAGTGTTTGTCCGTGGTGGATACACCTTGCTTAGCTTGGAGTGGAGGTCAACCTGTCACTTTCCTCATGGAGGAGCAGTGAAGTTGAGTGCTGGTCACCTAATGGCGTACCTAGAGGATGCTCTGAGACTGGGCTCCCCACTACACCTTTATCCTTTGACTGAGCGCCAGCCACACCTGAACTCCGGGCAACAGCATCACTACTTTCTCATGTGTTCTAAAAACCCATTTGTCTTTCAAAAAGAAACTTGTTTGTACTTCCCATCGAAGCCTTTTTCTCTCTCCTCCCTTTCCCCTACTAATTTAGGTGCATAAGCCTTTAACCGTTTAATAAGCCAACTACTTCTTTGATTGGCTCCCATGTGCAGGCCAATAAACCTTTTTTTCTACTGTTAATTGTTTATCAGTTTCCTTTGCAGGTACCAGTGAGAACATCTTTGAAGGCTGTTGTTGTTTCGTTGCTAAGTCATGTCTGACTCTTTTGTGGCTCCATGGACTGTAGTCTTCCAGGCTCCTACGTCTATGGGTTTCTCCAAGCATGAATACTGGAGGGGCTTGCCATTTCCTCTTCCAGGGGATCTTCCTGGCCCAGGCCTGGAACCTGCATCTCCTGTATTGGCAGGTGGATTCTTTACCACTGAGCCACCAGGGAAGCTTATAAATCTTTTCATTTTTGCCAGCTACATAGGCCTCAAATTGTATCTCCTTCCTTTAGTATGAAAAAAATTGTACATGAAATTGAGCATGTTTTACATATGTATATTGCATTTGAACTTCTCTTTCTTCTAGAGTGAACTGATATTTTTTCCTTTCTTACCTTTCTGTTCTGACTCTGGAAGTCCCATTAGGTCAGTGTTAGTACAGACTGACTGAGATGTTTAACACTCAGGTTTTTCAAGAGCCTGTCAAGCGGCATTACCTCGTGGCAGGTTACTGCACTTAGAGTGGTTTTATCCACTCACAGGGGACGCTTCTGTGCAGACGAGCAGTTGTACACTGTCAGTCAGGCTGAGATTACTTAGTGTAGTTGGTGTGTGGGCTGGTGGGTTGGAGCCAGACAGAGGCATGGAGGCTGCTGTGCGGGGAGTGGTTTCAGGTTGAGACTAGTGCAGCACGACCTTGGTTCTCATGGGAACAGAATCTTCAGGAAAGACTGAAATGGGGTTAGACCTCCTCAGGCATGGATGGTGGGAACAATACTTGTGAGCACGTGTGCTAAGTCACTTCAGTCATGTCCAGCTCTTTTGCGATCCTACGGACTGCAACGTGCCAGGCTCCTTTGTCCATGGGCTTCGCCAGGCAAGAATACTGGAATGGGTTGCCATGCCCTCCTCCAGAAGATCTTCCCAACCCAGGGGTCAAACCCAAGTCTCATAATGTTCCCCTCATTGGCAGGTGGGTTCTTGACCACTAGCACCACCTAGGAAAAATGTTTAGTGTTGTTAAGAGCTGCGTTCCACATCTGCCACAGGGCACTAGCAGGACTCCAGGATGATGTGGCTACTGGGCCCAGCTAAGCAGCACCGGGCCACTTTACTCCAAAAGGCACCACCCTTCAGGCCAATGAAGGAAGTGTCTGTCCTCAGGCTGAAGAGCCACCCCCACCAGATGGTGTCCACTTAGCTCTAGATTGGGGTTGCCAGATTGAGCAAAGGGAGATCCAGGATGTCCAATTAAATCTGAATTTTAAATAAACAAAATTGAGTATTTAAGCATATCCCACACAGTATGTGGAACATGCTAAAAAGTATCTGTTGTTTATCTGAAATTCGTATTTAACAGAGAATACTATCATATTCAGCTACTCGATACTAGATCCATCAGTTATACATGCTTTTAACATAACTGTAGATGCTCAGGTTCCAAACTGCACAGCTTATTGTATGAAGGAGCAGCCTAAAATAGAAGACTGATTTTCATTAGGACTCTAGGGGTCCAAACACACTTAGCAACAGCAGTCTTGGATCTTCCAGTTGAAACAGAAATGAGGATGAAAGAGAAACCACCCTGGAAGTAAGTTTCAAAGGTTTCCACACAAGCGTCATTGTAGCACAGTGTTGAAAATGCCTGCTCACTCCTACAGAGAGAGGCAAATGAAACGTTTCTCGTACTTATTCTCCAGTGCATTCTTCTTTTCTCAGAACACATTCCAGGAAATGGGTTTATGTACATGTTGTACAAGTCTTCCTAGCAAAATTCTTTTTAGCTTACCTTGCAGTTCCCTTCCTAGAAGAATAAATGCTAGAGCTTGGAAAATGGAAGGAAGTAAGGAAGAGAGGAAGGAGAAAGATGCTCAACATCACTGACGATTAGAGAAATGCAAATCAATCAGAAAGACCATCATCAAAACATTTACAAACAATAAGAGCTAAAGAAGGCGTGGATAAAAGGAAACCCTCCTACCCTATTGGTGGGAATGCACATTGGTGCAGCCACTATGGAGAACAGCATGGAGGTGCCTCAAAAAACTAAAAATAGAGCAATCCCATTCTTCAGCATATAACCAGAGAAAACCAGAATTCGAAAGGATGCATGTCCCTGATGTTCATTAAAACACTGTTTAAAATATCCAGGACATGGGAGCAAAACACTAAAGAAGATAGATTGTATCCAAAAGGCACCACCCTTCAGGCCAATGAAGGAAGTGTCTGTCCTCAGGCTGAAGAGCCACCCCCACCAGATGGTGTCCACTTAGCTCTAGATTGGGGTTGCCAGATTGAGCAAAGGGAGATCCAGGATGTCCAATTAAATCTGAATTTTAAATAAACAAAATTGAGTATTTAAGCATATCCCACACAGTATGTGGAACATGCTAAAAAGTATCTGTTGTTTATCTGAAATTCGTATTTAACAGAGAATACTATCATATTCAGCTACTCGATACTAGATCCATCAGTTATACATGCTTTTAACATAACTGTAGATGCTCAGGTTCCAAACTGCACAGCTTATTGTATGAAGGAGCAGCCTAAAATAGAAGACTGATTTTCATTAGGACTCTAGGGGTCCAAACACACTTAGCAACAGCAGTCTTGGATCTTCCAGTTGAAACAGAAATGAGGATGAAAGAGAAACCACCCTGGAAGTAAGTTTCAAAGGTTTCCACACAAGCGTCATTGTAGCACAGTGTTGAAAATGCCTGCTCACTCCTACAGAGAGAGGCAAATGAAACGTTTCTCGTACTTATTCTCCAGTGCATTCTTCTTTTCTCAGAACACATTCCAGGAAATGGGTTTATGTACATGTTGTACAAGTCTTCCTAGCAAAATTCTTTTTAGCTTACCTTGCAGTTCCCTTCCTAGAAGAATAAATGCTAGAGCTTGGAAAATGGAAGGAAGTAAGGAAGAGAGGAAGGAGAAAGATGCTCAACATCACTGACGATTAGAGAAATGCAAATCAATCAGAAAGACCATCATCAAAACATTTACAAACAATAAGAGCTAAAGAAGGCGTGGATAAAAGGAAACCCTCCTACCCTATTGGTGGGAATGCACATTGGTGCAGCCACTATGGAGAACAGCATGGAGGTGCCTCAAAAAACTAAAAATAGAGCAATCCCATTCTTCAGCATATAACCAGAGAAAACCAGAATTCGAAAGGATGCATGTCCCTGATGTTCATTAAAACACTGTTTAAAATATCCAGGACATGGGAGAAACCTAAATGTCCACTGACAGAGGAATAGATAAAGAAGATGTAATGCATATGTCTGATGAACTACTACTCAGCCATAAAAAAGGAATTGATAGGGACAGAATGGAATAGTTGGGTGGTTGTAAAGTCCTACTGTGTGACTGTAGGTAGAGAGGTAGCACCTGGGAAAGGTTGGAGGCCAGTAAGTTAATGATAACTCAAGAAAGCTGCTCCTCATTCAATAAAGCAGGAAGAGCTGGGGAAGGAGGGGCTCATGATGTATGCCTTATGTCTGCATCTACATCTACTTGAAGAAGGTGGTCTTCTACCTTCCTATTCATATACTGCTGCCCATCCAATCTTGGGAGCAGCAGAGCTTTCCCGCCTGCCCGCTTGCACCTCTTACAAGCGCCCTATCCTAATAAATCCTCTTCTTGCCAATCACTCTGCCTTTCGCTGAATTCCTTCTGTGTTGAGGCACAAAGAACCTGAGCCTCAGTGGGTCCTGGTGTTGGGTGAGTGCTGTATTAAGTCCCAGCCACATGGGTTCAAGCCCCAGACAGGGTTTTGGCTGGGTTAAGCCCCAGCCATGTGGGGTTTGATCAGGTCTGGGCCCCAGGTTTAAGTCTCAATCCGAGGTAGAACACTTTCAGAATGACATAGTGCCATCCACAGAGATATGGATGGACCTAGATATTTAGTCATACAGACTAAAGTATGTCAGAAAGAGAAAAACAAATATTGTGTAATATCTCTTTTGTGATATAGAAAAATGGTACAGATGAACTTATTTGAGGAAGGAGAAAGATGCTCAACATCACTGACGATTAGAGAAATGCAAATCAATCAGAAAGACCATCATCAAAACATTTACAAACAATAAGAGCTAAAGAAGGCGTGGATAAAAGGAAACCCTCCTACCCTATTGGTGGGAATGCACATTGGTGCAGCCACTATGGAGAACAGCATGGAGGTGCCTCAAAAAACTAAAAATAGAGCAATCCCATTCTTCAGCATATAACCAGAGAAAACCAGAATTCGAAAGGATGCATGTCCCTGATGTTCATTAAAACACTGTTTAAAATATCCAGGACATGGGAGAAACCTAAATGTCCACTGACAGAGGAATAGATAAAGAAGATGTAATGCATATGTCTGATGAACTACTACTCAGCCATAAAAAAGGAATTGATAGGGACAGAATGGAATAGTTGGGTGGTTGTAAAGTCCTACTGTGTGACTGTAGGTAGAGAGGTAGCACCTGGGAAAGGTTGGAGGCCAGTAAGTTAATGATAACTCAAGAAAGCTGCTCCTCATTCAATAAAGCAGGAAGAGCTGGGGAAGGAGGGGCTCATGATGTATGCCTTATGTCTGCATCTACATCTACTTGAAGAAGGTGGTCTTCTACCTTCCTATTCATATACTGCTGCCCATCCAATCTTGGGAGCAGCAGAGCTTTCCCGCCTGCCCGCTTGCACCTCTTACAAGCGCCCTATCCTAATAAATCCTCTTCTTGCCAATCACTCTGCCTTTCGCTGAATTCCTTCTGTGTTGAGGCACAAAGAACCTGAGCCTCAGTGGGTCCTGGTGTTGGGTGAGTGCTGTATTAAGTCCCAGCCACATGGCTTCAAGTCCCAGACAGGGTTTTGGCTGGGTTCAAGCCCCAGACACGTGGGGTTTGATCAGGTCTGGGCCCCAGGTTTAAGTCTCAATCCGAGGTAGAACACTTTCAGAATGACATAGTGCCATCCACAGAGATATGGATGGACCTAGATATTTAGTCATACAGACTAAAGTATGTCAGAAAGAGAAAACAAATATTGTGTAATATCTCTTATATGTGGAATATAGAAAAATGGTACAGATGAACTTATTTGCAAAGCAGAAATAGAGTTATAGATACGAAGAACAAACTTATGATTACCAAGGCTGGAAGGAGGGTAGGATGAATTGGGAGAATGGGGTTGACATATATATATAGACACTACTATGTATAAAGCAGGTAATTCATGAGAACCTACTGTAAAGTTCCAGGAACTCTACTCAGTGCTCTGTGGGGACCTAAACTGGAAAGAAATCTAAAAAGAGAGTGCATGTGTGCGTGTGGATAACTGATTCATTTTGCCACACAGAAAAAACTAACACAATATTATAAAACAACTATACTGGAAAAAACATGAATTAAAAATCTAAACCCAATGTAGTGCTAGTGTTACCTCTCTTTGAACAAGATGGTCTTTTTAAAGACGTTTTAAAGAGAGGCAACTTGTGGTTGGTTCAAAGTGAGCCCCATCCTCCAGAGGACTCCCCGGCTGCGGCTGCTGACCAACGCTCTTCCCAAACACTGAGGGCCATCTAGTGATAAAATCAGATATTAGGGAAGAGCAGGAATGTCAAACTTGTATTTGTTTCGATAGTTAACATAAAGGGAGAAAAGCTTTTAGATATTATCTTTTGGACTGTGATTTAGGAATTTGGGATTTTAATCTCTGTAGGATTTAATCTTCAGACATTAATTTCTCAGGACAAAATTCACAATAGGATAAGGTTCATATTCAAATTGAAAGCAGCAGTATATTTTTGAAAGTTTACCACTTAAATAAAAAAATATCTCCTTTTCATTGAAGAACCATTGTGAGGATCCGGAGGCAAAAGAACCTGAGCCTCAGTGGGTCCTGGTGTTGGGTGAGTGCTGTATTAAGTCCCAGCCACATGGCTTCAAGTCCCAGACAGGGTTTTGGCTGGGTTCAAGCCCCAGACACGTGGGGTTTGATCAGGTCTGGGCCCCAGGTTTAAGTCTCAATCCGAGGTAGAACACTTTCAGAATGACATAGTGCCATCCACAGAGATATGGATGGACCTAGATATTTAGTCATACAGACTAAAGTATGTCAGAAAGAGAAAAACAAATATTGTGTAATATCTCTTATATGTGGAATATAGAAAAATGGTACAGATGAACTTATTTGCAAAGCAGAAATAGAGTTATAGATACGAAGAACAAACTTATGATTACCAAGGCTGGAAGGAGGGTAGGATGAATTGGGAGAATGGGGTTGACATATATATATAGACACTACTATGTATAAAGCAGGTAATTCATGAGAACCTACTGTAAAGTTCCAGGAACTCTACTCAGTGCTCTGTGGGGACCTAAACTGGAAAGAAATCTAAAAAGAGAGTGCATGTGTGCGTGTGGATAACTGATTCATTTTGCCACACAGAAAAAACTAACACAATATTATAAAACAACTATACTGGAAAAAACATGAATTAAAAATCTAAACCCAATGTAGTGCTAGTGTTACCTCTCTTTGAACAAGATGGTCTTTTTAAAGACGTTTTAAAGAGAGGCAACTTGTGGTTGGTTCAAAGTGAGCCCCATCCTCCAGAGGACTCCCCGGCTGCGGCTGCTGACCAACGCTCTTCCCAAACACTGAGGGCCATCTAGTGATAAAATCAGATATTAGGGAAGAGCAGGAATGTCAAACTTGTATTTGTTTCGATAGTTAACATAAAGGGAGAAAAGCTTTTAGATATTATCTTTTGGACTGTGATTTAGGAATTTGGGATTTTAATCTCTGTAGGATTTAATCTTCAGACATTAATTTCTCAGGACAAAATTCACAATAGGATAAGGTTCATATTCAAATTGAAAGCAGCAGTATATTTTTGAAAGTTTACCACTTAAATAATAATACAAACACATAACGGATTATCTCCTTTTCATTGAAGAACCACTGACAGTCCAGGTGGATATAATTGGGTTTGAATACAGATTGCCAGAAAGAAAAGAATTCATATATTTAAACTATTCTGGAATGTATTAAAGGCTTCCCTGGTAGCTCAGCAGTAAAGAATATACCTGCAATGAAGGAACTCAGGAGAAGTGGGTTCAATCCCTGGGTCGGAAAGGTTCCCTGGAGGAGGATATGGTAACTCACTCCAGTATTCTTGCCTGGAGAATCCCATGGACAGAGGAGCTAGGCAGGCTACAATCCATGGGGTCTCAAAGAGCCAGACAGAACCCAGCAACTGAGCGCTTATGCACGTTGGTTTCTTAATACTGAGCTCACAGCCAACTCAGGCCTATAACTTATGCCTGAATAAAGCTTTTTGAATACACAAATAACTCATGCCTGAATAAAGCTTTTTGAATACACAGATATCCTCTTTAAGGTACATCATGGTTTTTTGCACCTTGGCTCACTAAATGACACTTAAGCACTGTGCTTAGGTTCTATATTAAATAGCAAAATCATCAACAGAAAGCACAAGAATATAAAAGCAAGGCACTAAATATACCACGAGAAGGATATGTTCACAGAGTAAGCCAATACAGAAAGACAGTATTGCCTTGTTCAACCTCTTCTGGGAACTTGTACATCAGATGATTCAAATTTTTCACCACTTTGCACATGCCTGGGAATGACAGAGAAGCACAGGCATATCGATTCGAGGTTACAAATACATTCTAGTGAGCAGGTGAGTTTGCAAATATGGAATCTGAATGATGAAGAATTTCTGGAAAACCGGGCTCGCTGCGGCTGCTGACCAACGCTCTTCCCAAACACTGAGGGCCATCTAGTGATAAAATCAGATATTAGGGAAGAGCAGGAATGTCAAACTTGTATTTGTTTCGATAGTTAACATAAAGGGAGAAAAGCTTTTAGATATTATCTTTTGGACTGTGATTTAGGAATTTGGGATTTTAATCTCTGTAGGATTTAATCTTCAGACATTAATTTCTCAGGACAAAATTCACAATAGGATAAGGTTCATATTCAAATTGAAAGCAGCAGTATATTTTTGAAAGTTTACCACTTAAATAATAATACAAACACATAACGGATTATCTCCTTTTCATTGAAGAACCACTGACAGTCCAGGTGGATATAATTGGGTTTGAATACAGATTGCCAGAAAGAAAAGAATTCATATATTTAAACTATTCTGGAATGTATTAAAGGCTTCCCTGGTAGCTCAGCAGTAAAGAATATACCTGCAATGAAGGAACTCAGGAGAAGTGGGTTCAATCCCTGGGTCGGAAAGGTTCCCTGGAGGAGGATATGGTAACTCACTCCAGTATTCTTGCCTGGAGAATCCCATGGACAGAGGAGCTAGGCAGGCTACAATCCATGGGGTCTCAAAGAGCCAGACAGAACCCAGCAACTGAGCGCTTATGCACGTTGGTTTCTTAATACTGAGCTCACAGCCAACTCAGGCCTATAACTTATGCCTGAATAAAGCTTTTTGAATACACAAATAACTCATGCCTGAATAAAGCTTTTTGAATACACAGATATCCTCTTTAAGGTACATCATGGTTTTTTGCACCTTGGCTCACTAAATGACACTTAAGCACTGTGCTTAGGTTCTATATTAAATAGCAAAATCATCAACAGAAAGCACAAGAATATAAAAGCAAGGCACTAAATATACCACGAGAAGGATATGTTCACAGAGTAAGCCAATACAGAAAGACAGTATTGCCTTGTTCAACCTCTTCTGGGAACTTGTACATCAGATGATTCAAATTTTTCACCACTTTGCACATGCCTGGGAATGACAGAGAAGCACAGGCATATCGATTCGAGGTTACAAATACATTCTAGTGAGCAGGTGAGTTTGCAAATATGGAATCTGAATGATGAAGATTGTTATTGCCTACCTGGCAAAGTTGCATTTATATTAATAGCAGAGTTTTAATTGTGGGCTAATAACCTAAATGAAGGTAATTATAAAACCATATTTGAGGGCATTAGACAAGATCTGCATACATGGAAAGATCTTAATCGTAGCTATTTCTCGATAGGAACATTTAATCACATAAGAAGTAATTCTAATCAGAATATCAGTGAGCAGGTTTTTTTTTTAACACACTAAGTATTTTAAAGTTTTAGTGTAAAAATTGATATGCAAGAGTTGTCCCCAAATCTTTAGAAAAAAAGAGACTGTCAAATTTTGCTATGAAAGTATTGTAAACAAGTGTAGCACAGGTACAGGAATTAAAAAAAAGAAGTTTAGAAATAGATTCATGGGATTTAATATATGACCCCACAGTATCCCAACTCATTGGACACCAGTGTGTTGTGTTGTGGATGGCATCATCATGACTGGCTTCACGTTGGAAGAAATAAACCAAGACCAAAACGCCGCATAATATACACAAAAGTGAATTTCGGATGGATGGATGAAAGCTCTTGATTTGTTTAACTGTAAGTATTTTTAAAGAAAATTTAATATACATATTCTATATCCTTGAGTAGTGTAAGTCAGAAGCCATAAAGAACTGACTATCTAAAAATTACAAAAAACCTCTCTGTGTCAAAGGACAAGATTAAGAACAAAAATAAAAGACAAACAAGTTTGTGGAAAAAAGCATGATCAACATATGTGAAAGACCAAGTGTTAATGTTATTCAACTTTCACAGATTCATAAGAAAAAGAACCTAATAGGGGTGAGAAGAGGCATTCACAAAAGAGAAAAATATCTGTGAGACAACCAGAAAACATACATATATGGTTAACCTGACACACAGAGATGCAAATAAAAAAAAGTAAGATCAGACACATGTGTACGTATGGCTGAGTCCTTTCACCTTTACCTGAAACAATGACAACATTGTTAATCGGCTGTACCCCAATACAAAAAAAGTTTTAAATTTTTTAAAAAAAAATTAAAAAAAAATCATTTTATGCCCATCGGAGTGGGGGAGGGGCGGAGAACTAACCTGTGATCACAGAAATGTGGGAAAATAGGCATTTGTATCTACTCCTGGTGGAAATAAGACTTGTTATTGTAATTTTTGAAAAGAGCATGACAGTATTTACTAAAATATCAAATGGCCATGCCTGTAAATATGCTTAACTCATTCACAGGTTGATTGGAGGAATCCACCCTCTGGAAATTGAGGCAGCATTTTACTTTATGTTAACATATATTTCCTTATCTATTGCTGTCTTGTTTGTAATAGGAAAAGAGACGAGAAACACTTGACTGGCTCCCAGTAAACAGCGCAGCAGGGCCATGGAAGAGTCTGATGCATCTATGAAAAAGAATGTCCATAGACTTTTTCTTTTAATGCTGTGGGTATTTCTCAAGAAAATGCCTTTAAGACCTTGTGAGATCTTGCTCTAAATTTCTCTAGAAGTTTCTTCACCTTGCGTTGCAGGCTGAGCCCCAGATAAGACAGTGTTATGGAAAAATTGTGTTTGTGATTCTGCATTTAGTAGCAAAACAGGTGTCCCTCTCTGGGGCCACCCACACGATCCTGCTTATGCACTTAACAGGTTCAAAGCTTCCCCCTCGGATGCCAGGAGGCAGAGGAAATAGCGTCATCCTTCAATCAAACCATTTAGGTTTCACTGGCCCTGGTGTGCACTGCCCCACGTCCTTAGCAACATGACCACTTGCGTGGAACCACGTTCAAAAGTTTTTCTCTTTTTCTCAAATGATTTAAGAAAACTCTGGGGAAGAGAGTAGGTAGGGATAAAAAAACACAATATGGGTTTTTCAGTAACATCTTGAACTTATAACTCTGTGAAATATTGTCTCTGAGCCACTAATGAAATCCACATTGCACCAGTGGCCTTGATGTTGAACATGGAGGGGGAGGACCCAGCATTACTGCCCCTCAGACCTCTGGGCTCCTCTGTATGTTCTTGTCCCCTTTCAAACCTGGACAGGATTTCTGGAGCTCCTGTTGCGTTTGTGACATTTCTCCTCGGAAGATCTGGTTTAGAAGTTCAAGTAGAGCTTGACTATATGTCCCATGCCTGCCACCTGTGCAGCCTGAATAATATTTGGGGGCCCATGTCCCTGGCCTGCACTCCCCAGTTTGGGCTGATGAGAATTCCCCCAGAGCCTAAACCTTTATGATTGGCCCAGTGCAACAGCACTCTTACAAAACGGTAGGGGACACAGGCCTTAAAGGAAATTGGAAATCTTAGAAATCACAGATTCCTAGGCTGGTAGAGACTTTAGAGGTGGTTTTTTTTTTTTTTTAATTTATTTTTTTAACCCACCCTCATTTACAGACTGAGAGGAAATATGAATTCAAGAAAGGATGACTTAGTTTAAGTCTCAGAGGGTTGCTCTGGACCTGGGGGCCCATCAGGCTGTACTTCTCTGGTGTGGTCTGTGGACCAGTTGCCCCAAATTGCAGAAGCTTGTTAAAAATGCAGATTTCACAGGGACTCCAAATGGGTAGGTCTGGAATGGGACCCAGAAATCTGGATTTTAAAGTCTACCAGGCAGCTTGTACTTTCTCCACACTGCAGAGACTACTGCACTAGTCTCCGTCTAATGGTACCCAGTGAAAGTGAATGTGTTAGTCACTCAGTCCTGTTTGACTTTTTGTGACCCTGTGGAATGTAGCCCCTAGTCTCCTCTGTCCATGGAATTCTCCAGGCAAGAACACTGCAATGGTTTGCCATTTCCTTCTCCAGGGGATCTTCCCGACCCAGGCATCAAACCCAGGTCTCTGGCATTGCAAGCAGATTCTTTACCATCTGAGCCACCAGGGAAGTCATATGGTATCCAGAGGTGCTGCTTTTCCACTGAGGAGGCCACTGGCAACTGCATCTGAGATTGTTAGATAGCTGGAATTTAGAAGTTGAGCAAAGGCAGAGTTGTTCTTCCTGATCATTTAAAGGATGTGACTTCCAGGATGACTAAATTGAAAGCTGACACTTCGTCTTAGTTCTATGACCACACAAACAAATGAGTGGTGCTGCCCATCCAGGGAGGCTGCCGTTCCCCTGGGCTGAGGTGATCTGATGCTTTGTCCACCTAGGCTATCTTCTGCCTGCAGAGGATGAAAGACACTTGCATCCGGCAAGGCTGGGTGAGAACGGGCAAGAATAGTTGATTTTTGTGTGTGTGTGCACAAAGGTTGCTCTTATTTTTTGAATCTGATGGAAACCAAATACACAAACTTGTTTGTAAATTTCTGAAGACAGAAGAAGCTCCTGAATTCAAATGTAAGACCCTAAGAGATCCTATGAGAGGATCATTTTTCCCCTTTAACTGACGCTAGGGACTCACTCAAGGTATACTCACTCCAGTGGATCTGGAATTTCTAAGAGCTACTTTTCAAGAAAACAATGGGTAGAGGAGCAGCAACAAACCTTATAAAATGTTGATCATTGTTGAAGTCGGGTGGTGGTTGTATGAGAGCTCATTGCTCTCTCTGGGATATGATACTTCTGTAACAAAAATGGGGAGAAAATGAAATACCTAATTTTTTTCTATCCAGTATATCCATTTAGTATCTCAGCTACCGAGGGAATCTTGGGTGTCAACTGAATGTCAATGAGGACCAATCAGTCACGTATATAAGAGATGATTCCCAAATTTTGCAGCTGTAAATATCCTATATTACCTACTAGGCTTACACTTGTAATTTATAATCTCTTCTATTCTCCATGAGGACTGATATCAGTCAGCTATTGCCAAACACTGTTACATAGCACACCATCCCAAAATGCGGTTGCCTAAAAAAAAAAAATGTTATTCTAAATCATGTATCTGTTGGTCAGGTGGTACAGGCTGGCTTCAAATTTAGGTCAACAGGGGCAGCTTGGATGATTTCAGTAGTTTGAGCATCTTCGAGATGTTTCTCATTTTCCTGGGAGTCTCCAGTTACCCAACACATGTTCTTCTCATGATGGAGTCTGCCCTTACTTGCATCATCTTGCTAATATCCTTGGACAACGCACATCAAGTGGCAGAACCCAAAATCAAGGAAAGACGAACATGTGGGCTTCCCCTGGTGGTCCAGTGGGTAAGGACACTGCCTTGCAGTGCAAGGGACACCGGTTTGACCCCTGGCCTGGGAAGATCCCACGTGCTGCGGAGCAGCTGGACCAATGTGTCCAATTACCGACCCAGAGCTTTGGCGCTCATGTGCCCAGAGCTGGCGCTCTGAGATGACAGAGGCCACGGCGATGGGAGGCCCACAGGAGCCAAAGAACAAAGACGGATGAAAATAGAGAAATGAAAGAACAATAGAAGTGGCCCGCCCATCCCCCTTCCTTCCCACCCCAACCCCCAAAAGATAAATAAATAAAAATAAAAAATAAAATAAAATAAAAAAAAGAAGAACATGTCACCTAGAAGGAAGAACTAAAATCATATGGCAGAGGGACTGGCTACAGAGATACCAATAATGTCTTTACCATAGGGCTAGCCCATCTAATCAAAGGAAATGGGAAGTGACCTCAACCTCTGTTTCAGCCAAGAGGGACCACAGGAAGCCCTCTTCCTAGACCAGATTTCCCTAGGCCTTGGCAAGATGTTTTCAACCCTGGCCCTCCAGTCTCCTAAAATTATTACATTAATGAGTAGATGGTTATAGTATGCAAAATCCAAAGGCTGTCAAATTGGTTCCAGACACCTAAGGGATAAATAACCACGTTCACAGAGTGGATGCATATATTAACTCACCAGGTCGGCAAATTGATGTCTCTGCTTCTTAATAGGTGTGCCATAGATTTTCTTCCAAGAAGCAAGCATCTTTTAATTTCGTGGCTGCAGTCACTATCCACACTGATTTTGGAGCCCAGGAAAATAAAATCTTCCTGTTTCCTTTTTTTTCCCCAGCTAAAACTAGGCATGCCTGCCCAGATAAGCAAAGCTGCCCGGTGGGCCCAGAGAACTTGAGCAAAAAATAAATGTCAAATGTGTGATGCCCCCCAGGGGTTTGTGGTAAGCAATACAGGGAATAGGAGAAGTGAGAGGGGCCAATAAGAAATGAACCTGCTGAACAGAGGGAATAGAAGTAGGTGACCATGGGGACCAGCCTAAAGGGGAAGACATCAGCAGAGAGAAATGAATTTATTAATGTTATTGTGCCCCTGGATTGGTTAATGATTGCTGGAATAACAGATTCTTTATTTCACAATATCTTACAAATATTGAAGAGTTTGATTCTCCAGTGAAACAAAACTTTTAAGCAGAAGGGTATTTAACTCCTGGTCTAGGGACAGACTGAATGTAGGGGAAGGGTGGTGAAAGGAAGAACCAGAAGAAACCTCAGCCCATATTGCACACAGATGCCTGCTTCCTTTTCCAAGAGATGTGTCAGGAGAGTTCAAGAGAGTCCTTTCAACTGACTGTTGGTTCGTTAGAGGCTCTTCCTGAGAGCCACAACTTAGCATGGCCAAGGAATGTTACCACTACCCTGGTCTTTACGGCGCTGGCTGGCATTCTAGGTAGGTCTTAAATTTGTGGGCTTTGTCTCCTGAAATGATGAAATCGAGCATAAGATCAGATATTTTCCTCCCCCACAAAGTAATAATTCCCAAAGCTAGTAAACTCTTCAGTTCTTCTTGATGATGGAAGACAGATGAGTCTGCAAAGGGAGTCTGTGATTTTAGCAAGTAAGGTTTCCTCTGAGTCTCTTACATGGGAGACGCAAGGTCTCTCAAGCAAGCCCACAGCTGTCCAAGAGCTCCCATCCGTCTAGTCCAGCTGCCTGTATTCAAGTCTAGCACAGAGTCACCACGTACCACCTTCCACTAACACTGGCCACCACGAGAGGCTAACAAAGCCTTCCATCCCATGCTGCTGCTCTCTGCCCTGTACTCTCAACCCAATAATCTGGGAGCAATACATTTCTTGTTGGCTTAAGGCGCCTCATGCTTTAAAAGTGCTTTCAATCTCTTAACTCAGTTTACCATAAATATTAAAATGATTCACTAGGACAAAAGCTGCTGTGGTAACTCATATGGTAAAGAATCTGCCTGCAATGCAGAAGATCCCGGTTCAATCCCTGGCTCAGGAAGATCCCCTGGAGACAGGAATGGCAACCCACTCCGCTATTCTTGCCTAGGAAATCCTATGAGTAAGGGGCCAATAAGACATGAACCTGCTGAACAGAGGGAATAGAAGTAGGTGACCATGGGGACCAGCCTAAAGGGGAAGACATCAGCAGAGAGAAATGAATTTATTAATGTTATTGTGCCCCTGGATTGGTTAATGATTGCTGGAATAACAGATTCTTTATTTCACAATATCTTACAAATATTGAAGAGTTTGATTCTCCAGTGAAACAAAACTTTTAAGCAGAAGGGTATTTAACTCCTGGTCTAGGGACAGACTGAATGTAGGGGAAGGGTGGTGAAAGGAAGAACCAGAAGAAACCTCAGCCCATATTGCACACAGATGCCTGCTTCCTTTTCCAAGAGATGTGTCAGGAGAGTTCAAGAGAGTCCTTTCAACTGACTGTTGGTTCGTTAGAGGCTCTTCCTGAGAGCCACAACTTAGCATGGCCAAGGAATGTTACCACTACCCTGGTCTTTACGGCGCTGGCTGGCATTCTAGGTAGGTCTTAAATTTGTGGGCTTTGTCTCCTGAAATGATGAAATCGAGCATAAGATCAGATATTTTCCTCCCCCACAAAGTAATAATTCCCAAAGCTAGTAAACTCTTCAGTTCTTCTTGATGATGGAAGACAGATGAGTCTGCAAAGGGAGTCTGTGATTTTAGCAAGTAAGGTTTCCTCTGAGTCTCTTACATGGGAGACGCAAGGTCTCTCAAGCAAGCCCACAGCTGTCCAAGAGCTCCCATCCGTCTAGTCCAGCTGCCTGTATTCAAGTCTAGCACAGAGTCACCACGTACCACCTTCCACTAACACTGGCCACCACGAGAGGCTAACAAAGCCTTCCATCCCATGCTGCTGCTCTCTGCCCTGTACTCTCAACCCAATAATCTGGGAGCAATACATTTCTTGTTGGCTTAAGGCGCCTCATGCTTTAAAAGTGCTTTCAATCTCTTAACTCAGTTTACCATAAATATTAAAATGATTCACTAGGACAAAAGCTGCTGTGGTAACTCATATGGTAAAGAATCTGCCTGCAATGCAGAAGATCCCGGTTCAATCCCTGGCTCAGGAAGATCCCCTGGAGACAGGAATGGCAACCCACTCCGCTATTCTTGCCTAGGAAATCCTATGGACAGAGGAGCCTGGTGGGTTATGGCCCATGAGGTTGTAAAGAGTCAGACACAACTGAGCAACTGACACTTAGGACAGACGAGTGTCCTTATTTTATAGACAAGAGAACGGAGACACAAAAGGTCAAGGGTGACCCAGGAGTCTGGCAGCTTCCTGTACTCAGCTCATACGCTTGTTAGCATAGTTCTCATCTCAGGATACTGCAGGAGACATCTTCGCAGAGAACTTCTGGAATCTTCCTGGAATGGCTCTTTTACTTTCCTCCCATGAAGCCTTCCATGTTGATACCCTTTGAGTGAATGACAGCAGAAGGGAGGGAATGAGTGTATTTCCATACCGCTGAGTTTGATGACAAGTAACTGGTTCCACAGGTACTGTTTTCCTTGACCTTTCTCCACGCGGAACTCTCAGGAAATTTCATTACTATCAATTCCCTCTAATTTTAATGCTGCAATGACATTGTTTCCCTTCACAAGAGAAATGACTGTGTGCACGCTGCATTGTGTAAACATATGTACATATTTATATACGGATCTCTGTTGTCCTGGCAGAGTTCTCAGTGCTGTTAAAATGGTCTGTGAATGTCTTTCCAAAGCTCCCCTCCAGGTGCGTACAACAGCATACCTTAAATCAGATGTCTTTTTTCTGTTTGTTGGTATCTGGTTTTAACGTGCCAAGCATTTTGAATTACACAAAACAGCTTCCTACATAAAAAGTTTTCTCTTTCTCATTTTCTCTCCCCAGCTCCCCCCCATCCCCACCTCCCAAAGAGCTCTTTTCAGTGGAAGAAGTCAAAAGCTTCCTGTGTTATTCTTTGCATGTCTCCCCACAACATTCAAACCTTTGTCTGGGCCAGAAGAAGAGTTGAGGAGGCTTCCTTCAGACTGGCAGTCAGCTTTCAAAGTCTCCCTTTTCCAAGTAGAGAAATAAATTAAAGCTGACACTCGGAGTGTGTGAATGCCCGCTGCCTTTCGATCTGTGCTCTCGCGTGCTTATTTATTTTTGCTCCATGGCAAAAAGATTTATGACCCCTAAATATGAATTCTGACACTCCTGTGCTACATGGATGCACTTAGATTAACTTTCACTTTCTGATGGCTTTGAAAAGCTTTCCTTTTTCAATTCAAAACCCTCAAGGGCAACAAGGGTCCCTTTTGAAAGAGGGTCTGGCTGGTGCCACTGCCTTCTAAGGCTGTGTTTTCCTGACTTGGACTTAATCTGGGCTTGGGGATTGACGGATGGGTAGTAACCTCAGCCTCTGCTTTATTTACTCTCCTGGCCCTTTTCTCTTTCAGAGAATCGAATATATTAAAAACGTGCTTCTAAATAAAAGCTGGCAAGCAGAGTGTCAGCATGGAAACAACTTTTTAAAGACATTTCAGGAAAACAAGAGTACTTCATTATTTGAAATTTTAAGAAGACAACCACTGATGGCTGATTTGGCTGGGAGTGTGGTGATTTTGCAGAACAGAAAGCCTGATGCAGGGTTCATGAACAGTCCATCTAAACCAGCATGGGAGGAGGCAGGCCTCTTTGTTTTCCTTCCATGAACACACAGTCATGGCATTTCTTCAAAACTTAGCAAGAGAGGTTGGTCTGAGGTGTGGAGCAATAGCTGTAGGACTTGGAGTCAGCCCAGGTCTCAAGGATGGCAGGGGTTCACCATGGAGTGGGGGGTGCAGTGAAGCAGGCATGCCCAATGGGGTCACAGAGCTGGGGGTGAGTGGTGGGCAAGCAAGGGAAGCTCCATCTGTGTTTACAGCCGCTCCCCACCGCTCACATTACCACCATCCACCGCCTGTCAGATCAGTGGCAGCATTCGATGCTCACAGGATCAGGAACCCTACTATGCTTGAATCACCCTAAAACCACCCCCACTCCATCCATGGAAAAATTGTCTTCCTCGAAACCAGTTCCTCGTGCCAAAAATGCTGGGGATTGCTGCCGCAGAGGGCTTTGTGCAAGTCAACTCTGCCGTGTCTGACTCTTTGAGAGCCTATGGACTCTAAGTAGCCCTCCAGGCTCTAGGATTCTCCAGGCAAGAATACTGGAGTGGATTGCCATGTTCTCCTCCAGGGGATCTTCCCAGCCCAGGGACTGAACCTGCATCTCTTATATCCCCTGCATTGGCAGGCAGGTTCTTTACCACTAGTGCCACCTGGGAAGCCCAGGGGACTTAAACACCATCTAACACCACACTGGAACCTTGGCAGGGTTCTTTGGGCTGCCACCCCTTAGCTATGAGCATGTGGCATAACATCAGAAGAGTAGGATGTGAACAGGGGCTACAAAGATGTTTCTTTTCAAGCTTTCCGTATTTCTCCTCTTAAAAGTTCCATAGGCAGCCAACACTGTCATTATCTGAGAATGTTCCAGGCTGCACCCCACCATGAGAAGGGACAGAGGGCATGGCCCCGAGGATACGGGGCATCTACCTTTGGTGGGCTCCACAGTTAGCACAAGCCAAGTGGGATTGTGGAAGGCATGACCCGTGACATAGTCTCAGCCCTCAGGCTGCTTTCCCAGGGGCCACCCTCACTCCTAGTGCTTTTATTTTCTGAGAAGTGATGGCCTATGACTCTTGCTACAGCTGCCACCAACCCTGCCAGGTGAATAGGGTTGAAATAAATGTCCTTGCTGAAAAAGATAGCTAAACTTCATTGGTAAATCCAGCCTTGTGGAGACTACAGAAGTCGTCCTTGCCTCCTATTTCTCCCTCACATCCTCTGTCCTAAGTTTTACTGTTAGTCACAGTGTGCCAGAGTCACCACGTATGGGTGTCCAGGTCCCTAAAAGGTTGCTCTAACCATGCATATTTCTGCCTAACTTGTTCCAAAGATACTTCCAATTAAGTTCCACAAGGCGCTGTCTGAAGACCTCTGCTAAGCAGACTGGGAAGCCTTTTTTATTATTAAAAATTGTTTTAATTGAAGTATAGTTTGATGTACAGTACTATATAAGCTATAGGTGTGTAGAACATAGTGATTCACAGTCTCCAAAGGTTTTACCCCATTTATAGTCACCACAAAAATACTGGCTACATGCCTCGTGTTGCAGTCCAGGAAGCTTGATATTTTGAGTTTTAAGTCCATGAACTAGAATGTCCCTGTATTCATCACACATTCCCATGAACCCCTGTGTGCTAGAGTTAGCAATGCTTTTAAAGCACCCATTAAAATCATGCCAGGGTGTCCTGTTCACTAAAACCTCGCTGCTGATTCCCCGGCAGAAACTCAGAACAAAACCCCAGGTTCTGGCTGTGGCCCAAGTGCTGGCCCCTCCACCCTTTGTCCCTGGCTGTCTCATGGCCAGTTCATTCTCCTCCAGCTCTCAGGTTCCTTGCAGGAGTGTGTGGACCTTCCACACGTGTCTGCATCCTGTCTCTCTGGTCTCTTCTCACTCAGGATGCTCCTGCTCTGTCTGAGCCTCCTGTCTGTCCCACCCTCCCAGCACTGTTTGACCTCTTAAAAGTTCCATAGGCAGCCAACACTGTCATTATCTGAGAATGTTCCAGGCTGCACCCCACCATGAGAAGGGACAGAGCATGGCCCGAGGATACGGGGCATCTACCTTTGGTGGGCTCCACAGTTAGCACAAGCCAAGTGGGATTGTGGAAGGCATGACCCGTGACATAGTCTCAGCCCTCAGGCTGCTTTCCCAGGGGCCACCCTCACTCCTAGTGCTTTTATTTTCTGAGAAGTGATGGCCTATGACTCTTGCTACAGCTGCCACCAACCCTGCCAGGTGAATAGGGTTGAAATAAATGTCCTTGCTGAAAAAGATAGCTAAACTTCATTGGTAAATCCAGCCTTGTGGAGACTACAGAAGTCGTCCTTGCCTCCTATTTCTCCCTCACATCCTCTGTCCTAAGTTTTACTGTTAGTCACAGTGTGCCAGAGTCACCACGTATGGGTGTCCAGGTCCCTAAAAGGTTGCTCTAACCATGCATATTTCTGCCTAACTTGTTCCAAAGATACTTCCAATTAAGTTCCACAAGGCGCTGTCTGAAGACCTCTGCTAAGCAGACTGGGAAGCCTTTTTTATTATTAAAAATTGTTTTAATTGAAGTATAGTTTGATGTACAGTACTATATAAGCTATAGGTGTGTAGAACATAGTGATTCACAGTCTCCAAAGGTTTTACCCCATTTATAGTCACCACAAAAATACTGGCTACATGCCTCGTGTTGCAGTCCAGGAAGCTTGATATTTTGAGTTTTAAGTCCATGAACTAGAATGTCCCTGTATTCATCACACATTCCCATGAACCCCTGTGTGCTAGAGTTAGCAATGCTTTTAAAGCACCCATTAAAATCATGCCAGGGTGTCCTGTTCACTAAAACCTCGCTGCTGATTCCCCGGCAGAAACTCAGAACAAAACCCCAGGTTCTGGCTGTGGCCCAAGTGCTGGCCCCTCCACCCTTTGTCCCTGGCTGTCTCATGGCCAGTTCATTCTCCTCCAGCTCTCAGGTTCCTTGCAGGAGTGTGTGGACCTTCCACACGTGTCTGCATCCTGTCTCTCTGGTCTCTTCTCACTCAGGATGCTCCTGCTCTGTCTGAGCCTCCTGTCTGTCCCACCCCCTCCCCAGCACTGCAGAAGCATGTCCTCCTCTTTACTTTTGTGAACTTATTAAGTTTCATTTGGGGCAAAATGAGGATTGCAGCCCAGGATACATCACTTCAGATGGTTCTGGGAAACTGCCCCAAAGAGATAGGGGGAAGGACAGTATATATGAGATTTTGGTGAAGGGAGAGTTCATGTAATCAAGCACATTTTTTTTTGTATAAATTTTCTGCTGGTATCTTAAAACTCTACTGGTCATGAGAAACAATCATCACCATGAAGGATTTTAGTGCTTTTCTAGATATGAGGAGGTACAAGTATTCGGCTCATAAATCAGCTCCTGAGAACATCTAACTATCTCAAGATCTGTCCCATCAATTTTCCTGGAGCACAGAGTGTCTCATTTCTGCTCTCCATTCTGAAGTTCTTCAGGGGTTATCGAAGGTGAGCAGCTGCAGTAGCATGTGATTTAATCCTTGTAGAGGCAGATGGCAAGAGCCCATGGCCAATGCCGATTTGTAGTGGACACTTTCTTCATGAAACTTAACAGCCCCTGAAGTTACCTTGTTCACTGAATGCATTTCCACCCTGGCCTTGCCTCTGCCGCCTGTATCCCCAGTGCCTGCCTGGGTCCCATAAGGAGGACGAGCACAGGGAGCTTCCATTGAATGAATGAATGAGCACACAAATGAATGGATATGTCAGGCGCTGTGCTGGTGGCTGAGGATCAATAGCAGGAACCAACACCCACCGCCTCCTTGGGGAGGAGGGAACATCAGATGCTCACTCTACACCCTGTTCTGCAGCAGGGCTGTGAAGGGAAATCTCGGGGTGCAGGATGGATTGTGACAAGAGGCTGGTCTAGTGGAGGGGCCCAAGGAGTGCTTCCTGGAAAAACAAAAGGATCTGTAGCACTGGAGGATTTTTCCACTTGATCGCCTGGTGTTAACTTGGTAATTCACTAGACTCTAAGCAGACTACATGTGAGAGAAGGAAATCCTGTAGGGGCGGGTGGCTGCTCTGCAGAGCCCAGTGGAGTTCAGTTTCACAGGGCTTTTTACACTTAAATTCACTGGCTTTCCCCCTTTCCTTTCCTTCCTTTTTTTCTCTGTGTCTCTTTTTTCTTTTTTTTTTAAAAGCATGAAGAAATTCTCACCAACTACACTGATATTCCACCTACATTTGCTGTCTCCACTTACATCCCCCTGCCCTCTCGGTGTTGCTCATGCTTTCCAGTACAGGTATTTCAAACATGGCTTTTTCAGTGGTCTTTATCTTTTCTACTTGTCAGATGGTGATGACTTCATGCATATGTGACTGGAGTGAAGCTGCTCCTCCTTCTTCCAAAGTCCGCTCAGCACTGTGTGGTAGCTGCCCCCTTGTCTCACACACACACGAACACAGGGTGCTGTAGCACCAGGGATCCTGGCATCTGTCACAGGCAGGTAGGTAGACTGTGTGTCTGAATCACTCACTTTGCCAAAGGATGATGAAGGCCAATCAGACACCAGGTGGACTCTGCCAGGTACATTTTTGTTCCTCCTTAAACTCTGTGTGCAGGTCAAAGGAGATCTCTTCTGTGCATTTCCTCTTCATTTAAATCAGCTTCGAAAACGGTGGTGGGAAGAGTCATCTGAGCACAGTAAGTCCCTCTGCCCTTTGTCACCTTTCCCATAGGCTTCTCAGGTAGTGCTAGTGGCAAAGAACATGTCTGCCAGTGCAGGAGACATAAGAGATGTGGGTTCAATCTTTGCATCAGGAAGATTCCCCTGGAGGAGGGCATGGCAACCTACGTCAGTATTCTCGCCTGGAGAATCCCATGGACAGAGAAATCTGGCGGGCTACAGTCCATAGGGTGGTAAAGAGTCAGACACGACTGAAGCAAGTTAGCACATGGCACTGAAAGGCAAGTAGGTAGAACCTAGGGACTTAAGAGCTACCTAAAGTTTTAGATGCTCGCAGTGGGGAAAATCAGTTGTTCCACTCTTTGTTGTTAGGGCACTACTTCTGTGGGTGGTTCTTCTTTTCAGATGTCTCAGCCTCCGGGTGAACGAAGCCCTGAGGTGACACAGTCCTGCCCTCTGCTGATAAACAGAACTCAACAGAGTAAATTTTCAAGGTCTTACAGACCTTGATCAATGATTCAGTGAATCGGGCGACATCCATCTAGCTGATAGAAAGGAAAGACTTTTTTTTTAATTGAAATATAATTGATCTTCAATTATTGGGTTAGTTTCAGGTACACAGCACTGTGATTCAATATTCCATGATAGGTTATTATAAAATAATATGGATATAATTCCCTGTGCTATACAGTACATATTCTAGCTGCTTATCTATTTTATACCTAGTAGTTTGTGTCTCTTAATCCCATACCACTAGCTTATCTCTCCCTACTTCCCTTTCTTCTTTGGTAACCATGAGTTAGTTTTCTGGGTCTTTGAGTTTTTTTCATTCTGGGTTTAAAAATCAAAGAAAGTTATGAATGGGAACTGTAGCACCAGGGATCCTGGCATCTGTCACAGGCAGGTAGGTAGACTGTGTGTCTGAATCACTCACTTTGCCAAAGGATGATGAAGGCCAATCAGACACCAGGTGGACTCTGCCAGGTACATTTTTGTTCCTCCTTAAACTCTGTGTGCAGGTCAAAGGAGATCTCTTCTGTGCATTTCCTCTTCATTTAAATCAGCTTCGAAAACGGTGGTGGGAAGAGTCATCTGAGCACAGTAAGTCCCTCTGCCCTTTGTCACCTTTCCCATAGGCTTCTCAGGTAGTGCTAGTGGCAAAGAACATGTCTGCCAGTGCAGGAGACATAAGAGATGTGGGTTCAATCTTTGCATCAGGAAGATTCCCCTGGAGGAGGGCATGGCAACCTACGTCAGTATTCTCGCCTGGAGAATCCCATGGACAGAGAAATCTGGCGGGCTACAGTCCATAGGGTGGTAAAGAGTCAGACACGACTGAAGCAAGTTAGCACATGGCACTGAAAGGCAAGTAGGTAGAACCTAGGGACTTAAGAGCTACCTAAAGTTTTAGATGCTCGCAGTGGGGAAAATCAGTTGTTCCACTCTTTGTTGTTAGGGCACTACTTCTGTGGGTGGTTCTTCTTTTCAGATGTCTCAGCCTCCGGGTGAACGAAGCCCTGAGGTGACACAGTCCTGCCCTCTGCTGATAAACAGAACTCAACAGAGTAAATTTTCAAGGTCTTACAGACCTTGATCAATGATTCAGTGAATCGGGCGACATCCATCTAGCTGATAGAAAGGAAAGACTTTTTTTTTAATTGAAATATAATTGATCTTCAATTATTGGGTTAGTTTCAGGTACACAGCACTGTGATTCAATATTCCATGATAGGTTATTATAAAATAATATGGATATAATTCCCTGTGCTATACAGTACATATTCTAGCTGCTTATCTATTTTATACCTAGTAGTTTGTGTCTCTTAATCCCATACCACTAGCTTATCTCTCCCTACTTCCCTTTCTTCTTTGGTAACCATGAGTTAGTTTTCTGGGTCTTTGAGTCTATTGCTGTTTCACAAACATATTCAAAGTGAAAGGATTTTTATAGGCAGAAGAGAGTGGGAACAGAGAAGAAGAACAGAGAGTTGATTTTGACAGGGTCACATTCCTTTCATGGATGGCAGGGGGATATCAGGCCTAGTGCTGATGAGGTGATTCCCGATTGGACTGGTTGAAGCTTCCATTTCTGGGTGAGGCCAAAGTGTAAATAAGTCTCAGTTTAGTGATGTGGAGTTTAGCATAAGTGGCTCCATTTGGGGCTGTTGTCTTGTTTTTAATCCCCCCATACCTCGACTGCTTGTACATTTTGAGAAAAAGGACTTCCTGTCCCAAATCAGAGAGAGATTTCAGTTATGTCCAGTTAGAAAACACTATTTTTAAGGACCAAGAGTTCAAGTTCCAGCAGCTAGCCTTGATGCATGAGTTCCTCATTAGCCAACTGCTACCCTCCAGTTGGACAGAGGACAGTGCTCTGGAGTCAGCGTCTGGAATGTGCTGTGTGCCATGAACAGATGGCTCTAAACTCTCAGGACATGGAGTGCCTGGTGTGCCTCTTAAATACAAAGGGTAAATGTCCCTTTTAGGAGACCTGAGGTCTCATGTCATGTGTTTACACCCCTATGGGTGCAATGGAGAGATGAAGAGGGTTGCTGAAAGCCTGTGAACTCTGAACAATTGATTGAATGTAAAGTTGATGTTCATCCCCAAACACACATTTTCATATAAAAGGATCAGACCTTTGTGGGGAGTAATTATCACAAACAACAGAAAGATATCCTTCTTTGTGGGAGAGTATTCTGGGATGAAAAAAATTCTGAGATATTCCTGTAAGTAAATCTTGGTTCTCGCTTTAGGTAAAAGTTGAGATGGGAAGAAAAACATATTCAGGGAAACAAAAAAGCTTACAGCAGGGTTTTTGGAAATGAGGTCTTTTTAGACAGATGGATGTAGTTTCAGAATTGTGTTTTGGAAATTGTTTCTTAACTCTTTGACATGAAATTGCGCTTCAAATTTTGCAGAATAAAGAATGCTTTTGGTGTTGGTTGTATAATGTCCTGTTAAGAATTCAGCATTTATTTTATCCAGATATACTTTTATCTTATAGGATAAGAGTATAGGATAGTATCTTATAGGATAAGACTGAGGGAATGAATGAAAACTATGGAGTTCATCTCTTAGGGGCTGGCCGGTTAGCAAACAATAGGACCTCAATTCAAGAACTGAGGAAGCAGGAAGCTAGGAGGAAAGGAATGGCTCAGGCTCTCTACACTCTTGGTTTAAGGTGAAGTTCACTGAATTGTATACGTCTTCTGTTCTTTGCTTTGAGAATGTACTGTTGCTCTTTAGTTGCTAAGTCATGTCCAATTCTTTGCAACCCCATAGGCCACAAGGTTCCTCTGTCCATGGGATTTCCTAGTGAAAAATACTGAAGTGGGTTGCTGCTTCCTTCTCTGAGGGATCTTCCCAACCCAGGGATCGAACACGTATCTTCTACATTGGCAGGCGGATTCTTTACCACTGAGCCACCAGGGAAACCCATTCCAGAATGTACAAGACGCTGGAAATCAGGTGTTTCTGAGCTGTTAAATTCCCATTTTTGCTGACTTTTCAAAATTCTGTCGAAGTTCTCCCACATGCTAGATTCCTCAATATATGTTTCTTGTTAGATGGAATCAGTATGGTTTAGCTTTTGCTTGTTAAAGTTATTTACATGGCCTGAGGTCAGATGGTGTTTTTTTTTTTTTTTTCATATTTTGCTTGATGGAAACCTTACTGGACTCCATTGTTTTTATAGAAAAAGATCTGTTTCAATGAAGTGGTAGAGAACTTCACTTCTAATGTGTCTGTTTAGCAATACATTCACCAGGCACTCAAATCTCCTGGAGAAGATATAAAATCTTGAGTTCTGTATCTGGAGACTTGATGTGGTGGTTCCTGATCTGAGCCGGGCGAATTCGCACATTGTCAGCCTCACACACCAGCAAGGGAGAAGGTCAAGCATCACATTCTTTCCAACAGAGGCAATGGAGAGGTGGCTTTGCTTTCTGGAGGATTATATAAGAAACTGAGATGTCTGGAGGTCATCGGTGGTAACCAGAGGAGAAAATTGAACTGAACAGGCTGCTTCCACTTAGCCAGGCTTCTCTAGCAGATTATTTACAAGCTTGAGTCCAGCTCTGGTAGAGCTCAGTTTCATGGAGTCAGAGACAGACTGCAAAACAATCCTAAATCAGTCCATCCAACATTTGAAAAAGCAAAGAAGGAGGGAGGACACTGAAGGAAGGAAGCAAGAGGACTCACTCCCAAATCCTCCCTAGTTTATTCCTTTCCTCTTTGTCATTGTCTCCTTGGCTCTCATCTCTTTCTAGAAGTCTGCAGGCAGAGCAAATGGGGATGAATAGCCAAAATGGTAGCCCTCTCTGCTGCTCTGGTAGGAAAGCCTCCGGACTTAGGCAGCCATTTTCCCTTGGATCATGGATGTCCAAAATCACATTCTATTAGCTCAGGAGCACATGCAAAATAATAACCATAAAGCCAGAAATGTGCTGTGGAATTTTCTCCAGCTCTCTTAACGAGCTTTGCAAAGCTCCTCTGTCAAGGAGAGTGGGGAATGTGTAATTTCAAACACATTTTTAATAGTTTCTCTTGGCTCCCTTCGAAGAAGAGGGAGGCATGCTGACGCGGCTCTAGGAGAGGCAGAAACTTTACAAGAGTAATGTGAAACAAATCACCCAGGTGCTAGTAGCACTTGGAAAGCACGGGGAGCTTCCGGGGGAGCAGGGGCTCATCAGGCAATGAGCGGTGCTGGAGTTGAATGTGTGGCTTTGAAAGTCAAACCAGTGCGGCATATGGTTGAGTACAGAGGAAGCTAGGCACCTTCAAAGCTGTGACCAAATCAAGACTCCTTCCCCTTATAACCAACCAGGATTTTGTAAAAACAGGAGAGAAGTAACTAGAGTGGAAATGGTAGCAGGTGCCAGACCACCAAGGAGTGTCAGTTAGGATGCCCAGAGCTCTTGGCTCTTAGCTATAGCAGGAGATGGACACCTGGTATAGCTTGGTGTCTTAGACACATTGAAGAGGACTCTGAACTGAAGACCAAGGAGGAGGAGATGTGTCACTCCTTGGCTACTCTGGCTAAATAACCTGAAAAAGAGATGTATTGGAAAGGATGGGGGTAGGGCTTCTCTGCTGGCTCAGTGGTAAAGGATCTGCCTGTCAATGTAGGAGACATGGGCTCGACCCCTGATCCTGGAAGATCCCACATGCTACAGAGTAACTAAGCCTGTGCACCTTGTCTCTTGAGCCTGTGCCCTAGAGCCTGTGCTCTGCAACAAGAGAAGCTGCTGCAATGAGAAGCCCATGTACGCAACTAGAAGTAGCCCCAGCTTGCCGCAACTAGAGAAGAGAAACAAAGACTCAACACAGCCAAAGAGACAGAGAGAGAAAAGGGAAAAGAACAAGAAAACCCTACACAGGATAAAAACAGTCATATGAACTCTATGCCTTTCTGCCTTTCTCCATTTTTCCACCATTATCTTTAAGTACAAGACCATGGTTTTGTAACCGAAAATCAGAAAGCATGCTGAAAGACCAGGTCAGAATATTTGAAATCTAGACAATTTTGAAAAATCTATGACTGGTCATTATAGTATAGACTTGATTCATAAATATACTGAAGGGATTTGCTTTTCAAATTAGGAAATGTCACTTTTGCTGAAATAAAACCTTTCTATCTTTAATCTGATAACCGGTCATAGATATTTCCTCATGATCTGTTTCGGAGAGGCAGAAACTTTACAAGAGTAATGTGAAACAAATCACCCAGGTGCTAGTAGCACTTGGAAAGCACGGGGAGCTGCCGGAGCAGGGGCTCATCAGGCAATGAGCGGTGCTGGAGTTGAATGTGTGGCTTTGAAAGTCAAACCAGTGCGGCATATGGTTGAGTACAGAGGAAGCTAGGCACCTTCAAAGCTGTGACCAAATCAAGACTCCTTCCCCTTATAACCAACCAGGATTTTGTAAAAACAGGAGAGAAGTAACTAGAGTGGAAATGGTAGCAGGTGCCAGACCACCAAGGAGTGTCAGTTAGGATGCCCAGAGCTCTTGGCTCTTAGCTATAGCAGGAGATGGACACCTGGTATAGCTTGGTGTCTTAGACACATTGAAGAGGACTCTGAACTGAAGACCAAGGAGGAGGAGATGTGTCACTCCTTGGCTACTCTGGCTAAATAACCTGAAAAAGAGATGTATTGGAAAGGATGGGGGTAGGGCTTCTCTGCTGGCTCAGTGGTAAAGGATCTGCCTGTCAATGTAGGAGACATGGGCTCGACCCCTGATCCTGGAAGATCCCACATGCTACAGAGTAACTAAGCCTGTGCACCTTGTCTCTTGAGCCTGTGCCCTAGAGCCTGTGCTCTGCAACAAGAGAAGCTGCTGCAATGAGAAGCCCATGTACGCAACTAGAAGTAGCCCCAGCTTGCCGCAACTAGAGAAGAGAAACAAAGACTCAACACAGCCAAAGAGACAGAGAGAGAAAAGGGAAAAGAACAAGAAAACCCTACACAGGATAAAAACAGTCATATGAACTCTATGCCTTTCTGCCTTTCTCCATTTTTCCACCATTATCTTTAAGTACAAGACCATGGTTTTGTAACCGAAAATCAGAAAGCATGCTGAAAGACCAGGTCAGAATATTTGAAATCTAGACAATTTTGAAAAATCTATGACTGGTCATTATAGTATAGACTTGATTCATAAATATACTGAAGGGATTTGCTTTTCAAATTAGGAAATGTCACTTTTGCTGAAATAAAACCTTTCTATCTTTAATCTGATAACCGGTCATAGATATTTCCTCATGATCTGTTTCAATTTTTCATCTGTTACTAAGGAAGACAGGAATTGGAGATTTACTGAATCAAGGGGGCAGAAAAGACTCAGGGAATTGAAGACTTAAGGGAATAACCCAAACAGTGGCTGAAAACCCAGAGCCCCCACTTTTAAGCTTGGTGTTATTTCTACGACCTTCTGCAGCCCACTGTGCATCTGCTTCATGTGGGCTGGTTCTGCCTTGAGAGGTCCGCTCCCAGCCACCTACCCTCCCACTCTCAGTGTTTGCAGTGGAAGATGGCAGGCCGTGTTCCCAGCATCGCTCCAAGCATTGCGTTGGGCAGCTCTGCAGCCCCAGTGGAAGGAAAATACTGAGTGGGGTCTGGCTTTGGTACAAGTAGGCTAATCATGGTGAGTGGCTGGTAGGAGCTGTGAGAAAGACATGAGCTCCCTGTGGTCCTATTTTCTTCCCCGAGCCCCGAGTTTATCCTCCTGGCCTCCTTTAGGTCATCTATTTCTTTCCTGACAAAAACATCTGGTTGTTTCAAAACTGAAATTTTCATGCATTTCAGCTCATGTAGGAATGTCGAATAGCTGTTCTGAAAAACATAGCTCCTTCTTGTGCCAAACCAGTTGGGCTGGATTGGACAACTGTTGTTATAAATCTCCACTCGGCTGCTTCAACCGCCCCAGAAGGTACAAAATAGAAGGTTTCGTGAGACCAGCCAGTTGAATCAAACAACACCTGCCTGGAGGAGCCTTGTGCCTTAAGGAGTGGAGTCACTGCTTTGTCTCCTCCCTTCTCAGGCTCTTCTTTCAGACAATTTCTGGGACTCTTGGCAAGAGAACAGTGTGTCAGGCTTCTCTGTATTCACAACAAATTCTTTTGTGCCCTTAAGTGGAAAAATATTTTATGACATGGCAGAGTGACTGCTTGTTCTATGAGTGATTCACAAGGAAAACTCAGCGACCTAATGATGTATGTCCTCGCCAAGACTGAGGCAGAGAAAGGGTTGAAAAAGAAGTGATTCAGAATCAAAAGTCTCAGACAAACGTCTAGGACGCTAGACCACCTTTCCACTGAGCCGTTCCCACCGTGGGCTATGGAACTTTTACTTTTGCTGCCCTTTATTTCAAACCTACCAGTATCTACAAGGTGAAACGCCCAACCCTAAAGTCCGTGCACAAAACCTGCTGACCACTCAGGTTTGATTTGGTGTTTTGTCCTCTGTTCCCTATTTCCTAGGATGTACATTCTTATCAAGACAGTCTGTTGTAATGCTCGGAGCATGCGTGCATGCTAAGTTATTTTCATCATGTCTGATTCTGTGTGACCCTATGGACGATAGCCCACCAGGCGCCTCTGTCCATGGAATTCTCCAGGCAAGAATACTGGAAAGGGGGGCTTCCCTGGTGGTCCAGTGGGTAAGGACACTGCCTTGCAGTGCAAGGGGCGCCCGTTTGATCCCTGGCCTGGGAGGATCCCACATGCGGCAGAGTGACTGGACCAATGTGTCCAACTACTGAACTGGAGCTCTGGGGCGCATGTGCCCGGAGCCGGTGCTCTGCAACAACAGAGGCCACTGCGATGGGAGGCCCACACGGGCCAAAGAACAAAGATGGATGAAAATGGATAAATGAAAGACCAATAGAAGTGGCCCACCTACCCCAATCCCTCCCCAACCTGCCCACCACCACCCCCCCAAAAAAAAAATTAAAAAAAAAAAAAAAGAATACTGGAATGGGTTGCTATTTCTTCTCCAGGGTATCTTCCCAACCTAGGAATAGAACCTATGTCTCCTGCATTGCTGACGTGTTCTTTACCACTAGTGCCACCTGGGAAGCCCATACTTCTGTGTAACTCAGTACTGTGAAAGCTTCCTTGGTGCTTCTGGAATCAGAGGACATGCAGCTCATATTTCATCACACTTCCTATAAAAATATTATTTGGTGTTTTGTGACATATTTTGCTGAAACCATTGCAGACAATCTCCAGTACAGTTTTCTCATCTATCAACCTGGAGATACTGTAAAATTGGAACTAAATCGAGAATAGGAACCTGTGTCGGCCATGTGGGTAGAGGTTTTCTTTTTCTGTGATCGGATCCAACCTCCTCCTGTCGATGGTTTTTCAGGAACTCGTTGCAATTCAGGCGATTTTGCAGGAGAGATGAAAGCACGTCCTTCTATGCCGCCATCTTAGCTCTACCCCCAAGGCTTTCTTTTCTAAGTAACCTCATGAACTCATTCGATTCACTGCCTTTGCTGCAGGCATCCTTCTTGGTTTCCTTTTTGGATCCCTTGTGTCCCTTTCCAAGGACCGAGATGCCTCTCGTGGACCATGAAAGAATTTACCTGACTTGTTTCCTGAGTTGCTATTAGCTTGTCTTCTGCGACAACACCTGTATCTTAACGGCAGCTTTCTGTGCCTGAACTCAAAAGAAGGGGGCTGGGGAATTTGTGACAATACCAGGGACTGGTGTTGTCGCGTCTAGGAGCTGCTGCTTATTCCATAAGGTGACCTTCTCTTTTCAGTGCAAGGCGCCCGTTTGATCCCTGGCCTGGGAGGATCCCACATGCGGCAGAGTGACTGGACCAATGTGTCCAACTACTGAACTGGAGCTCTGGGGCGCATGTGCCCGGAGCCGGTGCTCTGCAACAACAGAGGCCACTGCGATGGGAGGCCCACACGGGCCAAAGAACAAAGATGGATGAAAATGGATAAATGAAAGACCAATAGAAGTGGCCCACCTACCCCAATCCCTCCCCAACCTGCCCACCACCACCCCCCCAAAAAAAAAATTAAAAAAAAAAAAAAAGAATACTGGAATGGGTTGCTATTTCTTCTCCAGGGTATCTTCCCAACCTAGGAATAGAACCTATGTCTCCTGCATTGCTGACGTGTTCTTTACCACTAGTGCCACCTGGGAAGCCCATACTTCTGTGTAACTCAGTACTGTGAAAGCTTCCTTGGTGCTTCTGGAATCAGAGGACATGCAGCTCATATTTCATCACACTTCCTATAAAAATATTATTTGGTGTTTTGTGACATATTTTGCTGAAACCATTGCAGACAATCTCCAGTACAGTTTTCTCATCTATCAACCTGGAGATACTGTAAAATTGGAACTAAATCGAGAATAGGAACCTGTGTCGGCCATGTGGGTAGAGGTTTTCTTTTTCTGTGATCGGATCCAACCTCCTCCTGTCGATGGTTTTTCAGGAACTCGTTGCAATTCAGGCGATTTTGCAGGAGAGATGAAAGCACGTCCTTCTATGCCGCCATCTTAGCTCTACCCCCAAGGCTTTCTTTTCTAAGTAACCTCATGAACTCATTCGATTCACTGCCTTTGCTGCAGGCATCCTTCTTGGTTTCCTTTTTGGATCCCTTGTGTCCCTTTCCAAGGACCGAGATGCCTCTCGTGGACCATGAAAGAATTTACCTGACTTGTTTCCTGAGTTGCTATTAGCTTGTCTTCTGCGACAACACCTGTATCTTAACGGCAGCTTTCTGTGCCTGAACTCAAAAGAAGGGGGCTGGGGAATTTGTGACAATACCAGGGACTGGTGTTGTCGCGTCTCCTAGGAGCTGCTGCTTATTCCATAAGGTGACCTTCTCTTTTCAGTCGGCTTGTTTCTGTGCCTGGTAACTTGTGCTGTGCAACCAACTCCCCAAAGCCCGCCCCCAGCAGGGCAGACAGGTGCTCTGGTTACACAATGGGACCCCCTCACAGGTCCCCAGCCAGGCTTCTCTTTCCAGTATTGGAAACAGCCTCAAGGGATTTTTCCCTTCAAAGGTCTTCCCTATACACTGCTAAATCAGGCTAGACCAGTTAGCTGTTAAAAATCTCTTGCCTCTTCTTTTTTGTCACCTCCCTTCCTAACACTCCCCTTCATTAGCAACAGGCAACGAGGGTTCGTTCATTCAGTAAAGAGCTGTTCAGTAGGTACTATGTGCCAGTCTAAGGCAGGCACTGGGGATTCAGAGGTGATCAAAACAACAGAGTTCTGCCCTTGAGAAGCCACCAGTCCAACCAGGAAGACAGGTCTTAAACATATGAAAAAGACAGTGGGAGAAGAGGGTTATGGGAAGGACAAGATCTTACCTCTCTCCAAGGGTCAGGGCAATTATGTGGTGGGTGACATGGACCACAGGAGTGTACCTAAGAGCCTGAGAGAAGCCAGCGGTCTCTGGGGACCGCGCCAGGAGTCCTATGCCCCCAAATTCTTCTGAACTCCACTGAGATGGAAGGCTCCCTCTGTGTCTGGGGAAGGTGATCTCATTTCATAGCCTATTTCAATTTAAACTCCGGGACTGTCCCAGCCTTTGTTTATCTGCAGAATATTTACCAGCCTACCAGGGTGATTTATTTTTGCAGGAGAAATGTCTACAGGGTTTCCACATCTCTTCGGGAGTGGCCAACACTCCCCTTCCTCTTCCAACGAAATCCCAGCTATGCTCAAAAGTGCCCCGAAGTCACCGATTAGATTTAGAATTCCTGACTGTTCTGACCCAAAGGCACTGGATTTTAGAAACCAAGGCTGGAACTTGGGTTTCTGCAGATTCTAACCGTGGCTCCGAGTCTGTGACCCAGCGGGAGAAGTGGCGGGCTTATAATACCCTCTTCTGGGGGTTTCTAGCTCTCCTGACACGCAGACTCCCCCTAGACCTGCAAAGTCTATGCAGTCAAAAGAAAAGCGCAAGTTGATGAGAAGCATTTACTCAGCCGGGTCCTTCTTGGGAAGGGGCTGCTTTACCCCCTGGACGCCCCCCACCCCAACCCCAACTCCCCTGTCTTGCTGCTGCCTCGGTCCCCACCCCCTAAGACCCCAGGAGGTTGCCCAAGCACTTTACCACCTTATGGACGTCCCTTCTTTCCCATTCTCCTTCCCTCCAGAATCTCCTTTACACAGAGCCTGGGGGTTGGAGCGCCGCAAAAGGCATTTGCAAACGTGGAAAATTTCCTTTGTGCGTTCTCCCTAAACATTTGACAAGAATTAAAGTTACCCCCAGGGAACCGACTTCACATATTAAAACCAAACTTTTTCCCTTCTTATAGCTTCTCTCCCTCGCTCAGTCTCGGACCCAGGAGGAATGATTTCCTGTGAAGTCAAGCCGCTCGCGGCCCCTGCACAGCGGTGAGCGCGCCGCGGGCGGTCGGGTCCAGTGCTGCGCGCGGCACGACCCCGCATCCGCCGCACGGAGGCCAGGCCAGGGCGGGACTCGCTTATCTGGAAAAATAATCAAGTGCGGGGTGGGTTTCTTTTAAACCGGCTTCTGTTTCACAGTTCAAGTTGGGTTTTCTGTCAGGAAATGAATACCGGCTAGGCCTTTCACGTGGGGGAAAGGGAAGGGGAAGGGCGGGATGATGGAGGGGAAGGGGCTGTGCCCTCCTGTGCTATCGAGGCAACTTGGGGCTGCACGGAGGCGTCGTCGGGCCCTTTGCTTGGCTCTCACAGCCCGCCCGCGTGGACCCGTCCTCTGCGCTGGGGTCATTTTTGCAGCTCGGGGACGGGATCCTTTTAGGAAGGACAGGGCCCAGCATCACCAGACAATATACATCCATAATGAAGCCAGGAGGCCACTGGATGTCGGCAGCCTGGGTCATGTGAGGACCACGGGGGATGGGCCAGTGAAAATTTCTGGCGTCCCTGGATAAGCCTTCTTCCAGCGGGAGAAGTGGCGGGCTTATAATACCCTCTTCTGGGGTTTCTAGCTCTCCTGACACGCAGACTCCCCTAGACCTGCAAAGTCTATGCAGTCAAAAGAAAAGCGCAAGTTGATGAGAAGCATTTACTCAGCCGGGTCCTTCTTGGGAAGGGGCTGCTTTACCCCCTGGACGCCCCACCCCAACCCCAACTCCCCTGTCTTGCTGCTGCCTCGGTCCCCACCCCCTAAGACCCCAGGAGGTTGCCCAAGCACTTTACCACCTTATGGACGTCCCTTCTTTCCCATTCTCCTTCCCTCCAGAATCTCCTTTACACAGAGCCTGGGGGTTGGAGCGCCGCAAAAGGCATTTGCAAACGTGGAAAATTTCCTTTGTGCGTTCTCCCTAAACATTTGACAAGAATTAAAGTTACCCCCAGGGGAACCGACTTCACATATTAAAACCAAACTTTTTCCCTTCTTATAGCTTCTCTCCCTCGCTCAGTCTCGGACCCAGGAGGAATGATTTCCTGTGAAGTCAAGCCGCTCGCGGCCCCTGCACAGCGGTGAGCGCGCCGCGGGCGGTCGGGTCCAGTGCTGCGCGCGGCACGACCCCGCATCCGCCGCACGGAGGCCAGGCCAGGGCGGGACTCGCTTATCTGGAAAAATAATCAAGTGCGGGGTGGGTTTCTTTTAAACCGGCTTCTGTTTCACAGTTCAAGTTGGGTTTTCTGTCAGGAAATGAATACCGGCTAGGCCTTTCACGTGGGGGAAAGGGAAGGGGAAGGGCGGGATGATGGAGGGGAAGGGGCTGTGCCCTCCTGTGCTATCGAGGCAACTTGGGGCTGCACGGAGGCGTCGTCGGGCCCTTTGCTTGGCTCTCACAGCCCGCCCGCGTGGACCCGTCCTCTGCGCTGGGGTCATTTTTGCAGCTCGGGGACGGGATCCTTTTAGGAAGGACAGGGCCCAGCATCACCAGACAATATACATCCATAATGAAGCCAGGAGGCCACTGGATGTCGGCAGCCTGGGTCATGTGAGGACCACGGGGGATGGGCCAGTGAAAATTTCTGGCGTCCCTGGATAAGCCTTCTTCCAGGAAAGGAAAAATGGAAATCAGGGACACGGGGCTGGGAGAAGAGGGGGACCCGGGGAGACCGAAGACAGAGTTGCAGCATGTCTGGGCAGCGTGTGTTTCAAATGGAATGCTCACACAGGGTATCCTGGAGGTTGTTTGCGACCGTCCCCCAAAGGGTGGAGAGCTCGAACGCACATTTGGAATTTTCATTGGAAACACATGCACAATGAGCACAAATGAAACATATCTTAGAAACATTGAACTTGCACCAAAGCAATTAGCAAGCTGGTTCATTTTGATCTGCAGGGTTGTGGGGCTCAGATCACCCAATCCTAATGTCGTGGTGGTGGTAAGTCAGACACCTTTTAAGTCCACGGAAGACTTTCTCGATCCCTGCTAGGGTTAGGGCAGGGGCAGCGTGGAGACTGGGCTTGTTAGAGTTAACATCCTAGGATTCCCAAGCGATCCGGTTTGGAAACAAGATTTAGAGAGAAAGGATTCCTCCTGCTTTAAAACTTATAACACGCATGCAGAGAAGTGTATCTCGCAGGTCAAAGCACTTTCTCATGGTGAACATGTCTGTATGATCCACACCCAGAAGCCTCACTCAGCTTGCTCCCAGATGGTGCTCTTTTCTTCTCATCATTATATATATATTTTTCATCATTATATTTTTCAATTACAATTTTCTTGTCAGTCACTAAAGATGATACTGGTCTATCGTGTGTCAGAACTTCAGGGGCGGGCTTCCCCTGGTGGTCCAGTGGGTAAAGACACCGCCTTGCAGTGCAAGGGACGCCGGTTCGATCCCTGGCCTGGGAAGATCCCATGTGCCGAGAAGCGGCTGGACCGATGTGTCTAATTACCGAGCCGGAGCTCTGGAGCGCATGCGCCCAGATACGGAGCTCTGCGGCGACAGACGCCACCGCGATGGGAGGCCCACAGGAGCCAGGGAACAAGGACGGATGAAAATGGAAAAATGGGAGACCAATAGAAGTGGCCAGCCCATCCCCCTCCCTCCCCAACCCGACCCCCGCCCAAAATAAAATAAATAAATCTTTAAAAAAAAAAAAAAAAAACTTCAGGGGCAAAGTGAGTCCAAGCCAGGGGTGTGCCTGAGGCCCACCCTCAGAGCGTCCTAACCCAGAGCCTCCTCAGGCTCCCCTCACTGCCTCCATCTCCCTCAGGCTCCCAGCACCCCCCAGAGCACAGCGCAAATATTCTGGCCCTGAAATCTCTCCAAGTCTCTAGCTCCTCCATTCCAGAGGCCCTTGGAGTTTATAAAGTTACTCCTTTTATATGTTGCCTTAATCTGTTCAGGCTGCTGTAACAGAATATCATAGACTAGGTGGCTTGTAAACAACAGAAATGCATTTCTCTCAGTTATAGAGGCTGGAAGTCCATGATCAAGGCACCAGCAGATTTGGTGTCGGGTGACCACCTGGAGTCTTGGTCTTCTCCCTGTTGCCTCACATGATAGAAAGACTGCGTGTGTTCGTGTTAATTATTCAGTTGTGTCCGACTCGTTGCAAGTCCATGGACTGTAGTCCGCCAGGCTCCTCTACCTATGGAATTCTCCAGACAAGGATACGGTGTGGGTTGCCATTCCTTTCTCCAGGGGATCCTCCTGCCCCAGGGATCGAACCTGAGTATCCTGCATCTCCTGAATTGCAGGCAGATTCTTTATTACTGACCCAATGGAGAAGCCACCATACATATTGAGAGTCAACAGATACCAGAATCTCTGCTCCTAAGGAGCTTAGCTGTCTATATAAGAGAAAAATGAGGGAAAAAGAGGGTGAGGTCTCTGCTAGGACTGGAATTAGCACAGAGGAAGGGAAGGACACAAAAGGGAACATTTAATCTTCAAAAAGTAGAGGAAGTCTCCCTAGAAGAAGACCCTTCCCTCCAGCAGGAGGATCACTAGGTGAAGGGGTGGGTGGTGAGGAGAATGAAATTCCAGGAAGTCAGATAGCTGTCTGAAAATGGGAACTGAGTGGGTTTAGAGGGGAGAGATTAGCTGGGACCAACTCAGGAAGATCCCGTGTGCTCCAGGTAACCAGATGGCCCCCCTTGCTCTGGGGTGGTATCTACCTACATCTGTTGCCCCAGCACAATGATCACCCTCTCCCCTCCTTTACTCGCAGTAGTAACTGATTTGGACCCAAAATGATGCTGTCATCTCATCCAAGCCACACCAAAGAATTTGAATTCAATCCTGAAGGTCCAAGGAGCTGGGGAAGGTCTTTGAGGAGGAAAAAAACCACAATCACATTTGCATTGTAGAAATATTACTTTGGCTGCAATTGAAGAATGTTTTGGAGAAAATAGTGATATTTTAGGAGCTGGTTGTCTTCATCCAAGGTAGAGGTGATGGTGGCCAAGGTTAAGAGTTCAATTGTATTGATGGATGAATACAGAATGAATGAGAAATACTGAGAAGAGGACTCCCAAGGACTTGGTGGTTGCATTTACTGTGTTCATTGGTCTTTTATATATTGTCTTCTAAGGTAAAGGAAATGGGAACCCACTCTAGTATTCTTGCCTGAAGAATTCCATGAACAGAGGAGCCTGGCGGGCTACAGTCCACGGGACTGCAAAAAGTCAGACACGACTGAGAGACTAACACTTCTTTTCAGGATTTAAAACAATGTTGCTGGCAGCCTGCTGCTTGGGTTCCAGGAACATAGAAGCCTTGGAGGAGATGGAAAGGACAAGAGTGAGCAAAAGCCCAGAGAAAAACTCAGAGATGGATTTTTCCATCTGTGCTGTGCTGTGCTGTGCTGAGCCAGGTCCCAGCAGTGGCCTGGGTTGAGGCCAAGGTCAGGGCCAGGGCAGGTTGGTGTTGTCTTGGGGTGGTACAGACGGCTTGGTGGCACTGGTGTGTGTTAGTCACTCAGTTGTGTCTGACTCTTTGTGACCCCTGTGGACTGTAGCCCACCAGGCTCCTCTGTCCATGGAATTCTCCAGGCAAGAATACTGGAAAGGAGAACCTTTCCCTTCTCCAGGGGATCTTCCCAACCCAGGGATTGAACCCATGTCTCTTATACTGCAGACAGGTTCTTTACCATCTGAGCCACAGTGCTGGGCAGCACTGGGGTGCTCAACAAAGACTTCACCCTGGACTGGTAGGCAGGTTCACATACTGTAAGGCTGAGGAATGCTACAGGCTTGTGAATTACATTAAAAAATTTTATCAATACCTCTAAAGTAGTAGGAACTCCAGTTCCTACCACATGTGTTTTCCATGTGTGTTGTGACTGTAGAAAGTAACCAAACAAGTCTATATTGAACTCGTCAGAATATAATCAAAAATTCCGCTAATTACTTCAGCATGAAGCCCACTGAACACTCTCCCTTAATCATCAGAAGCAGGTCTGTTGGTGAGTACCAGCACTCAGGACATTGAAAATAGTGATATTTTAGGAGCTGGTTGTCTTCATCCAAGGTAGAGGTGATGGTGGCCAAGGTTAAGAGTTCAATTGTATTGATGGATGAATACAGAATGAATGAGAAATACTGAGAAGAGGACTCCCAAGGACTTGGTGGTTGCATTTACTGTGTTCATTGGTCTTTTATATATTGTCTTCTAAGGTAAAGGAAATGGGAACCCACTCTAGTATTCTTGCCTGAAGAATTCCATGAACAGAGGAGCCTGGCGGGCTACAGTCCACGGGACTGCAAAAAGTCAGACACGACTGAGAGACTAACACTTCTTTTCAGGATTTAAAACAATGTTGCTGGCAGCCTGCTGCTTGGGTTCCAGGAACATAGAAGCCTTGGAGGAGATGGAAAGGACAAGAGTGAGCAAAAGCCCAGAGAAAAACTCAGAGATGGATTTTTCCATCTGTGCTGTGCTGTGCTGTGCTGAGCCAGGTCCCAGCAGTGGCCTGGGTTGAGGCCAAGGTCAGGGCCAGGGCAGGTTGGTGTTGTCTTGGGGTGGTACAGACGGCTTGGTGGCACTGGTGTGTGTTAGTCACTCAGTTGTGTCTGACTCTTTGTGACCCCTGTGGACTGTAGCCCACCAGGCTCCTCTGTCCATGGAATTCTCCAGGCAAGAATACTGGAAAGGAGAACCTTTCCCTTCTCCAGGGGATCTTCCCAACCCAGGGATTGAACCCATGTCTCTTATACTGCAGACAGGTTCTTTACCATCTGAGCCACAGTGCTGGGCAGCACTGGGGTGCTCAACAAAGACTTCACCCTGGACTGGTAGGCAGGTTCACATACTGTAAGGCTGAGGAATGCTACAGGCTTGTGAATTACATTAAAAAATTTTATCAATACCTCTAAAGTAGTAGGAACTCCAGTTCCTACCACATGTGTTTTCCATGTGTGTTGTGACTGTAGAAAGTAACCAAACAAGTCTATATTGAACTCGTCAGAATATAATCAAAAATTCCGCTAATTACTTCAGCATGAAGCCCACTGAACACTCTCCCTTAATCATCAGAAGCAGGTCTGTTGGTGAGTACCAGCACTCAGGAACAGCACTTTATTGTGTTTCTTGGACAACTGCAAAAGCTTATCTTTCACTGCAAGGTTTTCTCATTTTTGGAAACTTTGTCCCCATTACCGTCATCATTACTAACTATATCAAGAGTGCACTTCTGAGAAAGGTACATGCAAAGAAATTCCTGAAATACGAACATTCACATCGGAGTGGTGGTTTTTGCCAAAAATTTAAACTCGAGCAAATGAATTGATTATCCCAGGCTGCTGGCTTCACTGCCTGAGAAAGCAGCAAATACAAAAATCCGCCAGTGGGTCGACGCTACTTAGAGCATTTGTTTTATCTCTGAAGGCCAATAATAACGACAGAAGAAAACTGGAGCAGCTTTGAGCCCAGGAAGAAAAATTAAATTAACATTTACAAAGAAAAACATTATTTCTCTTTAATCTTTCTTGTCTCTCATTTCAGGTCCCATTAAGCATGTGCACAGCGGAGGCGGGTGGGGGATGTAGAGAGGAGAAAAAAGGGAAAGTGAAAGCAATGAAAAGAAAGAGTAAGTTCTCCAACTGAGAGAATGTATAATTATTTATACGGATATGAGATCGCCTTTGTGCAGTCTGTAAATGTTTATATTTGGTTTTTAAATGAAATATGGCAAGCCCTATTTACTATTCAGAATTCCAAATTTATAAAACAGATTTTTTGTTATTGTTATTGGTGGGAAGAGGAGTGGAAATTAGTTGGAATAGGAGTTTATTCACATTGCAAGAAATTCTTTACTTTGCAAAATGATTCACTGAAAGCTTCCTTTAAATAACAGCTCTGATGGTGCGTTAAATTCACCAAAAAAATCAATTTTAAACAGAATTTTAGAAACAACGTCTGTGTTCTGCAGTGGAAATGCAGTAGGCATTTTAAAATAAAAACAGATTGTGGTGAATATGAAAATAAATTTGTTTTCTTTGAATAAACTCTTACTATGCAAATTATCAGGATGGTGACCTGGAAGAGGTCACCTGGGAGAGTCATCGTGAAGGAGAAAGTTGAAGGACTAGGAAGGATTAGGAAAGGGAGCATGGATTTAACTTTAAACACTGGACATGATATCATCTAAGGGTTAGTTTCAGTAGGAGACCTTGCTTCAGTAGAAGTCAACAAGTGGATTTCTAGTTCAAGTTGCAGATAACCTCCCTGGCATTTCAGAAGGCAAATGATTTTACCTTGCTTCCAAATTCCCATTGAAATGACCAAATAAATACATAACAGGAAACTTGGTGTCTGTGTTTAAGGGCTTTGGCAAAAGCAAGGATGGTAGAGAAAGGCAGTAAAGGGAGGGAAAGTTGACCCTAATATTTTTAGATGAAACTCCTGGGTAGATTGATCAAAGTTACTGGAAGGGTAATAAACATAATATAAAAAATTAATATTAGTAAATCTGTATCCACAAGCTTAGATTATTTCAACAGCAATTTAGAGGTGGAGGATATGGAGTAAAAGGCCATTCAGGGGCTTCCCTGGTGGTCCAGTGGGTAAAGAGTCTGCCTTGTGCTGCAAGGGGTGCCGGTTCGATCCCTGGCAGGGGCTGATCCCATATGCCACAGAGCGGTTAGACTGGTGTGTCGAATTACGAGCCAGTGCTCTGGAGCGCATGCACCCAGAGCCGGTGCTCTGCATCGGGAGAGGCCACTGCGATGGGAGGCCCACACAGGCCAAAGAGCAAAAAAGATGGATGAAAAATAAATAAAGACCAATAAAAGTGCCCCCCTCCCCCCCGCAAAATAAAAGGCCATTCAGTGTCTTATTTTACACAAGAGAGGGGCAGTTTTTGATTGTGATCAACAATTTTGGCTTAAATATTATTAAAAGGCAACCTCCTGAAGAACAAATGTAGGAATAGAGAAAGGCAAAAGATTGTACTGTAAGTTACTGTCAAAAGGAAAAAAGTCTTTATATTGGTTCTTTCAACATATAGAGACAATTTGAGGCAAGACTGAAACTTAAAAACACATGCAAATACTTCAGTGCTGATAAGCATAAGATCCATGAAATCCATGTCTCTTTTCTCGCATAGCATGCTTTTTTTTTCTAATGTAGACCATTTTTAAAGTCTTTATTGAATATGTTACAATACTGTTTCTGTTTTATATCTATATGCTAAGTCATTTCAGGCATGTCTGACTCTTTGTGACTCTATGAACTGTAGCCCATCAGGCTCCTCTGTCCATGGGATTCTAAAGCAAGAATCCATGCCCTCTTCCAGGGGATCTTTCTGACCCAGGGATTGAACTCACATCTCTTACATCTCCTCTATTGGCAGGCGGGCTCTAGTGCCACCTGGCGTAGCAAGTTAAGTGAGTTTTGAGATCTACAAAGGTGGGTAGGCTTGGCTAGGAATGGAGAGCTAAAATATTATCTATGAAAAGTAAATGTCCAGTGAGAGAAACTAGTTAGATTTACATGGTGAGGGAGCAGTCACCAGTTGGGGAAGGTGGTTCACAAGGAAATCTGTAATGTTAGGATGACCAAAGAGGTTTTAAGAAGGGATTTGCCTCACTTGCTACTATTAATTATTGTGTTTCTATAAGGGCTTCCCAGGTAGTTCTAGTGGTAAAGAACTCACCTGCCAATGCAGGAGATGTAAAGACCTGGGTTCCATCCTTGAGTCAGGAAGATTCCCTAGAGGGGCATGGCAACCCACTCCAGTATTCTTGCCTGGAGAATTCCATGAACAGAGGAGCCTGATGGGTTATGCTCCATAGTTTTGCAAAGAGTTGGACACGACTGAAGTAACTTAGCATGCACACATGCAGTACTATAAGTCATTATGTCTTCATCACCTCGAGTCTCCAGTAAAGGCTTTGCACAAGGTTTGGAAGCAATTTAAGCTTTTTAAAGTTTAAAAAAAAATTTTGATTGTGATCAACAATTTTGGCTTAAATATTATTAAAAGGCAACCTCCTGAAGAACAAATGTAGGAATAGAGAAAGGCAAAAGATTGTACTGTAAGTTACTGTCAAAAGGAAAAAAGTCTTTATATTGGTTCTTTCAACATATAGAGACAATTTGAGGCAAGACTGAAACTTAAAAACACATGCAAATACTTCAGTGCTGATAAGCATAAGATCCATGAAATCCATGTCTCTTTTCTCGCATAGCATGCTTTTTTTTTCTAATGTAGACCATTTTTAAAGTCTTTATTGAATATGTTACAATACTGTTTCTGTTTTATATCTATATGCTAAGTCATTTCAGGCATGTCTGACTCTTTGTGACTCTATGAACTGTAGCCCATCAGGCTCCTCTGTCCATGGGATTCTAAAGCAAGAATCCATGCCCTCTTCCAGGGGATCTTTCTGACCCAGGGATTGAACTCACATCTCTTACATCTCCTCTATTGGCAGGCGGGCTCTAGTGCCACCTGGCGTAGCAAGTTAAGTGAGTTTTGAGATCTACAAAGGTGGGTAGGCTTGGCTAGGAATGGAGAGCTAAAATATTATCTATGAAAAGTAAATGTCCAGTGAGAGAAACTAGTTAGATTTACATGGTGAGGGAGCAGTCACCAGTTGGGGAAGGTGGTTCACAAGGAAATCTGTAATGTTAGGATGACCAAAGAGGTTTTAAGAAGGGATTTGCCTCACTTGCTACTATTAATTATTGTGTTTCTATAAGGGCTTCCCAGGTAGTTCTAGTGGTAAAGAACTCACCTGCCAATGCAGGAGATGTAAAAGACCTGGGTTCCATCCTTGAGTCAGGAAGATTCCCTAGAGGGGGGCATGGCAACCCACTCCAGTATTCTTGCCTGGAGAATTCCATGAACAGAGGAGCCTGATGGGTTATGCTCCATAGTTTTGCAAAGAGTTGGACACGACTGAAGTAACTTAGCATGCACACATGCAGTACTATAAGTCATTATGTCTTCATCACCTCGAGTCTCCAGTAAAGGCTTTGCACAAGGTTTGGAAGCAATTTGAAGCTTAGTATAATGTTTCAAGAGATGGACAGGTTAATGAGGAATAAAGGGAAAGGGAACAGAGAAACATCTGGGCCAGAACAAAGCCATGGGTACCATACAGCCATGGGAAGTGTTCAAGAAATGTTGAGGGAGGAAGACACAGAAAATCAGAAGCAAATTTGCCATGAAAATATTAAGTCCCTATAAATTTGCCCAAATTGTGGAGAGGATGTTAGATTTCTCATTGAATGTGGTAGCAAGGGTCAGTGGTTTTGTTTTGAAATCTCAAGAAGCCACACGATATCTGTATACCTAGCGTTTACAGAATTAGAGTTAAAAAGATAAATCTATCAAAAAGTAAAATGAAAAACAGTCAGAGAGCATTCAATAAAATACAAGATGTTAGAGTAAATAGTTACATGAGTAGTTAAACGTGCTATCAAATGATAAAGATTCAGAGATTTACATTTTATGGCAGAATGGCAGATCATAGACTCCCTGGTGGCTCAGACGGTAAAGAATCCACCTGCAACTTGAGAGACCTGGGTTTGATCCCTGGGTTGGGAAGATCCCCTGAAGAAGGGCATGCAACCCACTGCAGCATTCTTGCCTGGAGAAGCCCCATGGACAGAGGAGCCTGGCGGGCTCCCCAAAGAAACTAAACAGAGCACACAGCACAGAGTAGGTCATAGGTGCCACATGTTCTCACTATATTATCTAGAAATACCCTGAAATATTCCAAAATTATATATCAAAGACATAGGAGAGTTGTGGAAACAGAAATAAATGAATTGGAATTCTAGTTCTGAAGTCTTCTGTCAATTACCAACTTTTTTTTTCTAAACCCAACTGCAAATTTGGTTTTTAAAAAAGGAACTGACAATATGTTGTTTACAAGAGACACGTTTTAAATAGAAGACTATTTACAAGAGATTTACTTTATTTACAAGGACAGAGGAAGATGGAAAAATAAGAAGACAAAAAAGATATTCCATACAAACACTAACCAAAAGACGGTTAATATAGTTCTATTAATAGCAAATAAGAGCAAGAAATGTCAATAGAGACAGAGGGCTATCCATAATGATAAAAGAACAAATTTAGCAAGAAATCATAATAATGTAAAGCTTGATTATACCTAATAGTTACAAAAGATATAAGGCAAAACTTGATAGAACTAAAAGTAGACATTGATAATCCACAATTACAGTTGGAGATTTTAATATATCTTTCTCAGTAACTGATCATAATTCATAGTAATACATAGAGAAAAAAAATAATAAAAAGTGGATGATCTGAACCCAATTGACAAATACTGTGTAGAACATCACACTCAGCAAACGCAGAACCCATTCTTTTCAAATTTACATGGAACATTTATCCAAACAGACCATATGCTGGATCATATAGTAAGTCAAAAAATTTCAAAGGACTAAAGAACATACAGGGAACATTCTTAGACCACAGTAGAATTAAACTTGCGATCAAGAGCAGAAAGATTAGTAGAAAATCTCCAACTTCAATAACACACATATCCATAAAGAAATCACAATGATAGTGATGAGACAGTCTGAACTCAATAATAATAAAAATCTGACCCATCAAAACCTGTAGAATGCACTTTCTGACCAAAGAAAAATTTATGGTTTTAAATGAGTGCATAAGAAAAAGGAAAGCTGAAAATCAATGATTGATGTGTCTGTCTTAAAATTATAAAATAAAAGGCAAATTAAATCATATTAATAAGTAAATAGGAGGAAAGGTAAAGCTAAAGCAGAAATCAATGAAATCAATGACATAGAAAGCAAAGACCTAATGGAAGTGAAATTAATTGACAGTACATACTACTTAGGAAAACTATACAGCAGTATCTATTGAAGGTAAACATGGGAATATCCTATGATCCAACAGTCCTGCTCTTGTGGTACATACCAAGAAAAATCAGTTGTTATGTCCTATATATATTTAATAGCATATATATGAGGCATGAACTGGTCATGTATAACAATGTTAATAGTAACATTTTTATAATAACTATAGATGGAAACAACCCAAATTTCCATTAGTGAAAGAATAGGTAACTAAATTGTATTATGGGTATTAAACAGAATACTATACGCCAATGAAAACTAATGGTGTCTGCAGGAACATGTAGGAACATGATGAATCTCACAGACATATTGTTAAAACTAACCAGAATGAAAACAACACATGCTCTGAGACTCAATTTAAATGAAATTCAAAAAATGAAGTAAAATCAATTTGGGCTTCCCTGATGGCTCACTGGGTGTAGAATCTTCCTACAATGTAGGAGACACAGGAAGACACAGTTTCGAACCCTAGGTCTGGGAGGTCCCCTGGAGAAGGAAAACAGCAACTTACTCCAGTATTCTTGCCTGAAAAATCCCATGGACAGAGGAGCCTGACTGGTGACAGTCCAAAGACTTGCAAAGAGAGACATGCCTAAGTGACTAAGCAAAATCCACAGTGATAGAAGTTAGAATAATGTTTTCCTTGCGAGTTATTGACAAGAAGGATACAGCAGACATAAGGAGGCACTGCCTAGATCCTGCCTTAGACACACAGTAGAATTAAACTTGCGATCAAGAGCAGAAAGATTAGTAGAAAATCTCCAACTTCAATAACACACATATCCATAAAGAAATCACAATTAGTGATGAGACAGTCTGAACTCAATAATAATAAAAATCTGACCCATCAAAACCTGTAGAATGCACTTTCTGACCAAAGAAAAATTTATGGTTTTAAATGAGTGCATAAGAAAAAGGAAAGCTGAAAATCAATGATTGATGTGTCTGTCTTAAAATTATAAAATAAAAGGCAAATTAAATCATATTAATAAGTAAATAGGAGGAAAGGTAAAGCTAAAGCAGAAATCAATGAAATCAATGACATAGAAAGCAAAGACCTAATGGAAGTGAAATTAATTGACAGTACATACTACTTAGGAAAACTATACAGCAGTATCTATTGAAGGTAAACATGGGAATATCCTATGATCCAACAGTCCTGCTCTTGTGGTACATACCAAGAAAAATCAGTTGTTATGTCCTATATATATTTAATAGCATATATATGAGGCATGAACTGGTCATGTATAACAATGTTAATAGTAACATTTTTATAATAACTATAGATGGAAACAACCCAAATTTCCATTAGTGAAAGAATAGGTAACTAAATTGTATTATGGGTATTAAACAGAATACTATACGCCAATGAAAACTAATGGTGTCTGCAGGAACATGTAGGAACATGATGAATCTCACAGACATATTGTTAAAACTAACCAGAATGAAAACAACACATGCTCTGAGACTCAATTTAAATGAAATTCAAAAAATGAAGTAAAATCAATTTGGGCTTCCCTGATGGCTCACTGGGTGTAGAATCTTCCTACAATGTAGGAGACACAGGAAGACACAGTTTCGAACCCTAGGTCTGGGAGGTCCCCTGGAGAAGGAAAACAGCAACTTACTCCAGTATTCTTGCCTGAAAAATCCCATGGACAGAGGAGCCTGACTGGTGACAGTCCAAAGACTTGCAAAGAGAGACATGCCTAAGTGACTAAGCAAAATCCACAGTGATAGAAGTTAGAATAATGTTTTCCTTGCGAGTTATTGACAAGAAGGATACAGCAGACATAAGGAGGCACTGCCTAGATCCTGCCTTCAGGACCGACTGAGGAGGGATCTGACAGTTTCTGAACTTGGGCATACCCAGCACAGCAGAAATGTGAGAGCAAGGTGTCACACTCAACAGAGGATCAGATGAAAGCTGATGTCCTCAGTGGCGAGACCTTGGCCTACTTCCTTCACTTAGGTCTCAGAAAACTAAGAGCCAGCAAGAACCATCTAGCAGGAGATCAGTTAATTGTTCCCTAAGGAAACTGCCCAGTCCAAATAAAAAGACTGCTCTCATCCTTCCTTGCAAAATCCCAATGCTCTTGAAGCCCAAGCAACTTGGTTTCAGCAGGACCCAACTGAGTCAGTCAGTCAGCTGAGGAGCCCAAGCAATTGGTTCTACAGACTCTCACATCACCTGGAGAACTTTTAATCAATATCCTAATCTGTATTCCAGAGACCCACCTATTCTGAGTTTTCCACTCCACCTAGAGGAACGTTGAAGACAATTTAAATTGGATGTCTAAAAATGTGTGAGGAATTTTAAAAGACAAATTGAAAAAAAAACTGTAATGATGTTAAGTGCTCCCTAATTTAATACTCAGTGGGCATGAATTGTGCAGACTCTGGGAGACAGTGAAGGACAGGGGGAGCCTGAGCCTGGCATCTGCAGTCCAGGGTGTTGCAAAGAGTCGGACATAACTTAGTGACTGAACAACAATTTAATGCATTGGGAAGGACTATTCCTAAAACTGATGCAAAGCCACCTGATGCAAAGAGCTGACTCATTGGAAAAGACCCTGATGCTGGGAAAGATTGAAGCCAAAAGGAGAAGGAAGCGGCCAAGGGTGAGATGGTTAGATAGCATCCCTGACTCAGTGGATGTGAATTTAAGCAAACTCCAGGAGATAGTGGAGGACAGAAGAGCCTGCTGGATTACAGTCTACGAGGTTGAAAAGAGTCAGACACAACTTAGAAGTTGAACAACAGTTTAATACATAAATCCTAGTCTTCTTTAACAAAATCAGTCAAATGATCCTAAATTTCACCCAGAATAATAAATATAAAAGACAATACCTTACTTATCATGTAAGCTGTTAAAATTAATTGTAAATTCACAGATATTAAAAGAGTGAGGCTCTGCTACCAGAAGGGACAGATCAGTATAACAGACTAGGATTAAATAAGGACCTCCACAGCTAACAAAAGTGGCATTTTAAATCAGCAGAGAAAGAGTACATTGTCCAATGAATTGTGTTGAAATCATGAGAAGAAGGAAAGGAAAAAGGTTTTATTTCTTTTTCAGTGGTTAATTAATGAAGATGTTGGGGAAACTGGGCGCCCTGAGTCAAAGTAGGTCCTTCATGCTACCCTAGCAGTAAAAGGAAACATGATCAGGTGAGTTGCCCACGAAGATGCCGCTCACCTTAAAAGCTCTGTAGTCACTCTAAACTAAGATGGTTGCTGCTTTTGTTTGTCTTTCTCAAAGCTCAATTGAGTAGTGGTATTTGGTATGTCAAAATAGAAAGACAGAAGTAAAAATAAACTAGCCTGACTTTCTCCCAGGCCAGGGGAAAGATTACTGGCCATTCTAGCCTCAAGGGCCCGGGGGACTTTGGAGTTTTTTGACATGCACTGTTTGTTTTCAATGGGAAATTACTCAAAATGTAATAAGGAAATATTTTGCTGAATAAATAGATTCGTTTACATCTTGTGGCATGGACGGTTAGAAAGAATCCTGGCTTTTTAGCTCACTTGGCTGGAATCCCCAGTCAAATAGAGGGATTTCTCTTTTCACTAGTATTTTTCTCTTTCCAAGGGGTTCTTCCTCCTCCTCCTTTTGAAATCTGATACTTTAAGATACTTGAAATCCAGGGAGGGAAAAGAGACTTTATTCTACTGTGGCGGGGAAGAACATTATTAATGTTGTGGTCACAGCCTTTCTGGAACCCCTCCTGCCTCTCCTGAGGTTCTAGCTTTGTCAGCTCATAGTGTGCGAGGTGGAATTGAGGCTAGGGTTGAGACAGACACACGACGGGATGAGCCAAGACATGGGGTTTACATTGGAAAGGACCAGGTTATTCATGAGAAAGACAACTGGAGATGAAAGGGAGGAGGGGGAGAGGAGGAGGAGAGGAGCAGAACTCGGCCATGGAGAGGGCTGGACTGGGAGCTGAGGTGGAGGGACAAAGGGAGGTATTTGAGGGAAGGCAGGAAAGGACTCGCAAAAAAAAAGGGTTACCAGAAGGGACAGATCAGTATAACAGACTAGGATTAAATAAGGACCTCCACAGCTAACAAAAGTGGCATTTTAAATCAGCAGAGAAAGAGTACATTGTCCAATGAATTGTGTTGAAATCATGAGAAGAAGGAAAGGAAAAAGGTTTTATTTCTTTTTCAGTGGTTAATTAATGAAGATGTTGGGGAAACTGGGCGCCCTGAGTCAAAGTAGGTCCTTCATGCTACCCTAGCAGTAAAAGGAAACATGATCAGGTGAGTTGCCCACGAAGATGCCGCTCACCTTAAAAGCTCTGTAGTCACTCTAAACTAAGATGGTTGCTGCTTTTGTTTGTCTTTCTCAAAGCTCAATTGAGTAGTGGTATTTGGTATGTCAAAATAGAAAGACAGAAGTAAAAATAAACTAGCCTGACTTTCTCCCAGGCCAGGGGAAAGATTACTGGCCATTCTAGCCTCAAGGGCCCGGGGGACTTTGGAGTTTTTTGACATGCACTGTTTGTTTTCAATGGGAAATTACTCAAAATGTAATAAGGAAATATTTTGCTGAATAAATAGATTCGTTTACATCTTGTGGCATGGACGGTTAGAAAGAATCCTGGCTTTTTAGCTCACTTGGCTGGAATCCCCAGTCAAATAGAGGGATTTCTCTTTTCACTAGTATTTTTCTCTTTCCAAGGGGTTCTTCCTCCTCCTCCTTTTGAAATCTGATACTTTAAGATACTTGAAATCCAGGGAGGGAAAAGAGACTTTATTCTACTGTGGCGGGGAAGAACATTATTAATGTTGTGGTCACAGCCTTTCTGGAACCCCTCCTGCCTCTCCTGAGGTTCTAGCTTTGTCAGCTCATAGTGTGCGAGGTGGAATTGAGGCTAGGGTTGAGACAGACACACGACGGGATGAGCCAAGACATGGGGTTTACATTGGAAAGGACCAGGTTATTCATGAGAAAGACAACTGGAGATGAAAGGGAGGAGGGGGAGAGGAGGAGGGAGAGGAGCAGAACTCGGCCATGGAGAGGGCTGGACTGGGAGCTGAGGTGGAGGGACAAAGGGGTTTCTGGGGCCAACTGCGATTCTGAGGTGAATATTGAGGCTGATGGAGGCAGAGAAAGGACTCAGCATGAATTCTGTGCGTTCAAAGTGTAGTTCTCTCTACATTTCTTGGCAATTTTTCCCTAAGTAAAAGTTGGAACTGATTGCATTTATATATTTCTGCAAAGTGTGGTTCTTTGAATCAAAATGTATGTGCTGAGGCTATGCCAAGTGGGTTTCAGTCATATTTGGGTTATGCCACAAAAGCCAAAGGTTGTATCACTCTTGGCCCTGTTCACTCATTTTTCTCTTGGCCTCGCTCCATCTTTTTGCCTCGCATAAGGGTTCTCCTGTTTTTCACTCATAGGCCATCTCTCCACTGCAGGCTTGTTGTTGTTTAGTTGTGTCAACTCTTTGCGACCTCTTCCTCTAATCCTAATACAGGTAAAAATGTACTCAAAAATATCCATCTCAAATACTACCAAAAGCACCTCATCTTTGTACTCGCTTGCAGCCTCTGAAGAAAGTTTGACTTTGGAAATAATTATTCCTTTCAAAACGACTGCAGGATGGTTCCTACCAACAGGCTAGTGTGGTGTTACTCTGAATCATAAAACCTGAGCCACAGTGGAAACCTGCCATGTTGGGTCCTTGCTCGATGACACGCCCATCCTCTGCCTCCAAACATACAAGTACCCGCTGAATGGCAGTTGCCAAGGATCATATTCATGCATTCGTGCAAGAGTTACTAAGCCCTGGGTGCCAGGCGCTGCTCAAGTGTTGAGGATATAGAGATACAAAGAGATGAAGTAAAACAGATGCCTCAAATCCTGCTTTCCTGTTGGTTACAATCTAGTGAATGCACATCTGACTCTCTGTGGCTTCGTGGACTGTAGCCCACCAGGTTCCTCTGTCCATGAGATTTCCCTGGCAAGAATACTAGAATGGGTTGCCATTTCCTACTTTAGGGACCCAGATTCCTTCTTTGTCTCTTGTAATATATAGTTTTCTTTCTTTGTCTCTTGTAAACTTTTTCAATTTAAATTCTTTGTCTGATTTGGTTATAGTCGCTTTTAGTGACTATCTTCATGAAATACCTTTTATCATCTTTTCACCTTTTCACACAAATAGGTTTATTAGTCTTTTTGGATCTAAAGTGAGTCTTGTGTAGGATATAGGATATAGTTGGATCACTTTTTAAAATCCATTCTGCCAATCTCTGCCTTTGACTGGACAGATTAATCCATTTATACATAAAGTTATTACTGATAAGGACTTCTGCCATTTTGTCATTTGCTTTCTATACACCTTATAGCCTTTTGTCTCTCATTGCCTTCATTTCTTTTATTTTTTAAAAATTCTTTTGGTCTCTTTTTATTATTTTTTTATTTATTTATTTTCATCTATCTTTATTCTTTGGCCTGTGTGAGCCTCCCATTTCAGTGGCCTCTCTCATTGCAGAGCACTGGCTCTGGGCACAGGCACTCCAGAGCGCTGCCTGGTAATTGGACACACCGGTCCAGCTGCTCTGTGGCATGTGGGATCCTTCCAGTCCAGGGATTGAACTGGTGCCCCTTGCACTGCAAAACGGACTCTTTACCCACTGGACCACCAAGGAAGCCCTGATTTCTGTCTTCTTTTGTGTTTGATTTTTTTTTTTTCAGTAAAATGTTCAAATTCTTTTCTCATTTTCCTTAGCATATATTCTATAGATATTTTCTTTGTGGTCACTCTGGGCATTGCATTTAACACCCTAAAATTATAATACTCTAATCTGATGTTAACTTCAATAGCATACAAAAACTCTGTCCCAATAGAATTCTGTCCTTACCTCCTTCAATTATTGATGTTACAAACTACATCTTTTTTTATATTGTGAGTCCAAAACACAGTCTAATAATTTTTAAATGAAATGTGTAGAAATTAAAAAGTAGTGTGATAAACTAAAATTACAATAAAACTAGCCTTTAAAATTGTCCATAAATTTCTTCTTGCTGGAGAGTTCTATTTCTTCATGTGACTCCTAGATATTAACTAATGTCCCTTCATTTCAACCTGAAGGATTCCCTTTAATATGTCTTGTAAGGCAATTCTAGTGGTAATAAATTCCTTCTGTTTTTGTATATTTAGGAATACCTTAATTTCTCCCTCATGTTTTAAAGGACAGTTTTGCTGAATATAAAATTCTTGGTTGAAAGTTATTTCTTTCAGCACTTTGAGTATATCATCCCACTGCCTTCTGTCCTTCAAGGTTTCTGATTGAAATACCTGTAAGTGACAAGTCATTTCTCTCTTGAATCTTCAAGACTCTCTCTTTATTCTTTGACAGTTTGATATAATATGTCCCTTGGGGGAGGGTCTCTTTAAGTAGTTTATCATACCTGGAATTCATCAAGCTTCTTGGGATTGTAGATTCAAATATTCCGTGGCTCATCCATGGGATTGCAGAGTTGGACATGACTGACTGACTTTCACTTCACTTCATATTGAATCATATTCAGGAAAATTTTGGCCATTACCTCTTCAATAATTTCTCTGTAACGTTCTCTCTCACTTTTCCTTATGAGACTCCCACAAGGCATATGCTAGTCTGCTTGATAAATCCCACAGGTTCCTTGGGCTCTGTTCACTTTTCTTCATTCTTTTGGTTTTGTGTTTCTCATATTTGTTATTTCAGTTTTTTTTCTTCTTGGAATTCAGCAACAGTGTCAGTAAAATTGGGCTAGGAATAATGCTTGATTACTGCCTGATCAGAAAAGAAATCACTCACATCATGAATGTCAGTTGATAATTTTGCTTATTTTGATTCAGAAAAAAGTGAAGCAACCTGGAAGTATGCCAGATCTTTCTTTCTTTGGTAAGGATGCAAGAAATTTCTTCGTTGAACTAGAAAATAGTTTCTGAATACTAGGAGAATATTTTCCCAGTTTTTGTGCTAATCATAACACTAAAAGTCACAACAATCTCAATTTTAGTATTTATTATTATTTTTTTAAAAGATTTATTTATTTTATTTATTTTGGGTGGGGGTCGGGTTGGGGAGGGAGGCGAGCAGGCGGGCCACTTCTATTGGTCTTTCGCTTCTCTATGTTCATCCGTCTTTGCTCTTTGGCTCCTGTGGGCCTCCCATCACGGTGGCGTCTGTCTTCGCAGAGTGCTGGCTCTGGGCGCAAGCGCGCCAGAGCTCCGGCTCGGTAATTGGACACCTCAGTCCAGCTGCTCCGAGGCACGTGGGATCTTCCCAGGCCAGGGCTCAAACCGGCGCCCCTTGCACTGCAAGGTGGTGTCCTTACCCACTGGACCACCAGGGGAAGCCCAGTTTTAGCATTTAAGGATCTGCATTCTATGGACTCCTCAGGTGGCACTAGTGGTAAAGAATCTGTTTGCCAATGCAGGAGACACAAGAAATGTGGGTTCAATCCCTGGGTCAGGAAGATCATCTAGCATAGGAAATAGCTACTCACTCCAGTATTCTTGCCTGGAAACTTCCATGGACAGAAGAACCTGGAGGGCTACAGTCCATGGGCCACAAGAAGTCAAACACGACTGAATATATGTGCATTCTTTACATTTCCTTTTTATTTCCTTAAATCTAGACCAGATCAGAAAACTATTCCTGTAAAGAATCACAAAGTAAATGTAAAAAAAAAAAAACCCAGTAAAGTGAAAACAGCATTGCAGTCCATATTGTCTCCATTGCAACAATTGAACTTTGCATTAAAGCACAAGTTATTGTTTCTGTTTAGTCAATAAATCATGTCCAACTCTTTTGTGACCCCATGGACTGTAGCCCAACAGGCTCTTCTGTCCATGGGATTTCCCAAGCAAGAATACTGGACTGGATTGCTTTTCCTTCTCCAGGGGATCTTCCTGACTCAGGGATTGAACCCATATCTTCTGCATTGCAGGCAGATTCTTTACTACCAGGCCATCAGGGAAGCCCCACAGCACAAGTTAGCAACAGATAAAAATAAACATGGCTATGTGCCAATAAAAATGTATGGACGCTAAATTTTGAATTTTATATAATTTTCACATCATTAAATACTCTACTCAGTGACATGCTTAAACTAAACATTCCTGACTAACTATTCTGCTAAGTGCACACCCGCCCCAGATCCCCACGTTCATCTATTCCTGATGCAGTCCTTCATACAACCCAGCACAAGTTGGAATTATTTTGATCATGTGTATGTTTTCCTATTATTGTTCTTTCCATATTCGAATGTGAGCTTCATGAGAAGAGACAAATCTTACCTTCTTATTCCCCGCATCCATAACCGTGCCTGCATCTAGTAAGTGCTCAAAATTATTTTTTTGAAGGAAGAATGGAATTTCAATAGGAAATCCATATTTATTTACCGTTATTTTCATTCTAGCACATGTTTCTATGAAACCGAGCCAAAGAATATCAGCAATGGTGTGGAGAACTCCCACTCAATGTTGCTCCTAAAACAGCTGCGAAGGCCATGCCCCAGGGCTGCGCGGGGCTGCAGGAGGCCCTGTCGCTCCTCACAGAAGGAAAGCAGTGTTTCAGCCAGGGTGACTGCATAAGGCGATGCTCTGTCGGAGGTTGGTTAAAAATATTTGGGAGAAATGTTTTCCTTAGTTTTCACAGCTAATGGAAGGTTGTTATTTCAAAGGTGCTGTATAAGGCCAGTCATGTTCCTCGAATGGGTTCTCCCTGAAACAGCTCGAAGAGAGGTTCAGGCTCTCTGGGGCCTTTTTAGATAGAGACCAAGTTGGGCAGTTCCTGACTCGGCCGTGTTTGCTCAGGGAGACAGACTTGCCTGTCCAGCTTGGTCACTGTGAGCCAGAGCTTCCGGAGAGCCAGCCAGTTCCACGAAGGACTCCTGTGCGTGCAGCAGATGCTTCTGTCGAGCTTTCGATGTGTTTCAAATTGCTCTTGTGACTCTTGAGTGCCTCTTTTGACCTGTAGAACTGTGTCTAGGTCACCTCAAGACATCCGCTAATAAAAACTGTCACTGTCATGATCTGGAGTCATTTCCAAACAGAGACAGAGAATCTTCAGTCTTATTTGCCAGTTGTCATACACAGTAGTTTACAGAGGAATGGGATGCTGTCAGGTAGAACTTCAAAATTATCTATTCAACAAGCATTCTTACAATGTACATGCATAATGACTATACTTGAGAAATGTACAGTTTAAGCAGATTTTTCACAAGTATTTCAAATTCAAGTTAAAAAAAATAAGGGAAAGCAATGAAATCTTCACTCCTAGTCCAACCAACCTAGTGTTTCAGGCGCTGTTCACTAGCTTGGTCCTTCTTTCATTTTTCCTGTCCTCCAAGCCAGAGAGGCCTCAGGGTGACCCTCATCCCTTCTTTCCCTGAGAGCCATACACAGCCAACCAGAAAGCACTGCAATTTCTCCTGAACCTTTCATCTCTTTCCATCCCCAGAATCAGATGCCTTGACCTTCTAACTGGTCTCTCAGTCTTTAAGCTATTCTATTTACTGTAGCCAGAGGGATGTCCAGCTGAACCACCCCTGTGATGCTGGCTCCTGCCCATGGCAGCCCATTTCCCTCAGCTGCCTCCTGAATGTGTGGGTGTATTGGGCCCTGTACAATCTAGGGCCACAGCTCTCCGGTCTCTCAAAAACACATCCGTCATTGCTCCTCGATCTCCTTCACCCCCACCCCACCCCACCGGGCAGACCCATGGCTGCGCCTGGCTCTCTTCCACTCTGGACCTTAGAGACCCTCCTTCCACTGGGTCTTCTTGTCTAGCGGTCCTGACCTGCGTCCCAGGCCTCCCCTGGGAGGTCCAACACAGGAGGCTTCCCCCACCACACCCAACCCCAGCCAGGGGGCAGGCCTCTACTCCGCACCCTCTGTCTACAAGCTCTGCCCACCCCCGTCGCCCTGCCTCTGTCCTGGTCACTCGCCTGTCCTCTGAGTGGGGTGGGAACCTTGTCACTGGAGCCTTCAGGAGCCCCCGGCCTTGATGGCCTTGCAGGAAGGACAGAGAGAGGAACACAAAGTCCACTAATATCCTCTGAGTCCAAGGGTAAGGAGAGATGACCAGACAGAGAAGGGGCCCCCGCCAGAGTCTGTTTGGCCCCCAGCCCAGGCCCTGTGTCTGGAAAGACTGCTGAGGGAGATGGGGAGGTCTCCGCAGCAGTGATAAGGGTCTCTGTCAAGCTGCTGTCTTGGGGAGGAGCCAGGGGAGGGCAGAGGGTCTGGGGGCCGGTGCATCCTCAGGTCTCTCTGCCAGCCACATCAGGCAGAGGCCGAGCGAGAAGAGGTTGGGGCTGCAGCTGCAGGGAGGCTGTGCTGGAAGAGGCAGAGCTGCAGACCCTGGAGAAGGAGGTGAGACTTGGACCAGGCCCAGGGGGTCTGGGGGTGGGTGGCTTCACTGAGGACAGCAGGAGCCCCTGCCTGGAGGGTCAGCCTTATCCGCTTCTCGTTGGTGTGGAGTCAATGTAGGAAGCACAGTGCCTTCCAAGAGGAATACTTTTGGCACAAATATTGGCTCCATATAGAGCCCTCATTGTTTGAAAGAGGAGAAAGGAAACATGGATGGCCGGGATGGGGAGACTGCGCTCGGGGATCTCTGCCCACCATGCTGCTCTGCATCCAGGGCCATCTGGATCCCTGGAGATGCTGTGGGGAGGCTGAGAGTGGGAGGAGGGCGGAGCGAGGCTGAGGCCCTTGCTGGGGCTCCCACCACACTGGCTCCTTTCCTCTGCTCGTGCCCCGCCCAAACCTCAGGTGGCAGAGGCTCAGGCATCCCCAGGCAGCCCACTCCATCCTCCACCAGCACCTCTGCTCTCTCCCCCTGCCCTGGGCAGCACCTGTGCCTTCCTGACCTCTCACCTCTGTCACCACCGAGCCGTTCTCCATCCTCTTTGAAACATGGAGTGTTTACATTTTCCTGATTGAACTCTGATTCATACAGGCCTTAAGAAGAAATTCTCTAATAAGAAAAACACCGTAGTCCAAAGGCAGAGAGAACTTAATTTTATAAAAGATTTATTGCAGAAAAGGTAGTCAAAGCACAATAAAATTTAGGAAAACCTGGATTCTATGAAATAGGACTGAAATTGGTCAAGCTGAGGTTTTTCTGAAAAATATAAATGGAATAAGGAAGAATGCTATGGCATACAAGATGAAAGATCTGATTCCCTTCTCAGAATATCAAGTAGGTAATGTGGAAGACAGGGCTTCCCAGGTGCCGCTAGTGGGAAAGAACCCCCAATCCTGCCCCCCGCCAATGCAGGAGGAGTTAAGAGACATGGGTTTGATCCCTGGGTCGTCTGTGTCCAGAAGATTCCCTGAAGGAGGGCATGGTAACCCACTTTAGTGTCCTTGCCTAGAGAATCCCAGGGACAGAGGAGGCTGGTGGATGACAGTCCATAGGGTCACAAAGAGTTGGATACGACTGAAATGAGGTGACTTAGCTTATGGAGAGACAACTTCTCAAAATGAAGAGAAAACGAGGAAAAAGTATTCTGAGAAAATAGTTTTAGAAGCTATCTTTGTAGACTGAACAACAAGTTCTATTAATATATTTTGGTAAATGCAAGATGGAACATTTATTATAAATCGGAGCCTGCCCACCTATGTTTTGGGCTCTGCAAGGAATACAGGAAGCCTTTTAAAAAACATGGATGGCCGGGATGGGGAGACTGCGCTCGGGGATCTCTGCCCACCATGCTGCTCTGCATCCAGGGCCATCTGGATCCCTGGAGATGCTGTGGGGAGGCTGAGAGTGGGAGGAGGGCGGAGCGAGGCTGAGGCCCTTGCTGGGGCTCCCACCACACTGGCTCCTTTCCTCTGCTCGTGCCCCGCCCAAACCTCAGGTGGCAGAGGCTCAGGCATCCCCAGGCAGCCCACTCCATCCTCCACCAGCACCTCTGCTCTCTCCCCCTGCCCTGGGCAGCACCTGTGCCTTCCTGACCTCTCACCTCTGTCACCACCGAGCCGTTCTCCATCCTCTTTGAAACATGGAGTGTTTACATTTTCCTGATTGAACTCTGATTCATACAGGCCTTAAGAAGAAATTCTCTAATAAGAAAAACACCGTAGTCCAAAGGCAGAGAGAACTTAATTTTATAAAAGATTTATTGCAGAAAAGGTAGTCAAAGCACAATAAAATTTAGGAAAACCTGGATTCTATGAAATAGGACTGAAATTGGTCAAGCTGAGGTTTTTCTGAAAAATATAAATGGAATAAGGAAGAATGCTATGGCATACAAGATGAAAGATCTGATTCCCTTCTCAGAATATCAAGTAGGTAATGTGGAAGACAGGGCTTCCCAGGTGCCGCTAGTGGGAAAGAACCCCCAATCCTGCCCCCCGCCAATGCAGGAGGAGTTAAGAGACATGGGTTTGATCCCTGGGTCGTCTGTGTCCAGAAGATTCCCTGAAGGAGGGCATGGTAACCCACTTTAGTGTCCTTGCCTAGAGAATCCCAGGGACAGAGGAGGCTGGTGGATGACAGTCCATAGGGTCACAAAGAGTTGGATACGACTGAAATGAGGTGACTTAGCTTATGGAGAGACAACTTCTCAAAATGAAGAGAAAACGAGGAAAAAGTATTCTGAGAAAATAGTTTTAGAAGCTATCTTTGTAGACTGAACAACAAGTTCTATTAATATATTTTGGTAAATGCAAGATGGAACATTTATTATAAATCGGAGGGACCTTGGTTAAATAAAAAAAAGTTGGATTCCAAACAAAATATCTCACAGGTGGTTCTAGGAATTCTAAAAACCAGTTGTGAATCTGATTCACCTGAGAACAGTTAAACAAACAAACAGAAATTCATGAATCCTGTTCTGAGATTTTACTGAGTGGGCCTGGGACAGGGCCTGGGACAGGGCCTGAGAATATGTAATTGTTTTTTTTTTTTTTTAAGATCTCCGTTCACTTTGACATAGCTGGTCAGGACCGGGGTTTCAGAACTACTGGTTTCCAGGACATGAGTTTGAGCAAGCCCCCGGAGGTGAAGGACAGGGAAGCCTCGTGTGCTGCCGACCATAGGGTGGCAGAGTCAGACCGAGCTGAACTGAACTGAACTGAACTGAACTGAACTGAACTGGTTTCTAGGAAAAGTTACAATACTTCACCACCTAGTGGCAGAATATCCTAATTGCAGATTCTGTGAGGGAGTGGTTGCTGTCTAGAGTAAGACCTGATTTCTTAAAGTGGATGTGTTTGTCACTCAATCGTGTCCAACTCTTTGTGATGCCACGGCCCGCCAGGCTCTTCTGTTCATGAGATTCTCCAGGCAAGAATACTGGAGTGAGTTGCCATTCCCTACTCCAGGGGATCATACCAACTGAAGGACTGAACCTGGGCCTCCTGTATTGAAGGCAGATTCTTTTACCATCTGAGCCACCAGGGAAACCTCTTAAGAAATCAGATTTCTTAAGAGTTCCTTACGGGTTTACCCTATCAAGCAAAGTTAGTGGCTGGCTAGAAATATCTGGGAAAGAAAGGAGATCATTAAGTGAACTGGAAGGAGAAGGTAAAAGAAATACTAACTTCCATAATGGATTAAGTTAGTATCAGCAGGGGACTCCCATTTTGGGAGATATGTTAAGTCTGTCCTGCCATAGTGCCTCCTCGGTAGGGTCATGCAGTCTGAGTGACTCAATGAATCCTTAAGACACTCAGACCTAAACATCGTCAATGAGACTTTCCTTGACTCCCTAAGGAGAATCCTCTGATTATGGATGGGGATCACCAAAGGGAAATAAACGTAGAACACATTGAAAGCAGAGGCAGTTTGTCCACTTTGTGAAGGAGAGCTTGTGGCCCAAGGTCGCAGCTATGTGGGGGACACCAGAATATCACATCCAGCCTTGCTCTTTGGCTTTCTTTCCTAGGTGTCAGTTTGAAAATGCCACATTTAACAGCCACCATTTAGGAGCGGCCTCTGGAGCTCAGACCCCGTGATGTCCAGACCTAGAAAAGCCAAACCCTCTTTTACACCTAACTGGGTTCGTGTTCAGGGTTCCAATTTCCTTTTTGAGGCTCAAGCCTCTTTCCCAAAGGAGTTGGCTCAGGAATCTCTCCAGCTCTCCAGTGAGACTCCACCCAACAACAGGGGTGCAATCCAACCCTTGTGGATCCAACAGTAAAAGCATATTAAAACACAGCACCGGTCTTCCCTGGTGGTCCAGTGGGTAAGGACACAGCCTTGCAGCGCAAGGGGCGCCGGTTCGAGCCCTGGCCTGGGAAGATCCCACATGCCGAGAAGCGGCTGGACCGATGTGTCCAATTACCGAGCCGGAGCTCTGGAGCACATGCGCCCAGAGCCGGTGCTCTGCAACAGGAGAGGCCACTGTGATGGGAGGCCCACACAGGCCAAAGAACAAAGACGGATGAAAATAGATAAATGAAAGACCAATAGAAGTGGCCCACCCGCCCCCCTCCCTCCCCAACCCGCACCCCCCTCCAAAAAAAAAAAAAAAAAAGCACCATCCTCTCATTTTCATTTGTCTACCCAAAGACAGGAAGGCGGAGTTTTCAGAAAGAAGTTCTCACACTTGGGTTGCTGGGGTTTTATGTACTATGTGTGTTACATTTTGGTCTTATCCCCAGAGCACTGACTTCAATTCTGAGACAAAAACACCAAGGATAAAGGAGGAAAAGGAAGAAGGCGTTGGACAAAAAACTAAAGGGAAGTGAGAACGTAAGACAGAAGCGTGTGGGTCCCAGTAGAGAAGCAGCGAGCCTGTGTAGGCTGTGTGCTGGACAACAATGGCGGGAAAGGGAGTGAAAGGCAACCCCAGGTTCTCCAGTGCTGCTGGCTGGGCTTTGAAGTGAGCGAACAGCACAGGAAAGTCATCAGCTCCACTCTGGTTTAATGTGATCAGGACCCTTCCCTCTAGGGTGAAATGTTAAAATCCATGGGCTCCTTTCTGAAAGGTCTTAATGAGCCAGCTCGAAGCCGAGGCTGTTCCTCCATTGGCCAGTGGCAAAAAGTATGGAAAATTCCAGACAGTGGATAAACAAAACTTTCCAATGTATTTGGCTTTGGGGGGGCATGATATATGACGGCAGAGCTCTCAGTAGCAGATTTCCTTCCTAATGATGTTTTTCTTAGGCTAACAGGCAACCTCCTTTATGCTCCTGCGCCGCTGTGGCTCTGGCGGCCACGCCGCCTCGGAAGGGCTGCCACTTCTGACCACCTCCACCTGCTCATGCGAGAGTTCCTTTGATGATTCTTAACAAATTTAAGCAGATATATGCCATAAAAGTCTACTTCCTGTGTTCCCTGGAACCTATTTGTCATGACTAAGTAAAAGAACTTTACTATTTAATAAAGGTTTTGGCATATGACTTCTCTCCTGCTGTGGTTATGTGACAAATTCCACTTTTTGAGAAATCTGAAAAATCAGCTTGTAAGAACCAGCCTTGGTTCAAAGTGGGACTCGCTGGGCTAGACACTCCAATTACCCAAAAGCAAATTTGCTACACCTCCATTCACTCAATGCCTAATTTCCTAAATTAATGAGGATTCCACTCCCCACCCCAAGTTTGTGCCGTGGATTCTGTGCGGGCCTCCCACCCTGCTGACCTCTTCCCTGTCACTGCCATGGTGAGACAGCTTCCTAGCTTTCCTTCTCAGGCAGAGCTGATCCCTGGCCTGGGCTTCTGTTGCAGTATCTGCCCCTGCCTCTACCATGGTTTAGAAAAAGGAGGAATCCTTCTTCTTTGAGCACCAGTTAGGGCTTTTGCCATCTTAGCTGGTCTGTGCCCCGCAGCTTCTCCTGAGCCCTGCCTCTGCTTCTGGCAGTAAAACTATAGCTAACTGTCCCCTCTGGCTTGAAGGATTTAGAGCTAGGGCAGAAGGCAAATGGTCACCAGCTCACTTGGTGCTCTGGAACACAGGTCCCAGCATGGCCTGGTTCCCAAGTGGCTGGCAGAGTTGGGGTTGGGGGTCTTCATGGCCACACTCAGGAAGTGACTGCTCTGCATGCCCTCCCATCTCTCGCAAAGGGCTGCAGAAGGACAGAAACCATGGTGGTCTCTGCCCAGAGGTTTTGCGCCAGCACGGAATTAGTGTGTTTTAAGTCTCAGCTGGCTGGAATTGCCACATCCACTCTCCCAGAACCAGAGGGACTTCTGCAGGGAGTGCCACTCAGCCTCAGAAGGGAGCAGAGGGCCTTTGTGGTGGGAAGGGGGGTGGGAGAGAAGAGTCAAGTGGGGCCCTCCGGGGGGAAAACCAGGAAAAGAGAAGGCCGGGAGGGTGATGGTGAGAAAGCCACCAAAACAGAATCCCAGGGCCTCGCTTTTGGAGGGAGGAGACTCGACCCAGGGCAGGACTCTCGCGGTTCCCTCAGAAGGCGTGGAGGAAGCAGAAGTCCTGAAACGATGCCCTGACATCTCGTTTTTAGATAACCTGTCTTTTTTACAAACCATGTAAAGCATTTAAAAATGCACAATTCAGTGACATTAATTCAATTCACAAAGTTGCACAATCATCACAACTCTCTATTTCCCGAACTTCACTGCCCCCCAGAGAAACCCTGTAACCATTAAGCAGTAAATCCCCATTGCCCCTCCCTCAGAAGCCCTTGGTTAACCTATCATCTACTTTCTGTCCCTATGAATTCACTTGTTCTAAGCACCTCAAAGGCAGTCACACCATAGGTGTCCTTCAGTGTTTGGCTTATGCTGCTCAGTGTCTTCAAAGTGCATCCATGTTGTAACATGTGTCAGAATTTCACTCCTTTTTAGGCCTAAATAATCTTCAAAGGCTCTTTTTTTAACCATTGAATTCTTCCCACTTTGGATACCTCTGCAAAAGCACCGGGTCCTCAGTGAGATATGTGAAGCCCTGTATGTCGTCAGAGCCTCTACTTTAAGAAAAGATATCAGGGCTGACAGAGAAGCAGCTGTGCACAGCTCTGGCTAAGGAGAAGAGCTCTGCCTTAGAAATCCAGAGGTCTCCATCAAGATTGACCACATATGACCTTTTCGAGTTGGGCAGACTTGGAAGAGTGACCCGGCAAGGAATTAATAATATGGAGAAATGATGATTCAGAGCTCATTTTAATCTTTGCCTACACCTTAAAGAAATGTTCCTAATTTGTGGTTATTTACAGCACAGTAAATCAAGCAAATGCCATGAGGTGCCAATAAAAATTTTTAAAAATCAGCCTTAAATAGCTAAACTCTCAACAGCAGCTCATAAAGTGAGGCTTGGCAGTTGTTAGGTAGTTATGGTTAAATTGACAGTCCTTTGGGGAGTTAAGATAGCCAAAAAGCAGAGGTAGTTAAGGCCATAGTGATAAATGGTTGGGCTTGTTGGTTGAAGAGATTTTACAGCATACATTGAAGCTTAACCGCCTGTGAGAAAGAGAACAGGAAATAGAGGTTATCACTTCTTCATGGTCACTCCATTCATGATTGACCTCAGGGGGTCAGTGACACACAAGGCAAGCCTGAGGCTGTTTGAAGGAAGATGTCTTTTCTAGGTAACACGATACTGTCAGGCAGAAAGCAGGGTTACTGCTGGAGCATTTTTGCAAATCTAGCAAAAGTACAAAAAGAAAGTAAAAAGGAAACATCAGAACAGGAATTTTTAAGACTACAAGAAAGAAACATACTAAGACTGTAATTCCCCCCGAGACCTCTGTTAGAAGATGTAGAGCAAAGTTGTATTTACTTGACTCCCTTTGCCACAGTTTCCCCATTGCCCCTCCCTCAGAAGCCCTTGGTTAACCTATCATCTACTTTCTGTCCCTATGAATTCACTTGTTCTAAGCACCTCAAAGGCAGTCACACCATAGGTGTCCTTCAGTGTTTGGCTTATGCTGCTCAGTGTCTTCAAAGTGCATCCATGTTGTAACATGTGTCAGAATTTCACTCCTTTTTAGGCCTAAATAATCTTCAAAGGCTCTTTTTTTAACCATTGAATTCTTCCCACTTTGGATACCTCTGCAAAAGCACCGGGTCCTCAGTGAGATATGTGAAGCCCTGTATGTCGTCAGAGCCTCTACTTTAAGAAAAGATATCAGGGCTGACAGAGAAGCAGCTGTGCACAGCTCTGGCTAAGGAGAAGAGCTCTGCCTTAGAAATCCAGAGGTCTCCATCAAGATTGACCACATATGACCTTTTCGAGTTGGGCAGACTTGGAAGAGTGACCCGGCAAGGAATTAATAATATGGAGAAATGATGATTCAGAGCTCATTTTAATCTTTGCCTACACCTTAAAGAAATGTTCCTAATTTGTGGTTATTTACAGCACAGTAAATCAAGCAAATGCCATGAGGTGCCAATAAAAATTTTTAAAAATCAGCCTTAAATAGCTAAACTCTCAACAGCAGCTCATAAAGTGAGGCTTGGCAGTTGTTAGGTAGTTATGGTTAAATTGACAGTCCTTTGGGGAGTTAAGATAGCCAAAAAGCAGAGGTAGTTAAGGCCATAGTGATAAATGGTTGGGCTTGTTGGTTGAAGAGATTTTACAGCATACATTGAAGCTTAACCGCCTGTGAGAAAGAGAACAGGAAATAGAGGTTATCACTTCTTCATGGTCACTCCATTCATGATTGACCTCAGGGGGTCAGTGACACACAAGGCAAGCCTGAGGCTGTTTGAAGGAAGATGTCTTTTCTAGGTAACACGATACTGTCAGGCAGAAAGCAGGGTTACTGCTGGAGCATTTTTGCAAATCTAGCAAAAGTACAAAAAGAAAGTAAAAAGGAAACATCAGAACAGGAATTTTTAAGACTACAAGAAAGAAACATACTAAGACTGTAATTCCCCCCGAGACCTCTGTTAGAAGATGTAGAGCAAAGTTGTATTTACTTGACTCCCTTTGCCACAGTTTCCCACACGAAAAGAAACAGAGAGTAGAGCTTCATCTTTGAGAAACGTGGCTTGGACACAGCCGCAGAACACGAAGACTGTATGCTGTGTTCAGCACTACTTGGGACCATGCTGAGGAGTGACGTAAGAACTGATGCATAGACCTCTCTACATCTCAGGCAAGGTATAGATTGTTCTAAAAGTAAGTGAAACGAAATCCTACAAAAGTCAATGAGTAATCTCTTATTTTGGAAGACCAGGGCTTAGGTTTTAAGCAGGTCACAGGAAAAGGGGCAAATCCATAGGGCATTTAGCTTCACAACTGCAAGATTTATTGTCTCCTATGAAGAAACTGGCCAGACTGGAGAAGGAAATGGCAACCACTCTATTGTGCTTGCCTGGGAAATCCCATGGACAGAGGACCCTGGTGGGCTACAGTTCACAGGGTTGCAAAGAGTTAGACATGACTGAGCAATTGAGCACACACGGCTGAAGACATGTATATGCAAATATAGAGCTACTCAAATATGATCTGTATGGTGATGATAATAATCTATAGATGGCTTATGACTAGTCTGCCAGGAGATCAGAGGCCAGAATGTAAATCAACTACATTTTGAAGAGCACTAGGAGTTCAGGTGACAATGTTTTTATTTCATAGAAAGACTTTCTTAAGAAAACAGTATATTGATTTGTATTTTGGTGAAATCTCCCTATCTCAATGTGAAACAGTGGTTTGAATAGCACTAGTTTATAATAACTAAAAATTGGAAATAACTCAAAAGTCCATAGGGGTGTTTGTGGGATAAACTTAGTAACTCCAAACCAAAATTCTATGCATTCATTTAAAATAAAGGAATCTACACGTAGTATATATATTGTACATGTATGGGTTTCCCTAGTGGATCAGTAGGTGAAGTATCCACCTCCAATGCAGGAGATGCAAGAGACGTAGATCCATTCTCTGGGTCGGGAACATTCCCTGGAGGAGGGCACAGCAACCCATTCCAGTATTCTTGCCTGGAGTATTCCATGGACAGAGGAGACTAGCAGGCTATGGTCCATAGGACTGCAAACAGATAGATATGACTGAAGCGACTTAGCATGTATACGCACAGGAATTTATTAATAGTAAGAAGTACAAGACAAAAAAGTACAAGTTTGTATGTACATAGAGTTTCTGGAAGCATACATAAGATGGTATGAACCATGGTTATCTTTGGGATGTAGGATAGGGCATGGGGATTCTTAACTTGTATCTCTCTGTACTGCTTAAATGTCTCTACAACTAGCATAAGTTATATCTATGATGTTTTAAAATATGAATTGAAAATTTTGTTTAAAAGTCGTGAATCAGGCTCACTGCAGACTGAATTTCCAGAAACCGGAAATCTGAGCTGAAATTTGTTTCAAAAGACTTATTGAGATAATCTTTATGGAAGAATCAAATCAAGGTTAGATGCTTTGAAAGTATCACTGTTAAAATATCACTGAGATGCTTGTGATCCTTTGTGCCTAAATAATGTATTTTATTTTGCTTGAAACTTCGAAGAACCTCAGAAAATCTTGCTACAATTCACACTTTATGCCAAAAGCTTAGAAAATTTCAACCCCTGTTGGTTAGTTTAAAAATAATAAGGTTTTTATGCTCAAGTTGCTTTAAGACCATATGTTGTGCTATAGGGCTTCCCTGGTGGCTCAGATAGTAAAGAAGACACCTGCAACGTGGGAGCTCTTGGTTTGATCCGTGGGTTGGGACAATCCCCTGGAGGAGGGCACGGTAACCCACTCCAGTATTCTTGCCTGGGAAATCCCATGGACAGAGGAGCCTACAGTCCATGGGGTCTCAAAGAGTCAGACACAAATGAAACAACTTAGCACTGTTCACATGGGATGAATTTCCCTGGAAGCACTTAAGTGAAGATGTAAGAACACACCAGCTTGTTTTTTCCTAACTCAGAAATCCCCTTTTTTTCTCACTTTAATAAAACCTATTTGTGCATACACCTCCCAAACCAAATTTTCAAGTCCATCTCTAGGATGGGCCCCAAAGCTAGGAGATGGTGAAGTCAGGACTCTCTTTCAACAGTGTGACAATCAGTGACCTAATTCTGATGAGAACTATCACAAGTACAGGACCGAAAGATGCTTTGTGCTCAAAAAACCCCAAAGATGGTGGATCATAACAAACCGTTTCAAAATCTAGGGGTCCTATATGCTTCGTGGAAACCACAATTTATTCTGCCAAAATTATGGGATATTAGGCCTTTCAGAGTCATCTGGAACACATTAATAATCATTAACGTTTGTACAGAACCATGCAGTTTGCAAAGCACTTTTCTATCCACTGTCTTACTAAATCCTCCTAACAGACTTTTGGGGTAGGTAGATTTCATAGGTCAGATTTTATAGATGTAAACACTGGGTACAGAAGGCTTATGCTTACTTCCCAGAGTCACTCAGGAGTGAAGCAGCAAAGCCAGGCTGTGGCAGCCCAGATTCTTGCCACCACCCCACACTGCTTTCAAGGCATCCAACCTAAGTGGCTCAGACACAGCGTCTGGGCGGCTCGCTCTTTTCTCTGTGTTTATTTGCCTGATGTTATGCCTTTGAGCTGGATGAGTTTAAAAGCAGACCATGGCTGTTGCCACTGTTTGTTAAACATTGCTACTTGGAGCAGACAGAGTACAGACAGCAACTAGAGCTCTTAGTTGTCTTGAACAGGATCAAGCAGGACAAACAGAAGGGAAAGTGATTCTTGATGATGGAGTGAAGGGAGCCATCACACATGCTGCGTTTTCTGGGGGCACATCTGTTCTTCCTACCTTGGTTCCACTTTAAGTTTTTCTCCAGGAAGTTCAAAGTAACGAGAATAAAATTATCTTTCTTGGAAGTCAAATTCTGAAGACACCTGCAACGTGGGAGCTCTTGGTTTGATCCGTGGGTTGGGACAATCCCCTGGAGGAGGGCACGGTAACCCACTCCAGTATTCTTGCCTGGGAAATCCCATGGACAGAGGAGCCTACAGTCCATGGGGTCTCAAAGAGTCAGACACAAATGAAACAACTTAGCACTGTTCACATGGGATGAATTTCCCTGGAAGCACTTAAGCGAAGATGTAAGCACACACCAGCTTGCTTTTTCCTACCTCACAAATCCCCTTTTTTTCTCACTTTAATAAAACCTATTTGTGCATACACCTCCCAAACCAAATTTTCAAGTCCATCTCTAGGATGGGCCCCAAAGCTAGGAGATGGTGAAGTCAGGACTCTCTTTCAACAGTGTGACAATCAGTGACCTAATTCTGATGAGAACTATCACAAGTACAGGACCGAAAGATGCTTTGTGCTCAAAAAACCCCAAAGATGGTGGATCATAACAAACCGTTTCAAAATCTAGGGGTCCTATATGCTTCGTGGAAACCACAATTTATTCTGCCAAAATTATGGGATATTAGGCCTTTCAGAGTCATCTGGAACACATTAATAATCATTAACGTTTGTACAGAACCATGCAGTTTGCAAAGCACTTTTCTATCCACTGTCTTACTAAATCCTCCTAACAGACTTTTGGGGTAGGTAGATTTCATAGGTCAGATTTTATAGATGTAAACACTGGGTACAGAAGGCTTATGCTTACTTCCCAGAGTCACTCAGGAGTGAAGCAGCAAAGCCAGGCTGTGGCAGCCCAGATTCTTGCCACCACCCCACACTGCTTTCAAGGCATCCAACCTAAGTGGCTCAGACACAGCGTCTGGGCGGCTCGCTCTTTTCTCTGTGTTTATTTGCCTGATGTTATGCCTTTGAGCTGGATGAGTTTAAAAGCAGACCATGGCTGTTGCCACTGTTTGTTAAACATTGCTACTTGGAGCAGACAGAGTACAGACAGCAACTAGAGCTCTTAGTTGTCTTGAACAGGATCAAGCAGGACAAACAGAAGGGAAAGTGATTCTTGATGATGGAGTGAAGGGAGCCATCACACATGCTGCGTTTTCTGGGGGCACATCTGTTCTTCCTACCTTGGTTCCACTTTAAGTTTTTCTCCAGGAAGTTCAAAGTAACGAGAATAAAATTATCTTTCTTGGAAGTCAAATTCTGATATCTACTTTTACCATTTCATTGCAGTAATTCATGTCAGAGAGCTTTCCTTTCCCAAGGTTCTTTATTAAACTAACTCACATCTCGTATTCCATTTATATTTCTGCTTTCTTGCACATAAACCCGATAGAGGGGAATTCAAATTATGTGATAATACCTTCCATTTATCGAGCACCTATTAACTGGCAAACACTGTGGTAGGCACTTTGTATATTATCTCTAAACCTTGCAACAGACTCTACAGGGTATAACTCACTGCTCTAATGTTGCAGATGAAGAAACTAAAGCTGAGAGGGACTGGCTCTGGACTCCACAGTAGTGAATGGCAGAGCTGGGATGCAGGCACACATCTGTGTAGCCTCAAAGCCAAGGTTCTCTCTAGTGCATAGCATGCAGTAATAATGCATATTGTATTAGCTACTGGAGGAAGGCATTTAATGAAAATGTTCATTTTAAAGTTATGTATTTTAACAGTGAGGATCATACGTTCTTTTCCTCAGCTCTTAAAAGGTGGGTTGGTGGTCTCAGGTGGTGAAATTCAACCCTGATCCAAATGCAAGTCTCCCACATCATATTCCTGACTGACCTTAGGAGAATTACAGCACATAATGGACCCTTCTGTTCTGCTTCTCCCTCCACCTGGTCAGCTCTCAAAGGAAAACAACATTCATATGATCATTGAGGTCTAGAAATTAACTTTTATTTTAAATCTGTCAAGAACTCCTGGCAGTTATTAATTTTATTAAAATGATTACATATGGCAAAACAAAGAAGAGAGGTAATTCTATTTCTCTACAACATAAATTATGAGTTATGGTCTCAGCTGCTGACTCAGCATTGTTGAAGATATTTTTTTTTTTAAAGGACTGGGGGGACTTTAATTTCCAGATAATATTAAAGCAGCAAAAGAAAAAATAAAGTAAAAGTGATTGCAACAAGAGATATGGCCCAGGATGTGTTAATTATAAAATTGTCTTGATGTATTTATAGGCCAGACTCCAAGCTTTGGTGTTTTAAAAAACAAATCACATGAAGAGCTGTCCTTATTGGCTAATCATCCACGGTTTATAACATAGGACAAATTTGCTTATTCTTTTTGAAAAGATGGTAACAATCAATTATGACTAATTCAAATTTAAAAAAAGCATCCATTCATCTAACTGAAATATATAAAAACAAAAACAATTTTATTAAAATATTTAATACCAGAATAACTTATAATAGTATGAAGAAGAGTGAAGTACTTATCCTTAGTTTTTACTGACATGATCACATTTTGGCAAAACTGTTTTATAAAGATTCCAAAGGCTTTTTTTTTTCCCCATGGATCTGTAACTATTTAAAGATCTTATAAGCCAAAAGAACTCATACTTCATCTTATCATACAGTCATAACTTACATATCTTGCTTTGCACTTACTCTTACTGCAAACTGTAACTTAAAAAACAAAGTAAAAAATATATATGTACAAAATATTTTTATATCAAATTATTTTCATTACACTAAATAAACCCAACCCCCAAATGTTATGTTACATGAAAAAGTGTCCTACAATTTATATCAAGACTGATACTGTCCATATATCAACCAGAGCAGCCATCACTTTTAAATGCATTTTGCAAAATAAAGAAAAATGTCACTATGCGGCTGCACTGTTGGCTGTCATTCACACTGACAAAAATGTTTTCCAGTTTTTCTTTAAAAAAAATTAAAAAATAGATTTCATACCCAGAAAAAACATCCCACCACAAAAGAGTCAAAGCCCTTTTACTTCTCTGAGCACAAATACTCTGTTATATTTGGCATCTCTACTGTTTATTCAAATTTCAAGCCTCCCCAACCTGATGAGAATACTAACATTTGACTGAAAAAGATCTTCTTTCTTGATATTGATTATTCTCACTCAATGAGAGTCTAATTTAGAAACAAAATTTCTTTTTTTTTAATGCATGATTTTACCTTAATGTCCTATTTGGCAAAATTCAGAGACTGTTTAATGTTTTGTTTTCCATATGTTCTAAATTTAAAAATCAATGTTGTGTGTATATACTCCACAGAGATCCATTTCTTTTATTGCCTTGTTCTCAATGTAATGTAAGTTGTCCATCAGCAATTGTGATTTGAAATGAACCAAAAAAAGGTTTTTAGCTATTCCATATGAAAAACAGTTTCCATCGCAAAAAACACTGAACTCTAATGCAATCGGGATTACGTTTTAAAACTAAACTACAAATTGAGATTTACGTGGGAAAATTTCAAATTATTTAGATAATGAAGTTTTTGAAAACTTGAGGAAAAGAAAATCCGAATCAGTTCTAAAGAGCATCATGGTGTTTTCCAGCAGTGCCTAAAGACTTGTTTTCTGATCCCGTTCATTGCCGTTTTCCTTGAATGTATACAATATGTGATCCCAAGCCTTTCCTTTTGGAATTTTGTAACCTACCAGATACGCAGGCAAGATATATGCATAAAAAATTTTACTGTCACTCTGCAAAGCACACTGCACAATTTTAAACTGCAGAATTTTTTTTAAAGGAACATTTCATTTGGGCTGAACAGACATCCAAGTTTTAACATGTGAACTAGGTGAATACACTTCAAGGCTTTCAGCAGCTTGGGTGTCAGTCCTGGCACCGGCGGCAGGTCCATCCGGAAGAGGGCTCACAGTTTAGTAAGCATTGTGGTGCTATCATTTTGAGGCACAGCTGCTCTGCTGTACCCACGTTGTAGCTTATTTTCAAGAAGCAAGGCACTTACTGTAACGGCAACGCAGACATCTTAGGCATATGTGGAGTAACATAAAATAAGTTAATATTTTCGAATAAAGGGAGGTTTTTATAACTTATATGTTTTTTATAGAAGCAACTAAATGATATATTTAGGATGATTAAGAATAAGAAGAGGTTTGAAAAGGAGTCATTTTTCACTCCTGCTCCAGCTCTTAGTGGGGCTTGTAAAACTCTTCACTTCGAATTATTCTCACTAAATGAGAGTCTCATTTAGAAACAAAATTTCTTTTTTTTTAATGCATGATTTTACCTTAATGTCCTATTTGGCAAAATTCAGAGACTGTTTAATGTTTTGTTTTCCATATGTTCTAAATTTAAAAATCAATGTTGTGTGTATATACTCCACAGAGATCCATTTCTTTTATTGCCTTGTTCTCAATGTAATGTAAGTTGTCCATCAGCAATTGTGATTTGAAATGAACCAAAAAGGTTTTTTAGCTATTCCATATGGAAAACAGTTTCCATCGCAAAAAACACTGAACTCTAATGCAATCGGGATTACGTTTTAAAACTAAACTACAAATTGAGATTTACGTGGGAAAATTTCAAATTATTTAGATAATGAAGTTTTTGAAAACTTGAGGAAAAGAAAATCCGAATCAGTTCTAAAGAGCATCATGGTGTTTTCCAGCAGTGCCTAAAGACTTGTTTTCTGATCCCGTTCATTGCCGTTTTCCTTGAATGTATACAATATGTGATCCCAAGCCTTTCCTTTTGGAATTTTGTAACCTACCAGATACGCAGGCAAGATATATGCATAAAAATTTCACTGTCACTCTGCAAAGCACACTGCACAATTTTAAACTGCAGAATTTTTTTTAAAGGAACATTTCATTTGGGCTGAACAGACATCCAAGTTTTAACATGTGAACTAGGTGAATACACTTCAAGGCTTTCAGCAGCTTGGGTGTCAGTCCTGGCACCGGCGGCAGGTCCATCCGGAAGAGGGCTCACAGTTTAGTAAGCATTGTGGTGCTATCATTTTGAGGCACAGCTGCTCTGCTGTACCCACGTTGTAGCTTATTTTCAAGAAGCAAGGCACTTACTGTAACGGCAACGCAGACATCTTAGGCATATGTGGAGTAACATAAAATAAGTTAATATTTTCGAATAAAGGGAGGTTTTTATAACTTATATGTTTTTTATAGAAGCAACTAAATGATATATTTAGGATGATTAAGAATAAGAAGAGGTTTGAAAAGGAGTCATTTTTCACTCCTGCTCCAGCTCTTAGGATGAGGGCTTTTGAAAAAACATGGCTGTGAAGAGCAGCCGTCCATTTGAAAAGTGACACACTTTTAGAACGGCTGCAGCAGGGGCACTTTGACTGTCTTCACTTCCGCAATGTGGGACGACTTCTGGATGATGCAGCTGGTGGTCCCCTGAAGCTTGTCTTTTCCCTGCGCGAGATTGGTTAAGGCCATGGCTGCATTGATCTCCTTCCAGTATGTGTCGTCCTTGCTTGGTCCCTTTCTAGTAGCTGCACTGGATTTAAGCAGAAGAGAAACAAAATGATCAAATACCCAGCAGCGCACGTAGGGAAGATCATCACTGAAAAGTACAAATGGCAAATAAAAACATACCGCTCACCTGTCACCCTTATTAGATCCATTTTCCAGAGTGTCTGTAAAGAAAAGCAAACATTTGATTACTTTTCTTTTCAACTTTCTTTTTTTCTAAAAAATATTTGCGTATTTTTGGCTCTGCTGGGTCTTCATTGCTGCTTGAGCTTTTTCTCTACTTGTAGCGAGTGCGGCTTCTTAATGCGGTGGCTTCTTTTGCTGAAGAGCACAGGCTCTAGCTCGCTCAGGCTTCAGTAATTTCGATGCATGAGCTCCATAGTTGCAGCTCCCGGGCTCTAGAAAGGGGGCTCAGTAGTTGAGGTACACAGGCTTAGTGGCTCCGCAGCATGTGGGATCTTCCTGGACCATGCACTGAATTCCTGTATCCTGCATTGGCAGGCAGATTCTTTACTAGTAGGCCATGAGGGAAGCCCAAATTACAAAATAGGGGTTCCTAGATGATCTTTGGGGTGCCTGTAGCTCAGTAGTTTATGGTTTCCTGGAGACAAAACCTCATCTCAGAAAAAGGACTGACAAATCAGTTCGTGAGGCAAGTCAGCAGATGAACAACAGACCCAATGCTGACAACAACCCAGAGTGAGAACAAGCAGCTCAGGTGTGTAAGCTCCACATGAGCCCATCACCCTCCACCGGAGGGAATGAAGGTTTAGGTACAGCCTCTGCTTCTGCATTTTCCCCTTTGGTTTAGAGATTGGCTCCTTCACTCAGAACACTAATACCTATCAAAAAACCACCTTATTACAAAGGAGGATGAAATGGGTTCCTGCTGGATTGAACCTCTCTAGGGCAACTCCTTTGGCCAGAACAACAAGATATTGAGAACACAAAAATAGACATGCTGGAAGGAGGATTCCAGAGAGGAGAGAAGGAAGGGAAGAACGAAGAGTGGGGTTGGAACTCCCCATCAGCCTTAGTGATCCCAAAACACAAATGATCAGATCTCCTTCCAGTATGTGTCGTCCTTGCTTGGTCCCTTTCTAGTAGCTGCACTGGATTTAAGCAGAAGAGAAACAAAATGATCAAATACCCAGCAGCGCACGTAGGGAAGATCATCACTGAAAAGTACAAATGGCAAATAAAAACATACCGCTCACCTGTCACCCTTATTAGATCCATTTTCCAGAGTGTCTGTAAAGAAAAGCAAACATTTGATTACTTTTCTTTTCAACTTTCTTTTTTTCTAAAAAATATTTGCGTATTTTTGGCTCTGCTGGGTCTTCATTGCTGCTTGAGCTTTTTCTCTACTTGTAGCGAGTGCGGCTTCTTAATGCGGTGGCTTCTTTTGCTGAAGAGCACAGGCTCTAGCTCGCTCAGGCTTCAGTAATTTCGATGCATGAGCTCCATAGTTGCAGCTCCCGGGCTCTAGAAAGGGGGCTCAGTAGTTGAGGTACACAGGCTTAGTGGCTCCGCAGCATGTGGGATCTTCCTGGACCATGCACTGAATTCCTGTATCCTGCATTGGCAGGCAGATTCTTTACTAGTAGGCCATGAGGGAAGCCCAAATTACAAAATAGGGGTTCCTAGATGATCTTTGGGGTGCCTGTAGCTCAGTAGTTTATGGTTTCCTGGAGACAAAACCTCATCTCAGAAAAAGGACTGACAAATCAGTTCGTGAGGCAAGTCAGCAGATGAACAACAGACCCAATGCTGACAACAACCCAGAGTGAGAACAAGCAGCTCAGGTGTGTAAGCTCCACATGAGCCCATCACCCTCCACCGGAGGGAATGAAGGTTTAGGTACAGCCTCTGCTTCTGCATTTTCCCCTTTGGTTTAGAGATTGGCTCCTTCACTCAGAACACTAATACCTATCAAAAAACCACCTTATTACAAAGGAGGATGAAATGGGTTCCTGCTGGATTGAACCTCTCTAGGGCAACTCCTTTGGCCAGAACAACAAGATATTGAGAACACAAAAATAGACATGCTGGAAGGAGGATTCCAGAGAGGAGAGAAGGAAGGGAAGAACGAAGAGTGGGGTTGGAACTCCCCATCAGCCTTAGTGATCCCAAAACACAGCAGCGAAGTCACCACCACCAACAACAACCATCACCACTAGGAAGCTGCAGGAGGCGCTGTGGCCAACACAAGAAACATGGCGTTTGTTCACAGCCATCTCTGAGCTCCATGGTTTCTGAAAAGTTTTTCCTGCCCCCAATCCTCTCCTTTTCTTCTCCTCTCCTAACCCAGTGCTTCTGAAGGCCTTTTTTCCCCTGCAGTGCTCAAGCCTAGTTAGGCCATGCAGCCTAATGTCCAGCCCAGGGTTCCCAGAGAGTCATGGAGCCAGGAGAGACCTGGGAGGAAAAGCATGAACATGACCATAATATAGTCCAGTCATGGAGGCACTTCCAGGGATGAGAGAGACACAAAATAGTGACATGACCACCTCGATACGACAGTAAAACTTTGACGTTCTCAGGAAAGAGTCAATGATATGTGCTCACACATCCTGAATCAGGCCATGCAGTGCAGACCTGAAACAGCAATGGTCACTGTGAGCTCTTTGCACACCTTTTTACTCAAGGGCCACCCCACTCCTGCTCACTTACTTAGTGAGTAAGTTGTTAAAATAAACAAAACTCAAAAAAAAAAAAATGAGACTACATGTGTCTGGCCCCCAAATGGAACAATAAATGTTAGTCCCTTTGGTTTCCTTTCGTTTTAGCCATCTTTGGAAAAATAAGTGGATCTGTCAGCAGTCAGCAATTGATCACCTTCTGAATCTTTTGGCCCCAACGAGGTTGGCCTGGATAGTGGACTCTACCTCAGCCACTTGATAATTTCAGAATTAGACTGTTACTCATGCAAACAGAAGAAAAAGAGTGACCACTTTGAAGTCACAGGACTGTGATAATCTTAGCTTACAGACCACGTTCTACATGACTTGCATGATTCCAGGCACTTTGTGTCTTAACTTATTTGGCGTTAGTAACTGGCCACCTGATACGAAGAGCTGGCTTTTTGGCAAAGACCCTTTAGGCTGGGAAAGATTGAAGGCAGGAGGAGAAGGGGATGACAGAGGATGAGATGGTTGGATGGTATCATCAACTCAATGGACATGAGTTTGGGCAAACTCCAGGAGATGGTGAAGGATAGGTAAACCTGGCCTCTTGCAGTCCATGGGGTCGCAAAGAGTCACACGTGACTTGGCAACTGAACAACCACCACAAAACAACTCTGCGAATGGACAGCAAGTCTCTGCCAGCAGTCAGGTGTTTCTTCATTTGGTGCTATTATCTGCATATCTTTACTCAATAACGACAGAGACAAAGCATGACCAAACAGAGAATAAGGCAATGCTTTTGTTTAGGACAAGAAAAGCTAACAACATAGGACATTTTACAAACAGAGGGAGAGAGAGAGAGAAAAAAGTAGTTAGGCTTTGCTCAATTTTGCCCACAAACTGCAACAATCCTGTTGCCAAAGTGAAGTAATAGGTTTTAGAGATATTTATTCAATGGAAAGACTTGGCAAAATGAAGAACAAGTTCCATGAAGTTTAAACAACATTAGGGAAATAACAAAACCTAATTTAGAGAAGACTATGCAACTAGTCTTCTGGCTTAGAGATGGAGTTGTCCCGCGTGTACAAAATCAGATTTCCCACCTGGATGGTCAACAGAGAGTGGTTACAGAGCAGAGGACAGGAAGGAAGCCAGTGGTTGCCGACTGCACGTGGACAGAAGAGGCGGAGGTCCTTGTGAAGGTTCATGGAGAGTTTCTGCAGCCCCCACGGCTGGCTACATGCTACAAGCACTTCCCCACTCTGTGGCTGCCTGCTGCAATTGTTCCACCAAGAAATAGGTTTACTACAACCAACTATGAAACTGTAAAATTCTGCTTACTCTTGGGGTGTATGTGTTTTATAGTTTGGTGAAAATACAGCTTGTGAAAATACCTTTGAACTGTAAACACAGAGACCTCCTCACCTCCATTTGGGTATTCTTAATTAGTTTCATGAATTTCCACACTGTCCCTCACAACAAAGATGAATCCTGTACTTTATTTCTAGGGTAAACGGGCACTCAGTTCAGTGTCATTAGGGTATGGGTACAGGTTCCTTTCCCACCCACAGAAGAAAAGGGCTTCATAAAAAAAGGAATGAAGAGATGAAACAGTTTGCTTCTCTATCCAGTGCTGTACTAAGTCGCTTCAGTCGTGTCTGACTCTGTGACCCTATGGACAGCAGTCTGCCAGGCTCCTCTGGCCATGGGATTCTCCAGGCAAGGATACTCAAATGGGTTGCCATACCTTCCCTCCAGGGGAATCTTCCCCACCCAGGGATGGAGCCTGTGTCTCATGCATTGGCACACGGGTTCTTTACCAGTAGTACCGCCTGGGAAGTCCCTCTCTATCCAGTAGTCAGTGTTAAAACAGCATGTAACAAAATTCATGTCAAATCAAGGAAAATCTGACTGCTTTGTGGGGTCTCCCAGGGTGGCTTTGGTACACAAGACACACTGGTGTTAGAAGGGTGTCCTTTTCCTATGACTGGGTATTACCCATTTGGAGAGCCATCTCTCTTGGAACAGCAGTTTCCAGAGGAACCAGCAAGAGGAAGACAGCAAACAGAAGCCCTTTTACTCTAAAAACATTCATGCTTCTGTAGGAAAGCAAAGCACTGTAAAGATCTGGCAGTATGGGGACATATTTTTCCTATTCCTTAGGCTGAGATGAAATCTCGGGAAATGCCCTAGCTGCTTTAGAGAACGGATCATCTGGGGGGAGTTCAGAAAATGCACGATCTGCTCATTCTATTAAATTATTGTGTCAAATATGCAAATGTTCTTTCACATGCTCTTTCCCTTTGAAGTATAAAGTTGCCGGAAGCTATCTGGTTCAAGTGTGACTCTTCAGCCGATCATCAGGATTTAAGGAGGGGTGAGTTTCTGAACCCCTGCTCAAGGCCACCACAGCAGACAAGAGATCTTGCCTGCTTTCCTCCAGGGGTGGCACCCAGTAGCTCAAGGAAGGGTCCGACAGGAGAAGGAAGGAACTCTGAACACTGCTGAAAAGAGGGAAGTCAGCAGTCTGAGCCAGAATGGGTGTTTCCTTGCGGCTAATTAACATGCACAAACCCTAGGTCTGACTGCCCTACATTCGGCTCAGCATATCTCTTACTCCGCAAGTAGCTTGGCTCAGCCTCTCCCACGTCTGAGCTAAAATGCCTTTTTAGATCCTAAGGTTCCAAAAATCAGCTACGCTGTCAATTACCATAAAAGCAACTGCTTGGCAGGAACAACTTACTGAACCAGCCAAAAGACCGTGTTTTAAGACCAAAAAAGAAAAGGAATGAAAAAAGGAAAAAAAAAAAAAAAAAAGATGTGCAGAGTTAGGAAAATCTTGGATGCTGTAAAACCCAAACCATGTTGAAACTTAAAATGGGGCTATCCTCAGTTTGGACATGTGTTTCTTTATAAAGTTAAGTAAAGAAACAATTATAAAGAAAATTCAGTCCTACTGCAACTTGAGCCTTGCAAGCACAAAGTCCTGTGCTTAGCCCTGGGCATAGGGTCCATTCAAGTTTGAGAAATGTAGTTCAGAAATATTAATTCTGATATGTATTCCTGAGACAATATTTCTAGTCATAAAAAGAGACAAAAGTATGGCCAAAGCTTTTGCGCTTAGATAGTTTTCAAACGTAATCAGTAAGTCCTAAATTAGGAGAGTTTTCAAAGGTTTCACAAAGGACTCCACACCATGAAAAAGTAAATAAAATTATGACTAAGAATATGAGCATTTTTAATGAAATCATCTGAGTTCATCTATTGCATGTTTTCCTAAATTAAAATGGAGAGAGAGCTCCAGATGCTTGACAACTGCACCCTCTCACCCTTGGCTGGTTTGGGGACCACTGCTGGAAGGAGCAGGTGGGGACGGCCAGGCTCAGTGCTTCTGATCTGAGTCCCACTGCCCGGATCAGTCTCTGGAGTTACTTACATACTTGGAACAACTGAGATGAAGAATGAGACTCTGGAGAGTCGGACAGATATGAAATCTCACCAAGATTCTGAAATATTGATTGCTCCAAAGCTTCAGGATCTCACAACAGACTGACCCCTGTTCCCCTTGTCCACTCTGTCTCTACTTCCCTATGCATTTGGTCTGAGCTGGGTTCATACACCCTGTAGACTGGTTCCACTGCGACTCCCTCTACTTTTAAAAATAGCATTTTGGAACTTCCCTGGGACCAGTGCTTAAGAGCTCACTTTCCAAAGCTGGGAGTGTGGATTCAATCCCTGGTTTGGTGAGCTAAGATCCTACATGCCTCTGGCCAAAAAATGAGAGAAAAATAAAACAGAAGCAATATTACAAACTATTCAATAAAGGCTTTAAAAATGGTTCATGTCAAAAAAGAAAAAAAAAAAAAAACAACTTCAAAAAACTAAACAATTTTTTAAAATAGCATTTGTTGTTGTTCTTTAACAAAAACAGTCATGTAGGTTTGCTGCAGAAAAGCCAGGAAAAAGTGGAAAAGAGAAAACCAAGGGCAGTTAGAGATAAATTAATCTTTGGATGAAAGCAAGCTTATATACATTTTTTAAAAAACAGAGTCATTTTGTATGTGTTTTAGAACTTGCTTTTTCACTCCTTTTCCTTACCCTTTTGCTAACAAAATAATGATCTATCATTTGGCCTACCCTGATGTGGCAACTTTTTTCTTCACCTAATGAAAAAGAAACAGCTTGAAACAATTCAAAATCTAGCCTCTTTCAGTTTAAACTCAATACTGAGAGTCTTGAATGTTATAAGAAGAGCTGTCATAAAAATGACAATTACTAGTGTTTCATCATTTAAGTCATCTTGGTTGATAAAGCCACCTTCAAAGATCATGTCTAAGTCAAATGCATTGTTTACATAGAAAGTCTATTAAAAACCTATTCAACAGCTTTTCTATACTTTTTGCTAGTATTTCAGACCATAGAGCACCAAAAAAAAAAAAGGGCTTTTCCCCCACCTTATTGTTTAAACTGCAATGTAAAAAAAATCGGTCCAAATCACAGAATAGCAAACCTAAAGCTCTGTTGAGTTCATCCTTGCATTTTAATAATTTGGTAGCAGGAAGTGGGGACCCCTACCAGGACCTGCAAGTGGGCTCTTGTCTAACACTCGGAAATGAATTGTCCAAGGAGACTCTGGAGAGTCGGACAGATATGAAATCTCACCAAGATTCTGAAATATTGATTGCTCCAAAGCTTCAGGATCTCACAACAGACTGACCCCTGTTCCCCTTGTCCACTCTGTCTCTACTTCCCTATGCATTTGGTCTGAGCTGGGTTCATACACCCTGTAGACTGGTTCCACTGCGACTCCCTCTACTTTTAAAAATAGCATTTTGGAACTTCCCTGGGACCAGTGCTTAAGAGCTCACTTTCCAAAGCTGGGAGTGTGGATTCAATCCCTGGTTTGGTGAGCTAAGATCCTACATGCCTCTGGCCAAAAAATGAGAGAAAAATAAAACAGAAGCAATATTACAAACTATTCAATAAAGGCTTTAAAAATGGTTCATGTCAAAAAAGAAAAAAAAAAAAAAAACAACTTCAAAAAACTAAACAATTTTTTAAAATAGCATTTGTTGTTGTTCTTTAACAAAAACAGTCATGTAGGTTTGCTGCAGAAAAGCCAGGAAAAAGTGGAAAAGAGAAAACCAAGGGCAGTTAGAGATAAATTAATCTTTGGATGAAAGCAAGCTTATATACATTTTTTAAAAAACAGAGTCATTTTGTATGTGTTTTAGAACTTGCTTTTTCACTCCTTTTCCTTACCCTTTTGCTAACAAAATAATGATCTATCATTTGGCCTACCCTGATGTGGCAACTTTTTTCTTCACCTAATGAAAAAGAAACAGCTTGAAACAATTCAAAATCTAGCCTCTTTCAGTTTAAACTCAATACTGAGAGTCTTGAATGTTATAAGAAGAGCTGTCATAAAAATGACAATTACTAGTGTTTCATCATTTAAGTCATCTTGGTTGATAAAGCCACCTTCAAAGATCATGTCTAAGTCAAATGCATTGTTTACATAGAAAGTCTATTAAAAACCTATTCAACAGCTTTTCTATACTTTTTGCTAGTATTTCAGACCATAGAGCACCAAAAAAAAAAAAAAAAGGGCTTTTCCCCCACCTTATTGTTTAAACTGCAATGTAAAAAAAATCGGTCCAAATCACAGAATAGCAAACCTAAAGCTCTGTTGAGTTCATCCTTGCATTTTAATAATTTGGTAGCAGGAAGTGGGGACCCCTACCAGGACCTGCAAGTGGGCTCTTGTCTAACACTCGGAAATGAATTGTCCAAGGAGACACATGTGCTGACAAAGCAAGAGACGTTATTGGAAAGAGCGCCCAGGCGGAGAGCAGGAGGGTAAGGGAACCCAGGAGAACTGCTCTGCCTCATGGCTCGCAGGCTCCATGTTGTCTCTGGCCAATCATTCTGGTGGTGTACTCATTGCTCAGCCAAGTAAGAAAGATTCTGGAAAGTGGACGGAACATGTGGTGTCTCCTTTTAACCTTTCCCCAAACTCTTCCGGTTTGTGGTAGCTTATTTATTAGTTCCATGTTCCTCACTAGGACCTCCTGTCATAAAAAAACTCATTCAAATTATTACTATGGTACCTAGTCAGGGTGGGCAGTTTCAGTCAGTGTACTTCCCCTAACAATTTTATTTATTTATTGTCTGTGCTGGGTCTTCACTGCGGCACAGACCTTTCTCTAGTTGCAACAAGTGGGGACTACTCTCCGGTGGCAGTATTCACAATTCTCACTGCAGTGGCTTCTCTAATTGTGAAACATGGGCTCAGGACTCATGGGCTCAGCAGTGGCACACGGGCTCAGTTGCCCTGAGGCATGTGGAATCTTCCCAGAGCAGGGATCTAGCCTGTGACTACTGCATTGGCAGGCAGATTCTTTACCACTGAGTCACCAGAGAAGCCCCACCTTTGCAGTGCAAATTAGAGTGACACTCCCTATAGCTGGTCCCTAACCTTTTTGACGTCAGGATACGGTTTCATGGAAGACAATTATTTTCATGGACCAGTTTCAGGATGATTCTTATAAGGAGTGCACAATCACTTTGCCAAAAAAGGTCCTCCAAAGTCAAACCCATGGTTTTTCCAGTAGTCATGTCCTGATGTGAGAGTTGGACCATAAAGAAGGCTGAAGAATTGATGCTTTCGAACTGTGGTGTTGGAGAAGACTCCTGAGAATCCCTTGGACATCAAGGAGATCATACCAGTCAATCCTAAAGGAAATCAACCCTGAATATTCATTGGAAGGACTGATGATGAGGCAAAAGCTCCAATACTTTGCCCACATGATGCAAAGAGCTGACTCACTGGAAAAAAACCCTGATGTTGGGAAAGATTGAGGACAAGAGAAGAGAGTGACAGAGGATAAGATGATTGGATGGCACCACCGACTCAATGGACATGAGTTTGAGGAAACCCTGGGAGATAGTGAAAGGAAGGAAGCCTGGTGCGCTGTAGTCCATGGGGTCAGAAAGAGTCAGACACCACTGAGTGACTGAACAACAATAACCTGGTTCCCTTGTATGTGTAGTTCACAGTGGGGATTTATATTCCTATGAGAATCTAATGCCACACGGGATCTAACTGGAAGCAGAGCTCAGGGAGCAATTCGATCTATAGGGAGTGGCTGGAAATACAGTTGAAGCTTTGCTCACCCACTCCACCATTCACTGTCTGCTGTGGGGCCTGGTTCTTAACAGACCAAGGACCGTACCAGTCCATGGCCCTGGGCTTTGAGGGACCTCTGACCTATAATCCCTCTTGCATCGCCAGGAGTGAATAACTCCTAAGTAATTTCCAGACAGCTGTTGCTGCATTATTTTTAGAGGAAATGGTTGTGGTTATCCTCTCTTTGGGAGTAGTTAGAGCTTTTGAATGAGTGAAGATAAATCATCCTGAGTGATTCTGCCCAAAAAGGAGAAAAAAAAAAAAAACTACCCAACAACCTGTAACATTTATCTGTTGATGATTAAGCTATTTTTTTTTTCCAGTGCCACAAACCAAAAATGAATTGCTCTTTAAAACTTCAGCGTGACAGGAAGAGACAGCCATGAAAACTCAGTGACTATCAAGGCTATTGCTCATGGGAGGATTATGGAGCCTTTCAGAATAGAGAAAATTATCAAATGAAATGCATCTCATCTTCGTGGATGGAAGTGGTATTTTCTCCCCCTTTTTCAATATACTAGCTACATTATTTATTCTGAGACCTTAAAGAATGAGTGACTTCCAAAATTATTTGAGTTTAAAGAAAAATCTTTTCCAAAAATTAAGCCAGTGTTTCCTCCAGCCATGAGTTCCGACATCTGGCTGAGGATTCTTCTTCCTATTACCTCCCATGTGGGCTGGCCCCGCACTATAGCTAATGATGCCCAGATGGCTTGCATCCACAGGGTCCCCACCTTCAGCTGCCTTTCTGTCAATGCAGGTTCCTCTCTATCCCCTTGCAGAAAACCAAGCTTTAGAAACCACACCCCTCTATTCTGGACCAATAGTGAAGACAGGGAAGCTTTCAGGGTAGGTTATAGTTCCATGAACAACAGCTGAACCCACTCATTGTTCCAGAGCATACATGCTTGTGGAGAAACCTGTGAGTGCCGCGGGCTCCTTATCAGGGGGCTACAGAGCTTTCCTGTGGCTTTTCTGCTTATGCAGAGGAAACGAACCTGAGGCGGCTGCCTCCTTATGAATTCCCAGCTGAGCCTCGGTTCTGGTAAAACTCACAGTTATTCTGACCTCATCAGTCTGGACTGGAGGACTAAAGGCATCGGAAGTGGCATTTGTAACTTAAAAGTAACATTTCAAACAAGCACAGTACCACCCAGTTAGAATGTTCTTCAGTCCTCTTCTAAAGTGGGGCCTGGGCCTTTGAGGGACCTCTGACCTATAATCTCTTGCATCGCCAGGAGTGAATAACTCCTAAGTAATTTCCAGACAGCTGTTGCTGCATTATTTTTAGAGGAAATGGTTGTGGTTATCCTCTCTTTGGGAGTAGTTAGAGCTTTTGAATGAGTGAAGATAAATCATCCTGAGTGATTCTGCCCAAAAAGGAGAAAAAAAAAAAAAACTACCCAACAACCTGTAACATTTATCTGTTGATGATTAAGCTATTTTTTTTTTCCAGTGCCACAAACCAAAAATGAATTGCTCTTTAAAACTTCAGCGTGACAGGAAGAGACAGCCATGAAAACTCAGTGACTATCAAGGCTATTGCTCATGGGAGGATTATGGAGCCTTTCAGAATAGAGAAAATTATCAAATGAAATGCATCTCATCTTCGTGGATGGAAGTGGTATTTTCTCCCCCTTTTTCAATATACTAGCTACATTATTTATTCTGAGACCTTAAAGAATGAGTGACTTCCAAAATTATTTGAGTTTAAAGAAAAATCTTTTCCAAAAATTAAGCCAGTGTTTCCTCCAGCCATGAGTTCCGACATCTGGCTGAGGATTCTTCTTCCTATTACCTCCCATGTGGGCTGGCCCCGCACTATAGCTAATGATGCCCAGATGGCTTGCATCCACAGGGTCCCCACCTTCAGCTGCCTTTCTGTCAATGCAGGTTCCTCTCTATCCCCTTGCAGAAAACCAAGCTTTAGAAACCACACCCCTCTATTCTGGACCAATAGTGAAGACAGGGAAGCTTTCAGGGTAGGTTATAGTTCCATGAACAACAGCTGAACCCACTCATTGTTCCAGAGCATACATGCTTGTGGAGAAACCTGTGAGTGCCGCGGGCTCCTTATCAGGGGGCTACAGAGCTTTCCTGTGGCTTTTCTGCTTATGCAGAGGAAACGAACCTGAGGCGGCTGCCTCCTTATGAATTCCCAGCTGAGCCTCGGTTCTGGTAAAACTCACAGTTATTCTGACCTCATCAGTCTGGACTGGAGGACTAAAGGCATCGGAAGTGGCATTTGTAACTTAAAAGTAACATTTCAAACAAGCACAGTACCACCCAGTTAGAATGTCTCAGCTCCACTTTCCAGCTTTTCCACTAAAGATATTAAGTGTCCTCTATGCTTAATGACTCTGCGTGCTCCCATTACCAGGATCACTCCTCTGTGATCTCAAAGGCTCTACCTTCCCAAAGTTGAAAACTTTCAGTCTGAAATTTCACTTTGAAGATCAGAATGCAGTCTATGGGGAGGAAATTGTTGGTGAGTAAGCAGAAACGGGGTCTGGAAATGTTAAATATTTTCATTTCTATTCTTAGCACATCATTACTAACTTTGAAGGTGGTCTGGTGTGAGGTACAGGGGGCAGTGTGGGGCAGTGGGTGGAGCCCAGACTCTAGAGCCCAAGGCTGGAATTAGACCTCTGGTCCACCCCTGATTCTCTGTGTGACAGCCGGTCATCTGCTTGACCTCTATGTGCTCCAACTTTCTCACGTAGAGAGCAGAGCTAATTACACGAGATTCACAGTTGTTATGAGGACCGTGTGATTTCACTTTTCTAAAACATGTAGAAGAAAGCTTGACCATATATACCAAGAACTACTGATATATACATCCTTGTAAAAATTAACCCTCAGAGGTTAAATGTAGTCACCCCAAAAATTAGTACTGTTCAGAGATTGGATATGAAAACCATTATGTAAGATGAAATATCTTAACTCCAGGCAAAATCCATCAGCCTAAATTAATGGATTAAGTGCGCAGAATCTATCATCTTCAAAGACAAAATGGCTTTTCTGGTGCTTTATTGTGCCAAAATATGGTAACATGCCAAGAGAGAGAACACTGGAGCCACATTAAAGAATCTCCACTGGCTTTAAGTGTCTAAAGGATTTTGTTATTTCATTTTCTCAAGGGGAACACTGGATATGTCACCCTAAGTACTTCCTCCATGAAAGTGAGGTTTCTAGTCATTCTCTCAGAAAATGACGTCCTAGTTATACACCAATAACTTCTGTGTGTGCCTGTGTATTACAAAGACCACTAATTGTTTATAAAAGTGCTCCCTTTTACATGCAAGTTGGGTTACTAGTTCTAAAAACAGGGTGGACTTACTCTGATTCTTGGCTAAACTTAGTTTTGTCCCCAAGTCCCAGCACTGACCTTCATCAACCAAGTTTTGCAAGAATGTAAGGGCTGTCACCCCAGAGTTCTATAAGGTTGATGTTTAATAAATATATAGCTGAATAGTGTAAGGTTACAAAGTACAAATACAACTTTCTTTAGCAAAAAAAGGCCTTTGAAATGGAAAAATGTGTATTTGTTATCATCCAGAAATTGGCTGGAAAGTCTGGCTCTCTCCATGTATTTTTAAGCTCTTCAGTATCTCTGAAAAATCATCAAAAAGTACTTCTGCTTTGATATATGAACCGTAGTATATCCTTAAGTTGGCTCACATTATGGCCATGCTTTTCAAATTCCTTAATACCATCTCCAGAAATGACACTTCAGACTAGGCGATCTTGCTGTTAAACCTGTCTGAAGGCATTAACACCAGAATGACACAATAAGAGGGAGGATGTTTGCCAACTTCTTGGCTCTTTCAGAAGAGAAGCAAATGACAGTTTCTCTACTTACAGTTCATCTGCTTGCATTTATTAATAGAAAAGAAGCATATTTCAGACAGAGATGAACAAGACTACCAGCCCTTCTCCTAATTTCAAGTACATTCTGATGTTGCTAATATACTTGAAATGTTAAAACTATACTTGGCATGTCAGGGTTCTATGTTCACACATTTCTACACTTAAAGGTTCTGTGATTTTCTGCTTTTCATTTCAGGAACAGTCATTTGACGTCTAAATCGGGGTGGGGAAAGACTTTCAAATGAAAATTGGGAAGGTTTTGTTATGGTTGAACTAAGATCTGACCATGCTTAAATTAATGGATTAAGTGCAGAATCTTTTTGGCTTTTCTGGTGCTTTATTGTGCCAAAATATGGTAACATGCCAAGAGAGAGAACACTGGAGCCACATTAAAGAATCTCCACTGGCTTTAAGTGTCTAAAGGATTTTGTTATTTCATTTTCTCAAGGGGAACACTGGATATGTCACCCTAAGTACTTCCTCCATGAAAGTGAGGTTTCTAGTCATTCTCTCAGAAAATGACGTCCTAGTTATACACCAATAACTTCTGTGTGTGCCTGTGTATTACAAAGACCACTAATTGTTTATAAAAGTGCTCCCTTTTACATGCAAGTTGGGTTACTAGTTCTAAAAACAGGGTGGACTTACTCTGATTCTTGGCTAAACTTAGTTTTGTCCCCAAGTCCCAGCACTGACCTTCATCAACCAAGTTTTGCAAGAATGTAAGGGCTGTCACCCCAGAGTTCTATAAGGTTGATGTTTAATAAATATATAGCTGAATAGTGTAAGGTTACAAAGTACAAATACAACTTTCTTTAGCAAAAAGGCCTTTGAAAGGGAAAAAATGTGTATTTGTTATCATCCAGAAATTGGCTGGAAAGTCTGGCTCTCTCCATGTATTTTTAAGCTCTTCAGTATCTCTGAAAAATCATCAAAAAGTACTTCTGCTTTGATATATGAACCGTAGTATATCCTTAAGTTGGCTCACATTATGGCCATGCTTTTCAAATTCCTTAATACCATCTCCAGAAATGACACTTCAGACTAGGCGATCTTGCTGTTAAACCTGTCTGAAGGCATTAACACCAGAATGACACAATAAGAGGGAGGATGTTTGCCAACTTCTTGGCTCTTTCAGAAGAGAAGCAAATGACAGTTTCTCTACTTACAGTTCATCTGCTTGCATTTATTAATAGAAAAGAAGCATATTTCAGACAGAGATGAACAAGACTACCAGCCCTTCTCCTAATTTCAAGTACATTCTGATGTTGCTAATATACTTGAAATGTTAAAACTATACTTGGCATGTCAGGGTTCTATGTTCACACATTTCTACACTTAAAGGTTCTGTGATTTTCTGCTTTTCATTTCAGGAACAGTCATTTGACGTCTAAATCGGGGTGGGGAAAGACTTTCAAATGAAAATTGGGAAGGTTTTTGTTGATGGTGTTAAAGACAGGAGGCATAAAGATGAGAAAGAAGACCTGGCCAGCCATGGTTGTGTAGGTCCAAGCATTCCCCTAGTCTAGAAGTAGTCTGATGACCCACTTTGCCCAAGAGAAGACCACGTAATCACCAGGAATCTACATCCCGAACTATTAAATTCCAATGGCATATAGGGCTTCTCAGGTGGCACAGTGGAAAAGAATTTGCTGGTCAATGCAAGAGATGTGGCTTAGATCCTGGGTTGGGAAGATCCCCCGGAGTAGGAACTAGCAACCCACTCCAGTACTCCTGCCTGGAGAATTCTATGAACAGAGGAGCCTGGCAGGCTACAGTCCATGGGGTCACAAAGAGTCAGACATGACTGAGGACACACACAATAACATATAGATCCTATTCCACTGCTATCATCCAAATGTAGAATATAAGAAATTCCTAATAGAGTAAGGGATAATTGCTTATATCTAACAAGTTCAATCCATTTGGGGAGAAACCAGAAACATTTTATAGATCAAGTCCACCTTTTTGTACAATAACTTCTTTAAGTCATAGGATATGTCTTAGGACCAAGGGAAAATAGCTGTGGGCTCACTTGCAACAAGACTTGGGTGAGTCATTTATGTGAACTGCATCTCAGGTCCTCACCTAAAACTGGGGATACAGTAACTATCCCTCCCAGGCTTACAATGAGTATTCATTGCAGTGTCCACTACACAGCTCTTGGAACAGAGCCTGGCCTATAGGAAGAGATGTGGCGTCACAACTCCCCAAGTGAAGTGATCACCTTCACCAGCCAAGGGGGCTATGCCAGGCTCTGCAGAGCTGAGCTGAGCACCCTAGGACTCAGCAGGGACAGTCAAGGCTGCATTTAATGCCACAATAAGAGGGAGGATGTTTGCCAACTTCTTGGCTCTTTCAGAAGAGAAGCAAATGACAGTTTCTCTACTTACAGTTCATCTGCTTGCATTTATTAATAGAAAAGAAGCATATTTCAGACAGAGATGAACAAGACTACCAGCCCTTCTCCTAATTTCAAGTACATTCTGATGTTGCTAATATACTTGAAATGTTAAAACTATACTTGGCATGTCAGGGTTCTATGTTCACACATTTCTACACTTAAAGGTTCTGTGATTTTCTGCTTTTCATTTCAGGAACAGTCATTTGACGTCTAAATCGGGGTGGGGAAAGACTTTCAAATGAAAATTGGGAAGGTTTTTGTTGATGGTGTTAAAGACAGGAGGCATAAAGATGAGAAAGAAGACCTGGCCAGCCATGGTTGTGTAGGTCCAAGCATTCGCCTAGTCTAGAAGTAGTCTGATGACCCACTTTGCCCAAGAGAAGACCACGTAATCACCAGGAATCTACATCCCGAACTATTAAATTCCAATGGCATATAGGGCTTCTCAGGTGGCACAGTGGAAAAGAATTTGCTGGTCAATGCAAGAGATGTGGCTTAGATCCTGGGTTGGGAAGATCCCCCGGAGTAGGAACTAGCAACCCACTCCAGTACTCCTGCCTGGAGAATTCTATGAACAGAGGAGCCTGGCAGGCTACAGTCCATGGGGTCACAAAGAGTCAGACATGACTGAGGACACACACAATAACATATAGATCCTATTCCACTGCTATCATCCAAATGTAGAATATAAGAAATTCCTAATAGAGTAAGGGATAATTGCTTATATCTAACAAGTTCAATCCATTTGGGGAGAAACCAGAAACATTTTATAGATCAAGTCCACCTTTTTGTACAATAACTTCTTTAAGTCATAGGATATGTCTTAGGACCAAGGGAAAATAGCTGTGGGCTCACTTGCAACAAGACTTGGGTGAGTCATTTATGTGAACTGCATCTCAGGTCCTCACCTAAAACTGGGGATACAGTAACTATCCCTCCCAGGCTTACAATGAGTATTCATTGCAGTGTCCACTACACAGCTCTTGGAACAGAGCCTGGCCTATAGGAAGAGATGTGGCGTCACAACTCCCCAAGTGAAGTGATCACCTTCACCAGCCAAGGGGGCTATGCCAGGCTCTGCAGAGCTGAGCTGAGCACCCTAGGACTCAGCAGGGACAGTCAAGGCTGCATTTAATGCACCAAGTTCCCAACTCAACCTTCGTATCAGTAGCAGATAAAACATTTGTATTAGGAAAATGCTGTTCAGAAGTGGGTGACTCCAGGTTCAAAATGCTTTTATCTATTTTTGCTTAACACCACTAAAAAAAACCCCTGCCTTTGGGCTTCCCTGGGGGCTCAGCAGTAAAGAATCCACCTGCCAGTACTGGAGATACTGGTTTGACTCCTGAGTCAGGAAGATCCTCTGAAGAAGGATCCACTCCAGTATTCTTGCCTGGGAAATCCCACAGACAGGTGGTGTCACAAAAGAGTTGGACGTGACTACACAACACGTAAAACTTGACTTGCATTACTTTCCCAAGTGTCACAGTTTTTGCTATGCTGTGATGTATAATTTAGGGAGAGTCATTACAAACACAAACTTGAGAATAAAGGAATCCACAATTTCCACTGTAATACGTTGTGCAATTCTTCAAAATAATCAAATCGCCCTTGTTCTTCTAACTGGAACAGCTATGGTAATAACACTGTTACAGGATCTGTGTTTTCTGTTTTGAAAATAAACATGTAGGCCCATTCTATATTACCGTGATGGTAGGGCCTTTTATTTTCAAGAGCCTTATATTTTTCTAAATTTTCCTTTGGGAAAATAGAGTGACAAATAGTAATCCAGATGGGGGTTATCAAAAAGTAATTATTCAACTTAATGTGGATTTTTTTTTTCTTTCTAGGGTAGGATAAAAAGTTTTTATAAGCTAAAGTAAACTTAACTTTCCGCTGCCTGTAGTAGAATATTTTGATCAGGCCTGCCTCAGAACGAACAGAGCATGGTTTTATTATACATGGTGATGAGGTTTACAAACAATATTTGGTTATTTTTAATCTGTTATTTTTACAGCAGCCCCAGGACGTAACTGGAGCTATGTGACTGCTAAAGAGGAACAGGGATAAGGACAAGGGAACTACCATGCAAACAACGTGGTCACCCTCAGGACCAAAATCATTAAAATAGAACTCAGTCGTCAGGATGCTGAGCTGAGCCATGAAGGAGGTTGGAGGGGCTCCTGTCTCAGCCTGCGGATGGCTTTGCTTCTGAAAAGGAGAAGAAATGGCACAGCATCTGAGCCAAAGGGCTGAAGAGAATCTGACTGCTAACATTCGTCCCCTTGAAGCCCCCAGAGGTCTCGGGACAAGCTGAAAATTGGGAACAACCCTCGGTCAGTATGTGCTGGAAGGCGAGCTGGTCCCTTCTTTCTCCTCCTCTGCTGGGATCACCACCGCGAGTGCTGACCCATATGAGATGGACAGGCTCACACCACATCCTTAAGAAGTACAATCTTCAGGAGAGATGTTTCCCTTATGAGAGAGTGAAAATGTAGTAACTGAGCATGAAGCAAAGAAATTGTAAAGAAAGAAACAGCCCTCTTAGGATCTCAGATCAAAAGAAAAAAAAATTCAAGTGCTTGATGACCATCAGAAAGAAGAGTGAACTTAACATACAGAAAAGTTTTCACAGAGCTGTTTCATGGAAATTTAAATGCCTTAGAATGGCATGTTCACATGATTTAAATATATTTAAATACTCAGCAGCTGCTGTTCACAATGTTCTATAAAGGTCACAGGCTGTTATAAATAAATAAGACATCTCAAAAAATCAAAGAGAAAGCATATTTGTTTTAACCATTAAAAATGACTGATTTAGAGAAATGGACCATGAATCCAAGATGATTTCTGGATGAGAAGCAATACTGTGGTACTATATTTTCTATCCTTTCACATACATTTTGATGACTTTATAGAGAGAAGTATGTTTCAAAAACCAGCTGCATAGACAGACTACTTTTAAAAGAAACAATAGACAGAGGGAAAGGCAGAAAGCAGTACAGAAAAGAGAAACAAAAGTTCCATTTCCAGAACCAATCGGATCCCCTTAATCACATTCTGTATTTGGTGATGGGATATACTATACAGATTCAAAAATGATTTAAATACTAGATTTCTCTGGAGAGACAGAAACAGGTGGTAAGGGGGCCCTGTGAAGATCAGTCAAATCTCTGAATCAAAGGACTAAATAAACAGCCTGGCTCTCATACTCAAGAATAAATAAACTACATATTGTCATCATGAAAGCACAAAGAATTGCTCCTTCTTTAGGTAGTAACCACAGGAAAATCATAGCTTCTTGCAAGATCCCCAAGCTCCTACAGGAGCTGATAGCAGAATCTGACTGCAGGGAAAAAATGGCACAGCATCTGAGCCAAAGGGCTGAAGAGAATCTGACTGCTAACATTCGTCCCCTTGAAGCCCCCAGAGGTCTCGGGACAAGTTGCAAATTGGGCACAACCCTCGGTCAGTCTGTGCTGGAAGGCGAGCTGGTCCCTTCTTTCTCCTCCTCTGCTGGGATCACCACCGCAGTGCTGACCCATATGAGATGGACAGGCTCACACCACATCCTTAAGAAGTACAATCTTCAGGAGAGATGTTTCCCTTATGAGAGAGTGAAAATGTAGTAACTGAGCATGAAGCAAAGAAATTGTAAAGAAAGAAACAGCCCTCTTAGGATCTCAGATCAAAAGAAAAAAAATTCAAGTGCTTGATGACCATCAGAAAGAAGAGTGAACTTAACATACAGAAAAGTTTTCACAGAGCTGTTTCATGGAAATTTAAATGCCTTAGAATGGCATGTTCACATGATTTAAATATATTTAAATACTCAGCAGCTGCTGTTCACAATGTTCTATAAAGGTCACAGGCTGTTATAAATAAATAAGACATCTCAAAAAATCAAAGAGAAAGCATATTTGTTTTAACCATTAAAAATGACTGATTTAGAGAAATGGACCATGAATCCAAGATGATTTCTGGATGAGAAGCAATACTGTGGTACTATATTTTCTATCCTTTCACATACATTTTGATGACTTTATAGAGAGAAGTATGTTTCAAAAACCAGCTGCATAGACAGACTACTTTTAAAAGAAACAATAGACAGAGGGAAAGGCAGAAAGCAGTACAGAAAAGAGAAACAAAAGTTCCATTTCCAGAACCAATCGGATCCCCTTAATCACATTCTGTATTTGGTGATGGGATATACTATACAGATTCAAAAATGATTTAAATACTAGATTTCTCTGGAGAGACAGAAACAGGTGGTAAGGGGGCCCTGTGAAGATCAGTCAAATCTCTGAATCAAAGGACTAAATAAACAGCCTGGCTCTCATACTCAAGAATAAATAAACTACATATTGTCATCATGAAAGCACAAAGAATTGCTCCTTCTTTAGGTAGTAACCACAGGAAAATCATAGCTTCTTGCAAGATCCCCAAGCTCCTACAGGCATCTGGCCTCTCCTCTCCCTCGTGGTGATTCTAATCACCTTCTCCACTCTCAGGACAGGGAAACAGAAGGGGTCTGTCTTGGATCTGAGGGCAGAATAGTTACAACCTGCGGAGCTGAGAAGGCTCCTGAAACTAGGAGCGTGCCATGGCACTGCTCTCTGCATCCTCTGCCATGTTAGAGGTCCCTCCTATTAGACATACCCTGGTAAAGCCGTTCTCTGCTACGCATACGGTTTGCACGTGGGTCCCAAGCCAGGGGAGCTGAAGGCATCTACTGAACACAAGGAAGAGAGTGCATCCTTCCCGGGCCACCCACAGTGGATGCTGAACAGGGGATGTTACAAACACATAGGAGGAAGTGAGCCATAGTTCCATTCGGCCCCCGGAGTAGCGTTTAATGACACAGGTTTCAGTACAAGATGGGAATAGGAGTCCATCAGCAGGGTATTTCTCTTATTTTCTACACTCTAACTAATGGCTTATATTATCCAGCTGATTTTCAGTCTCCTTTTGGAGGTTTATAAAAGTCATCTTACAGAGAAAGACAAATACAGAATGAGATCACTTACATGTGGAGTCTAAAAGATAAGAGAAACGAATGGGTACCGAATACAGAGGCTGCCTCACAGATACAGAGAACAAACAAGTGGTTACCAGTGGCGACAGGGAGGCGGGAGGGGTGACAAAGAGGTTGGGGAGAGAAAGGTGCAAGCTACTGTACATAAAACACAGGGAACATATAGCACACACAGTGAATATAGCCATTATCTTGGAATAACGATTAAAAGGGACAACTTGTAAAGAGAAACAAAAGTTCCATTTCCAGAACCAATCGGATCCCTTAATCACATTCTGTATTTGGTGATGGGATATACTATACAGATTCAAAATGATTTAAATACTAGATTTCTCTGGAGAGACAGAAACAGGTGGTAAGGGGGCCCTGTGAAGATCAGTCAAATCTCTGAATCAAAGGACTAAATAAACAGCCTGGCTCTCATACTCAAGAATAAATAAACTACATATTGTCATCATGAAAGCACAAAGAATTGCTCCTTCTTTAGGTAGTAACCACAGGAAAATCATAGCTTCTTGCAAGATCCCCAAGCTCCTACAGGCATCTGGCCTCTCCTCTCCCTCGTGGTGATTCTAATCACCTTCTCCACTCTCAGGACAGGGAAACAGAAGGGGTCTGTCTTGGATCTGAGGGCAGAATAGTTACAACCTGCGGAGCTGAGAAGGCTCCTGAAACTAGGAGCGTGCCATGGCACTGCTCTCTGCATCCTCTGCCATGTTAGAGGTCCCTCCTATTAGACATACCCTGGTAAAGCCGTTCTCTGCTACGCATACGGTTTGCACGTGGGTCCCAAGCCAGGGGAGCTGAAGGCATCTACTGAACACAAGGAAGAGAGTGCATCCTTCCCGGGCCACCCACAGTGGATGCTGAACAGGGGATGTTACAAACACATAGGAGGAAGTGAGCCATAGTTCCATTCGGCCCCCGGAGTAGCGTTTAATGACACAGGTTTCAGTACAAGATGGGAATAGGAGTCCATCAGCAGGGTATTTCTCTTATTTTCTACACTCTAACTAATGGCTTATATTATCCAGCTGATTTTCAGTCTCCTTTTGGAGGTTTATAAAAGTCATCTTACAGAGAAAGACAAATACAGAATGAGATCACTTACATGTGGAGTCTAAAAGATAAGAGAAACGAATGGGTACCGCAATACAGAGGCTGCCTCACAGATACAGAGAACAAACAAGTGGTTACCAGTGGCGACAGGGAGGCGGGAGGGGTGACAAAGAGGTTGGGGAGAGAAAGGTGCAAGCTACTGTACATAAAACACAGGGAACATATAGCACACACAGTGAATATAGCCATTATCTTGGAATAACGATTATGAAATGGAGTACAACTTGTAAAAACACTATGCTGTGATCTGAAATTAATACGAATATGATAAATCAACTATGTGTGTATGTTGGTTGCTCAGTCGTATCTGACTCTTTGCAAGTCCATGGACTACTGTAGCCCACCAGGTTCCCCTGTTCATGGGATTCTCCAGGCAAGAATACCGAAGTAGGTTGCCATTCCCTTCTCCAGGGGATCTTCCCAACCTGGGGATTGAACCTGGGTCTCCTACATTGTAGGCAGTTTCTTTACCCACTGAGCTACCAAGGAAGACCCCAAAGCAGTTATACTTCAACTTAAAAAAATGGAATGATCTGCTTAGACAAATAATAAAATTATAAGATTAATATTAAAAATTAAAGATATAAGATAGATACTTTATTAGACAAAATATAGATTCTTACTTAGACAAAAGGATGCACAAAAATATTTTCAGGAACCTGTATTTGTGCTGATTTATAGAAGTCCATAGAAGAAGCATAAAGAAATGAAGGATGTGTACTGATGAAAATACACTGAATTACTCACATGAGTAGTCATCATAATAAAAATGATTAGCAAGGCTAGGAAAAGCAGAAAGTGGGCCCAGAAATGGAAAAAAAAGATGATTATTTTTATACTGGAGAAAAAAGGAGGTAATGGGAGTTGTGTGGGACAAGTGTTGAAAGCATCTGTCGAAAAGTGGCTTTAGGAATGGGAGTTCCAGTTTATGATTAATTGAAAAATTATTCAAATGGAAATTCCATGCTAACGTTAGCTGTCTTTAAGAAAAAGAATACCAATTAGTTGCTCAAATTCCTACAGCTGCTTTTAATGGGATTTGTGCCTTTTTTTTGGTTTATCTTGAATTACCAGTATTAAAAAAAAAATCAACATGTGGAGTCTAAAAGATAAGAGAAACGAATGGGTGCCTGAATACAGAGGCTGCCTCACAGATACAGAGAACAAACAAGTGGTTACCAGTGGCGACAGGGAGGCGGGAGGGGTGACAAAGAGGTTGGGGAGAGAAAGGTGCAAGCTACTGTACATAAAACACAGGGAACATATAGCACACACAGTGAATATAGCCATTATCTTGGAATAACGATTATGAAATGGAGTACAACTTGTAAAAACACTATGCTGTGATCTGAAATTAATACGAATATGATAAATCAACTATGTGTGTATGTTGGTTGCTCAGTCGTATCTGACTCTTTGCAAGTCCATGGACTACTGTAGCCCACCAGGTTCCCCTGTTCATGGGATTCTCCAGGCAAGAATACCGAAGTAGGTTGCCATTCCCTTCTCCAGGGGATCTTCCCAACCTGGGGATTGAACCTGGGTCTCCTACATTGTAGGCAGTTTCTTTACCCACTGAGCTACCAAGGAAGCCCCCAAATCAGTTATACTTCAACTTAAAAAAATGGAATGATCTGCTTAGACAAATAATAAAATTATAAGATTAATATTAAAAATTAAAGATATAAGATAGATACTTTATTAGACAAAATATAGATTCTTACTTAGACAAAAGGATGCACAAAAATATTTTCAGGAACCTGTATTTGTGCTGATTTATAGAAGTCCATAGAAGAAGCATAAAGAAATGAAGGATGTGTACTGATGAAAATACACTGAATTACTCACATGAGTAGTCATCATAATAAAAATGATTAGCAAGGCTAGGAAAAGCAGAAAGTGGGCCCAGAAATGGAAAAAAAAGATGATTATTTTTATACTGGAGAAAAAAGGAGGTAATGGGAGTTGTGTGGGACAAGTGTTGAAAGCATCTGTCGAAAAGTGGCTTTAGGAATGGGAGTTCCAGTTTATGATTAATTGAAAAATTATTCAAATGGAAATTCCATGCTAACGTTAGCTGTCTTTAAGAAAAAGAATACCAATTAGTTGCTCAAATTCCTACAGCTGCTTTTAATGGGATTTGTGCCTTTTTTTTGGTTTATCTTGAATTGAGAGATTGAATGCACCTGTTCACTGCTAATCAGCGTGAAGAGTGGCACTCACTTAATCAAACGTTGCTCCTCCAACAGTAAGTAGGCTGGGAAGAGAAGAGGCTTGGAACACAATGCTGGGGGTCTGAAGGCCAGGTCTGCTGCTTATTAGCACGTGGTTTGGGGCAAGTCAGTTAATATCTCTGCGTGGCATTTTTTTCTCATTTGTAAAATCGATACAAAACAGGGAACAATGAAAGCTGTTGTAGAAATTAGCAATAGTTGCTGCAAAACATCTGGCAGCAAGGAGTTCTCAATAAAGGGCAGCTACAATTATCTCACATTTGCAAATACGCTTCTTGTCGTGGCAGCAAACTGGGATGCACGGGGAAGATTTACCCTGAAATAGAACAGATCACAAATGACACAACAATTCAGAAGAGTCTTTGTATTTGAATCATCTGTCTGCCAGGTCACCGGCAGGCATGTTATGTCTATGACACTCTAGTGTGGAAAATTCCCTGAAGGACAAGACTGTATATTTTGGAGACTTCAGTTTTGCAGCCACTTGGAGAAGGTCACTCATGTTGCTTAGTAGCCATAATATGAAACACATTAGGAGAGTGAGAATGAGCATACCCCATGGCAAATTCCAGGATTATGTCAGCAACTAGTCTTTGCTGTTCTTTTCTGGGGTTGGTGCATGTGTCTGTTACTGGACTGGCATTTCACACGTTACCCACACCATCCTATTGGTATGCTGGAGTGTTTGCTCTTAATTGCTCGGAAAAAGTTTTTGATGTGAAGAGCTTACTTCAAGAGAGTATAGCATTTGAATCTTGGGAAACAGCTTTGGGAATGTCCAGTTCTTAGAAGATAAGTCTCTATAATCTTTGCTATTAACAGTTTTCATGAAGAGCTAACTGATGTAATTTCACAAGGGAAAAATAACTACATAAAACATGTGTTACCTAAAAGACCTTCACTGTATCACTGCTTTGTCCTAAAAAGCTATACGCAGTGTCCTTAAATTCTCAGGTTAGAACAAAAAAGTATCGATTATTTCAGTGCTCCCCGTATCTTACAAAGAGACCACTATTTATTACAAAGTTTTTCCCACTGCATAGCAGAATGTGAGAGATACTCAATCGATACTCAATTTCACAGAGAATGTCTAACAACACTGGAGTGAAGCTGAACTTAACCCAAGTAAAAACCAGATTTTGTGTGTGTGTCAAATGGAAAATTATACCTTGCACATAGCATTTTCCCCTCTTCCTCTTGGGGTCATTAGGAAGGCCTAGGTCAACTTAACACAATTCACAGTGGTAAGAACAATACTTATCAAGCATTTTGCAGGTTATAAATGTGCAGTTAATCTCACTGCCCTTTTGTGTACCCATATCATTTTCCCCCTTTTACAACTAAGACTCAGAAGCACTGACTGACAGCTCCAACGCTAACCTATTAGGCCACAGTGGGGGTGAGGTGTGTGTGTGCATGCACATGTGTGCACAGTCACATCAGTCGTGTTTGACTCTCTGCAACCCCATGAACCATGGTCTGCCAGGCTCCTCTGCCCATGGAATTTTTCCAGGCAATAATACTGGAGTGGGATGTCATTTCCTACTCCAGAGGATCGTCCCCACCCAGGGATGTAACCTGCGTCTCCCACTCTGCACGCAGATTCTTTACCACTGAGCCTCAGAGGAAGCCCAGTAAGGATGGTACTAGAAGCCATATCTTTTAGGTTCAACAGACTGGGCTCTTCTCACAGTGTCTTCATTTACTACTGCAGGGGTTCACTGGTTCATTCAGCAAGCATCTACTGAATGCATCCTGAGCATCAGGCACTGTGACAGGCCCTAGAAATACCACAAATTACAAATGGGTCTCATCCCCACATGCTCACAGTTTTTCGAGTAAAGGACAAGAGCTCAGTGGGGAAGTGCTGTGGGAGTGGAGGTGAGGGAGTGATGGCATGCGGGGGTGGGGTGGGATCCTGAAAGAGGCTCTGAATGGGACGATACCCTTGGGGCAGCAGAGAAGAGGCCGTGGGCAGGTGCATCCAGAAAGCCTCCTTCTCCATTCATGCCAGTCCCAGCCAGAGATACCATCATCTGTGCTCCAGGACCCAGAAAAGATGGGAACACACAGGCCAAGGTGAAGAGGAGCAGGGGTGGCTGAGGTGAAGGCGGGGGACAGTAACCCAGGTAAAGGAACACCTGTGAACGCACAGGTGAGACCATCATGGGGCCCCCTTGGGAGCTCTTTTTTTCGGTGCAGCTGAAAACAAATGGGATATGTACAGGGAAAGGTGGGAAATGACCCAAGAGAGATTACAAAGGCCAGACACTGAGGGATTTCTGTGTTTGGATGCCAAGAGCAGGAAGATAATACTTGATCCTGAAAGGTGTGAAAGCATTAGTCGCTCAGTCGTCTCCAACTCTGTATGATCCAGTGGGCTGTAGCCCATCCGGCCTCTGTCCATGGAATTCTCCAGGCAAGAATACTGGCGTGGGCAGCCAGTATTCTTCTCCAGGGCATCTTTCCAACCAGGGATCAGACTTGGGTCTCCCGTGTTGCAGGCAGATTTGTTACCACCTGAGCCACCCAGGAAAGGTACGGGGAATGGCCAATGGAAGTTATCAGTGACAATTCAGGTCTGGATTTCAGAACATGCCCTCTTGCCTTAGGGGTAGATGAGGTTGGAGAAGCCAGGCAGGATCTCAGCAAGAACGAAAAGACAGAAGAAGAGCCCTGGGATTAAGGGGGCAGCTGTGGGGATGGACAAGCAAGGTTTGAGACATTCTCAGGGCAGACTTGCTGAATGGCTAGAGGGGGTTTGGGAGCAGGAGGCAGGATCTGCCTTGGATGACTCGGTGGATGGTGGGTCTCTGAATCAGGGAAAGAAGAAGGAAGAACACGCTTCACCAGGGAGGAGGCAGGTTGTCCTGAGTGTGATGTTGACATGCAAGAGCATGAGGTGCTTTGAGGACTTTCACATGTAGATGTGCTCAGGAGTGAAGGATGCTGCCCTGAACAAAAGAGAAAGCGGCATGGCCACACTGCTTAGCAACATATTTAGAAATACTGTGATACTCCTCAAAATATTCACTTTAACATAGAAATCGATCACCATTAGGTAAGAGAGGTATATGTGTGTGAATGCTCAGTTGCTCAGTCATGTCCAACTCTTTTGTGACCCCAGGGACTGTAGCCTATCAGGCTCCTCTGTCCAAGAGATTCTTCAGGCAAGAATACTACAGTGGGTTGCTGTGCCCTTCTCCAGGGTATCTTCCCAACCCAGGTATTGAACTTGAGTCTCCGGCCTTGGCAGGAGGGTTCATTACCACTGGGCCACTTGGGAAGCCCAAGAGAAGTATACATGTAAGTAAATACAGATGGGTCTCACATGAATCTAACTAGAGAATAACATTTTAGCACAGAGGTCTAAATATTCTCCCAAATGCTGGTTAATATTATTCAACATGTGATTTTAAAAAACAGTCTCAAACACCAAAGTCTCAAAAGATGAATTATTTTACAGTCTTATGAATCACACCCTCTATCCACATTGCATGGACTCTCAGAAGGAAATGTACACCCAGAGGGTGAGAAGGAAAGAAACAGTTTCCTTAAATGAAGAAGCAGAAAAGACCACCCTGTGCCCCCGACAACCTGCCAGCCAGAGGAACACTGAAAAATTAGGAGTTTCAAAGCAAAGGTCCACTAATCCATCTTTTACCAAACTTGTCCCTTAAAGTCTACCTTTCTGACACAAAATATTTAATGGGAACATTAACCACAAAGTGACCTTAAAAGAAATGTAACATTGGATTCCACACGAGGCTAAAAGAAGAACATATTAGGTAAGTGAAAAGAAACATAATTTAAAAAAAAAGAATAAAAGGGACTTGTGAAAATCATAAAGCAGTGAGAATTTCCAATGAGAACCAAAAGTTACTGACAAGGTAGAGCTTCTTTGCTATTGAAGACAGATGCTTCTTAAAGAATGGGTAAGTCAATAACGTCTCTTTTCTAGCGGCATTTGGAGGCACAATTTTAATCTGTTGAAATGACACAAAAATAAACATCAAAATACAAACAAACAAACAACAAACAAGATTTTCCTTTTGAAAGGAACACAATTTAATTGGCTTCCACTCTCACAGTTTAAATTCAGCTCCTTAAGCAGGGGAATAACTCCCTCAGGAGGGTGGCTTTTTGTTGGGTAAGTGCATGATGTTCATTTGTCTTGCATCTAAAAATTAGAACATAACAAGCTTCTAATCATCACTTGTTAATTTGAAACAAAAAGAATTCCTTTTTCCATTGAAAGCAGACTGTAGTTAAAAAAAAAAAAAACACAACAACCAGCATTAGTGTTCTCCAAGGTCATATGCTGTTGCCAAAGCTCAAAAAACTCTTATAGTCCAACTTGCTTATGTTCAGCTGTGTTTACTTAAGACTTAACTCGACAAGGTCTGCCTCTGATTACCCTGAGTAGTCATCTGCCCACAGATAAATAGATATTACATAAACTTTTAGAGGGAATGACATTGGCCTCCATAATTTTGGAATAATTTATTATGTACCCTCCACATAAAACGCCAAAATCCTCCTTAATTATTCAAAAATTTTGTGATTTTAAAAACAGTCTCAAACACCAAAGTCTCAAAAGATGAATTATTTTACAGTCTTATGAATCACACCTCTATCCACATTGCATGGACTCTCAGAAGGAAATGTACACCCAGAGGGTGAGAAGGAAAGAAACAGTTTCCTTAAATGAAGAAGCAGAAAAGACCACCCTGTGCCCCCGACAACCTGCCAGCCAGAGGAACACTGAAAAATTAGGAGTTTCAAAGCAAAGGTCCACTAATCCATCTTTTACCAAACTTGTCCCTTAAAGTCTACCTTTCTGACACAAAATATTTAATGGGAACATTAACCACAAAGTGACCTTAAAAGAAATGTAACATTGGATTCCACACGAGGCTAAAAGAAGAACATATTAGGTAAGTGAAAAGAAACATAATTTAAAAAAAAAGAATAAAAGGGACTTGTGAAAATCATAAAGCAGTGAGAATTTCCAATGAGAACCAAAAGTTACTGACAAGGTAGAGCTTCTTTGCTATTGAAGACAGATGCTTCTTAAAGAATGGGTAAGTCAATAACGTCTCTTTTCTAGCGGCATTTGGAGGCACAATTTTAATCTGTTGAAATGACACAAAAATAAACATCAAAATACAAACAAACAAACAACAAACAAGATTTTCCTTTTGAAAGGAACACAATTTAATTGGCTTCCACTCTCACAGTTTAAATTCAGCTCCTTAAGCAGGGGAATAACTCCCTCAGGAGGGTGGCTTTTTGTTGGGTAAGTGCATGATGTTCATTTGTCTTGCATCTAAAAAATTAGAACATAACAAGCTTCTAATCATCACTTGTTAATTTGAAACAAAAAGAATTCCTTTTTCCATTGAAAGCAGACTGTAGTTAAAAAAAAAAAAAACACAACAACCAGCATTAGTGTTCTCCAAGGTCATATGCTGTTGCCAAAGCTCAAAAAACTCTTATAGTCCAACTTGCTTATGTTCAGCTGTGTTTACTTAAGACTTAACTCGACAAGGTCTGCCTCTGATTACCCTGAGTAGTCATCTGCCCACAGATAAATAGATATTACATAAACTTTTAGAGGGAATGACATTGGCCTCCATAATTTTGGAATAATTTATTATGTACCCTCCACATAAAACGCCAAAATCCTCCACAATATGTTTTGGGATCAGAACATAACTATTTCATTTCACGCAGGAAGCAGTGCCCATGACCTTCACGGATTTCAGGTAATTCACTAATGAGGTGCTGCCTTGCCCCCGGAGGTGTGGAGTTGTTCTATAACAGGCAATTTTAGGGTAAAGTTTATTTCAGTCTTTTCGACAACCATCAATATTTCAAGGAATTTCTGTAAACAAACTGTCACTTAAAGAAAATAACTTTCTATCAATATTTTTGCAACAAAGTCTCCAGAACAGAACATGCATATAAAAATAAGAGTTAACTAAATTATTTCCAGAGACCACATGTCAGAGTAATGTTTACACTATTGGTAGAAAGCAAAAGCTCAGTATTTTACCACCATTTCTTACACAAAATGCGAAATTTTGCTTTTGGGGTAATATAAACCATTTGCATGGTAGAGAGTCTGTTCCTAATTACCTTCGAATTGATGCTAGCCCATTTTATTTACTTCGCTTGCTATTATATTTACATAACAAAAGATATACACACTTTCCAAACCAGGATGGATTCAGAGGTGGAAGTATTAATGAAGTTCCCCAGCGATCGATCCATCAACAGATCAAAAGATCTTCACTGCATTTGCTAAGAGCGGACAAAACAGTAGTGAGCAAGAGGGAGATGCTGTCTGCCTCTGAAGTTTCTCTCACAAGAAAAGTGATAAACTGAACATAACAGCTTCTAGGTGGTTCACTTTATTTTATACAATTATGAAGTGTTTTTCCCACTGAAATTAACACATTTTCTTTCCTGACTCCTGTCCTGTTGCTGAATTATCCTAGGTACAGGCCCTTCACTTGGAATTGCTGGGTGTAAAAACACAACAACCAGCATTAGTTTTCTCCAAGGTCATATGCTGTTGCCAAAGCTCAAAAAACTCTTATAGTCCAACTTGCTTATGTTCAGCTGTGTTTACTTAAGACTTAACTCGACAAGGTCTGCCTCTGATTACCCTGAGTAGTCATCTGCCCACAGATAAATAGATATTACATAAACTTTTAGAGGGAATGACATTGGCCTCCATAATTTTGGAATAATTTATTATGTACCCTCCACATAAAACGCCAAAATCCTCCACAATATGTTTTGGGATCAGAACATAACTATTTCATTTCACGCAGGAAGCAGTGCCCATGACCTTCACGGATTTCAGGTAATTCACTAATGAGGTGCTGCCTTGCCCCCGGAGGTGTGGAGTTGTTCTATAACAGGCAATTTTAGGGTAAAGTTTATTTCAGTCTTTTCGACAACCATCAATATTTCAAGGAATTTCTGTAAACAAACTGTCACTTAAAGAAAATAACTTTCTATCAATATTTTTGCAACAAAGTCTCCAGAACAGAACATGCATATAAAAATAAGAGTTAACTAAATTATTTCCAGAGACCACATGTCAGAGTAATGTTTACACTATTGGTAGAAAGCAAAAGCTCAGTATTTTACCACCATTTCTTACACAAAATGCGAAATTTTGCTTTTGGGGTAATATAAACCATTTGCATGGTAGAGAGTCTGTTCCTAATTACCTTCGAATTGATGCTAGCCCATTTTATTTACTTCGCTTGCTATTATATTTACATAACAAAAGATATACACACTTTCCAAACCAGGATGGATTCAGAGGTGGAAGTATTAATGAAGTTCCCCAGCGATCGATCCATCAACAGATCAAAAGATCTTCACTGCATTTGCTAAGAGCGGACAAAACAGTAGTGAGCAAGAGGGAGATGCTGTCTGCCTCTGAAGTTTCTCTCACAAGAAAAGTGATAAACTGAACATAACAGCTTCTAGGTGGTTCACTTTATTTTATACAATTATGAAGTGTTTTTCCCACTGAAATTAACACATTTTCTTTCCTGACTCCTGTCCTGTTGCTGAATTATCCTAGGTACAGGCCCTTCACTTGGAATTGCTGGGTGTGCTAAGGGAGCCACAGTTATTCCTCTGTGCCAGCTCCCTCTAGCAGTTCAGGCTCCGTCTGTCACAGGGTCAGTTTTTGAGTGATTTATTTAATGTCCTCTATTCTGGCTTTTATACTAATGCAGTATTTTGCTTTGATAAGCACTCTGTGAAGCGAAATAATGTAAACAACGTACGGCTCACACACCAAAAGCCAGGATTTCCATATTTCCCTAAATGGATGGAATCCACTGATGGACCTCCCAGCATACTCTCCATTGTTTTCTCCCATGATGCTTTTGCTTTGAGGTTCACAAAAGATGCTTTTGTATATATAGATAAAGAAGGAATATGCTTTTAAATGTGCATGTCTTTAAAGATCTAGCTAAGAAATCCAGAACACATGTTGGACACTGGAGTACCTTCAGACTAATCTCTGTGAGAGAAAACATGAAGGTCTCATTTGCTTTTAATGCAAAAACTGCACCCACAATCATTCTATTGATAGAAAGGGCAGTGTCTTCCAATTCGAAGTGCAGTCAGAGAACGAAATCCAGGAAAATGAGAAAGAATGAAGCTGACTTGTGAAGCCCAGGCACATGACAAAGCCAGAGACCTCTCCAGGGCCCCAGAGGTACCAGCAAGCCAGGTGAGGAAGGCTCTGCTGCTGCTTGAAAAAGGAACTTTCCGCCTCAATAGCGAGGTGCTCCGAGAGCCGTCTAAAAGTGGAATTAAGTGGGGTGAGAGAACATGCGAGCATGCTACGTTGTCTGAGTGGTGTCTGACTGCACAACCCTGTGGACTGTAGCCTGCCAGGCTCCTCTGTCCATGGATTCTCTGAGAATATGCAGAACATGCAAATAACCACACATTTTACATTTCAAGCATGAAGGGAAGGAGCAGCTGATATACTTCAAGTGAGGAACGAAGCTGCTTGTGGGTGGTTTCTTAAAAAGGAAAAGTCAATTAGCAAATTTTATCGGATCAGACCAAGACAGAACTCTGCAGACACTAATACAGAAGCTCATCTTTGAAAAGGAATTTCTACCATAGCAAGACGCCGGTCCTGTTGCTGAATTATCCTAGGTACAGGCCCTTCACTTGGAATTGCTGGGTGTGCTAAGGGAGCCACAGTTATTCCTCTGTGCCAGCTCCCTCTAGCAGTTCAGGCTCCGTCTGTCACAGGGTCAGTTTTTGAGTGATTTATTTAATGTCCTCTATTCTGGCTTTTATACTAATGCAGTATTTTGCTTTGATAAGCACTCTGTGAAGCGAAATAATGTAAACAACGTACGGCTCACACACCAAAAGCCAGGATTTCCATATTTCCCTAAATGGATGGAATCCACTGATGGACCTCCCAGCATACTCTCCATTGTTTTCTCCCATGATGCTTTTGCTTTGAGGTTCACAAAAGATGCTTTTGTATATATAGATAAAGAAGGAATATGCTTTTAAATGTGCATGTCTTTAAAGATCTAGCTAAGAAATCCAGAACACATGTTGGACACTGGAGTACCTTCAGACTAATCTCTGTGAGAGAAAACATGAAGGTCTCATTTGCTTTTAATGCAAAAACTGCACCCACAATCATTCTATTGATAGAAAGGGCAGTGTCTTCCAATTCGAAGTGCAGTCAGAGAACGAAATCCAGGAAAATGAGAAAGAATGAAGCTGACTTGTGAAGCCCAGGCACATGACAAAGCCAGAGACCTCTCCAGGGCCCCAGAGGTACCAGCAAGCCAGGTGAGGAAGGCTCTGCTGCTGCTTGAAAAAGGAACTTTCCGCCTCAATAGCGAGGTGCTCCGAGAGCCGTCTAAAAGTGGAATTAAGTGGGGTGAGAGAACATGCGAGCATGCTACGTTGTCTGAGTGGTGTCTGACTGCACAACCCTGTGGACTGTAGCCTGCCAGGCTCCTCTGTCCATGGATTCTCTGAGAATATGCAGAACATGCAAATAACCACACATTTTACATTTCAAGCATGAAGGGAAGGAGCAGCTGATATACTTCAAGTGAGGAACGAAGCTGCTTGTGGGTGGTTTCTTAAAAAGGAAAAGTCAATTAGCAAATTTTATCGGATCAGACCAAGACAGAACTCTGCAGACACTAATACAGAAGCTCATCTTTGAAAAGGAATACAAAACTCCTACACACACCAGTTCCTGTGCGAGCAGGAAAGGCTATCGAAGGCAGTGTTATGTCTGAACAGCCAATATATCTCCAGACACTGGGTTCACTCTCTAAAATGCAAAAGAATTTCAGAGAAGCAAAATTTAATCACGGATCACTGGCCAGAATTAGTTTGCAGAAGATCTGCCATTGAAACAAATTTAAATGGCCCTCTCAAGGTTAGCCAAAGTAGGGGGGGAAAAAGGGAAACCTTTCACAACCAAAAATCTTGAAAAATTTCCTATATTTTTTGGTTTCGTTTTTCCCAGAACTGAAACACCACAAAACAACACCACCTCAGTGCACTCCCTCACTTCCAGCTCAGTCAGGAAGTGCTGGGGTACATAAACATTTTTTATTTCACTTTTTTACAAGAAGGTGACCAACATTTTCTTAGCCTTCCAAAAAGTTTCAGGTTTGGAATACATTTTGGCTAAATGTCAGCAAAGGAATTTGCTCATCGTTCAAACAGCACTTTTTATTTCCAGCCTTGGAGTATATGTAGGCGCTATGCTGTGAATGGAATTACAAAACAGCTCAGAGCCACTGAGGGAAAGGCAGCCCTGCCGTAGGGAAGCATTCATGCAGGAGAAAACGGGAGTCACAAGGCAAGTATATACACACTGCTCATCAAGGGCTTTCACAGTTATTACTTTTGTAACACTGGGCTCTTTCTTTCCCTTCTTTTAAAGATACAGATACAAATCAAAGAAGTTACATGGTTTATCTGATGGTTCTTAGTTATTAATAGTGACTGATAGAGAAGAAAATCTGAACCCAGACCTCTAACGTCTAAAACCATAATTGAAAGGGACAGTTACTGAAGACCAAAAGCCAGCATCACAGGTAATGGGAAAACACTAGAAGTATTGTCAGGAAGGTCAGAAATAAGACAAGAATGTGCACCATCATAAATGTTACTTAACATGGAGCTGGAGATACAATTCAGGCAGGAAGCCAGAGGAAATCTTTCATGGTAAAAATTTTAGAAAGGAGGTAGAACCACTACTATTTGAAAATAACAGAGTTGTATTACTGGAAAACACAAGAAAGTCAACTGAAAAAACTAACAAAAACGATAAGCAAGTCCATGGTGGTAGCAGAGTGCAATATTAACATACAGGAAGGAATGGCTTTCTCATATAAAAATAGCAGTTAAAAAAGCTGTAGAAGAACGGACCCTGATTACGACATTACAACAGAAAGTTAACAGGTTTAGGGCTAAATTTAACAAGAAATGTTCAAGAGCAATTAGGAGGACTCTACTGAAGCGACCTGCAGGCAAACGGGACTGGTGGCTCGGGGGTAAAGAATCTGCCTGCCAAGACAGGAGATGCCAGTTCAATCCCTGAGTCGGGAAGATCCCCTGGAAAGGAAACGGCAACTTATTCCAGTATTCTTGCCTGGGAAATCCCATGGCCAGAAGAGCCTGGGGAGTCGAAAAATAGTAGGACAGAATTTAGCAACTAAAAAACAACAACAGTGATGGCTACAAAAGGAGACCTGAACAAACATACCAATTTTTGGCTAATTTTAACATTTTGGCTAAATGTCAGCAAAGGAATTTGCTCATCGTTCAAACAGCACTTTTTATTTCCAGCCTTGGAGTATATGTAGGCGCTATGCTGTGAATGGAATTACAAAACAGCTCAGAGCCACTGAGGGAAAGGCAGCCCTGCCGTAGGGAAGCATTCATGCAGGAGAAAACGGGAGTCACAAGGCAAGTATATACACACTGCTCATCAAGGGCTTTCACAGTTATTACTTTTGTAACACTGGGCTCTTTCTTTCCCTTCTTTTAAAGATACAGATACAAATCAAAGAAGTTACATGGTTTATCTGATGGTTCTTAGTTATTAATAGTGACTGATAGAGAAGAAAATCTGAACCCAGACCTCTAACGTCTAAAACCATAATTGAAAGGGACAGTTACTGAAGACCAAAAGCCAGCATCACAGGTAATGGGAAAACACTAGAAGTATTGTCAGGAAGGTCAGAAATAAGACAAGAATGTGCACCATCATAAATGTTACTTAACATGGAGCTGGAGATACAATTCAGGCAGGAAGCCAGAGGAAATCTTTCATGGTAAAAATTTTAGAAAGGAGGTAGAACCACTACTATTTGAAAATAACAGAGTTGTATTACTGGAAAACACAAGAAAGTCAACTGAAAAAACTAACAAAAACGATAAGCAAGTCCATGGTGGTAGCAGAGTGCAATATTAACATACAGGAAGGAATGGCTTTCTCATATAAAAATAGCAGTTAAAAAAGCTGTAGAAGAACGGACCCTGATTACGACATTACAACAGAAAGTTAACAGGTTTAGGGCTAAATTTAACAAGAAATGTTCAAGAGCAATTAGGAGGACTCTACTGAAGCGACCTGCAGGCAAACGGGACTGGTGGCTCGGGGGTAAAGAATCTGCCTGCCAAGACAGGAGATGCCAGTTCAATCCCTGAGTCGGGAAGATCCCCTGGAAAGGAAACGGCAACTTATTCCAGTATTCTTGCCTGGGAAATCCCATGGCCAGAAGAGCCTGGGGAGTCGAAAAATAGTAGGACAGAATTTAGCAACTAAAAAACAACAACAGTGATGGCTACAAAAGGAGACCTGAACAAACATACCAATTTTTTGGATAGCATGATTCTAAAGGTAACACAATTCCCCCCAAAATAGTGAAACATTTTTTTATTGGGGTATATTTGTTTTACAATGTTGCATTAGCTTCAGGTGTACAGCGAAGTTATTGTTATATGTTTTTACAGAGTTTTCTTGTTTACAGGTATACATAATACCCCAACAGTCACAGGTATATCCCTGACCCCTCTCACTTGAGCCAAAAATAGCAGAACATTTTTGAGGAGACAAGTTGATCCTAAATGAATATTGAAAAGTAAATCAGCAGCAATAGCTAGAAAAGATATAAAAAGGGGCTTCCCTGGTGGTCCAGCGGGTAAGGACACCGCCTTGCAATGCAAGGCGCCGGTTTGATCCCTGGCCTGGGAAGATCCCACGTGCCGCTGGGGCGCTGGACCGATGTGTCCAATCACCGAGCCGGAGCTCTGGCGCGCATGCGCCCAGAGCCGGTGCTCTCTGACGACAGACGCCACCTCGATGGGAGGCCCACAGGAGCCAAGAACTAAGATGGATGAAAATAGAGAAATGAAAGACCAATAGAAGTGGCCCGCCGCTCCTCCCTCCCCAACCCAACCCCAAAAAGATAAATAAATTAAAAAAGAAATATAAAAAAGATATAAAAAAAGATAACAGGGGAGAATGAGCACAGCCAGGTGTTAAGCATATTCTACAGCCTCAGTGGTTAAGACACTGTGTGATGAGAGCACAAGTTAAGAAAAGAAAATATTAACATACAGGAAGGAATGTTCAAAAAGCAGCAAAAATTTAGGAAAAAAGGACTAAATTTAACAAGAAATGTTCAAGAGCAATTAGGAGGACTCTACTGAAGCGACCTGCAGGCAAACGGGACTGGTGGCTCGGGGGTAAAGAATCTGCCTGCCAAGACAGGAGATGCCAGTTCAATCCCTGAGTCGGGAAGATCCCCTGGAAAGGAAACGGCAACTTATTCCAGTATTCTTGCCTGGGAAATCCCATGGCCAGAAGAGCCTGGGGAGTCGAAAAATAGTAGGACAGAATTTAGCAACTAAAAAACAACAACAGTGATGGCTACAAAAGGAGACCTGAACAAACATACCAATTTTTTGGATAGCATGATTCTAAAGGTAACACAATTCCCCCCAAAATAGTGAAACATTTTTTTATTGGGGTATATTTGTTTTACAATGTTGCATTAGCTTCAGGTGTACAGCGAAGTTATTGTTATATGTTTTTACAGAGTTTTCTTGTTTACAGGTATACATAATACCCCAACAGTCACAGGTATATCCCTGACCCCTCTCACTTGAGCCAAAAATAGCAGAACATTTTTGAGGAGACAAGTTGATCCTAAATGAATATTGAAAAGTAAATCAGCAGCAATAGCTAGAAAAGATATAAAAAGGGGCTTCCCTGGTGGTCCAGTGGGTAAGGACACCGCCTTGCAGTGCAAGGGGCGCCGGTTCGAGCCCTGGCCTGGGAAGATCCCACGTGCCGCGGAGCGGCTGGACTGATGTGTCCAATTACCGAGCCGGAGCTCTGGCGCGCATGCGCCCAGAGCCGGTGCTCTGCGACGACAGACGCCACCTCGATGGGAGGCCCACAGGAGCCGAAGAACTAAGATGGATGAAAATAGAGAAATGAAAGACCAATAGAAGTGGCCCGCCCGCTCCTCCCTCCCCAACCCAACCCCAAAAAGATAAATAAATTAAAAAAGAAATATAAAAAAGATATAAAAAAAGATAACAGGGGAGAATGAGCACAGCCAGGTGTTAAGCATATTCTACAGCCTCAGTGGTTAAGACACTGTGTGATGAGAGCACAAGTTAAGAAAAGAAAATCCAGAGGAGACAGAAGGTAAGATAGACTCAGCTTAAAATGTAGTATTTTTAACAAGAGAAGGAGGAGCAATGGATCAATATACAGTAGTAGAATAACTAGGTAGCTCTATGGAAAAAATAAAGTTGGACATTTCTTTACACTATATTATACCCTTTTTCAAGCTAAGATACATTCTGAAGAAATAAAATATTTAAGGTACCAATTAAGACCCATAGGAACACCAGAAGAAAACCTGACACTTCCTTTAAGGTTTTTAAATGAGGAAGTTCTATCACTTAAAATCTAGCAGCCATACAAAGCCAAGATGAATACATGTAATCACATTTTTTTCATAGGTTACATGGGGAAACCAAAAGGAAAGTCAAAGGATATAACCAATTGGAACAACGTATCACAAGCGTCCTAGGCTTATCTCCCTGCTCCGTAAAGTGCTTTTCAAGTTAATAAAACATTCTTAGTAAGAGAGAGATTATGAATATATACACACAGAATATATATTACAAACTTTTGCTGAAGCTGAAATTCCACTACTTTGGCCACCTGATGCGAAGAGCTGATTCATGGGAAAAGACCCTGAGGATGGGAAAGATGGAAGGCAAAAGGAGAAGGGGGCGACAGAAGATAAGATGGTTGGATGGTATCACCCATTCAATGGACATGAATTTGAGCAAACTTGCAGAGATAGTGGAGAACAGAGGAGCCTGATGTGCTGCAGTCCATGGGGTGGAAAACAGTCAGACATGACTTAGCTACTGAACAGCAACTCTCTCTGTATCTACCTATCCCGGTCCCTCCTGGCCTCTGTCCTGGCCCCACTCCCCACCCCAGGTTATCACAGAGCACTGGCTGGGCTCCCTGTATTATACAGTGATGTGTATTGCACTAGACATTTATTTTACACAGTGCAACTCACAGCCGGCCTATGATGCCAGAGGCTGTGGTCTGAAGGCTAGGAGGCAATGTGAAGATGCACGAACTCAACATTCATATAGCAACATAAAAGAAACATAAAAATTCAACCATATCGAACTCATCTCCCCTACGTCCACACAGCTGTTTCTCTACCCTCTCTGACAATTACTTCCTAAGACCTGGCAACCACCAGCATTAAATATGGGCCATATTTGTAAAAATAACTTACGTTTTGAATTTCAAAAAAAAAAAAAAGAAAGAAAAAGAGAACTTTCTTCCTGCCTTAAACTAACTGTTCCTCTAGTGAAAAGTCACATGCTTTTCAAGGGAGATTAATTTTTTTAAGAAATGTGTTTTTCTAAATGAAAGCTTATATCCTATTTTTTTTTAAAGATTGTTTAAAACCACAGTGACTCATGTCGTATGGGTACAGATTAAATTCTACTGGGGGCTTCCCCTGGTGGTCCAGTGGGTAAGGACACCGCCTTGCAGTGCAAGAGGCACCGGTTCAAGATCCCACGTGCCGCGGAGCGCTGGACCGATGTGTCCAATTACCGAGCTGGAGCTCTGGCGCGCATGCGCCCAGAGCCGACGCTCTGCAACAACAGAGGCCACCGTGATGGGAGGCCCACAGAAGCCAAAGAACAAAGACGGATGAAAATAGAGAAATGAAAGAACAATAGAAGTGGCCCGCCCATCCCCCTCCCTCCCCACCCCACCCCCCAAAAGATAAATAAAACAACTAAAAAAAAAAATTCTACTGGGCTCTGCATTATTCTATCAGAAATGAACAGGTTAAACCAATGGCAAATTTGTGCCCTTAAAAAAATAGGAACGTGCTATTGTACAGGACATGGAACTCTCCTCAATGCTACGTGGCAGCCTGGATGAGAGGGGAGTGTAGGGGAGAATAGATATGCATGTGTATGGCTGAGTCCCATCACTATTCACTTGAAACTATCACAACATTGTTAACTGGTTCAACCTCAACACAAAATAAAAAGTTTAAAAAAAATGGGAAAGTGGATGATGCCGGTCTTTTTAATTTTTACATGTTTTCCTACATTCTATCCCTGAAGAGGGAAACTATTTCCTCTCTTTATTGATTTAAAGAAGAATTTTTTAAACTTAAGAAATACTTCCAACCATAGAATATTAAATAATTTAACAGCTGGTACGGCATAAAAATTACTTGATTCATTAAAAAAAAAAGAAAAAGCAAAAAAGAGAACTATCCCCTACGTCCACACAGCTGTTTCTCTACCCTCTCTGACAATTACTTCCTAAGACCTGGCAACCACCAGCATTAAATATGGGCCATATTTGTAAAAATAACTTACGTTTTGAATTTCAAAAAAAAAAAAAAGAAAGAAAAAGAGAACTTTCTTCCTGCCTTAAACTAACTGTTCCTCTAGTGAAAAGTCACATGCTTTTCAAGGGAGATTAATTTTTTTAAGAAATGTGTTTTTCTAAATGAAAGCTTATATCCTATTTTTTTTTAAAGATTGTTTAAAACCACAGTGACTCATGTCGTATGGGTACAGATTAAATTCTACTGGGGGCTTCCCTGGTGGTCCAGTGGGTAAGGACACCGCCTTGCAGTGCAAGAGGCACAGGTTTGATCCCTGGCCTGGGAAGATCCCACGTGCAGGAGCGCTGGACCGATGTGTCCAATTACCGAGCTGGAGCTCTGGCGCGCATGCGCCCAGAGCCGACGCTCTGCAACAACAGAGGCCACCGTGATGGGAGGCCCACAGAAGCCAAAGAACAAAGACGGATGAAAATAGAGAAATGAAAGAACAATAGAAGTGGCCCGCCCATCCCTCCCTCCCACCCCACCCCCCAAAAGATAAATAAAACAACTAAAAAAAAAAATTCTACTGGGCTCTGCATTATTCTATCAGAAATGAACAGGTTAAACCAATGGCAAATTTGTGCCCTTAAAAAAATAGGAACGTGCTATTGTACAGGACATGGAACTCTCCTCAATGCTACGTGGCAGCCTGGATGAGAGGGGAGTGTAGGGGAGAATAGATATGCATGTGTATGGCTGAGTCCCATCACTATTCACTTGAAACTATCACAACATTGTTAACTGGTTCAACCTCAACACAAAATAAAAAGTTTAAAAAAAATGGGAAAGTGGATGATGCCGGTCTTTTTAATTTTTTTACATGTTTTCCTACATTCTATCCCTGAAGAGGGAAACTATTACCTCTCTTTATTGATTTAAAGAAGAATTTTTTAAACTTAAGAAATACTTCCAACCATAGAATATTAAATAATTTAACAGCTGGTACGGCATGTACACCAACCAATTCAAAGACATGTTGGCTGGAGAAACAGAGACATTGACGTGCATTGCTGAATATTTAACAGCTGTTGTAGAAAAAGCTTTGCTGCCATTTTCATATGCCTTTCTCCCCAGTTCAATTCACTGACTATCACAAGGTCTTCGCTTATATACCTGAACCTACAGAACCTTTATTTTTCTTGTGCACCATTCCATATTTCTTTAACACAAAACCAACCATATACGAGATACACTGTGGAGGTGGAGGTGAATGAAACAGAATCTGTATTGTAGGGAAGTCAGAAGGGCAGCAGACTAGTTCTGTTCTTCATAGTGATTTCTGAGGTCTGGCAACAACAGTAAACCAAAAATGAACTAACTGATATGTGGACATGCCTCGAGGCCACATGCATAAAGGACCCTGAAGACACCAGGGCTTCTGTAAGATCAAGTCCACATCTTTCATCCACTTGTCTCCCGCCCACCTGCACCACTCAGGCACTGCTGTCCAACAGAATTACCAGGCGAGCCACACATGCAAAATCACAGCAACAATTTTAAATTATCTTGCAGACAATGCTTAAAAAGGGAAAAAGAAAAAGAAAGCAAAGTTTCAATAAAATATTTTCTTTAACTCAATACAGCCAAAAGATGATCATTTCAACTTGGAAACAATATAAAAATTATCTGTGAGATATTTCCTCCATACATGCTAGCACATCTTGCTCTGGACTGGTCACATTTCAAGGCCAGTCACCTCGTGGCCCATAGCCATGTCGTAAACCAATGGCAAATTTGTGCCCTTAAAAAAATAGGAACGTGCTATTGTACAGGACATGGAACTCTCCTCAATGCTACGTGGCAGCCTGGATGAGAGGGGAGTGTAGGGAGAATAGATATGCATGTGTATGGCTGAGTCCCATCACTATTCACTTGAAACTATCACAACATTGTTAACTGGTTCAACCTCAACACAAAATAAAAAGTTTAAAAAAAATGGGAAAGTGGATGATGCCGGTCTTTTTAATTTTTTTACATGTTTTCCTACATTCTATCCCTGAAGAGGGAAACTATTACCTCTCTTTATTGATTTAAAGAAGAATTTTTTAAACTTAAGAAATACTTCCAACCATAGAATATTAAATAATTTAACAGCTGGTACGGCATGTACACCAACCAATTCAAAGACATGTTGGCTGGAGAAACAGAGACATTGACGTGCATTGCTGAATATTTAACAGCTGTTGTAGAAAAAGCTTTGCTGCCATTTTCATATGCCTTTCTCCCCAGTTCAATTCACTGACTATCACAAGGTCTTCGCTTATATACCTGAACCTACAGAACCTTTATTTTTCTTGTGCACCATTCCATATTTCTTTAACACAAAACCAACCATATACGAGATACACTGTGGAGGTGGAGGTGAATGAAACAGAATCTGTATTGTAGGGAAGTCAGAAGGGCAGCAGACTAGTTCTGTTCTTCATAGTGATTTCTGAGGTCTGGCAACAACAGTAAACCAAAAATGAACTAACTGATATGTGGACATGCCTCGAGGCCACATGCATAAAGGACCCTGAAGACACCAGGGCTTCTGTAAGATCAAGTCCACATCTTTCATCCACTTGTCTCCCGCCCACCTGCACCACTCAGGCACTGCTGTCCAACAGAATTACCAGGCGAGCCACACATGCAAAATCACAGCAACAATTTTAAATTATCTTGCAGACAATGCTTAAAAAGGGAAAAAGAAAAAGAAAGCAAAGTTTCAATAAAATATTTTCTTTAACTCAATACAGCCAAAAGATGATCATTTCAACTTGGAAACAATATAAAAATTATCTGTGAGATATTTCCTCCATACATGCTAGCACATCTTGCTCTGGACTGGTCACATTTCAAGGCCAGTCACCTCGTGTGACCCATAGCCATGGTACAGACAACACAGTTCTAAGCAACTCTACATAGAATGGAAACCTGAGCTGTTCATTAAATCTCATAGTGATAGAGTGAATTCTGAGGAATCTTTCGAAGTACAGAAATGTCCACAGTTTCCTACAGAACTCCTGTGAAAGCAGAGATTCCCAGAGCTGCCCTACAATGAATCAGCAGAAGATAAGTTAAACCTTGATTGGTGACCATGTATTCTGCTTCCTATTCTTAATCACTGGCTTAGAGAAAGCTCTTACTCCAGATTCACTACTAATTGGCCACAAAGACCAGATTTCTTACCTCCAGTTTCTCTTTGTCTCTGTATTAGCCTAAGAAGGAACTATTTTCTGATGTTGCTGGCTTAACACATTTCAATACACTCTTTTTCTCTTAAAGGTGCCTTCCCTTAAAGGCCCATCTTGCTCATGAACTCCTGGGAGAAGACTGGACAAACTTATAAAGACTTAAACTAAATCTCCCAGTACGTGGTAAGTGAAGAATAGTAGTGTAAAGACTCACCAATATTCCTCTACATGAGATCTACAAATCTCTTAAAGGGTCCTTTCAGACCTAATTTGCCAATTGTTGTTGCTAAGTCGTATCTGACTCTTTTGTAACCCCATGGGCTGTAGCCCACCAGGCCTGTCTGTCCAGGGAATTTCCCAGGCAAGAATACTGGAGTGGGTTGCTATTTTCTTCTCCAGGGGATCTTCCTGACCCAGGGATCGAACCCACCTCTCCTGCACTGGCAGGCAGATTATTTTACCTCTGAGCCACTAGGGAAGCCCTAACTTGGTATTTAAGGATCCTCCTGGTATTTAAAGATCCTCTGACTCTTACTCAGACCCTTAGAGAGACCACTCAGGCACTGCTGTCCAACAGAATTACCAGGCGAGCCACACATGCAAAATCACAGCAACAATTTTAAATTATCTTGCAGACAATGCTTAAAAAGGGAAAAAGAAAAAGAAAGCAAAGTTTCAATAAAATATTTTCTTTAACTCAATACAGCCAAAAGATGATCATTTCAACTTGGAAACAATATAAAAATTATCTGTGAGATATTTCCTCCATACATGCTAGCACATCTTGCTCTGGACTGGTCACATTTCAAGGCCAGTCACCTCGTGTGACCCATAGCCATGGTACAGACAACACAGTTCTAAGCAACTCTACATAGAATGGAAACCTGAGCTGTTCATTAAATCTCATAGTGATAGAGTGAATTCTGAGGAATCTTTCGAAGTACAGAAATGTCCACAGTTTCCTACAGAACTCCTGTGAAAGCAGAGATTCCCAGAGCTGCCCTACAATGAATCAGCAGAAGATAAGTTAAACCTTGATTGGTGACCATGTATTCTGCTTCCTATTCTTAATCACTGGCTTAGAGAAAGCTCTTACTCCAGATTCACTACTAATTGGCCACAAAGACCAGATTTCTTACCTCCAGTTTCTCTTTGTCTCTGTATTAGCCTAAGAAGGAACTATTTTCTGATGTTGCTGGCTTAACACATTTCAATACACTCTTTTTCTCTTAAAGGTGCCTTCCCTTAAAGGCCCATCTTGCTCATGAACTCCTGGGAGAAGACTGGACAAACTTATAAAGACTTAAACTAAATCTCCCAGTACGTGGTAAGTGAAGAATAGTAGTGTAAAGACTCACCAATATTCCTCTACATGAGATCTACAAATCTCTTAAAGGGTCCTTTCAGACCTAATTTGCCAATTGTTGTTGCTAAGTCGTATCTGACTCTTTTGTAACCCCATGGGCTGTAGCCCACCAGGCCTGTCTGTCCAGGGAATTTCCCAGGAAAGAATACTGGAGTGGGTTGCTATTTTCTTCTCCAGGGGATCTTCCTGACCCAGGGATTCAACCCAGCTCTCCTGCATTGGCAGGCAGATTATTTTACCTCTGAGCCACTAGGGAAGCCCTAACTTGGTATTTAAGGATCCTCCTGGTATTTAAAGATCCTCTGACTCTTACTCAGACCCTTAGAGAGACATTACTTTGGTCACAAGGGTTTGTATAGTCAAAGCTATGGTTTTTCCCTTAGTCATGTAGGAATGTGAGAGTTGGACCATAAAGAAGGCTGAACACTGAAAAATTGATGCTTTTGAATGGTAGTGTTGGAGAAGACTCTTGAGAGTCTCTTGGACTGTAAGGAGATCGAACCCGTCAATCCTTTGGAAATCAACTCTGAATATTCACTGGAAGGATTGATGTTAAAGCTGAAGCTCTGATACTTTTGGCCACCTGATGTGAAGAGTCGACTCACTGGTAAAGACCCTGATGCTGGGAAAGATTGATGGCAGGGGGAGAAGGGGGCAACAGAAGATGAGATGGTTGGATGGCATCACCAATTCAATGGACACGAGTTTGAAAAAACTCCAGAAGATGGTGAAGGACAGGAAATCCTGACATGTTGCAGTCCATGGGGTTGCAAGGAGTCAGACAGGACTGAATGAATGAACAACTGATCCTTACGGGAGAATGTGAGCCATCCCTCCCATTAGGCTCTGTCTTTGCCTTCTCCCTCCAGCTCTATCCTTTTCAATTGACCAACTTTCCAAAGGTCCTTTCCCACACATCACTGTGAAGTTTTCTTGGATCTCTATCCTCCAGATTTTCTTTCCTATACTGGGTGCTATTGTGACCCTGGTATGGAGGGCAGGAAGGACTTGCAGAGGCCAGTCAATTCTGGTAAGCTGGTGAAACAAGACACCATGTGTCTGAAGCTACTTCTTTGTTTTAACATCCTGATCCTGCTTCCTCCCATCTTTCCTCCAATCAGTCACAGAGTGGTAACCCAGTGCTGGAAGGAGGCATGGATAGAGCACAGTAGTGTCCAGTTTTAGGATTTCTAGAACTCTGCAATGCATCTAAAGAAAAGCAGTAAGTATAACAACATCTCTGATCTGGCCCCAGCCCCAGATCTCTGTCAGTTTCTAACATCTGTGTTTACCGTGATATTTCCAAGTCATATCATGATACTGAAGAGGGAATTTCCTTCAGAAATAGATAAAGTCCAGCCAAATCATATCAATGCTTTCCAGCAGGATGAAAAGCTATTGGGACTGCTGAGTCATAAGTGAGAACAAAGCTATTACAGGCCAGGATACCCTGACACAGCAGGGCACCTCAGGCAGTTGTACTCTGAAGCCACAGGCTAAGGAGGGTAGCTTGTCACTATGGAAGAAAATTCATCTCACCGAATATCATAGCTTCAGATTTAAATCTAATGAAAGAAAGAATCTAAAAAGAATCCCTTCCTAAAATTGCTAGGCCACTTATCATATACTTTATGCCATTTTTCTATCCCTGTATCACCTTTTTCACTTCTCCTAATAATACATGTACCATTTTCTCTTTAAAGAATACCAGTATGAATCACAGTGGCTTTTGTTGGATTAACTGATTTGTCTTCTTTTTTCCCAGCAGCTTCAATACCACTGTTGAAGTGAGTGGAAAAGTCAGCTGAGTGGAAGGGGCAAGTCCATAAGCATGGCCTCTGAGCCCAAGGATTGCCTTCACACCAAATCTCCTGGAAAGGACCCTGCAGTGGTCATGAGTGTGCTCTGCATCTGATCACTAAGTCTGACCCAAAGAGGATCCTCAGTTAAGTCCTGAACTCACACAGCACCAAGCAGATCAGAAACCCCCTAGCTATATCCAAATGGCGTTCCACTCCAAGCAAGATTTTAGGACACCTTTGAGACTCCTGAAATAATTAACATGTGCAACAGAAGGCAAAAGGAGAAGAGGGTGACAGAGGATGAGACGGTTGGATGGCATCACCGACTCAACAGACATTAACTTGCGCAAACTCTGGGAGATACTGCAGGACAGGGAAGCCTTCTGTGCTGCAGTCCATGGGGTCACAAAGACAAAGACATGACTTAGTAACTGAACACAACAGAAGAAGAAAATTAACTGCCATTTAATATTACAAATGTCTTAGCAGGAAGGTGAAGGGTATGAACTACATACCCTTCTAATCTGCTTAGCATCTGGGGATGGGCTGAGCGCACACAGTAGGCCTGGGGCAGAGTTTTGTAGCTGAGGTAACAAAGCACTGGATTGATTACACAGCGCTGCATGGAAAGAGCCCAGAGATTCTGCAGCCACTTGGGAGTTAGGTGCTGAGTAGGAAAAGATGGAAGTGGAAGGCATGGGTCTGGCAGAGGCTGTGCTGCCGGGGAACCCATGGCTGAGCAGCCAGGGGTGAGTCCCATGTGGAGTGACTAAGCAATACTTAGGAACAAGGAAAGCAGGCTCTGTAGGAAGTGGGGTGAACCATCCTGATGTAAGACCTTCCTGCATTTCCTCCAAATTCTCCACACAGTCCAGTGCACGCACATGCCTGGGCAGGAGGGGCCTTCTGGCATTTGAGGAAGGGACCACATTGCACATCAGAATCAGTGTGATCCAGAGCAGGGACCACAACGTGTTGGAGGGCAGCAACCGGACACAACAGAAGACCCTAGACTGGACGCACTTTGGAAGTAAACGTCCCCATCATGCTTTGAAGACAGAACCCTCAGGCACTGTCAGAAACCTTCAGAAGGTCCACTCTTCCCTAGAAGGAAACATGTCTGAGAGAATGCTTTTTGGACCTAAAGGATCAGAGTCACCCCTGCCGTCCCGGTTACAGAGAAGTGTGGACTAAGGATGTGCTTGCGTGTTTCTTTGGAGAAGATTCAGGACCTGACCTTTGAGCCCAAATCCTGAAGATCAACAAAATCAGAAACCCCTAACTATATCCAAATGGCGTTCCACTCCAAGCAAGATTTTAGGACACCTTTGAGACTCCTGAAATAATTAACATGTGCAACAGAAGGCAAAAGGAGAAGAGGGTGACAGAGGATGAGACGGTTGGATGGCATCACCGACTCAACAGACATTAACTTGCGCAAACTCTGGGAGATACTGCAGGACAGGGAAGCCTTCTGTGCTGCAGTCCATGGGGTCACAAAGACAAAGACATGACTTAGTAACTGAACACAACAGAAGAAGAAAATTAACTGCCATTTAATATTACAAATGTCTTAGCAGGAAGGTGAAGGGTATGAACTACATACCCTTCTAATCTGCTTAGCATCTGGGGATGGGCTGAGCGCACACAGTAGGCCTGGGGCAGAGTTTTGTAGCTGAGGTAACAAAGCACTGGATTGATTACACAGCGCTGCATGGAAAGAGCCCAGAGATTCTGCAGCCACTTGGGAGTTAGGTGCTGAGTAGGAAAAGATGGAAGTGGAAGGCATGGGTCTGGCAGAGGCTGTGCTGCCGGGGAACCCATGGCTGAGCAGCCAGGGGTGAGTCCCATGTGGAGTGACTAAGCAATACTTAGGAACAAGGAAAGCAGGCTCTGTAGGAAGTGGGGTGAACCATCCTGATGTAAGACCTTCCTGCATTTCCTCCAAATTCTCCACACAGTCCAGTGCACGCACATGCCTGGGCAGGAGGGGCCTTCTGGCATTTGAGGAAGGGACCACATTGCACATCAGAATCAGTGTGATCCAGAGCAGGGACCACAACGTGTTGGAGGGCAGCAACCGGACACAACAGAAGACCCTAGACTGGACGCACTTTGGAAGTAAACGTCCCCATCATGCTTTGAAGACAGAACCCTCAGGCACTGTCAGAAACCTTCAGAAGGTCCACTCTTCCCTAGAAGGAAACATGTCTGAGAGAATGCTTTTTGGACCTAAAGGATCAGAGTCACCCCTGCCGTCCCGGTTACAGAGAAGTGTGGACTAAGGATGTGCTTGCGTGTTTCTTTGGAGAAGATTCCAAAACTTTTTATCCAGTTTTCAAAGCAGTCCATGTACAAAAGGAGGAACAGCTCCAAATAAGTTAAGAGTCACTGTTTTGGAGAGGTCAACTCTGCAAATGATTTGAAAAAAAAAAAAAAAAAATCTGAGTATATTTAACCAGGATGGAAAACACCATAAAATTGAGTGGAAAGAGTCTGAAGGATAGTGAGAGACTCGGGTCCTCTTTCTGGCTCTGCTATTAGGTAGCTGTGCCTCATCAACCACCTCCCTCCCACTTGGCGAGAAAGCCTAGATAATTATCCTCATTTTTACCTCACAGAGTTATAATGAGGGTCCAATAAAATGACAGATGTCTATGCCCTTTCTACAGTACACAGAGCAACGCAATATATTATTAGATCTAGTCTGGCATTAGATTTGCTAACCGAATACCAGAATAGTAAGTACAAAAATGACCTTAGTGAAAATATTTTTACAGTTCAATCATGGACATTCTCCCCTCTTCTTGGCATAATAAATAATGGCATTCGGCTTTAAAGGATATTTTTATCATTCATCCAACTTCTGGAGTTTCACCGTGTTCCAGCCTTGCTGTACAAGTTCTGTTCATGACTCTTCCTCCCTAATGTTTTGCTCCTCCGTGGGCACACCATGAATCTGTGCAATCACAAAGGAAGCATCACTGTTTTTTTTCTATGCATGGCAAAAAGCATGACATTTGATCTTACATAGCGATTAAGTCATTCATGAGTGAAGCCCAAAGGGAGGAATGGCTCCAAAATAACAACCAGCCTCACTGGTACTACATAGCACGCACATGCCTGGGCAACTTTGGATTGGGGTCACATGACAGAATCAGTGTGATCCAGAGCAGGGACCACAACGTGTTGGAGGGCAGCAACCGGACACAACAGAAGACCCTAGACTGGACGCACTTTGGAAGTAAACGTCCCCATCATGCTTTGAAGACAGAACCCTCAGGCACTGTCAGAAACCTTCAGAAGGTCCACTCTTCCCTAGAAGGAAACATGTCTGAGAGAATGCTTTTTGGACCTAAAGGATCAGAGTCACCCCTGCCGTCCCGGTTACAGAGAAGTGTGGACTAAGGATGTGCTTGCGTGTTTCTTTGGAGAAGATTCCAAAACTTTTTATCCAGTTTTCAAAGCAGTCCATGTACAAAAGGAGGAACAGCTCCAAATAAGTTAAGAGTCACTGTTTTGGAGAGGTCAACTCTGCAAATGATTTGAAAAAAAAAAAAAAAAAATCTGAGTATATTTAACCAGGATGGAAAACACCATAAAATTGAGTGGAAAGAGTCTGAAGGATAGTGAGAGACTCGGGTCCTCTTTCTGGCTCTGCTATTAGGTAGCTGTGCCTCATCAACCACCTCCCTCCCACTTGGCGAGAAAGCCTAGATAATTATCCTCATTTTTACCTCACAGAGTTATAATGAGGGTCCAATAAAATGACAGATGTCTATGCCCTTTCTACAGTACACAGAGCAACGCAATATATTATTAGATCTAGTCTGGCATTAGATTTGCTAACCGAATACCAGAATAGTAAGTACAAAAATGACCTTAGTGAAAATATTTTTACAGTTCAATCATGGACATTCTCCCCTCTTCTTGGCATAATAAATAATGGCATTCGGCTTTAAAGGATATTTTTATCATTCATCCAACTTCTGGAGTTTCACCGTGTTCCAGCCTTGCTGTACAAGTTCTGTTCATGACTCTTCCTCCCTAATGTTTTGCTCCTCCGTGGGCACACCATGAATCTGTGCAATCACAAAGGAAGCATCACTGTTTTTTTTCTATGCATGGCAAAAAGCATGACATTTGATCTTACATAGCGATTAAGTCATTCATGAGTGAAGCCCAAAGGGAGGAATGGCTCCAAAATAACAACCAGCCTCACTGGTACTACAATATCCAGAAATTCATAGTCACTTCTGCTACAGTTATAATTTGTAGTCTGTCTGGCACTGAGAAATCTAACTGCAGTCTCTGTGGTTTAAATAAAATGTATCTACAGTAACTTGGAGCCATGTTTTAAAATGTTCCATGTTATTTTAGTTCAAGGACAAGCTTTTAAAATTAAAAGAAAACTTTGGCTTTAATTACAGATTAAAAGTGAAAGGGTTTTTTTTTTTTAAAGGAATGCTATTGAGTCTCAATTTTGGAGAAAGCATTTGAAATAAAAAAAAAATTCATTCTCATAAAGTAACAATCTTGATTAATATAGGAATATCAAGAACTGAGAGCACACACTCACCCATAAAGACATTTTTGTGGTTTTTAGACTATGATAGTCATAGTTTATCTACTTAGTCTTATATTTTCCAGTGATTTCAGTTGTATTTTATGACCAGGATGCCATATTTTAACAGGCAGTACTGCTGAAACAATGACAGAACTAATAAAAATCAGTTGATAGTGTTATATAACCTTAAATTTAAAAAAATCTTAGTAGAACCTAAATTTATAAAACACAGGAGTTGAGCTACATTGTTCATACAACAAAAGGATTCACTGCAGGATTATTTTAAAATACCAAGCGTCTGCACTATCTTTAAAACTTGATTTAATTTAAATAAAATATTTTTAGAATGTATCTATTTAAAAATTAAAGGCAAAAGTTTATTATATTCTCTGCATTGATACAGAGTAGCCTGAAAGAGAAGCTTTAAGTCAATTACACAGCAAGAGCAGTAAGTAAATGGTTAGATCCCTGGGGAAAGACTACCCATCTCTTGCCCTCGGCTCTGGGGCCACTCGGGACTTTTTTGGAGTTTCACCGTGTTCCAGCCTTGCTGTACAAGTTCTGTTCATGACTCTTCCTCCCTAATGTTTTGCTCCTCCGTGGGCACACCATGAATCTGTGCAATCACAAAGGAAGCATCACTGTTTTTTTTCTATGCATGGCAAAAAGCATGACATTTGATCTTACATAGCGATTAAGTCATTCATGAGTGAAGCCCAAAGGGAGGAATGGCTCCAAAATAACAACCAGCCTCACTGGTACTACAATATCCAGAAATTCATAGTCACTTCTGCTACAGTTATAATTTGTAGTCTGTCTGGCACTGAGAAATCTAACTGCAGTCTCTGTGGTTTAAATAAAATGTATCTACAGTAACTTGGAGCCATGTTTTAAAATGTTCCATGTTATTTTAGTTCAAGGACAAGCTTTTAAAATTAAAAGAAAACTTTGGCTTTAATTATAGATTAAAAGTGAAAGGGTTTTTTTTTTTTTTTAAAGGAATGCTATTGAGTCTCAATTTTGGAGAAAGCATTTGAAATAAAAAAAAAATTCATTCTCATAAAGTAACAATCTTGATTAATATAGGAATATCAAGAACTGAGAGCACACACTCACCCATAAAGACATTTTTGTGGTTTTTAGACTATGATAGTCATAGTTTATCTACTTAGTCTTATATTTTCCAGTGATTTCAGTTGTATTTTATGACCAGGATGCCATATTTTAACAGGCAGTACTGCTGAAACAATGACAGAACTAATAAAAATCAGTTGATAGTGTTATATAACCTTAAATTTAAAAAAATCTTAGTAGAACCTAAATTTATAAAACACAGGAGTTGAGCTACATTGTTCATACAACAAAAGGATTCACTGCAGGATTATTTTAAAATACCAAGCGTCTGCACTATCTTTAAAACTTGATTTAATTTAAATAAAATATTTTTAGAATGTATCTATTTAAAAATTAAAGGCAAAAGTTTATTATATTCTCTGCATTGATACAGAGTAGCCTGAAAGAGAAGCTTTAAGTCAATTACACAGCAAGAGCAGTAAGTAAATGGTTAGATCCCTGGGGAAAGACTACCCATCTCTTGCCCTCGGCGCTCTGGGGCCACTCGGGATGCTATAGGGAGGAATCTGACCGTGGTTCGCTTGGTTTCTTGACTGATGTTCTGCTGCTTCCAAGGTAACAGCTCCCCCTACCCCATCTCCCCCTATCCCATCAAACCTTGTTTTGTGTGATCATTTTTTGACTCCATAGCTTCAGGCAGATTCTTTTCTCCCTCTGACCACGTTTATGCCCCTGGATTCCCTCTCCTCTCTACAGAGACACTCTACGCTCCTTCCTTGGATTCTAAGACCAGAATGATATTGCTTGCCCTACAGAGAAGGCTCTTCCTAAAGGGGATCACCCACAGCCTCAAATGCCCACAGTGGGACTCTGAAAGAAAGAATCTGCAGGAAGACAAAGGAAGATGTGAAATAAATTTTGAACCAAAAGTTGTAACAAAGATGAAGGAGCCCTATGGCTGACCTTACACTTTTGGAGTGAGGGAAAAGAGAAGGATGGCCCAGCACAGCCTCAAAGGCTCTGGTAAAACTGTCTTACACGTTGAATCACTTAGTGATTCACAAGTTCTGCTTTCAAAATACCATGTGGGAATAGTAATGGTACCTGCCGCATGAGGTGGTTTGAGGCTCAAGTAAGAAAATGCCTAAGAAATGCTTACAGCATCACCTGGCACTTGATAAGGGCTCAATAACCACCAGTTATTATTATGACTGTCATTACTGTGTCCCAGTGTAAGTGCTTCTGACCACACTCTCATCATCACATCTCAGGTAGCAGCTGTCCAGAGATAAAGGGTTGCAGTATTTGATGCAGACACGGAGAACCATGGATGATGGATATCTGAGGGGCAGCAGAGGATCTATACAATGGGCTGGGGCTTGAGCACAGTAAAAGAAGGCAGGATCCTTTGAAAACAGGTGAAAAGGAGACAGGAGGTAGATGAGGACCGAGAAAGAAAGATAAACTACCATCTTGGTAGCTTTCCCCAGGATGGGAAAAACTAAAGGACACCAATCAAGAGCAAAGTTTTTGAGCCTAACAGATCTGAGTAGGAGTCTAGGCTCTGCAACATCACAGTTTAGGTGGGCAAATTCTGCTATTTAAGTGTGTTCTCTCAAAATAAGGATTGTAACACATTATCACAGAGTCATTGTGTGCACTAAACAAAGTAACACGTGCGGGTGGAACACAATGCCTGCACAGAGTGAGCGCCCAGTAAACAGCAGTTGTGTTAGTAAGGGAGGTAAACATTCATCAGACACTGGGGAACTCTCTAGCCATCAATCTTAGACGCTGTCAGTTGTCTTATGCCTGCCTGCACGTTATAGATAGAAGGTACGTACCCTTCAGGGAAGCAAAACTAACTGAATGTGTAAAGAGAATACATATGTGTGCTTCTTTGTGCTCATATGTAAATAATTATGGAAATTTTAACTAATTTACTTAGACAAGATTTGATTACTCAGTTTACAGATTGTCCATACCCAACATATTTACAAGAGTATCTTTCTTATACTTTATAATTAACAGATTACACTAACGATGACGCTTGTTACCTAAACATTTGAGGTTGAAGAGGCAAAACCTCATCCAAATCCCTTGCAACGTGATCTCTGCTGGGATAAGCAGAATCCTGCCCCAAAACTTTCCCTCTAGGATCACATCTGGGATTAAAGCAAAAGGAGGGGATGCCGCATGAGGTGGTTTGAGGCTCAAGTAAGAAAATGCCTAAGAAATGCTTACAGCATCACCTGGCACTTGATAAGGGCTCAATAACCACCAGTTATTATTATGACTGTCATTACTGTGTCCCAGTGTAAGTGCTTCTGACCACACTCTCATCATCACATCTCAGGTAGCAGCTGTCCAGAGATAAAGGGTTGCAGTATTTGATGCAGACACGGAGAACCATGGATGATGGATATCTGAGGGGCAGCAGAGGATCTATACAATGGGCTGGGGCTTGAGCACAGTAAAAGAAGGCAGGATCCTTTGAAAACAGGTGAAAAGGAGACAGGAGGTAGATGAGGACCGAGAAAGAAAGATAAACTACCATCTTGGTAGCTTTCCCCAGGATGGGAAAAACTAAAGGACACCAATCAAGAGCAAAGTTTTTGAGCCTAACAGATCTGAGTAGGAGTCTAGGCTCTGCAACATCACAGTTTAGGTGGGCAAATTCTGCTATTTAAGTGTGTTCTCTCAAAATAAGGATTGTAACACATTATCACAGAGTCATTGTGTGCACTAAACAAAGTAACACGTGCGGGTGGAACACAATGCCTGCACAGAGTGAGCGCCCAGTAAACAGCAGTTGTGTTAGTAAGGGAGGTAAACATTCATCAGACACTGGGGAACTCTCTAGCCATCAATCTTAGACGCTGTCAGTTGTCTTATGCCTGCCTGCACGTTATAGATAGAAGGTACGTACCCTTCAGGGAAGCAAAACTAACTGAATGTGTAAAGAGAATACATATGTGTGCTTCTTTGTGCTCATATGTAAATAATTATGGAAATTTTAACTAATTTACTTAGACAAGATTTGATTACTCAGTTTACAGATTGTCCATACCCAACATATTTACAAGAGTATCTTTCTTATACTTTATAATTAACAGATTACACTAACGATGACGCTTGTTACCTAAACATTTGAGGTTGAAGAGGCAAAACCTCATCCAAATCCCCTTGCAACGTGATCTCTGCTGGGATAAGCAGAATCCTGCCCCCAAAACTTTCCCCTCTAGGATCACATCTGTGAATGTTACTCATTAAAAGGGACTTTGCCAATGAAACTAAGATTACCCATCAGCTGACCTTAAATGATGGGTGGGCTCAATGTAATCACCCAAGCCCCTTAAACACAGCTTTTTCCTGCTTGAGGCCACAGAGGGGAGGCAGAGAAATTCAAGCTTGAAGAGGAATGAACATGCTGCTGCTGGTTTGAAAATGCAGGGACCAGATAGAAGGAATGGAGCAGCTTCTAGACACTGAGAGGTAAGGGGGCAGGACCTCAGTCCTACAACCGCAAGGAAATGAATTCTGCCAACTGCCTAAATAAGCTTGTAAGTGGGTTCTTTCCCAGCACCATCAGGTGAGAAGTCAGTGTGACCAACACCTTGATGTCAGCCCAGCGAGACTCTGAGCAGAGCATACAGTCGTGTTGCGTGAGACTGCCAACCTGAGGTAACAGTTATAATAATAGTTACTATTGTTTTTAGCTGCTGTGTTTGTTAGGTAGCAATAGGAAAGTAAAATGTAACCATTTGATTTCTAACCAGTCATCACTTTTGAACCTATCCTGGTTAACTAATTAAAGCACAGAACACTCCATCTCTGACTGTGACATGCAACTTGCCACTCCGGCAATGGATGCGCTGTGATCTCAAGCTAGCTTTCTGACATTTCTCTATCTTAGTTTCAGGAGCTTCACTTAATACTTTTTTAAAACAAGTGCTTGGATCTGTTGCTGCCCGGGTAGCATCTCTAATAGTGTGCAGGGTCACTGAGGAGAAAACCCTTCAAATTCCTATATTCCAGGAAAAGCCTTGTGAAGGGATATGATGCAACTGACCAGCTAAGAAGTGTTTGGGTATTTTCTGTTTACGCTGCTGACCAATGGCAAGATCCACTGTGATACGATGTGAAGCTCTGAACTTCATCCTCATCAACAGGATTCTAATGCTACTGTGGATGTGCCAAAGCATCGGCGATGTAATCCAGGGAAAGAGTTCCTCTTCCCCTGGAGAAAACGGACACTGACTGAACAGATCCTGAGCAAGAGATTCTGTGAATGTTAGGTGTTCCAGGAAGAGAGGGTACTGCTCTCGGAATGATATTGCTAGCTGTGGCCCATTTTGAATTCATTAGTATTTAATCAGCACAGTGTCCACATGCTGACAGCTGGGCAATCTAGCATATTCCTGAAGGAAGAAAAAAAACTCATAGAGAAGTATTCTGTGGTCAGTCTACCACTGCCCAGAGACAGAAACATGAGGAAATATCTGTCAGCTGAGCCACAGCTGAAAAAGCCAGAAAAGAATCTAAACAGTAGAGCCCTGAACAAAGACAAGGGACTTCACTATTAAAACAGAGAGAGAGAGATGGAAGGAGGGAGGTAGGAAGGGACAGAAGGAAGAAGGAAGGAAAGAAGAAAAGAGAAAGAGAGAGAAAAAAGGAAGAAGGGAAAGAAAGATACTAGGGGAAAGACAACATATTTGGACATTATCAAAATAACTTGAATATTTAAATTTTAATATGTACTTTATTAATATAACATTTTTGAAATATAATAACCCTTTCCTTCTCATACCATTATTTTATTTTGATGCGTAATTTTAATTAAATTCATTTGTACCACTAGCTAAAAATTGTTAGAGTAATCCAAATATAAGAGGGGAAATATAATATAAAGCAAATAATTATTTAATGCTCCATTAATTGATACTTTCACTAGAAGGGAAGATTGGCAAAAATGAATGGAATTCTTAGCTTCCTGTTTTGACTTAAAAATTCCCAACAGTACTTGCTCAAACAAAGAACTTTTAAGTTTTCCACTGGAAGGACACAAATAAAAGTTAGTTCTAGCATGTCCTGCCACATGCTTCACTACAGAGTAAAACAGTATCCATTTGGACTCTAAACACATTTCAAAAATGTAGTATTTATTAGGTGCATGACTGCCAAGAACCACTGTTTCATAGTGCTATAATTAGAGGCCTTAAAAAAAAAACTAAATTGTATTTAGCTCTTTATTTCAAGCACTATAGTTGATGGAAAGGCTTACCCATCATAACATGTCATGTTTATGTTCACAAAACACATCAGAAATTTTCCAGGAGTTCCCTCATTCCACTCTAGACACAATTTCCTTTGATATTCAGAATCTCTTCCTAATTTTCAATGTGTGCAAATTCCCAGTAAAACAAAGGAAACATCTTCTATGATAAAATCATTTATTGGAAGTCTATACTACAGAATTCTCTTTAAGATGCTATACTGAGTAAGTATGATTTACTTCTCTCTCAAAACCTCATTAAAATCACAGACTATAAATTTAAAATCAAACAAATACCTAGCCGTCCTTGTAACAACAAAAGGTACCATCAACAAATCAGAAGAGTTGAGAAATTCATGAAAGATGAAATGCATGTGGCATCAAGTTGCTGGGGAAATCCAAACAGAACCCACAACTCAAACCAGGTGGACGGCAAGACTGTGGCCGAGCATGAGCTGCTGCTCCTGGCAGGGCAAAGGAGGTGTTTCAAGTGAGGGAGTAAGCAGGCCAGGAGGGGACTCCTGAAGGTTACCCGTCAAAGGACAGGCATGGGAAGAGCTAGGCCATGCTTCCTTCCTGAGTCTGGGCGCCTCTGGGTCATCTGGACCCGGACGCAGCTTCTGCAAATGTTATTTAGACAAGGCAGGAAACCTCTGTAAAGAGGGTGGCCGGCATGAAGGCCATGGAGATGTGCAGAGCAGAGACTGGCAACTTCTGATCTCCACGGGGTCAAGGCTGCTATGCAGAAGGAGCAATAAGAAAAAAAGATACTCTTAGAAAATAAAAACAAGATACCACAATGAGATCTGTAATAGAAAGGTTGACTAACAGAACAGAAGTGGCAAAGTGAAAAGCGATGTTGGTGACCTAGAAGAAAAAGTTGAGGAAATTGTAAAACAAAGAAGAAAGATGAAAAACATAGGAGGAAAAGGAGAGGACACCGGGGCAAGATGGCTTCAACAGTGAATTCCTTCATACCTTCAAAGTACCAGAAAGTTAATCTATGCTTCACTTTAACTTTTCTGGAGTAGAAAAAGATGATAGTCTCCATCCAGCTCATTCCACAAGACCAGTGTAACTCTAACAGAAAAAATGTGCAAGGAGAGAGTTAGGAAAAAAATTACAGACAAATCTTACTTGATGGAAAGGCTTACCCATCATAACATGTCATGTTTATGTTCACAAAACACATCAGAAATTTTCCAGGAGTTCCCTCATTCCACTCTAGACACAATTTCCTTTGATATTCAGAATCTCTTCCTAATTTTCAATGTGTGCAAATTCCCAGTAAAACAAAGGAAACATCTTCTATGATAAAATCATTTATTGGAAGTCTATACTACAGAATTCTCTTTAAGATGCTATACTGAGTAAGTATGATTTACTTCTCTCAAAACCTCATTAAAATCACAGACTATAAATTTAAAATCAAACAAATACCTAGCCGTCCTTGTAACAACAAAAGGTACCATCAACAAATCAGAAGAGTTGAGAAATTCATGAAAGATGAAATGCATGTGGCATCAAGTTGCTGGGGAAATCCAAACAGAACCCACAACTCAAACCAGGTGGACGGCAAGACTGTGGCCGAGCATGAGCTGCTGCTCCTGGCAGGGCAAAGGAGGTGTTTCAAGTGAGGGAGTAAGCAGGCCAGGAGGGGACTCCTGAAGGTTACCCGTCAAAGGACAGGCATGGGAAGAGCTAGGCCATGCTTCCTTCCTGAGTCTGGGCGCCTCTGGGTCATCTGGACCCGGACGCAGCTTCTGCAAATGTTATTTAGACAAGGCAGGAAACCTCTGTAAAGAGGGTGGCCGGCATGAAGGCCATGGAGATGTGCAGAGCAGAGACTGGCAACTTCTGATCTCCACGGGGTCAAGGCTGCTATGCAGAAGGAGCAATAAGAAAAAAAGATACTCTTAGAAAATAAAAACAAGATACCACAATGAGATCTGTAATAGAAAGGTTGACTAACAGAACAGAAGTGGCAAAGTGAAAAGCGATGTTGGTGACCTAGAAGAAAAAGTTGAGGAAATTGTAAAACAAAGAAGAAAGATGAAAAACATAGGAGGAAAAGGAGAGGACACCGGGGCAAGATGGCTTCAACAGTGAATTCCTTCATACCTTCAAAGTACCAGAAAGTTAATCTATGCTTCACTTTAACTTTTCTGGAGTAGAAAAAGATGATAGTCTCCATCCAGCTCATTCCACAAGACCAGTGTAACTCTAACAGAAAAAATGTGCAAGGAGAGAGTTAGGAAAAAAATTACAGACAAATCTTACTTGAGAATAATTCTGATATAAAATTATTAAATGAGATGCTAATAAACTGAATCAAAAAATCTCTTTAAAAGAACAATATATCATGATGGAATAGAACTTTTCCCAAGAATTCAAGGCCAGTTGAATACCAAGACATTTGGATAAATAGATAAAATAGGACAACTAAATGATGCTCTTACAAACTGTAGAAAAGCCTGTGAGAGAAGCAATAACTTATCTAGTTACATGTGTGTTTGGGAGTGGGGGAATTCCTTATTAAATAATCTACGACTGGAAAGAGAACCCCCTAACCTGACAAAGTAAGCATACCAGAAGCTTGCTGTGAAAATTACAATTCAAGGTAAAATATAAGAAAACTTCCTTTTAGTGTCTGTCATCACTGCTGCTACTCAACACTATTTTGGAAAACTCAGTCAGTACAATGCAATACCTGGAGGCTGGGAGAAAGGGATAGAGCAGCGAGGAGAATAAATACCTAAAACTGTTACTATTTGAAGGTTATATGCTTGTGTGTCTTGACAGTCTGACTGAATATAAGAAAAATATTCAAAATCCAACAGATTTCTGTGTATTGGGGATAACTTATAAAATGTAATAGACAAGTCACTCACTCACACTAGAAACAATAAGAACAACAGAAGATCCAGTAATTTATGAGAACTATGCAGACCCTTTGTAAAGGAAAACAACAAAAATTTGTTGAGGATCATGAAAGAAGATATAACAAATACAGGGATAAACTGTATTGCTGAATGGGAAGATGCAACAGCATAAGGATATTAAATTCAGTGCTATCCTAACTTCCAATGGAGTTTTTAGAGTAGAATTTATCAAACTTATTCCAAAGTTCAACTAGAAAGGTACATTCAACAGTCTAGATATGAATATTTTTAAAAAAGGGTACATAAAGTGAGCACGACCTGCCAGATGTCAGCATGTACAACAAAGCCACAGCTGTGAAAGCAGTGGGCTACTACTGACAGAGGAGCCTCTTTTAGGTTTGATGGTTTTCAGTAGAGTCTGGAAACAGACACACACATAAGGGAAGCATTGCACATCAGTAACCAAAGGTGGATGCACTCAGGATGCTGTGTTCAGACAACTGGCTATCAACGCGGGAAAAAACAAGATCCTTATCTCATACCATTTAGAAAAACATTTTAGGTAGATTATAAGCATATAAGCACCCCACAGATCTGGCTCAGGGTAAAGAATTCGTCTTCAATCCAGGAGACATGTCAAGGGCTGCAGGTTTGATCCCTGGGTTGGGAAGGTTCTCGGGAGAACAAAATGGTATCCCATTTCTTGCCTGGGAAATCCCATGGACAGAGGGGCCTGGCAGACTAGAGTCCATGAGGCCACAAAGAGTTGGACATGACTTAGTGACTAAACAGCAGCAGCCTCTTGAGCATATAAGCATACAAATAAAATAACACAAGTGGTAGAAGAACAACGTGGAAGCAAACTTTTATCATCTTGGGAGGGTCTTCCTAAAATGACACAAGACAGTATCCCTGCAGATTCAACAAGAGTCCTCTCCCTTCCAGGCCGCCTCATCCTCCTCCAGGCCAAGCACCCAGGCAGGTCCTCTACTTGCCATCAGTGCACTGACTGCTGCTGGGCTCCCTAATGCTCCTGGGAACTGTTCCTCCCGTTGCTCAGAGCCTAAGTTCTTTTTCTAAGAGAGAGAATATGGTCTGTATTTAACTATGAATTTCAGTAAACTGTGGGCTCCCTTATCTTGCTAAAAGAATCACAGAATCTCAGAGCTAATAAGGCACTGCCCCAGAGAAGGAAGTGGCAACCTACTTCAGTATTCTTTCCTGGGAAATCCCATGGACAGAAGAGCCCAGCTGACTACAGTCCACGGGGCTGGGCTGCAGTGAGTCAGACATAACTGAGCAATTAAACAACAACAACAATAATGTGCTTACAGATTATCGTGTCACAAGCCCTCATTTTACAGCTAAAGGAACCAAGACCCTGGTTAATAAAGGAATTTAGCCTTCGACCACATTATCAATTGGTAGCAGTTCTCATGAACACAGAGGTCCTCGGGACTAAGGCACTGCCATAATTTCCTGTGGCTAAATCTACAAGTGGGTGACTTCAGGTCAGATAAGAAGGGAGGCTGGAGAGAAATCCTGGGCTCAGTAAAGTCATTCTGCAAACTACAGATGAAGCAGCAGATACTTAACTATAGTAAAATGTCCATTGAATTTGTCATGCTTTCACTGGGCCTGGACCGAGACCTTTAGTCTATCATTTTAATTAAAGCACCTGACAGTGTGAAGTCAACTACAGATCATTTACCTTTCTGGTTCTTCTTTGAGTTTCCTATTAGCATTTCACCACGTGTATGTAAGGGGAACGGGGATTAGGAATGGTATTTGGGGGATGGTAATATGTCTGAAATCATAAAGTTGAGCTTTTTTTATATTTTCCTAATGAGAGAAAAGTTATTGTAACTATAAACTAAAATTTTTACTGCTTCAATCATAGTAACCATGAAACAGAACTCAAACACCTTTCAAGATAGTTGAGAATGACTTTTACAGATGATTTACGTTTATACTTTTTTTAAAGCACATTTTAAGAAAAACATATAAATAAAAAAAAATTCTAGAAGAAAAATGTACGCAGGTTAGACAAACTTGAGGTCCCATGGGTCGTGAGTAAGTCTGAACTGGTGCCATAATTTCTGAAAAGGTCTAAAGTAAAGGAACCCAGGAGACACAGTAAAAACTAAAACAAAACCAATTGCACTACTGACAAAGTCATGAAAAAACTCCTTGATCCAGCTGGATAGATTTAGCAGCCCAGGAGAGACATAAAGGAAGAAAAAATACAACGAGACTAAATGCAACCAAGACAATCAAAGAAAACACAGAACAATGATAATACTTGGCCTCCACTACAAACCAGGGAAGGCTGGTGGGGTCTCAAGCAGCCCTTTAGCTCTGTGCTGGGCGAAGACATCATAGCAAAGGCACTTGGCAACAAGCGACTTCTGGTTGGGAGTTTACGTTTAGAAATGTAAGACCTAGTAACATCTAAGGAATTCCTGTTCTCGCCAGACAGCCACCCTCTTGCCCTGAAGCCATGTGACAAACGATCCTGAATACCACTCTGCCTTTTACGCATCTGCCGTCTAAATCAGTGCAGAAACTGGAAGCTACGACTCTTGAATTTTGGCCTCAGCAAAAGGGTACATTTTAGTGTCATAATGACAGTCTTGGCAGGACAGGGTCTTCTTGAAATGTCTCTCCCATGCTGAGAGCTCTGTTCATTGTGACCTGCCTCTGGCTGGAGCAAGGGACCATCATTTCTAAATTTCAAATGCAGGGATGACAGTGTGGAAGTTTGAGAGCAACCGTTTCTTGGAAATTCCACTTTATGAATGGTTGTCTCCGACGGCCTTTCAGCACTTTAAAAGGTTTCCTTTTCATTTGCATTGTTTTTCCATTTTAACTTTATCACACCAAACTAGTCCTCCCAAAATCACTATGTTAAAATCCATTATCCATTTCACTTAAATGAAGCCTGATAAAGCCTGATCGAAGGCATAACTGTCTTATATAATGGTGCCCAAAAAGGAACACAGTCTTTCTGTCAAAGATGTCCATCATGGTCCCTCTATCCAAGCACCAAGTCAGTGGGCAAAAGCCTATTCTAACCCCACTGCAGCCCAGGGATTGTGGAAGATACGGCACAAACCCACAGTGCCATCTGGCCCCACAGCAAGGCACTGCCCAAACTTACTGGCCTGGAGATATCTACACTGCAAGTCAGCTTTTCCTATATGCATGTGCTGGAGGGCTTGACCTGAGGAAACACTGCACGTGAATCTGACCCCAAAGCACCTCAGTGTTATCTCGCAGTGTCCTACTGGCCTGAGGGAAAAGGCTCAAGCAGGCTGGTGCGGAGTTTCCCAGAAGAGACATAAAGGAAGAAAAAATACAACGAGACTAAATGCAACCAAGACAATCAAAGAAAACACAGAACAATGATAATACTTGGCCTCCACTACAAACCAGGGAAGGCTGGTGGGGTCTCAAGCAGCCCTTTAGCTCTGTGCTGGGCGAAGACATCATAGCAAAGGCACTTGGCAACAAGCGACTTCTGGTTGGGAGTTTACGTTTAGAAATGTAAGACCTAGTAACATCTAAGGAATTCCTGTTCTCGCCAGACAGCCACCCTCTTGCCCTGAAGCCATGTGACAAACGATCCTGAATACCACTCTGCCTTTTACGCATCTGCCGTCTAAATCAGTGCAGAAACTGGAAGCTACGACTCTTGAATTTTGGCCTCAGCAAAAGGGTACATTTTAGTGTCATAATGACAGTCTTGGCAGGACAGGGTCTTCTTGAAATGTCTCTCCCATGCTGAGAGCTCTGTTCATTGTGACCTGCCTCTGGCTGGAGCAAGGGACCATCATTTCTAAATTTCAAATGCAGGGATGACAGTGTGGAAGTTTGAGAGCAACCGTTTCTTGGAAATTCCACTTTATGAATGGTTGTCTCCGACGGCCTTTCAGCACTTTAAAAGGTTTCCTTTTCATTTGCATTGTTTTTCCATTTTAACTTTATCACACCAAACTAGTCCTCCCAAAATCACTATGTTAAAATCCATTATCCATTTCACTTAAATGAAGCCTGATAAAGCCTGATCGAAGGCATAACTGTCTTATATAATGGTGCCCAAAAAGGAACACAGTCTTTCTGTCAAAGATGTCCATCATGGTCCCTCTATCCAAGCACCAAGTCAGTGGGCAAAAGCCTATTCTAACCCCACTGCAGCCCAGGGATTGTGGAAGATACGGCACAAACCCACAGTGCCATCTGGCCCCACAGCAAGGCACTGCCCAAACTTACTGGCCTGGAGATATCTACACTGCAAGTCAGCTTTTCCTATATGCATGTGCTGGAGGGCTTGACCTGAGGAAACACTGCACGTGAATCTGACCCCAAAGCACCTCAGTGTTATCTCGCAGTGTCCTACTGGCCTGAGGGAAAAAAAGGCTCAACACTGGGAGAAGCCAATGAGTGATGTCACTGGAAAAACTGAGTCCGATCTATCCTTCCCAAAACCACTCTCCAATCGGATTGTTGGTATCACATATATTTTTTTCAGATTACTTCCAGATAATGAGTCAAGGTCTCCATGGCAGGGGGAGGATCAGTTCAGTTCAGTCCCTCAGTCGTGTCTAATCCTTTGCAACGCTATGGACCGCAGCATGCCAGGTTTCCCTGTTCTTCACCATCTCCCGGAGCTTACTCAAATTCACGTCCATTGTCTCAGTGATGCCATCCAACCATCTCATCCTCTGTCGCCCCCTTCTCCTTCTGCCTTCTGTTTTCCCCAGCATCAGTGTCTTTTCCAATAAGTCGTCTCTTTTCAGCAGGTGACCATAGTATTAGAGCTTCAGCTTTAGCATCAGTCCTTCCCATGAATAGTCAGGGTTGAGTTCCTTTAGGATTGACTGGTTTGATCTCCTTGTAGTCCAAGGGACTCTCAAGAACCTTCTCCAACACCACAGTTCAAAGGCATCAATTCTTTGGCGCTTAGCCTTTTTATGGTCCAGCTCCTATATCCATACATGACTACTGGGAAAACTATAGCTTTGACTATACCACTGGTCATTTTCACACACACACACACTCCAAGAGACTTTTTGCCCCACAGCCATGACTGCTAGAGATCTACTATAAACCATTCATCTTCCCTGACTAATATAGGATAACCCTTAGGTACCAGATGTCTGTTACAATCTACAATCTACCAAAGGAACACAGTCTTTCTGTCAAAGATGTCCATCATGGTCCCTCTATCCAAGCACCAAGTCAGTGGGCAAAAGCCTATTCTAACCCCACTGCAGCCCAGGGATTGTGGAAGATACGGCACAAACCCACAGTGCCATCTGGCCCCACAGCAAGGCACTGCCCAAACTTACTGGCCTGGAGATATCTACACTGCAAGTCAGCTTTTCCTATATGCATGTGCTGGAGGGCTTGACCTGAGGAAACACTGCACGTGAATCTGACCCCAAAGCACCTCAGTGTTATCTCGCAGTGTCCTACTGGCCTGAGGGAAAAAAAGGCTCAACACTGGGAGAAGCCAATGAGTGATGTCACTGGAAAAACTGAGTCCGATCTATCCTTCCCAAAACCACTCTCCAATCGGATTGTTGGTATCACATATATTTTTTTCAGATTACTTCCAGATAATGAGTCAAGGTCTCCATGGCAGGGGGAGGATCAGTTCAGTTCAGTCCCTCAGTCGTGTCTAATCCTTTGCAACGCTATGGACCGCAGCAGGCCAGGCTTCTCTGTCCTTCACCATCTCCTGGAATTTGCTCAAACTCACGTCCAGTGACTCAGTGATGCCATCCAACCATCTCATCCTCTGTCGTCCCCTTCTCCTTCTGCCTTCTGTTTTCCCTAACATCAGGGTCTTTTCCAATGAGTCATCTCTTCGCATTAGGTGGCCAAAGTACTGGAGCTTCAGCTTTAGCATCAGTCCTTCCAATGTATACTCAGGGTTGATTTCCTTTAGGATTGACTGGTTTGATCTCCTTGTAGTCCAAGGGACTCTCAAGAACCTTCTCCAACACCACAGTTCAAAGGCATCAATTCTTTGGCGCTTAGCCTTTTTATGGTCCAGCTCCTATATCCATACATGACTACTGGGAAAACTATAGCTTTGACTATACCACTGGTCATTTTCACACACACACACACTCCAAGAGACTTTTTGCCCCACAGCCATGACTGCTAGAGATCTACTATAAACCATTCATCTTCCCTGACTAATATAGGATAACCCTTAGGTACCAGATGTCTGTTACAATCTACAATCTACCAACACATGTGAAGACCTTTCCACTGCACCCATTAAAATATAGAAGTTTCTTACTGAAGCCCACGTGCCTAGAGCCGATGTTCCACAACAAGGGAAGCCACTGCAACAAGAAGACTGTGAACTGCAACAAAGAGTAGCCTCTGCTCGCTAGAGAAAGCAACTACAGAAAGCCCACACATAGCAAGGAATATCCAATACATCCAAAAGTAAATATATCAATTAAGAAAGAAAAGAACTAGAGAAAGGAAGGTAGCAATGAGAGACTTAAGCTATTAACAAAGAAGATAAGTTTCTTAAAAATGTACAACCATCTATCCTAAATCTTGAAAAGTTCAACACAGATGACATGCTTTTTAAAACAAAAGTCAATTTAAGTACCTGAAATCACCAAAAGCCAAAGACTTAGCATACCAATGATCAGTATCACATTTCCAAGCAACCCAACCACCCACAGACAAAACCCCAACCATTTCAATGCCCACTGTAGAACCCAAAGCAATTCCCTAATCTGCAAATTAAGGGATTGAATTGGAAGATCCTTTAAAGTTCACTGCTGAATGTATAAAACTCCTTGACCATTTTGCTCTTTAGTAAGATGAAAAGAAGACAAATTAGGTAACAAAGAAAGGAAAGGTTCATTATGTAGCTACTATTTAAGCATGCCATTAAACTGAAGACCATGAGCAATTCAAATGTGAAAAAAATTGAACAAAGTGAGTAAAATTATTATCATTTTACCTCCTCAAAACTCACATTACAAATGATATAATGTCTAATAGAGAACAAGAACACAAGCTTTGATCTCCTGAAAGGTTTCCAAGGGACTTTTTCAAGGGAAAACCTTCTCCAACACCACAGTTCAAAGGCATCAATTCTTTGGCGCTTAGCCTTTTTATGGTCCAGCTCCTATATCCATACATGACTACTGGGAAAACTATAGCTTTGACTATACCACTGGTCATTTTCACACACACACACACTCCAAGAGACTTTTTGCCCCACAGCCATGACTGCTAGAGATCTACTATAAACCATTCATCTTCCCTGACTAATATAGGATAACCCTTAGGTACCAGATGTCTGTTACAATCTACAATCTACCAACACATGTGAAGACCTTTCCACTGCACCCATTAAAATATAGAAGTTTCTTACTGAAGCCCACGTGCCTAGAGCCGATGTTCCACAACAAGGGAAGCCACTGCAACAAGAAGACTGTGAACTGCAACAAAGAGTAGCCTCTGCTCGCTAGAGAAAGCAACTACAGAAAGCCCACACATAGCAAGGAATATCCAATACATCCAAAAGTAAATATATCAATTAAGAAAGAAAAGAACTAGAGAAAGGAAGGTAGCAATGAGAGACTTAAGCTATTAACAAAGAAGATAAGTTTCTTAAAAATGTACAACCATCTATCCTAAATCTTGAAAAGTTCAACACAGATGACATGCTTTTTAAAACAAAAGTCAATTTAAGTACCTGAAATCACCAAAAGCCAAAGACTTAGCATACCAATGATCAGTATCACATTTCCAAGCAACCCAACCACCCACAGACAAAACCCCAACCATTTCAATGCCCACTGTAGAACCCAAAGCAATTCCCTAATCTGCAAATTAAGGGATTGAATTGGAAGATCCTTTAAAGTTCACTGCTGAATGTATAAAACTCCTTGACCATTTTGCTCTTTAGTAAGATGAAAAGAAGACAAATTAGGTAACAAAGAAAGGAAAGGTTCATTATGTAGCTACTATTTAAGCATGCCATTAAACTGAAGACCATGAGCAATTCAAATGTGAAAAAAATTGAACAAAGTGAGTAAAATTATTATCATTTTACCTCCTCAAAACTCACATTACAAATGATATAATGTCTAATAGAGAACAAGAACACAAGCTTCCAAAATTTAAAAGTAGTCAAATTTTGGACTAGGAGAAAACACATATTTATTCTGAATAAAAATTCTGTTACATCAACAAGACAAATTTTGACATAGAAAAAATACCTGGTTAATTTTAGAAACAAAGTCAGGAGGCAGAAGGGAAAAACTAACTGTGACTCACCAAGAAAGAAAGAAAGAAAGAAACCACTTCCATGTTCATTAAACAGAATGTCTTCTTATTTTCACAGACAGTAGAAACTTTTTGACATCCTTCTGAGTCCCAGGCTGGAGAGGTGTCAACGGATCTTATTTGGTCTTGTCAGTGTATAAAGAGTTTACAAACCTGACTAAATTTAGAATTAACAGGAGTTAGGCACTTATACTCCTTACACACAGAAGAAGGGGGAAAAAGGTCCCTTTATGCCAGCTTTGAATTTGGCTTGAGTTTTTATGACTTATTTAGAAGCCCTAGGGAATGAAAAGAGTCTCTTAATGGAAATACTGACACAGTCTTAAATGCAGTGACATGAACCAGCAGTTCTATGAAACTGCACCAGGTGTGACTGCCCACTGCAGCGAGTCTGAAATGCACAGAGTGTCAGAAAATCAATTACCATGGACTGAAGGCCAGGAGACAGTCCTGCCAAAACAGTGGGGGTAGATACCCAGACAGAGTCAAAATGATATGTTGATAAACTTGTTTTTAACAGGAAAATAGGTAGTAAGATGTATGGGATCTATATTCTTATATGTGGAGAGAGAAAAGGCAAATTTTCTGCATAGACTTTCTCCAGTTCTACCTAAAGATTAAATTAGTCATTGTTAAAAAAGCCAAAGTGGTCGTGTCAACCCTGAGAGTGAGTGTGACAGAAGAGTTTAAATCTTTGGATCTCAGTCTGCAGCTTTGTTTCTTAAATCTCTTCCACAAAGTGACAACTGAAATAAGTAGGTGGATAGATACTGCGTAGTGAAGCCCAATCCATAAAAGTTCCTTTTCTTTCTATTTGCCTACTATACTTTTTGTTCTTGCCATGGGTTTTCTTTAAACCAGTTCAACTTTTCCATTTATCATCCTTACATTTTCCTGAAAGTCAATCTTTTAATTTGAAAACTGGTTTTGTTTCAATTTATACTTTTTCATTTCAACTCAAACATCTCATAGTTCTAAGCTTCATTCTGTTTAGTTTTTTCCACCAGTTTTAACTCTTTTTTTGCCTTTGCCTTTTCTCTACTCATTTAAACTTATTCGAACCATTTTCTTTCCCTTGTCATGTTCACCGAGCAACATATTACATATGTACATTACAATGTCTTTTGTGATTGAAGAGGCAGATAGACTAAATCATGAAAACACTAACTCATTCACTTAAGAAACAGTTCCAGAGCAAATACGTGAGAGACCCTGCGTTAAATGCTAGGGGGACAATAAAAATGAATACAATTCCATTTCAGGGTGTTAGCTTTTCATACACACAAGGCAATAATTATCAGCACAAAAGAAGGGAGAGGATGTCGCTGTGCTTCAGAAAGCAGTCTGTCTACATTCACACAAATTTAAAAACAACGTTGCTATCATTCTAAGGTACCACATGGAGGAAACACAGTATTAAAAGACAAAAAAAAAAAAAGATCAGGATTGAACACAGCCCTAAAAAATGTGTACATTGTCTATACTAAGCTGCTGAGCATTTTCGATGTGTTTGTAAACCAGGTTGTTGAATGAGGCTGCGAAGTCTCAGCATCTGCATATAGACTGTTTCAGGCTCTCCCATGATACCAAATAACAAAGAAAAGTGAATGAAAAACTAACCCCTGAAGAAGCCAGCAAACTACATAGGCCAATACTTGTTCGCTTTGTCTATTTCTGTCTGCCAAGAATCTCTCAGTTTTTAACCTTATGTAGAACGCTTACACAGATTCACTTAAATTTTGCAAGAAGAAAATTTCTGTTCAAAACTCAAGCTAATGTGGTCTTTCAGAAATAATTCAAGTGAATGTGTTTTCCCATTATCATCACTGCTAAATATTTCATAATCTACAGTGTATTTGCAGATAATCTATCCCAATGGGTTTCTTAAACAACTAAAAGTATAGATACAGTAGTGAAGCCCAATCCATAAAAGTTCCTTTTCTTTCTATTTGCCTACTATACTTTTTGTTCTTGCCATGGGTTTTCTTTAAACCAGTTCAACTTTTCCATTTATCATCCTTACATTTTCCTGAAAGTCAATCTTTTAATTTGAAAACTGGTTTTGTTTCAATTTATACTTTTTCATTTCAACTCAAACATCTCATAGTTCTAAGCTTCATTCTGTTTAGTTTTTTCCACCAGTTTTAACTCTTTTTTTGCCTTTGCCTTTTCTCTACTCATTTAAACTTATTCGAACCATTTTCTTTCCCTTGTCATGTTCACCGAGCAACATATTACATATGTACATTACAATGTCTTTTGTGATTGAAGAGGCAGATAGACTAAATCATGAAAACACTAACTCATTCACTTAAGAAACAGTTCCAGAGCAAATACGTGAGAGACCCTGCGTTAAATGCTAGGGGGACAATAAAAATGAATACAATTCCATTTCAGGGTGTTAGCTTTTCATACACACAAGGCAATAATTATCAGCACAAAAGAAGGGAGAGGATGTCGCTGTGCTTCAGAAAGCAGTCTGTCTACATTCACACAAATTTAAAAACAACGTTGCTATCATTCTAAGGTACCACATGGAGGAAACACAGTATTAAAAGACAAAAAAAAAAAAAAAAGATCAGGATTGAACACAGCCCTAAAAAATGTGTACATTGTCTATACTAAGCTGCTGAGCATTTTCGATGTGTTTGTAAACCAGGTTGTTGAATGAGGCTGCGAAGTCTCAGCATCTGCATATAGACTGTTTCAGGCTCTCCCATGATACCAAATAACAAAGAAAAGTGAATGAAAAACTAACCCCTGAAGAAGCCAGCAAACTACATAGGCCAATACTTGTTCGCTTTGTCTATTTCTGTCTGCCAAGAATCTCTCAGTTTTTAACCTTATGTAGAACGCTTACACAGATTCACTTAAATTTTGCAAGAAGAAAATTTCTGTTCAAAACTCAAGCTAATGTGGTCTTTCAGAAATAATTCAAGTGAATGTGTTTTCCCATTATCATCACTGCTAAATATTTCATAATCTACAGTGTTCATAATACCATGCTAAGTTTTTATAATTCTATCCCGGGCCTCTCCAAAGGTCAGAATTTCTACAAGTCTCATTTCAAAGGTTACTGCTCTAGAATAAGTCATTAGGAAAGATCCCTTTCTAAAAGGCTATCAGAAAGACATCATTCTTTATTCAAAGGTGTCAGGAGCAAAATTGTGGTTAATCCTAACATTACTGATTTGAAAGGGTGGAAACATTAAAAACAATAGGAAGAAGGAGTTTAGGGGAGACAGGGATTGCTGAGGCACAAGCCATATGCTGTGTTTCAAACTGTACATCCAGGAGAGCAGAAAATTCTATCTTTTAAAAATCGGGGGGCTTCCCTGGTGGTCCAGTGGGTAAGGACACAGCCTTGCAGCGCAAGGGGCGCCGGTTCGATCCCTGGCCTGGGAAGATCCCACGTGCCGCGGAGCGGCTGGACTGATGTGTCCAATTACCGAGCCGGAGCTCTGGAGCGCATGCGCCCAGAGCCGGTGCTCTGCGACAACAGAGGCCACCGCGATGGGAGGCCCACATGGGCCAAAGAACAAAAATGGACGAAAATAGATAAATGAAAGACCAATAGAAGTGGCCCGCCTGCTCCACTCCCTCCCACCCCACCCCAAATAAATAAATAAATCTTAAAAAAAAAAAAAACATCGATCCTTAAATTTCTATGTGGAAATTTCACTTAGGTGGAAAACCTCATTTCCAGATGGTATCTGATAGGTGAGGTATTATTGTAGTAAAGAGACAAGACAAAAAAAAAATTGGATAACCTTTCAAATATCCTTTAAATGTCACACACTGGGCTGGTGACAGAGGGTTTTATTATTCTCTGCTGGAGTACATCAACACTCATTTGCATGCCAGGAAAAGAATGTCTGGAATCATCCAACAGGGTTGAGCTTAATCTTTCACTAAAAACAAGGAAGCGACAAGCATAAAAGAAATAAAAGAAAAGAAGATGAAGGCTTAATTCTTTCAAAAATAAAACAAGAGCACGATTACGTCTTTGCCAAGAATCTCTCAGTTTTAACCTTATGTAGAACGCTAAAATCACTTAAATTTTGCAAGAAGAAAATTTCTGTTCAAAACTCAAGCTAATGTGGTCTTTCAGAAATAATTCAAGTGAATGTGTTTTCCCATTATCATCACTGCTAAATATTTCATAATCTACAGTGTTCATAATACCATGCTAAGTTTTTATAATTCTATCCCGGCCTCTCAAAGGTCAGAATTTCTACAAGTCTCATTTCAAAGGTTACTGCTCTAGAATAAGTCATTAGGAAAGATCCCTTTCTAAAAGGCTATCAGAAAGACATCATTCTTTATTCAAAGGTGTCAGGAGCAAAATTGTGGTTAATCCTAACATTACTGATTTGAAAGGGTGGAAACATTAAAAACAATAGGAAGAAGGAGTTTAGGGGAGACAGGGATTGCTGAGGCACAAGCCATATGCTGTGTTTCAAACTGTACATCCAGGAGAGCAGAAAATTCTATCTTTTAAAAATCGGGGGGCTTCCCTGGTGGTCCAGTGGGTAAGGACACAGCCTTGCAGCGCAAGGGGCGCCGGTTCGATCCCTGGCCTGGGAAGATCCCACGTGCCGCGGAGCGGCTGGACTGATGTGTCCAATCACCGAGCCGGAGCTCTGGAGCGCATGCGCCCAGAGCCGGTGCTCTGCGACAACAGAGGCCACCGCGATGGGAGGCCCACACGGGCCAAAGAACAAAAATGGATGAAAATAGATAAATGAAAGACCAATAGAAGTGGCCCGCCTGCTCCCCTCCCTCCCCACCCCACCCCAAATAAATAAATAAATCTTAAAAAAAAAAAAACATCGATCCTTAAATTTCTATGTGGAAATTTCACTTAGGTGGAAAACCTCATTTCCAGATGGTATCTGATAGGTGAGGTATTATTGTAGTAAAGAGACAAGACAAAAAAAAAATTGGATAACCTTTCAAATATCCTTTAAATGTCACACACTGGGCTGGTGACAGAGGGTTTTATTATTCTCTGCTGGAGTACATCAACACTCATTTGCATGCCAGGAAAAGAATGTCTGGAATCATCCAACAGGGTTGAGCTTAATCTTTCACTAAAAACAAGGAAGCGACAAGCATAAAAAGGGAAATAAAAGAAAAAGAAGATGAAGGCATTCAAAGCCGACTTACTGGTCAACAAAATTCCAAAGAAATAATAGCGTGGACACAAACCCACGCTGTTCTTAAGAGCAAAGCCTTCTCTCAGCTTCCGTGAGTATTTCCCTCAAGCTACCCTCAAACACCTGAAATTGATGAAACAAATCAGGAGTCATTATTCAGTGTTCAAAATGATCTAGCAAGGCAGTTCTTGACATCTTCCACCTTGCTTCATTTAAACTATAATTTCTTTGGGTGGCCCAGCATAAACAGCCTGGAGTGTTTTGGGTGATGTGAATACCTGAAGCGCATCTCGTACATGAAAACCCGTGTCCCAGAAAAGCACTCTGAAGCCAGAGGTTTGAACAGAGACTGCCATTTCTCCAAAGAACTGCTACAGATTACAGTTAAATCCCAGACTAATCCAATGGTTTACTGAACTCATGAGCACCCCTATGTTTTACTACTGAAAATACCGGCTTAAATTCTAAAGCACACAAGTGTGCAGGAAGAAAGCAAGAAAAGAACTTCTCTACTAGCATCCTCACTCCCCACCTCCCGGGGTCATCATTAGCCAAGATCAAAATCTGGAAGTGGCAGGTAGCCTTTTTCGTCTCCCAGATTTACCTTCTGCTGCTTCATTTGTCTTTCTTCAGTAACCAAAATCCCTAGTTTCCTCATTTTGCAAGACATTCAAATGGACTTTTCCTCCCAAAGAGTCTGGTGTATGGAATAAATGACTTCTTTTTTCTGTCCATCAAAATCTCCATTTCTTCAGGGATATTCACCTCCATCAAGTGGAGGGGAAGCTAATCTGGTTAATTCACACGAACATAGAAAAGAGTTCTATCCGCCAGTATGTTTTTGCCATACCAGATGTGTATAATTAAGAGGGATTTCAGGCAGTTTAACAAGATGAAGTTGAAACATTCAGCCTTTAGGGAGCAGAGTAAATTTATGAATTATATACTGGAGAGGCAGTGGGGCCCAGAGAGTAACCATTAGAATATACCAGCCATTTGTAAGTTGATCATTTGTAGGCTGCAAAAAGTAAGAGCAGAATAGGAACTTGTCCACATGCCAGCAACAGAGCATGGAGGTGCACACGTTTTATTTCAAGACTTTCCCTCATCAAGCATGCTTCTTATAAGTGTCTCTTTTCTTCTTCAATGAAGAAGGAGATTTAATAGGCTTGGTTTGGAGGGTAAATTAAACTCGAACCCAAGTGAGGAAAGGCTCTATTGAGGATGCCCTCTGAAGGTGCTACAGATGGCAGATGCTCATTCAGGGATGGTCCCATCTGGAAAATCTCAGTTCCTGAGTAGAGAGGAATGGAGGTGGATATGAGGCCAGAGCCTCTATACTGACATCTCAGAAAGCAGAACCATCTAAAGATTAGAGACCAGGAGGGCAGTTCATGGCGCACCTCGTACATGAAAACCCGTGTCCCAGAAAAGCACTCTGAAGCCAGAGGTTTGAACAGAGACTGCCATTTCTCCAAAGAACTGCTACAGATTACAGTTAAATCCCAGACTAATCCAATGGTTTACTGAACTCATGAGCACCCCTATGTTTTACTACTGAAAATACCGGCTTAAATTCTAAAGCACACAAGTGTGCAGGAAGAAAGCAAGAAAAGAACTTCTCTACTAGCATCCTCACTCCCCACCTCCCGGGTCATCATTAGCCAAGATCAAAATCTGGAAGTGGCAGGTACCCTTTTTTCGTCTCCCAGATTTACCTTCTGCTGCTTCATTTGTCTTTCTTCAGTAACCAAAATCCCTAGTTTCCTCATTTTGCAAGACATTCAAATGGACTTTTCCTCCCAAAGAGTCTGGTGTATGGAATAAATGACTTCTTTTTTCTGTCCATCAAAATCTCCATTTCTTCAGGGATATTCACCTCCATCAAGTGGAGGGGAAGCTAATCTGGTTAATTCACACGAACATAGAAAAGAGTTCTATCCGCCAGTATGTTTTTGCCATACCAGATGTGTATAATTAAGAGGGATTTCAGGCAGTTTAACAAGATGAAGTTGAAACATTCAGCCTTTAGGGAGCAGAGTAAATTTATGAATTATATACTGGAGAGGCAGTGGGGCCCAGAGAGTAACCATTAGAATATACCAGCCATTTGTAAGTTGATCATTTGTAGGCTGCAAAAAGTAAGAGCAGAATAGGAACTTGTCCACATGCCAGCAACAGAGCATGGAGGTGCACACGTTTTATTTCAAGACTTTCCCTCATCAAGCATGCTTCTTATAAGTGTCTCTTTTCTTCTTCAATGAAGAAGGAGATTTAATAGGCTTGGTTTGGAGGGTAAATTAAACTCGAACCCAAGTGAGGAAAGGCTCTATTGAGGATGCCCTCTGAAGGTGCTACAGATGGCAGATGCTCATTCAGGGATGGTCCCATCTGGAAAATCTCAGTTCCTGAGTAGAGAGGAATGGAGGTGGATATGAGGCCAGAGCCTCTATACTGACATCTCAGAAAGCAGAACCATCTAAAGATTAGAGACCAGGAGGGCAGTTTGCAATGGAAAGTCACTCTATCTGATATCTGAAAATTATCATCCACTAACCTAACATGATGAAGAGGACTGTAATTTTAATTTAGATGATTTCATTCAACAGATGGGGGCTTCCCTGGTGGATCAGATGGTAAAGAATCCACTTTCAGTACAGGAGACCTGGGTTTGATTCCTGGGTCAGGTAGATCCTCTGGAGAAGGGAATGGCTACCTACTCCAGTATTCTTGCTTGGAGAATTCCATGGACAAAGCAGCCTGGTGGGCTACAGTCCATGGGGTTGCAAAGAGTTGGACATGACTGAGCAACTAACACTTCATAGTGTATCATTCAACCTATGAGACTGAGTGACTAAATTTTCTTGCCTATGACTTAACGGTATATAGAAGCAATAACCTTAATAATTCTGATCAATTCTTATGTTATAATTTCTGCTGTTAGAATACATGTGTGTGTGTGTGTGTGTGTGCATAAGTTCTCAGTCATGTCTGACTCAGGTATCAAACCCGCATCTCTCTCGTCTCATGCATTGGCAGGTGGGCTCTTTACCAGCTAAGCCACCAGGGAAGCCATCAGAGTTGCCTACTAAGCTACTGATAGCCTACTATGCCCTTGAAAAAAAGAACATCTTTTCTTCCTGCAAAATACGGGAGATTGCAGATTACAGAGAAATATTTAATGTCTACATAAAATCAATAAAAGCATGTTTGTACATACTTGGATGGTGTCCAGTAACATATTCAGTTAGGATTACTGCTTTATGATCTACCAGGGTTTTCCTTTCAAGACTTTCCCTCATCAAGCATGCTTCTTATAAGTGTCTCTTTTCTTCTTCAATGAAGAAGGAGATTTAATAGGCTTGGTTTGGAGGGTAAATTAAACTCGAACCCAAGTGAGGAAAGGCTCTATTGAGGATGCCCTCTGAAGGTGCTACAGATGGCAGATGCTCATTCAGGGATGGTCCCATCTGGAAAATCTCAGTTCCTGAGTAGAGAGGAATGGAGGTGGATATGAGGCCAGAGCCTCTATACTGACATCTCAGAAAGCAGAACCATCTAAAGATTAGAGACCAGGAGGGCAGTTTGCAATGGAAAGTCACTCTATCTGATATCTGAAAATTATCATCCACTAACCTAACATGATGAAGAGGACTGTAATTTTAATTTAGATGATTTCATTCAACAGATGGGGGCTTCCCTGGTGGATCAGATGGTAAAGAATCCACTTTCAGTACAGGAGACCTGGGTTTGATTCCTGGGTCAGGTAGATCCTCTGGAGAAGGGAATGGCTACCTACTCCAGTATTCTTGCTTGGAGAATTCCATGGACAAAGCAGCCTGGTGGGCTACAGTCCATGGGGTTGCAAAGAGTTGGACATGACTGAGCAACTAACACTTCATAGTGTATCATTCAACCTATGAGACTGAGTGACTAAATTTTCTTGCCTATGACTTAACGGTATATAGAAGCAATAACCTTAATAATTCTGATCAATTCTTATGTTATAATTTCTGCTGTTAGAATACATGTGTGTGTGTGTGCATAAGTTCTCAGTCATGTCTGACTCAGGTATCAAACCCGCATCTCTCTCGTCTCATGCATTGGCAGGTGGGCTCTTTACCAGCTAAGCCACCAGGGAAGCCATCAGAGTTGCCTACTAAGCTACTGATAGCCTACTATGCCCTTGAAAAAAAGAACATCTTTTCTTCCTGCAAAATACGGGAGATTGCAGATTACAGAGAAATATTTAATGTCTACATAAAATCAATAAAAGCATGTTTGTACATACTTGGATGGTGTCCAGTAACATATTCAGTTAGGATTACTGCTTTATGATCTACCAGGGTTTTCCTTTGACAAGTGAAGTGAAATTCAGTGATTATCCTTCCAAACACCAACTTTCTTTCACTTGACCTTCCGCCTCTGTATACTTAATGAAATGCATCACGAGATTGCAGCTGTCTTACAAAAATGGATGGAAAAATGGATATAATTTCTTAGTGCAGATAAACCAATAAATGGTACTTAAAGGTGATCGCTTTTGGAAAAATATTTTAAAAGCTGGAATCTCTGTACTCCTATAGAACGAGGGTGAAGGAGGGGGTGTTTAATAGCCAACTTAGAAGATTGCTGTTTAGGTGAGGAAAGAAAGATATAACCAGAAAGAACTGAAGAGATTCAGAATAAGCCTGTGTGCCAGGGAAAACCACCGCAGTGGTTCAGAAAGTCTTTATTAAAGTTCCCTGTTCTGCTGTTTACGCATGACTGCTCCTCCAGCTGCAACTTCAACACTGTCACTAGGCTCTCACAGAAGGCACTCGTTTCAATCTGAAATTTAGTAGACCAGTCCAAGATCAACAGGCCTTTCTTTGTTTTCCATTTACAAACTCTACAATTTTATTCCGTTGTTTTAAAGCTTATACACACGCACGAGAAACCAGAAGCTTACGTGTCTAGGCTGTGATCGCACTGCATGCATAACTAAAAGATAGGTTTTTACTTAAAAATAGAATTTGGCAAATGAATAGTCTATAACTCTGTCCAAGTGCATCTGAAATGCTTTAATCAAAATAAATGACCAGGCTATTTCACTTTGCAAAGCATCGACTATACAGGATGCTAGTCCCTCTCTGACTTAACATTTTGCCACCTTAGAAAAGAGCTCTCATTTTCAGAAGAACCCCCTCAACCCATCAACTCCCTCCCCGCCACCCCCCCCCCCCCCCTACCGGGGAAATTTCATAAACACCTGGCCTTGTTTTTTCTTGGCAACATAAACTTATGAGAAAAGACAAAAAATTAAAAGAACATATTTGTACATACTTGGATGGTGTCCAGTAACATATTCAGTTAGGATTACTGCTTTATGATCTACCAGGGTTTTCCTTTGACAAGTGAAGTGAAATTCAGTGATTATCCTTCCAAACACCAACTTTCTTTCACTTGACCTTCCGCCTCTGTATACTTAATGAAATGCATCACGAGATTGCAGCTGTCTTACAAAAATGGATGGAAAAATGGATATAATTTCTTAGTGCAGATAAACCAATAAATGGTACTTAAAGGTGATCGCTTTTGGAAAAATATTTTAAAAGCTGGAATCTCTGTACTCCTATAGAACGAGGGTGAAGGAGGGGGTGTTTAATAGCCAACTTAGAAGATTGCTGTTTAGGTGAGGAAAGAAAGATATAACCAGAAAGAACTGAAGAGATTCAGAATAAGCCTGTGTGCCAGGGAAAACCACCGCAGTGGTTCAGAAAGTCTTTATTAAAGTTCCCTGTTCTGCTGTTTACGCATGACTGCTCCTCCAGCTGCAACTTCAACACTGTCACTAGGCTCTCACAGAAGGCACTCGTTTCAATCTGAAATTTAGTAGACCAGTCCAAGATCAACAGGCCTTTCTTTGTTTTCCATTTACAAACTCTACAATTTTATTCCGTTGTTTTAAAGCTTATACACACGCACGAGAAACCAGAAGCTTACGTGTCTAGGCTGTGATCGCACTGCATGCATAACTAAAAGATAGGTTTTTACTTAAAAATAGAATTTGGCAAATGAATAGTCTATAACTCTGTCCAAGTGCATCTGAAATGCTTTAATCAAAATAAATGACCAGGCTATTTCACTTTGCAAAGCATCGACTATACAGGATGCTAGTCCCTCTCTGACTTAACATTTTGCCACCTTAGAAAAGAGCTCTCATTTTCAGAAGAACCCCCTCAACCCATCAACTCCCTCCCCGCCACCCCCGCCCCACACGTACTGGGTAAATTTCATAAGCACTTGGCCTTGTTTTTACTGGGCAACATAAACTTATGAGAAAAAGAAAAAAAAAATTAAAAGAACATATTTCAATTATTCCACCTCATTCAATTGTAATGTTTATTGTTTCTGTCTTTCTTGTCTTGTCCACACACACTTATCATCTTAAACTCAGTGCATCCCCAATTAAAATTTTTTCACTTCACATTAGATGATCAATACTTCCCATGTAGTTTCATAGTATCTATACCACAAAAATTTAACTTTTATGCTGTCTTAATCTGGTCTGCAATTAGGATAACATTTACATTTTTAAAAGTTGAGATACTTTCCATGTTTTTATATGTTCCATAAAAATGTATAAACCATAGGAATTCTTTCTTTAATGTTTTAAAAAGAAATCCAATGGATCAATCATCCATCAAGTGTTTTGGGAATGAGTGTACTAAAAACCTTAATTTTCCTGCCTCAGCAGTTATTTAAAACTTTTCTCATTATAAATGAACAATTCATGTGGATAACAGCAAATCACTTCATCCACACATCTGCATATGGTATACTGTCAAACAACTATGTGTAGCACATATCATAACTGAATGTTATTTTAATCAAGAATATTGATTGCAATATCCTCTTTCTATATCCCCTTTCTCATTTCCAATTTTGTGTTAACTTTTGCTTATGTCTTTTACTACTGACTTCAAAGAGCCAACCCTTGACTTATTTATTGGCTTTTCAGCTTTTCATTTTACCTTTTTTTTTTCATTTTCTGTTTATTTTTTTTTTCAATCATCTGTACTTAAATGACTTGATTTTTTTTCTTTTTCTGAAAATAAATATTCTGAATTTCAATTTTTTGGCTGGTCACATCAGTTGGCTATTAACAGATACTTTGAAATTTTTTGTTACTGGCAAAATTATCTTTTATTGCATCTTTTATTTCTTCCTAGACATAATTATTACTTACAGGCCTATGTATTTCTGAGTGTCTGGAGATGTTTTCATTGTCAGAGTTGGCAATACAAACAGAAAATGAGATTAAGTCATTAAAAATGTATTGAGATTTCCTTTGAATCTTCATAGATAGTGTATCTTGTACACATCTGTAGACACTTGAAAATCAGATTTCTGACTTAATAATATAGTCAGCAGACCAACTTTAAATTTCCCTATAAAGTTCTATTGTTTACCTGTCAAAATCCTTCATATGATAAGGACTCAGTGTAGTAGTACATGCATAGTATTTAGCATAGAAGCTACTATATCCCAGCTATCCAATCAATGACCAGTGGCAACGTGTACTAACAACAGAAACAGTAGTCTGACAGTAGTTCCATTCCTCAGACCTCTGGTACACATTCAGCTTCATGGATGATCTAGAGAAGAGTCACCAGCTGTCTGTTCTTTGTCTTGGCTTTCTTATCTGTGACATAATACAGTTGGGCTATGCGCTTCCTGAAGCCAACTCCAGGGTAACATTTCTAAATCTCATTGCCTGGCATTTTCAGGACCTGGACTCTACCTGTACCAGATGTATAGGACACACACAATCCTTTGCCCAGAAGCAACTTGCTCAAAGACTCTTTACAAGCAAAGCTCTGGGGCAACTGAAGTCAAGACAGAAAATCTTACCAAGCTTGCCACTCCATCTCAAAGTTGCAGACACATAGAAATTGATTCCTTCTTTCTAAACTAAAAGTTTCAAAGCTTTTTATCAGCCCTACTTGTATCTTTCAGAAATAAACATAAGATTTCCAAAGCAATTTAAACCACTTTTCCTTCACAAACGTCTCAGCCCTCATGCTAGTGTGTGTTCATTTTCCACACTATAAGGAATCAAAGAATTTAAGAGAAAAGATAACATACAAAGTGTTTGCATGGTCAGGGTAATAAGCTGGGACATTCCTCCACTGTAATTTATTCATAAAGCCAATATATATCTCTTTTAAGGATGTTTACCACTAAGATTAAAAATCCTTATTAAGGATGAAAATTTCCCAAGTAGACCAACATGTGCTAACAAGTGTTATTTGCTAATTGAGAACAAAATGAAAGCTTTCAAACTGAATTATGGGCCATATGTTCATAATCTGACATGCAGGCTATAAGAATTATGTCTTCACACCTGTTAAAGGAAAACCCTCCGCTGCAACTTTCATTCTGTTTAAACAAAGTATGGCAAGAAGCTCAGACTTACCTGTGCGATAGACAAAGTTGCCTTCGGTTTCTGACGATGAGGGAGATACCAATTCCTCCTCAAACTCGTTGGAACTAAAAGATCCCGAATGGTTTCTTTGCCTTGTCTTTCCCATCATGGCCGCGTTTGTGACCATGACGTGTCTCAAAGAGTCGTTAAGGTAACGATTCAATAAACTGCTCTTGTATTTGGGGGGTGATACGTAGTCCTCACTGGCTCGGGACTCTGGCCGCACTCCGGCTTTGATGACTGAGCTCTCATTTTTAATCACAGGATGGTGAGCTGGGCTATTATAGCCTCCTTCAGTCATGTGGTTTCGTGGAGGGTTTTCTCCATCTAAGAAGGAAGATACCACGAGGTAGTTGTTGCACACGCTTTTCCCCAGACACCCAATTGTTATATTTAATGATTTAAAATATACATATAGGAAGAATATTTAAAGTGTATACAATGATGTTTGATATTTAAGATTAATTCTTAGGCAAAGAAGAGCAGGAATCTATGTAATCTCTCCCTTTGATATTTTAATGCTAATAAACAATACAAAATGTTATTCTGACACATGATAAATCTACGAATAAGAGGAAACAGCCATACTTTGGTTGGTTATTTGTAGTATTATAAAAGTAAAGTTACCTTGTGCAATAAAAAGAATCATTATGCCACCATTGTGTTTTGTGGGATCAATTTTAGAAACAGCCCTTGAAGTGAATGTCTCCTTCCAGAGGCAGAGCAAAGAAAGCAAGATACATATTAACAAACCTTCAGAACAGGAGTCATCGCTGCTCACACTCAGTCGCTCAGCGTTCCTTGAACATACTTGTTGTATAACTTTATTCTTAAGGCCCAGCTTAAATCTGGCTGTCACAGTATTCTTAAGCCGACGTCTTGCATTAGCAAACCAATTGGACACCTAAAAGGTTTTATTTGCTAATTGAGAACAAAATGAAAGCTTTCAAACTGAATTATGGGCCATATGTTCATAATCTGACATGCAGGCTATAAGAATTATGTCTTCACACCTGTTAAAGGAAAACCCTCCGCTGCAACTTTCATTCTGTTTAAACAAAGTATGGCAAGAAGCTCAGACTTACCTGTGCGATAGACAAAGTTGCCTTCGGTTTCTGACGATGAGGGAGATACCAATTCCTCCTCAAACTCGTTGGAACTAAAAGATCCCGAATGGTTTCTTTGCCTTGTCTTTCCCATCATGGCGCGTTTGTGACCATGACGTGTCTCAAAGAGTCGTTAAGGTAACGATTCAATAAACTGCTCTTGTATTTGGGGGGTGATACGTAGTCCTCACTGGCTCGGGACTCTGGCCGCACTCCGGCTTTGATGACTGAGCTCTCATTTTTAATCACAGGATGGTGAGCTGGGCTATTATAGCCTCCTTCAGTCATGTGGTTTCGTGGAGGGTTTTCTCCATCTAAGAAGGAAGATACCACGAGGTAGTTGTTGCACACGCTTTTCCCCAGACACCCAATTGTTATATTTAATGATTTAAAATATACATATAGGAAGAATATTTAAAGTGTATACAATGATGTTTGATATTTAAGATTAATTCTTAGGCAAAGAAGAGCAGGAATCTATGTAATCTCTCCCTTTGATATTTTAATGCTAATAAACAATACAAAATGTTATTCTGACACATGATAAATCTACGAATAAGAGGAAACAGCCATACTTTGGTTGGTTATTTGTAGTATTATAAAAGTAAAGTTACCTTGTGCAATAAAAAGAATCATTATGCCACCATTGTGTTTTGTGGGATCAATTTTAGAAACAGCCCTTGAAGTGAATGTCTCCTTCCAGAGGCAGAGCAAAGAAAGCAAGATACATATTAACAAACCTTCAGAACAGGAGTCATCGCTGCTCACACTCAGTCGCTCAGCGTTCCCTTGAACATACTTGTTGTATAACTTTATTCTTAAGGCCCAGCTTAAATCTGGCTGTCGCACAGTATTCTTAAGCCGACGTCTTGCATTAGCAAACCAATTGGACACCTAAAAAGGTTTTATTTCTCAATTAACACAACATAAAAAATTATCCATCATATGGTTACTTTCCCAGAAAGGACCTAAACCTCTCTTATAATCTCTGATTACATACTCTCAGGACATAACAGTCCTGGACATGCATATCTATTCAAATCTGTTCGTTCATTCATTCAACAAAGGTGCTGAGCCCTTACTATACAGATTGAGCACTAACTGTATTCTGGGAATTAAAAAAAATATATATTAAAGGGCCTTCATCTAAAATTTTCAATCTAGTAGGAAAAGTAGGAAAGTACACAAATAACAATTAAAATGATACATTTTAATCTATTCACAATAGCCAAGACATGGAAACAACTTAAATGTCCATCAACAGAGGAATAGATAAAGAAAATGGCACAGCCATAGAAGAAAGAAATAATGCCAATTGCAGCCGAAAAAGAGAAATACCATATGATAAAACTAATATATGGAATCCAAAATATGACACAAATGCGTGTAATGATGAAACAGAAACAGAACCAAGGAGGTAGAGAATAGACTGGTAGTTGCCAGAGGGGAGGGCGTTGGGGAAGGGATGAAGTGAGAGACTGGGGTTAGTAGATATATACCATTATATAGAGGATGGATGAATAAGAAGGTCCTGCAGTATAGATCACAGAGAACTATATTCAATATCCTGTGATAAGCCACAATGGAAAAGAATATAACAAAAAAAAAAAACAATGTGTGTATGTGTATACATATACATGCCTATGTCTCCAGCATTGGCAGGTGGGTTCTTTACCACTAGCACCACCTGGGAAACCCTGATAATGGTTTAAAAAGTGTTAACATAAAATGTTACAGGAGTGCAATAGAAGGAGGGGTTATTTTTATGTGACCCAAGAGTTTGTGAAGCTAGACTTCAAAATAATGGGTAGGAAGTCTTTTTGTTTCTGAAATGGCTTGGAAACAATATAAATCAAATTCCAGAGACATTATGGTAGGTAAGGAAGAGAGAAGAATTAGAGATGCTGCTGAGTCATCAGTTTGTGTAAGAGAAGATAGTGCCATTCCGAGAAGGAAGGCAGAACTGTTTGAGGGTGAAATGATGGGTTTGGTCTGGGAATGCTTATTTTGAGAGACTAGAAAATCATCCAGGTGAAGCGTGCATCAAGAAAACAAAAATGGTGTCTGAGATTTCAGTGTGAGGAAGATCAGATCTGGGTCAAGCAGAGTTGACAGCTGAGGCTATGAGAGTAGACAGAATGCAAAGAAGGTCAAGGAACAAACCCTGAAAGCCTCTAGCAAGGAAGGAGACAAAGGCTGGCCAACAGTCAGAGACAGAGTAATCAGACAGAGAGAGAAAAGCCAAACACCCAACTTTCAGCTAAAAGTGAAGTACTTCCAAATAGATGATGGCAAAGAAATGAATACTGCAAAAGAAAGCCATTGTTTTATTTAAGGTGCTCTTGGATTTCTAGAGGCTAAATTAACACGACATTTCTTTGTCGATACTTCACTCTCATCAGTATATATGTGTATGTGTGTATATATGGAGAGAGAGCGAGAGAGCGAGCGAGAAAGAGAACAAATCTGAAAGGCCAATATTTGCCTTTAAAAGGGTAAAACGTGGAAAGAGGATTTTGTCTTTCTGCCAGTTTGTTCCACAACATGACCCCATGGTATATTAATGGTTTGTGTGGTAGTACTTGCTCTGGAATTTCTTTTTTTACACTTATACTATAAATGCACACTTTTTGCACATCAGTCAAGCCTTAATTTTTGAATGAACCTGTGGTGATCTTTAATCTGTAATTTGCCCCCGTGGGTAAAACATGGCAGTATTTCCCAGTTTATACCCACATAACCATACCCTATATTGCATATGTTCAATGTCAACCTCCCTTTGTGCCTTAAGCAATGATGACTGTCCACAAATTTACGAGCAGTGGTGTAATATCTCACCACAGCGCTTCAGAAGCCATAGACACCACCAAGTGCTCTTCCTGCCAACCTGTGCTATGATGGTAGTTTGAAATTCTCAGGCTCCTCCAGCCTCTACCGACAGCAAACTTCTAGGGCTACTTATTCAATAAGTACTGAGTAGCTCTTGTACGCCATGGTGTGAAGTGCTAGGCATAAATAAACTGTCCCCGACACCCACAGGACTGGCAGTGAAGAGAATTTGAAGTGCCCCATGGGAATGCTTATTTTGAGAGACTAGAAAATCATCCAGGTGAAGCGTGCATCAAGAAAACAAAAATGGTGTCTGAGATTTCAGTGTGAGGAAGATCAGATCTGGGTCAAGCAGAGTTGACAGCTGAGGCTATGAGAGTAGACAGAATGCAAAGAAGGTCAAGGAACAAACCCTGAAAGCCTCTAGCAAGGAAGGAGACAAAGGCTGGCCAACAGTCAGAGACAGAGTAATCAGACAGAGAGAGAAAAGCCAAACACCCAACTTTCAGCTAAAAGTGAAGTACTTCCAAATAGATGATGGCAAAGAAATGAATACTGCAAAAGAAAGCCATTGTTTTATTTAAGGTGCTCTTGGATTTCTAGAGGCTAAATTAACACGACATTTCTTTGTCGATACTTCACTCTCATCAGTATATATGTGTATGTGTGTATATATGGAGAGAGAGCGAGAGAGCGAGCGAGAAAGAGAACAAATCTGAAAGGCCAATATTTGCCTTTAAAAGGGTAAAACGTGGAAAGAGGATTTTGTCTTTCTGCCAGTTTGTTCCACAACATGACCCCATGGTATATTAATGGTTTGTGTGGTAGTACTTGCTCTGGAATTTCTTTTTTTACACTTATACTATAAATGCACACTTTTTGCACATCAGTCAAGCCTTAATTTTTGAATGAACCTGTGGTGATCTTTAATCTGTAATTTGCCCCCGTGGGTAAAACATGGCAGTATTTCCCAGTTTATACCCACATAACCATACCCTATATTGCATATGTTCAATGTCAACCTCCCTTTGTGCCTTAAGCAATGATGACTGTCCACAAATTTACGAGCAGTGGTGTAATATCTCACCACAGCGCTTCAGAAGCCATAGACACCACCAAGTGCTCTTCCTGCCAACCTGTGCTATGATGGTAGTTTGAAATTCTCAGGCTCCTCCAGCCTCTACCGACAGCAAACTTCTAGGGCTACTTATTCAATAAGTACTGAGTAGCTCTTGTACGCCATGGTGTGAAGTGCTAGGCATAAATAAACTGTCCCCGACACCCACAGGACTGGCAGTGAAGAGATTAATTATGACACACAGGTGAACTTCCCCTATGGAAGCATAGAACACCTGGTCAATTTTCTCTCAAACCACCCTCTCTTCTCCAAGTTGTGGTCAAAATGTTCACTCATGCCCTTGTTAGAACTAACTGGACTATAATGTTTTGAAACATTATATTTTGAACTTCCTCATCTTTCATTCTGCCCACAAGAATGGATCTTTACAACCACCATCAGATTCAAGTGATGATGCATTGTTACGGCTTAATTACTTAACGTCTTCAAATCCTCATTCATGTCCTCTTCTCCTTCAACTGTGACCTTATGGAAAGAGACTAGGTTTCTTTTTATGACTTCGCCAAAAACAGGCTGTGTGAGTGTAGTTAAGTCATTTGACTTTACAGAGCTTCCTGCTTCCTGACATCCATGCCAGCTCTGAAAATTAAAATCTGTGAATTATTGTCCATGCTCTCCTACACAAGTCTTAATCCATCTCCTTTATGGCTGGTAGCAACCTAACTCCTGCCCTTGACCACTACTTCAGTGAACAGAGAGGGGTGCTTTATGTCCTTCTCTGTTCCTCTCACACCCAGAGGAAACCTGCAAGTTTCCCTAGGCCATGAAACTTACACTTAACAGAATCCAACTCCAAAACCTTTTTGTTCCTTTCATTACTAAACATCATATAATTCAGAGGCTAATCTTAAATCTTAACTGACCTTAACTCTTAATACAACCAACACGTTGTACCACAGACTGTAAAATTTAGTTCTTATGACATTCTCCATATTTTTATTAAAATGCAATGGACTTTTAATTTTAAAAAGCAATACACTTTTAATTCTAATGTACAAAAATAAATGTCATGGTGGAACTGACTAGCTTTTCATATACAGGAGTCATGTCATTTTGTGTGTTTTGCATATTCATAGTTTTTAACAGAGTTACATTAATTATACTTCAGAAGATTTTCCATAAAGGTCTGCTGGTGTCTAACAGGCTATTTCTAAATTGACTTCAGAAGTCTGACTGGCATCCAGTCTACTAACATATTTACTCTGCCACTGTTTTATTATAAGCAATGTACAGTACAACCTTAATAGTCTGGGGTGTTTAACATCTTCTAGTCATGCAGACAACAGACAATATGTGGTGAGCAAATTTGCGTGTCATTTCACAAATTTCTTCCTGATAATAGATGCAAAGGCCATCTATTTCACTGAAGGCAAAAACACCAGTTCAAACTTTCCACCTTTAACTTACTATGGATTCCTTCACGTTGTCATTCAAATTCTCTTGATATTCTATTTTACATGCAACAAGCCTCCTTCCCAATGATAGGCCCTGCAATCTCATTTTAATGTCTAATTCACAGCTTTCAAAAACACTGTATCTTATAAAGGAAGCTTAGAGAACCAAATATCAAGAAGCTGGAAGAGAAAACTAAGTCATTTTCATCCTACTCTAACAGATGTGTTTACAGTCATCCTATCAACAGAGCAATCATGATAGTAAACCCAAGGGAATATTCTGGCATCTGTCTACCTTTGAACACACAGAATTAACAACTTGCACTTGGTCACTCAACTGCAATCTTAACACCTGATTTCTACATCATGTAGTTTAACACTTAAAATAACACAGAAGGGGACTTCCCTGGTGGTCCAGTGGTTAAAAAATCCTCCTGCCAATGCAGGAGTTGCAGGTTTGATCCCTGGTCCTGGAAGATCCCACATGCCTCAAGGCAACTAAGACCAAGCACCACAACTATGGAAGGCAGAATACCAGAGAGCCTGTACTCCACAATAAGAGAAGCCACGGTAAAGAGAAGCCTGTGCACCACAAATAGAGAATAGCTCCCTCTCACCACAACTAGAGAAAGCCCATGTATAGCAACAAAGACCCAGAGCATCCAAAACATCTTCTGTAATTGAAGGAAGCATTAAACATCCAACCACTAAATGTAATCTCAATCTCCAGTTGCACTGCACTCTGTATTGTTATCATTAAAAAAGAAAAAGAAAAAAAAAAACACCTCACCATTTCACTCTTATAATCCAGAAAAAAAACATAAATATATATTAAATACATATGCAGAAGCAAGGGGAAATATTGAAACCAGATACAACTCCCCCTCCATCTTGACCTTCTTTTAAAAACTTCTTCAGGGCCAATTATTCCCTGAGTAAACTCCATATCCTGCAAGAATACAAAATTCCAATCACATGCCTATTATTCCACAATAAAGGTGCTTATATTTTGAAAGTAGAGTATATTTTTATAATGTTTGAACAATGGTCAGTAATAAGAAACAAGCACAAAGGAATGTTTTGGTTGGTTGAAGTCAATACACACATAAATCATCTTTCTGCTAATTTTATAAAAATGCTTATATCTTCTTACGAAGATGGAAGATTAATAATGCAAACAGTTATAACTAATTAAGATAAGTCGCCAAGCCTAGTGAGTAGAAAAAGGATGAAGTTTACATAAATAGCTCTCTCTGCTTCCTCTTTCAGGAATGAACAGAATATTGTGTTGTTTAATGTCCTTGGAGCATCTATTTATCAGAAAAAGTAACTTCTGTGATCCTAAAAAAATTCCCTCCATTAAAGTTTCAGTTTTCTGTTTCTAGACTTAATGGGGATGACCCTTCAGAGTAGCAAAATAAGGCAAAAGCACTTCTTATGGAAAGTTTGAGTCTGACACATAAAGGGAAATAATAAATGTAAAAGAAACTTTCAAAAAAATAAGACAGTTTTGTAGTTAATGAATAAATAACTATGCTGGCAATTTAGTATATGAGATGCAGAGATAAGAAGTATTATAATAAACAAGAAATAGAGTCTGGAGCCAGAAAAAGGAAATATTCCACATTTTCTATAGACATAAAGTATGACATATTTCCAAATATACTAAAAATAATAAGGTCAGTAACATGCTTGTTCTGTAGAACATGTGCCATTATAGATAATAGGCTGCTCTCGGTGTATTTCCTACAATGAGATGGATTTTCAAACTTGAATATCTTCATCTGATTTGAAGACATTCCCCAGTTTTTGGAAAGATGTCTGGGGAAGTCATATGGAGATTCCAGTGATATTCCCCACTTAGAAATCTAATCAGTCTACAAACGGGTATGTAATCCAGAAAAACATAAATATATATTAAATACATATGCAGAAGCAAGGGGAAATATTGAAACCAGATACAACTCCCCCTCCATCTTGACCTTCTTTTAAAAACTTCTTCAGGGCCAATTATTCCCTGAGTAAACTCCATATCCTGCAAGAATACAAAATTCCAATCACATGCCTATTATTCCACAATAAAGGTGCTTATATTTTGAAAGTAGAGTATATTTTTATAATGTTTGAACAATGGTCAGTAATAAGAAACAAGCACAAAGGAATGTTTTGGTTGGTTGAAGTCAATACACACATAAATCATCTTTCTGCTAATTTTATAAAAATGCTTATATCTTCTTACGAAGATGGAAGATTAATAATGCAAACAGTTATAACTAATTAAGATAAGTCGCCAAGCCTAGTGAGTAGAAAAAGGATGAAGTTTACATAAATAGCTCTCTCTGCTTCCTCTTTCAGGAATGAACAGAATATTGTGTTGTTTAATGTCCTTGGAGCATCTATTTATCAGAAAAAGTAACTTCTGTGATCCTAAAAAAATTCCCTCCATTAAAGTTTCAGTTTTCTGTTTCTAGACTTAATGGGGATGACCCTTCAGAGTAGCAAAATAAGGCAAAAGCACTTCTTATGGAAAGTTTGAGTCTGACACATAAAGGGAAATAATAAATGTAAAAGAAACTTTCAAAAACATAAGACAGTTTTGTAGTTAATGAATAAATAACTATGCTGGCAATTTAGTATATGAGATGCAGAGATAAGAAGTATTATAATAAACAAGAAATAGAGTCTGGAGCCAGAAAAAAGGGAAATATTCCACATTTTTCTATAGACATAAAGTATGACATATTTCCAAATATACTAAAAATAATAAGGTCAGTAACATGCTTGTTCTGTAGAACATGTACCATTATAGATAATAGGCTGCTCTCGGTGTATTTCCTACAATGAGATGGATTTTCAAACTTGAATATCTTCATCTGATTTGAAGACATTCCCCAGTTTTTGGAAAGATGTCTGGGGAAGTCATATGGTGATTCCAGTGATATTCCCCAATTAGAAATCTACTCAGTCTACAAACGTGTATGAAGAGTTTATTATATTGAAAGTCCTGGGCTGGGATGAAATGGGAAGATGAAGACAGATACGACATGGTCACTCTTCTTAAGAAGGCTGACTGAACAGGAGAAATTGATTCAATGGGAGAACCTGAAACAGAGGTCTAATTTTCAGGGCTCAAAAGCTTTATTCAGATCACAGCTTGACATTTTCCCCCAGAAGTAAAAGGTACTGACATAATTTATTTGGTTTCCACAGAGTCAGAATTTGCTTTGGATGTTTAGTACATGTCTGACTTATACAAATCCCTTATACGCATAAATACATTTTCTTCAATAGACGGTCCATTGTGCCTAATTGAGAATAACTAAATCCAAACTGGTATATAAGGGCCCCTTGGCTATTCTATACATTTTGATTTTTTCCATTTGCCGCTTTAATGTTCCAGAAACCAACTTCATTTATTATAAAATTTGAAAATCATTAAATAGGTATCAATTTTAATTATAAATAATTACCTCTGCCCCATTTAAAAGTCACGTAGTTGTGTGCATTTTATTTTCTGAAGACTAATGTGAGAGAAAATATAATGGTAAAATATTTCATTACATGACTAAAAACTTCATGTAAATTAGAAAAATACAATAGTCTTACCAAGATCTTAACACAAAAAGAACTGTTAATTGCATTGGAATCACCATTGCAGGTAGAAAACCATTTGATTCTATATTAAAACAATTACTATTTCTATTGTAGCTCCAAAAACTACTTCACATGAAAATTTAAATGTCCTGCTAATGACAAACAATACATTTTCATGTTAAAAATGTCCTAAATAGGGACTTCCCTGGTGTTCCAGTGGTTAAAACTCTGCTCCCAATGCACAAGGCCTGGGTTCAATCTCTAGGGAGGGACTAGATCCCACATACTGCACCTAAAGATTTTGCATGCTGTAACACATGCCACAACTAAGACGTGGCACAGTCAAATAAATAAAACAAATATTAAAAAAAAAAGAGAGAGAGAGAGAACTCTCGCTTAAAAAGTCCTAAATACGTTATAAACATATTTTACTTTCCATCTGAAAGAATGGCAAGCATTAAATATGCAACTATAAAATCAATAATCTAATGTTTTACTGTTGTCAACAGAAGGAAATATTCAAATAGCTTTATACATTAGTGTATTTTCAAAGCAGCATACAATTTAAACTGAAATCTGAACATATGCATTTATTTTCTTAAGTTTTTCTAACCGGAATAATTTATTTAAAAGCTACTTTTGAATACCACTAGTTTTATGTTAAAATAAAAATCATAGTTTTGAAGATCATAGTTTTATGTTAAACAGGTATTAAGCCAACATCACTAAATTAATTTTCTCCTCCAGTGCTGCAACCAACCACTATTAATACTATTGCCTGTTAATATGAAGCAAAACAGATGTTTTTCTTTATAACTGTATTCTTAAAATAAGCAGAAAATGCATATTATAGCTTTAATAAGCCAGAATGCAAGTCAATTTTCATGCTTTGTCAAAGTTTCTAGTAATTACTAAAATGACAATCTGATATTCTGGAAAGAGATTTTTATGTTATCTATTCCTTTTTATTTTGGGGCTATCACTACAACTTTCATGGAATGACCAAAATTTCACAATGCAATGATGCAGTGCTATTTCTATGTGTGAGATTTCTTGGCTCATTTAGCTCTTCCTCCTCTTTCTCAGTAAATCTGTTTTGTTTGATGCATAAAACCTCCTCTCACTATTATTTATGAAAAAAAACTGGTATGATGGAAAGAGCATTTGATATGGAATTACATTATTTCCAGGCCTTCTCCACCTCTACTAACACAACGTCTTCCTGCTTTGATTACATCATCTGCACAACGCTGATAAGTGCTCTACTTCCTGACACCTGGGTTGGTGAATATCAGACACAGTTACAGAGGGGAAAAATTTTGTCAAATATAAAGTAGCTGTTGTTCACTAAAGCAAAACCAAACTCACACCATTTCTCTACACTTGACCAAGGAACCCTACCATTGGAAATCTGCCTCTTCTTAGCTTGAGTAGAAAGATACCAGCGGCAAAACGGTGTGGATTCTAGCTAATGCCCTGGGTGTTACTGATTTAAAAAAAGAAGAAGAAAAAAAAAAAATCCCAAACCCAGTTCTTGCCCTTCCAGTCCATTTTTTAGCTCTGTCAGAAACGGTTAATTTGACAGTTATTCTGTACTTGACCTTTAACATGGTGTCCTGATGTGAGGGGTCTTTCTGCCTGGTTTTCAAAGTGTGGTACCAGCAGCTTCAGTTTTACCCCAAGAACTTGTTAAAAGTGCCAATTATCGTCTCCACCCAAGACCCAGTACCAACTCCGGGTTGGGCCCGGCATTGCGTGTTTAAACAAGTCCTCCGGTCAAGTCAGATGCCTACGAAGTTTAAAAATCACTGCAGGGCAGTCCCATTGGTAGCCAACTATACTTGGATGGCCCGTGAGTCCAGATTCCAGGCACCTTCTCCTAAGGCCGCACTTGCCTTTTCACTGCACTTCTTAACAAACACCAAACAATCCCTCCTGCACCAAGCTGAGATAAGATGGGAGGACACCCAGAACTCTTTCCGCAACCGAACTCTGCCCTTGTGACTGCTCCGCCATCATCCGCGGCTGGAGGAGCCGGAGCATCCGAACTCGCGGGTCTCCGCCCGTCCTTCCTCAGTAGCACGGAGGAGGAGGAGGCCCGCGCCCCGGGCCTCGCCAAGAGAGGGGCAGAGGCTCGGGGCCCGATTACCTGATTACCTGCACGAGCGTCATCTGCGAGCCAAGCGCCAGGAGAATCTTCTCGGTCTTGGTGGGATACGGGTTGTCGCGGTGCTTGTAGAGCCACTGCTTCAGGGGCCGCGCCATGTCCTGCAGAGCCTGCCGCTTGTGCCGCACCTTCCCACCGGTCTGCCGGGCCCTGGGACACCGGGAGAAGAGGGCCCGTGAGCCGCGCCGTCCTCACAACCGCGGCCCGCCTGGAACTTGGCGTCGGGTCTCCAGGCATCTCAGCCTGCGTGAACCCCCGCCGCACGCGGGCGTGGAGGAGGCCACCGTGGGAGCGGCACTGCCAGGGCGGGGATGGCCTGAGTGTCACTGGACAAGACCCCAGGTTTATGCTTTTTAGGGGGAGAGCCTGAAGCCAGAGGTTGGAGGGTTAGGTGATCAGATCTACACAGCAGGGCTGTCCCCGTCAGGGCCTCTGGCCTTGCGGGCCGTGTGGACTCTCAAAGAGAGTTCTTTCAGGGACTCAAGCCCGCCGTTGGGGCTCCCCGTCGCCTGTGATCAAAGGTCGCCAGTGGACGTTGGAAATAAAGCGAGCAGTGATGATGCCGCCTACTCTGGTTCCCCTTCAAGCTTTCCCCTGTATTCTCTGGGTAAAGGGGTAACTGTCCAAGAAAGGGTTTGTGGAGGAAAGATGCAGAACCCCGGGGGGAAGAAAAGGCAAAACAAACAAGTAACCCAAAATACATTTGGGGCCTTTTTATGACATAAAGGAAAGCTTAAAAGTATGGTCAGGTCTGTCCCACCCGGTAAAGTCAAAAGACCTCAGGAAGAGCTTTTTCAAAGGCGGAAAAGCGGCAACCAGCGGGCCGCGGCCCTGGGCGCTGCGCTGCCGGGCGGCTCCGGGAGGGGTCGCCGCGCTGCCGCCCGCGCACCCGGCCGCTCCGCGAGCTGGCGCGCCTGCGCCGCAGCCTCCAGGGCGTTTGCCTCTTTAAACTCTTTGAAATGCAATTCCATCCGTGAGGACTGGTAGTAACATTTTGACGAAACCCGATCTCTACTTCACTAACCAGCAACGCCGCAGTACAAGCAGCTGATGCAATCTTTCAGATGGACCCGCCAGCACGGCCGCCCCCCTACCCCCACCCCCCCGCGGAGCGCTCCCGGAGTCGCCGGGACGTGGCGCGGCTGCAGACGGCCCTCCGCGCCTCTGCACCGAAGCAGCTGGCGGCCTGCGAGCTCTTGCGCCACCCCCCGCCCCGCAGCCCCTCAGCCCGCTAAACCGAAACCCGGTCCCGCACGCCCGCGGTACCCCCCTGTCCCGGGCTCGCGGCGGGCCCCGCCGAGCCGCGCGCGCATCCCAGGCGTCCTGTGGAGAGCCGACCTTCCCAACGCCTTGGCGGAAGCAAGGTCCTGCCGTGACACAAGACAGGGAAGACCACGGGGCTGGCCTGACCTGGGTGCCCCCATTGTCCGGTGCTCCTGTATTCGGAGCAGCCCTTTCTGCCTCCGTCTCAGCCGCGCATCCGCACCGCGGTCCAGAGAGGGGCAAGTCACCCTCCGCCCCCTCCCCATCCCAGAGATCCGGGCTTCGGACCTGGAGCACTAAGGGGCACTTTCAGGTGTCCCCAGTTTCCAGCAAGCCTTCTTCTTCTTTATTTATTTATTTTTGAGCTGTTCTGACAAGTCGATCTCCCCGTACTTACACCTAATATCTTAAAATGAGAATGCGCGAAACCAGGAGGCGGAGACCTGTCTTCCCAGAACACTCCGGGCCTCTGACCCGCAAGCCCGAATTGCCCCTAGCGCGCCCGCGCCACTGCCCTACCTCTCCCGGCTGCCGGCGGGCAGGGGCCCCGGCAGGGTGCGCTTACCCGGTCCTCCGGTGTCTAAGGCCCAGATTGTCCTTGAGGGGCGCGCCGTCCGTAATGCCCACCTCGGGGCGAGCGTGGGGACTGTCCAGGACGCCGCCGTAGGGCCGGCCGCCCCGATCCCGCTCCGCAGCCCCGCGATCCTCAAAAAGAACCGCGCCGCTAAGCTTGTTGAAGACGATGGTGTTCATGGCGCGGGCAGGCAGGGGCGCGTTTCGCGGCCGCTGTGCCTTGGGACCAGGCCGCCAGGAGCTCCGCAGGGCTCGAGTTCTAGGAGATAAAGATGAACCACATTATCCGCGGAGAGTGCTCGCACTTCTGAGCGTTCCGAACCCGAACTTGGCCTCGGAGCAGGGCTGCGGAGCCCAGGGGAGGGGCGGCGCCGCGGCACCTGAATCGGGCAACTCCCGCTTCCCCCTACCTGGTTACACCGCTCCCCCACAAGCCCTGTCATTCGCCCCCGAACACTCCCGGGACAGGTACCCACCCTCCTTTTTGCCCCCAAGGAATTTCAATCAGTAATAGTTTACCCGCGGCGACAAAGGAACGTGGTTCCTAAACAAGCCCTGCAGAATTGGTTTAACCTGGGTGAAGCACACCCCGGAAAGCTGAGCACAACACGGGGCCGTGCGTGATTCTTCAATCACAACGGAGACTACAGCCTCTCAACGCTTCCACTCTGGCTCGTAAGGAGAGGTTGGAAGAAAGGGAAAACTGGGGGTAACACGAACAAACGCGTCCGCAAGTCCCAGTTAATGAGTCCCAGTTCGTAACAGGATTTGGGGGATTTGCATGTTTTCTAGATCCTGGACGGTTTGGCTGAAATCCCTGCGTCCTATTTCCGGCTACAGTCCCTGGGGTGGGGGTGAGGGCCGGGAAAGTTAGCAGACTCCAGAACGAGAAAGTTAAGTGGCCTCAGAGACTAACGCTCCCTTCCCCCGAGGCTCCTGTCACCACCCCCGTCCACCCCACCCCACCCTGCTCCGGACGTGCAGGGTCCCGGCAGGTCAAAGGCGCCCGAGTCCCGACCCTCCGGAGCTGGTTGTCGGCGCCGTCCTCTTTCGCAGCGAGGGGCCGAGCCGCGAGCTCGGAGTCCTTGCACTCCCACCCCTTTCTGGGGGGCTCGGGGCATCATTTCAGCAGTTGCAAAAGTGTTAAGGAGCGGGAAAAGGCGTCGCGTTCCGCGCTCCGCCGAGCCTGCGGCTGCAAGGTCGGGAAAAGCCGGCAGCTTACCTCCCGGGACGCGGCGGCCGGGAGCCTCTGCCCGCCGCGCGTGAGCCTCGGGGGCCGGTCAGCGCCGTCCGGGAGTAGCCGGGTGGCCGCCCGGAAGCGCGTAGCCATCCCTGTCCGCCCCACCTCCCGGCCTCGAGCCTGGGGGGCAGCTCGCGGGGCTTCCGAGCCGCCCCGCCCTTCACGACCCGCGCCCCTCATCCCGTCCCGCCCTCGGGCCGGCGCAGCAGCGGGCACGCGCGCTGCTTAGGGTCGTGACCGCAGCGATTAAACGACAGCTTCGGGCAGTGTCCGTGGGGAAGTGGAGTCAGACCTCTGCTGGCTGCCGGGTGTACCGCAGGGCCGAGCCCTCCAGCGCACACAGGTACGTGTCTGGGGTTCTTGACAACCTCGCGGAGCTGCGTGAAAGCAAATGTCCGCGTTCGCAGCCCTTGTTCCCCTGTCCGGATGCGCCTTGTTTTTCTTTTTTAAATCTGTGCGCTTGGTGATTCGCGTTCTATTTGTGAGATAGCCGTTCCCGGCCCGCAATCTGCCTGCACCTCAGCCCTGTCCTACTATTTGCGACGGCGTGCTTTTCCTGGCCATTGCGCCGCGAGGTTCGCCTAGCAGACACTCCCCGCTGCCCCAAGCCCGCACGGAGGTCCCAGCTACAGATCCCGGCGCGGCGAAGGGCAGAGCGCTGAGTCCCAACGTCCGGGAGCGTGTGAACGGCGGCTCCTAACCTCCCCAGGGGCCCCCGAGGCGTCCCCACTGCCTCCTTTTGGCTCCCGCTCTCCCCACTTACCCAGTTTCACTCCGTTGTGGTTTGAAGAGCGCCCTCCCTTCGGAACCTCCCCGCCCAACGCCCGCGAACAATTTGAAGCAAAAGGGGCTCAGCCAGGTGGGCGCTCCGACTCCTCACAGACCCTCGGGTCAGCCTCGGGCGCCACCGCCACCTCCTGCCCGGCGCGTCCCCGAAGGACCTCGGAGGAAGGTGGGGGAAGGGCGGGGAGCTCCAAGGCCCGGCGCAGAGGGAAGGGGCGGCTGCGGAGGGGAGGGAGCCTCTCTTCCCGCGGCCCTGCGGGGAGACGGCGCGGCCGGGGCTGTACCTGGGGCGGTGGGGCCGGCGGCCGGCGGCGAGGAGGCTGGCTCTCCCGCGTCGAGGCTATGCGCGCTCCCATCCCCGCCGCATGTTCTCCGCGCGGGCTCCGGCGCGCTCACCGCCGCCACCGCCGGAGTCGCGGCTTTATTTACCCGGACTGGCGCGCGCGGCCCAGGAACAGGAATAGCGAGGCCTTCTCATGTTTCCTGACTGCCCAGCCCAGCCGGCGAACATCCTGCGAGCGCGGTATCCACGTTCCCGGGCCGGCGAGAGGAAGCCGCCACAGGGACCTCTGTTAACCCTCGCCGCCGAGGAGATGCCGCAGCCGGCGCCGCCGGGGATCCCCCGTCCCGCGAGTCCTACCCAGTCTGGCCCGGCTCCCAGATACCCCGGCCTCGCGGGCACGGAACAAAAAGAGGCGATTTCCGTCTCCCTTCGGGGAGCTATGGGAGAAGACGCAGTAGCGTCCGGCTCGGGCTCTGGGAGCTGAGCGGCGGCGCTGCAGATCTGGTCTGCGCTGGCCCGAGCGCCGGAAATTTCACCCCGCGTGGCTAGGCTGGAGAGGGCCCTGCGACGCGCTCGTTTTCCCCTCGCAGTGAGCTGGAGTGAGGTTAGCGAGAGCTCGGTTTGTGCTTATAATACGTGAACGCGGATTGCAGAAGGTGCTTGCGCCCTCTTCTCGTGTCACTGGGCTTCTGCGGTCCTGGCTGCCTCCCTGGCCAGGCACGAGTCACCTTCTAGGGCCAGCGCCGAGAGGAGGGAGGCAAGGCGGGGTCACAGCGAGCCCAGGTACGCGACCCACGGCGACCCAGGTGTGGAAGAGGCAGCGAGGGCAGGGCCAGGATCTGCGTGGAGCAAAAGGGATGGAACTTGGTAGAACCCCGAGCCCGGACACCGTGCAGGGAGAGAGACTCCTATGAGATTCTCTCATAGGTGAAACTGGCCTTCCTCGCCGCCTCAAATACGAGAGGAGCTAACGCTGACATTTAGGTGCCACTGGAAGCTAAGGGCTTCTGACCGCCTGGATGGTCCTCAAGGCGCGGAGCGCGCCACGGCGCCGGCGTTCTCGCCGCGGACCTCACTGCCGCAGCGACACCTTTCATCCCTTTTTAAAGAGCGAAACTAGATTTTCCCCAAGCCTCAAAGTGATGACATCATTTGTTCTTTTCTCCCCTAAAGGTGGCTGGCCAGCCTGGCGCGGTGGCCCACTCAAGCCTTTCCTTTTAAGTTGCCTGGAAGTGGTTAAAACGTTCACTAAAGCTATTGTTTCTGATCACCCCCGAATCTTCCATTAGGCTATCCCTCAACATACGCGACTGCACACCCGGCAGGGGCACAGTCTAAAGCAGAGAGAGGCGCAGGTTTATATTTGTGTGCATCTGGAAGACAAATATTTGTTCCCTTTTCGCGACGTCCTTGGTTCTCTTTTATCTCATGGTCTGCGGCTGTGGCTCTCTCGCGTCTTGCCCTTGGCGCTGCACTTGACTTCTGTTCAGTGCAGCCGTTCGTCCACAGACCTCGCTGTGGGGACTTAAAGTCTGGGGTACATCATGAAATTTCAGCTACTCCCTTGCAGCGAATAAGTTTCACAGAAAAAGCAGATCTAATTTATAAGTCCTAGGAAGAGAAGCAGGTTCTCTTCTAAGGACTCTGTGACTGATGGTGGTCACCAGATCCATATAATGGAATCGGCTGTAACACGCCCCTCTGATACACATTTTGGTCAGCTGTGCTGGATAAAGCACCAGGTGTGCGTGCAGATGCTTGCGATTTCACACTATTCTACTGATTTACCTAGCTGTCCCCACTAGCACTTAGGCTGGTTGAGGACAAGTGAATGTCATTGCTTATGAACTGTATTGCCTCAATTTTAAAATGTATTTGAGGATTTTGGTTTTTGGAGGCATTTTTTACGTGTCAGATCACGTGATATACACAGCAAAAAGCCTTTCTGCAAAAGGATTTTAATTTGTTATAGGAATAACATACATCTTAGTCTCAGATTAAGTCACTGAAAAAATTAATACATGGTAATTCCTTCAGATGATAGTCTAATAATTAGAATCCATTTTTAAAAGGAAAGAGCGATAGAGGGTCCATTTTAAAGTGAAATCATTTGGAAAATCCCTCTCAAATATGCAAGTAAGTGTGTATTGTGTGATGAGTGTGTGTTGTGTGATAATGAGTGTGTGTTGTGTGATAATAAGTGTGTGTTGTGTGGTAGACCAGAATTTTATTTTTGCAAGTGTCACCCTCTATGCATGGTAGACATTTCTTCTTTTAATCCACAGTGTAGATGCATTTATCATCTTAAATTTCACCTTTTTTTGAAAATGAATTTTAGTCCACATCTTATGCTATACTCCAATCTCCTCTATATGAAACACTGTTTTATAATCCTCAGAAGTAAAGCTTTCTGTTTTAGAAAGAACTATTGTAAGATATAAGAAAGTTTGTGTAGTTTGTGGGGATTGGCCATATATTGGGGGAAATCCCCAGAATTTAGCCCACATGTCACAAAACTTGAGCCCTAATCTTCCTTCTGATTAATCTGACATTGGTTTAGCCTGAATTTACTAAAGTGTAAAATGCAGACATTAAGTTTTCCACAAACTTGCTTTACCTACTAAGATTTTTTAAAATGAGTTTGCAGTGTTTTTTTGTTTGTTTGTTTGTTTGTTTTTAATTTTGGCCTCTTTTATTTGTTTATTTTCATCCATCTTTATTCTTCGGCCTGTGTGGGCCTCCCATTGCAGTGGCCTCTCTCCTTACAGAGCACGGGCTCTTCTGAGCACTGGCTCGTGATTGGACACACCCGTCCAGCCGCTCCAGGCACATGAGATCTTCCCTGGGCCAGGGATCAAACCTGTGCCCCTTGCACTGCAAGACCGACTCTTTACCCACTGGACCACCAGGGAAACCCAGATTTTTTTTTTTTTTTATGTGAAAGTAACAGTTGCTATTGCTAAACCTAGAGAAATGTTAAGTAAGAGCATTTGGCAGAAATCTTAGTCTATTGATCTTTGAGTGTAGTTATAAATGTAAATAATTTGCACTTTTTAATAAAAAAAATAAGAAGACTTCCTTTTAAGCCTTTTGATATATTACCAAGGAGCCTGACATTTCAGAACAAATATTGGTCAAAGTTTTTGAAACTAATAATTGCTTTTAAGCTCTCTTTTTCAGTTATTACGTATAAGCGACGTAAGGAATTACAAAGCCAGGGAATGACTGTTGCTCCCTATCCAAATAGGTTCAAGTAGTAAATTTATAAACAAATAGCCGGTCCTCCTCACACTTGGCCAGTTTGACTTGGGAAGAGACACACAGGAGTGTGTAAGTGGAACAACAGAGCAAGTGGTGAGAGACAGAGTTGCGGCGACATCCTGAGCAAATTAGGAGGATGGAGGGCCCCAAAGGGTCTCATATTTGCTTTCTTTATAATGTGACTCTTAATTGCATACACAGTACAGACTAAATTCTCTCAGAAAGGTCTTTCTCTATAAATGCACTATTGAACATCAAAGAACAGAGGAGAAGTGAAAGTTCCTCTTCAGCCAGCTCCACCCAGCCACATTTCTGAGAAGCAACAACCAAGAGAGGCTATCCTTTCAGCTTTTTCTCTATGTGGTCACATACACAAATATAAGCAAATCATTGTTTTGTTTTATGAGTTTTCAAAATAAATGAGACCATACTTTATTTACATATGTGCACACACACAAGATTAAGCTAAAACTTGCTTCTTCACTCAAGGATTTCATAAAGAACGTTCATATTGGTTGATATAAAGGGAACTCCATCTTTTTAACTGGTATATAGTGCTCCATAATCTGTTTCTGCATCCTCCTGTAAACTTCTCTGTCTTTTCAGTTTTCACTATTATAAACATTAAATACTCTTGTATGGGATTCTTTCTGTATATGTGTATTTCTCAAGGAATAACTACACAGAAGTAGAATTGCTTGATTGAAGGAAACAGGATTTAAAATTTTTGCTAGGTCCTTAGAAATTTCTCCCCCTCTCTCAAGCTATAATCCTACAAAGATCTCATTTCCTCACATGCTGCATAGCATTTCATATGTTTGGTTTTCATCATATTTGCCTATATGATAAGTAAAATAAGGTCTCATTGTTTGAGAAACTTTTCATTGATATATAAGCCCATTCATACTTCTTAATTGAAGAAATGTCTTATATCCTTATAAAAATCTTATTTAAAAAACATTTTCCCATGAAATATACATTTTATATATTGACAGTGTGTATTAGAAGACTACCTTTTCCCTAATTTGCTTTCTGCCTTAATAGAAGGTTTAACCGTGAACAGAGGGCTCAATGGGGGCTTCTCAGGTGGCGCTAATGGTAAAGAACTCATCTGCCAATGCAGGAGACATAAGAGACCTGGGTTTGATCCCTGGGTTGGAAAGACCTCCTGGAGAAGGGAATGGCAACCCACTCTAGTATTCTTGTCTGGAGAATCCCATGGACAGCAGAGCCTTGCAGGCTACAGTCCGTGGGGTCACAAAGAGTTGGACACACAAAGGTCCATAGATCTGTCTTTTCCTTTATGGAGTCTGGGTTTTGTACCTTCTTCACAAATACTTTTTTCTATATTTTCTTCTAATACTTCAAAAAATGTTTTAACTCAGCCTCTTAATCCTTTTGTAATGTATTTGTGTTGTAAGGGAGAAATCAAAGTTGATTTTTTTTCTTCTTCCTCAATTGAATGGGCTATGGAATATATTCCCATGGAATTTATGAAAGAGTTTCCCCCATCAATTTGAAATAACTTTTCTCACATGCGTGGTGAATTCCTTTCCATATGTAAGTTGGTCTAACAAGGCTTTGGGAGATATTGAACCCAAAAGACTGTAATAAGTAAAATCTTCAAATTTTTAAAATCATCCTGGGCTCCAAAAATTTCCAATATTATTCTGTTTCTAATTTCAGAACATGTCAGGTGTTAAAATAGTAATGGTTCTAATTTAGAAGGCTAATTCAATACTGTTCTAGGATGAAGTTGCTGTTTTTTCTGTCTTGGTCCTGCTGAGAAACAGGAGAATAGTTTCAAGTAGCCATATTCTCCAGAACAGAGTACCACTGATTAGTTTCTCAAACACACCAGGTGATAATCAGCCACCAGCAGCATAACATTCTTTTAAAAGTGGTGAGTCCCTGCCATTCATGATTTGAAAAGAAAAATTCCACTCCATATGGAATGTGATTTTTTTTTTTCACAAAACAGCAAGTCAAGAATAGGATCCTTCAATAGGATCGCAAATTAGGCAAGCTCACTCAGACAAAAATGCAAAAATTTTGTTACTGCAATTTCAAAGAAAACCCCATTACCTACATATAAGAGCAGAAATGACTAGTAAGTCTAGTCATGTCACCAGAGCTGGGATTCGAATGAGTGAATGTCTTCTTCTGCCTCACAGTGCTTGAGACAGTGTGGAAGTAAGCCTGCAGCCCTAACGGAGGCTCCATCTTTTCTCTCGATTCCAGAATATGTTCAGTCTTTAATATGTGTATCGGAGAGAAACCTGGAGAACATCTTGTCCTCAACATAAGAGACGGTTTGATCCCTGGGTTGGAAAGACCTCCTGGAGAAGGGAATGGCAACCCACTCTAGTATTCTTGTCTGGAGAATCCCATGGACAGCAGAGCCTTGCAGGCTACAGTCCGTGGGGTCACAAAGAGTTGGACACACAAGGTCCATAGATCTGTCTTTTCCTTTATGGAGTCTGGGTTTTGTACCTTCTTCACAAATACTTTTTTCTATATTTTCTTCTAATACTTCAAAAAATGTTTTAACTCAGCCTCTTAATCCTTTTGTAATGTATTTGTGTTGTAAGGGAGAAATCAAAGTTGATTTTTTTTCTTCTTCCTCAATTGAATGGGCTATGGAATATATTCCCATGGAATTTATGAAAGAGTTTCCCCCATCAATTTGAAATAACTTTTCTCACATGCGTGGTGAATTCCTTTCCATATGTAAGTTGGTCTAACAAGGCTTTGGGAGATATTGAACCCAAAAGACTGTAATAAGTAAAATCTTCAAATTTTTAAAATCATCCTGGGCTCCAAAATTTCCAATATTATTCTGTTTCTAATTTCAGAACATGTCAGGTGTTAAAATAGTAATGGTTCTAATTTAGAAGGCTAATTCAATACTGTTCTAGGATGAAGTTGCTGTTTTTTCTGTCTTGGTCCTGCTGAGAAACAGGAGAATAGTTTCAAGTAGCCATATTCTCCAGAACAGAGTACCACTGATTAGTTTCTCAAACACACCAGGTGATAATCAGCCACCAGCAGCATAACATTCTTTTAAAAGTGGTGAGTCCCTGCCATTCATGATTTGAAAAAGAAAAATTCAACTCCATATGGAATGTGATTTTTTTTTTTCACAAAACAGCAAGTCAAGAATAGGATCCTTCAATAGGATCGCAAATTAGGCAAGCTCACTCAGACAAAAATGCAAAAATTTTGTTACTGCAATTTCAAAGAAAACCCCATTACCTACATATAAGAGCAGAAATGACTAGTAAGTCTAGTCATGTCACCAGAGCTGGGATTCGAATGAGTGAATGTCTTCTTCTGCCTCACAGTGCTTGAGACAGTGTGGAAGTAAGCCTGCAGCCCTAACGGAGGCTCCATCTTTTCTCTCGATTCCAGAATATGTTCAGTCTTTAATATGTGTATCGGAGAGAAACCTGGAGAACATCTTGTCCTCAACATGTGCATTGAAATATGAGCATTTCTTGCAGACGTTCTAGCTTGGAAATCAATCTCCCTTCACATCAAAAAGTGGCCATTTTAATAAATACAGTGAGGAATTTTTATCATACGCTAAGGTGACTCTCCGTATTTGGAACCTAACAGACTGAAGGCACTCTATAAACTTTTTAGACTTAGTTGCTCTATGTACTCCATGCTTTTATCAGGTTTTTGGTTCACTCCACCCTTCCTCTATACATCCTCCCTGCTTTCACTTTCAGCCTCCTTGCTTTCATCTGTGGGTAGGACCTTTTTTAAAAAAATGTATTGGACCAGGGTTGATTTACAGTGGTGTGTTATTTTCTATATAGGATATTTGAATAAGTTCACCAAAGGAATGGTTGTGAACATAAGTGATATGTTCATCTTTTTCTTGCCATGCTGAAAAAGAAATTGTCCTTTTTAACTGTTTTTTTTTTTTTTTTTCTGTTATTGTTGTTGTTAAGGAGGGCTGGGTCTTGGATATGGGAATGGTTTGGATATGGGCTTGGCTATCTGATAACAACCTCTAAAACAGGGTACCCATCAGCAAAATAAAGGGAACCTGGGGCTTTGGATGAACCACTTGAGTGAAAGCTCAGCTGGCCTGGGCTCAACAGACTATTTCTGTAAAGGCCCAGATAGTAAATGCAGATCATAAGGTCTCTGTTAAACTTTGTCATTTGCAGAGCAAAAGTAGCAGTAGATAATACTTGACTGTAAATGAATTGTGGGTCAGTGTTCCTGTAAAGTTTATTTAAGGCTACTGAAGATTGAATTGTATAAAGTTTTCATGTGCAACTAAATATCCTACCTTTCTTTTTTTCCCCCTCCAGCCATTTAAAGATGTAGAAATTACTCTTACAACAAACAGCAAGCTAGATTTGACCCCAGGCTATGCTTGCTCCCTGCCCCTCCGTCCCCCACGCAGAGGCTACTGAGCTCTGGACTGTACTAGGATACAACTTCCTTTTCTTCAAGTCACTGTATTTTGGTGGTTCTGGCTAAAGGAACTTAGTCGGTATCCTGTGTAAAGCACACCTGTGTAAAGATGATCTCAGTTACCTTGAGTGAACTTGGAAGAGTGCTTTTTGCTTAACTAGTGACAAACTGCTTTCACTTTTCTTCTCCCACGAACATGTTGCATGTGTTTAGAGAATTAAATTATTTACACAATAGTTTTGATGCCATGTACTTTTTAAAAGTTAAGCATTTTGTAAAGTATTGGTATTTGATGCTTATATTTTTTATAGTCGTGGAAAACAGTGATTAGTTGATAAGAATTATTATTTTTTGGCTTAGCCTTCACTCACCAAAAAAGCCCCATAAACTTTGAACTGTTTTTTCATTGTTTTCTTTTTGAATAATCAACAGCCAGTATTTATGGGGCACCTGTATGCAAAATCCTGCCAAGAACTGCATTAAATTTAATTTAAAAGACACGATCCTTGCCTAGCTTACAGACCTGTTAAGAAAGACAGGGAGGCATACATACTTCATCTAAAAAGTCTTATTAGAGTGTCTGATATAAAGATTGCTTGAATCCAGTAATTTACAAATCATGTGTAGAAACACATGAGGGACCTTGAATACGATCGAAGGGCCATTTGGTGCGTCTGCTAAAAATTTTGTAACTGTTTTACAGACAGTCCTTCCCCAAAACATGCGAAAAAGAGATCGTTTTTTCAGAAATTTGAGCCTGATTGAAAAACAGCATCTTTACCTCTTACATCAGACTTTTTATAGTTTAATGCCCCAAACCTCTGAGTTTTAGGAGAGAATTTTAGGGCTTCTGTTGGGAAAAAAAGAAAAGTAAGAGTAGGTTAATATACTGAGGTTAGTGCCCCATCTTTCTCCCTTCCCATGTTCAGGCCTCTTTGAACCTTCCTCTACTTTCACATTTTTTGGAAACGTGTCTAAAAGAGAGGTTCCAGGGGAGAAGTTGTAACTCTGGCCCATGTATCTAGGCCACGGAGCCGCAGGAAGGCAGCTGCACCTTGGACTATGCTGTGGTCCTGAGTAATCTGCCATCTCTTTATTTTGGTGTTCATTAACCTTCCTGAAGTGGGCTTTGATGTTGTGTGGTTGCTTAATTGCTAAGTTGTGTCCAACTCCTTTGCCCGCCACCCCCCCTCCCCCCAACCCATGCACTGGAGGAGCCCGCTAGGCTCCTCTGTCCATGTGATTTCCCAGGTATGACTGCTGGAGTGGGTTGACATTTCCTTCTCCCAGGGATCTTCTTGATTTAGGGGTCAAACCTGCATCTCTTGAATGGGGAAAAAAAAACCGGATTCTTTACCAAAGTTAAGCATTTTGTAAAGTATTGGTATTTGATGCTTATATTTTTTATAGTCGTGGAAAACAGTGATTAGTTGATAAGAATTATTATTTTTTGGCTTAGCCTTCACTCACCAAAAAAGCCCCATAAACTTTGAACTGTTTTTTCATTGTTTTCTTTTTGAATAATCAACAGCCAGTATTTATGGGGCACCTGTATGCAAAATCCTGCCAAGAACTGCATTAAATTTAATTTAAAAGACACGATCCTTGCCTAGCTTACAGACCTGTTAAGAAAGACAGGGAGGCATACATACTTCATCTAAAAAGTCTTATTAGAGTGTCTGATATAAAGATTGCTTGAATCCAGTAATTTACAAATCATGTGTAGAAACACATGAGGGACCTTGAATACGATCGAAGGGCCATTTGGTGCGTCTGCTAAAAATTTTGTAACTGTTTTACAGACAGTCCTTCCCCAAAACATGCGAAAAAGAGATCGTTTTTTCAGAAATTTGAGCCTGATTGAAAAACAGCATCTTTACCTCTTACATCAGACTTTTTATAGTTTAATGCCCCAAACCTCTGAGTTTTAGGAGAGAATTTTAGGGCTTCTGTTGGGAAAAAAAAAGAAAAGTAAGAGTAGGTTAATATACTGAGGTTAGTGCCCCATCTTTCTCCCTTCCCATGTTCAGGCCTCTTTGAACCTTCCTCTACTTTCACATTTTTAGGAAACGTGTCTAAAAGAGAGGTTCCAGGGGAGAAGTTGTAACTCTGGCCCATGTATCTAGGCCACGGAGCCGCAGGAAGGCAGCTGCACCTTGGACTATGCTGTGGTCCTGAGTAATCTGCCATCTCTTTATTTTGGTGTTCATTAACCTTCCTGAAGTGGGCTTTGATGTTGTGTGGTTGCTTAATTGCTAAGTTGTGTCCAACTCCTTTGCCCGCCACCCCCCCTCCCCCCAACCCATGCACTGGAGGAGCCCGCTAGGCTCCTCTGTCCATGTGATTTCCCAGGTATGACTGCTGGAGTGGGTTGACATTTCCTTCTCCCAGGGATCTTCTTGATTTAGGGGTCAAACCTGCATCTCTTGAATGGGAAGACGGATTCTTTACCACTAAGTTATCACAAATACTGCTCAAAAGGGAGCATGGGCTGTGAGAAAGGGAAAAGGAAAAAGACGTTATGCCAATTAATTATTCCATTTAAGTGGCTCAAAGTCAAGGATAAGGGAAGCCTTACAATAGACAAATAACACAGATTTTTTTATTGGACCTACAGTAGTGGTCTGCTCAAAACATATGACCTCATTTGCGACACCATGGGTGCACATGGAGGGTATTATCATAAGTGAAGTAGGTCAGACAGAGAAACTGTCTGATCTTACTTATATGTGCTATCTAAAAAAATGAAACAAAGGAATGAAAATAACAAATTGGAAATAGACTCACAGATGTAGAAATGAACTAGTGGTTACCAGTGGGGAGAGGAAAGGTGGAGGGGTGAGACAAAACTAGGGTATTAAAAGAAGTACAAATTACTGTGTATAAAATACTTAAGCTACAGGGATATGTTGTACAACACAAGGAATATAGCTAATATTTTATAATACCTTTAGATGGAGCATAGTCTATAAAAATATTGAATCATCATGTTGTACACCTGAACCTAATATAACGTTGTAAATCTGCTACACTATAATTGTTAAAAAGACATATGTCCTAATACTTCTCCTTCAGACCTTATAAACAGAAGCATCGTTAATGATATGTTTATTTGCACTTACTACATGAGATGGTTTGATAGCATCCCCGACTCAATGGACATGAATTTGAGCAAACTATGGGAGATAGTGAAGGACAGGGAAGCCACAGTCCATGAGATCAAAAAGAGCTGGACACGACTTAGTGACTGAACAGCAGGAACACAGGCCCCCACGCTCTTCTAGGAGCTCAGCCCATATACTTCTCACAGCCATTCTTTGAGGAAGTGCCTATTAGTATTCGTCTTGTAGAAGAAACATAGAAGTGCCTTAAGTCACCAGCTGGTAACTGGTGGAGTCCGGACTTGAATGGAATTAGGCAGATACCAGACCTTGTGTGCTGACTTACCTCCCTCAGGCTAACCAACTAACTGCCTCTTTGAAGGACCATAGGCAGGATCAAGAGAACTGTAAACACTTGCCCAATAATTGTAGGCACAGCTAACTCTGTGGCTGCACATCTTCTGGCTCCTCTCTTAACAGTAGAACATTTGAGGCCACGGTGTTCATTTTTCCTTCTGTCCGTGGCCTTTCTCTTAGGTGGGGAGAAAGTGGACTCTCAGGGTCACCTGGATATAATGTCCCACGGCTCCGACATCATGGTGAAAAGGCTATACTCCATGTGACTCTTCTTGTGTAAGCTCACACTCAAAAGTCAGTGAGTTCTGAATCGTCTGTGGGTTCTCTAAATCTGGAGAGCATCCTTCCCGTTGGGCAGTGAAGCGGTTCAGCCATGAAAAACAGCCTGCTTTAGAACAGCTGTAGCAGGCTGGAACGTTGCTCTCTTGTTGGAGTGGACACAGCAGGGTTGGAAGTGGTGTCTCTTGAGTGCGGTTAAGGACCAGCAGCTTTGATTAAGAAGATTCAGTTGAGGACGGTGGTCCCTACAACTTCCTAATCCTAGGCCTGCTGTTTTGTCTCTGTTACATTTTGTTTTGTCTTGTTTTCCTTGGTCAGGCCTGCCTCTAACATTTGCAGAGCCCAAGGCAAGAGTACAAATGACTGCCCACATACGATATGTCTAAATATTTAAAAGTTATAAAATCAGCTAAAACACAGACAAATAAAATATGTTCCATCCTGGAACCTTGACAAATATACCATCATGGTGAAAAATGAAAAACTACATAACGTTACAGCTTTTGTTGGGAAAATATCAAAGACAAGTGAGTGTAATTGTTATTGCATATGTCTGGGTATTCCGTTGTTGGACTGGAAATGTTCAGAAGAGTGATTAGATGAAAGAGAAATAATTCATAATTTATTATGTATCCCATTGATTTGATTTTGTGTCAGCATCTCAGTAAATTCACTGTATCGTTATAATCAATATTCTATAATTTGTGTTCTGAAAGATTGCAAGTAAACTATAATTCTCCTAAAAATGTCCAAAAATTTAAATACATTTTTAAGAATGTACATTAATATGAATATAGAAAAATTTAAAGTTAAATTTATTTAATACATATGATTTATAATATGCTCTTTTTATTCTAAAATACTCAAAGTGCACATACAAATAGAAAAGAGAAATTATAACTAATTAATATAAGACTTTAAATAAAGCTGAAATTTTAATTTTGGGGAATAAATTTGAACTATTGTATGCAAATAAATTTGTTTGCTATTGTATGCAAATAAAAGTATTTGCGAATGCAGCTGATTTTCAAGGTAAGGTATTGGTATTCTATTGCATGAGTTACTTGTGTAGCTCTATAGAGTTACCAGCCTAGGAGTACTATGAATTAACCACATAATGTTCTGCTGCTGCCAGGTGAACCTATTGCAAGAATTTACTGAACGTTCAGTACCTGCAGAGCCGTGTATTGGAGAAGCAAGAAACAGTGCCAGGCCTGCTGGGAAACGTTACTGCATGAGGTAAGGCATTCGTGGGGTCTGCTACATTGATTCATTTGTCTTTTCTGCCTTCTCTCACCGCTCTGAGCTGCACAACCCAAGCCTTTGTATTTGGATGTGACCACCTTCTACTTTGAAGATATACAGCAAACGGTGTGTAGAAGCATTTCTGTGGGTCCTGAATGGAGTTAGTCACAAGAGCAGATGTTTGAGTTTAGAGCTGCACTGTATCCCGTTGAGCCCTAACTCCCAAATGACAGAGAGACATCAAATGTTCTTTAATTTCCATGTGTGTGTGTGCGTCTGTGTGTGTGTGTGTGTGTGTGTGAAAGAAGGGCTTAGGACAGTGGCCCTTTGCCTAGGCCTAAAAGTGGTACTGTTTTAAAATTTTTAGTATTTATTTATTTACTTTTTTACTTATTCTTTTTTTTTTTAAGTTTCAAACTTGGACCCTCTGCTGCAACAAAATGTAATTCTACTTATGGAAGTCTTTCCATGAGTTTGTTCTTTGCTAATCCTGCAATAATTAATACAGGCCACCACTTCTGAAGTTGCAGAAAGCAGAGCCATTTTGTTTACAAAATTATTTATTTACTTTTGGCTGTGCTGGGTCTCGAGCTTCCCCTGGTTGCCGTGAGCAGGGTCTACATTTCACTGCATTGCACGAACTTCTCATTTCAGTGGCCTCTCTTGTTGCAGAACACAGACTTTGGGCACACAAGCTTCAGTAGTCGCAGCACGTGGGCTCAGTAGATGCACCTCATGGACTCTAGAGACTTCTCAATGGTGGCAGCACACAGACATAGTTGCTGCACAGCATGTGGAATCTTCCTGGACCAAAATCGAATCCATTTCTCCCATATTGCTGGGCAGATTCTCATCCACTGTACCAACAGGGAAGTTCAGACTCTTTTTTTTTTTTCTTTTTTGCCTCTAAGTTATCATTTATTTTTCATCCATCTTTATTCTTTGGCATGTGTGGGCCTCCCATTGCAGTGGCCTCTCATTACAGAGCACTGACTCTGGGCGCATGTGCTCCAGAGCGCTGGCTTGTAACGGGACACACCCGTTCAGCGGCTTTGTGGCATGTGGGATCTTCCCAGGGCAGGGATTGAACCATTGCCCCTTGTACTCCAAGGCAGACTCTTCATTCACTGGACCACTTAGGGAAGCCCCAGAGTTATTTTTAAAACCCTTCCAGGGACAACATAGATTTTTAACAGGGGTGATTATTCCAGAATCATCCTTTAAGAAATAATGTTTTCACTGGGGGTCAAAGAGGCCAGTTTTGTGAAGTCTTTCCTTCACCTTTCAACTAGGTGCAAAAAGGAGACAGCTGATGATGGTCATTGCCACTGACACATGGCTGCCACACACAGGCACCTGTGGTCTCCATAGGAGGCTTTTAATTTCCTTTGGTACCTCTTTTTTTCAGTGTCTAGCCCATGAGCCACCTTCAGTAGGGGTGCTTGTTAAAAAAGCAGTTTCCACATCTCAACTACACATGCCCCAAATGAGGTTTCTTGTGCTTAGGCTCTAGAGTGATGCTGACACAGTTGCTTCTCAAGCCAGGATTTGAGAAAAGTTCATCTAGATAAATGACTCTTAAACTTTTTAAAATTCTACTCCCTTATCATTAAAATATTTGGGGCAGATAGACCTAATATACAGTCCATTATTTATAAACAGTACATATGGCCTGTTATGCTGATATATCATATAAATAGTAAAACACAAACAAAGTTTTCTAAAAGGCAAAACATGACATAAACAACATTTTAAAATAATGTTGTTTTATTTCTCAGTGATACAAAAATATCTTTTGTTCCCACCAAAATGTCACTGTTAATGAATAAGTCATTACTGATATGATCAGCAGGATATTTTTAGTGAAAGCAAGGTAGTTTGAATTGCTTTGTATATATCTATATCTATATATACACATATATATATATTTTTAAAAACTAGATTTAATAATGACTTAGAGACTGGGACTCAAGTGCATGTTAATTAGAGATTTGATTTTAATCATCTTTAAAAGATAATTCAGGACAAACTAGGTTCACACAGAAGAGGTGGATTCCTGACTGTATTTGCTCTCTGTTTTCAGTTTCATCCAAAAATTATATAAACAGTTTGGTTGAAATCATGCTTATTAGTCTTCTTTGAGATGTGATGTGCATACATACATGGCTAAGTTGCTTCAGTCCTGTCCAACTCTGTGCAGCCCTATGGAATGGAGCCTTCCAGGCTCTTCTGTCTATGGGATTCTCCGGGCAAGAATACTGGAGTGAGTTGCCATGCCCTCCTCCAGGGGATCTTCCTGACTCATGAATCAAACCCATGTCTCTTATGTCTTCTGCACTGGCAGGCGGGTTCTTTATCACGAGCAGCAGCTGGGGTCTGACAGCTCTTGTAAATTTGTCATAAAGTGCTTTTTTTTGTAAATTTGTTGAAAAGGAGACAGCTGATGATGGTCATTGCCACTGACACATGGCTGCCACACACAGGCACCTGTGGTCTCCATAGGAGGCTTTTAATTTCCTTTGGTACCTCTTTTTTTCAGTGTCTAGCCCATGAGCCACCTTCAGTAGGGGTGCTTGTTAAAAAAGCAGTTTCCACATCTCAACTACACATGCCCCAAATGAGGTTTCTTGTGCTTAGGCTCTAGAGTGATGCTGACACAGTTGCTTCTCAAGCCAGGATTTGAGAAAAGTTCATCTAGATAAATGACTCTTAAACTTTTTAAAATTCTACTCCCTTATCATTAAAATATTTGGGGCAGATAGACCTAATATACAGTCCATTATTTATAAACAGTACATATGGCCTGTTATGCTGATATATCATATAAATAGTAAAACACAAACAAAGTTTTCTAAAAGGCAAAACATGACATAAACAACATTTTAAAATAATGTTGTTTTATTTCTCAGTGATACAAAAATATCTTTTGTTCCCACCAAAATGTCACTGTTAATGAATAAGTCATTACTGATATGATCAGCAGGATATTTTTAGTGAAAGCAAGGTAGTTTGAATTGCTTTGTATATATCTATATCTATATATACACATATATATATATTTTTAAAAACTAGATTTAATAATGACTTAGAGACTGGGACTCAAGTGCATGTTAATTAGAGATTTGATTTTAATCATCTTTAAAAGATAATTCAGGACAAACTAGGTTCACACAGAAGAGGTGGATTCCTGACTGTATTTGCTCTCTGTTTTCAGTTTCATCCAAAAATTATATAAACAGTTTGGTTGAAATCATGCTTATTAGTCTTCTTTGAGATGTGATGTGCATACATACATGGCTAAGTTGCTTCAGTCCTGTCCAACTCTGTGCAGCCCTATGGAATGGAGCCTTCCAGGCTCTTCTGTCTATGGGATTCTCCGGGCAAGAATACTGGAGTGAGTTGCCATGCCCTCCTCCAGGGGATCTTCCTGACTCATGAATCAAACCCATGTCTCTTATGTCTTCTGCACTGGCAGGCGGGTTCTTTATCACGAGCAGCAGCTGGGGTCTGACAGCTCTTGTAAATTTGTCATAAAGTGTTACATTTTTATTTTCAAAAATTGACTTTAATGATTTTTTGAGAGGTTTTAAAATAGAGTTGAACATTCTGCTTCCAAGTTTTTAAAATGCGATGAGTTTCCATAGGCAATCCAGCCATTTCCAGGAATAAAATCACACCATGATGGGTGTAGTTCTAATCATGTGTGTTTTGGAAACCAGTTACTTTCTCAATTGTTGTTAGATGTCATCTTTACCTGAAGGGGGCAGATGAAGAGTGTTTTATGGTTTTCGTTTTTAAACAACTGGAAAGTAGATTCTCATGGAAATCACATCCTGGAGAAGGGGGACAAATTCCTGTGGTTTAAGGCTAACAGTGATGAAGTACTGGGCTTCCCTCGTGGCTCAGCAGTAAAGAATCCACCTGCCAGTGCAGGAGACATGGGTTCAGGGCCCAGGCTGAGAAGATCCCCTGGAGAAGGAAATGGCAACCCACTCCAGTATTCTTGCCTGGAGAATCCCATGGACAAAGGGGCAGTTCAGGGGGTCACTGAGAGTCAGACACGACTGAGCAACTGAGTACCAAGGCACTGACTGAGGAGAGACGAAGGAAATAATGAAAATCCTGATGGTGCCAAGAAATGGGCAAAGGGTAGATAAAGAGAGGCTTGTATTTTAGGCCCACGACTGTCATTTGTCCTCTAAGAATAGGGCAGTCATAAGTGCCAGTCATGGATATCCCAGTTCACTGCGGAAGGGCTTATGACCCCATTGGGTTGAGGATGGGATCCTTACTGTGAGACAGAATAATAACAGTGAAGAGAGCTGACTGTAACGGAGCCCTTGGGGGCAAGCATTATTCTAGGGTTTCTATGTGGAGCACTTTCATTTAATACTCACCCCAACCTAAGCACAGTCTGAGTGTCAACCTTTTCATGGATGAGGAGCCTGAGCTCGAGGTCTCATAGCTGCTCAGTAATGGAGTCAGGAGTCAGCAAGTCTGGGGATGACAGTCATGGACACAAAAAGTCACAGTGATGTCTGGGTCTGGACCTACTCAAGATGACTCAACTCTTCCTTCCTAGTCAGACGGAGGAGGTGCTTCAGAGCACCTGGGGGCTGATGCCCCAGACTCAGAAAAAGAGCTCTCTCTGGCAGGAAGACCTCTGTGGTCTTAAATCTGAAACAGCAGAAGCTTACCAGTTGGCACTAGTGGTAAAGAACCCACCTGCCAGGAAGAGACCTGGGTTGGATCCCTGTGCAACCAACTCCAGTATTCTTGCCTGGAGAATTCCATGGACAGAGGAGACTGATGGACTATAGTCCACAGGGTCCCAAAGAGTCAGACATGACTGAAACGACTTAGCAGGCACACACAGAGCTGAGGCTGGAGTATCTGGGATCATCAGCTGATCTTGTGGGGCATGAGTTTTCTGAGGTCTGCAGACTTTTTTTTTTTTTTAATAATCAATAAAATGTATTTGTTATTTTAAAAATAGAAGTCAAGGTCAGTGGGGTACAGATGACAGATTCACCCTATAGGTCAGTGCAATGCTAAGGACTGACCTGGGATCTTTAGTCTGCAGACTTTTTGGCAAGAATTTTCTGTCTGGCTATTTTGAGCATCATGTACTTCAGAATGTGTTTCTTTACTTTCAGTGACATATAGAGATGTAATATTAGTGGCTGGGGCATTTCCTGGACTGTTTTAAGTATCAGTTTGTGTTTTCTTGACCTCCAAAACTGTCAATGAATAAGCACCCATTCTGTACCAGACGTTGTGTTACAGTCTTGGGATACAGCGGTTTCAAAGATCCATCATGTACTCTCAGGAAAATGACCGTCTAGAGGGAAACGGTTAAGTGGGTATGTAGTTCATCTAGCATGTTGAGATTCTTTATAGGGAGAAATGGCTGTGCCCTGGACTTCCCCAGTGGTTCATTGGTTGGGAATTTGCCTGCTAATGCAGGGGACACAGATGTGATCCCTGGTTCGGGAAGATTCCACATGCCACGGGGCAACTTAGCCCACATGTCACAAAACTGCAGTCCATGCACCCTAGAGCCGATGCTCTGCAACAAGAGAAGCCAGCGCAATGAGAAGCTAACTCACTACAACTAGAGAAAGCCCATGCACAGCAACGAAGACCCAACATGGCCCAAACAAAAAATTCATGACAATAATAAATTGTTAAAAATGACTGCGCACAGACTTGGGAAGACAGACAAGGCTTCCAGAGGAGTGGTCTGTGGCTGCTGGGTGGAGTGGTGGCCTTTTCTCGCTTGTTCATCACAGCACCTGAAAACGGGTGTCACCTGCTCCCTCTTTCACTCCCCACATTCCTTCCCCATTTTCTCTGCACAACTTTCCTCCCATCTGCACTTCTATTTTGGTCTTCTTTTCACTAAAACAGAATTCCTTTATTATCTGAAGATATATTATTAGCAGGAAACAAGAAGGAGAGGAGTGAACCTTCAACAGTACTTCTTTCCTGGGATTAAAAGTTCTCTGTTAAAAGGCATTTAGATTTATTACAGTGATCAGTGCCAGGTACCAGAAAGGTCTGAAACTTTACAGTCATTGAAGCAAGTCACAGTCAGGTCCAGCACACAACACTTCTGTGGGTTTTTTTTAAATAAACAAATATGTGTTATTGTTACAAAAGCTGTATAGGTCCCTTGAGAAAGCTAAAAAACAAGATGAAAATAAGAAAATAGAAGCAATGAATTCCAACCACTGAAGATTATCTTTAATATCATTTTGATTACATTTTCAGGTACCGTGTGTGTGTGTGTGTGTGTGTGTCTGTCTGTCTGTGTGTCTGTGTGTGTTTATTAAGAGGATATAACACTTTGCAAGTTGTTTTATATCCTGATTTTCTAGGCTAATGACCTTTACCTTTATAATTCAGAACTCTTATTTGTCTAATACTCTATCCACATTCAAATTTCCTCTGTTATCCCCCAAATACTCTTCAAAGCTAGTTTGCCCAAATTTGAGTCAAATTTAGGCCCATGTATTGAATCTAGTTGTTCCCTCAACTTGCTTCTAATGTAGAATCATCTCTGATTTTTTCCCATCACACACTTGCTTTCGTTGAGTAGACCAGACCACGGGGCAACTTAGCCCACATGTCACAAAACTGCAGTCCATGCACCCTAGAGCCGATGCTCTGCAACAAGAGAAGCCAGCGCAATGAGAAGCTAACTCACTACAACTAGAGAAAGCCCATGCACAGCAACGAAGACCCAACATGGCCCAAACAAAAAATTCATGACAATAATAAATTGTTAAAAATGACTGCGCACAGACTTGGGAAGACAGACAAGGCTTCCAGAGGAGTGGTCTGTGGCTGCTGGGTGGAGTGGTGGCCTTTTCTCGCTTGTTCATCACAGCACCTGAAAACGGGTGTCACCTGCTCCCTCTTTCACTCCCCACATTCCTTCCCCATTTTCTCTGCACAACTTTCCTCCCATCTGCACTTCTATTTTGGTCTTCTTTTCACTAAAACAGAATTCCTTTATTATCTGAAGATATATTATTAGCAGGAAACAAGAAGGAGAGGAGTGAACCTTCAACAGTACTTCTTTCCTGGGATTAAAAGTTCTCTGTTAAAAGGCATTTAGATTTATTACAGTGATCAGTGCCAGGTACCAGAAAGGTCTGAAACTTTACAGTCATTGAAGCAAGTCACAGTCAGGTCCAGCACACAACACTTCTGTGGGTTTTTTTTAAATAAACAAATATGTGTTATTGTTACAAAAGCTGTATAGGTCCCTTGAGAAAGCTAAAAAACAAGATGAAAATAAGAAAATAGAAGCAATGAATTCCAACCACTGAAGATTATCTTTAATATCATTTTGATTACATTTTCAGGTACCGTGTGTGTGTGTGTGTGTATGTGTGTGTGTCTGTCTGTCTGTGTGTCTGTGTGTGTTTATTAAGAGGATATAACACTTTGCAAGTTGTTTTATATCCTGATTTTCTAGGCTAATGACCTTTACCTTTATAATTCAGAACTCTTATTTGTCTAATACTCTATCCACATTCAAATTTCCTCTGTTATCCCCCAAATACTCTTCAAAGCTAGTTTGCCCAAATTTGAGTCAAATTTAGGCCCATGTATTGAATCTAGTTGTTCCGCCCCTCAACTTGCTTCTAATGTAGAATCATCTCTGATTTTTTTTCCCATCACACACTTGCTTTCGTTGAGTAGACCAGACCAAGGATCCCAGAAGAATGATTCACCTTCTTCATTTGTCTGGGTGCCTTCGGGTGTTGTCAGTGACCTTTCCCCATTCCCTCTATTTTCTTACAGTGAAAATTAGTCTAAGACTCTTCTGGCGGTAGAATGTCAAACATTCTGACTAGAATATGCCTCAGCCAGTGGTTTGCACTTTATCATGTGTCATATCAGGAGACATAATTTCTGATGGTTCTCCATTCACGAGGCTAAACGTGGCCACTGTGTTAGGCGATGAAAATCTGATCCCTCCATGAATTTACACTTACGTTTTATCCTGTGGCTGGAAGGAAATTTTTGTGTTATTACTTCGGCACCCTGTGAATGTCAGCTTTCTCGTAAACCATGCACTTAATGCTTTTAACACTAGTTGACAATCCTTGCCTGGGTCAATCATTTCATTAGGGACTGATAATGATTAAAAACTAATTTAGCCCTTCCTTTTCTCTTCATAGGTGGCATGTTTCTGTAAAATAAAACTTTCTCTCATCACGTGAAGTTTTTTCAGACAGGGAGTTACTATGAAATATAGTCTCACTGGAAACATAGAATAAATGTTTAATTTTTCCTATTGGATACATATTATCAGAGGAACTCACTATGTTTGGAACTCACCATGATCTCACTCCTTCTGTTGTGCTTGACACTTTGTTGCCCCATGGACTATAGCCTGCCAGGCTCCTCTGTCCATGAGATTTCCTAGGCAAGAATATTGGAGTGAACTGCCATTTCCTCCTCCAGGCGCTCTTCCTGACCCAGGGATCAAACCCGAAACTCTTGTGTCTCTTGCAAAACTCTTGTGTCTCTTGCATGGGCAGGAATCTTTACCACTGCATCATGTGGGAAGACCATTATCAAAGGAAGGAGGTGATCTAATAACAGCTTCAAAACGATGACATATAAGTTGGGGGCTGTTTTCTTCTTCTTTTTCTTTTTTATTATCAGTATCTATTCACAGATTTTCAGTAATTCATTCAATGCCCCTAATATCCCTGCAACATTTTTGGTCTAAGGAGTTAAGTTGGGTAAATCAGTTGCTTTACTGTTTAGTGTTATTCAGATACAGCCTAATCTACAATTTTATGAACACTTTGAAAAAATGAGATTGATGAGACAGTAAAAATCGCTTTCATTACATTAGTCACTCAGTCCAGAAAATGCCCCCACCAGGTATGGTATCTGATGTTCCGTGTCAGACTTACATGATTAAAATGAATTTACTCTTGGTAAATGGATTTGCTGATACTTGAAAGGAAACACCATTTCAAGAACACTTCAAGGCCTGTACACAGAGTAAACAAGATGTTTCATTTTGAGGTGGTGCTAGTGAAAAAGAATATGCCTGCCAATGCAGGAGACCCAAGAGACTCCTGATTGATCCCTAGGTCAGCAAGATTCCCTGGAGTAGGAAATGGCACTCCATTCCAGTATTCTTTTCTAGAAAATTCCATGGACAGAGGAGACTGGTAGGTACAGTCTATGGGGCTGCAAAGAGCTAGATATGACTGAGCACCACCACCACCATTGCTATTGAACTTTATACTTTTTCCTTTTTTAAAAAAATGAGTTGCGGGCTTCCCTGGTGGTCCAGTGGGTAAGGACACCGCCTTGCAGTGCAAGGGGCATCGGTTTGATCCCTGGCCTGGAAAGATCCCATGTGCCATGGGAGCGGCTGGACCGATGTGTCCAACTACCGAGTGGGAACTCTGGAGCACGTGTGCCTAGAGTTGGTGCTCTGCGACAAGAGAGGCCACTGCGATGGGAGGCCCGCACAGGCCAAAGAACAAAGGTGGATGAAAATAAATAAATGAAAGACTATTAGAAGTGGCCAAAAAAAAAAAAAAATGAGTTTCTAAATGACTTAATTGCACAGTTCATTTCATAACATATTCATTGAAAAGAGCTTTCTATTTGATTATTATTCTGCCCTCTAAAATGACTTTAAACCATATGAAAATTATAATGATAAACATGTGTGAGTATGCACACACGCACACACACACACACTGAGTGGTATATTGTGACATTATAGAGTTATCTTGGTTTTATCATTAAAGTCACATATCCCAGTAAACCCTCTAGTCTCAGGCAAAATCGGATGGTTGGTCACCCAAGAACTGTCAGATAAGAAATAGCCTGGCATTCCAGTCACAGATCTCTGATGGCTCTTCTTCATCTTGACTCGGATGTTTAACGAAACCTTTAATTCAAAAACAAACTGATATGTCAGACTGGCAGGAAAATATGCTTTTGAGCACATTTTTTTTAAAAAAATTTATTTATTTACTTATCTTTTTGGGGAGTGGGGTGGGGAGGGAAGGGAGCAGGCGGGCTACTTCTATTGGTGTTTCATTTGTCTATTTTCATCCATCTTTGTTCTTTGGCTCCTGTGGGCCTCCCATCACAGTGGCCTCTCTTGTCGCAGAGCGCTGGCTCTGGGCGCACGCGTGCCAGAGCTCCAGTTCAGTAATTGGACACATCAGTCCAACCGCTCTGCGGCACGTGAGATCTTCCCAGGCCAGGGATTGAACTGGCGCCCCTTGTACTGCAAGGCAGTGTCCTTACCCACTGGACCACCAGGGGAAGCCCTTTTGAGCACATTTGAATTGTTAGAAATATCAGGAATACACTAAGAGGGTCTAAAACTGCCAGTATATAAGAGTTCAAGTATATCACTACTTTAAAAGAGATAATATAGTTTTCAATATTTTGAAGATTTCAACCAAAACTTAGAGAATGGAATGGTGTGAGGTACAATGTGCTCGAGCTGATTTTCACTATGGAATTTTATTTATAGTAAGGACTGTTTCTAGAGAAACAGTCCTGCTCATTGAAGGTTAGGTTGAAAGAGACCTTGAGAAGTTATAGTGTTTATCTTCCCATACCTAGCCAAGGCCACAGTTAGACCATGGTGGGATTCTGCCCAATACATTTTTAAATACTCTCAAAGAAGGGAGTATTCTGTTATTAACTTTATATCTTATCTAAACTTCTCATGCTTTATAGGAGACTAATTCGTTTTTCCAAGTTGATGCTAGTAACTGTGAACAGCAATGATTTGCCTTTTGACAAAAGATGAGAGATTATTTTTCAGTTTCCTTTTAGTATTTTAATTCTGGAAGCTTTTAATTGTTTTCAAAGTTTGTATCTTCCAGTCTTTAGTTACATTTGTGGCTCTCCTCTGAATTCCTGAAGCATAGATTTGAGTATATTAACCAAGCAGGGCTGCAAGTAGAGGTTTCTGTTTGGGAGCAAACAATGTCTATGTTGTAATATGAGTTTTTATATTTCAGTTTTAGCACTCATGAAACTGACATATTTGGAATGAAGAAAGTATTATATAATAACCTATTATTGAAAATCCTTAATAAATTCATGTCTCAAGGAATAAAACTATAGTTTAATTTAACAGAGTTTAATAGATTTTGTAGGATCAATAAATGGTTCTATAGGTATGATATCTGATTCTTAGAATTTATCACTAAAATCTCACTTTTCATCTCAGGACCAGAGATGAGCCTAATGCTGTATGCTTTTGAGTAAAGAAAAAATACTTCGAGCCCATAAAAGGGAAAGAATATGATGCTGTGAGGCATACATTTTAATTTTAGTCATTTAAAATTTCAATTATAGTCCTTTTTCTGGCTTCCAGATCTTTGACCTGAGTTATATTGCATTTGGTAGGTTCTTTAGGTGTATTTTATTTTATTTAGGTGGTTAGTATTTTATTTAGATGATTAGTATTTTTGAGAATTGAAAGTGCTAACAGAGTAAGGGGTATTTGTCACTTGATGCTTGCATAGAAGAATTGAGAAACAAATTTCCCAAGCTTGAACCTGCATGCAAAATCACCTGTGCGTTCTTATTAAAAATCCAATTCTGGGGCTTCTCTGGTGGTCCAGTGGGTGGAGACACCGCCTTGCAGTGCAAAGGGCACCGGTTCGATCCCTGGCCTGGGAGGATCCCACATGCCCGTGGAGTGGCTGGACTGATGTGTCCAATTACCGAGCCGGAGCTCTGGGACGACAGCGCCCAGAGCCGGCGCTCTGCGACGATGGAGGCCACCGCGATGGGAGGCCCACAGGAGCCAAAGAACAAAGATGGATGAAAAATAGAGAAATGAAAGACTATTTCTTTTTCTCTTTTGCTTTATAGGAGACTAATTCGTTTTTCCAAGTTGATGCTAGTAACTGTGAACAGCAATGATTTGCCTTTTGACAAAAGATGAGAGATTATTTTTCAGTTTCCTTTTAGTATTTTAATTCTGGAAGCTTTTAATTGTTTTCAAAGTTTGTATCTTCCAGTCTTTAGTTACATTTGTGGCTCTCCTCTGAATTCCTGAAGCATAGATTTGAGTATATTAACCAAGCAGGGCTGCAAGTAGAGGTTTCTGTTTGGGAGCAAACAATGTCTATGTTGTAATATGAGTTTTTATATTTCAGTTTTAGCACTCATGAAACTGACATATTTGGAATGAAGAAAGTATTATATAATAACCTATTATTGAAAATCCTTAATAAATTCATGTCTCAAGGAATAAAACTATAGTTTAATTTAACAGAGTTTAATAGATTTTGTAGGATCAATAAATGGTTCTATAGGTATGATATCTGATTCTTAGAATTTATCACTAAAATCTCACTTTTCATCTCAGGACCAGAGATGAGCCTAATGCTGTATGCTTTTGAGTAAAGAAAAAATACTTCGAGCCCATAAAAGGGAAAGAATATGATGCTGTGAGGCATACATTTTAATTTTAGTCATTTAAAATTTCAATTATAGTCCTTTTTCTGGCTTCCAGATCTTTGACCTGAGTTATATTGCATTTGGTAGGTTCTTTAGGTGTATTTTATTTTATTTAGGTGGTTAGTATTTTATTTAGATGATTAGTATTTTTGAGAATTGAAAGTGCTAACAGAGTAAGGGGTATTTGTCACTTGATGCTTGCATAGAAGAATTGAGAAACAAATTTCCCAAGCTTGAACCTGCATGCAAAATCACCTGTGCGTTCTTATTAAAAATCCAATTCTGGGGCTTCTCTGGTGGTCCAGTGGGTGGAGACACCGCCTTGCAGTGCAAAGGGCACCGGTTCGATCCCTGGCCTGGGAGGATCCCACATGCCCGTGGAGTGGCTGGACTGATGTGTCCAATTACCGAGCCGGAGCTCTGGGACGCATGCGCCCAGAGCCGGCGCTCTGCGACGATGGAGGCCACCGCGATGGGAGGCCCACAGGAGCCAAAGAACAAAGATGGATGAAAAATAGAGAAATGAAAGACCAATAGAAGTGGCCTGCCCGTCCCCCTCCCTGCCCACCCCATCCCCCAAAAGATAAATAAATAAATGTCTAAAAAAAAAAGAAAGCCAATTCTGATGCAAGGTGACCCAAGTTCTGTGTGCCCAGCAAGCTCATAGGTGGTGCTGATCATCTAAGGAGTGCACTTTGAACAGCAAGATTGTAAAGAATGTACCTACATACTAATTCGTCCTTTCTCTTCTTAACCTAGAAAAACAAGTAGCACCCAGTAAGATAGTATTATAGAGAGAGGTGGGGACATGGTTAGAAATGAGAAAAAATACCTTTATGGTATTATTGCTATAGCAAAATACTTGGACTTTTTTTTTTTAAGATTTATTTATTTATTTATTTTGGTGGGGGTGGCGTGGGGAGGGAGGGGAGCAGGCAGGCCACTTCTATTGGTCTTTCATTTGTCCATTTTCATCCATCTTTGTTCTTTGGCTCCTGTGGGCCTCCCATCGCGGTGGCGTCCGTTGTCGCAGAGCGCCGGCTCTGGGCGCATGTGCTCCAGAGCTCTGGCTCCGTAATTAGACACATCAGTCCAGCCGCTTCACAGCACGTGGGATCTTCCCAGGCCAGGAATCGAACTGGCGCCCCTTGCACTGCAAGGTGGTGTTCTTACCCACTGGACCACCAGGGAAGCCCCAAATACTTGAATTTTTAATGAAAACAATTCATTATTAGTTTAATAAGGCCACTGGTAAGCGAATAAACAAAACTTATAAAACTAATGAAGAAAGCTCTTTCTGTAGCACAGTGGTTAGAATGTGGCTAGAAATCTGAACACTATATATATAATGGCAACTTAGCCCTGTAATTGCTTAGTGTTCCCTGGAAACTTATTCTCTTTTTTATTTAAATTTTTTATTGGTGTATGATTGCTTTACAATGTTGTGTTAATTTCTGCTGTATAGAAAAGTGAATCAGCCATACATATACATGTGTCCCCTCTTTTTGGAATTTCTTTACCATTCAGGTCACCACAGCGCACTGAGTAGAGTTCTCTATGGTATACAGTAGCTTCTCATTAGTTACCTAATTTATGCATAGGATCAATGGTTGGTTGGTTGGTTGTGTGTGCTTAGTCAGGTCCAACTCTTTTTGATCCCATGGACTGTAGCCCACCAGGCTCTTCTGTCCATGGAATTTTCCAAGGAAAAGAAGTATCTTTTCTTGAAAGTATGTTCAAGTGAGACTCTTAAACTAAAAAACATCTGGGCTTCCCAGGTAGCGCTAGTGGTAAAGAACCCGCCTGTGAATGCTGGAGACATAAGAGATGCAGGTTGGATCTCTGGGTGAGGGAGATCCCCCAGAGGAGGGCACAGCAACCCACTCCAGTATTCTTGGCTGGAGAATCCCATGGACAGAGGAGCTTGGCAGGCTACAGTCCATGGGGTCGCAAAGAGTCAGATACAACTGAAGTGACTTAGCATGCAGATACACATATGACACTTTGGAGAATGCTCTTTAGTGATCTTGCAGAGTATTAAAGAGTAGTCAGTATATAATCTTGATGCTGGCTGTTTAGTTAGGAAATACTGCATGTGATCAAATTATAATGTATGTAATGTGTGTGTTGAGGGACTGGTATCAGATAGATCAGTTTTAAATAGTGTTTCATCTAAAGAAATATATACTCCAGTGGCCCAAAGTAACTTAAAAGGATCTCAATATTTTATCTGCATTTCTACAAATATTAAGGAGATCTGTGTTACAAGCCACAGCAGTTATTTTTAAGATATCATCTCTCTTCCATACTGCTTCATATTTGTTTCAGAGTTTCTCACGCTCCCTCAGTTTTCCCAACCTGCACCTTTTAGGGTTTCTGTCTCTTCTCTCCTGCCCCCACATCAAGCTCTTTCTTATTTAGATCAATTTAGAGTTGAGCTTCTTTTTATAGTTCCATTTCTGCTTTGCTCATTACCTGGCCTCTCCTCAAGAAAGAGCCCAAGGCTGATGCAGAAAGCAAAAACCCTTTCCCTTTTCTTCATGCATCTCCCTATCTCCTAATTTTTTTTTTTTTTTTTTTTTTATCACAAAATGCCAAGAACTAGACTGGCAGAGAAAGGCTGCCTGGGTGGTGGTGGGTGGGGGAAGGGGTAGACTCTGGACCGACAGAACAGGCAGGCTGTGAATACTTACACATGAAAATGTCTTGTTTCCATCACACGTATATCATTAAGAGCTCTAGTGAGGATAATGTGGAGTGCTGCAACTCCAAAACAGATGGAAAAATCTCTCAGTTTAAAAATATTTACAAAACTGGATTTATACAGCTGTTCTACCTGAAGGCAGAGCTGAACAAATGAGTGCTCACAGTGGACTCCAAAACTCTAATGTACAAAGGGAAAGAACAGGAACTAAAAATTATCGAGCACTTACTCAAGGGTTGAGTTAAGCGCTTTAAACAATGCTGTGTCATTTAAAACCCCCATTGACCTTTTGCATCAGTGTTCTCAGCTTGGGGATCTACAGACCATTTTTGGCTGGAGAATCCCATGGACAGAGGAGCTTGGCAGGCTACAGTCCATGGGGTCGCAAAGAGTCAGATACAACTGAAGTGACTTAGCATGCAGATACACATATGACACTTTGGAGAATGCTCTTTAGTGATCTTGCAGAGTATTAAAGAGTAGTCAGTATATAATCTTGATGCTGGCTGTTTAGTTAGGAAATACTGCATGTGATCAAATTATAATGTATGTAATGTGTGTGTTGAGGGACTGGTATCAGATAGATCAGTTTTAAATAGTGTTTCATCTAAAGAAATATATACTCCAGTGGCCCAAAGTAACTTAAAAGGATCTCAATATTTTATCTGCATTTCTACAAATATTAAGGAGATCTGTGTTACAAGCCACAGCAGTTATTTTTAAGATATCATCTCTCTTCCATACTGCTTCATATTTGTTTCAGAGTTTCTCACGCTCCCTCAGTTTTCCCAACCTGCACCTTTTAGGGTTTCTGTCTCTTCTCTCCTGCCCCCACATCAAGCTCTTTCTTATTTAGATCAATTTAGAGTTGAGCTTCTTTTTATAGTTCCATTTCTGCTTTGCTCATTACCTGGCCTCTCCTCAAGAAAGAGCCCAAGGCTGATGCAGAAAGCAAAAACCCTTTCCCTTTTCTTCATGCATCTCCCTATCTCCTAATTTTTGTTTTTGTTATCACAAAATGCCAAGAACTAGACTGGCAGAGAAAGGCTGCCTGGGTGGTGGTGGGTGGGGGAAGGGGTAGACTCTGGACCGACAGAACAGGCAGGCTGTGAATACTTACACATGAAAATGTCTTGTTTCCATCACACGTATATCATTAAGAGCTCTAGTGAGGATAATGTGGAGTGCTGCAACTCCAAAACAGATGGAAAAATCTCTCAGTTTAAAAATATTTACAAAACTGGATTTATACAGCTGTTCTACCTGAAGGCAGAGCTGAACAAATGAGTGCTCACAGTGGACTCCAAAACTCTAATGTACAAAGGGAAAGAACAGGAACTAAAAATTATCGAGCACTTACTCAAGGGTTGAGTTAAGCGCTTTAAACAATGCTGTGTCATTTAAAACCCCCATTGACCTTTTGCATCAGTGTTCTCAGCTTGGGGATCTACAGACCATGTTCTTGTTAGTTCATGAGTGGTGAGATTCTAAAATGCTTCTGTGTTCACATCAAAAATAGTATGAAAATGTTTCACATGATACAGAGTCAATGCCTGACAATAAGGTTTTTAGAATGGAAGTATCTGACATTCAGCTGTTGATTGCAGAAGGATCCGTTTTAAAGACATCATCTCCTATAAATAGATCACCAGCTGTGTGACAGTCAGTAGCTAAACAACTTGATAAGCACCAGACCGACCCCATTACCCATGAAGCTCCCCTTTTGGAAAGTCTGGGGTAATCTTGATAGCTGACTGCTGGAGCGATTTCATTTTTTCCTTCCTGTACTCTAATTCTCATCTATTTTTTTACATTTACCAATAAAAAGTGAACCCATAAAACCCTGGGCACCCATCCTCAGATCCCAGTATAGGCAGAGCCCAGGTCCGCACGCCCTCTTTCTCCATTTGTGACCTTGCTGTGTGGTCCTAGGGCGTATTGTGTACCCACTGGAACCGATGAGTAGTCAACCTTGTTTTTCCAGTCTCCTGATGCTTGTTGCTGAGGTGCCTCTTCCATTCATGGTTAGAATGACAAGGGCTGATCCAGCCACAGCATTGGCTCTCATTGGTCAGGGTCTGGGGGGCTGCATCCCAGGGAATGTGAGCCCTAGTGGGAGCCTTCTGCATTCCTAGGGATAGCATCACTCTCAACTGATAAGACCAACACAAAGCTCCTGAGCATATTCTGGATCATCAGGAGGAGTGATTCGATAATCAAATACTCGAAACTAAAGAGTCACCCAGTATCTCAGTGTACTACTTTAACTGGGGTAGACCAATGAGAAAGGCACAAGGGCAGACCTAATAAATGACACATGTGTGTCAAGTAGAGGCCAAAAGATCTCCTATTGTGTCACATGAATGATGGCTTAGATTCAGAATAGGGCTAGGAGACTCATCTGGCATGTAGCAGCAAAGTCACACTCAAAAGGACATCATCACGGCAGTGTCAGATTAATAATTTGGTACAAACAGGACAAAATCATCTGTTAATGTTTCTTTGAGTTTTATCATTTTATGAGTATGGTAATGAATTTACAAATTTGTGCCAATGTATATTGGTGTGGTAAATTGGATTTTTCTTCCCAAATATTCAGTCTTTCTCTATTATATTATCATACAGCCAACTGTCTGTCCTGTGACTTTGCAGTACCTTCTACCAGAGATGGCAGAATGGTATGGGCTGGGGTTAAAAAGCAGCCTCTATTATGTGGCAGTGAAAATTACCAAAACTATCACTTTCAAGGCCAAAAAACAATGTACCTAATAAGCGTAAAAGCATGCAGTTCATTGCATTTGGAAAGGTACAAGAAAGTGATGAACTCAGAAAAGAATTGACTAGTGTGTAAGCAAAACTGAGAGGGAATGTGGAAGGCTAGAAATTCCAGCAACTGTAGGGCTGATAAATAAAATAATTTCTTGTTTCCAATCAGTAGAAGATTAAATTGAAAAATGCCTTGTATTCAAAAGACTTACTAAAATAGCTTCAGAAGACAGCAAAATCCAGGTACAACCCCATTAAGACAAACCTTAGGACAATGTCCAACAGCACATACATCTTTCTGGACAAAATAACTTTAATAAAAGTGACTCAGTGCTTTTGATGGATATTTAGATTAAGAAGAGCCACATCTGGTCCTGGGTAGAGCACAGGTTTCAAACTTTGAGCCTGATGCCATGATGTTTTGAGGGGTAGGAAGAGTACCTTGCATGGAAATGCAAAGTGAATAGTCTTGACTTCTGCTTCTCTTGATTTATGCTCTGTTGACAAAATCACTCTCAACTGATAAGACCAACACAAAGCTCCTGAGCATATTCTGGATCATCAGGAGGAGTGATTCGATAATCAAATACTCGAAACTAAAGAGTCACCCAGTATCTCAGTGTACTACTTTAACTGGGGTAGACCAATGAGAAAGGCACAAGGGCAGACCTAATAAATGACACATGTGTGTCAAGTAGAGGCCAAAAGATCTCCTATTGTGTCACATGAATGATGGCTTAGATTCAGAATAGGGCTAGGAGACTCATCTGGCATGTAGCAGCAAAGTCACACTCAAAAGGACATCATCACGGCAGTGTCAGATTAATAATTTGGTACAAACAGGACAAAATCATCTGTTAATGTTTCTTTGAGTTTTATCATTTTATGAGTATGGTAATGAATTTACAAATTTGTGCCAATGTATATTGGTGTGGTAAATTGGATTTTTCTTCCCAAATATTCAGTCTTTCTCTATTATATTATCATACAGCCAACTGTCTGTCCTGTGACTTTGCAGTACCTTCTACCAGAGATGGCAGAATGGTATGGGCTGGGGTTAAAAAGCAGCCTCTATTATGTGGCAGTGAAAATTACCAAAACTATCACTTTCAAGGCCAAAAAACAATGTACCTAATAAGCGTAAAAGCATGCAGTTCATTGCATTTGGAAAGGTACAAGAAAGTGATGAACTCAGAAAAGAATTGACTAGTGTGTAAGCAAAACTGAGAGGGAATGTGGAAGGCTAGAAATTCCAGCAACTGTAGGGCTGATAAATAAAATAATTTCTTGTTTCCAATCAGTAGAAGATTAAATTGAAAAATGCCTTGTATTCAAAAGACTTACTAAAATAGCTTCAGAAGACAGCAAAATCCAGGTACAACCCCATTAAGACAAACCTTAGGACAATGTCCAACAGCACATACATTTTTCTGGACAAAATAACTTTAATAAAAGTGACTCAGTGCTTTTGATGGATATTTAGATTAAGAAGAGCCACATCTGGTCCTGGGTAGAGCACAGGTTTCAAACTTTGAGCCTGATGCCATGATGTTTTGAGGGGTAGGAAGAGTACCTTGCATGGAAATGCAAAGTGAATAGTCTTGACTTCTGCTTCTCTTGATTTATGCTCTGTTGTACAGTCACACTTCCAGGCTTATCACTGTGGGACTATGCAGCCCCTCCAACACAGAATGCAGAGTGTATTTCACTGAAGCCTGAATTCGAGCAAGATGTTAATAAACATGACTCAAGATGAGGTTTTAAATATGTATGCGTGATTTGGTCTTTGCAGTCCTGTGATACATCATAAAAAGGAACACTGAAAACCGAACCAACCAAACAAACCCTAAAGCCCACGCCCCGGTGTCAGAATGAAGACTGGGGGTTGGGGAGTAGAATGAACCTACTTGTAACCTAGCACTAACCCTTACCCAGTTCAGCTGAGATGAGCCAAATCCTGGTGTGAATTGAAGAAAAAAAAAAAAGACTGTGTAAGTTGCTGAGATTTAGGGATCGTCAGCTCTGCTGCACTACTTTAGTGGTCGTTGACCAATACAATCAGCATAAGAAACGTTAAGTGTAAGAAATTCATACCTAGTTTTATATTTAGCAGCATTGCATTAAGAAAACATTTTGAGTCAACACTGGGATTCTATTTTTCTCTCTCGTTTTTGATTCTTAAATTTTTTAAAATTTTTAAGTGAAGGATAACTGCTTTACAATGTTGTGCTGGTTTCTGCCATACAACAATGTGAACCATCAGTATGCATATGTCTGGGTTTCCCTGGTGGCTCAGTGGTAAAGAATCTGCCTGCAGTGCAGGAGATGAACCCATGGATTCGATTCCTGGATCAGGGAGAACCCCATGGAGAAGAAAATGGCAACCCACTCCAGAATTCTTGCCTGGGAAGTCCCACAGACAGAGAAGCCTGGTGGTCTACTGTCTATGGATTGCAAAGAGTTGGACGTGACTTAGTGACCAAACATCAAATACACATGCTCCCTCCCTCTTGAACCTCCCCACCACCTCCTACCCCATCCCACTCCTCTAGCTTGTTGCAGAGCATAGAGCTCAATTTTTTAAAAGGTCTCCATATATTAATCAAGTCTTAGAAACCCTTAAAGAGTCCTTATTAACCCCATTTCATGGATGAGGAAACTGAGGGCACTTAAAGAGGTCACAGGGTCTGACTAAGGCCTGCCTGACTTCATTATGAATATTTCTCTACTCCACGCCTTACTGCCTCTTTTTATTAGTTTTAAGTAGCTTCTCTTTGGTTTAGGTGACTATTAAATTAACATTCAACATAAGAGCATACAGAGATCAAAGGAATGTAAAAAAAATTTTTTTCCAAAAGGAAAGACAGCAAGGACAAAGATAAACTGCCAAATTCAGATGATGAAGTCTGGAGCAAACCTGGAGTTATCCAAACCCTGTGGGATATTTTCACCATCAGAGGACTGGGCCTCCTGTGCCTCTACTGTTAGCAGTTATGAAATGCTTTCAAAATACTTCAAAACCTGTGATCGTCCATCAGTTTGACGCTAACATCAAAGTGTGCAGCCTGAGAAGGGGCAGGCTGGGGGCGCAGGGAGTGAGGCTTGGAGTTACGGAGATCAAAGGGCAGATTCGCAAACAAGCAGGTTCTTTTAACGTTCAAGAGAGTTTTTCTTGTTTAAGTTTTCCTCATTGGAGAATAATTTGAGTAGTTTCAGATGTGAGTCGCATCATGAAGGTCGAAGGGAACCCCCTCTTGAGGATTCTTTTTTCATGTGGTTGGTGTTAACAGACTCTTTTAAACGTGGAAGAAACTCATAAGCTCCTAGGGATAGTTTTTCACAAACTGTTGGATTGGAACCCTGTCGTCAGTTGGGCAGCAATGAGAGTCTTTGCTTCCTTAAATCATTGCCTCCTCGGGTGAGGAGAGACCCTAAACGCCTCGGAAGTGTCAGCAGCCCAGCTCTGCCCTGTCTGTCTTGAGGGGCCTGTGGTGACTACGCAGAGGCAAGCTGATAACAAGAATGTGCTGTTTATGAGCACTGCTTCCTTGGGGGAACACTGGGGAATGCTCAGTGGTGAAAGGAAGAAAAGGAGGAGATTAAATCCTCCCCTCCAGCCACTGACTCCCAGTTTCCTTCACTGTAGAAAACCCTTCTTTCTTTCTCAAGCATCTCAAAAGGTGTCCACTTCTTTTTTAAGACTTTTTTGATGTGGACCATTTGTGAATTATGGATTAATTACAATATTGTTTTTCTTTTCTTTTTTTTTTGGCTGTGGGGCATGTGGGATCTTAGCTCCCCAATTAGGGATCAAATCTGGCCCCTTGCATTGGAAGGCAAAGTCTTAACCACTGGATCGCCAGGGAAACCCACCCATTTTCAATTTACTGATCGTCTCTTAAGCAAAGGAAATTTTTGAGCATACAGAGATCAAAGGAATGTAAAAAAAATTTTTTTCCAAAAGGAAAGACAGCAAGGACAAAGATAAACTGCCAAATTCAGATGATGAAGTCTGGAGCAAACCTGGAGTTATCCAAACCCTGTGGGATATTTTCACCATCAGAGGACTGGGCCTCCTGTGCCTCTACTGTTAGCAGTTATGAAATGCTTTCAAAATACTTCAAAACCTGTGATCGTCCATCAGTTTGACGCTAACATCAAAGTGTGCAGCCTGAGAAGGGGCAGGCTGGGGGCGCAGGGAGTGAGGCTTGGAGTTACGGAGATCAAAGGGCAGATTCGCAAACAAGCAGGTTCTTTTAACGTTCAAGAGAGTTTTTCTTGTTTAAGTTTTCCTCATTGGAGAATAATTTGAGTAGTTTCAGATGTGAGTCGCATCATGAAGGTCGAAGGGAACCCCCTCTTGAGGATTCTTTTTTCATGTGGTTGGTGTTAACAGACTCTTTTAAACGTGGAAGAAACTCATAAGCTCCTAGGGATAGTTTTTCACAAACTGTTGGATTGGAACCCTGTCGTCAGTTGGGCAGCAATGAGAGTCTTTGCTTCCTTAAATCATTGCCTCCTCGGGTGAGGAGAGACCCTAAACGCCTCGGAAGTGTCAGCAGCCCAGCTCTGCCCTGTCTGTCTTGAGGGGCCTGTGGTGACTACGCAGAGGCAAGCTGATAACAAGAATGTGCTGTTTATGAGCACTGCTTCCTTGGGGGAACACTGGGGAATGCTCAGTGGTGAAAGGAAGAAAAGGAGGAGATTAAATCCTCCCCTCCAGCCACTGACTCCCAGTTTCCTTCACTGTAGAAAACCCTTCTTTCTTTCTCAAGCATCTCAAAAGGTGTCCACTTCTTTTTTAAGACTTTTTTGATGTGGACCATTTGTGAATTATGGATTAATTACAATATTGTTTTTCTTTTTCTTTTTTTTTTGGCTGTGGGGCATGTGGGATCTTAGCTCCCCAATTAGGGATCAAATCTGGCCCCTTGCATTGGAAGGCAAAGTCTTAACCACTGGATCGCCAGGGAAACCCACCCATTTTTCAATTTACTGATCGTCTCTTGGAAAAAGGACTCCCCACTTTGGTAGGACACTCTGGGACACAATAGCCCTGGAAACAGTTTTGAATCAGAAGGATAATTATTGCATGGACTGGGGGCTTCTTTCAGGAGCAAAAGAATGGTGGTTCAGGCTGGGGACATGACGCTACTTACAAAAGCTCCCTATGGGGCTTCCCTGGTGGTCCAATGGGTAAAGAGTTTGCCTTGCAGTGCAAGGGTCACTGGTTCAATCACTGGCCCGGGAAGATCCCACGTGCCGCAGAGCAGCTGGCCTGGTGTGTCCAATTAGGAGCCAGTGCTTTGGAGCACATGTGCCCAGAGCTGGTGCTCTGCAGTGAGAGGCCACTGCAAATGGGAGGCCTACACAGGCCAAAGAATGAAGATGGGTGAAAATAAATAAATGGAAAACCAATAAAAGAGGCCAAATTAAAAAAAAAAAAAAAAAAAAGCTCCCTTTGTGGCCTCACTCACCATCCTGGGAAGGTCCTTCTGAAGTTTAGTTTCTCTCCTTAAGTCCCTGGTCTTGGCTGGCAGTGATGGCCTCAGGGGCAGAGAGCGAGGGCAGTCTTTGTTTTGCAACGTCCTCGGGAAAATAACACTTCAGACCCTCGAACTGACATGGAAAAAAAATGAATAATCAGCAGCCCAGCTCTGCCCTGTCTGTCTTGAGGGGCCTGTGGTGACTACGCAGAGGCAAGCTGATAACAAGAATGTGCTGTTTATGAGCACTGCTTCCTTGGGGGAACACTGGGGAATGCTCAGTGGTGAAAGGAAGAAAAGGAGGAGATTAAATCCTCCCCTCCAGCCACTGACTCCCAGTTTCCTTCACTGTAGAAAACCCTTCTTTCTTTCTCAAGCATCTCAAAAGGTGTCCACTTCTTTTTTAAGACTTTTTTGATGTGGACCATTTGTGAATTATGGATTAATTACAATATTGTTTTTCTTTTTCTTTTTTTTTTGGCTGTGGGGCATGTGGGATCTTAGCTCCCCAATTAGGGATCAAATCTGGCCCCTTGCATTGGAAGGCAAAGTCTTAACCACTGGATCGCCAGGGAAACCCACCCATTTTTCAATTTACTGATCGTCTCTTGGAAAAAGGACTCCCCACTTTGGTAGGACACTCTGGGACACAATAGCCCTGGAAACAGTTTTGAATCAGAAGGATAATTATTGCATGGACTGGGGGCTTCTTTCAGGAGCAAAAGAATGGTGGTTCAGGCTGGGGACATGACGCTACTTACAAAAGCTCCCTATGGGGTTTCCCCTGGTGGTCCAATGGGTAAAGAGTTTGCCTTGCAGTGCAAGGGTCACTGGTTCAATCACTGGCCCGGGAAGATCCCACGTGCCGCAGAGCAGCTGGCCTGGTGTGTCCAATTAGGAGCCAGTGCTTTGGAGCACATGTGCCCAGAGCTGGTGCTCTGCAGTGAGAGGCCACTGCAAATGGGAGGCCTACACAGGCCAAAGAATGAAGATGGGTGAAAATAAATAAATGGAAAACCAATAAAAGAGGCCAAATTAAAAAAAAAAAAAAAAAAAAGCTCCCTTTGTGGCCTCACTCACCATCCTGGGAAGGTCCTTCTGAAGTTTAGTTTCTCTCCTTAAGTCCCTGGTCTTGGCTGGCAGTGATGGCCTCAGGGGCAGAGAGCGAGGGCAGTCTTTGTTTTGCAACGTCCTCGGGAAAATAACACTTCAGACCCTCGAACTGACATGGAAAAAAAAAAAATCAAAGATTTTTTTTTTTTTTTTTTATAAAAATGAGACTCCCATGGATACTTTCATTATTGACTAATAGACTGATTGTTCTTTCCATGATCATAGCTTCATGATGGATCATGCATCTAACTCTCCCTCCTCTTTGTCCCCCAGATCTTTTCTCTGAGTGCTAATTAAGTGCCTGGAAATAGACACAGATAGGGAAGGGGGCAGAGGAGTTTTGGAAGAGTGAGGCATCAGCCAGCTTCTCTCTAGTTTTTGCAGTGAACTTTCATTACAAACCACATCACAAGGCTTCTCTGGTGGCTCAGGGAGAAAGAATCTGCCTGCCAATGCAGGAGACACAGTTCAGTCCCTCCTCTTGGAAGATCCCATCTGCCTCAGAGCAGCTAAGTCTGTGAGCCACAACTATTGAGCCTGTGATCTAGAGCCCGAGAGCTGCAACTACTGAAGCCCATATACTCTCAAGCTTGTGCATCACAGCTAGAGAAGCTACCACAATGAGGAACCTGCACACCATAGCTAGAGAGCAGCCCACACAGCAACAGAGACCCAACACAGCCAAAAATAAATAATAAATGTATAAAATCTTAAAAAAAAAACACATCACATTGAGCTTCTAAGATGTTTGAAACAGGGCTTCCCTGGTGGTCCAGTGGGTGGAGAGTCCGCCTTGCAGCGCAAGGGACACCAGTTTGATTCCTGGCACGGGAGGATCCCATGTGTCACTCTGCAGATCAGATCAGTGTGTCTCATTAGGAGCCAGTGCTCTGGAGTGCATGCACCCAGAGCCGGCGCTCTGCAATGAGAGAGGCTGCTGCAGTGGGAGGCCCACACGGGCCAAGGAGTAGAGATGGATGAAGATGAGTAAATAGGTGACCAATAAAAGGGGCCAAAATTTAAAAAAACAGAAAAGATGTTTGAAACAAAGTAAAATACAGGCAAAATGGATATAAAATATATAAAAACATATTTGAGTGAAATATGAAAATACTCTCAAACATTTCAAAATACAGGTCTAATATTTTTACTGAATTAGGTTTTGTTTTCTCTGATCTAAAGTTAGATGAGAAATGATTATAATAACTGTTAGATGCTTGACAAAATGCGTATTTGTGAGACATAAATCTGAAATTAACACTGAAACTGGATAGTTAGGTCTTATGTGTTTCTTGGTTTTTTTTAGCTTCTGTTTTTTTTTTTTCTTTTCATAACAAATCTCCTCCTCTTTGTCCCCCAGATCTTTTCTCTGAGTGCTAATTAAGTGCCTGGAAATAGACACAGATAGGGAAGGGGGCAGAGGAGTTTTGGAAGAGTGAGGCATCAGCCAGCTTCTCTCTAGTTTTTGCAGTGAACTTTCATTACAAACCACATCACAAGGCTTCTCTGGTGGCTCAGGGAGAAAGAATCTGCCTGCCAATGCAGGAGACACAGTTCAGTCCCTCCTCTTGGAAGATCCCATCTGCCTCAGAGCAGCTAAGTCTGTGAGCCACAACTATTGAGCCTGTGATCTAGAGCCCGAGAGCTGCAACTACTGAAGCCCATATACTCTCAAGCTTGTGCATCACAGCTAGAGAAGCTACCACAATGAGGAACCTGCACACCATAGCTAGAGAGCAGCCCACACAGCAACAGAGACCCAACACAGCCAAAAATAAATAATAAATGTATAAAATCTTAAAAAAAAAACACATCACATTGAGCTTCTAAGATGTTTGAAACAGGGCTTCCCTGGTGGTCCAGTGGGTGGAGAGTCCGCCTTGCAGCGCAAGGGACACCAGTTTGATTCCTGGCACGGGAGGATCCCATGTGTCACTCTGCAGATCAGATCAGTGTGTCTCATTAGGAGCCAGTGCTCTGGAGTGCATGCACCCAGAGCCGGCGCTCTGCAATGAGAGAGGCTGCTGCAGTGGGAGGCCCACACGGGCCAAGGAGTAGAGATGGATGAAGATGAGTAAATAGGTGACCAATAAAAGGGGCCAAAATTTAAAAAAACAGAAAAGATGTTTGAAACAAAGTAAAATACAGGCAAAATGGATATAAAATATATAAAAACATATTTGAGTGAAATATGAAAATACTCTCAAACATTTCAAAATACAGGTCTAATATTTTTACTGAATTAGGTTTTGTTTTCTCTGATCTAAAGTTAGATGAGAAATGATTATAATAACTGTTAGATGCTTGACAAAATGCGTATTTGTGAGACATAAATCTGAAATTAACACTGAAACTGGATAGTTAGGTCTTATGTGTTTCTTGGTTTTTTTTAGCTTCTTTTTTTTTTTTTTCTTTTTAATAACCAAATTTAGCCTTTGGCTCCATAAGCATACTGTAGGTTATAGTCCCTGTTTTATTTAGAGAACAATTTTTCAGGCTTTTGGGGGGGGTGAAAATTCAGTTTCTGTGGGATCCTACCTTAGTACTTTGGTAAAATTTTAAGTAAGTACAAGTGCATGGCTTACTTTAACATTTAACTGAGGTGACTGAGGGTGTTCTTGATGGGGAGATGGTATTTTTCTCTCTAACAGTCCTCACCTGTATGTGTGTGAGATTAGGAATGCTCACCTCTGGTGTCTTCTTAGAGCAATTGGAATTGGTTTTCATCCTACAGAAATTCTTCAGCATATCTGGTTTGATAATGATACCTTGGTTTCTGGCACTAATCAAGACTCATTCCTCTGAGTGTTTATTCCCTTTGAAATTTCCTTGAGATTTGGGGAGGAAGGGTAATAAACCTTCATGTAGTTTTGGTCAGTCTGCCATTAACCTGTGCATCACACTCTGTTCACATGGTCCTTGACCCACCCACCCACAAGCATGTCCTCTGGTGTGCCACTTAGAAACTGGTGTCTTTTAAAATATATAGTATATCCTGCATTGCTGGTGGGAATGTAAATTGATACAACCTCTATGGAAGACAGTCTGGAGATTTCTTAAAAAACTAAAAATAGAAGCACCATACGACCCAGAAGTCCCACTCTTAGGCTTATACCCTGATGAAATCAAATCTGAAAGAAGCACCCGTACCCCAATGTTCACTGCAGCTCTCTATACAATAGCTAGAACATGGAAGCAACCTAGATGCCCATCAACAAATGAATGGATACAAAAGCTCTGGTACATATATACAATGGAATACTACACAGCTGTAAAGAGAAATGCAGAAGAATCAGCCCTAATGAGGTGGCTAGATCTAGAACGTATCATAAAAAGTGAAGTCAGTCAGAAAGAGAAGGACAAATACAGTATATTAACACATATATATGGAATCTAGTAGGATGGTGATGATGGCAGTAGACATATGGACATTGTGGGGAAGGAACAGAGGGTGGGAGGCGTAAAGGAAGTAGCATGAAGGCCTGTACTATCATAAGTGAAGAAAATAGCTATAATCATTGCTCTGTGAGAAAAGGAGATCCTTCAGGGGTGCTGTGTGATGGTCGGGAGGGGTGGGAAGAGGGGTATATACATATGACTAATCTGAGAACATACATATCTGTAAACAACAAAACTCTGTAAAAGTTAAAAGTAAAATAAAATTTAAAATAAAATAAAATGTAAAAAAAAATATATATAGTATAAAAGTAATATATGCATATTACAGAAAACCTAGAAAATGCAAAAATATAAAAAGAAGGGAAAAAGATCCATCACCCAGTCATCTCAAAACAATGACCTTCTCTACACATGACAGTATAGGTTCCCATGTTCCTCCCTCCCATTGTTCGGTCTCCACAATGTCTTTATGTCTATTCTCTGTTTTTTCATGAGTTCACTGTGTGTGTAGAAAAAATAGCTATTGTCATTGTGCTAGGGGAATAGGAGTACCTACAACCACTTGGAGCAATGGTCTGGAGGGATGAGGGGGGGAACCTGGGTGGGGAGGGTCAAGGGATATGCATCTGATTGATCTGGGAACATACATGTACAAAAATAAATAAATAAATAAAAGATTAAAAAAAAAAAAACTTCAAACCATTTTTTTAAGAATTAGCTATATGGAATTGTCACCCAGTTCAACTAATATAAACTTATAAAGTAAAATACAGAATTTCTGCTCCCTGATTCCATTGACTGAAAACAAAACAAAAAAAAACAATGACCTTGGCTGCTGGATTTGCTCTGTGATGGCCCACACTCTGTCTGTGGAGTGTATTTTCTCTGAATCTGAATAAGTCCATTTCTTACCCATCACTTTATCTCTTGCTGAATTCTTCTCTGCAAAGAGACACAAAGAACCTGAACCTCAGTGGGTCCAGACATTGGATTGTCTCAGTAGCCTATCCTTGGGTGATCAGATGTCTCACGACCCACAAACAGGACTGGAAAAAGACATAATTTAAGGGACTGTCTGACTGCCTCCAACCTGGATGAAAGGACCTTTTTCCTGAAAAGTGCTACAGTTCTTCACTTGAGATGTCCTGTGGATTTAAAGCATAGTTGAGTCTGCAGATGTAAAGAGGACACTTTCCAAAAAGAGGAACAACAAGAAGATACACCTCAACCTTTGCAACTCTGACAACGATGACAGACACCTCCAGAGAGATCCATCTGACCAGAATGATCAGCATCACTTTTCCACAAGATTGTGAAACACACTTTGACAGTCGGGAATTGTTATTTTTTTGATGAGGTACTTGAGGCTTAGAGAAAGTACATGACTTACCCTTGATTATATAGCTGATGAGGACTGGAACTAGCTCCTCTACCAGTTCTTGACCCTGAGCTTTCTACTGTGGTGGACTAGTTCTTCTGACAGTAGAGACTGTTTGCTCTTGAGGATTGTGCAATGAGAATTATTAAAGAGCTCTTTGGAATGTGGCATTTGGAGGCAGGAACTATTTACAGTATTTAAGCCAGACACAGAAACTACTGTAATTTAGCAGAAATCTCAAACTATTCTCTAAAGTGAGATTTTTTAAAATCTGGAAAATTTTGCATCTTTTATGAATTAGGGCCTAAAAATCATAAGGTCAACATGATTATTCTTATTTTATAGATGAGAAACTGAGTTTCAAAGATGTGTAGTAAAGATTTTGGACTTTACCAGAGAAAGCGCTGACCTTTGCCCTCAATTTCTGGGAGGTAATCTATATCACATTGATAGAATGTCTTCACTTATGGTGGTGACTGAACACACCTGACAGTCTTAAGGTGGGAATTGACAGTACCAAAGAGACCAACTATGTGATTTAGGGTGGAGAGCAATGTATTATAAAGTATTAGTTGACTTGGATGCTGAGTTCAACCACAAGAGCAGTCAGTCAGTCAATCCTGTCTAAGTAATGGAGTCCCAATAGAGACACAAAGAACCTGAACCTCAGTGGGTCCAGACATTGGATTGTCTCAGTAGCCTATCCTTGGGTGATCAGATGTCTCACGACCCACAAACAGGACTGGAAAAAGACATAATTTAAGGGACTGTCTGACTGCCTCCAACCTGGATGAAAGGACCTTTTTCCTGAAAAGTGCTACAGTTCTTCACTTGAGATGTCCTGTGGATTTAAAGCATAGTTGAGTCTGCAGATGTAAAGAGGACACTTTCCAAAAAGAGGAACAACAAGAAGATACACCTCAACCTTTGCAACTCTGACAACGATGACAGACACCTCCAGAGAGATCCATCTGACCAGAATGATCAGCATCACTTTTCCACAAGATTGTGAAACACACTTTGACAGTCGGGAATTGTTATTTTTTTGATGAGGTACTTGAGGCTTAGAGAAAGTACATGACTTACCCTTGATTATATAGCTGATGAGGACTGGAACTAGCTCCTCTACCAGTTCTTGACCCTGAGCTTTCTACTGTGGTGGACTAGTTCTTCTGACAGTAGAGACTGTTTGCTCTTGAGGATTGTGCAATGAGAATTATTAAAGAGCTCTTTGGAATGTGGCATTTGGAGGCAGGAACTATTTACAGTATTTAAGCCAGACACAGAAACTACTGTAATTTAGCAGAAATCTCAAACTATTCTCTAAAGTGAGATTTTTTAAAATCTGGAAAATTTTGCATCTTTTATGAATTAGGGCCTAAAAATCATAAGGTCAACATGATTATTCTTATTTTATAGATGAGAAACTGAGTTTCAAAGATGTGTAGTAAAGATTTTGGACTTTACCAGAGAAAGCGCTGACCTTTGCCCTCAATTTCTGGGAGGTAATCTATATCACATTGATAGAATGTCTTCACTTATGGTGGTGACTGAACACACCTGACAGTCTTAAGGTGGGAATTGACAGTACCAAAGAGACCAACTATGTGATTTAGGGTGGAGAGCAATGTATTATAAAGTATTAGTTGACTTGGATGCTGAGTTCAACCACAAGAGCAGTCAGTCAGTCAATCCTGTCTAAGTAATGGAGTCCCAATAAAAACTGAATGTGAAGACTTGCAGGAGCCTCCCTGATTGGCAATCCATGTGCATCATTGCACAGGGATGCTGAGAGGATAGCAATGTCCTAAGGTGATAGAAACTTCATATTTGAAATACTTCCAGACGCTGCTCTTTGCATCAGTTCACTTTCTTATTTTAATATGCATCCTTGCCTTGTAATAAACCATAATCATGAATGAAAAAAAAACACAATGACCTTTTTCAGCCTTAGGAATTTTCTTGTAATCCTATTAAATAACTCTTTGTAATCATAATATATGTATTTTTGTATTTTTTAAATTTAACCTTATACCAGAAGTCTCCTGTGCTATTGTTTTGTAATGGTTGCATTAAATTTTTTAAAAAACTTTTATTTTACTTTTAACTTTTACAGAGTTTTGTTGTTTACAGATATGTATGTTCTCAGATTAGTCATATGTATATCCCCCTCATCCCCGCCTCCAGACCCTCCAGACCCTCCAGACCTTCAGATCTTCAGATCCCTGAAGGATCTGCTTTTCTCACAGATCAATGACTATAGCTATTTTCTTCACATATGATAGTACAGGCCTTCATGCTACTTCCTTTATGCCTCCCACCCACTGTTCCTTCCCCACTGTATTATTTTTTAAATCATGATTCCCTTATTTTTATAATTTATGTCCTTCCATGTTCTTAAGAGCATGTTGTTTTATCATTTGACATGGACTTTTCTTTTAGTCCTTGACTGTGTGTCCTGTGACTAAGCACTACTCACCTTGTATCTTTCTAGGATGCTTTCCATGATCTTCCTTGTCGTGAACATGTTATTTCTTTACTATAGGCAGCTCTACTGAGGTGTTCCCTGACTGTTGGTGAGTTCATCTGATTGTTGGTGAGTGTTCTTGATGTTTTCTCACTTTTCTGCACTCTCAGAATGTCGGGGGTGGGGTGTTGCTTTCTGGAAGCCCAAGGTTCCTGGCTGAAGAGGGAAATTGCCATGATTGCTCAATATATCCTACTTAGGGAGTGAGTTTGAGCCCTGTAATGGATTAGTTCATCCAGGTGGTGGAAGTTCCTAGTCCTTTGGCTAATTTCCTCTCCCCTGAGTCAGGATGTAGTCCTTCAGCTAAGTTGCTCCCTTGACACCCACCAGCTCCTCCAGTAGCTATTGTCTTCTTTGGCTTCTTCCAAAGTTTGATTAAAATATCACTCCCTTACTGTAAAATTCACTCTCTTAAAGTGTACAGTTCGGTGTTTTGGGTCTATCCACAGAGTGGTACAACCATCCCCAGGGATTTCAGAGCAGTCTTATTATTCTCCCAAAGAAACCACCACCCATCAGCAGTCCCTTTCTCCTCCCCACCTTCTCCCCGCACCTGCACCCAGTGTCCTGGGAATCACTAATCTACTTTGTATGGATTTGCACTTTCAGGACAATTTATATAGATGGAACCATATGGTATGTGCCATCTTCTACTTAGCGTGATGTCTTCAAGGTTCATCTATGGTTTTCTGCTGCTGTTGTTTTTGAGATAGGAGCACTTAACGTGAGAGTTTCCCTCTTAACAGATTTTTAGGTGTACATGGCTCTGTTGTCTACAGGCACAGTATTGTACAGATCTCTAGAGCCTACTCATTTTGCATGACTGAAATTTATATACACTCTTCTGCCTCTCCCTGTTTCCAGCCCAATCCCTGGCACGTACTGTTCTGTTATTTGCTTTTATGGATTTCACTGTTTTATTTTATTTTATTGGCCACTTCTATTGGTGCTTCATTTATTCATTTTCATCCATCTTTGTTCTTTGGCCTGTGTGGGCTGCCCATTGCAGTGGCCTCTCTCACTGCAGAGCACCGGCTTCAGGTGCATGTGCTCCAGAGTGCTGGCTCGGCAGTTGGGCGCATCGATCCAGTCGCTGCACGGCACGTGGGATCTTCCCAGGCCAGGAATCAAACTGGCACCCCTGGCACTGCAAGGTGGTGTCTTTACCCACTGGACCACCAGGGAAGCCTGGATTTCACTATTTTAGATGCCTCATGTAAGTGGAATCATGTAGCATTTGCCCTTTCGGGACTGGTGTATTTATCTTGGCATAATGTCCTCAGCGTTCATCCATCTTGTCACATGCACCAGGATTTCTTCACTTTAAGGCTGAATAATATTCCATTGTATATGTAGACCATGTTTTTCCTTATTCATATTTGTAGCATGTAGATGTACCCTCCTTTTGTTTCCAAATAATATTCTGACTTAATGATTTTTTATCAGCCTCTTTTTGACACCATGGACTGTAGCCCGCCAGGTTCCTCTGTCCATGGGATTTCTCAGGCAAGAATATTGGAGTAAACTGCCATTTCCTTCTCCAGGGTGTCTTCCTGACCTAGGGATCAAACCCACATCTCCTGCATCTCCTGTATTGACAAGCAGATTCTTTAATGCTGCGCCACCTGGGAAACCCATGACTTTAGCATATTTTGCTTATTCATCCTCCGTTAATGGACATTTGGGTCGTTTCCAGCTTTTACCTTTTTTGAATAATGCTGGGATGTTTTGAGAGATTTTGAGAGGGGAAAATCCTATCTTAAGGATTTGGGGCCAGGTATTCTTAGATGGTGCCATGAGGTGCTTCCCTGGGTCTCTCCACTCCTTTCTGTTCTAGCAAGTGGCCTTTCCTCTTTTCCCTTCTCCTTTGCTTTCTATGTAAATCCTTGCTTAGTGCTGTCTGTGCTTCATGTCGACTGCTCCCTGGGGTCTGCTGTGTCTTCTCCTGGTCAAGAAAATCAAGAACAGAGAGTCAAACACATTCCCCTGTCAGTGGTAAGATGGTGACAAGGGGCTCTTCCTTCTGCAGGAGTTTCTTCTGTTCTTGTTCACTTTGCCTCCCCCCTCTCCCAGTGAGCCTCCCCCCAGACTTTAGTGGGGTCACAAGCATGTTTAGGATTCCTTCTTCTTCAATTCCCCACTGTCTGGGAATGGAGACACAGGAGTTCATCCAAATGACATAATTTATTGTCTCTCTCTTGCCATGAGTGCCACTTTTCAATATTCCTATAAGAAGTTGGCCTTCTGAGGGCTGGCTTTTTCCTTCTGTTTTTACCTATTTGTGCTCATTTCATACGTTTCTAAGGGGAAGGGCACTTTACAAGTTGGCTTCACTTTTTCTGGGGAAGTCTTCTCCAAAAAGATTACAAATTATTTATTTAATTGCTAGATAATAGTCTACTGAGTGAACTGTAACATGATTTAAGAACTCCTCATATTTTTGGACTTTAAATTTGTTTCCATTTTGGCTATTAACCGGTAGCATGTAGATGTACCCTCCTTTTGTTTCCAAATAATATTCTGTTTTTTCAGCCTCTTTGACACCATGGACTGTAGCCCGCCAGGTTCCTCTGTCCATGGGATTTCTCAGGCAAGAATATTGGAGTAAACTGCCATTTCCTTCTCCAGGGTGTCTTCCTGACCTAGGGATCAAACCCACATCTCCTGCATCTCCTGTATTGACAAGCAGATTCTTTAATGCTGCGCCACCTGGGAAACCCATGACTTTAGCATATTTTGCTTATTCATCCTCCGTTAATGGACATTTGGGTCGTTTCCAGCTTTTACCTTTTTTGAATAATGCTGGGATGTTTTGAGAGATTTTGAGAGGGGAAAATCCTATCTTAAGGATTTGGGGCCAGGTATTCTTAGATGGTGCCATGAGGTGCTTCCCTGGGTCTCTCCACTCCTTTCTGTTCTAGCAAGTGGCCTTTCCTCTTTTCCCTTCTCCTTTGCTTTCTATGTAAATCCTTGCTTAGTGCTGTCTGTGCTTCATGTCGACTGCTCCCTGGGGTCTGCTGTGTCTTCTCCTGGTCAAGAAAATCAAGAACAGAGAGTCAAACACATTCCCCTGTCAGTGGTAAGATGGTGACAAGGGGCTCTTCCTTCTGCAGGAGTTTCTTCTGTTCTTGTTCACTTTGCCTCCCCCCTCTCCCAGTGAGCCTCCCCCCAGACTTTAGTGGGGTCACAAGCATGTTTAGGATTCCTTCTTCTTCAATTCCCCACTGTCTGGGAATGGAGACACAGGAGTTCATCCAAATGACATAATTTATTGTCTCTCTCTTGCCATGAGTGCCACTTTTCAATATTCCTATAAGAAGTTGGCCTTCTGAGGGCTGGCTTTTTCCTTCTGTTTTTACCTATTTGTGCTCATTTCATACGTTTCTAAGGGGAAGGGCACTTTACAAGTTGGCTTCACTTTTTCTGGGGAAGTCTTCTCCAAAAAGATTACAAATTATTTATTTAATTGCTAGATAATAGTCTACTGAGTGAACTGTAACATGATTTAAGAACTCCTCATATTTTTGGACTTTAAATTTGTTTCCATTTTTGGCTATTATAAATAATACTTGGAGGAGAAATCATTGCAAAAATCTTTTCTGTTTTGAGATCATTTTCTTTGGCTGAACTGCCAAATCTGTAATTATCTGACCAAAAACTAGGATAGTTTTTAAGATCATTGGAACAGCTATGCCAAATTGTGTCCCACAAAGATTATTCTAGTTAGTACTCCCCACCAGCATGGGTTAAGTGTGCCTCTCTGATTGAATCTTTGCTTTTACTAAAACAAAACATATCAACAAAACTCACAACTATTAACTTCTTATTATTAGAATTTATAGTACTATGGGGGGATAGAAAGACCATGGAAATAATTGCTATAGCCTTAAAAGACATAAAGGCATAACAGTGCTATTGCTATTATTATTGGTTTTTTATATGTGTACTTTTAAATTATTTATTTCAACCAAAAACTTGAAAGGCATTTGTTGGATCAGTGTGAACTAGCAAGTTTGAGTATAATTAAGTAGATCTTTCATAATCTTGACTTCATTCAGTCCTCTTTTTGAACACCTTTATCAAGGTAGACATATATTACTGAAACATCAAACTAATCAACTCTAAAGGAAATCAACCCTGAATACTCATTGGAAGGACTGATGCTGAAGCTGAAGCTTCAGGACTTTGGCCACCTAGTGCAAAGATGTCTCTCATTAAAAAAGACCCTGATGCTGGGAAAGATTGAAGGAAAAAGGAGAAGGAGGTAGCAGAGGATGAGATGGTTAGATAGCATCACCAACTCAGTGGATATGAATCTGAGCAAACTCTAGGAGATGGTGAAGGACAGGGGAGCCTGGCCTGCTGCAGTCCATGAGGTCGCAAAGAGTTGGACACGACTGAGCAACTGAACGACAACAACAATGACATAATTTATTGTCTCTCTCTTGCCATGAGTGCCACTTTTCAATATTCCTATAAGAAGTTGGCCTTCTGAGGGCTGGCTTTTTCCTTCTGTTTTTACCTATTTGTGCTCATTTCATACGTTTCTAAGGGGAAGGGCACTTTACAAGTTGGCTTCACTTTTTCTGGGGAAGTCTTCTCCAAAAAGATTACAAATTATTTATTTAATTGCTAGATAATAGTCTACTGAGTGAACTGTAACATGATTTAAGAACTCCTCATATTTTTGGACTTTAAATTTGTTTCCATTTTTGGCTATTATAAATAATACTTGGAGGAGAAATCATTGCAAAAATCTTTTCTGTTTTGAGATCATTTTCTTTGGCTGAACTGCCAAATCTGTAATTATCTGACCAAAAACTAGGATAGTTTTTAAGATCATTGGAACAGCTATGCCAAATTGTGTCCCACAAAGATTATTCTAGTTAGTACTCCCCACCAGCATGGGTTAAGTGTGCCTCTCTGATTGAATCTTTGCTTTTACTAAAACAAAACATATCAACAAAACTCACAACTATTAACTTCTTATTATTAGAATTTATAGTACTATGGGGGGATAGAAAGACCATGGAAATAATTGCTATAGCCTTAAAAGACATAAAGGCATAACAGTGCTATTGCTATTATTATTGGTTTTTTATATGTGTACTTTTAAATTATTTATTTCAACCAAAAACTTGAAAGGCATTTGTTGGATCAGTGTGAACTAGCAAGTTTGAGTATAATTAAGTAGATCTTTCATAATCTTGACTTCATTCAGTCCTCTTTTTGAACACCTTTATCAAGGTAGACATATATTACTGAAACATCAAACTAATCAACTCTAAAGGAAATCAACCCTGAATACTCATTGGAAGGACTGATGCTGAAGCTGAAGCTTCAGGACTTTGGCCACCTAGTGCAAAGATGTCTCTCATTAAAAAAGACCCTGATGCTGGGAAAGATTGAAGGAAAAAGGAGAAGGAGGTAGCAGAGGATGAGATGGTTAGATAGCATCACCAACTCAGTGGATATGAATCTGAGCAAACTCTAGGAGATGGTGAAGGACAGGGGAGCCTGGCCTGCTGCAGTCCATGAGGTCGCAAAGAGTTGGACACGACTGAGCAACTGAACGACAACAACAAGTTGCATATTTTAAAGTGTACAGTTTGACAAACCTTGACATGAGCACACTGGTGGAAGTACCATCACCGACACTGATGAACCTTTCCTTCACCCTTGAGTTTTCTCTTGGCCCTTTGTACTTTTCTCAGATCTTTCTGCCCTTCTGTTACTCCACTGGCTTTTTGTCAGTAAAGACTAGTTTGCATTTTATAATGCTTTAAACACATACAACCATAGATCATCTACTCTCTTTTTTTGATCTGGCCTCTCTTCCAATCAGCACAATTGTTTGAGGGTCATCTATGTTGTGTTTCCAGTTGAAAGTTATTCCAAAATAGTTGTTGTGAGTATTTGTGCTACAAAGCCTTTGTGAGACACATGCTTTCTCTTGGGTAAACACCTGGGAGTAGAAAGGGTTGATCGCAGGTAACTGCTTAACTTTTCAAGAAACTGCCAAACTGCTATCCAAGGTGGCTGTCCTGTATCACATCCCACCAGCAAAGTATGAGTCCAGTTCCCCAACAGCCTCACGAACACTTGGTACAATCTTTTGAGTTTAGAAATCCTAATTCTAGTGGGTGTGTGGTGGTTTGTCACTGTAGTTTTAGCTTGCCAACTGGGCTACTTTGATGCTGTAAGGAAGCAGACTTATAAAATGGCACTGTTCTCTCCCTTTGTAGTTTGGTGACATTGGATAAATTACTTAGTATCTCTGTGTCTTGGTTTACTCATCTAAAAAATGAAGATGATGAAAACTGTACTGCATACTTTAACAGAGTTGTTATTAAAATTAGTGGACATAGTGAATGTAAAATGCCTTGTAGATTACATACATATTAGATATTATCATGATGATGGTCGAATTGCTGCATGATTTTAGGCAAATCACTTCAACTTGTTGGAGGATTACTTTCCAGCCCTGTAAATGGAGGGGCTAAATAAGGTGACCTCTAACTTTCCTTCAAGTACAAAAATGTTCTAAAAGTATTCTGATGTTCCAATACCACATGCATATAACACATTTATGGAAAAGTACTCTTTAATGTGGAAAAAATGATAGCTAAACATTAAAAACCGTGTGGACTTTGTAATTTCTTATTATCTTAGCTATGCCAGAGCTTAAAAGTCGACCACAGGTTTCTATTCTTCTGTGTCCTATCAGTTTGACAAACCTTGACATGAGCACACTGGTGGAAGTACCATCACCGACACTGATGAACCTTTCCTTCACCCTTGAGTTTTCTCTTGGCCCTTTGTACTTTTCTCAGATCTTTCTGCCCTTCTGTTACTCCACTGGCTTTTTGTCAGTAAAGACTAGTTTGCATTTTATAATGCTTTAAACACATACAACCATAGATCATCTACTCTCTTTTTTTGATCTGGCCTCTCTTCCAATCAGCACAATTGTTTGAGGGTCATCTATGTTGTGTTTCCAGTTGAAAGTTATTCCAAAATAGTTGTTGTGAGTATTTGTGCTACAAAGCCTTTGTGAGACACATGCTTTCTCTTGGGTAAACACCTGGGAGTAGAAAGGGTTGATCGCAGGTAACTGCTTAACTTTTCAAGAAACTGCCAAACTGCTATCCAAGGTGGCTGTCCTGTATCACATCCCACCAGCAAAGTATGAGTCCAGTTCCCCAACAGCCTCACGAACACTTGGTACAATCTTTTGAGTTTAGAAATCCTAATTCTAGTGGGTGTGTGGTGGTTTGTCACTGTAGTTTTAGCTTGCCAACTGGGCTACTTTGATGCTGTAAGGAAGCAGACTTATAAAATGGCACTGTTCTCTCCCTTTGTAGTTTGGTGACATTGGATAAATTACTTAGTATCTCTGTGTCTTGGTTTACTCATCTAAAAAATGAAGATGATGAAAACTGTACTGCATACTTTAACAGAGTTGTTATTAAAATTAGTGGACATAGTGAATGTAAAATGCCTTGTAGATTACATACATATTAGATATTATCATGATGATGGTCGAATTGCTGCATGATTTTAGGCAAATCACTTCAACTTGTTGGAGGATTACTTTCCAGCCCTGTAAATGGAGGGGCTAAATAAGGTGACCTCTAACTTTCCTTCAAGTACAAAAATGTTCTAAAAGTATTCTGATGTTCCAATACCACATGCATATAACACATTTATGGAAAAGTACTCTTTAATGTGGAAAAAATGATAGCTAAACATTAAAAACCGTGTGGACTTTGTAATTTCTTATTATCTTAGCTATGCCAGAGCTTAAAAGTCGACCACAGGTTTCTATTCTTCTGTGTCCTATGTGGAGATAGTAATACATTCTTCCTTTATTTCTATAATTAACCTGATCCAAAGAGAAAGCAATTTTAGTGTTTACAGAGAGACTCATCTTTTGCATTCTATATCTTCAAACTAATGTGATATTTTCACTAGATATAATGTGGTGAGTTCAGTGTATTTCTGCAAAGTTGAAAAAATGTATCTGTTTATTCATATCAAGAGCTATGCCAGATTTGGGGATGATAAAAGGTCTAAGTACCACATTTACTTGGATTTGTATATAAATGAAATCATTTAAAGAAATAACTAACTGAATTTGAGAAGACTAAATGAACTGTGGTCTAAGCTATTAGGAAGATGCCAAGCTCCTTTTTATAATGATCTCTGCCAAGCATCTGTTTTAGTACTTAAAATCAGGTAAACAAGTAACATGAAATGTGATAGAATAGTAACTCAAACTTGATTGTTAAATTATCGAGAGATTTAAGGATACAGTGTCTTAAACCTAATTTATGTATTTCTTAGTAGTTGACTATTAAGTCATTGTTTTGTTGTTGTTCACTCACTAAGTCATGTCTGCTCTTTGTGAGCCAAAGGACTATAGCACACCAGGCTTCCCAGTCCTTCACTATCTCCTGAGTTTGCTCAAACTTATGTCCATTGAATTGGTGATACCATCCAACCATCTCATCTTCTGTCTTGAGTCAGTAATGCCATCCAGCCAACTTATCCTTGGTCACTCCCTTTTCCTCCTGCCCTTAATCTTCCCCGGCATCAGAGTCTTTTCCAATGAGTTGGCTCTTAGCATCAAGTAGCCAAAGTACTGGAGGTTTAGCTTCAGCAGCAGTCCTTCCAATGACTATTCAGGGCTGATTTCCTTTAGGATTGACTGGTTTGACCTCCTTGAAGTTCAAGGGACTCTCAAGTTACTTTCCAGCCACTTCAACTTGTTGGAGGATTACTTTCCAGCCCTGTAAATGGAGGGGCTAAATAAGGTGACCTCTAACTTTCCTTCAAGTACAAAAATGTTCTAAAAGTATTCTGATGTTCCAATACCACATGCATATAACACATTTATGGAAAAGTACTCTTTAATGTGGAAAAAATGATAGCTAAACATTAAAAACCGTGTGGACTTTGTAATTTCTTATTATCTTAGCTATGCCAGAGCTTAAAAGTCGACCACAGGTTTCTATTCTTCTGTGTCCTATGTGGAGATAGTAATACATTCTTCCTTTATTTCTATAATTAACCTGATCCAAAGAGAAAGCAATTTTAGTGTTTACAGAGAGACTCATCTTTTGCATTCTATATCTTCAAACTAATGTGATATTTTCACTAGATATAATGTGGTGAGTTCAGTGTATTTCTGCAAAGTTGAAAAAATGTATCTGTTTATTCATATCAAGAGCTATGCCAGATTTGGGGATGATAAAAGGTCTAAGTACCACATTTACTTGGATTTGTATATAAATGAAATCATTTAAAGAAATAACTAACTGAATTTGAGAAGACTAAATGAACTGTGGTCTAAGCTATTAGGAAGATGCCAAGCTCCTTTTTATAATGATCTCTGCCAAGCATCTGTTTTAGTACTTAAAATCAGGTAAACAAGTAACATGAAATGTGATAGAATAGTAACTCAAACTTGATTGTTAAATTATCGAGAGATTTAAGGATACAGTGTCTTAAACCTAATTTATGTATTTCTTAGTAGTTGACTATTAAGTCATTGTTTTGTTGTTGTTCACTCACTAAGTCATGTCTGCTCTTTGTGAGCCAAAGGACTATAGCACACCAGGCTTCCCAGTCCTTCACTATCTCCTGAGTTTGCTCAAACTTATGTCCATTGAATTGGTGATACCATCCAACCATCTCATCTTCTGTCTTGAGTCAGTAATGCCATCCAGCCAACTTATCCTTGGTCACTCCCTTTTCCTCCTGCCCTTAATCTTCCCCGGCATCAGAGTCTTTTCCAATGAGTTGGCTCTTAGCATCAAGTAGCCAAAGTACTGGAGGTTTAGCTTCAGCAGCAGTCCTTCCAATGACTATTCAGGGCTGATTTCCTTTAGGATTGACTGGTTTGACCTCCTTGAAGTTCAAGGGACTCTCAAGAGTCTTCACCAGCAACACAATTAAAAGTATCAGTTCTTCAGTGCTCAGTCTTCTTTGTGGTCCAACTCTCACACCCATACACGACTACTGGAAAAACCATAGCTTTGACTATATGGGCCTTTTGTTGGCAAAATGATGTCTCTGCTTTTTAATACGCTGTCTAGATCTGTCATAGCTTTTCTTCCAAGGAGCAAGCGTCTTTTAATTTCATGGCTGCAGTCACCATCCACAGTGATTCTGGGGCCCAAGAAAATAAAGTCTGTCACTGTTTTCACTTTTCCCCCATCTATTTGCCATGAAGTTTATTCCTGATAGTTTCAGTGACTTCATTTTATACTAATCTATACTAAGATTAACCATGTGCTTTGAAATATGCTCATTATAACATTTTTGTTCAAATTTTCTTGTCTGCTTTATAATATATCCATGTTTCACAGGGGTTAACAGTCATATTTAAATAGATAATGGATAATAGAAAGTAGGAGCCGATGCCTTCCTTCCCATTCTCTAGTATTTAACAAAATTATACCATTGATCTCCATTTCTGTTTTAAAATCTATCTTTCCAGCATTTTTCACTGAATGTATTTGACATATAACATCGTGTTCATTTAAAGTGTACAACTTATTACTTTATATAATGTAGCATGATTTTCATTGTAATGTGGTATTTATCACATTACATGATTATAATATTGTCATATAATGTTTATTATACTGTACATAGATCTCTGTGGTTTATTTACTGCTTATTGTATGTTTTTTTTACCATTACCCATCAATTCTTTGTTCTCACTTCCCTTGTGGGTTTGTCCTTCACTATCTCCTGAGTTTGCTCAAACTTATGTCCATTGAATTGGTGATACCATCCAACCATCTCATCTTCTGTCTTGAGTCAGTAATGCCATCCAGCCAACTTATCCTTGGTCACTCCCTTTTCCTCCTGCCCTTAATCTTCCCCGGCATCAGAGTCTTTTCCAATGAGTTGGCTCTTAGCATCAAGTAGCCAAAGTACTGGAGGTTTAGCTTCAGCAGCAGTCCTTCCAATGACTATTCAGGGCTGATTTCCTTTAGGATTGACTGGTTTGACCTCCTTGAAGTTCAAGGGACTCTCAAGAGTCTTCACCAGCAACACAATTAAAAGTATCAGTTCTTCAGTGCTCAGTCTTCTTTGTGGTCCAACTCTCACACCCATACACGACTACTGGAAAAACCATAGCTTTGACTATATGGGCCTTTTGTTGGCAAAATGATGTCTCTGCTTTTTAATACGCTGTCTAGATCTGTCATAGCTTTTCTTCCAAGGAGCAAGCGTCTTTTAATTTCATGGCTGCAGTCACCATCCACAGTGATTCTGGGGCCCAAGAAAATAAAGTCTGTCACTGTTTTCACTTTTCCCCCATCTATTTGCCATGAAGTTTATTCCCTGATAGTTTCAGTGACTTCATTTTATACTAATCTATACTAAGATTAACCATGTGCTTTGAAATATGCTCATTATAACATTTTTGTTCAAATTTTCTTGTCTGCTTTATAATATATCCATGTTTCACAGGGGTTAACAGTCATATTTAAATAGATAATGGATAATAGAAAGTAGGAGCCGATGCCTTCCTTCCCATTCTCTAGTATTTAACAAAATTATACCATTGATCTCCATTTCTGTTTTAAAAATCTATCTTTCCAGCATTTTTCACTGAATGTATTTGACATATAACATCGTGTTCATTTAAAGTGTACAACTTATTACTTTATATAATGTAGCATGATTTTCATTGTAATGTGGTATTTATCACATTACATGATTATAATATTGTCATATAATGTTTATTATACTGTACATAGATCTCTGTGGTTTATTTACTGCTTATTGTATGTTTATACCATTACACAACATCAATCTTATCCCTTACCTCTACTCCCTGGTAACTGCCATGCTAATCTCTGATTTTTGCAAGTTTGACACTTTTAGATTCCATGTATAAGATTACTCATACAGTTGTTTTTCTCTGTCTGACTTATCTCAGCAAAATGTACTTAAAGTCCACCTGTCTTGTTCCAAATGGCAGGCTATATTCTTTGCTCATGGCTGAATAAAATTCCACTGTTTATATACATCAGATCTTATAAAAATTTATTCATCTTCTGATGGGCAGGTAGGTTGTCTCCATATCTTGGCTATTGTGAATAATGCTGCAGTAAAAATGCGAATGCATATATCTCTTTAAAATACTGTTTTCATTTCCTTTCAGTATGTACCCAGTAGTGGAATTACTGAATCACATGGTGTCTATATTTTAAATTTTTTGAGGCACCTCCATATTGTTTTCCATGGTGATTGGACCAATTTACATTCCCACCAACAATGTGTAATTGTTCCCTTTTCACCATTTTCCTGTGCATCTGTTGCCTTTTGTTTTGTTAATAATGGACATTATAACAGGTGTGAGGTGATATCTCATTGTGGTCTCAACCTGCATTTCCCTGATGATTAATGGTGTTGAAAATCTTTTATGTACTAATTGGTCATTTTGATGTCCTCTTTAGAAAAGTATCTATTTAGTTCTGCCTATTCTTTAATTGGATTGTGTGTATCTGTTTTTTTTTTTTTTGGTTATTAAGTTGTATGAGCTCTTATATATTTTGAATATGAACACTTTATCTGATATATGGTTGTAAAGATTTTCTCCTTTTTGTTTCTTTCACTGTGTGAGAGCTCTGGAGCTTGATTGTAGTTTAATTTGTTGTTTTTAGCTTGACTAATTTGAGCTTTTGGTGTCATGTCCAAAAAACTCATTGTCAAGACAAATACTGAGGACTTTTCCCTACATTGTCTTCTGGAAGTTTTATGGTATCAGGTCTGTTGAGTTAATGTTTGTGAGTGCTGTTATTGATAGGGGTCCACTTCCATTTCTCTGTATGTGTCACTCCAGTGTTCCCAGACCATTTGTTGAAGAGACTATCCTTCCCCATTGGTGTTCTTGACTTCTTTGTCTAATTAAGTGTGTATGCTGAGATTTAATTCTGAGTTCTCTATTTTGTTCCATTAGTTCGTGTGTCTATTTTTGTGCCAGTATCATACTGTTTTTACTACTACAGTTTTGCAGTATAATTTGAAATCAGCAAACTTTTTTTTTTCCCTCAGGATTGCTTTGGTTATTCAGTTCCATGCAAATTTTAGGATTGTTTCTTTTATCCCTGTAAAGAATGCCTCTGGTATTTTGAATTTATAGATGGTTTTGAGTAGTATAGACATTTAAACAATATAATTTCTTCTGATCAACTAGATGTCTGAATGTCTTTTTTGATGGGCAATTCTCCATATCTTGGCTATTGTGAATAATGCTGCAGTAAAAATGCGAATGCATATATCTCTTTAAAATACTGTTTTCATTTCCTTTCAGTATGTACCCAGTAGTGGAATTACTGAATCACATGGTGTCTATATTTTAAATTTTTTGAGGCACCTCCATATTGTTTTCCATGGTGATTGGACCAATTTACATTCCCACCAACAATGTGTAATTGTTCCCTTTTCACCATTTTCCTGTGCATCTGTTGCCTTTTGTTTTGTTAATAATGGACATTATAACAGGTGTGAGGTGATATCTCATTGTGGTCTCAACCTGCATTTCCCTGATGATTAATGGTGTTGAAAATCTTTTATGTACTAATTGGTCATTTTGATGTCCTCTTTAGAAAAGTATCTATTTAGTTCTGCCTATTCTTTAATTGGATTGTGTGTATCTGTTTTTTTTTTTTTTGGTTATTAAGTTGTATGAGCTCTTATATATTTTGAATATGAACACTTTATCTGATATATGGTTGTAAAGATTTTCTCCTTTTTGTTTCTTTCACTGTGTGAGAGCTCTGGAGCTTGATTGTAGTTTAATTTGTTGTTTTTAGCTTGACTAATTTGAGCTTTTGGTGTCATGTCCAAAAAACTCATTGTCAAGACAAATACTGAGGACTTTTCCCTACATTGTCTTCTGGAAGTTTTATGGTATCAGGTCTGTTGAGTTAATGTTTGTGAGTGCTGTTATTGATAGGGGTCCACTTCCATTTCTCTGTATGTGTCACTCCAGTGTTCCCAGACCATTTGTTGAAGAGACTATCCTTCCCCATTGGTGTTCTTGACTTCTTTGTCTAATTAAGTGTGTATGCTGAGATTTAATTCTGAGTTCTCTATTTTGTTCCATTAGTTCGTGTGTCTATTTTTGTGCCAGTATCATACTGTTTTTACTACTACAGTTTTGCAGTATAATTTGAAATCAGCAAACTTTTTTTTTTCCCTCAGGATTGCTTTGGTTATTCAGTTCCATGCAAATTTTAGGATTGTTTCTTTTATCCCTGTAAAGAATGCCTCTGGTATTTTGAATTTATAGATGGTTTTGAGTAGTATAGACATTTAAACAATATAATTTCTTCTGATCAATGAGTCTGAGATGTCTTTTCATTTGCTTGTCTTCTTCAGTTTCTATCAACAAAGTCTTGTACTTTTCATTGTACAGATATTTCACTTCCTGGATTAAATTTATTAATATTGTATTGTTTATAATGCTTTTGTTAATGGATTAGTTTTTTAAATTTCTTTTTCTGATCTTTCATCATTCATGTCAAGAAATGCAACAAAGCAATGGATTTCTGTATGTTAACTTTGTATCCTGCAACTTCAGAGAAACTGTTGATTAGTGCCAACTGCTTTTTCGTTGACTCTTTGGAATTTTCTATATACAAAATTATTTCATCAGCATGTAGCAACAATTTTACCTCTTACTTTCTGATCTTTATGGCTTTTATTTCTTTGTCTTGCCTAATTGTCTAGTTAGGACTACCAGCAGATATATTGGATAGGAGAGATGAAAAAGGTCACCTTTGTCTTTTCCTTGATCTCAGAGGAAAAGCTTTCAATTTTTCTCCAGTGAGTATAATGTTATCTGTAGGTTTGTCACATAAAAACTTCATTAGGGTGAGATATTTCCAACATTGTATTTCACCACGTAATCATCTTTTTCTCGTTCATGTCCTCTATTACAGGGCTTGATGTCATTGGATTTATTTTTCCAACTGTGAGCTACAAACTGGCACTTGCCATGGGCATTTGCCATCTACCTCTGCAAAGATTAAATCATGTGCTGCTGCAGCTGCTAATTTTCAACACTCTCTGAAAGGAATTCAGGGTGGAGAGCAGAAATGAAGCACTCTGAGCTTGGGGGAAAAACTGGCAGGACCCGTCTCCAGATAGCACATATATTCAGGAGCCAATTTCATAAGCCTGGTTTTTGTGTTTCCATATATCTAGAAGAGCACTGAACTCTTTCATGGCAATGAATGTTCCTCATGACTAGGAAAGATTCATAAGACCATAGAACCCTTTCTGGATTGCTTTGGTTATTCAGTTCCATGCAAATTTTAGGATTGTTTCTTTTATCCCTGTAAAGAATGCCTCTGGTATTTTGAATTTATAGATGGTTTTGAGTAGTATAGACATTTAAACAATATAATTTCTTCTGATCAATGAGTCTGAGATGTCTTTTCATTTGCTTGTCTTCTTCAGTTTCTATCAACAAAGTCTTGTACTTTTCATTGTACAGATATTTCACTTCCTGGATTAAATTTATTAATATTGTATTGTTTATAATGCTTTTGTTAATGGATTAGTTTTTTAAATTTCTTTTTCTGATCTTTCATCATTCATGTCAAGAAATGCAACAAAGCAATGGATTTCTGTATGTTAACTTTGTATCCTGCAACTTCAGAGAAACTGTTGATTAGTGCCAACTGCTTTTTCGTTGACTCTTTGGAATTTTCTATATACAAAATTATTTCATCAGCATGTAGCAACAATTTTACCTCTTACTTTCTGATCTTTATGGCTTTTATTTCTTTGTCTTGCCTAATTGTCTAGTTAGGACTACCAGCAGATATATTGGATAGGAGAGATGAAAAAGGTCACCTTTGTCTTTTCCTTGATCTCAGAGGAAAAGCTTTCAATTTTTCTCCAGTGAGTATAATGTTATCTGTAGGTTTGTCACATAAAAACTTCATTAGGGTGAGATATTTCCAACATTGTATTTCACCACGTAATCATCTTTTTCTCGTTCATGTCCTCTATTACAGGGCTTGATGTCATTGGATTTATTTTTCCAACTGTGAGCTACAAACTGGCACTTGCCATGGGCATTTGCCATCTACCTCTGCAAAGATTAAATCATGTGCTGCTGCAGCTGCTAATTTTCAACACTCTCTGAAAGGAATTCAGGGTGGAGAGCAGAAATGAAGCACTCTGAGCTTGGGGGAAAAACTGGCAGGACCCGTCTCCAGATAGCACATATATTCAGGAGCCAATTTCATAAGCCTGGTTTTTGTGTTTCCATATATCTAGAAGAGCACTGAACTCTTTCATGGCAATGAATGTTCCTCATGACTAGGAAAGATTCATAAGACCATAGAACCCTTTCCAGAAAAATATGTGCTTGATTGCATGCATTTCCCACTCACCACATCATATATATAGTGACCTGTCCCCCTACCTCTTTGGATCAGTTTTTCAGAACTATCTGAGGTGCTGTCTCCCAGGCTACATTTTGTCCCAAATAAAACTTAACTCACAACTCTCATGTTGTGCATTTTTTAAAATGGACACAACAGTTGTAGAATTACAATTATTGTGCTAGTTCTTTCTTCCTCCCTGTATTCACACCTTTTGCCTTTTCAGCACAAGTGGGTGGAAGGACTGCCCCCCATCACTGTGCTCAGGTAAATGCTTTGGCTGATGGAGTGTTAGTTGACTTGCAAGACACATTGTGAAAAAGGTCTACATCTGTGGCTTCCTCTTAACACCTCTGATATCACCATCATGTTGGGCTAACCTGCTAAAAGATGTGAGCAAAGTGGTCAGAGCTAAGTCACCTCAAGTCACTGGTCACCTGGATCAGACAATGGCCAGCTGACCCTCGTTGTGTGAACCAGTCAGTTGAGATCAGCAGAGCCACTAAACCAATCCTGAAGTCATCTCAGATGTATAAACAGGGAACATTTAACATTCTCTGCCAGACAGGGTTTGTAGCTGCTTGTTATGCAGTGTTATTATTGCAATAGACAAGAACACATTTAAGTCCCATTGCTAAGCAACTTCCCTTTATCCATATGAATTTTTAACTAAGCATTTAAGTCCCAAAAATTGCTAAGCAACTTCCTTATCCATTGGATTTATTTTTTCCAACTGTGAGCTACAAACTGGCACTTGCCATGGGCATTTGCCATCTACCTCTGCAAAGATTAAATCATGTGCTGCTGCAGCTGCTAATTTTCAACACTCTCTGAAAGGAATTCAGGGTGGAGAGCAGAAATGAAGCACTCTGAGCTTGGGGGAAAAACTGGCAGGACCCGTCTCCAGATAGCACATATATTCAGGAGCCAATTTCATAAGCCTGGTTTTTGTGTTTCCATATATCTAGAAGAGCACTGAACTCTTTCATGGCAATGAATGTTCCTCATGACTAGGAAAGATTCATAAGACCATAGAACCCTTTCCAGAAAAATATGTGCTTGATTGCATGCATTTCCCACTCACCACATCATATATATAGTGACCTGTCCCCCTACCTCTTTGGATCAGTTTTTCAGAACTATCTGAGGTGCTGTCTCCCAGGCTACATTTTGTCCCAAATAAAACTTAACTCACAACTCTCATGTTGTGCATTTTTTAAAATGGACACAACAGTTGTAGAATTACAATTATTGTGCTAGTTCTTTCTTCCTCCCTGTATTCACACCTTTTGCCTTTTCAGCACAAGTGGGTGGAAGGACTGCCCCCCATCACTGTGCTCAGGTAAATGCTTTGGCTGATGGAGTGTTAGTTGACTTGCAAGACACATTGTGAAAAAGGTCTACATCTGTGGCTTCCTCTTAACACCTCTGATATCACCATCATGTTGGGCTAACCTGCTAAAAGATGTGAGCAAAGTGGTCAGAGCTAAGTCACCTCAAGTCACTGGTCACCTGGATCAGACAATGGCCAGCTGACCCTCGTTGTGTGAACCAGTCAGTTGAGATCAGCAGAGCCACTAAACCAATCCTGAAGTCATCTCAGATGTATAAACAGGGAACATTTAACATTCTCTGCCAGACAGGGTTTGTAGCTGCTTGTTATGCAGTGTTATTATTGCAATAGACAAGAACACATTTAAGTCCCATTGCTAAGCAACTTCCCTTTATCCATATGAATTTTTTAACTAAGCATAGTTGAAAGTGTAATAACCTAGAACAAAAAAGATATAGATATCTTTGAACTTATGCTAGAAATCTCCTGTACCACTGATACAGTAAATGAGAAACAGTTTCATACCTGTGTTATTTGACATAGTGGATTTACTAAACCACCAGATCTTTTATCAGGAAGGATAAAAGCCAGAGTCAGAGACTAATACTTTTCCGACTTAAAAAAAAAATCAGGTAGGTTACTTAAAGAAAAATGGAGTTGTGTTAATAATTCTAGGTGCAGTTAGATCATCTAGTTCTTAGGCATTGATTTCTCAACCCTGGCCGGATATTACAAGCAATGCAGGAGCACTTCAAAAATACCGTGCCCAGGCCCTACTCCAGGCCAACTGAGTTATCATTTCTGGGAATGAAGCCCAGGCTTATATACTGTTAACCACTTTCCCAGGTTTTTTGATGCATAGCCTAGGCTGGCAGATGCATCCCTGAGTGGAATAATTGCACTATATAGGAGACAGCACTAAACATTTCAGTCTGATCTTCAAACATAGACTTCTTACAAAAAAATTTAGCACTGGGTCACCTCTGTGGTTCCAAGGTATGGAATAGAATGGTTTTAAGATATGAGACATATAAACATCTGGCTTGGGGGCCTTTTCTCTTGACATAGGTAGGAGTTAAATATCTTATAATTATTCCCAGTGGTTTGTTGTTTTGTTTTGCTTTTTTCTGGCCACTTCTATTGGTTTTTCATTAATCTATCTTTGTTCCTTGGCCTGTGTGGGCCTCCCATCGCAGTGGGCTCTCTTGCTGCAGAGCACTGGCTCTGGGCACATGCACTCCAGAGCTCTGGTTCGGTAGTTGGACACATCAGTGCAGCTGCTCCGCGGCACGTGAGATCTTCCCTGGCCAGGAATCAAACCAGCGCCCCTTGCACTGCAAGGCAGTGTCCTTACTCACTGGACAACCAGGGAAACCCCCAGTGTTTGTTTCAATCTATCAATTTGTACCTGGCTTAGAGTCCAGCACAATATTCAAGAATCCCTGAACTTCACAGAGCTTTTCACTAATGACTGTTTTTTAAGCATCTGATCTCTGCTTCTTTAAGAACATACCAAGCAGAGCTGAAACAAAGACAAGTACAGCCTCTAGAAATCAAGGGCTGAAAGATCACAGGTTTGAAAAATGACCATGATTATTTCTCCTTCCACAGGTTGAAGTATGATTTGAATACTCTTAGCTTTGATATTACTTCTAGTGTAACAATTCTAGCTCCCAATTCATTTAGGCCCGAGTTCTAAAATCTGGTTTTTCACTTATTAATTTTAGTTTCCTTATCTTTAAAATTGAGATATAATAATGGTCACTTGCTTATGAGGTTCCTGTTATCAAATAACATAATCTAGAAAAGTCTCACACCTAACTCTCAGCACATAATAGTACTCAATAAATGTTGCCTATGATAAAATAGTTGCTTTAATTTCTATTATGTTACAAAAAAGTTGGTTTCTATTTCATTGTACTGAGCAGCTTGTTGTTATAGTTAAGTAATTATATATTTTCCCAGAAGCTCCAAAGTCACACATATTCTTTTATAGAGTAACATGGAATAAATTTAATATCTCTTCCAACTGAGGAGACTTCAACTATTTGGAAGAAATGTACAATGTTTTGTACTTTGGACATTCCCTCTTCCCTTCTTTCCCTCTTCTTTGGCAGATGGCCAAAGCCATCAGCCAAAGCCTTCATTGCATGCAGGCTTAAGACATAGATAAGCCAAAGGAATTAGTTTGCTTGGGCCACCCTAACAAAGCACCAGAGACTGAGTGGCTTAAACAATAGAGATTTATTTTCTAACAGTTTTGTCTAACTCAATGGATATGAATTTGAGCAAGCTCCGGGAGATGGTGAAGGACAGGGAAGCTCAGCGTGCTGCAGTCTATGGGGTCGCAAAGAGTTGGACACAATTGACCAACTGAACTGAACTGAGCTGAACTAAATAGTTCTTGGAGGCTACAAGTCCAAGATCAAGATGTCAGCAGGGCTGGTTTCTTCCGAGGCCTCTCTCCTCAGCCTGTAGACAGTTATCTTCATGCTTATGTGGAGTTCTTCCTCTGTAGGTATCTGTGTCTAAACGTCTTCTTGTAAGGACACTAGTCATCTTAGGGCCACCCCGATGTCCTCATTACAACTTCATTACCTCCTTTAAAACCCCTCTTCATATTCAGTCATCACATTCTGGAGGTACTAAAGGACAAGTACAGCCTAGAAATCAAGGGCTGAAAGATCACAGGTTTGAAAAATGACCATGATTATTTCTCCTTCCACAGGTTGAAGTATGATTTGAATACTCTTAGCTTTGATATTACTTCTAGTGTAACAATTCTAGCTCCCAATTCATTTAGGCCCGAGTTCTAAAATCTGGTTTTTCACTTATTAATTTTAGTTTCCTTATCTTTAAAATTGAGATATAATAATGGTCACTTGCTTATGAGGTTCCTGTTATCAAATAACATAATCTAGAAAAGTCTCACACCTAACTCTCAGCACATAATAGTACTCAATAAATGTTGCCTATGATAAAATAGTTGCTTTAATTTCTATTATGTTACAAAAAAGTTGGTTTCTATTTCATTGTACTGAGCAGCTTGTTGTTATAGTTAAGTAATTATATATTTTCCCAGAAGCTCCAAAGTCACACATATTCTTTTATAGAGTAACATGGAATAAATTTAATATCTCTTCCAACTGAGGAGACTTCAACTATTTGGAAGAAATGTACAATGTTTTGTACTTTGGACATTCCCTCTTCCCTTCTTTCCCTCTTCTTTGGCAGATGGCCAAAGCCATCAGCCAAAGCCTTCATTGCATGCAGGCTTAAGACATAGATAAGCCAAAGGAATTAGTTTGCTTGGGCCACCCTAACAAAGCACCAGAGACTGAGTGGCTTAAACAATAGAGATTTATTTTCTAACAGTTTTGTCTAACTCAATGGATATGAATTTGAGCAAGCTCCGGGAGATGGTGAAGGACAGGGAAGCTCAGCGTGCTGCAGTCTATGGGGTCGCAAAGAGTTGGACACAATTGACCAACTGAACTGAACTGAGCTGAACTAAATAGTTCTTGGAGGCTACAAGTCCAAGATCAAGATGTCAGCAGGGCTGGTTTCTTCCGAGGCCTCTCTCCTCAGCCTGTAGACAGTTATCTTCATGCTTATGTGGAGTTCTTCCTCTGTAGGTATCTGTGTCTAAACGTCTTCTTGTAAGGACACTAGTCATCTTAGGGCCACCCCGATGTCCTCATTACAACTTCATTACCTCCTTTAAAACCCCCCTCTTCATATTCAGTCATCACATTCTGAGGTACTAGGACTTCAACATATGAAAGAGGGGGAGAGAGGGCACAAATCATCCAGCAACACCAAGCTCCAGACTCTTTTCCAGGATGTTGAATCTCAAGCATAGCGACCAAGGTAAAACATGACATAAGCTGATTCACTGCGGGCAGGAGTGTCTGCTGGGTCTTTCCATTAGATGCCTATGGCTGTCCTGTCTTGATTTCTATCCCCGTGACAGATCTTTCTCTTCTCTATGAGTAACCCTGGTATCATTATGAGTAAATTCTTTTCCCCTTTAAGCTAGCCAGAGTTCATTTCTACTGTCTGCAGTAAAAAGACTCTGAGACATACCCCTAAATCCATTCACCAAGTGTGTTTTCTAAACCAGCCTCACCCCTTTGAAGATCCTGTTACCAGAGCCAACAAGTTCCCAATTTGAGTTGGAACTAAAGAAAACTCTTAACTGTGTGTCCACAGATATTTCACTTTACAATTGGATTAAATTGTGTATGTGTTTAATATGTGCTATAAAATATTAGGATAAAGTGCTCAATGTTTTTTTTAAACATTCTGTCAGTGAAACCCCTTATTATAGACAATCATTTTTTGTTTAGTTTACAATTGTGATCTGTGATGAAGACTAGGAAAAATAGTTGAGTTAGAAGCAGTTTTGTGGAAGCTCAAGTTCTGTGAGCAAAGACAGGTGTTGCTTGGGAACCAGAGGTTAGTTTTTTTTTCTAACTCAATGGATATGAATTTGAGCAAGCTCCGGGAGATGGTGAAGGACAGGGAAGCTCAGCGTGCTGCAGTCTATGGGGTCGCAAAGAGTTGGACACAATTGACCAACTGAACTGAACTGAGCTGAACTAAATAGTTCTTGGAGGCTACAAGTCCAAGATCAAGATGTCAGCAGGGCTGGTTTCTTCCGAGGCCTCTCTCCTCAGCCTGTAGACAGTTATCTTCATGCTTATGTGGAGTTCTTCCTCTGTAGGTATCTGTGTCTAAACGTCTTCTTGTAAGGACACTAGTCATCTTAGGGCCACCCCGATGTCCTCATTACAACTTCATTACCTCCTTTAAAACCCCCCTCTTCATATTCAGTCATCACATTCTGAGGTACTAGGACTTCAACATATGAAAGAGGGGGAGAGAGGGCACAAATCATCCAGCAACACCAAGCTCCAGACTCTTTTCCAGGATGTTGAATCTCAAGCATAGCGACCAAGGTAAAACATGACATAAGCTGATTCACTGCGGGCAGGAGTGTCTGCTGGGTCTTTCCATTAGATGCCTATGGCTGTCCTGTCTTGATTTCTATCCCCGTGACAGATCTTTCTCTTCTCTATGAGTAACCCTGGTATCATTATGAGTAAATTCTTTTCCCCTTTAAGCTAGCCAGAGTTCATTTCTACTGTCTGCAGTAAAAAGACTCTGAGACATACCCCTAAATCCATTCACCAAGTGTGTTTTCTAAACCAGCCTCACCCCTTTGAAGATCCTGTTACCAGAGCCAACAAGTTCCCAATTTGAGTTGGAACTAAAGAAAACTCTTAACTGTGTGTCCACAGATATTTCACTTTACAATTGGATTAAATTGTGTATGTGTTTAATATGTGCTATAAAATATTAGGATAAAGTGCTCAATGTTTTTTTTAAACATTCTGTCAGTGAAACCCCTTATTATAGACAATCATTTTTTGTTTAGTTTACAATTGTGATCTGTGATGAAGACTAGGAAAAATAGTTGAGTTAGAAGCAGTTTTGTGGAAGCTCAAGTTCTGTGAGCAAAGACAGGTGTTGCTTGGGAACCAGAGGTTACAATGGAAGGTCAAAGCCATAATGCTTGATTCACAAAAAGAGTTGGTGACTCTGTCAGAGCCTGCTAAATGTAGTCAATATCCATGTTTTCTCTTTTGTAGATTGTTGTTTAGTCACTAAGTCATGTTTGACTCTTTTACGACCCGACTGTAGTCCACCAGGTTCTTCTGTCTGTGGGATTTTCCAGGCAAGAATACTGCAATTGGCTGCTGGTGTTTTTTTCTCTCTCTCCAGAAGATCTTCTGACCCAGGGATCAAACCTGCATCTTCTGTGTTGGCAGGTGGATTCTTAACCACTGAGCCACCTTTATGGTGTTAGACTGTTCTAGCTAGGGACATGGCCACACAGAATAAAGGTGTCATTTTCCAGGGTCTCTTGCCAATAGATGTGACTATATGAATGTGCTCATACCTGGATAATATATATGCACATATTATGTATACAATCTCTGAGAATTATACATTGCCTTTCTTTTTTCTAATTGTCAATCTAGGGAGCCCACTGTGGTATGCACACTAGGCAACACTGCAGAGGAACACTAAACTAAGAGAGAAAGAGCCCAGACATCTGATGATCATATGCGATAGCTTTGGTAGCAGCTTGGATGTTTGTGTGATGCAGCAAAATAAGCATCTTTCTTCTTTCAGACTCTGTATCTTTGTTTGACCTGCAACAGTCTTTATGTTCTCAGTGATATGCACTTCGGTCGTGTCTGACTCTTTGTAATCCTATGTACTGTAACCCTCCAGAACCCACCAGGCTCCTCTGTAAATGGAATTCTCCAGGCAAGAATACTGAAGTGGACAGCCATTTCCTATTCCAGGGGATCTTTCTGACCCAGAGGTCAAACCCACCTCTCTATGTCCCTGTACTGGCAGGCAGGTTCTTTACCACTAGTGCCACCTGGGAAGCATGACAGTGGCCATTAATATGCTTTCTATTCTTGATTAAATATTTGCTAAAGGAACATGTGTTGCAGTCTAGTTGTTTTTGTTAATAGCCTGATTTTATCACTTTAGAGCCAAAAATAACTTATTATTTTTTAACGTTAAAGATAAGAGAATTTCTGGGTCAGTTGTCTTTGAGCCGACCCGATGTTCTGATGTTTCTCCTTTGAGCCGACCCGCTGTTCTAGCAGCATCTTCCATGCTGATTCTCCCTTAAACCAGCCCGCTGTACTGGCAGCGACTCTCCCTTCCCCTACTCTAATAAACTTTACTTTCCCCTCAAAAAAAAAAAAAAAAAGATAAGAGAATTTCTTAAGGAAACCAAACTCTAGTGCAAACAGCTCTCTCATTGTGTGTATGACTTCTTAAACACCAAATATTCAATTTTCTTCCATCTTTAGAGGAAAAACAATAATGACATAAAACTACATACATATGCTCTAACGGTGGGAATGCTTTCCAGAGTCCAGTGCAACTAAAGAGTGGAAACCATTTGCTCCAAACTCCCAAGTTGAAGCTAACAGCAGCCCAGCTTTTGAGTGTGTTATATTCCTTGAAATTTCCAGTGGCCCAACTAAAGTAGTGGAAACCATTTTCTAATTGATAATATATATGCACACATTATGTATACAATCTCTGAGAATTATACATTGCCTTTCTTTTTCTAATTGTCAATCTAGGAGCCCACTGTGGTATGCACACTAGGCAACACTGCAGAGGAACACTAAACTAAGAGAAAGAGCCCAGACATCTGATGATCATATGCGATAGCTTTGGTAGCAGCTTGGATGTTTGTGTGATGCAGCAAAATAAGCATCTTTCTTCTTTCAGACTCTGTATCTTTGTTTGACCTGCAACAGTCTTTATGTTCTCAGTGATATGCACTTCGGTCGTGTCTGACTCTTTGTAATCCTATGTACTGTAACCCTCCAGAACCCACCAGGCTCCTCTGTAAATGGAATTCTCCAGGCAAGAATACTGAAGTGGACAGCCATTTCCTATTCCAGGGGATCTTTCTGACCCAGAGGTCAAACCCACCTCTCTATGTCCCTGTACTGGCAGGCAGGTTCTTTACCACTAGTGCCACCTGGGAAGCATGACAGTGGCCATTAATATGCTTTCTATTCTTGATTAAATATTTGCTAAAGGAACATGTGTTGCAGTCTAGTTGTTTTTGTTAATAGCCTGATTTTATCACTTTAGAGCCAAAAATAACTTATTATTTTTTAACGTTAAAGATAAGAGAATTTCTGGGTCAGTTGTCTTTGAGCCGACCCGATGTTCTGATGTTTCTCCTTTGAGCCGACCCGCTGTTCTAGCAGCATCTTCCATGCTGATTCTCCCTTAAACCAGCCCGCTGTACTGGCAGCGACTCTCCCTTCCCCTACTCTAATAAACTTTACTTTCCCCTCAAAAAAAAAAAAAAAAAGATAAGAGAATTTCTTAAGGAAACCAAACTCTAGTGCAAACAGCTCTCTCATTGTGTGTATGACTTCTTAAACACCAAATATTCAATTTTCTTCCATCTTTAGAGGAAAAACAATAATGACATAAAACTACATACATATGCTCTAACGGTGGGAATGCTTTCCAGAGTCCAGTGCAACTAAAGAGTGGAAACCATTTGCTCCAAACTCCCAAGTTGAAGCTAACAGCAGCCCAGCTTTTGAGTGTGTTATATTCCTTGATTTAGTCTTTGACAGAATGCTGAGTAGTTGGAGATTTCTCTATAATTTCAATCCTGATATCCAGATCCATTTGTCAGAGCCCCAAAACGTTTTTTTTTTTTTGGCCTGTTTTGATGAACTGTATTTGTGAGTTTGAATTTTCTTATCTGGTAGAATAAAGAAGAAAAAAACTGGTAAGTACATACGTGGAACAGCGATGGAGAAACAGACATAGAGAACAGATCTATGGACAGCGAGGGGAGGGAAGAATGAGTGAGAAGTTTGGAAAGAGTAAAATGAAAACCTACATTTTCATATGTAAAAGATAATAACCATTGTGAATGTACTGTGGAACTAAGGGATCTTACAGGGGAGCTGGGAAGCAACCAGGAGGGGCGGGATGGGGGGGACTGGGAGGGGGCCCAGGTAGGAGGGGGGGTCAAGGATGTGCCTATGATGAATCTGGGATTATATAGAGCTGTAACAAAACTCTGTAAAAGCAAAATAAAATAAAATAAAAAAGAAACACTGTCTCTGCTCTCAGAGATGGCAAATTGAAATAAGTGAAATTTTTAAAAAAAGAAGAAAAAAAAAATCCATTTGGACCTGGACCCTGACCTAAAACTTAGCTATTCATTTTTAAGATTAATGTAGATTTTTGGTAAAAGAAAAAAAAAAGACTGTGAATGTTAAAATCCCTTGACAACTGCATATATTTTTAATCCTTATGAATCTTTTTCAAGAAATGCACCTAAAAATGAATGGTCCCTATATACATCATCCAATGTTCAAGTAGAGGATCTTGTATTCTAAGAGTTAAAGAAAAACTACTCAAAGTCCTCTTTTTTTTCCCCAGAGTTTTCATTCTCAGATTCCTTAGGATTCAGATTCTTAACTTGGATCCATGAGTGGATTTCTGGGTCTGTAATATGGATAGAAATGACAGGCAAAATTTCAAGAATACAGATCCACAGGTTTCATCAGAGGCACATAAGTGTGTGTGATCTCCAAATAGATTAAGAACCTGTGAAGTATTGAATAATAGGTACTAAATAAACATCTAATATAAGCCTGACTCTGTAGCATTAGAAGATTAAAGCATTTTAATCCTATTGGAATGACAAAAGCAGAACATCTGTTGCAAGGGGCTGTAGTTTTCAAAATCTTGCTGTTTTTCCTCAAGTGTGCAAAATTCTGCTTGCTGTCTATGATACTGAAGCCAGAGCCTTGCAGAGGCTTAATGGAGGCTATAACCCAAGACTAGCGTAAGAGTTTGATGTTTACTGCATCAGTTTCAAAGTCCAGCTGTAAATATACTGTAGTTGAGAGATGGAGCAATATAATCTTTTCAAGCTTGAGCAAACAGTGATGCATAGCCAAATACTTGGAACTCTGCTTGTTTAAGAAGAAGTCTATTTCAAGATTTGATTACCACTAACTCAGACAACTTTTTCACCACTAAGTCCTTTCAATTCCATATCATGTGTTTCAAATTTAGTCTGCATAACTTACTTTTGTTCTACTTTTTCTGTCAAAAACAATGTGGAAATCCCAGGTTATATAATTGAGGTCTTGGAGAGGCAATATACATCGAGCCAACCAAAATAAAATGAAAGCTATTATCATGAAACATGCTTAAGGAAGTCCATCCTTTGTTCGGTTATGAGTGCCAACATTTGTGATCCTAGGATAAAGTCAAAGGAAACTAAAAATGGGTTTTCCTTAATTCAACCATGTGCAAAATCGCTCTTTATTGTAACAAATGATCTGTAAAAATATTTGTGGATTTTTAAATACCCATGAGAAGAAATCAATTTGAAATATAATGAGAATGCTTTATTTTTATAATGTAGGTGGAAGCTGAAATCATTATATTCATCCTCCTTAGTTGAGTTTATTATCAGCCCTATTAGACAAGTCAAGTAAGAGAACTCTTCTGCAAACCTTCTATCTACAGGGCAGATGCTGAAATGTTCATTTCTTCCTTCCTCTTTCGTTGCATCAGGCTGAACTCACAGTTCATTTGAGTTACTGCTAGAAGGGAAATATTGGATGGTTTTGAATCAATAGGGTAACTGAAATCCATAGATGTTTAAATTCATATGTGAGAATGTTCCAGTAAGAGGTCGCCAGTGTGCAGAGTTGTGAAGCTAATATTAAATCGACAAGAAGATGGTTAGTTTGGCAATACTTGAGGCAATTTAGAGTTCTTGATCCTGAGGTCCAAGGAGGGAGAAAGAGACTCTTTTAGGAACCACCTGATAGAATAAAGAAAATATTCTTCTGTGTGTGTGGTGGGGGAGGTCAGTACAGAAAGGCTAACCATTACTGGAATGATTATTTCTGTAAAATTGCCACCAAAAAATGCTTACTAAAGAGAAAATGAACAGCATATGGAGTCTAGTTGAGACTTCATGGAAACACCCAGGAAAATAAAGAACAGAGGGCAGTCTTCCCAATGTGCATGGAAGAAGTAAAATGTTTCCCTAAGTTTTTCTATCAATGTCAACATTTTGGATGGAAATATGCTATTAGGGAAAGATTAGCTTTGGTTTGCTTAGAAAGAATTTTCCCTGCAAACAATCCTGTGTGAGCTTTTACTATGTAGGGCTTACATTGTCAATCATTTCTAGTTGGCCGTTTTCAATATGATTTCTTTTTGACTCCTGAATTATTTAGAAACGTGCTTTTAAGTTTCTGAATATATTGAGTTCTAGGCTATCATTAGCTATTGATTGTATTTCTAATTTCAATGGATTGGTCTTTTATTGAGTTGTGTTTTAGGGTCAAGAATACTATCAGTTTCTGAAGATGTTTAATGTTTTAAATTGGGGCAGATTTAATATGCTAAGTAAATGCTTTATTGTTTAGCAAATGATCTGTAAAAATATTTGTGGATTTTTAAATACCCATGAGAAGAAATCAATTTGAAATATAATGAGAATGCTTTATTTTTATAATGTAGGTGGAAGCTGAAATCATTATATTCATCCTCCTTAGTTGAGTTTATTATCAGCCCTATTAGACAAGTCAAGTAAGAGAACTCTTCTGCAAACCTTCTATCTACAGGGCAGATGCTGAAATGTTCATTTCTTCCTTCCTCTTTCGTTGCATCAGGCTGAACTCACAGTTCATTTGAGTTACTGCTAGAAGGGAAATATTGGATGGTTTTGAATCAATAGGGTAACTGAAATCCATAGATGTTTAAATTCATATGTGAGAATGTTCCAGTAAGAGGTCGCCAGTGTGCAGAGTTGTGAAGCTAATATTAAATCGACAAGAAGATGGTTAGTTTGGCAATACTTGAGGCAATTTAGAGTTCTTGATCCTGAGGTCCAAGGAGGGAGAAAGAGACTCTTTTAGGAACCACCTGATAGAATAAAGAAAATATTCTTCTGTGTGTGTGGTGGGGGAGGTCAGTACAGAAAGGCTAACCATTACTGGAATGATTATTTCTGTAAAATTGCCACCAAAAAATGCTTACTAAAGAGAAAATGAACAGCATATGGAGTCTAGTTGAGACTTCATGGAAACACCCAGGAAAATAAAGAACAGAGGGCAGTCTTCCCAATGTGCATGGAAGAAGTAAAATGTTTCCCTAAGTTTTTCTATCAATGTCAACATTTTGGATGGAAATATGCTATTAGGGAAAGATTAGCTTTGGTTTGCTTAGAAAGAATTTTCCCTGCAAACAATCCTGTGTGAGCTTTTACTATGTAGGGCTTACATTGTCAATCATTTCTAGTTGGCCGTTTTCAATATGATTTCTTTTTGACTCCTGAATTATTTAGAAACGTGCTTTTAAGTTTCTGAATATATTGAGTTCTAGGCTATCATTAGCTATTGATTGTATTTCTAATTTCAATGGATTGGTCTTTTATTGAGTTGTGTTTTAGGGTCAAGAATACTATCAGTTTCTGAAGATGTTTAATGTGTACTTGAAGATAATATGCTAACTATATTTTTGTGGGACTATGTACATGTATAGTGGGCTTCCCAGGTGACAATAATGGTAAAGATCTCACTTGCCAACGCAGAAGACCTAAGAGACGTGGATTTGATCACTAGATCATGAAGATCTCTCACAAGAGAGCATGACAACCCATTCCAGTATTCTTGGCTGGAGAATCTCATGGACAGAGAAGCCTGGTGGGCTATGGTGCACAGGGTTGCAAAAAGTCAGACACGACTGTAGTGGCTTAGCACACATGCATGTATACATGTGCAGCATATACACATACATATCATTTATGTCAAGTTTAATTCTGTTGTTCTATTTTCTCAGTTCCTTCTAAATTTTGGTCTGCTCAATCTACTATGATCTATTATAGTAGATTGTGAGTTTTCCCCTGTGTTTCTGTTTACTTTCTGCTGCATACATTTTAGCTATTGTTTTTCTTTCTTTTTTCCCTTTTGAACTTTTTATTTTGTATTGGGCTATAGCCGATTAACAATGTTGTGATGGTTTCCAATGAAGAGTGAAGGGACTCAGCCAATACCTATAGAGAGATGGAGATGTATCCATTCTCCCCGTCCCCCTTCCCATCCAGACTGCCACATAACATTTATACAACACATGGAACTTCACTAAACACTATGTGAGGCTATTTCATTAGGTGGAGAGGGAATCAGAACAATTATGTCTTCCAGTTGAATTTATCATTAAGTAAAACAACTCTTGGTCTTTAATAATGCTTTTTTGCCCCTTAAGTCTATTGAGTAATATCAGCTCTCTTTGGTCAACATTTATCTGGTGTGATCATCACTGATTGCCTAACCAAAATCCATGTAGCCCTTTTCCTTCCAATAGAACCCTCATTTTATTCATGTAGTCACCTATTTCTCTTCCACACAGCTAAGTGTTTCTGTTTGATTGGCCTAAGAGTGAGTTCATTCTGGTTTCCAGTTGGCTGGTTATTGGGCATGAGATTCAGTGTTGGCCAAAATGAAGTATGCTGATAGGTGGGGAGCCAGTGGGAAATCTTCCTTTTTCTGAGCAAGAAAGAATTGGGATTCTCTCTTACCACCTGATGACAGCTGTTTCTGGTGTCAGCCCTGCAGCTGCTGCAGCTGCCTTGCTACAAGCCTAAAGCTAACAGAGAGCAGAGAAGGAAAGACCCCAGGTCTTTTCATACTAACATTTGCCTCATTTCTTTTTGAGTATCCTTCTAATTTCTATGTCTAATTCTTTTTTAGTGCCTCAACTCAACTGAATGAAGTTGAGTTGCTCTAGATGCAGGCACAGGGGGTACCTCTCAAGAGGTACATTCATCCACTTATACTTAGTAGTGTTTTGCTCTTTTGTCATCTTCAGTTTAGTTCAGTTCAGTCGCTCAGTCATGTCTGACTCTTTTTCGACCCTGTGGACTGTAGCACACCAGGCTTCCCTGTCCTTTACCATCTTCCACCTTACTTGGCTGTTTTCAACTTCTTTGCAGTTCTTTTTGCTTTTTAATCTTCTGTTATGTACTGGGCTTTATTTGCTTTCTTTTTCTTGTAATTTTCAAAAATTCTATTTGCTTTCATTCTGGAATCAGTTGCCTTTAAAAGTAAGGAAAATTCTTGACACTCCATTGCAGTTTGGTAAAAGCAAAGCTTGATGTAGTCTAAATGTCACCAAGAATTAAATTAAATCAATCATCATACACAGAAAGAATGAGTTGTTTATAAACAACAGAAGTGGTAATACTGATATTCACCTAGAAAAAATATCAAGACATTCTGCTAGACGATAAAAGTGCTTTGTAAACTCTGTTGCACAGCTGATTTTCCATGAATTTCTGTTCCTATTATGATTATATGAAGCAGAAACTTGGTTATGTTTCTGATGTGTAAATGTCACCTTTCCCAGTTCTCACACCTGGTTCAGTCTTTCTCCCATTTTTTAATTCCTTTAGCCTTATCAGTGGCCAAATTAGTGTCATAAGGTTTTCTAAGAAGTCTATTTTTTTCCTTTATAAACCAATGCCACACCTTATTCACTCATTCTCAATCAATATTAATGACTATTTACTAAGTGCCTCCTGTTTGAGAGTAGTTGTAACTCTAGATGTTTGACTCTAAGATTATGCAATCTTTAAACTTAAAAAAATGCAAAAACCAAGTTGCCAGGTGGGAAATTCTTCCTTTTTTTTGACAAGAAATGGACCCACCTGATGACAGCTGTTTCTGGTGTCAGCCCTGCAGCTGCTGCAGCTGCCTTGCTACAAGCCTAAAGCTAACAGAGAGCAGAGAAGGAAAGACCCCAGGTCTTTTCATACTAACATTTGCCTCATTTCTTTTTGAGTATCCTTCTAATTTCTATGTCTAATTCTTTTTTAGTGCCTCAACTCAACTGAATGAAGTTGAGTTGCTCTAGATGCAGGCACAGGGGGTACCTCTCAAGAGGTACATTCATCCACTTATACTTAGTAGTGTTTTGCTCTTTTGTCATCTTCAGTTTAGTTCAGTTCAGTCGCTCAGTCATGTCTGACTCTTTTTCGACCCTGTGGACTGTAGCACACCAGGCTTCCCTGTCCTTTACCATCTTCCACCTTACTTGGCTGTTTTCAACTTCTTTGCAGTTCTTTTTGCTTTTTAATCTTCTGTTATGTACTGGGCTTTATTTGCTTTCTTTTTCTTGTAATTTTCAAAAATTCTATTTGCTTTCATTCTGGAATCAGTTGCCTTTAAAAGTAAGGAAAATTCTTGACACTCCATTGCAGTTTGGTAAAAGCAAAGCTTGATGTAGTCTAAATGTCACCAAGAATTAAATTAAATCAATCATCATACACAGAAAGAATGAGTTGTTTATAAACAACAGAAGTGGTAATACTGATATTCACCTAGAAAAAATATCAAGACATTCTGCTAGACGATAAAAGTGCTTTGTAAACTCTGTTGCACAGCTGATTTTCCATGAATTTCTGTTCCTATTATGATTATATGAAGCAGAAACTTGGTTATGTTTCTGATGTGTAAATGTCACCTTTCCCAGTTCTCACACCTGGTTCAGTCTTTCTCCCATTTTTTAATTCCTTTAGCCTTATCAGTGGCCAAATTAGTGTCATAAGGTTTTCTAAGAAGTCTATTTTTTTCCTTTATAAACCAATGCCACACCTTATTCACTCATTCTCAATCAATATTAATGACTATTTACTAAGTGCCTCCTGTTTGAGAGTAGTTGTAACTCTAGATGTTTGACTCTAAGATTATGCAATCTTTAAACTAAAAATCACCAACGGAAAAAACTGGAAGATAAAAGTCGTCTAGAAAATAAGAGCCCAGAAGGGTAGCTTTGGCCAGGGATGAATAACAGACAGCCTCTCATTCATGCATTTGCTGCATTTCAATTGAGTACTGAATACCTGATTTAGTACTTAGTAGAGTGCTTAGTTGGGGCTTCCCAGGTGGCACTAGTGAGAAAGCATCTGCCTGCCAATGCAGGAACTACAATAGATTTGCGTTCAATTCCTAGGTCAGGAAGGTTCCCAGGAGTAGGAAGTGGCAACCACTCCAGTATTCTTGCCTGGAAAATTCCATGGACAGGGGAGCCTGGTGCACTACAACCCATGTGGCCACAAAGATTCAGACATGACTGAGCATGTACACACACACACACACACATACACACACTCGGTGCTTAGTACTCAATTGAAATACAGCAGAAGAATGTTCAAGGAAATTAAAAGAGACTAGTAAGTCTAAAGTTATCATGTGAGAGTCTTAGTAACTTATGAAGGAAAAAGTTCTTCTACTTCAAATGTCTTCAGAAACCAATGCCTCAGTATCTATGCCTCAGTTTCTTCCTCTGTAAAATGGGGTAATAAGTAATATCAACCCCCTCTAGGTCTAATCTGAAAACTGGGTGAACACAGGTAAAATGTGATAACAATGATACTACCCTTATATGATGATATTATGTATCACTTATATAACATTATATTAATATACTAGATAATGTTTTTTTTATTTGTTTCTTATGGGCACAACCACCAACGTTAACTTTTTTCTTTCAGGCTGAATTAACTGGTTTCTCTCTGACAGAAGTTCTGGTCTGAAGTACATCTTGGCAGTCAGAGTTCGAGACATGGCACTAATTGCCCATAAAGTTTATGATTCAACATCTTTACAATGATGTTGTCACCTGACTGGTCAACATAGGTGGTATGACACCTCAGCTTCACTCTGTCCTTGAGGAGGGTATGTTATCCAGTCAGTTGCTGGGCCAGATCTCCCTACAGACATCTGTCCCTGGTCTTTGCTGGTCACAGAGAGTATCCAAGTGGTGTCTCCACACCACTTCACATCCACAAGAACCACATGGCCGACTTCTCGTGGGGGTCAGAGATCATACTGACATTCACAAAGACCGATGGAAATGGCCAGCAGTCCTGCCTCCCTCACGATCACTGGGCTTCATCCCTGATGATGCCACCCCATCACACCATCCAGTCTTCATAGAATGATATTATAGGAGCCATGACAGGCACTGCTGGACTCACTTTTCATGTGTTAGCCTCATGACAGCCTAAGAAGTAGGGATAATGATTCTTATTTTTGTAGATGGGGTTATGAGGCTCACTCTAAACATCTTCTCTAAGAAATAAAATATTTTTCTAGAAATTTCAACTGAATACTAAGCTGTGCTTCAACTAACCACCATGTGTGTGTGTGTGTGTGTACATGCTCAGTCATGTTTGACATCAAGGCTAGTGATTATAAACAGAAAAAAACTTGACATTATCTCTTTTTTTTTTTTTTGAAGTGGGCAAGCCAGCAACTGACATTTTTTGTTTGTTTTAGACTGGATAGTGAATGGCGGTAGGCCAGGGCTTTTCCGCCCACTGAAAGTCAGCGAGATAAACAGCACGCAGGTAGCAAAAGCACAGTGCCTATGCCAATCTCATTTAGGGTTAGATAAGAAATGGCCGCCACCACTCGGGGCCCACCCTCCGCAACCCTGATATTATCTTTTAAAGAGCAAAAATCACTGTTAATTGAAAAACATAAAAATGTATCATGCACATTCTTACCAGTTACATTTTATTGCAATTAAAGTATCATTTATTTAGACAATAATTACAGCTGGGACAACTACATTTGCATTGAAATGTTTCTAGCTTTCTCCTGTACAAAGTGAGCACAAGAATGCTTGACCCTTTTGAGGATCCAGTGTGAGTGTGTGCTTCTTCCAAGTTAACCAAGGCAGGCATTTGCTCACTTCCTCCACTGCACACCTACTCTCCCACTGAGTACCAGCCCTGTGTGGGGGGTGAGATGGAGCCCCCATGGTTCAGTCAGAAAGTCAGCAGAAACCCATCCCCTTACTTGATTATTCAGAAATAAACCAATCTCTGTTGTCATTGCCTGAGTGAGTTCAATCCGTGTGAAGCCCTGGCAGTTTCCTCAGTGACTAGAGAAAGTCTTCTGGAAGGTGTGGTGTGAATATCTGAGACTTGGAATTGCTGCAGCCATTTTGCAGCCATGAGGAAACCAGCTGACCGTCAAGTTAACAAACAAAAAGCACACGGCCCGGATAATTTCAGAGAAGTAGACTTCAAACCTGGATGAAACTTAACCTAAAGATCACTGTACCTTTGGACTTTTCAGTTACATGGATCAAGAAATTCCCTTTATTTTAAAAGCTCTTCTGAGTTAGAATTTCTGCTATTTGCAGCAGAATGCCTCTTAGTCAATGCTGATCATGGTGCCAGGCGATAGGCTTGCAGGGGAATGTATGAAAACCAGGAGCGGTTATTTAAGCAAATGGTAACATAGCCACGTATAACTTGCTTTTTATTACTGCAGCTGATTAAAAGCTTTCTGGTGTCTTTTATTTCTACCCTACCCTGTATTATCTTTCTCACTTTTGATGTGGTCCCTACACATTTGTTCATCCTTGGTGATCTGGCTGGATGCCTTTTCATAGTTCCTAATTTGTCTTTCAGAACTCTGCACAGCTCTCTTTTGCCAATTTGGCCAGCTGTTCCCTGTCCTGAACGTCCTATGCAGTTTGTTCACCTGCCAGAATTGTTTGTTTAAAGACCATCCAACTCCTTGGGCTCCTTTCTTCCCAACAGGTCTTTTTTTTTTTTTTTTTTAGCCAGTGCCCTAAACTTGCTGAAATTCGCTTTTCCAGAACGGATTATTTTTTTCTCATCAGCTTCTTTCCTTTTCCTTAAGAAAGGAATGTTAGGCCTTTTAAAAATTATTAGTTTCACAGACATTTGAATTCTCTTTGAGTTCTTTATCAACTCTACCATTACTGAAAAATGAATTAGAAAGGATCTTTGCCTTCTGATGAATTTAGTAACAAGGAATTATCTCCAGTGGATTTTAAATCTTCTTCAGTTTGTGGATGACCTATTTTCTACAGCAAATATCAGGATAGTTAGAAACCTGTCTGACCACCACAGTGGAGTGTTAAGTGCATGTCTTCAGGTAATTCTGTGTTGGGTAAAACAAAATAAAGCAGCTGTAAATATGTATTTATATTGCTGGCTTATCTTAAAGACACTATAAAATTAAAAATGAAATTATCATAATCCTAAGGGTCAAAACAATTGGAATTGCTGCAGCCATTTTGCAGCCATGAGGAAACCAGCTGACCGTCAAGTTAACAAACAAAAGCACACGGCCCGGATAATTTCAGAGAAGTAGACTTCAAACCTGGATGAAACTTAACCTAAAGATCACTGTACCTTTGGACTTTTAGTTACATGGATCAAGAAATTCCCTTTATTTTAAAAGCTCTTCTGAGTTAGAATTTCTGCTATTTGCAGCAGAATGCCTCTTAGTCAATGCTGATCATGGTGCCAGGCGATAGGCTTGCAGGGGAATGTATGAAAACCAGGAGCGGTTATTTAAGCAAATGGTAACATAGCCACGTATAACTTGCTTTTTATTACTGCAGCTGATTAAAAGCTTTCTGGTGTCTTTTATTTCTACCCTACCCTGTATTATCTTTCTCACTTTTGATGTGGTCCCTACACATTTGTTCATCCTTGGTGATCTGGCTGGATGCCTTTTCATAGTTCCTAATTTGTCTTTCAGAACTCTGCACAGCTCTCTTTTGCCAATTTGGCCAGCTGTTCCCTGTCCTGAACGTCCTATGCAGTTTGTTCACCTGCCAGAATTGTTTGTTTAAAGACCATCCAACTCCTTGGGCTCCTTTCTTCCCAACAGGTCTTTTTTTTTTTTTGCCAGTGCCCTAAACTTGCTGAAATTCGCTTTTCCAGAACGGATTATTTTTTTCTCATCAGCTTCTTTCCTTTTCCTTAAGAAAGGAATGTTAGGCCTTTTAAAAATTATTAGTTTCACAGACATTTGAATTCTCTTTGAGTTCTTTATCAACTCTACCATTACTGAAAAATGAATTAGAAAGGATCTTTGCCTTCTGATGAATTTAGTAACAAGGAATTATCTCCAGTGGATTTTAAATCTTCTTCAGTTTGTGGATGACCTATTTTCTACAGCAAATATCAGGATAGTTAGAAACCTGTCTGACCACCACAGTGGAGTGTTAAGTGCATGTCTTCAGGTAATTCTGTGTTGGGTAAAACAAAATAAAGCAGCTGTAAATATGTATTTATATTGCTGGCTTATCTTAAAGACACTATAAAATTAAAAATGAAATTATCATAATCCTAAGGGTCAAAACAATGACTTTTATTTTTTAACACCCCTCCCCCAACACACACACACACAGACACACACACACATGCACACACTGGCCCTATTTCTATGAGTTCTTAGGAAGACACAGCCCAGGGGTTTCCCTGTGACTGAGTTGCACCTGCCAATGCAAGAAACATGAGTTTAATCCCTGATCTGGGAAGAACCCACATGCCTTGGAGCCACTAAGCCCATGCACCATAATTATTGAGTCTGTGCTCTGGAGCCCAGGAACTGCAACTACATGCCCAACCACTGAAGCCTGTGTGTCCTAGAGTCTGTGTTCCACAACAAGCAAAGCCACCACAATGAGAAGCCCTTGCACTGCAACTAGAGAGTAGCCCCTGCTCTCTGCAACTAGAGAGAAGCCCACACAGCAACGAAAACCCAGCACAGGCAAAAATAAATAAATATCATTATTTTTCAAAAAAGACAAACCCAGAAGTTTAAGAGGTGGCTACAGAATTCCTCTGAGGGGGAAAATATAATTTTTGTAAAAACAGTTTCAGGATTGTTGACTGTGGAAAGATAGCCCTGAGGATTCATCCTGCATGGGTTCAGAGTGAGGCAAAAACAGTTAAATGTCTCTCGGTCTGGGAAGTAAGAAATTGTAGTAAATTACTGACTGAATGCTCTGATTACTCAGCCAAGGGCACACGTACTGCAGTGTGACTTGTAGGGTGCTTTGCTCATTCTCTCAGAAACCAGCAAAACCTCCTCTGAACGAGCCCTGGCTAGTCTGCTGGAGGGTAAGAGACCACATCAAGAAGGTTCAGATCAGTCCATATGTCCCAGCCGAGGCCCTGGGCACTAGAGAACTCAGCCTCTAAAAACAAAGTCAGTCTTCCATGCCAGTGGATGCCTAAGGTGCCCAGCCAAGTCTAGTCCAAATTGCTGCCCACACATTCACGAGATAAATAAATGGTTGTTTGGAATGGGTGTCTTCCTGGTGGCTTAGATGGTGACCACCACAGTGGAGTGTTAAGTGCATGTCTTCAGGTAATTCTGTGTTGGGTAAAACAAAATAAAGCAGCTGTAAATATGTATTTATATTGCTGGCTTATCTTAAAGACACTATAAAATTAAAAATGAAATTATCATAATCCTAAGGGTCAAAACAATGACTTTTATTTTTTAACACCCCTCCCCCAACACACACACACACAGACACACACACATGCACACACTGGCCCTATTTCTATGAGTTCTTAGGAAGACACAGCCCAGGGGTTTCCCTGTGACTGAGTTGCACCTGCCAATGCAAGAAACATGAGTTTAATCCCTGATCTGGGAAGAACCCACATGCCTTGGAGCCACTAAGCCCATGCACCATAATTATTGAGTCTGTGCTCTGGAGCCCAGGAACTGCAACTACATGCCCAACCACTGAAGCCTGTGTGTCCTAGAGTCTGTGTTCCACAACAAGCAAAGCCACCACAATGAGAAGCCCTTGCACTGCAACTAGAGAGTAGCCCCTGCTCTCTGCAACTAGAGAGAAGCCCACACAGCAACGAAAACCCAGCACAGGCAAAAATAAATAAATATCATTATTTTTCAAAAAAGACAAACCCAGAAGTTTAAGAGGTGGCTACAGAATTCCTCTGAGGGGGAAAATATAATTTTTGTAAAAACAGTTTCAGGATTGTTGACTGTGGAAAGATAGCCCTGAGGATTCATCCTGCATGGGTTCAGAGTGAGGCAAAAACAGTTAAATGTCTCTCGGTCTGGGAAGTAAGAAATTGTAGTAAATTACTGACTGAATGCTCTGATTACTCAGCCAAGGGCACACGTACTGCAGTGTGACTTGTGGGGGTGCTTTGCTCATTCTCTCAGAAACCAGCAAAACCTCCTCTGAACGAGCCCTGGCTAGTCTGCTGGAGGGTAAGAGACCACATCAAGAAGGTTCAGATCAGTCCATATGTCCCAGCCGAGGCCCTGGGCACTAGAGAACTCAGCCTCTAAAAACAAAGTCAGTCTTCCATGCCAGTGGATGCCTAAGGTGCCCAGCCAAGTCTAGTCCAAATTGCTGCCCACACATTCACGAGATAAATAAATGGTTGTTTGGAATGGGTGTCTTCCCTGGTGGCTTAGATGGTAAAGATTCTGCCTGGAATGTGGGAGACCTGGGTTTGATCCCTGTAACAAGAAGATCCCCTAGAGAAGGGAATGGCTACCCACTCCAGTGTTCTTGCCTTCAGAATACCATGAACAGAAGAGCCTTGCCGACTACAGTCCATGGGATCACAAAGAGTCGGATACAATTGAGCAACTAACACTTTCTTTTCACTTTTGGAATGGATGGTAAAATAATAAAAGCTAATTGATGCAGAAATATTTAAATCTCTAAGGGTAGCATCGTGGGGGCCAGGAGGTGGTGCTGGGGCTGAGCAAGAGTCTGGGAAGGAAAAATAGGTGGTGAGGGAGAAAATGCCAATATTGTGTTAGTTTCAGGTGCATAGCAAAGTAATTCAATTATATTTTTCAGATTATTTGCCATCATAGTTTATTACAGTGTCAAATATAGTTCCTAGGACTATACAGGAAGCAAATCAGTAAATCTCTGTTTCTTATTTATGTATGATATTAAGAGTTTCATCTGTTAACCACATACTCCTACCAGTTGATCCCTCCCCTCACCACCCCCTGTTTCCTCTTTGGTTTGTTTTCTGTCTGTGAGTTTGTTTCTGCTTTGTATAGGTTCATTTTTATCACTTTTTAAAAATTTTCACATGGAAGTGATATCATATAATATTTGTCTTTCTCTGCTGACATATTTCACTTGGTATGATAATCTCTAGGGGCATCCACGTGACCACTGATGGGAAGATGTCATTCCTTTATACGATTGTTATAGAATGAAATATCCATTAATATACAATTTTATTAAACTATTCATCTGTTGATGGGCACTTGAATTGTTTCTGTGTCTTGGCTATCATATATATTGGCTGCTATGAACACTGAGATGCATGTATTTTTTTCAAATTAGAGCTTTCTCTGAATATATGCCCAGGAGTAAGATTGCCAGAAGTGGGAGATTCTTGATTGGGAGAAAAGTTGGGAGACAGGGCTGAGGCTGATATCAGTTTTCTTCATGCTGCCCTAACTCCAGAAACTTCTGCAAATGTCTCCTGCTTTAGATGAGTGGCATTTTTCAGAAATCAGAGAAAAGGACTTGTGTTTCCTATCACATATCTGTGATCACAAAGGGAGGAAATGAGGAAGGAAAGGGGAATAGTTGCTAGAGGTGAGACTGGAAAGAACTAAACATTTAGAAGAAGCAAGCAATGACCAGAATCATGCAGTAACTTGGAAGAATATGACCCACTGGAGAATTCCTAGAAATACACAAGTGTTGAGTTTTTCACTCTATAGAGGTTCAAGCCAATTTTGGCTAAATCTTAGTGGGCAAAATCATGCCCGCAAACAAGAGAGTTTTCAGAGACCAGGAGCTGGCATCAAGTTATATAGAGTTTCTATTGACCATACATAATGCTCTATATTTCATCCATTTTGAAATTGGGAGGCATATAAGTTCAGCTCCAGAATCAGTAAGTTGTTTTCATCACTTCATTGCTAACTTGTTTTTAATACATCTGGAATCAAAGGAAAAATTTCTCACCAACCAATGTGGAAAGCCAGACAACAGCAAAGTGATTGTGAAGTCAAAACTGAATTCCTGGATGTATTTGAAGGGACAAGAGCAATGCAGGCAAGATGTGGAAGCAGGGCGGTCCAGCATATTTGGGGGAAAGAAACAGTTTAGCTTGGCTGATTACACTGGGCAGTATTTTGAAATGCCATATGATGTCTTTTTCCTCCTTAGTAGTTCCAGAGGTGGTTTTTGTGTTTGTTTGTTTGGTTGGTTAGCTCGTTGTTTTTAAAACCCTGCAGCCTTCCCCTCCATTAAGCCAAGAAGCTGAAGATAATTTTTTACAGAGAAAAAGAGATGGAATAAAAGAAAGCCTTGCTCAGCTTTGAGATTCAAACTAGATTTTTCAGTATAAAATTGGTGGATAAATAGGAGTCTCAACATATTAGTCTTTCAGGAAGGAGTAGGGTATTTTGTTTTTCAGACCACTCACAGAGTCTTTTTTTTTTTTTTTTCTAATAAAAAGCTTGGAGGGCTGGCTTCAGAGAAAAATAAAGAATATGTTTCTAGAAGTGCAAAGCCACACAGAGGAGAGTAAAACCCCTGTTTTGGGAGGAGTGAGTGCCTGGCAGTGTCAGGAAGAGAAGGGAAAGTTAAAATGCTCGGCCTGCTTGGAGGTTTGTAGGAAATGAAAGGATTGGAGAGAGCCTGGAAGTGGGTGGGGCCTCCAAGGAAATTCAGAGTCCGCAAAGAAGCAAGTGTGACTGAGCTGATGGAACTGGCAGTTTCCTAGGTCCCTACATCCGGTTTTGAGGTCCTAGCAGTGGAAGGGCATGGTTCTGCCTCCCAGACCTTTAGATGCCAGAGGAGACTGGGAGTTTGAGTTCTAATTTTTCACTCTATAGAGGTTCAAGCCAATTTTGGCAAAATCTTAGTGGGCAAAATCATGCCCGCAAACAAGAGAGTTTTCAGAGACCAGGAGCTGGCATCAAGTTATATAGAGTTTCTATTGACCATACATAATGCTCTATATTTCATCCATTTTGAAATTGGGAGGCATATAAGTTCAGCTCCAGAATCAGTAAGTTGTTTTCATCACTTCATTGCTAACTTGTTTTTAATACATCTGGAATCAAAGGAAAAATTTCTCACCAACCAATGTGGAAAGCCAGACAACAGCAAAGTGATTGTGAAGTCAAAACTGAATTCCTGGATGTATTTGAAGGGACAAGAGCAATGCAGGCAAGATGTGGAAGCAGGGCGGTCCAGCATATTTGGGGGAAAGAAACAGTTTAGCTTGGCTGATTACACTGGGCAGTATTTTGAAATGCCATATGATGTCTTTTTCCTCCTTAGTAGTTCCAGAGGTGGTTTTTGTGTTTGTTTGTTTGGTTGGTTAGCTCGTTGTTTTTAAAACCCTGCAGCCTTCCCCTCCATTAAGCCAAGAAGCTGAAGATAATTTTTTACAGAGAAAAAGAGATGGAATAAAAGAAAGCCTTGCTCAGCTTTGAGATTCAAACTAGATTTTTCAGTATAAAATTGGTGGATAAATAGGAGTCTCAACATATTAGTCTTTCAGGAAGGAGTAGGGTATTTTGTTTTTCAGACCACTCACAGAGTCTTTTTTTTTTTTTTTTCTAATAAAAAGCTTGGAGGGCTGGCTTCAGAGAAAAATAAAGAATATGTTTCTAGAAGTGCAAAGCCACACAGAGGAGAGTAAAACCCCTGTTTTGGGAGGAGTGAGTGCCTGGCAGTGTCAGGAAGAGAAGGGAAAGTTAAAATGCTCGGCCTGCTTGGAGGTTTGTAGGAAATGAAAGGATTGGAGAGAGCCTGGAAGTGGGTGGGGCCTCCAAGGAAATTCAGAGTCCGCAAAGAAGCAAGTGTGACTGAGCTGATGGAACTCGGGGCAGTTTCCTAGGTCCCTACATCCGGTTTTGAGGTCCTAGCAGTGGAAGGGCATGGTTCTGCCTCCCAGACCTTTAGATGCCAGAGGAGACTGGGGTTCCCAAATGAGGATGCAGAGATGGGGTGCATGGGGGTCCTGGGCACCCGTGGGTTCACCTGCTGCTCAGCTCTGGGCCAGGCTGTAGTCGAAGAGCTCCGTGGCCCAAGGGCCCAGACTTCTAGGTTCACTTGGCTGCTGGAACACAGGCAGGCCAGAGAGAGACCCTCCTCCCCATCCCTGGGCAGAGAGGCGTTGAGGAGCAGAGGGGAGACACTTGAGGGGCGGGAAAACTCTGAAGGATGTAGGAGTTAACTCCAAGAAGCAGGGTTTTGTTTTGTTTTTAATATTTCTTCAGTTTTTTGAGGTATAATCGACAAAAATTGTATATTTAATGTGTATCTCATGATGGCATCATATAATACACATGCACTGTGAAATGATCACTGCCATCTAGCCTAAAGTCTGTATATGGTATTATATAGTATATGGACTCATTTAGTATAGCATAGTATAATATAAAAGTTCATATAGTCAACGCTATGGTTTTCCCAATAGTCATGTACAGATGTGAGAGTTAAACCATAAAGAAGGTTGTACACCAAAGAATTAATGCCTTTAATCTGTGGTATTGGAGAAGACTCTTGAGAGTTCCTTGGACTGCAAGGAGACCAACTAATCAATTCTAAAGGAAATAAACCCTGAATATTCTTTGGAAGGAATGATGCTGAAGTTGTAGCTCCAATACTTTGGCCACCTGATACTAAGAGAAGACTCATTAGAAAAGACCTTGATATTGGGGAAAATAGGAGGCATAAGGAGAAGGGGGCAACAGAGGAGCTTGGAGGGCTGGCTTCAGAAAAATAAAGAATATGTTTCTAGAAGTGCAAAGCCACACAGAGGAGAGTAAAACCCCTGTTTTGGGAGGAGTGAGTGCCTGGCAGTGTCAGGAAGAGAAGGGAAAGTTAAAATGCTCGGCCTGCTTGGAGGTTTGTAGGAAATGAAAGGATTGGAGAGAGCCTGGAAGTGGGTGGGGCCTCCAAGGAAATTCAGAGTCCGCAAAGAAGCAAGTGTGACTGAGCTGATGGAACTCGGGGCAGTTTCCTAGGTCCCTACATCCGGTTTTGAGGTCCTAGCAGTGGAAGGGCATGGTTCTGCCTCCCAGACCTTTAGATGCCAGAGGAGACTGGGGTTCCCAAATGAGGATGCAGAGATGGGGTGCATGGGGGTCCTGGGCACCCGTGGGTTCACCTGCTGCTCAGCTCTGGGCCAGGCTGTAGTCGAAGAGCTCCGTGGCCCAAGGGCCCAGACTTCTAGGTTCACTTGGCTGCTGGAACACAGGCAGGCCAGAGAGAGACCCTCCTCCCCATCCCTGGGCAGAGAGGCGTTGAGGAGCAGAGGGGAGACACTTGAGGGGCGGGAAAACTCTGAAGGATGTAGGAGTTAACTCCAAGAAGCAGGGTTTTGTTTTGTTTTTAATATTTCTTCAGTTTTTTGAGGTATAATCGACAAAAATTGTATATTTAATGTGTATCTCATGATGGCATCATATAATACACATGCACTGTGAAATGATCACTGCCATCTAGCCTAAAGTCTGTATATGGTATTATATAGTATATGGACTCATTTAGTATAGCATAGTATAATATAAAAGTTCATATAGTCAACGCTATGGTTTTCCCAATAGTCATGTACAGATGTGAGAGTTAAACCATAAAGAAGGTTGTACACCAAAGAATTAATGCCTTTAATCTGTGGTATTGGAGAAGACTCTTGAGAGTTCCTTGGACTGCAAGGAGACCAACTAATCAATTCTAAAGGAAATAAACCCTGAATATTCTTTGGAAGGAATGATGCTGAAGTTGTAGCTCCAATACTTTGGCCACCTGATACTAAGAGAAGACTCATTAGAAAAGACCTTGATATTGGGGAAAATAGGAGGCATAAGGAGAAGGGGGCAACAGAGGACAAGATGGTTGGGTGGCATCACCAACTCAATGAACATGAGAGGGAAGCCTGGTGTGCTACAGTCCATGGAGTCACAAAGAGTAGGACACTGAGTGACTGAACTGGATGGAATCCAGCCTAAGGAGCTATCTTAAACCAGAAGACAGGGGACCCCTTTTAGTTGGCAAAGTCACATTTTTCAGCCATGAGTGAAGAGACAGGTACAAATTAAAGGAAGTTGTATAAGTTTTTGCACATCTGAGTCAATGTACGTGATTTTTTTAAGTTTTAAAAGTATTTTCCAAAAAAGTTTATTGGAATATACTTCCTTTACAATGTGTTAGTTTCTGCTGTACAGCAGTGAATCAGCCATACATACGCATATATCCCCTCTTTTCTGGATTTCCTTCCCAGTTAGGTCACCTCTGTCCGTGGAATTCTCCAGGCAAGAATCCTGGAGTGGGTTGCCATTCCCTTCTCCAGAGGATCTTCCCAACCCAGGCATCAAACCTGCGTCTCCTGCATCACAGGCAGATTCCTTTCCATCTGAGCCACAGGGGAAGCCCACTGTACATCAATTAAAGCTCAATAAAGCTCCTTTGTTTTATGTTCTCTGATGCTCATGAGAAATTCTTTCATTCTTTCTCTGAAACATCAGTCCTCTATCAAAGGAGATAGTAAATATCCTTTCTGAGGAAATTATCAATGGCATTATCCTCCCAAATAAAAGTCTCATGCAGCCAGGGTGAAGGGAAGGTACATCTGAGCACCTTTGGGCTCCTATTCAGAACTTGCAGAACTCTGAGGAGATGGGTCACAGTCTCAGCTAGAACACATCTGTCTCCCACGTTCATGACACTCTGTTGCTTCTCACCTTCAGCTTTGTTGTTCTAGCTCATACCTCAGGGATGACAGTGTGGTCACTTGTCTTCTGTTTCAAATCAGTGTCAGCAGCTGTTTATTGCTTCAAGCAGGGCAAAATAATTAAGGTCATCCCTTCATACCTGAGCTTCTCTGGTGGCTCAGGCAGTAAAGTTTCAATCCCTGGGTCAGGAAGATCCTCTGGAGAAGGGAACGGCAGCCCACTCCAGTATTCTTGCCTGGAGGATTCCACGGACAGAGGAGCCTGGAGGGTTACAGTCCATGGCGTCATAAAGAGTCGGACATGACTGAGCAACTAACACACACACAGTTCATGTGTTACACCTTGCAAGTGAAGATTAGGAATCACTGTTGAAGCTGAAAAAAGCAACACATTTCCTTCAAAGCAAAATGAGGGTCTAACCATGACATCTTCCCACATCTGCACAACATTCAAGTGAGATTCGGTTGGGGCCAGCATTTCTCTGTCGTGGAGAGAAAGGCAGTGCAGATGCAGACAAAGGCATTTTCAAGCCCCGGCAGGTTCACCGTCTTCATGGGGCCAGGATCAGCCATACATACGCATATATCCCCTCTTTTCTGGATTTCCTTCCCAGTTAGGTCACCTCTGTCCGTGGAATTCTCCAGGCAAGAATCCTGGAGTGGGTTGCCATTCCCTTCTCCAGAGGATCTTCCCAACCCAGGCATCAAACCTGCGTCTCCTGCATCACAGGCAGATTCCTTTCCATCTGAGCCACAGGGGAAGCCCACTGTACATCAATTAAAGCTCAATAAAGCTCCTTTGTTTTATGTTCTCTGATGCTCATGAGAAATTCTTTCATTCTTTCTCTGAAACATCAGTCCTCTATCAAAGGAGATAGTAAATATCCTTTCTGAGGAAATTATCAATGGCATTATCCTCCCAAATAAAAGTCTCATGCAGCCAGGGTGAAGGGAAGGTACATCTGAGCACCTTTGGGCTCCTATTCAGAACTTGCAGAACTCTGAGGAGATGGGTCACAGTCTCAGCTAGAACACATCTGTCTCCCACGTTCATGACACTCTGTTGCTTCTCACCTTCAGCTTTGTTGTTCTAGCTCATACCTCAGGGATGACAGTGTGGTCACTTGTCTTCTGTTTCAAATCAGTGTCAGCAGCTGTTTATTGCTTCAAGCAGGGCAAAATAATTAAGGTCATCCCTTCATACCTGAGCTTCTCTGGTGGCTCAGGCAGTAAAGTTTCAATCCCTGGGTCAGGAAGATCCTCTGGAGAAGGGAACGGCAGCCCACTCCAGTATTCTTGCCTGGAGGATTCCACGGACAGAGGAGCCTGGAGGGTTACAGTCCATGGCGTCATAAAGAGTCGGACATGACTGAGCAACTAACACACACACAGTTCATGTGTTACACCTTGCAAGTGAAGATTAGGAATCACTGTTGAAGCTGAAAAAAGCAACACATTTCCTTCAAAGCAAAATGAGGGTCTAACCATGACATCTTCCCCACATCTGCACAACATTCAAGTGAGATTCGGTTGGGGCCAGCATTTCTCTGTCGTGGAGAGAAAGGCAGTGCAGATGCAGACAAAGGCATTTTCAAGCCCCCAGGGAACCAGGTTCACCGTCTTCATGGGGCCAGGATCACACTCATGATGCACCTGGAGCAAATTTTCATGGCACCTCCCACCCTAGGAATAGCCTTCACAGCTCCTGCACAAGGTTTTCAGAGGCCTTCAGCCTCTTTTTCTTTCCAAAAGTGCTGAATTGTTCCTAAGTTGCAGAAAGCACACCTTTGCCTTTTAGCACAACCTAAACATCACCCAGTGGAATTTATGAGAGTTATGTTCATTTTTAGGCCATTTGTGGTACTGTTAGTCGCTCCATTATAAGACCTTACTATTTTTCCAAAAGTATGACTATATCTTCTTAAATGCCTAATTTGCACCCACTGAATCACACCCTGAGAGAACTTGGCTCATTCAGAATAAAAAATATACTGAACTGACTGAGGTAACATGAGGGGGATTCTTTGTCTATGATTCAGTGACTGTGCAACTGTTGGGATGCTTAATAAACAGAGTCCCTGCTAGAGACACTGTGGAGTGCATCTCAAGTCCACTGACTTGCTGGTAAGGATGCCCAGAACCCCCTTTTCTTATTATGGATTTTACTAGTTACGCTTTAAAAATAATTTTATGCAGTCCAGCTTTTCCACTTCTGGGTGCACACCCGAGAGAACTGGAAACAAGCACGTGAACAGACCTTTGAACACTCATCCTATGGCAACATTATTCACAACAGCCATGTGACAGAAGCAACACAAGTGACCACCAGTAGATGGACGAGCAAGCAAGATATTGCATATGCACAGAGTGAAATATTAATGACCCATAAAATAGAAGGACACACCACAGCATGGAAAAACCTTGAGGACAATGTACTGAATGAAATAAACCTGACACAAAAGGACAAATACTGGAAATAGTACTGCAGTGAACACAGATGTACATGTGACTTTTTGAATTATGATTCTCTCAGGGTATATGTCTGTAGGGGGGTCAGTGGGTCACATGGTAGTTTTATTCCTAGTTTTTAAAGGAATCTCCATACTGTTTGCCAAGGTGGCTGTATCAGTTTACATTCCCATCAACAGTGCAGATCAGACAAGGCATTTTCAAGCCCCAGGGAACCAGGTTCACCGTCTTCATGGGGCCAGGATCACACTCATGATGCACCTGGAGCAAATTTTCATGGCACCTCCCACCCTAGGAATAGCCTTCACAGCTCCTGCACAAGGTTTTCAGAGGCCTTCAGCCTCTTTTTCTTTCCAAAAGTGCTGAATTGTTCCTAAGTTGCAGAAAGCACACCTTTGCCTTTTAGCACAACCTAAACATCACCCAGTGGAATTTATGAGAGTTATGTTCATTTTTAGGCCATTTGTGGTACTGTTAGTCGCTCCATTATAAGACCTTACTATTTTTCCAAAAGTATGACTATATCTTCTTAAATGCCTAATTTGCACCCACTGAATCACACCCTGAGAGAACTTGGCTCATTCAGAATAAAAAATATACTGAACTGACTGAGGTAACATGAGGGGGATTCTTTGTCTATGATTCAGTGACTGTGCAACTGTTGGGATGCTTAATAAACAGAGTCCCTGCTAGAGACACTGTGGAGTGCATCTCAAGTCCACTGACTTGCTGGTAAGGATGCCCAGAACCCCCTTTTCTTATTATGGATTTTACTAGTTACGTTTTAAAAAATAATTTTATGCAGTCCAGCTTTTCCACTTCTGGGTGCACACCCGAGAGAACTGGAAACAAGCACGTGAACAGACCTTTGAACACTCATCCTATGGCAACATTATTCACAACAGCCATGTGACAGAAGCAACACAAGTGACCACCAGTAGATGGACGAGCAAGCAAGATATTGCATATGCACAGAGTGAAATATTAATGACCCATAAAATAGAAGGACACACCACAGCATGGAAAAACCTTGAGGACAATGTACTGAATGAAATAAACCTGACACAAAAGGACAAATACTGGAAATAGTACTGCAGTGAACACAGATGTACATGTGACTTTTTGAATTATGATTCTCTCAGGGTATATGTCTGTAGGGGGGTCAGTGGGTCACATGGTAGTTTTATTCCTAGTTTTTAAAGGAATCTCCATACTGTTTGCCAAGGTGGCTGTATCAGTTTACATTCCCATCAACAGTGCAAGAGGGTTCCCTATTTATAGAGAACAGCCCTGTTGACACAGTGAGGAAGGAGATGGTGGGATGAACTGAGGGAGTATCCTTGAAATATATGCATTACCATATGTAAAATAGATAGCTAATGTGAAGTTGCTGTATAACATAGGAGCCCATTCCATGCTCTGTGACAACCTAGAGGGGTGGAATAGGGTGGGGGATGAATGGGAAGTTCCAGAGGGAGGGGGCATAAGTATACTTATATCTGATTCATGCTGTTGTACAGCAGAAACTAACATAACATTGTAAAGAAATTATCCTCCAATTAAAAATAAATTTAAAAAATTTTAAGAATTAAAAAAGGGGTCAAATATTGCATCAGTCCACTTATACGAGGTTACTAGGAAGATCAAATTTAGTGAGACTGAAAGTGGTTACCAGGGGCTGGAGGAAGGGGAGATTGGGAGTTAGTGTTTTTAAAGGGTGCAGAGTTAAGTTTGGGAAGATGAAGACATTCTGGAGATGGATGGGGGGGTGGTTACACACAACGAGAAAATATTTAATACTGTTGAACTGTACAATTAAAAAAAATGATTGAAATGGTACATTTTATATTATGTATATTTTACCACAATAAAAAATGAAAAATAAGTGTACACAAAATATAACACTGTGGTCTTCTAGATGAATTACATTTAAAATTCATAGCAATTTGAATTTAAAAAGTGCTCATACCAGGCTTCCCTGGTGGTCCAGTGGGTAAAGAGTTCGCCTTGCAGTGCAAGGGTGCCGGTTCAATCCCTGGCCAAGGAAGATCCCACGTGCCGCAGAACGGCTGGACTGGTGTGTCCAATTAAGAGCCAGTGCTCTGGAAAGCATGCGCCGAGCCAGTGCTCTGCAACGAGAGGCCACTGCGATGGGAGACCCACAAACGCCAAAAAATAAAAAAAGATGGATGAAGATAAATGGATAAGAGAGCCTCCCCCACCACCCACCCAAATAGTGCTCATGCCAATAGAAACAGCACAACAGAGTGTTCTGTTGCAGAAAAAGCACTAAGATAGGATGGCTTCACCCAAAGAAAAAGTGAAAACTCACAAAAAGTGAAACAGTTTTGATAAAAAGAAACCTCTTAACCTAGCCAAGTAGACAGACTAAAACTTATTGACATGATACCCTGTGGCCACATAAATGTAGCTAGCCCAAACTGAACTATGCTATCAGTGCAAAATACACACTAGCATCAAAGATTTAGTGCAAAACAGTGTAATATTTTTCTTAGTAATTTATATATATATATAAATATGATAGTATTTGGGACATACTTGGTTAAGCTAAGCATACTCAAATTAATTTCCCATGTTTTGTTTTTTACCTTTTTTACTGTAACTGCTAGAAAATTGTACTTAGTATATATATGCAATGTGTATACATTATTGAAATATAACTGACATATAACATTATATTGTTTTCAGGTGTCCAACATAATAATACAATGTTTGTATCTACTGTGAAATGGTCACCACAACAAATCTACTTAGTATCTGTCACCATTCATAGTGACAAAATTTTTGTTCTTGTAATGAGAACTTCTAAGATTTACTCGCTTAGCAATTTTCAAGTATGCAATTCAGTATGATTCACTATAGTCACTATGTTGTGCGTTACATCCTGATGGCTTGTTTATTTCATAACTGGAAACTTTGTACATTTTGAAGCTTCACTCATTTTGCTCACCCCTCCCAGCCCCCTCTTCTGGTAACCACTGAACTATCCTTTGTATTTATGAGTTCAGTTTTCTGAGGCTTTCTGGGTGGGGGGAGGGAGGTTAGATTATGCATACATGAATTGTATACTATTTGTCTTTCTGTCTGATTTCACTTAGTGGCCCTTAAGGGCCATCCATACTGTAGCAAGTGGCAATACTGTGTTCTTTATTATAGCTTAATAATATTCCATTGTATGTGTTTACACATTTTCTTCATCAACTGATGGGCACTTAGCTTGTTTCCATATGCATGGCTATTGTAAATAATGCTGCAGTGAACAACAGGGTGCATATATCTTGGCAAATTAGCATTTTCATTTTTTTCAGATAAATATCCAGAACTGGAATTGCTGGATCACATGGTAGTCCTCTTTTTAATCTTTGAGGAACCTCTGCACTGTTTCCCATAGTGACTACATCCATTTCCGTACCCATCAACAGTGTGCATGCGTTCCTTTTTCTCCACATCCCTGCTAATGTGTATTCTTGTCCTTTTGATAACAGCCATCTGATTGGTTTGAGGTGATATTGCATTGTTGTTTTGATTTGCATTTCTCTGATGATTAATGATATTGAGCAGAAAATTTTAAATTACCCAGTGGCTTGTCCTGTGTTTCTGTTGGGTGGCGCTGCTCTAGAGGTGTGTGGAGTTGTTCACGGTAAAACAGCACAGAGCAGATTTCATTTTATGACTGTGGGCTCCTTCTCTAAGGTGTAAGAAACCAACTTTTAATACTGTCAGTTCTGGTAACTTTCTATTCCTATGCTCTAGTCTTGGCCTCTACTTTATAGGAGGCCCATTACTATTTATTCTTCTCCTTCCTCTCTATATTCTATTCTCTGTACCCCTACCAGGTAAACTTTAGGACATCCTTGTACACGTTTTATTTTTCACGGTCAAAAAACCCGGTAACTACCACTTGGGAAGCTTGCAGATTCCAGGTTTCCCAGAAATTCTGAATTGGTAGGTTGGGGACAATACTGAGACTTTGCATCGTAATGGATATACCAGACTGGTCTTATGCAAGAGGCCTGGGGAACACTGGCCTGTAAGATTAAGTCAATTTCTCAAAATATTTCTCCCACGGCTCTTTTTTTCCTAATAAGCTGGTTAGTTTAACCTGTCTGAGAGAGAATGGGAGCAAACATCTAGAGACCCTTTGGAAAAGAATCAGCCTCTGTCCTGAGCATCATCAGAAACCAACCTGTCAGCCCCTTGGTCTTGGACTTCCAGCATCTAGAGTTGTAAGAAAAATAAATGTCTGTTGTCTAAGCCACCCACTCTGTTGTATTCTGTTTCAGCAATAAAATTGCCAATACTTAAAATTTGGGAGAGTGCCTGTGAAAATCTGAATTTCTCTTGAAACTCTAACATCTGGGGCAACCTGCTAGGCTATTGTAAATAATGCTGCAGTGAACAACAGGGTGCATATATCTTGGCAAATTAGCATTTTCATTTTTTTCAGATAAATATCCAGAACTGGAATTGCTGGATCACATGGTAGTCCTCTTTTTAATCTTTGAGGAACCTCTGCACTGTTTCCCATAGTGACTACATCCATTTCCGTACCCATCAACAGTGTGCATGCGTTCCTTTTTCTCCACATCCCTGCTAATGTGTATTCTTGTCCTTTTGATAACAGCCATCTGATTGGTCTGAGGTGATATTGCATTGTTGTTTTGATTTGCATTTCTCTGATGATTAATGATATTGAGCAGAAAATTTTAAATTACCCAGTGGCTTGTCCTGTGTTTCTGTTGGGTGGCGCTGCTCTAGAGGTGTGTGGAGTTGTTCACGGTAAAACAGCACAGAGCAGATTTCATTTTATGACTGTGGGCTCCTTCTCTAAGGTGTAAGAAACCAACTTTTAATACTGTCAGTTCTGGTAACTTTCTATTCCTATGCTCTAGTCTTGGCCTCTACTTTATAGGAGGCCCATTACTATTTATTCTTCTCCTTCCTCTCTATATTCTATTCTCTGTACCCCTACCAGGTAAACTTTAGGACATCCTTGTACACGTTTTATTTTTCACGGTCAAAAAACCCGGTAACTACCACTTGGGAAGCTTGCAGATTCCAGGTTTCCCAGAAATTCTGAATTGGTAGGTTGGGGACAATACTGAGACTTTGCATCGTAATGGATATACCAGACTGGTCTTATGCAAGAGGCCTGGGGAACACTGGCCTGTAAGATTAAGTCAATTTCTCAAAATATTTCTCCCACGGCTCTTTTTATCCTAATAAGCTGGTTAGTTTAACCTGTCTGAGAGAGAATGGGGAGCAAACATCTAGAGACCCTTTGGAAAAGAATCAGCCTCTGTCCTGAGCATCATCAGAAACCAACCTGTCAGCCCCTTGGTCTTGGACTTCCAGCATCTAGAGTTGTAAGAAAAATAAATGTCTGTTGTCTAAGCCACCCACTCTGTTGTATTCTGTTTCAGCAATAAAATTGCCAATACTTAAAATTTGGGAGAGTGCCTGTGAAAATCTGAATTTCTCTTGAAAAACTCTAACATCTGGCAACAGCTAGCTAGAGACGAGTAGTAATTTGTCTGACCTCCACCTCTCTCCATTCTCCATCACTCCCTCTTGCCTCCCAGCCATGGAGGCTAAGGGTCAATTAGTAATTGTATCAGTATTGTTATTACTTTTAATCTAGCTCTTACCACTCATTTACATTATTTACCTTAGCACTGTGGATTTAGATTTGTAACTGATAATGTAACTAATATATTGGCAAAGGTCAGTTTTCTTCCAATAATGAAGTAGGACTTGAAATTAACTATCTACACTATCTTATGTGAACTCCCTTTTGCTATATAGTCTTTCTTTACGAGCAAGCTAACCAGCTGTAGATTCTGAATATATATCAACCATACTGATATACACTAATATACCTTTCAATCATAAAAATAAATTAGGACATCAATCTAAACTGCAATGACAAATCTTAACTCTGAACATCATGGACCAATTATGTAATTTGCAAAGGATGTCTTTTATCAACTAATAAATCAGGGTGGCATGAACTGGCAAAAGAAAAGCTCCCTTTTGTCTTGACAGATGTAAATAAAGAATAAATTACTTTTACTTGAAAATTTGAAAATAATGGATTGGGAGTATAAGGATTCCATCTGTTACATGATTTCAAGTCAGCCATGACAGTTTTACATTAGAAGCATATCAAAATATTAACTTTACAAGTTGCATTATAGAAATTAAAACGTGAGACATTTTAAAAAACCAAAAAATGCAATAACCATTTGTCAGAGGAAACTGCAGCAGAAGCTGGAACACAGAAAGTAGAATAGAGAGAAAACAAAGAAAATAATTGCTTGAATGAGGGGAAATTAATTTAACAGAACAGAAAAAATATCACAAAGGAGAAAAACATGATGCTTTAAAGGAGAATAGAAGTTTATGAAATTGTACTATATTTATTATCAGTCGGGAGTGTATTTCTATTAGACTAATTCATGCTATTTATATATTTATATATAAATATAGATTTATATATAGATATAGATAGATGGTAAATCACAATAAGGTTCATCTTAAGGATATACATCAATAAACAAATGAATAGATCAAAATAATTTTGTTTCCAAAAACAACAATGCTGTATAACGCAATTTATCAGTGACTTTTGAGTTATTTTATTTGCTTTCAGTGCCCTTGAAATAGAATTCAGTTGCTTAGGCAAAAAAAAAAAAAAAATTCAGGGGCTTCCCTAGTGGTTCAGTGGGTGAAGAGTCCACCTTGCAGTGCAGGGGACACCGGTTTGATCCCTGACCCGGAAAGATCCCACGTGCTGAGGACCGGCTGGGCTGGTGTGTCCAGTTAAGAGCCAGTGCTCTGGAGCACACGCGCCTGGAGCCGGTCCTCTGCAACAAGAGAGGCCACTGCAATGGGAGGCCCACATATGCCAAAGAATAAAGATGGATTTAAAATAAACGATGACTTGGAGGCAAAAAAAAAAAAAAATTCAGAACTTACATGTGGGTCATTTCAGCACGCTTCAGGTATTGTTGCTCAGCGACTAAGTAGTGTCTGACACTTTCCAACTCTATGGACTGCAGCATGCCAGGCTTCCCTGTCCTTTACTATTTCCCAGAGTTTCCTCAGACTCATGTCCATTGAGTCAGTGATGCCATCCAACTATCTCTTCCTCTGTTGTCCCCTTTTCCTCCTGCCCTCAGTCTTTCCCAGCAAGTTCATGGTATACACTTCAAATAGGCTTTGAGTATACTGTACTATTATTAACTGTAGTTGAGAGCTATTACAAATGTGCATTTTATAGATTAAAATATATTATAGGATTTTAGATGTTGAAGCAACCATTCTATTTTTTATTAAAGGGCTTCCCCGGTGATCTAGTGGGTAAAGAGTCCACCTTGCAGTGCAAGGAGCACCAGTTTGATCCCTGGCCCAGGAAGATGAAAATAAATATAAATAAAAGAGGCATGATGGGGAAAAAGAAAAAAAAAAAAATTTACGTATGTGCATGGTATCTAGTCCCATCACTTCATGGCTAATAGAATGGAAAGAAGTGGAAGCAGAGACAGACTTTATTTTCTTGGGCTCCAAAATCACTGCAGACAGTGACTGCAGCCATGAAATGAAAAGACACTTGCCCCTTGGAAGGAAAGCTATGACAAACCTAGACAGTGTATTAAAAAACAGAGACATAGCTTTGCTGAGAAAATCTGTATAGTCAACGATATGATTTTTCCAGTAGTCATGTATGGATGTGACAGTTGGACCGTAAAGAAGCTGAGTGCCAAAGAATTACTGCTTTCACATTGTGGTGCTAAAGAAGACTCTCGAGAGTCTCTTGGACAGCAAAAAGATCTAATCAGTCAATCCTAAAGGAAATCAACTGTGAATATTCATTAGAAGGACTGATGCTGAAGCCCCAGTACTTGGTCACCTGATGCTAAGAGCCAACTCATTGGAACAGACCCTGATGCTGGGAAAGATTGAAGACTAAAGGAGGAGGTGGTGGCAGAGGATGAAATACTTAGGTAGCATCACTGACTCAATGGATATGAATTTGAGCAAGCTCCAGGAGATAGTTGAGGACAGAGGAGCCTGGCGTGCTGCAGTCCATGGGGTTGCACAGAGCGAGACACGACTTAGACCATGAGTAACAACAATGAAAAAGAATGTTTGCCTTAGAAGTTTCCAAAGAATAAAAAACCAAAATTCGCTGACGTGTTTTTACCGTAAAAAAGTAATTCATGCTTATTGTAAATTAGTTTAGAAAACACAGATGAACAAGAGAGACAACAAAAATCATTCTTATTCCACCATTCAGAAATAATCACTTCTTTGACTAATCACAGTTTGGTGTGTATAAGTCACATTTTTTTCATTGTGACTAACTCCACGTATGTAATTTTTAAGGTGCCTTCATATGGTATACACTGCTTCAGAATCTGTTTTCCAATTTAACAACATCTTATAAAAACCTTTCTCCATCATGAACTATTATCCTACCACATGTTATCATTGTGAGGTTGAAGGCTAACTGAATTAAGCAATTTTTCCCTAAGATTTTTTTATCATCATAAATAATGGTGTGGTGAACATCCCTACACATAAACCTTTGCGCATAATCTGAAAGACACAAACATTTATAAAGCTTCTGGTGTGTATTACCAAATTGTCCTTGCGGAGTAACTGTGCTCATTTGTGCTTAGTCACTCAGTGGTTTCCAACTCTTGCGACCTCAGGGACTGGAGCCTGCCAGGCTCCTCTATCCACAGGATTCTTCAGGTGAGAATACAGGAGTGGGTGGCCATTCCTTTTTCCAGGGAATCTTCCCAACCCATGGATCGAACACACATTTCTTGCATCTCATGCGTTGGCAGGCAGACTCTACCACTGCACCACCTGGGAAGCCTAAGGGTAACCTCTGTGTGTGTGTATGTGTGTGTGTGTGTGTGTGTGTGTGTGTGTGTTATCGCTTAGTCACGTCTGACTCTTTGTGATCCCGTGGACTATACCCCACCAGGCTCCTCTGTCAATGGGATTTTCCAGGCAAGAATACTGGAGCGAGATGCCATTTCCTTCTCGAGTGACCATTTAGGTAGACTCTAGTGTAATATGAGATTAGCTTTTTTACCAGTTTTCCTCTATTTTTAATGAGATCACGGGTAGGATATATCTAATACAGTGCCAGCATTTGGTAGCATCATGTAGAATAAGATTCTGTCTCTACTCTTCTCACTGAAGAAGAGATTCTCACTTTCTGCACTTATGTATGTGAGGAGCGTATATGTTTTCAGGCACTTAATGCATTTGAGGCAGCAAGGTTCTTAAATGAATGTCCCTACTGTTTGCACTGAATTATAAGAATTGACATAGTCTATTCCATCCTTATCTTTTATGGAATGAGAATATAAACCTTCCATTATTTGAACTATAAATTTCGAAGTATTTTGAATCATTGACCTTCAAGTCCATGCAAATGCCTTGGAGAGGCATCATGGTGATTGTAAAATCTCTCAAAATAATATGATTCACAATGTCATTCCACAAGACATCTAACTTTCCACTCACTTTCAGAGCCTAGAGGAGTTTTAATAAGAAGCTATTTTAGTGCAAGTCATCCTGAAAGAGGCAAAATAATAGAGACTACCAACAGCAGAATGATTGTGGTAAACATTTTTCCAATACATCATAAATAATGGTGTGGTGAACAGCCCTACACATAAACCTTTGCGCATAATCTGAAAGACACAAACATTTATAAAGCTTCTGGTGTGTATTACCAAATTGTCCTTGCGGAGTAACTGTGCTCATTTGTGCTTAGTCACTCAGTGGTTTCCAACTCTTGCGACCTCAGGGACTGGAGCCTGCCAGGCTGCTCTATCCACAGTATTCTTCAGGTGAGAATACAGGAGCGGGTGGCCACTCCTTTTCCAGGAATCTTCCCAACCCATGGATCGAACACACATTTCTTGCATCTCATGCGTTGGCAGGCAGACTCTACCACTGCACCACCTGGGAAGCCTAAGGGTAACCTCTGTGTGTGTGTATGTGTGTGTGTGTGTGTGTGTGTGTGTTATCGCTTAGTCACGTCTGACTCTTTGTGATCCCGTGGACTATACCCCACCAGGCTCCTCTGTCAATGGGATTTTCCAGGCAAGAATACTGGAGCGAGATGCCATTTCCTTCTCGAGTGACCATTTAGGTAGACTCTAGTGTAATATGAGATTAGCTTTTTTACCAGTTTTCCTCTATTTTTAATGAGATCACGGGTAGGATATATCTAATACAGTGCCAGCATTTGGTAGCATCATGTAGAATAAGATTCTGTCTCTACTCTTCTCACTGAAGAAGAGATTCTCACTTTCTGCACTTATGTATGTGAGGAGCGTATATGTTTTCAGGCACTTAATGCATTTGAGGCAGCAAGGTTCTTAAATGAATGTCCCTACTGTTTGCACTGAATTATAAGAATTGACATAGTCTATTCCATCCTTATCTTTTATGGAATGAGAATATAAACCTTCCATTATTTGAACTATAAATTTCGAAGTATTTTGAATCATTGACCTTCAAGTCCATGCAAATGCCTTGGAGAGGCATCATGGTGATTGTAAAATCTCTCAAAATAATATGATTCACAATGTCATTCCACAAGACATCTAACTTTCCACTCACTTTCAGAGCCTAGAGGAGTTTTAATAAGAAGCTATTTTAGTGCAAGTCATCCTGAAAGAGGCAAAATAATAGAGACTACCAACAGCAGAATGATTGTGGCTGGGGTTTTTAAAAGGAAACCTTGCAAACTAAAAACAGTGGAAGAGCAAAGAACATCTATTTAAAATTCTTTCCACCTTAAGGTCCTTCAGGCAGAAATAGACAGTTATCACAGAGAGCATATTAGATTCCCAAGATGTTCTGGGAAGAGTAAAACCGTAAAACCAAAAAAAAAAAAAAGAACTTTGCCGCTGAAAACTTAGAATGAGATCGCCAGCGTTAAAGCAGAAAATAACTGTGACAAAAAAAATCTTACACACACAAAAAAACTTAGGCTAAAAAAAAAAAAGTACACTCCCATGGAGAAAGCCAAGCAATGGTCCTTCGGCATGCAGTAGCAAAGAAATGGTGTGATCCTTGGTATGTTCATTCTCTGGTATCTCTGGGTACCCTCACTGCCTTTGACATTTTTCTAGTAAGGTCAGAGTTTTCTGTTATGCCATTTCACACACACACAGCCAAAATGGACCTTTAAATTCAGTTTCTTATCTGTTTAAAGGTATTACCTCCCTGGTACGTGTATGCTCAGTCCTATCTGGGTCTTTACAGTCCCATGCACCATAGCCCATCAGGCTCCTCTGTCCATGGAATTTTCCCGTCAAGAATACTGGAATGAGGTGCCATTTCCTCCTCCAAGGGATCTTCCTGACCCACGAATCAAACCCATACCTCTTCCCTCTCCAGCACTGACAGGCCAATTCTTCAGCACTGAGCACTTGGGAAGCCCACTACATCCCTGGTGCTTAAGAATGAAAAGAAAACAACTCTTAGAAATACAGAAAATGATTTTCATGTGAGCTTAGTGTAACTGTTCTACAAGCCTAGTTTCCTTTAAAATGGTTCTGTTGCTCTTGCTTTATGCCTCTGTTAATTGTAGAAATGAAAGCCCCATGCTTGCATACGGTAAAGGAACCATCCTTCTCAACTACTCACCCAGTTTTCTTTGTGCTGCTACAGTTTTTTCTGTTTTCTGTTGCTTCCTTCCCCTCTCAGAACCCTCTAATTCCAAGAATATTTGCGAAACATCTAACTTTCCGCTCACTTTCAGAGCCTAGAGGAGTTTTAATAAGAAGCTATTTTAGTGCAAGTCATCCTGAAAGAGGCAAAATAATAGAGACTACCAACAGCAGAATGATTGTGGCTGGGGTTTTTAAAAGGAAACCTTGCAAACTAAAAACAGTGGAAGAGCAAAGAACATCTATTTAAAATTCTTTCCACCTTAAGGTCCTTCAGGCAGAAATAGACAGTTATCACAGAGAGCATATTAGATTCCCAAGATGTTCTGGGAAGAGTAAAACCGTAAAACCAAAAAAAAAAAAAAGAACTTTGCCGCTGAAAACTTAGAATGAGATCGCCAGCGTTAAAGCAGAAAATAACTGTGACAAAAAAAATCTTACACACCCAAAAAAACTTAGGCTAAAAAAAAAAAAGTACACTCCCATGGAGAAAGCCAAGCAATGGTCCTTCGGCATGCAGTAGCAAAGAAATGGTGTGATCCTTGGTATGTTCATTCTCTGGTATCTCTGGGTACCCTCACTGCCTTTGACATTTTTCTAGTAAGGTCAGAGTTTTCTGTTATGCCATTTCACACACACACAGCCAAAATGGACCTTTAAATTCAGTTTCTTATCTGTTTAAAGGTATTACCTCCCTGGTACGTGTATGCTCAGTCCTATCTGGGTCTTTACAGTCCCATGCACCATAGCCCATCAGGCTCCTCTGTCCATGGAATTTTCCCGTCAAGAATACTGGAATGAGGTGCCATTTCCTCCTCCAAGGGATCTTCCTGACCCACGAATCAAACCCATACCTCTTCCCTCTCCAGCACTGACAGGCCAATTCTTCAGCACTGAGCACTTGGGAAGCCCACTACATCCCTGGTGCTTAAGAATGAAAAGAAAACAACTCTTAGAAATACAGAAAATGATTTTCATGTGAGCTTAGTGTAACTGTTCTACAAGCCTAGTTTCCTTTAAAATGGTTCTGTTGCTCTTGCTTTATGCCTCTGTTAATTGTAGAAATGAAAGCCCCATGCTTGCATACGGTAAAGGAACCATCCTTCTCAACTACTCACCCAGTTTTCTTTGTGCTGCTACAGTTTTTTCTGTTTTCTGTTGCTTCCTTCCCCTCTCAGAACCCTCTAATTCCAAGAATATTTAATAATCTTGAAATCATGGAGTAAGCTTCCTTTAATAATAATGTAACAATAATATATGTATTCATTTTCTATAGCTGTCATAATCCATGATTTCTAAATGTGTTTTTATTGCTAGTGAAACAAGCTAACCAGTGTCTTTAATATTAGAAATACTTACTGTTGAGAGGTAAAGGATTTACACTACTATTTAATTTCTTTGTTAGCATTGATACCATTTCCTTGTTTCTATGATCCTCTCTTACAACCTCCTTTGAAAAGTAGTCAAGATGAATTGGTGTTTTTCACAACCTTAAAAGTCTCGGAACTGCCTTATGTTTTTATCAGAGATCTATCACTGGTATAATTTTCATCCTGTATGGGCTTTTCATTTCATACAAATTATTTACATTTAATTCAATTAAGTTTACGATCTTCTCTAAATTATGACAAACATATACAGTACTTAATATTTTTCAATAAAACCTTGTCTGCTCTTTAAAGTGTGAGATTGTCAGTTTACTGAACAGATGCACATGAAGCTTTTTTCCTAGCTAGTTCTAGATGAGGGGACGGTTAGTTCCCAAACACTGTAGCACAAGGTTACATATGTGATTCTTTTAAATGGCTTTTCGTGTTTCTATAACTTGATAAAATGCTATTAATTCTTTGTAGCCACTTTTTGAAAAGTACTTTGTGTGCTGAAAACAAGTTCAGAAACTCGAAGCAATTTTATATGAAGGAATATTATCCTTGTGCAATGTGGGGTGCTTACATCAGCATAAATTAATTCTTTCAATAAAAGTGTTGGTGAATCCTGTGAGGGAAATAAAACATATCACTGTTTATGGTCTTGAAAATTCAAAAGTGAAAATCTCACTCATTGCTTATGTTTTTGTGATTTGGATTATCTGGTACAGTGACAGTTATACATTGTCTTCTCAGATGTTTGAGTTTTGGGAGAAACTTGGAATGACCTCAGGACACTCTGAGCCCAGCTGCTGAACTCTGAATTCTATTCCATAATGGTTTGTGAAATCGGCACATTTCAGAGCTCTCCCATGGGCTGCAAGCGATCAAACGAACAAAACTTTAGTGACAGGGCAGTTATATTGGTTTAACAGAAAGGGAGTTCAAAAAAGACATTCATGGATGACTATAAAAATGCATAACGGGAAGGCCAGATCTTTTATTAAAATCACCATTAATACAAAATCACCACTGAAATACACACACACACACACACACACACACACACCCACCCCTATATTCCTGTGTTTTCCATCAGACATTTGTCTGTAAAGGATTTGCTATGACATGTTTCCCAGTTTAGGCTTCCTGGCCCTGGGAATGACATGTTCAGTGTGTCATGTAAAATTTGGTAGCTGTCATGTCCATTCAGGTTCAAGTGTATCTCGCCTTTTCTGTTGCAAGAGCCAACCTGCGAATGTTGGATATACAACCTGCAGCAGCTTCCTGGAGCTCCTGGTCAGATGACCCAACCATGTCCAGTAGAAGCTGCCACACAAGAAGGGGGAGGAGGAGGAGAGAAACAAGAATAAAACCATTAATCTAACCTGTAAAGTTAGGCTACAAAATAATGTTAAAGATGAAATGTTTTTTAAGTCACACACACACACATACAAAGTCTGAGAAATTTCATGGCGGCAAATATAAATGGTACTTAATCAGATGTAGGAATTTCTCATGAAATTCTTACGTTTTTATTTTTTGGAGCTGAACTAGATCTGTTTCTCCCTCCTTTCTTTGGTCGTCTGACTGCTAAAATGTCTGCTTTGGGATTTCTCTTGCATTCTTCGTGGCTTTCCCACCTCCTGGTGCATGTCATGCCTAGAGCTGCTCAAAACAAGTTCAGAAACTCGAAGCAATTTTATATGAAGGAATATTATCCTTGTGCAATGTGGGGTGCTTACATCAGCATAAATTAATTCTTTCAATAAAAGTGTTGGTGAATCCTGTGAGGGAAATAAAACATATCACTGTTTATGGTCTTGAAAATTCAAAAGTGAAAATCTCACTCATTGCTTATGTTTTTGTGATTTGGATTATCTGGTACAGTGACAGTTATACATTGTCTTCTCAGATGTTTGAGTTTTGGGAGAAACTTGGAATGACCTCAGGACACTCTGAGCCCAGCTGCTGAACTCTGAATTCTATTCCATAATGGTTTGTGAAATCGGCACATTTCAGAGCTCTCCCATGGGCTGCAAGCGATCAAACGAACAAAACTTTAGTGACAGGGCAGTTATATTGGTTTAACAGAAAGGGAGTTCAAAAAAGACATTCATGGATGACTATAAAAATGCATAACGGGAAGGCCAGATCTTTTATTAAAATCACCATTAATACAAAATCACCACTGAAATACACACACACACACACACACACACACACACCCACCCCTATATTCCTGTGTTTTCCATCAGACATTTGTCTGTAAAGGATTTGCTATGACATGTTTCCCAGTTTAGGCTTCCTGGCCCTGGGAATGACATGTTCAGTGTGTCATGTAAAATTTGGTAGCTGTCATGTCCATTCAGGTTCAAGTGTATCTCGCCTTTTCTGTTGCAAGAGCCAACCTGCGAATGTTGGATATACAACCTGCAGCAGCTTCCTGGAGCTCCTGGTCAGATGACCCAACCATGTCCAGTAGAAGCTGCCACACAAGAAGGGGGAGGAGGAGGAGAGAAACAAGAATAAAACCATTAATCTAACCTGTAAAGTTAGGCTACAAAAATAATGTTAAAGATGAAATGTTTTTTAAGTCACACACACACACATACAAAGTCTGAGAAATTTCATGGCGGCAAATATAAATGGTACTTAATCAGATGTAGGAATTTCTCATGAAATTCTTACGTTTTTATTTTTTGGAGCTGAACTAGATCTGTTTCTCCCTCCTTTCTTTGGTCGTCTGACTGCTAAAAATGTCTGCTTTGGGATTTCTCTTGCATTCTTCGTGGCTTTCCCACCTCCTGGTGCATGTCATGCCTAGACTGTCAATGCATCCTCTTACTGAATCTCTCTGCATTCCAGTCTGCTCCACCACATCATGACCTAGTGTGTCAGTCCCTTAACAAAGACTCCCATTGAGTCCCAGTGCAACTAACTTGAGCCCAGTCTCTTCACCTGCCCTTAAGGATTTCTGTGCTCTGGCCTCAGCTTACCTTTCTGGCCATTCATCTTTCTCCTGTTTCATCCTGTACTCGACAGTCATGCTTTCTTATTTCTTTTGCCTTGATCAGTGCCACTGCTCAATCTAAAATGCTCTTCTGTCTCCTTCTCTGACTTTGTTATCCACCTTTCATGACCCAGTTAACTTTTCTACAAAGTCTTCACTGATTTCTGTCAAACAGAATGCCATTTCTGCCTCACCAGAGCTTTCATCTTCATTTACTTAAATGTCTGTTGCTACACTTACATTCTTCCCTTTATCATGGATATTTGTATTCATGCTTTCTTGTCCTCCTCGAGATGGGAAACTCTGGAAAAATCTTTTACCACCATATATTGCTTGATACAAAGTAGATGCCAAATAAATATCAAATAAATTAATTAGAACTTAAAAAAACCTATCAATTATAAGTCTAATAGTTTTGATGAAAGATTTAAAATGTAACTGGAATTAAACATTTTTCATCTTGAGTACAAATGTGGATGATGTCTTGGAATCAGGATGTCTTTTTTTAAATTTTGGCCTCTTTTATTGCACCTTCATTTATTTATTTTCATCCATCTCAATTCTTTGGCCTGTGTGGGCCTCCCATTGCAGTGGCCTCTCTGATTGCACAGCACTGGCTCTGGGTGCATGGGCTCCAGAGTGCTGGCTCGTAATTGGACATACTGGTTCAGCCGTTCCATGGCATATGGGATCTTCCTTAGCCAGGGATCAAACTGGTGCTTCTTGCACTGCTAGGCAGACTCTTTACCCACTGGACCACCAGGGAAGCCCCAAATCAGGATGTCTTGGTAAGCAAAGAAATACTGTAAAGAAAAATATTGTGGAACATCTTAAATATGGCAGGCTTAGGAGTTTGGCTTTTATTCTGCAGGTAATGCAAAGCTATTGAAGCACTTTAACCAGGAGAGTGATATGGTCATATCTGTATTTTAGAAATATAAATTTTATGGCAACTTATCAGAATGAACTGGGGAAGGGGGAGGAAGTGAGGGGTCCTATAGTGCATCCACCCAGAGTAATACGGATGGAGTAAAGCAGAACCAGGATCAGCATGGAAGGAAGAAGTTCGAGGGATATTTAGGAACTAAGTTATTCAACACATGGCCCAAGGAAAGTTGGTTATCCAAATGGAAGAAAATAAAAATGGTACTTCTGTATTATACATAAACATTCATTCCAGGTGGATTAATTATCTAAATAAGAAAGCAAATATGAAACATTTAGGAAGTTCTATATGAGATGACCTTGCAGGCTGGGGTATTGAAGACTGTCTGCCTTCTCTGTTCCATGACACCCTCATATCAATGGTCTTCACCACCTTTGAGCCCCCACTGCCAGGGTCACCTCCTGGTTCTTATTTTCCAGCACTTTCAACAGTCTAGCCTCCAAATTCACTGACAACAACTTCTTTCCCTTTACCATGACCCTTGAACTTACTTGTTTGTTCTCATCATAACCTCTAGTCCATGGCCCGTATACTTTTCCTTAAACCATTTGTTCCCATACAAAGTAGATGCCAAATAAATATCAAATAAATTAATTAGAACTTAAAAAAACCTATCAATTATAAGTCTAATAGTTTTGATGAAAGATTTAAAATGTAACTGGAATTAAACATTTTTCATCTTGAGTACAAATGTGGATGATGTCTTGGAATCAGGATGTCTTTTTTTAAATTTTGGCCTCTTTTATTGCACCTTCATTTATTTATTTTCATCCATCTCAATTCTTTGGCCTGTGTGGGCCTCCCATTGCAGTGGCCTCTCTGATTGCACAGCACTGGCTCTGGGTGCATGGGCTCCAGAGTGCTGGCTCGTAATTGGACATACTGGTTCAGCCGTTCCATGGCATATGGGATCTTCCTTAGCCAGGGATCAAACTGGTGCTTCTTGCACTGCTAGGCAGACTCTTTACCCACTGGACCACCAGGGAAGCCCCAAATCAGGATGTCTTGGTAAGCAAAGAAATACTGTAAAGAAAAATATTGTGGAACATCTTAAATATGGCAGGCTTAGGAGTTTGGCTTTTATTCTGCAGGTAATGCAAAGCTATTGAAGCACTTTAACCAGGAGAGTGATATGGTCATATCTGTATTTTAGAAATATAAATTTTATGGCAACTTATCAGAATGAACTGGGGAAGGGGGAGGAAGTGAGGGGTCCTATAGTGCATCCACCCAGAGTAATACGGATGGAGTAAAGCAGAACCAGGATCAGCATGGAAGGAAGAAGTTCGAGGGATATTTAGGAACTAAGTTATTCAACACATGGCCCAAGGAAAGTTGGTTATCCAAATGGAAGAAAATAAAAATGGTACTTCTGTATTATACATAAACATTCATTCCAGGTGGATTAATTATCTAAATAAGAAAGCAAATATGAAACATTTAGGAAGTTCTATATGAGATGACCTTGCAGGCTGGGGTATTGAAGACTGTCTGCCTTCTCTGTTCCATGACACCCTCATATCAATGGTCTTCACCACCTTTGAGCCCCCACTGCCAGGGTCACCTCCTGGTTCTTATTTTCCAGCACTTTCAACAGTCTAGCCTCCAAATTCACTGACAACAACTTCTTTCCCTTTACCATGACCCTTGAACTTACTTGTTTGTTCTCATCATAACCTCTAGTCCATGGCCCGTATACTTTTCCTTAAACCATCTCCTGTCTTCACTTCCTCCACAACCAATTTAGATGCCACATTCATCTTCTCACATCTTCTCATTCATTCTCTTATTAGTGTCTTAAGCCTCCTCATGACATCGATCCAACAAAACCATGACCCACTCTGTCTTCCCTGTGCCCTCAGCTCACTGAGTCCTGTTGGGGATGGAATATTCACAAGGCAAATGAATCCATAATAAATCCAATCTCATCTGGGTTCTCTCACTGCTGAGCAACCTAAGTATGTCTCTCTTTGATTAGGTCACTTCCTTGTTCTTTTCAATACCTATTTAAAAATCCTCATTCTTCTCTAATTGCCATCCCTTCCTCAGCAGATAATTTGTGAGGGCTGCTTCACAAGCTTGCCGAAAGTCATTAGACAGGAGCTGTTCCAACCAAATCTGCAAACCTCCCTACGTCTTGGGGCTTCCCAGGTAGCACTAGTGGTAAAGAAGTTGCCTGCCAATGTGGAAGACAGAAGAGATGCAGGTTCGATTCCTGGGTCCGGATGATCTCTGGAGTAGGAAATGGCAACTCACTCCAATATTCTTGCCTGGAAAATTCCATGGATGGAGGAGCCTGGAGGGCTACAGTTCATGGGGTTGCAAAGCATCAGACACAACTAAGCACCCACACATGATGCTACGTTAAAACTTGATTTCCACAAGCAAGTGGGATATAGAAATAGTCTCGTGTCCAACTGTCCTGCATATGTTGTGCAGGAAGCTGGAGGAAAAAGAGATTTGCAAAGACCTACAGAGAATTCATCGAATGCCTCCCTCCCACAGCCAGCCTGCCTTGCTGCTGCTCTGTCTATCCTTCAAAGTTTTTGCTGTGGTTGTAAAATGGTACCTTATATCAAAAATAGGGTTTTTCTAAATGCAAATATGAAACATTTAGGAAGTTCTATATGAGATGACCTTGCAGGCTGGGGTATTGAAGACTGTCTGCCTTCTCTGTTCCATGACACCCTCATATCAATGGTCTTCACCACCTTTGAGCCCCCACTGCCAGGGTCACCTCCTGGTTCTTATTTTCCAGCACTTTCAACAGTCTAGCCTCCAAATTCACTGACAACAACTTCTTTCCCTTTACCATGACCCTTGAACTTACTTGTTTGTTCTCATCATAACCTCTAGTCCATGGCCCGTATACTTTTCCTTAAACCATCTCCTGTCTTCACTTCCTCCACAACCAATTTAGATGCCACATTCATCTTCTCACATCTTCTCATTCATTCTCTTATTAGTGTCTTAAGCCTCCTCATGACATCGATCCAACAAAACCATGACCCACTCTGTCTTCCCTGTGCCCTCAGCTCACTGAGTCCTGTTGGGGATGGAATATTCACAAGGCAAATGAATCCATAATAAATCCAATCTCATCTGGGTTCTCTCACTGCTGAGCAACCTAAGTATGTCTCTCTTTGATTAGGTCACTTCCTTGTTCTTTTCAATACCTATTTAAAAATCCTCATTCTTCTCTAATTGCCATCCCTTCCTCAGCAGATAATTTGTGAGGGCTGCTTCACAAGCTTGCCGAAAGTCATTAGACAGGAGCTGTTCCAACCAAATCTGCAAACCTCCCTACGTCTTGGGGCTTCCCAGGTAGCACTAGTGGTAAAGAAGTTGCCTGCCAATGTGGAAGACAGAAGAGATGCAGGTTCGATTCCTGGGTCCGGATGATCTCTGGAGTAGGAAATGGCAACTCACTCCAATATTCTTGCCTGGAAAATTCCATGGATGGAGGAGCCTGGAGGGCTACAGTTCATGGGGTTGCAAAGCATCAGACACAACTAAGCACCCACACATGATGCTACGTTAAAACTTGATTTCCACAAGCAAGTGGGATATAGAAATAGTCTCGTGTCCAACTGTCCTGCATATGTTGTGCAGGAAGCTGGAGGAAAAAGAGATTTGCAAAGACCTACAGAGAATTCATCGAATGCCTCCCTCCCACAGCCAGCCTGCCTTGCTGCTGCTCTGTCTATCCTTCAAAGTTTTTGCTGTGGTTGTTTTTAAATCTGGGGAGCAGTGTAATGGAGTTCTAGCTGTGAACCCAATTACCTGAGTAAGGAACTAGATAGCTGCCTTATGCTGTTCAGCTCCTCTACAGAAAAGGCAGCCTCATACAGAGGTCAAGCTCATGGGTGCTGAGATCACAGCTGCTTGGATTTGTATCCCAATTCCTCCACTTACTGGGCAAGTTACAGGACCTCTTGGCTCTGTCTTCTAGTGTGTTTAATGGGATCACCTACCTGAAGATCATCAGGAAGATGAATGAGACAGTACACACCTTTAAAAATGCTTCTCTGCCTATGTTCACAGGCTCTTTCTGTCTTTATATCTTTTGATCTATCTTCCCCCTTCCCTCCTCCTGTTTTGTTGTTTCCTGAGCCTTGTGTGGATCCAAGCATACCACATATGAGAGAAAACTAAAGCAGCACAGGCAGGGAAAGTTTACACTTGCCAGTGCAAAGGATTCCCTGTGGAAGAGGTGAGAACAACAGGCAGTGAAAGAGAGAAGGACGGTGGAGAGACAGGAGAGCTTCCACACTGTTCTGAATAGAACTTGGAGTCTGGGGGCTATTTGGGGAGCAACTTCAGAGAGAGATGCTGAGTGGAGCAAAGGTAGGAAATTTTTAAGAGCTTCATCGTACATGCATGCACATGCTCTCCAGCTTCAACACAGTGAAGCTAGGGTAAAAAATACTTTCACCTGCTCCTTGCCAGCCAGGTTTCTGTGTCTCAGACTTCATGTTCCAGTCACAAATGGACCACAAGGAGCTTGGTGCCACCTGAATCCCGTAAACTGAGGGCCCAGGACAAAGTAAGGGCTCCATAACTGCTATCCGTGATAGGTTACTCCAATATTCTTGCCTGGAAAATTCCATGGATGGAGGAGCCTGGAGGGCTACAGTTCATGGGGTTGCAAAGCATCAGACACAACTAAGCACCCACACATGATGCTACGTTAAAACTTGATTTCCACAAGCAAGTGGGATATAGAAATAGTCTCGTGTCCAACTGTCCTGCATATGTTGTGCAGGAAGCTGGAGGAAAAAGAGATTTGCAAAGACCTACAGAGAATTCATCGAATGCCTCCCTCCCACAGCCAGCCTGCCTTGCTGCTGCTCTGTCTATCCTTCAAAGTTTTTGCTGTGGTTGTTTTTAAATCTGGGGAGCAGTGTAATGGAGTTCTAGCTGTGAACCCAATTACCTGAGTAAGGAACTAGATAGCTGCCTTATGCTGTTCAGCTCCTCTACAGAAAAGGCAGCCTCATACAGAGGTCAAGCTCATGGGTGCTGAGATCACAGCTGCTTGGATTTGTATCCCAATTCCTCCACTTACTGGGCAAGTTACAGGACCTCTTGGCTCTGTCTTCTAGTGTGTTTAATGGGATCACCTACCTGAAGATCATCAGGAAGATGAATGAGACAGTACACACCTTTAAAAATGCTTCTCTGCCTATGTTCACAGGCTCTTTCTGTCTTTATATCTTTTGATCTATCTTCCCCCTTCCCTCCTCCTGTTTTGTTGTTTCCTGAGCCTTGTGTGGATCCAAGCATACCACATATGAGAGAAAACTAAAGCAGCACAGGCAGGGAAAGTTTACACTTGCCAGTGCAAAGGATTCCCTGTGGAAGAGGTGAGAACAACAGGCAGTGAAAGAGAGAAGGACGGTGGAGAGACAGGAGAGCTTCCACACTGTTCTGAATAGAACTTGGAGTCTGGGGGCTATTTGGGGAGCAACTTCAGAGAGAGATGCTGAGTGGAGCAAAGGTAGGAAATTTTTAAGAGCTTCATCGTACATGCATGCACATGCTCTCCAGCTTCAACACAGTGAAGCTAGGGTAAAAAATACTTTCACCTGCTCCTTGCCAGCCAGGTTTCTGTGTCTCAGACTTCATGTTCCAGTCACAAATGGACCACAAGGAGCTTGGTGCCACCTGAATCCCGTAAACTGAGGGCCCAGGACAAAGTAAGGGCTCCATAACTGCTATCCGTGATCAGAGTGATTACTTCCCAGGTCTAAAGTCTGGTTCTGGCATTTACTCTTTGGAACCCAGCACTGGTTAGTCTGAGGGTCAGCCTGAGATGGATGAGGAAGCAGGAGTTTGGGCCCTGGGATCAGTCTGTCCCTGTTCGCACTTGCTCCCTGGGTACCAGAGGTCCAGGCGTCACTTGACCTCACCATTGCCCCCACTGCCTTGCAGGCTCCCTTAGAAAGGATCCCCTCCAGCTGATGCCTGTCAGAAACAAACCGCTGTTTCGCCCCTCCTCCCTCCAGACCAGGTTGTTATTCTGTGGTTCCCTCTCCAGCTGTCCAAGAATCCGATGCATTTATTCCCAAACCCCCGATGCCGGTTACATAAGATCGTATTACATAAACCAAGGAAGGGTACGTGTGAAACATCTGGCATGCTGCTGGCACCTGGGTCTTTGACGGAGCTGTGGCGTGCTTGCTGGCTGTCCCTAACATCTGCTGGACAGGGCTTCTGTCAGAACCCATGCTTTATATCAGAATACAATGTTTCATCAATGCCGGTAGCTTTTATGACTCAGCCCCGTAAACACTGTGTGTCACCTAACTTCTGAGTTCATCAAAATGACTCCTACGCTTTGAGGAATTAATTCTGCCTACATTTCTTGGACCAACCATGACGTTTCCTTCCACATCCAATAATGGGGGTTCGTGACTGGTGAGCCTAAAAACTTGATCAGTGGAGCCCAGAAGGCCAATATTTTAATGACTAAAAGGATTGGAAGTTTTAAAAATAGATGAAGGGAAAACAGTATGGCTTAGAAAAGGTACGTGGGGTGGGCAGGGAGAGCGGCTTCCTTAAACAGAGCTTCAGTGACTCACTGGCCTCAGGCCACAGCTTACCTAAGGTTTGTACAACTGGCTAGACATGCTGAGTGGAGCAAAGGTAGGAAATTTTAAGAGCTTCATTGTACATGCATGCACATGCTTCCAGCTTCAACACAGTGAAGCTAGGGTAAAAAATACTTTCACCTGCTCCTTGCCAGCCAGGTTTCTGTGTCTCAGACTTCATGTTCCAGTCACAAATGGACCACAAGGAGCTTGGTGCCACCTGAATCCCGTAAACTGAGGGCCCAGGACAAAGTAAGGGCTCCATAACTGCTATCCGTGATCAGAGTGATTACTTCCCCAGGTCTAAAGTCTGGTTCTGGCATTTACTCTTTGGAACCCAGCACTGGTTAGTCTGAGGGTCAGCCTGAGATGGATGAGGAAGCAGGAGTTTGGGCCCTGGGATCAGTCTGTCCCTGTTCGCACTTGCTCCCTGGGTACCAGAGGTCCAGGCGTCACTTGACCTCACCATTGCCCCCACTGCCTTGCAGGCTCCCTTAGAAAGGATCCCCTCCAGCTGATGCCTGTCAGAAACAAACCGCTGTTTCGCCCCTCCTCCCTCCAGACCAGGTTGTTATTCTGTGGTTCCCTCTCCAGCTGTCCAAGAATCCGATGCATTTATTCCCAAACCCCCGATGCCGGTTACATAAGATCGTATTACATAAACCAAGGAAGGGTACGTGTGAAACATCTGGCATGCTGCTGGCACCTGGGTCTTTGACGGAGCTGTGGCGTGCTTGCTGGCTGTCCCTAACATCTGCTGGACAGGGCTTCTGTCAGAACCCATGCTTTATATCAGAATACAATGTTTCATCAATGCCGGTAGCTTTTATGACTCAGCCCCGTAAACACTGTGTGTCACCTAACTTCTGAGTTCATCAAAATGACTCCTACGCTTTGAGGAATTAATTCTGCCTACATTTCTTGGACCAACCATGACGTTTCCTTCCACATCCAATAATGGGGGTTCGTGACTGGTGAGCCTAAAAACTTGATCAGTGGAGCCCAGAAGGCCAATATTTTAATGACTAAAAGGATTGGAAGTTTTAAAAATAGATGAAGGGAAAACAGTATGGCTTAGAAAAGGTACGTGGGGTGGGCAGGGAGAGCGGCTTCCTTAAACAGAGCTTCAGTGACTCACTGGCCTCAGGCCACAGCTTACCTAACGTTTGTACAACGTGAGCTGATTTTATTAGCTACCAAGCTTACTGTGTGCCAGGCACTGGGATTTTTTCTTTATTGGTTAATTTTATCCTGCTCTGGCTGTTTTCCTTAGCCAGGAACATTCTCAGTCAAGGGTACAGAGATGGAAGGGTAAGAGTTTCTTTGTGCTAGAGGTGAAGGGCTCAACCCTCTTTTTTGGTGGTGTTGCTCTCTGAATTTATTTGCCCTGAGCTTTATTTTGCTCTCAATAAATGTTACTCATTGCATTGTTAGTACACCCAGAGGCCATGCAGCTAATGCTGCTTCACATATTAAGTAAGTGCCCCTTTCCCAAACCACTATCTGAATAACATGTGCTGCCTATGTGTCTTGGTTTCCAATCAGGCTCAGGAACAGACGCTTTTCTTTTTTCCTAGGAGCTTCACGAGCAAAGGAGGGCGCCCAGAGGAACTTTAACATGACTCTAAACATCCACATGATGGAACCTTAGTGCCAAAGCCTGCCTTTGAGGGGCAGCTAACCGAAGGTAAGGAGATGCGTGTTCTCAAATCACTAACACACTCAGCAAGGGGAAGATGGGAAGCAGTTCTTTGCCGTCATTACTTAACCGGAGTGCTTTCCTTAGGAAGCTGAGATGCAAATTGGGTACAAGTGATTATGGAAGTGGTATGCGTTTTTTTAGGGTATATATTTTTTGATGTGTAGACTTTTTCCAACTATAAAAACATTTAAAATCTTATGAGGAGGAAAAACACCTCAGGTTTACTTTTTTTGAAGTGTTTGTTCCTTTCAAAAACTTTCCTCTTTTTCATCCTCACCCACCCCCAAGCACACCCAGACCTTACATTTATTGGGCGTTTCATACATGCAGTGAAGGAAAACCAGCTCCCTTGCTTCAGAACTTAATTGCACAGAGCGCTTTAAAACATCATTCAAACACATAACTTTTTACAGTGTTGGCGTGAACAAGAACAAGGGAGGGGCACTAAGAATGGCCTGTGGGCTGGGCTCCGTGAGCGCTTCCGCCAGCGGCAGGCATGAGCCCTCCGCGTGGAGCTGTGACCCGAGCTTCACATCAGGCAGAGGTAGCAAGGGAACCAGTGTCTGCATCCAATTTCTGCTTTTGCATCTAACAGTTCATGACTTTATATAATATTTCAGCTGTATGAAAAGTATGTACCAATTTGAGTCTTTTTGCTACCAAGCTTACTGTGTGCCAGGCACTGGGATTTTTCTTTATTGGTTAATTTTATCCTGCTCTGTTTTCCTTAGCCAGGAACATTCTCAGTCAAGGGTACAGAGATGGAAGGGTAAGAGTTTCTTTGTGCTAGAGGTGAAGGGCTCAACCCTCTTTTTTGGTGGTGTTGCTCTCTGAATTTATTTGCCCTGAGCTTTATTTTGCTCTCAATAAATGTTACTCATTGCATTGTTAGTACACCCAGAGGCCATGCAGCTAATGCTGCTTCACATATTAAGTAAGTGCCCCTTTCCCAAACCACTATCTGAATAACATGTGCTGCCTATGTGTCTTGGTTTCCAATCAGGCTCAGGAACAGACGCTTTTCTTTTTTCCTAGGAGCTTCACGAGCAAAGGAGGGCGCCCAGAGGAACTTTAACATGACTCTAAACATCCACATGATGGAACCTTAGTGCCAAAGCCTGCCTTTGAGGGGCAGCTAACCGAAGGTAAGGAGATGCGTGTTCTCAAATCACTAACACACTCAGCAAGGGGAAGATGGGAAGCAGTTCTTTGCCGTCATTACTTAACCGGAGTGCTTTCCTTAGGAAGCTGAGATGCAAATTGGGTACAAGTGATTATGGAAGTGGTATGCGTTTTTTTAGGGTATATATTTTTTGATGTGTAGACTTTTTCCAACTATAAAAACATTTAAAATCTTATGAGGAGGAAAAACACCTCAGGTTTACTTTTTTTGAAGTGTTTGTTCCTTTCAAAAACTTTCCTCTTTTTCATCCTCACCCACCCCCAAGCACACCCAGACCTTACATTTATTGGGCGTTTCATACATGCAGTGAAGGAAAACCAGCTCCCTTGCTTCAGAACTTAATTGCACAGAGCGCTTTAAAACATCATTCAAACACATAACTTTTTACAGTGTTGGCGTGAACAAGAACAAGGGGAGGGGCACTAAGAATGGCCTGTGGGCTGGGCTCCCGTGAGCGCTTCCGCCAGCGGCAGGCATGAGCCCTCCGCGTGGAGCTGTGACCCGAGCTTCACATCAGGCAGAGGTAGCAAGGGAACCAGTGTCTGCATCCAATTTCTGCTTTTGCATCTAACAGTTCATGACTTTATATAATATTTCAGCTGTATGAAAAGTATGTACCAATTTGAGTGATAACAGATTTTCTTGTGGTTTGACTTGACATTGTTTGGGCAAACCCAGACTGGAAATAGGAGTGTTCATTAGAGCCAGAGGAGCCCTGAAATACCTGCATGCACACCAAGTTGGGCTGGTTTTCCAGGAAGCCCTAGCATTCCTGGAGTTGATCTGCACCCTTCTTCTGTTGTCTGTTTACCAGGCAGCGAAGTGAGGTCTGCACGACCCGGGAATAAGCTTTGGACCCCATCCTGTGGGCTCTGGTACCCTCAGGGTGTCTCAGGCAGTTGGGCCCTTTGGCAGAGACTCAGAGTGGACCCCTACCCCCACTCTGAGTCTTGGTAATTCATTTCATATGGCAGCTCCCCAGAGCCAAGGGCCTCAACACACATTTTATATTTGCTGATGGGGGCAAAACTTTGATTCTGTTTGGTGGGTAAAATGAAGCAAGGAGTTTGCCCTTTTGTGGTGTCTGTTTGCCTTCAGCAAACAGGAGCACATGCCCTGTGATCTGAGGTCAACACTCTCAGAGCTTGGGAGGAGTCTGCTGACTCCAACTAGTGCCCTTTGTGTGTAGACTTTTGACGCTGGAGTAGCTTTGTCCTCTGGTTGTTCAAGCTGTCTTTTCACGAGCCTTCCTCTAGAAAGCTTTTGTGTCCAGAAACACACACACTGGAATATTACTCAGGCATAATAAAGAATGAAATCTTGCCATTTGGGATAAATAACACAGATGGATCCTGAAGGTATTATATCAAGTGAAATAAGTCAGAGAAAGACAAATCATATGATTTCATTCATGTGGAATCTAAAAACAAACAAAAGCCAAAATAAACAAACAAAAACAAAAGCTCATAGACCCAGAGAGGAGACTGGTGGTTACCAGAGGGGAAGGGGTTAGGAGGTGCGTGGGGTGGGTCAATTGTATGATGATGGATGGCAGCTAGGTCTTTGGTAGTGATCACTTTGTATTGTATACAGATGTTGAATTATCGTGCAGGCCTGAAACTTATACAATGTTATATACCAGTCTCTTGATAAAACATTACAAAGACTGAATATGCAGAAGTTAGAGAAAACAGCAAAAGTCAGAATTTCCAGCTTCTGAAAAAGACAAAATGGGATCATGAGTTCAGTGGGTGGGGACAGGCTGGGGGAGAAATGCTGAAATGCCAGAGAGATGTTTACAGTGAATGCAGCTACAGGTGAATCTGTAGGTGCGGGAAGTTGAGGGAGTTTCAGGTGTACATTATAATTCAACATCTGTGTATAATACACAGTGATCACTATCAAAGGCCTAGCTACTCAACACATTGACTTATAATTGATCATTTCCCATAGAAGTATTTTAAAACAGTAAAAGACATGCACTCTTCAATAAAAAACAATTACTTTCATTATATAAAGGTGTGTTAAAAAAAGAAATGGAAGGATTTTTGTTTTGGTTTATAACTTTGCTCTAGGAAATGCTAAGAATTTATAAAATCTGAGATAACTCTATAAAATTTAATGTTATCAAGCTAAGTAAGAATTCTAAATTGTTTAAGAATAAGGCCAGGCCAAGAATCATCTTAAGTATGGATAGATTAAAATGGATAAAAAATGTCCACAGTATTCCTTAATATTGTTGTTGTTCAAGGACCTATTGTATTGCACATGGAACTCTACTATTATATGCCAGCCTGGATGGCAGGGGGGGTTAGGGAGAATGGATACATGTATACATATGGCTCAGTCCCTTCAATGTTCACCTGAAACTACCACAGTATTGTTAATCAACTATTCCCCAGAACAAAATAAAAAGTCCGAAGTTAAAAAATGTTGCTGTTCAGTTGCTAAGTCATGTCTGACTCTTTGCGACCCCATGGACTGTAGCCCACCAGGCTCCTCTGTCTATAGTAGTTTCTGGGCAAGAATACTGGAGTGGGTTGCCATTTCCTCCTCCAGGGGATCTTCCTGACCTAGGGATGGAACCCTCATCTCCTGCATTTTAGAGTCAGTCTAAATTCTTAATGTTATCTTGCTTGCATTTATATTTATCTCAGAAGATTGGCACATTATTAGAAGGAATTCAAAACCAAAAATATGTGAATATTTAAAAATACCTTTTTGGATATAGAATTCATTTCCCATAGGAGTACACATGGAAAGATATCCAAAAGAGACAAAGCCAAAGATTTGAATAGGGGAAAAAATACCTTTAGTTAAACCACTTTCCCAACTTTATTTTGATTTCTTTTGAACGTTCAGAAGCAGATTAATATGGAAAAATAAAGCACAAGCCCGGAGGAAAGAGTCACAATTTTTCTTCTTCAGTGTCAAAGAAATAGCTTTCCCTGCTCCTACTAAACTGGAACTACGCTCGTAAGGTTGAAAATAAATGACTAATTTCTTGGGAAATAACCTTAAGTGAAAGAGTATTTTGGCCCAATGACTGCTTTTCTTAAACTGCAGTTGACTTAACCTTGTTCTCAAGGCCTCCTCTCCCTTCCTTCCATGTGTTAAAAAGAAATGGAAGGATTTTTGTTTTGGTTTATAACTTTGCTCTAGGAAATGCTAAGAATTTATAAAATCTGAGATAACTCTATAAAATTTAATGTTATCAAGCTAAGTAAGAATTCTAAATTGTTTAAGAATAAGGCCAGGCCAAGAATCATCTTAAGTATGGATAGATTAAAATGGATAAAAAATGTCCACAGTATTCCTTAATATTGTTGTTGTTCAAGGACCTATTGTATTGCACATGGAACTCTACTATTATATGCCAGCCTGGATGGCAGGGGGGGTTAGGGAGAATGGATACATGTATACATATGGCTCAGTCCCTTCAATGTTCACCTGAAACTACCACAGTATTGTTAATCAACTATTCCCCAGAACAAAATAAAAAGTCCGAAGTTAAAAAATGTTGCTGTTCAGTTGCTAAGTCATGTCTGACTCTTTGCGACCCCATGGACTGTAGCCCACCAGGCTCCTCTGTCTATAGTAGTTTCTGGGCAAGAATACTGGAGTGGGTTGCCATTTCCTCCTCCAGGGGATCTTCCTGACCTAGGGATGGAACCCTCATCTCCTGCATTTTAGAGTCAGTCTAAATTCTTAATGTTATCTTGCTTGCATTTATATTTATCTCAGAAGATTGGCACATTATTAGAAGGAATTCAAAACCAAAAATATGTGAATATTTAAAAATACCTTTTTGGATATAGAATTCATTTCCCATAGGAGTACACATGGAAAGATATCCAAAAGAGACAAAGCCAAAGATTTGAATAGGGGAAAAAATACCTTTAGTTAAACCACTTTCCCAACTTTATTTTGATTTCTTTTGAACGTTCAGAAGCAGATTAATATGGAAAAATAAAGCACAAGCCCGGAGGAAAGAGTCACAATTTTTCTTCTTCAGTGTCAAAGAAATAGCTTTCCCTGCTCCTACTAAACTGGAACTACGCTCGTAAGGTTGAAAATAAATGACTAATTTCTTGGGAAATAACCTTAAGTGAAAGAGTATTTTGGCCCAATGACTGCTTTTCTTAAACTGCAGTTGACTTAACCTTGTTCTCAAGGCCTCCTCTCCCTTCCTTCCATCTCACCCAATCGGTATCCAGTGACCTTAAAAGTTGGTCTCATTGCTTGCTACCCATCTTGGGAATGTTTTCCTTCTATGATACAATTTGTGGGCAGAAACAAGTCAAAAGTGATTGTGCTTTCTTCATTTCTCTTTTAAAAACTTTTCTCTGATGTCTAAAGTCTTTAAAAATGGAACCTAAAAAATATTACCACAGAATTTCATAAACGTCTCTACCAACTCTGAAAAAATACATACCTAAACATTAATTTTCATATTTTCTTTTTGCTATACTTATACAAAATGATACTTCTTAGTCTCATTCATATAAGAACTTAAGTTTCAGTGAAAGAAGCAGAATGGATTTTATAACAGAATGATCCTCTATCTCTTCTGGCAAAGACCCTGTTCATATCAGAGCCCATCCTGCGTTATTTTTATCAACTTAAGCTGTTCAAAACTGCAGGGTTGGGGCTTCCCTGGTGGCTCAGTGGATAAGAACCCATCTGCCAATGCAGGAGACACGGGTTCGATCCCTGATCAGGGAAGATTCCACATGCCATGGAGTAGCTAAGCCCACACATCAACAAAGACCCAGCACAGTCACAAATAAATAAATAAAACTTTTAAAAAAAAAAAAAACCTGCAGGGTTGCCTCTAACCATGGCATCTAGGTCAGTGATTAAAAGTTTTTTGCTTTTTTTTTTTTTTCAGCAGAACTCTTTTTGCTTTCCTTAAAAATAATTTACCAAGTATTTATCACTATGAATTGATCTAAACATTAAGAATGTATAATTGTGCTTGCTTCGGCAGCACATATACTAAAATTGGAACAATACAGAGAAGATTATCATGGCCCCTGTGCAAGGATGACACAGAAATTCATGAAGCGCTCCATATTTAAAAAAAAAAAAAAAGAATGTATAATCTCATTTCCAGACATACTCAGAAGCAAAATTTATATGTATTTATTCAAAATATTAATAGTAACTAGCAAAAGACATATAATTTGGTTAATCCTGAAGCTATCTTATATTATTAATAAGAATATTTAGGCCTGAAAGCTCATGGTACACATTGGAATGATGAAATATGTCTTTACCAAGTGCAGATGCATTTTTTTGTATCACGTATATTTCTTCTAATATTTATTAGTAGTGCTCTGAGTTGGGAGTAATTATTCCACTGAGAAGGGCCTCTTTGTTCCTGCAAATGCTCCCTGTGTGTCCCCTGCAGACCAAGTGCAATTTGTGGGGACCAGGCCCTACGAGGGGCAGACCATTTAAACATTTGTCTCCACCAGTGGTGCACCGTTGCCCTGGTACGACTTTGACTTGCGGCCAGCACGCTCAGAGCTTCTCCTGAAGGCTGAACCCCTTCCTTTCATCTGCCAGTCCTCAGGGGCTATGGCAGTCAGGAGTGTTTTGAAGTTAAGATGTTCTCCATATTTCAGTTCCAGCAACAAACGAAGCTAAGAAGGTTTTGAAATTACTCCTCTGATCCTTCCAATCATACCCCTTTTTAAAGGTACTTGACTATTTTTCTCCGGTACAAGAGAAAATGTATCACTCACTCTTTCCACTCTCTTGGGCACAATGATTGCGTCTCTCTAGTTTAATAGCCCTAACAGCTTACGTACGTTCACAGACGGCACTCCACTGTGTGTGTTGTTTTCCAAGTGTTCCTTAAGATTCCTCCCAATACTGACCCTGAAAGAATGTTACCAAGGACCAGCTGCTTCCTCTAAGTCTGTCTCTTCTCCCTGTCCCTTTGTCATGCTCCCCACCCAGTGATTAAAAGTTTTTTGCTTTTTTTTTTTTTTTAGCAGAACTCTTTTTGCTTTCCTTAAAAATAATTTACCAAGTATTTATCACTATGAATTGATCTAAACATTAAGAATGTATAATTGTGCTTGCTTCGGCAGCACATATACTAAAATTGGAACAATACAGAGAAGATTATCATGGCCCCTGTGCAAGGATGACACAGAAATTCATGAAGCGCTCCATATTTAAAAAAAAAAAAAAAGAATGTATAATCTCATTTCCAGACATACTCAGAAGCAAAATTTATATGTATTTATTCAAAATATTAATAGTAACTAGCAAAAGACATATAATTTGGTTAATCCTGAAGCTATCTTATATTATTAATAAGAATATTTAGGCCTGAAAGCTCATGGTACACATTGGAATGATGAAATATGTCTTTACCAAGTGCAGATGCATTTTTTTGTATCACGTATATTTCTTCTAATATTTATTAGTAGTGCTCTGAGTTGGGAGTAATTATTCCACTGAGAAGGGCCTCTTTGTTCCTGCAAATGCTCCCTGTGTGTCCCCTGCAGACCAAGTGCAATTTGTGGGGACCAGGCCCTACGAGGGGCAGACCATTTAAACATTTGTCTCCACCAGTGGTGCACCGTTGCCCTGGTACGACTTTGACTTGCGGCCAGCACGCTCAGAGCTTCTCCTGAAGGCTGAACCCCTTCCTTTCATCTGCCAGTCCTCAGGGGCTATGGCAGTCAGGAGTGTTTTGAAGTTAAGATGTTCTCCATATTTCAGTTCCAGCAACAAACGAAGCTAAGAAGGTTTTGAAATTACTCCTCTGATCCTTCCAATCATACCCCTTTTTAAAGGTACTTGACTATTTTTCTCCGGTACAAGAGAAAATGTATCACTCACTCTTTCCACTCTCTTGGGCACAATGATTGCGTCTCTCTAGTTTAATAGCCCTAACAGCTTACGTACGTTCACAGACGGCACTCCACTGTGTGTGTTGTTTTCCAAGTGTTCCTTAAGATTCCTCCCAATACTGACCCTGAAAGAATGTTACCAAGGACCAGCTGCTTCCTCTAAGTCTGTCTCTTCTCCCTGTCCCTTTGTCATGCTCCCCACCCACAGCAAAGCTTACCCTCGCCCTGTCCCCTGTCTTGTTAGACCCCCAACATGTACACACATTTCTTTTGAATTGCTTCAGTGTTGAACGTTGTCACAAATGTCCTAGAAATCTACATAGTGAAGAGTGTGCTCCTTTGAGGGCAAAGAGTCCATTAACTATCTCTGAGCACGTTTCAAGGATTACCGAAAGAAACGTAACCAGCAATGCTCATGTTTCACCTCTAGCCTTACTGCGTCACATGTAGGGCAAAATGACTTAATGATGCCTTTCAAGAGGATCCAGAGCAAATCTTATTCTCCACGAGCCAGTGGCATGTTAAAGCTCTCATGCAGCAGAGCTAAACATCCCTTTCTCAGCCTGTCAATTTATTCGGACATAAGCAGTTGCTGTGAAAATTATCCTAATGAGCATTAGAGGAATAAATCATAGAAATAATTGTTTCAAATCATTTCAATACAGTTGGTGAGTATAAGAAGAAAGTATCAGTGCAAACTGGCTTTGCCAACTTGGCAGTAGCAGGTGGCGTCTGCGATGAAATTTTTACCTTAATGCAACAGATTCGCTTTCTCCTTTGCCCAGCCGTGCTTTTTTGAAGTTTTTCATGTTCCACAAAATACATAATAGAGGGCAGTTAAATTCACTCCGCACCCCCAGCTACACGACCATGACATATTTGGAGGTGACTGTGAGGTTCATTCCCAAATGTGGTGCAATGCCTTCTAAATTTACAGCCTGATTTCCTGCTGCCAGTTAAGACTGCCAAATGCTGCTGACAGTGCGGCCAGTTTGTGGTGTCCCTAAAAATCATCAGCAATTTGAAAACATTAGCACCCGGCGAGAGTCATACTTTGCCATGATTGCCTGTATTTATCACCTCACTTTTCCAGGGGATAGATTGGGAAAAAAGAAGCAAAGAGAAAAATTAAACTTCTCTAGCATCAGGGGGAAAGACAGAGGTGGAAAGCAATGGCATTAGAGGAGCTTGGCCCTTTGCTATATTTGGTTCACAAATTACACAGTGCAGCCTCTGGGGCTTTTGGCTATGATGAAGAAAAATACTGTGTGTGTTGTTTTCCAAGTGTTCCTTAAGATTCCTCCCAATACTGACCCTGAAAGAATGTTACCAAGGACCAGCTGCTTCCTCTAAGTCTGTCTCTTCTCCCTGTCCCTTTGTCATGCTCCCCACCCACAGCAAAGCTTACCCTCGCCCTGTCCCCTGTCTTGTTAGACCCCCAACATGTACACACATTTCTTTTGAATTGCTTCAGTGTTGAACGTTGTCACAAATGTCCTAGAAATCTACATAGTGAAGAGTGTGCTCCTTTGAGGGCAAAGAGTCCATTAACTATCTCTGAGCACGTTTCAAGGATTACCGAAAGAAACGTAACCAGCAATGCTCATGTTTCACCTCTAGCCTTACTGCGTCACATGTAGGGCAAAATGACTTAATGATGCCTTTCAAGAGGATCCAGAGCAAATCTTATTCTCCACGAGCCAGTGGCATGTTAAAGCTCTCATGCAGCAGAGCTAAACATCCCTTTCTCAGCCTGTCAATTTATTCGGACATAAGCAGTTGCTGTGAAAATTATCCTAATGAGCATTAGAGGAATAAATCATAGAAATAATTGTTTCAAATCATTTCAATACAGTTGGTGAGTATAAGAAGAAAGTATCAGTGCAAACTGGCTTTGCCAACTTGGCAGTAGCAGGTGGCGTCTGCGATGAAATTTTTACCTTAATGCAACAGATTCGCTTTCTCCTTTGCCCAGCCGTGCTTTTTTGAAGTTTTTCATGTTCCACAAAATACATAATAGAGGGCAGTTAAATTCACTCCGCACCCCCAGCTACACGACCATGACATATTTGGAGGTGACTGTGAGGTTCATTCCCAAATGTGGTGCAATGCCTTCTAAATTTACAGCCTGATTTCCTGCTGCCAGTTAAGACTGCCAAATGCTGCTGACAGTGCGGCCAGTTTGTGGTGTCCCTAAAAATCATCAGCAATTTGAAAACATTAGCACCCGGCGAGAGTCATACTTTGCCATGATTGCCTGTATTTATCACCTCACTTTTCCAGGGGATAGATTGGGAAAAAAAAATCAAAGAGAAAAATTAAACTTCTCTAGCATCAGGGAAAAATACAGAGTTGGAAAGCAATGGCATTAGAGGAGCTTGGCCCTTTGCTATATATTGTTCACAAATTAAGCAGTGCAAGCTCTGGGGCTTTTGTGGCTATGATGAAGAAAAATACTATAATATGTTTCTATATAGTCCTTTTTTCCTTTGGTCTTCACATTTGCAGAATATTTTGATATTTGGATCTCATGGTTATGTGACAGGACTGAAAATAGGGAGAGGTTCATTGCTTCATTTGACAAATATTTACTATGTTCTGCTCCATGGCACAAATGGTGCCTGGGAATGCAGAAGTAGACAAGACAGGCCTGGCTTCTGTCTTAAGCAACCACGGTCCCCTGAGACCCACAGTTCCATCATGACAGCAGAGCAGAAGAGACACACAAGTCTCAGGAGACACAGATGGGAGGGCGAGGTCGGTGGGGGGAAATAGATGTCGCTGAGGAACAAGAGTGAGCCTGGAGCCTGAAAGATCAACGTGGACCACACAAAGCGAGGTGTGGGGAGCTGAAGGGCATTTCAGGTAGAGGAAGGTCACTGGGGCTACCTACCAGGGATTTGTAGCATGCAGATGTGACAGCAGAAAATGACATCCAGTCCTCCACCCCCACCCTGATCTCCACTTGTACCTCCTGGCTGGTGGCTGTCTCCAAGCGCATGTTTTTCTTCATACAGAAGTAGCCAAAGCTTGCCCAGCCATGTCCCATGAGTGTACTACTTTGAGTCCAGGATAAATAGTTTTCACATAAAGACCCCAAACCCTAACCCCAATGCAATTTAGTGGTTTAAACCATCTAGAAGCTTGTCTCCCTGTGTGTAACTCTGCAAATGGTCCAGGGCTGGTAGTGCAGCTCTGCCATCTTCAACATGCTGGCTAAACTCTGAGTCCACAGCTGCCTCGATGGTCTCTACCCCTCAGCCTTGGAATGAGGAATGGGACCCAGGGGTATGCATGCCTCCTTGATGTGAGGCAAGAAACATAAGTTGTCCATATCACTTCCTTACACATCCTGTGCTGAAGAACGTAGTTATGTAGTCACAGCAAAGTCAGGGGAGGCTGAGAACCATGTTCTGTGCTGTGTGTTAGTGACCATATGATCACTAACCACCCATGCCACATGGCAGGGTGATGGAAGAGGCAAGATGCTGGCAGAGAGGCAGGCAAGACTCAGGTTATGCAAGGTCTTGCTCAAAGGAAAGGTGTTACAAGCAGTGCAGGGACAGATGTATGAGAATTCATTTGCAGAAAAGGCTGAATCACAGTAGACACAAGCTGATGTTCCTCAGTGAGTCTCCCACATAATTATCATGCATATTTGTTCAGCAACAACACAAATTCTCCATTCAGAGGACACCTATCTGAGTCATCAGCTCTTGAAGAAGTTGCCCGAGATTTATCTGTGTTATGGAATGTGTCACTGCTTTGTCCCTTCTTGTTGGAGTAACATTCCAATGGCACAAAGGCACCTAAGCTGTTTATTGCTCACCCGTTGAGGAATATTCTGATTGTTTCTACATGATTGGGTGACTGTGAATAACACTGCTGAAAGATCTTTCTTGGAGAGGTCTTTGTATGGATACACATTTTCATGTTTCTCTTAGATATCTAGTAGTGGAGGTACAAGGCCACAAGGCATGCCTAACTTTTTGAGAAGCTAGCAATCTTTGCATTTTTGTCAGTGGTGTGTGAGGGGTCCAGTTCCTCCACATCCTTGTCAGTTCTTAGTACTGTCAAGTCTTTTGAATTTCAGCCATTCTGACTGGTGTACGGTTGTATCTCATGAAGTTCTGGTTTGCATTTCCCTGATAGCAAGTGGTGTGGAGCATCTTTTCATGTGCTTGTGTTTGCCATCCATGTATCTTTGCTGAACAATTGTGAATTTCTTTTCTTTTGAACTTTTTATTTTGTATTGGGGTATAGACAATTAACAGTGTTGTGACAGTTTCAGATGAACAGCAGAGGGACTCAGCCATAAATATACATGTGTTTTTCCAAATTTCCCCTCCGGCTGCCACATAACATTGAGACCTCAGTAGAGCATCCCCAAAGAAACATAAGTTGTCCATATCACTTCCTTACACATCCTGTGCTGAAGAACGTAGTTATGTAGTCACAGCAAAGTCAGGGAGGCTGCGAACCATGTTCTGTGCTGTGTGTTAGTGACCATATGATCACTAACCACCCATGCCACATGGCAGGGTGATGGAAGAGGCAAGATGCTGGCAGAGAGGCAGGCAAGACTCAGGTTATGCAAGGTCTTGCTCAAAGGAAAGGTGTTACAAGCAGTGCAGGGACAGATGTATGAGAATTCATTTGCAGAAAAGGCTGAATCACAGTAGACACAAGCTGATGTTCCTCAGTGAGTCTCCCACATAATTATCATGCATATTTGTTCAGCAACAACACAAATTCTCCATTCAGAGGACACCTATCTGAGTCATCAGCTCTTGAAGAAGTTGCCCGAGATTTATCTGTGTTATGGAATGTGTCACTGGTTTGTACCTTCTTGTTGCGGAGTAACATTCCAATGGCACAAAGGCACCTAAGCTGTTTATTGCTCACCCGTTGAGGAATATTCTGATTGTTTCTACATGATTGGGTGACTGTGAATAACACTGCTGAAAGATCTTTCTTGGAGAGGTCTTTGTATGGATACACATTTTCATGTTTCTCTTAGATATCTAGTAGTGGAGGTACAAGGCCACAAGGCATGCCTAACTTTTTGAGAAGCTAGCAATCTTTGCATTTTTGTCAGTGGTGTGTGAGGGGTCCAGTTCCTCCACATCCTTGTCAGTTCTTAGTACTGTCAAGTCTTTTGAATTTCAGCCATTCTGACTGGTGTACGGTTGTATCTCATGAAGTTCTGGTTTGCATTTCCCTGATAGCAAGTGGTGTGGAGCATCTTTTCATGTGCTTGTGTTTGCCATCCATGTATCTTTGCTGAACAATTGTGAATTTCTTTTCTTTTGAACTTTTTATTTTGTATTGGGGTATAGACAATTAACAGTGTTGTGACAGTTTCAGATGAACAGCAGAGGGACTCAGCCATAAATATACATGTGTCCATTCTTCCCCAAACCCTCTTCCCATCCGGGCTGCCACATAACATTGAGCAAAGTTCCCTCTGCTATACAATAGATCCTTGTTGGTTATCTATTTTAAATACAACAGTGTGTACATGCATCCCAGACTCCTTAACTATCCCCTCCCCATGGCAATCATAAGTTTGTTTTATAAATCCCTGAGTCTCTGTTTTGTAAGTAAGTTTATTTGTATTATTTCTTTTTAGATCTCACATATAAGGGATGTCATATATTTCTCCTTCTTTGACTTACTTCACTCAGGATGACTCTCTAGGTCCATCCATGTTGCTGCAAATGGCATTACTGAATTCTTTTTAATGGCTGAGTAATATTATGTTGTACATATATATACCACATCTTCTTTATTCATTCTTCCATCAATAGACATTTAGGTTGCTTCCATGTCTCGGCTATTATAAACAGTGCTGCAATGAGCATTAGGGTGCATTCATTCTTTTAGATCATGTTTTATAAATTTTTAATTGAGTTGTTTATCTTATTCTTGAGTTGTAAGAACTCTTTGCATAATTTGAATAATTCAAGTCCTTTGTCAGATACATAAAAATATATATACAGGGGCTTCCCTGGTGGTCCAGTGGGTAAGGACACTGCCTTGCAGTGCAAGGGGCGCCGGTTCGAGCCCTGGTCTGGGAAGATCCCACGTGCCACGGAGCGGCTAGACCGATGTGTCCAACTACCGAGTCAGAGCTCTGGAGCGCATCCACTCAGAGCCAGTGCTCTGTGACAACAGAGGCCACCGCGATGGGAGGCCCACACGGGCCAAAGAAAAAAGATGGATGAAAATGGACAAATGAAAGACCAATAGAAGTGGCCTGCCTGCTCCCCTCCCTCCCCACCCCCTAAGTAAAATCTAAAAAAAAAATATATATATATATATATATATATACACACACATATACATACACACACACACACACACACACACACACAAGGGGACTTTGCCCTGGCTTTGTAGAAAAGAGCCGGATCCGGTGTTGCTTCAGTCAGGCTCCTGATCCCAGACAGCCCTACTGTGATGGTTTCTAGGACTTGTACAAGCAAAACTGAGGGACATTTTGGCACAAAAAAGGCATATGTCCAGAAATATGATATTTGTTGTCAACACACAATTTAACTTTCAACAAACGAACACCTTTGCTGCCTCTCCTGCTCACAGGGAGGAGACCACATGTCCATCTGTGCTGCCCTCAGGCCATGCACAGGTGGCTGTCCAAGACCTGTCTCCAGGTGAGTATGCACCATGTCTTGGATGAGTATTTCTACCCTTCTTTTGCCAAGATGATGATGTTCAAAGAACCTTTTATTTTTACTTTTTTTGCATGCAAATTGAAATGAAAAATATTGGGTCAACATTCTGACATGAGATTGCATCGGCAAGTGACCATCTAAGAAAAAAGTACCTTGGAAACTTATTTTCACAGAAATTTGATCAGATTTCCCTCAATTGGAAAATCATGGTCTAGTGGAAAATATCAACATTTGCAGTCATTGGTGTGCACATTTTAAGTTACTTCTTACAATAATCAGAGGTATAAACACTAAGCCCCGTGTTGTAAAGAGACCCTTTAAACTGCACATCGATTTTCCTTGCTGTAAATGGAGCATTAAGAGGGCTTTTCTGATTTTTTTCTCCTCAGGGATTCAAACTTTAAACTTGGGCTGTAAAGAATGTTAGCTTAAACTTTAGAAATATTTTTCTTACTTTTACTCACAGGTAAACAAAGACCTAGAGAATGAAGTGATTGAAAAACTGAAAGCATATTGCAAACCAGGATATTATGAACAAGTCTTGACTTGTTAACCAGAAGTTTAAGCCATTATGTTTCAGCCATTATGTTTCATCACTTCTGAGCCACAGACATCATTGTTCTAATTTAAATATGCATACCTTATAATTAAGTTGATATATATAAAAAAAGTAACTCTGTTGAGCACCTGTACTTTCAAATTTGTGTCTAAAGTTTAAACATCTTTCTGGCAATGGCTGGAAAATATGTTTAGTACTTAGGAGTTTTGTATTTTTTATAACAATGGCAATGGGCTGGAAAATATGGCTTCTATGTACTTAGAGTTTTGTATTTTTTAATAATAAAAACCTGATTGATCTTGAAGGAATAAAGGAACCATATTGTACTGATTAACAGATTCTTTTTGTACAAGCAAAACTGAGGGACATTTTGGCACAAAAAAGGCATATGTCCAGAAATATGATATTTGTTGTCAACACACAATTTAACTTTCAACAAACGAACACCTTTGCTGCCTCTCCTGCTCACAGGGAGGAGACCACATGTCCATCTGTGCTGCCCTCAGGCCATGCACAGGTGGCTGTCCAAGACCTGTCTCCAGGTGAGTATGCACCATGTCTTGGATGAGTATTTCTACCCTTCTTTTGCCAAGATGATGATGTTCAAAGAACCTTTTATTTTTACTTTTTTTGCATGCAAATTGAAATGAAAAATATTGGGTCAACATTCTGACATGAGATTGCATCGGCAAGTGACCATCTAAGAAAAAAGTACCTTGGAAACTTATTTTCACAGAAATTTGATCAGATTTCCCTCAATTGGAAAATCATGGTCTAGTGGAAAATATCAACATTTGCAGTCATTGGTGTGCACATTTTAAGTTACTTCTTACAATAATCAGAGGTATAAACACTAAGCCCCGTGTTGTAAAGAGACCCTTTAAACTGCACATCGATTTTCCTTGCTGTAAATGGAGCATTAAGAGGGCTTTTCTGATTTTTCTCCTCAGGGATTCAAACTTTAAACTTGGGCTGTAAAGAATGTTAGCTTAAACTTTAGAAATATTTTTCTTACTTTTACTCACAGGTAAACAAAGACCTAGAGAATGAAGTGATTGAAAAACTGAAAGCATATTGCAAACCAGGATATTATGAACAAGTCTTGACTTGTTAACCAGAAGTTTAAGCCATTATGTTTCAGCCATTATGTTTCATCACTTCTGAGCCACAGACATCATTGTTCTAATTTAAATATGCATACCTTATAATTAAGTTGATATATATAAAAAAAGTAACTCTGTTGAGCACCTGTACTTTCAAATTTGTGTCTAAAGACATTTCTAAGGGACACATCTTATACCATGGCAATGGGCTGGAAAATATGGCTTCTATGTACTTAGAGTTTTGTATTTTTTTAATAATAAAAAAAACCTGATTGATCTTGAAGGAAGTGAAAAAAAGGAACCATAGTGGGGACTGTTAATGCATGCATATTTTTGGTACCTTAAAGACTTCAACTTGCTAATTCAAACTCTGTTTACTTTTTGTATATAACAGGATTGCTGTTTTCAAGAGAAAAACAGAAGATATTTTCTGAGTGCCAAAAACTACTTATTCATGAAGTCTGAAATACCATTATTATTATTAATTCTTATGTCTAGCATCTGTGAATAGCTTCTTATACGAGAAAACCATTTTGGGTCAGCTGGAGGCCAAAAATAATGAGCTGGCCTCCTGCCTTTGTGCATTGAGTCCAGTAGCTGCCAATTAATAAAATTGATTTTTTCTCTTATTTTGTTCCCGAGATAATTTCAGAAAACGAAAACAAAAGAGTTAGTTGCTGCTTTTTATAAATTTCCAATGGAAACAATGTACTTCTCACAAGTTTAAAGACTGACAGCACTGTAAGGAACCAAACAATTACACAAGAAGCTAACCGGTGTGTTTCTGTGGTTTTAAAGAAGGGCCAAGTCGGAAGGAAAAAAACATTCCCAGCATTTTCTGAAGCTAGATAAATACAGAGAAGAAATACAGATGAAACATGGAACTGCTCTCTAGATCCCCTGCCAGATTCCTCGACTTTTTGGCAGGCTGACTGAATTTGGCAAATGTAGCCAGTAGCACTCTTTTCCATTAAAAGGAGCAGCATATACTTTACTTTACCCTACTGTTTGTGCATTTTTTGATCCACCCAAAAACTGGCTTTTTTTTAAAAAAAAAAGTGATTATTTCTGCAGAATTGGCTGCAATTGCATTTATTGGAAATGGATCATTTATCACCCAAAAAGCTGTGGGGCAGAGCTACTACTGAAGGACCTGCAGCTCAGCAGGAAAAGTCTTTTTCTGGGACCAGGAGATGCCTTAACTGTGCCAAGAGTGTCTTATGCCAACTTAGCACCTTGATAGCCGGATCTATTCAAATTTCAGGAGTCCTAGACTGTAGAGCTCAGACAAGGTAAGCTACCCAGTTCTGTCATTTTCTTCTATTTGTGATCAGTAAACAAGGGAGCCTGATGCTCCTAATTTTGGTGACATGATTAGGTTAAGAGAAAGACTTAATTCTCCAGTTCCGAATCTAAATTCTGTGGAAAAACCTACATTTTTCTTATTTGGCTATGTACTTAGATTTTTGCATTTTTTTAATAATAAAAAAAACCTGATTGATCTTGAAGGAAGTGAAAAAAAGGAACCATAGTGGGGACTGTTAATGCATGCATATTTTTGGTACCTTAAAGACTTCAACTTGCTAATTCAAACTCTGTTTACTTTTTGTATATAACAGGATTGCTGTTTTCAAGAGAAAAACAGAAGATATTTTCTGAGTGCCAAAAACTACTTATTCATGAAGTCTGAAATACCATTATTATTATTAATTCTTATGTCTAGCATCTGTGAATAGCTTCTTATACGAGAAAACCATTTTGGGTCAGCTGGAGGCCAAAAATAATGAGCTGGCCTCCTGCCTTTGTGCATTGAGTCCAGTAGCTGCCAATTAATAAAATTGATTTTTTCTCTTATTTTGTTCCCGAGATAATTTCAGAAAACGAAAACAAAAGAGTTAGTTGCTGCTTTTTATAAATTTCCAATGGAAACAATGTACTTCTCACAAGTTTAAAGACTGACAGCACTGTAAGGAACCAAACAATTACACAAGAAGCTAACCGGTGTGTTTCTGTGGTTTTAAAGAAGGGCCAAGTCGGAAGGAAAAAAACATTCCCAGCATTTTCTGAAGCTAGATAAATACAGAGAAGAAATACAGATGAAACATGGAACTGCTCTCTAGATCCCCTGCCAGATTCCTCGACTTTTTGGCAGGCTGACTGAATTTGGCAAATGTAGCCAGTAGCACTCTTTTCCATTAAAAGGAGCAGCATATACTTTACTTTACCCTACTGTTTGTGCATTTTTTGATCCACCCAAAAACTGGCTTTTTTTTAAAAAAAAAAGTGATTATTTCTGCAGAATTGGCTGCAATTGCATTTATTGGAAATGGATCATTTATCACCCAAAAAGCTGTGGGGCAGAGCTACTACTGAAGGACCTGCAGCTCAGCAGGAAAAGTCTTTTTCTGGGACCAGGAGATGCCTTAACTGTGCCAAGAGTGTCTTATGCCAACTTAGCACCTTGATAGCCGGATCTATTCAAATTTCAGGAGTCCTAGACTGTAGAGCTCAGACAAGGTAAGCTACCCAGTTCTGTCATTTTCTTCTATTTGTGATCAGTAAACAAGGGAGCCTGATGCTCCTAATTTTGGTGACATGATTAGGTTAAGAGAAAGACTTAATTCTCCAGTTCCGAATCTAAATTCTGTGGACTCCAATAGCCCTTAACCCTACATTTTTTCTTATTTGGCAGTGATTCCTTAGTAAACTTATTAGGATGTATGAATAACATGCTGTAGAAATGTGATATTTAGGAACAGGTATCAAGGTTATGGTTTCTGACTTCACCCAGAACTCAAGGAGGCTCTAGAGTGCACACCTGAGTGTCTTCCATGCACTCAGATGGAAATGACTTTTTGTTTGTACCTTTCATTGGTTTCCTCTAAATGAAAATTTCAAAAGTACTGTGTTCACTTTTTGCTGTGAAGCTTTTAAGCACAGCATGATGGACAGATGTTTGGTTTTTAAACAGTCCAAAATTCAAGCAGCCTTTATATTTGGATACTGATTTAACAGCAATTTGAATATATTATCGTTCTGATGTTACTTGTCATCTTGTGCCTCTTTCTTAATCATAAACTGCAGCTAATTTAAAGCAAGGGAAAAGCATTAGCTTGGAGTGAGCGCCAGATAAAAGCCTGTGGTTTCAATTTAAAGTTTGGAGCCAACAGTGACAGATATAAAAATGAGAATCAGTAATTTGCCAAGTTTAAAATCCCAAAACCAACATGTGAATGCTTCACAGGTTTATATGTGCATAAAATGAAGACTGTTTTGCATAGATTTTTGAATGGTGAAGGAGTGTCTTTTCTTAAACTTAGGTGGACAGTGTAATAGTTTAATCACAAAATATTCGACAAAAAAAAGAGCCAATAGTTACTGTTTAAATTTCAGAATGCTAAATCCATACCAGCAGTTGGCAATAGCTAGATCTGGAATATTTTCAGTAAAAATTACAAATAATTACTTCTCACATTTTATGATTTACATCCATTTAACTCACAAAGCTTGCCTTATGAGTTATTTAATAAAAATAAAATAATAATAAATAAAGCTAGCCAAAGCTATTAGAAGGAATTTATAATTTCAACAAAAACAGCACAACATTTTTAAAGTGTTGGGTAAAATGCCCTCTCTACATTTTTGAAAGCCTTGCAATGATACTGCCCTAAGTCTGTAAGTATATATATATGTAAACACACACACACATGTATATAATTCTAAACACTGCGAATAATAGCATGATAATAAAAGACAGCAAATGTCCACTAACCCAGCAATTTCTCACGTGGTGGGTCCAGAAATCAAAGTCATGGCTTGTTGCATTGGTGGGCCCATTTCCACTGCCTTCCCGGCTCACAACACCCTTGCTGTCCTCGTCCCTCACCCCAGGGACACTTCAGGAGTCATTTGGTAAGACACCACCCTGTTGTTTTCTCACCCATAGTGGACTGGCCTAAGGGTGGGTACTTTTCCCAAACTGTGCCAATCAGATTCCTTTCTCTGAGGTGTTTTAAATTAAAATGAAAATCCTATGTGACCTCCCTGGGCAACTGTAGAATAAACGTAGCAGAATCAGTGGAGACAAATGTGGAAAAACAGAGATAATTCATAGAGAAAGAATAAAATGAAAAAAGATACAGAAAGGAAGTGCGAACACAGATGAAATAAAAGATGCTACATAGGCTGAGGCCCTTTCCTCAGCATCTTCTTAGGCTCCACTGCTTTCTGGAGTGAGCGCCAGATAAAAGCCTGTGGTTTCAATTTAAAGTTTGGAGCCAACAGTGACAGATATAAAAATGAGAATCAGTAATTTGCCAAGTTTAAAATCCCAAAACCAACATGTGAATGCTTCACAGGTTTATATGTGCATAAAATGAAGACTGTTTTGCATAGATTTTTGAATGGTGAAGGAGTGTCTTTTCTTAAACTTAGGTGGACAGTGTAATAGTTTAATCACAAAATATTCGACAAAAAAAAGAGCCAATAGTTACTGTTTAAATTTCAGAATGCTAAATCCATACCAGCAGTTGGCAATAGCTAGATCTGGAATATTTTCAGTAAAAATTACAAATAATTACTTCTCACATTTTATGATTTACATCCATTTAACTCACAAAGCTTGCCTTATGAGTTATTTAATAAAAATAAAATAATAATAAATAAAGCTAGCCAAAGCTATTAGAAGGAATTTATAATTTCAACAAAAACAGCACAACATTTTTAAAGTGTTGGGTAAAATGCCCTCTCTACATTTTTGAAAGCCTTGCAATGATACTGCCCTAAGTATGTAAGTATATATATATATGTAAACACACACACGCATGTATATAATTCTAAACACTGCGAATAATAGCATGATAATAAAAGACAGCAAATGTCCACTAACCCAGCAATTTCTCACGTGGTGGGTCCAGAAATCAAAGTCATGGCTTGTTGCATTGGTGGGCCCATTTCCACTGCCTTCCCGGCTCACAACACCCTTGCTGTCCTCGTCCCTCACCCCAGGGACACTTCAGGAGTCATTTGGTAAGACACCACCCTGTTGTTTTCTCACCCATAGTGGACTGGCCTAAGGGTGGGTACTTTTCCCAAACTGTGCCAATCAGATTCCTTTCTCTGAGGTGTTTTAAATTAAAAATGAAAATCCTATGTGACCTCCCTGGGCAACTGTAGAATAAACGTAGCAGAATCAGTGGAGACAAATGTGGAAAAACAGAGATAATTCATAGAGAAAGAATAAAATGAAAAAAGATACAGAAAGGAAGTGCGAACACAGATGAAATAAAAGATGCTACATAGGCTGAGGCCCTTTCCTCAGCATCTTCTTAGGCTCCACTGCTTTCTGGACCATAAGTTCTGTCACAGGCCCAGGGTTCCCCCTTTTTGGGGCCTTAGCTTATCTGAATTGTGTTGCTTGTAATTTACAGAGTCCTAAATGGATCCTGTATTCTCTCTATGGGACACTGGGTACATCCCTGAGGCTGTCGACCTAAAGCTTCTCAATCTTTAAAATGGGCATTGGTAATGTCTGCATCACGGGGTGACTATGAATATAGGAAGAGAAAGAATAAAGCACTTAACCCCACAGAAAACACTAAATCACTGACTGCAATTTTAAGACAAGATAATCCTGTATTATAAATTTTATAAAAATATATACAATTACTCATATTAACTAATTATTAGTCTATGAAAAGCAGTGCAATTTTTTATTATTAAGTCTAATAGTTGCTAACTTTTCATTTAATGGGTGATATCAAATTATTTGGTGAAATTTAAAATGAAAATGGGCTTACAAGCAACTGTTATCACTATGACTGTTTCCCTCTTTAGAGCAGGAAAAAACTCCCATAGATTTGTAAATGGATACCCAATTCCTCCTGTTCCCTTAATCTCTCATCAATATGCAGTCAAGTCCTGCTTCAGCCTCCATGTTCTAGGCACTGACCACTCACCCTCCCCTAGAGGGCTCTCTGCTTCCACTCTTCCTGGTCCACTCCCTACACACCCCCAAGAAAGTCTTGGCTTGTTGCATTGGTGGGCCCATTTCCACTGCCTTCCCGGCTCACAACACCCTTGCTGTCCTCGTCCCTCACCCCAGGGACACTTCAGGAGTCATTTGGTAAGACACCACCCTGTTGTTTTCTCACCCATAGTGGACTGGCCTAAGGGTGGGTACTTTTCCCAAACTGTGCCAATCAGATTCCTTTCTCTGAGGTGTTTTAAATTAAAAATGAAAATCCTATGTGACCTCCCTGGGCAACTGTAGAATAAACGTAGCAGAATCAGTGGAGACAAATGTGGAAAAACAGAGATAATTCATAGAGAAAGAATAAAATGAAAAAAGATACAGAAAGGAAGTGCGAACACAGATGAAATAAAAGATGCTACACAGGCTGAGGCCCTTTCCTCAGCATCTTCTTAGGCTCCACTGCTTTCTGGACCATAAGTTCTGTCACAGGCCCAGGGTTCCCCTTTTGGTGCCTTAGCTTATCTGAATTGTGTTGCTTGTAATTTACAGAGTCCTAAATGGATCCTGTATTCTCTCTATGGGACACTGGGTACATCCCTGAGGCTGTCGACCTAAAGCTTCTCAATCTTTAAAATGGGCATTGGTAATGTCTGCATCACGGGGTGACTATGAATATAGGAAGAGAAAGAATAAAGCACTTAGCCCCACAGAAAACACTAAATCACTGACTGCAATTTTAAGACAAGATAATCCTGTATTATAAATTTTATAAAAATATATACAATTACTCATATTAACTAATTATTAGTCTATGAAAAGCAGTGCAATTTTTTATTATTAAGTCTAATAGTTGCTAACTTTTCATTTAATGGGTGATACCAAATTATTTGGTGAAATTTAAAATGAAAATGGGCTTACAAGCAACTGTTATCACTATGACTGTTTCCCTCTTTAGAGCAGGAAAAAAAACTCCCATAGATTTGTAAATGGATACCCAATTCCTCCTGTTCCCTTAATCTCTCATCAATATGCAGTCAAGTCCTGCTTCAGCCTCCATGTTCTAGGCACTGACCACTCACCCTCCCCTAGAGGGCTCTCTGCTTCCACTCTTCCTGGTCCACTCCCTACACACCCCCAAGAAAGTCTTGTAAAAATACAAACAGGATCATGTCTCTGTTGAAATTAAACATTTTCGGTGGTTTCTCAGGGCAGCTGAATAAAACCCCACTTCCTTCCTATGTCCTGCCAGTCCCATCCAGTTCTCCAAACATATCTGTGTCACCCTCCCTTCCCCAACTCAGCCTCGACCACCCTGGCCTCTTGAAGGTCCCTGGACATTCTAAGCACACTCCCACCTCTGCATACACTTGCTGTCTGTAAATTCTGCTTTCCTTGTCCAGCTCATCTTAGTTTAGATGCACCTGATTTAAGATGCTCTGACTTCTCGATCTAAAGTAGGTAGTCCCTTGGTTACTTTTCTTTCAACCCTATTTGTTTCCTTTACAGCATTCAGCACACTAGTAGTTATTTTGTCCATTTACTTGTTATCAACCAGGCCCTTCTTATAGTGCCTGAGAGGGATATGAAACTCTTGGTGCTGCCTCTCCTCCTGAATTCTTAGGGGGGGTCCTGTCTGTGTGGCATCTGTATATTATATCTTTATTTTATTCCTTTGAGAAAGGGGTTCCCACTTTTCAAGAGTCTAAAAAAACCAAGAGTCTATAAAGCCATTTCCAGATAGATTAACTTAAGTAGAAATCAGTTTCTCAGAGTAAAATCTTTAAATAAATACAAATGATAAACTGAAAGGGAAAGTGAGAAAATAGAATTCTGAATAAAAATATTTATCTAAGTTTTGCATTGGAACTTTCATCTGGCATGAGATCAATGGAGCAAAAGCAATCATTTAATAACAATTACTGAAACCAATTACAGATATACTCTCTGAGCCAGCATTTCTGCTCCTCAGCATACACTCAGTCTGTGGTTATGTCCATCAGAAAGTCATGTCAAGAGTTTCCCTGGTGGTCCAGTGGGTAAGGACACCACCTTGAAGTGCAAGGGCACTGGTTTGATCCCTGGCCTGGGAGGTGAAATTTAAAATGAAAATGGGCTTACAAGCAACTGTTATCACTATGACTGTTTCCCTCTTTAGAGCAGGAAAAAAAACTCCCATAGATTTGTAAATGGATACCCAATTCCTCCTGTTCCCTTAATCTCTCATCAATATGCAGTCAAGTCCTGCTTCAGCCTCCATGTTCTAGGCACTGACCACTCACCCTCCCCTAGAGGGCTCTCTGCTTCCACTCTTCCTGGTCCACTCCCTACACACCCCCAAGAAAGTCTTGTAAAAATACAAACAGGATCATGTCTCTGTTGAAATTAAACATTTTCGGTGGTTTCTCAGGGCAGCTGAATAAAACCCCACTTCCTTCCTATGTCCTGCCAGTCCCATCCAGTTCTCCAAACATATCTGTGTCACCCTCCCTTCCCCAACTCAGCCTCGACCACCCTGGCTTCTTGAAGGTCCCTGGACATTCTAAGCACACTCCCACCTCTGCATACACTTGCTGTCTGTAAATTCTGCTTTCCTTGTCCAGCTCATCTTAGTTTAGATGCACCTGATTTAAGATGCTCTGACTTCTCGATCTAAAGTAGGTAGTCCCTTGGTTACTTTTCTTTCAACCCTATTTGTTTCCTTTACAGCATTCAGCACACTAGTAGTTATTTTGTCCATTTACTTGTTATCAACCAGGCCCTTCTTATAGTGCCTGAGAGGGATATGAAACTCTTGGTGCTGCCTCTCCTCCTGAATTCTTAGGGGGGGGTCCTGTCTGTGTGGCATCTGTATATTATATCTTTATTTTATTCCTTTGAGAAAGGGGTTCCCACTTTTCAAGAGTCTAAAAAAACCAAGAGTCTATAAAGCCATTTCCAGATAGATTAACTTAAGTAGAAATCAGTTTCTCAGAGTAAAATCTTTAAATAAATACAAATGATAAACTGAAAGGGAAAGTGAGAAAATAGAATTCTGAATAAAAATATTTATCTAAGTTTTGCATTGGAACTTTCATCTGGCATGAGATCAATGGAGCAAAAGCAATCATTTAATAACAATTACTGAAACCAATTACAGATATACTCTCTGAGCCAGCATTTCTGCTCCTCAGCATACACTCAGTCTGTGGTTATGTCCATCAGAAAGTCATGTCAAGAGTTTCCCTGGTGGTCCAGTGGGTAAGGACACCACCTTGAAGTGCAAGGGGCACTGGTTTGATCCCTGGCCTGGGAGGATCCCACGTGCTGTGGAGCGGCTGGACCGATGTGTCCAATTACCGAGCCAGAGCTCTGGAACACATGTGCCCAGAGCCGGTGCTCTGCAGCGAGAGAGGCCACTGCGATGGGAGGTCCACACAGGCCATAGAATAAAGATGGATGAAAATAAATAGATGAAACACCAATAGAAGTGGCCAAAAAAAAAAAAAAAATGTCATGTCAAGGATGCTCATAGAAGCACCATTCATTCTCACTCTAATAGGTAGAGGATTCTAAAAAATGTGTCATGTTCAAATTATCCACTCAAAAATGTTTCAGATGTTGGATAAATATTGTATAATTGGTAACCAAATGTTTGAAACTACATATATATGTGTATATATATTACCTAGAATAAATGAGAAACTGGTATCAAAAATAAACTAGAAAACCATATCTGGAATAAATGAGAAACTGGTGTTATAGTTTAAAAAAATAGATTGAAGCCACTTGTGGGGTATTAAATCTTAAAATAAAATGGAAAGAACCTATCTGCACACAAATCTGTGTTTGAAAATCCTGAGAATTAAGAAAAGATTCAGCTGAATAAACAATAACAATTATTATTATTATTATTTGTTTCCTTGGAAACCACTGCAGTGGGTGAATACCACTGTAGTGGATGCTGTGATGTGCTACCCAGCGTAACTGAGTGGAAAAGTTAACTGACTGGCGAAAAGCAGCTCTCCACATATATGATTACTTTAGAGGTAGTTATAAATTTTGCATTTAAACTTAACAAATTAATTAAGAATACTAATAAGCTAAACAGGGACATGTTCATCACATTTCAGGATATTAGAACAGAAGGGTGTTGTGTTTTCCAACTATGAAGTCAGCAGTGTTGCAGAAAATAAAAGGTTGCTTTACTCTGAGAGTAGGAGATTTAAGGATTTTCTTGTTTAATAACAATTACTGAAACCAATTACAGATATACTCTCTGAGCCAGCATTTCTGCTCCTCAGCATACACTCAGTCTGTGGTTATGTCCATCAGAAAGTCATGTCAAGAGTTTCCCTGGTGGTCCAGTGGGTAAGGACACCACCTTGAAGTGCAAGGGGCACTGGTTTGATCCCTGGCCTGGGAGGATCCCACGTGCTGTGGAGCGGCTGGACCGATGTGTCCAATTACCGAGCCAGAGCTCTGGAACACATGTGCCCAGAGCCGGTGCTCTGCAGCGAGAGAGGCCACTGCGATGGGAGGTCCACACAGGCCATAGAATAAAGATGGATGAAAATAAATAGATGAAACACCAATAGAAGTGGCCAAAAAAAAAAAAATGTCATGTCAAGGATGCTCATAGAAGCACCATTCATTCTCACTCTAATAGGTAGAGGATTCTAAAAAATGTGTCATGTTCAAATTATCCACTCAAAAATGTTTCAGATGTTGGATAAATATTGTATAATTGGTAACCAAATGTTTGAAACTACATATATATGTGTATATATATTACCTAGAATAAATGAGAAACTGGTATCAAAAATAAACTAGAAAACCATATCTGGAATAAATGAGAAACTGGTGTTATAGTTTAAAAAAATAGATTGAAGCCACTTGTGGGGTATTAAATCTTAAAATAAAATGGAAAGAACCTATCTGCACACAAATCTGTGTTTGAAAATCCTGAGAATTAAGAAAAGATTCAGCTGAATAAACAATAACAATTATTATTATTATTATTTGTTTCCTTGGAAACCACTGCAGTGGGTGAATATCACTGTAGTGGATGCTGTGGTGTGCTACCCAGCGTAACTGAGTGGAAAAGTTAACTGACTGGCGAAAAGCAGCTCTCCACATATATGATTACTTTAGAGGTAGTTATAAATTTTGCATTTAAACTTAACAAATTAATTAAGAATACTAATAAGCTAAACAGGGACATGTTCATCACATTTCAGGATATTAGAACAGAAGGGTGTTGTGTTTTCCAACTATGAAGTCAGCAGTGTTGCAGAAAATAAAAGGCTGCTTTACTCTGAGAGTAGGAGATTTAAGGATTTTCTTGTTTAAGTGGCAGTTTGGGATAAATACATGAAATACTGAAGAAGGGCTTAGGAAAGTTATAGTGACCACATGTTATGATCCCAAACCAGGAATTTTACCAATTTATATAAAAAGTTTTATAATCACATAAAAATTACATCTAAGTCAACTTTGCAGAAAATGAGCGACATGAAATTTGAATAGTTGGTAAAGGCAGGAAGACTGCAGTCTTGTTTGGTTCCTTTTTCTAAGTTTGGCTGAGAGGAGATGCCTTATCCAGTGCTTCTGAAGCTTCACTGTGATATAAATCATCTGGGAATCTTGTTAAAATACAGATTCTGATCCAGTAGGTCTGGTGTATGGTCTGAGATAGTGAATTTCTAACCACCATGCTGCTCTGTATCTGGGACCACACTTGAATAGCAAACCCTTAGTCCCAGGGTGCCAGGAAAGGCTGAGAGCCAGAAGGGCCCCTGGCCTGGGGCCTTCAGGCCACAGTTTCATCCATTAGCAAATACTGAGTGTTTTTCTGGTGATAGGAAAAAAAGGGGTAGGAAACACTATTCTGTAGGACAATCATACAACATAGACTTTGATAGCCTTTCAAAGGCAATTAAGTGAGTTGGACTGGCCAGGGGTCTGGCATACTGTGCCAGATATTACATTCCAATTTTCAAAGCTGTTAGCTTTGAAGATAGTATTTTAAAGTAGGTAACACACAAATTCAGTCTTCTCTCAGTTGGAGGAAATTATATTTTTATAGTATTAGCAGAAAGTCCTTGTTGGAACTTCCCTGGTGGTCCAGTACTTAAGAATCCACCTGTCAATGCAGGGAACGCGGGTTCAATCCTTGCTCTGGGAACTGGGATGCCGCATGCCACAGGGCAACGGAGCCCCTATGCCACAACTCCTGAAGCCCACGCACCCTAGGGCCTGTGTTCTGCAACAAGAGAAGCCACTGCAACAATAAGCCTGTGCACTGTAACTAGAAAGCAGCTCTCATTTGCCCCAACTCAAGAAAGTCAACACACAGCAATGAAGTGCCCATGCACCACAATGAAAACCCAGTGCAGCCAAAAAGAAATTTAAAAATTAATAATATAAAAGTCCTCACTGTCTTATACTTGATGAGTTGCAAATAGTGTCCTAGATAGATTGTCTTCACACTGGCAGAGGTCCTACAAAACAGAGTTCCACAGCTACCCTAATTCCATGTGGACAGGAGCCACATGCTTCTTGGTCACCATGACATGACACACTGGAGAATTCCAAGTGCACAACCAGTATTTGGGGCGAAGGTTTCATCATCATCAGGGCTCTCTAACCTCTTCCTTCAAAGAGGCTGAGTTCTGAGCATCAGGGCATGACACGTGTCAGTGATGGTCTGACACTCTTGCCATGAAAACATCTGTGGATCAGTGGTTCTCAAACTTCCCCATCAGCTTATGAGTTTGGTTAAAATACTCTTTCCTGGTATTGCTTATGGAGACTCTGCATCAGTCAGTTTAGGTTACGGCTCAGCAAGTATGTGTTTTTCAATAAGCACTGTATTACTTTGAGATGGCTAGACTGTGGGCCATACTCTGGGACAGGCTGCTGCAATGGACCACAGTGCACTCAGGTGGCCCAGGAGTAACTGGTAGGCTGCTCCTCATGCTCAGAATACTGGGTGAGGAGATAGGGGAGTTTTGTTTTTTTTTTTCTGAATTTCAAATTAGATTCAAACCATCTGTAAACAAACCCATTCCTTGAGACAACTGAGAAAATTTGAATATGACCTGAGTAATATATAATAACAAACTATTGTTAGTTTCATTAGGAGACACACGGCCTGGTGAATATGTTTTTTAAAAAACCAAACAGAGATGCATACTAAAATATTAAAGTATTTATCAGTGGAAGGATATGTCTGGGAATTGTTTTAGAAGAGCTCAGGAAAAACCATTCAAGGAAATAAATGAAGCATGATTAAGAGAAATCATTGTTAGTTGTTGAAGCAGGTATAGGTATTTCAAATTCACTATATTATGCCACAACTCCTGAAGCCCACGCACCCTAGGGCCTGTGTTCTGCAACAAGAGAAGCCACTGCAACAATAAGCCTGTGCACTGTAACTAGAAAGCAGCTCTCATTTGCCCCAACTCAAGAAAGTCAACACACAGCAATGAAGTGCCCATGCACCACAATGAAAACCCAGTGCAGCCAAAAAGAAATTTAAAAATTAATAATATAAAAGTCCTCACTGTCTTATACTTGATGAGTTGCAAATAGTGTCCTAGATAGATTGTCTTCACACTGGCAGAGGTCCTACAAAACAGAGTTCCACAGCTACCCTAATTCCATGTGGACAGGAGCCACATGCTTCTTGGTCACCATGACATGACACACTGGAGAATTCCAAGTGCACAACCAGTATTTGGTGCGAAGGTTTCATCATCATCAGGGCTCTCTAACCTCTTCCTTCAAAGAGGCTGAGTTCTGAGCATCAGGGCATGACACGTGTCAGTGATGGTCTGACACTCTTGCCATGAAAACATCTGTGGATCAGTGGTTCTCAAACTTCCCCATCAGCTTATGAGTTTGGTTAAAATACTCTTTCCTGGTATTGCTTATGGAGACTCTGCATCAGTCAGTTTAGGTTACGGCTCAGCAAGTATGTGTTTTTCAATAAGCACCGTATTACTTTGAGATGGCTAGACTGTGGGCCATACTCTGGGACAGGCTGCTGCAATGGACCACAGTGCACTCAGGTGGCCCAGGAGTAACTGGTAGGCTGCTCCTCATGCTCAGAATACTGGGTGAGGAGATAGGGGAGTTTTGTTTTTGTTTTTTTTTTCTGAATTTCAAATTAGATTCAAACCATCTGTAAACAAACCCATTCCTTGAGACAACTGAGAAAATTTGAATATGACCTGAGTAATATATAATAACAAACTATTGTTAGTTTCATTAGGAGACACACGGCCTGGTGAATATGTTTTTTAAAAAACCAAACAGAGATGCATACTAAAATATTAAAGTATTTATCAGTGGAAGGATATGTCTGGGAATTGTTTTAGAAGAGCTCAGGAAAAACCATTCAAGGAAATAAATGAAGCATGATTAAGAGAAATCATTGTTAGTTGTTGAAGCAGGTATAGGTATTTCAAATTCACTATATTACTCTTTACATTTGAGGGTACTGCATTAGTTTACTAGGGCTACTATCGCATGGCTTAAGCAACTTAGTGGCTTAAACAACAGAAATTTGTTCTCTTACGGTTTTGGAGACCAAAGTCCAAGTTGAAGGTGTCTGCAGGGTTGGTTTCCTTCTGAGGTCTCCCTGCTTGGTTTGTAGGAGACCATTTGTCAGCCGGTTTCACTTCTGGGACTGGCTCCTCCTTTCTTATAAGCACACCAATCATGATCGAATCAGGGGCCATTCCCAGTAACCTTAGTTTCCTCCTTAAAGGTACTCTATCCAAATACAGCCACACTCTGAGGCATTGAAAGTTAGAACTTCAACACATGAATCTTGGGGTGGGGTGCACAGAGTATTCGGTTCATCATAGGTGTCATGGACATTTCCACAATAAAAAGGCTTTACAAGTAAAGGAAATATTAGCTTGTATAAGAGGCAATTTACCATGGGCAGCTTTGCAGCCAGCCCACAAGTAGTGTCAGGTGAGCCAGATTAGCTCAATAGACTCAAGTTGCCACTGACCACAACTCAAATCAGCTGAGATGTTTCAGTGACTTGATAAACACAACAGACCTCAAACTCTTAAGAATTCACTTTTGGAGGATTATGTGTTCTATGAGGTGTGAAGATTACTCCAAGGTTGAGAAGTGTTTGCACCTTGAGAGGTACCAAGCTGTTCCTCAAAATCATGGGGTACGAGGTCACTGATGTATTGGTGGGTTGTATATATTTAGCTCCTGTGTTTTTTTACCTGATGTTCTTTCCTTTCCTACTTTTAAAACCTAATTCCACTTAAGGGAAAAGTCTGTTTTTTTTCTTAACTTCAACCCTTCTCATCTTTTTTTAAAAATTTATATAATTATTTTTATTTTACTTTTACAGAGTTCTGTTGTTTAAAGCTATACATAAGTCCAAATTAGTCATAGGTATACCCTTGACCCCTCCCACCTGAATCCTCCTCTCAGTCCCTCCCCATCCCACTCCTCCAGGTTGTTGGTAGCCCCCATATAAGTTCCCTTAGTCTTACAGCATATCCACAATGTTTGTCTCTTTTATATATGGTAGTGTAGGTTTCCATGTTACTTTTTCCAAACTTCTCATCCACTCCTCCCTCCCCGCAATAGCCATAAGTGTATTCTCTATGTCTGTTTCTCCATTGCTGCTCTGCATATGCATTTATCAGTACCATCTTTCTAGATTCCATATATATGTGTTAGTATATTGTATTTGTCCTTCTCTTTTTGACTTACTTCACTTTGTATAATAGGTTTTAGATTCATCCACCTCACTAGGACTGATTCAAATGTATTTCTTTTTATAGTTGAGAAATATTCCATTGTATATATGTACCATAGCTTCTTAATCCATTCATGTGTCGATGAACATCTAGGTTGTTACCCTGTTCTAGGTATTGTAAAAAGTGCTGTGATGAACACTGGGGTACAGGTGTCTCTTTCAATTTTGATTTCCTCTGGGTATATGCCTAAGAGTGGGACTGCTGGGTCATATGGTGCTTCTAGTTCTAATTTTTTTTTTTAAGATTTATTTATTTATTTATTTTGGGCGGGGGTTGGGTTGGGGAGGGAGGGGAGCGGGCGGGCCACCTCCACTGGTCTTTCATTTCTCCATTTTCATCCATCTTTGTTCTCCGGCCCGTGTGGGCCTCCCATCGCTGTGGTGTTTGTCGCTGCAGAGCTCCGGCTCTGGGCGCATGCGCTCCAGAGCTCTGGCTCGGCAATTGGACACATCGGTCCAGCTGCTCTGCGGCACGTGGGATCTTCCCAGGCCAGGGATCGAACCGGCGCCCCTTGCACTGCAAGGCAGCGTCCCCACCCACTGGACCACCAGGTGAAGCCCTAGTTCTAATTTTTAAAGAAATCTCCATACTGTCTTCCATAGTGGCTGTATCAAATTACATTCCCACCAACAGTGCAAGAGTGTTTCCTTTTTCTCCACACCCTCTCCAGCATTTATGGTCTGTGGATTTTTTGATGATGGCCATTCTGACTGGCATGAGGTGATATCTCATTGTAGTTTTGATTTGCATTTCTCTAATAATGAGCGACGTTGAGCATCATTTCATGTGGTTTTTTGGCCATCTGTATGTACTCTTTGGAGAGATGTCTCTTTAGGTCTTCTTCCCATTTTTTAATTGGGTTGTTTGTTTTTTCAGTGTTGAGTTGTCTAAGCAGCTTGTATATTTTGGAAATTAATTCTCTGTCGGTTGTTTCATTTGCTATTGTTTTCTCCCATTCTGAGGGTTGTCTTTTCACCTTTTTCATAGTTTCTTTTGCTGTGCAAAAGCGTTTAAGTTTAATTAGGTCCCACTTGTTTATTTTTGTTTTTATTTCCATTACTCTAGAGGGTGGATCATAGAAAATCTTACTTTGATTTATGTCATCAAGTGTTTTGCCTATGTTTTCCTGTAAGAGTTTTATGGTTTCTGATCTTACATTTAGGTCTTTAATCCATTTTGAGGTTAACTTTGTTTAAGGTGTTAGGGAATGTTCCAACTTCATTTGTTCACATGTAGCTGTCCAATTTTCTCAGCACCGTTGACTGAAGAGACTGTCTTTGCCCCATTGTATATTTTTGCCTCCTTTGTCAAAAATAAGGTACCCACAGGTGTGTGAGTTTATCTCTGGGCTCTCCATCTTGTTCCACTGGTCTATATATCTGTCTGTTCTTGTGCCAGTACCATACTAGCTTGATGACTGTTGCTTTGTAGTATAGTCTGAAGGTAGGGAGGTTGATCCCTCCAGCTGATAGGAGAGTTATAGCTCACAGGAAGTTATATGACTTAAAGAATGGGCACTCTCATTCATGATATGCTAAGAGGCTTGAACTTTTGTCCCAATTTTCCATGTTAAGCTTAGATTTTGAATTTAATTTCTTTGACTAGTGATTTCTCCTTTATAATATCATAATTAGTGGTATTTATAAAGCCTAGAAGTATGGCCCTCGGTGGTGAGAGATATTTTTAAAAGTAAAAATAGTACAAAGATCTTGGGCATTTGGAATATACCTCATGTAGACCTAAAAACTTGCTATAGATTAGTGAAAAAGGTTGAAATTCAGCACTAAGCTTAATGGAACTGTATTTTTGATGATGGCCATTCTGACTGGCATGAGGTGATATCTCATTGTAGTTTTGATTTGCATTTCTCTAATAATGAGCGACGTTGAGCATCATTTCATGTGGTTTTTTGGCCATCTGTATGTACTCTTTGGAGAGATGTCTCTTTAGGTCTTCTTCCCATTTTTTAATTGGGTTGTTTGTTTTTTCAGTGTTGAGTTGTCTAAGCAGCTTGTATATTTTGGAAATTAATTCTCTGTCGGTTGTTTCATTTGCTATTGTTTTCTCCCATTCTGAGGGTTGTCTTTTCACCTTTTTCATAGTTTCTTTTGCTGTGCAAAAGCGTTTAAGTTTAATTAGGTCCCACTTGTTTATTTTTGTTTTTATTTCCATTACTCTAGAGGGTGGATCATAGAAAATCTTACTTTGATTTATGTCATCAAGTGTTTTGCCTATGTTTTCCTGTAAGAGTTTTATGGTTTCTGATCTTACATTTAGGTCTTTAATCCATTTTGAGGTTAACTTTGTTTAAGGTGTTAGGGAATGTTCCAACTTCATTTGTTCACATGTAGCTGTCCAATTTTCTCAGCACCGTTGACTGAAGAGACTGTCTTTGCCCCATTGTATATTTTTGCCTCCTTTGTCAAAAATATGGTACCCTAGGTGTGTGAGTTTATCTCTGGGCTCTCCATCTTGTTCCACTGGTCTATATATCTGTCTGTTCTTGTGCCAGTACCATACTAGCTTGATGACTGTTGCTTTGTAGTATAGTCTGAAGGTAGGGAGGTTGATCCCTCCAGCTGATAGGAGAGTTATAGCTCACAGGAAGTTATATGACTTAAAGAATGGGCACTCTCATTCATGATATGCTAAGAGGCTTGAACTTTTGTCCCAATTTTCCATGTTAAGCTTAGATTTTGAATTTAATTTCTTTGACTAGTGATTTCTCCTTTATAATATCATAATTAGTGGTATTTATAAAGCCTAGAAGTATGGCCCTCGGTGGTGAGAGATATTTTTTAAAAATAAAAATAGTACAAAGATCTTGGGCATTTGGAATATACCTCATGTAGACCTAAAAACTTGCTATAGATTAGTGAAAAAGGTTGAAATTCAGCACTAAGCTTAATGGAACTGTATTTTAGTTCCAATTTTCTTAATTCTAAAAATGTCAAGTACACATATACACACAGAGCATAAAATGTCACTCATACTAACTAAATTAATCAATATTAACTCATATATATTTCCTTTGGAAAACACAGTTACTCTTATTAAAATCTATGTAAATGCTATAAATGTATTTTTTAAATCACAAAATCATCTGGTGTTAAATTTATAACTCTTTCTGATAATACAGTTTAATTGGGATACATTAAGAAAATGCAAGAGCTTTAAGGGTGGCACAAAAGGATAGAAAATCATGAAAATGAAGAAGAAAATTACAGCTTTTGAAACACAATTCAAGAGAGGGTGTGAGGGTCGGGGTTATTAGGAGCAGGCACCAACCACCACAAAGCACGCATGTTCTCTGGGAGGTCCCATTCCTGTTCTTTCCTCCCTGGCAGCTACTCTCTCCTGTAAAACAGTGCCTCAATCAGACTTAGTCCTTGGGACACAACCTGCAGCCTCAGTACCTACATGCAGGTGTGCCCTGGGAGGACTTCAACTTGACCTTGAAAGGGGTGTTGGGTGAAGAGAACACACTCTGAAACCAGATCCCTTGAGTCCCTTCCTCATGACCTGGACAATCTGGGTTAAGTATCTATGAAATTTTGTTTCTTCTTATCATTTCTCACCTTCAGCTTTCAAGAGGTGAGGGGTTGTTTTGTGGAGGTGGGGATGGTGGAGAGAGAGTGAGCAGACATAGGGTAGATTCCCCAGTGAAACAGAGCTGGTGTGGAAGAAGCCATGTGTTCAGTAGTTCAGTCAGCGCTCGCCTCAAATGCTGCCTGAAGGGTTGAAAGACCACTGATCACAGGGTCAGGCTGATAGGAGAGTTATAGCTCACAGGAAGTTATATGACTTAAAGAATGGGCACTCTCATTCATGATATGCTAAGAGGCTTGAACTTTTGTCCCAATTTTCCATGTTAAGCTTAGATTTTGAATTTAATTTCTTTGACTAGTGATTTCTCCTTTATAATATCATAATTAGTGGTATTTATAAAGCCTAGAAGTATGGCCCTCGGTGGTGAGAGATATTTTTAAAAGTAAAAATAGTACAAAGATCTTGGGCATTTGGAATATACCTCATGTAGACCTAAAAACTTGCTATAGATTAGTGAAAAAGGTTGAAATTCAGCACTAAGCTTAATGGAACTGTATTTTAGTTCCAATTTTCTTAATTCTAAAAATGTCAAGTACACATATACACACAGAGCATAAAATGTCACTCATACTAACTAAATTAATCAATATTAACTCATATATATTTCCTTTGGAAAACACAGTTACTCTTATTAAAATCTATGTAAATGCTATAAATGTATTTTTTAAATCACAAAATCATCTGGTGTTAAATTTATAACTCTTTCTGATAATACAGTTTAATTGGGATACATTAAGAAAATGCAAGAGCTTTAAGGGTGGCACAAAAGGATAGAAAATCATGAAAATGAAGAAGAAAATTACAGCTTTTGAAACACAATTCAAGAGAGGGTGTGAGGGTCGGGGTTATTAGGAGCAGGCACCAACCACCACAAAGCATGCATGTTCTCTGGGAGGTCCCATTCCTGTTCTTTCCTCCCTGGCAGCTACTCTCTCCTGTAAAACAGTGCCTCAATCAGACTTAGTCCTTGGGACACAACCTGCAGCCTCAGTACCTACATGCAGGTGTGCCCTGGGAGGACTTCAACTTGACCTTGAAAGGGGTGTTGGGTGAAGAGAACACACTCTGAAACCAGATCCCTTGAGTCCCTTCCTCATGACCTGGACAATCTGGGTTAAGTATCTATGAAATTTTGTTTCTTCTTATCATTTCTCACCTTCAGCTTTCAAGAGGTGAGGGGTTGTTTTGTGGAGGTGGGGATGGTGGAGAGAGAGTGAGTGAGCAGACATAGGGTAGATTCCCCCCAGTGAAACAGAGCTGGTGTGGAAGAAGCCATGTGTTCTGTTAGCTCAGACCCTCTCAAGATACAGTCAGCTCGCCTCAAATGCTGCCTGAAGGGTTGAAAGACCACTGATCACCTCAGGGTCAAAGGCATTTTACTTGTCTCTTAATCTTTCCTTAAATGGAAATGTAAAATGGCATATGTAGCCTACATTACATTTCTCCTGGATAGCGTTGCTCTAGCCTAAAACTCAAGCTGACCATTTGAATGGAACACATTAGACACTGAACTCAATCTATTCCAGACCCTCAAGCCTGCTCCTTCACTGTTACTACAGAATAAACACCAGCTGGCATGAGACAGATACACTGCATAATGGCAGCTGCTACTGTTGAGGAAATTGTACAGGCAAACAGCTAACTCTAGAATAAATTACTTATGAACAGGGTGACAGGATGACTCTGGTAACTGTCAAGGAACCTGTCTACATGGCTCACAGGCAGCTGCTCCAAGAGTGTTTGCAGGCCTAGGAAATAAAACCACACAGCTGTCCCTCACGGATTGGTTCTGAGACCCCCCGTGAATACCCAAATCCATGAATGTTCAAGTCCCTTATATAAAACGATGTAGTATTTACATATTACCTATACACATTGTCCTATGTACTTTCCAAAAAGCTTTTGAGGTATAGCTGATTTCTAATATATTAGTTTCAGATGTACAGCAGAGTGATTCATAATTTTTAAAGATTATACTTCGTTACAGTTTTTAAAGATTATACTTCATTGCTGGTTCTATTTCCTGTGTTGTACAATGTATGCATGCATGCTAAGTCGCTTCAGTCGTGTTTGACTCTTTGCAACCCTACAGACTGTAGCCTGCAAGGCTCCTCTGTCCATGGGATTCTCCAAGCAACAGTACTGGAGTGGGTTGCCATGCCCTCCTTCAGGGGCTCTTCCTGGCCCAAGGATTGAAACTGAGTCTCCTGTGACTCCTGCATTGCCACTGGGCCACCAGGGAAGCCCATAATATATCCTTATAGCTTATTTATTTTACAAGTAGTTTGTATTAATACTTTCAAGACTCACACCCCATCTCTCCTCTTCCCCCTTCCTTTTCCGCTCTGCTAACTGCTAATTTGTTCTGTGTATCTGTGTGTCTGTTTTTTATTTTTTTTCTCTTATATTTACCAGTTTATTTTATTTTTCAGATTCCATATACAGGTGATAACATACAGTATTTGTTTTTCTCTGACTTATTTCACTTAACATAAAGCCCTCATTTCATTTTCATTCTTTTTAATGGCTGAGCAATATTCATTGTGCACCACAATCCTCTTTATTCATCTGTTGATGGACACTCAGGTTGCTTCCTTATCTTGGCAATTGTAAATAATGCTGATATGAACATTATGGTGCATGCATCTTTTCAAATTAGTGCTTTAATTATCTTTAGATATACATGCAGGAGTGGAATTGCTAGATCATATAGTATTTCTATGCTTAAATTTTTGAAAAATCTCCATACCATTCTCCATAATGGCTACAAGCAATTTACATTCCCACCAACAAAGGTTCTCTATTCTTCACATCCTTGCAAACATTTGGTATTTGTGGTTTTTTTGATGATAGTCATTCTGACAGGTGTGAGGTGTTATCCCATTGTGGTTTTGATTTATTTTCATTTCTTTGATGATTAATGATGCTGAGCATCCTTTCATATGCCTGTTGGCCATGTGTATGTCTCTTTAAATCATCTCTAGATTACTTACAATACCTACAAAAACCCTAATGCTGGGAAAGATTGAGGGCAGGAGGAGAAAGGAGCAATGGAGGATGAGATGGTTGGATGGCATCATCAACTAAATGGACACGGGTTTGAGCAAACTCCAGGAAATAGTGAAGGACAGGGAAGTCTGGCATGTTGCACTCCATGGGGTTGCAGAGAGTCAGGATGACTTAGTGACTGAAACAACAACAAATACAATGTAAATGCTATGTAAATAGTTGTAAATACAATGTAAATGATAAGTAAATAATTGCAAGTACATTTGGCAAATTCCAGCTTTGCATTTTGGAACTTGCTGGAATGTTTTTCTGAATATTTTTGATCTATGAGTGGTAGAATTTGGAAAGCAGAACCCACCAATAAGAAGGGCTCACTGTCAGCATCTGACTAGAAAGGTGCTGTAGTATTTATGAACAGAAACAATCAGGGATTTGTGAAAATTGTGGATAAAGTCTATGTGCATTTGAAGTCAGAAATGTTAGCATGTTAGCAGTTCTACAATGCCACACATTGACCGCAGGTACTTTAATACCCTGATGTGCCTAAGAGAGCCAGACCATAAAGAAGGCTGAGCACCAAAGAACTGATGTCTTTGAACTGTGGTTCTGAAGAAAATTCTTGAGAGTCCCTTAGACTACAAGGAAATCAAACCAGTCAATCTTAAAGAAAATCAACCCTGAGTACTGATTGGAAGGACTGATGCTGAAGCTGAAGCTCTAATACTTTGGCCACCTAATACAGAGCTGATTCATTGGAAAAGACCCCGATGCCGGGGAAGATTGAAAGCAGAAGGAGAAGAAGGTGACAGAGGATGAGATGGTTGGATGGCATCACCAATGCAATGGACATGAACTTGGGCAAACCCTGGGAGATGGTGAGGAACAGGGAAGCCTGGCATGCTGCAGTACATGGAGTTGTAAAGAGTTGGACAAGACTTGGTGACCAAACAACAACAAATGCCTAAATTTTCTTGCATTGTCTTGGTTTATGGGGCCTTTCTCTTTACCTAGTCTTAAACCTGGAGTTATTTTTGACTCAACACTTTCTTTTGTTCCCCACATCCAAGCAACTACCAAACCCTACTGGGTTCTAGCAACACCCAGCACACTATCACCCACAATTTTTTCTTGCTTAAAACCAAAGAAGGGAGACACAGGTCCTTAGGCTTCCCCCACAGCCACATGAGGGAGAGTCCACCGTAAGATTAGTCTCTGTGTCAGGACAGAGTAGCATAAAATAAGCTTATAAGAACACGTTTGTTTTTTTTTAAAACTGATCCTCTATTACTATCTACAGTTAGTTGAGAATGCAGGTATGGCAAGACAGAGAGATCCTCAAGACACCCTCAGCTGACCTGGGAAGGGGTTTCAAGGACAACGAACTCAACTTTTTTTGTTGTTCTCTATCCTGTGCCGTCACTCTAATCATTTTTATTACTTTATTTTTTGATTTATATAAGCTGTGTGGGTGGGTCAACATAGTTTCAACACTTTTCATAGCAGAACACAATTCATAAATGATTTTAGATTACCTACGGACTTGTATTGGGTTTCCCAGATGGTTCAGTGGGTAAAGAAACTGCCTGCAGCGCAGGAGATGCAGGAGACTTGGGTTTGATCCCTGGATTGAGGAGATCACCTGGTGGAGGGCATGGTGACCACCTCCAATGTTCTTGCCTGGAGAATCCCATGGACAGAGGAGCCTGGTGGACTAGTGTCCATAGGGTCACAAAGAGTCAAACATGACTAAAGCGACTGAGCACACATGCATGGACTTGTATCAGAAGAAATAATTGAGAGTTGCATATATACCTTGTATATATGGAAACTGAAGGGCAACATGTAAACCTTATTAAATTGAAAACTTTCTGAGTAGTCTAGAAATTTTCTTAAAGGAACTGGCAATTGTCTAAGCATGTTATATTTCAGACACTTTACCAGGCTACTTAACTTTTATAGCTTCATTTTCTAAGAAATCTTTAGGTTGTGCATATTAGGTTGTCCTTGCTCAATAGCATAATGTATAATTTTAATTTAGAAAACAACAACAAATGCCTAAATTTTCTTGCATTGTCTTGGTTTATGGGGCCTTTCTCTTTACCTAGTCTTAAACCTGGAGTTATTTTTGACTCAACACTTTCTTTTGTTCCCCACATCCAAGCAACTACCAAACCCTACTGGGTTCTAGCAACACCCAGCACACTATCACCCACAATTTTTTCTTGCTTAAAACCAAAGAAGGGAGACACAGGTCCTTAGGCTTCCCCCACAGCCACATGAGGGAGAGTCCACCGTAAGATTAGTCTCTGTGTCAGGACAGAGTAGCATAAAATAAGCTTATAAGAACACGTTTGTTTTTTTTTAAAACTGATCCTCTATTACTATCTACAGTTAGTTGAGAATGCAGGTATGGCAAGACAGAGAGATCCTCAAGACACCCTCAGCTGACCTGGGAAGGGGTTTCAAGGACAACGAACTCAACTTTTTTTGTTGTTCTCTATCCTGTGCCGTCACTCTAATCATTTTTATTACTTTATTTTTTGATTTATATAAGCTGTGTGGGTGGGTCAACATAGTTTCAACACTTTTCATAGCAGAACACAATTCATAAATGATTTTAGATTACCTACGGACTTGTATTGGGTTTCCCAGATGGTTCAGTGGGTAAAGAAACTGCCTGCAGCGCAGGAGATGCAGGAGACTTGGGTTTGATCCCTGGATTGAGGAGATCACCTGGTGGAGGGCATGGTGACCACCTCCAATGTTCTTGCCTGGAGAATCCCATGGACAGAGGAGCCTGGTGGACTAGTGTCCATAGGGTCACAAAGAGTCAAACATGACTAAAGCAACTGAGCACACATGCATGGACTTGTATCAGAAGAAATAATTGAGAGTTGCATATATACCTTGTATATATGGAAACTGAAGGGCAACATGTAAACCTTATTAAATTGAAAACTTTCTGAGTAGTCTAGAAATTTTCTTAAAGGAACTGGCAATTGTCTAAGCATGTTATATTTCAGACACTTTACCAGGCTACTTAACTTTTATAGCTTCATTTTCTAAGAAATCTTTAGGTTGTGCATATTAGGTTGTCCTTGCTCAATAGCATAATGTATAATTTTAATTTAGAAAATCTTTTTTGAAGTGTGAACATAATCACATAGAAGTGATGGCATTTTTACCATTCTGTAAGAACTTAAAGTTAATATTCCAGTATATTTTTTATAATTAACTTTTAAAAATTGGTGCTTAGTTTAATTGGCGCCAGTCCTTTTGCTTCAGAAAATCAATATGGCCTAACTTGTGTGCTGTAAAAATGGATTTATAATGGAAAAGTTGACATACTTAAATGTAAATTGGGCTTAATTTCAGAAAAATTAATATCATATTCTTCAACTTTAATAGGTTTAAAGGATAAATTAAAGTAATCACCTCAAAAAATTACTAATGGGAATTTTAGGAGTCTTATTTCTCTGAAGATATTTCATAAGTTACATCTGACTCTTTGCAACCCCATTGACTTTAACTTGTTTAGCTCCTCTTCATATTCAGCATATATAAGTTTGAGAGATATGATTAACTGAAGATTTTACTAGCTTCTGTCTAAAAGACCAAGCTAACTTTGGGCATACATTTCAAAATGTAAATGCATCTGGCTGTCAAAGCTTCAAATTGAGATATTAACTGTAAAATTATATTGTATAAGGAAACAAACTGTAAGAAAAAAGCTAGAATTTTAAATCATTTTTTCCTAATACTTGTAAGTTATACATGTACTCTTTAAGTATTTTTATTTTTTATTTTTCTTAATTTTTTTAATATTCATTGTCATGAAAATATTTCACTCAGAGGCTCTAGGTGGTTTCCAATGTATCTATACATCAAAGCCTATGTACAGGAACTTTCCTACTAGATATTAAAGGCAAAGAAAATGTGACACCCAGGTTTTTTGAGAAAAAAGAGAACGTCTTTGAATTGGTTCTTTGCTTATGGTTAAGATTGGCAAGGCTATCTAGCTGCTGTTGGTCAGCGCCTTTCCTGTGTAGCTGGTACCTCTATTGATTATCTAAGTGCTAAATAAATAAAATATTAAACAGATTTATGATTACCACTGATTGTTTATGCACTATATATTTTGTTTGAAAAGTCTTAGTTGCCCAGTTGTGTCCAACTCTTTCCAACTCCATGGACTGTAGCTTGACAGGCTCCTCTGTCCAAGGAATTCTCCAGGCAAGAATACTTCTCCAGGGGATCTTCCCCACCAAGGGGTCAAACCCAGGTTTCCTGCATTGCAGGCAGATTCTTTACCATCTAAGCCACCAGAGTGTCTCCCTAAAAACATGCATTTTATTTAATCTAATTCAAATTATGGAACAATTACTTATTTAACTGAGTACATGTTATAGTTCAATTTAGAAGAATTCTATTTTCACGCAACTTTTCTGTGACACAAACCATGATAATGATAACACACAGCCATCTGCAGTCGTGATGCAACAAGTGGGCAGTTTTGTGGGTTCAAATGCCCATTTTTAGTAAAACCTTAACATTACTTGAGTTTCTCTCCAATCTACACTGACTTAACTTAGACTAAAGCACAACATTGATCAACAGTACCTTCACCGCACCATTCTCGTGCATGGTGATGCAGTTGTCGGCATCTTCCGAGAGCTGGTACAAGGCTTGGGCTGTTGCTCTGTGGACGTCAGTGTCGCTTGATTTCAGGTACCGCACTAAGGGAGCCACGGCCTTGTGCTCACCGAAGGCCACTCTGTTTCTGCCCCACATACAACAACGTGAAATTGCTTCTGCTAGGTGATGCCTCAGTTTATCATTATTCTGCAGAAGAAAACAAACTGCAGAATAAGCATCATAACAACCAGTGATGTTTATGCTCTAGATGAGGGTCTCCAGTCTCTAGGATCTAATACCTGATGATCTGAGATTGAAAAACTAATTCTCTATGTTCCTTTTAAAAGTACAGGAACTTTCCTACTAGATATTAAAGGCAAAGAAAATGTGACACCCAGGTTTTTTGAGAAAAAAGAGAACGTCTTTGAATTGGTTCTTTGCTTATGGTTAAGATTGGCAAGGCTATCTAGCTGCTGTTGGTCAGCGCCTTTCCTGTGTAGCTGGTACCTCTATTGATTATCTAAGTGCTAAATAAATAAAATATTAAACAGATTTATGATTACCACTGATTGTTTATGCACTATATATTTTGTTTGAAAAGTCTTAGTTGCCCAGTTGTGTCCAACTCTTTCCAACTCCATGGACTGTAGCTTGACAGGCTCCTCTGTCCAAGGAATTCTCCAGGCAAGAATACTTCCCCAGGGATCTTCCCCACCAAGGGTCAAACGCAGGTTTCCTGCATTGCAGGCAGATTCTTTACCATCTAAGCCACCAGAGTGTCTCCCTAAAAACATGCATTTTATTTAATCTAATTCAAATTATGGAACAATTACTTATTTAACTGAGTACATGTTATAGTTCAATTTAGAAGAATTCTATTTTCACGCAACTTTTCTGTGACACAAACCATGATAATGATAACACACAGCCATCTGCAGTCGTGACGCAACAAGTGGGCAGTTTTGTGGGTTCAAATGCCCATTTTTAGTAAAACCTTAACATTACTTGAGTTTCTCTCCAATCTACACTGACTTAACTTAGACTAAAGCACAACATTGATCAACAGTACCTTCACCGCACCATTCTCGTGCATGGTGATGCAGTTGTCGGCATCTTCCGAGAGCTGGTACAAGGCTTGGGCTGTTGCTCTGTGGACGTCAGTGTCGCTTGATTTCAGGTACCGCACTAAGGGAGCCACGGCCTTGTGCTCACCGAAGGCCACTCTGTTTCTGCCCCACATACAACAACGTGAAATTGCTTCTGCTAGGTGATGCCTCAGTTTATCATTATTCTGCAGAAGAAAACAAACTGCAGTATAAGCATCATAACAACCAGTGATGTTTATGCTCTAGATGAGGGGTCTCCAGTCTCTAGGATCTAATACCTGATGATCTGAGATGAAGCTAATTAGAAATAAAGTACATAATAAATGTGAAGTGCTTGAAAGTGAAAGTGTTAGTTGTTCAGTCCTACCTGACTCTTTAAAACCCCATGGACTGTAGCCTGCCAGGCTCCTGTGTCCATGGAATTTTCCAGGCAAGAATACTGGAGGGGGTAGCCATTCCCTTCTCTAGGGGATCTTCCCAACCCAGGGATTGAACCCAGGTCCCTTGCATTACAGGCAAATTATTTACTATCTGAGCCACCAGAAAAGCCCTTGAATCATTCTGAAAGCATTCTTGCCCCACACTTCTCGTCCATGAAAAAAAAAATTATCTTCCATACAACCAGTCCCTCGTGCCAAAAGGCTGGGAACTGCTGCTAGATGTTTATTACCTACTCCGGTGGTATCCTGATGGAGACTAGCATTCTAGTGGGTCACCAATGGATCAAGGTTCAATCCTTCATTTTCTTTTTATGAACTGAATGCAGTGCATGCAGGCAAAGGTGTCTGGCATTAGTTATTCTCTCAAGGCTCAGTTTCCTTTTGAGTAAGTCTACTCACAACACAGAACCACAGATCAGCAAGTGGTTGAGTAATAAAAAATAATTAAGGTATATCAGACATTCTTAAGGGACCTTGTCAGATAACTTGGATATATGGATTAATTCTTCTTCTTCCCTCTATGAATACTTCCACATCACTAATACACCTTGGTTGCCAAGAGGGAGAAGATAACGCAGTAGACAAGGACAGGTGTTGAGTCTGCCATTTTCTTTTCTGCATTGTTTATTCAGATGACATTCTTATTTTTGGATGTAATTATCTCATATAGGTTAAATACAATTGAATACTGGTCTAATTTTGTTTATCAATTATACTGTTCTCTTGATTAAGGACTTGGGAGTCCTTAATGGGAACGGGCAAATATTCTTAGGAATTCAGTATTAGACTGGCCCAAAAGTCTTCTAAATTAATCAGGTGTCTAATCACTGAATTTCTGCTCTGTGACTTTTCTGCCAAGTGGTAGTCCAAGCTATGCTCAAATACTTATAGTCATGGTGAAGTCATTGTTTTTCAAAGCTGCTTGTTCTATCTGGCACAACTCTGGATAGAGAAGACAGTGACTGCCAAAATCTTCTAGGTCAAGGATGCCATCGGCCCAGGCTTGCTAAGCTGAGAGCGGAGCATTTAACTTCTAAAGTTGGCATGAGTAACCATCTTAAGGCTAGTAATAATGATGATGGTGATAAAATGATAGTTAATATTTCTATAGTAACATTTATACCTGCCACCACTTTACTTGCCAATGATAAGTGAAAATAGCCTCTATTTTTACAAAATCCTGCGTATTAACATTCTTTAGTTTGAAATATACTTTCACATTTATTTGCCTCAGAGAAATTAAATGAATTCACTAAAATCTCATACCTCATAAGTATGGCTATTAAAGCTTGAATCCAGGTCTCGGGATTCTGAGCTCATTGCTTTGCTACCACACCATAGTATCTTAAGACAATATGCATTTGGAAATAAAAAGATACATGACTTACGGTATTTGCTAGTTTGGACAGTAAAGGAACAACTCCATGATCTGTAATAACAGCTAAATTTTCTTGATCTTTTGCTATATTGGTAATTGCAGCACATACACTCGCCAACACTTCTTTATTATCTGATTTCAGCAAATTGACAACAAGTTCCAAACCGCCAACAAAGGAACGAACCATCTCTCCAGTGGTTGAGTAATAAAAAATAATTAAGGTATATCAGACATTCTTAAGGGACCTTGTCAGATAACTTGGATAGATGGATTAATTCTTCTTCTTCCCTCTATGAATACTTCCACATCACTAATACACCTTGGTTGCCAAGAGGGAGAAGATAACGCAGTAGACAAGGACAGGTGTTGAGTCTGCCATTTTCTTTTCTGCATTGTTTATTCAGATGACATTCTTATTTTTGGATGTAATTATCTCATATAGGTTAAATACAATTGAATACTGGTCTAATTTTGTTTATCAATTATACTGTTCTCTTGATTAAGGACTTGGGAGTCCTTAATGGGAACGGGCAAATATTCTTAGGAATTCAGTATTAGACTGGCCCAAAAGTCTTCTAAATTAATCAGGTGTCTAATCACTGAATTTCTGCTCTGTGACTTTTCTGCCAAGTGGTAGTCCAAGCTATGCTCAAATACTTATAGTCATGGTGAAGTCATTGTTTTTCAAAGCTGCTTGTTCTATCTGGCACAACTCTGGATAGAGAAGACAGTGACTGCCAAAATCTTCTAGGTCAAGGATGCCATCGGCCCAGGCTTGCTAAGCTGAGAGCGGAGCATTTAACTTCTAAAGTTGGCATGAGTAACCATCTTAAGGCTAGTAATAATGATGATGGTGATAAAATGATAGTTAATATTTCTATAGTAACATTTATACCTGCCACCACTTTACTTGCCAATGATAAGTGAAAATAGCCTCTATTTTTACAAAATCCTGCATATTAACATTCTTTAGTTTGAAATATACTTTCACATTTATTTGCCTCAGAGAAATTAAATGAATTCACTAAAATCTCATACCTCATAAGTATGGCTATTAAAGCTTGAATCCAGGTCTCGGGATTCTGAGCTCATTGCTTTGCTACCACACCATAGTATCTTAAGACAATATGCATTTGGAAATAAAAAGATACATGACTTACGGTATTTGCTAGTTTGGACAGTAAAGGAACAACTCCATGATCTGTAATAACAGCTAAATTTTCTTGATCTTTTGCTATATTGGTAATTGCAGCACATACACTCGCCAACACTTCTTTATTATCTGATTTCAGCAAATTGACAACAAGTTCCAAACCGCCAACAAAGGAACGAACCATCTCTCCAGCATCCTAGATAACAATAAAAATAAAGATGATACCAAAAATAAACCTATATTTAGCATTTTTTTAAAAAAAAGTACAAAGTAATGATAAGGCTGTGAGGTATATCTTTGTTATGAAAAAATTCAGTTTATTTATATGTTATATAATTTTTATGTATGTATGTATATATAACACATGCTTCCCTTGTGGCTCAGTGGTAAAGAATTCACCTCCCAATGCAGGAGATGTGGGTTCCATCTCTGGGTTGAGAAGATCCCCTGTAGAAGGAAATGGCAACCCACTTCACTATTCTTACCTGGGAAAACCTATGGACAGAGAACCGTGGGGGGCTACAGTCCATGGGGTTGCAAAGAATCAGACACAACTGAGTAACTGAACAACAACAACGAACAGCACATACACAAAGACAGTTCAGTTTCAACAAATGGGTACTGAACTACTATTATGTAAGAGTCATTGTGATAACTACCAGGGATATAGAAGTTAATGAAATATAACTGAGTCTTAATTAATAAAACACAAAAGTTAGTGAAACACAGTTGAGTGAGGCAAGGACAATGGGAAGAAGAGATGAGAATGTCCAGATAAAAAGAGGGGAAGAGATCACAGGAGTCTGAACCTGCTCTCCATCACTGTGAACACAGCAGAAATGGCATCCTCAGTTCAGTCACTCGTCATGTCCTACACTTTGAGATTCCATGGACTGCAGCACGCCAGGCTTCCTTGTCCTTCACCATCTCCCAGAGCCTGCTCAAGTTCATGACCTAAAATGGCATCCTAAGAACCATGAAACTAAAAATGTTATCCTGGCTCATATCTCTCTCCCAAAAGACCACAAATACTCATTTCACTTAAAAATAAACAGTATAGGGTTTCCCTGGTGGTCCAGTGGATAAAGAGTCCCCCTTGCAGAGCAAGGGGCACCGGTGAAATCCCTGGCCTAAGAAGATCCCATGTGCCTGCGGAGCAGATGGACCAGTGTGTCCAATTACCAGCCAGCGCTCTGGAGCACATGCACCCAGAGCCAGTGCTTGGCAACAAGAGAGGCCACAGTGATGGGAGGCCCACACAGGCCAAAGACTAAAGATGGATGAAAATAAATACATAAAAAATCAATAAAAGAGGCAAAAATTTTAAAAATCAAATCAAATAAACAGTATAAAAAGACCACAATCAATTCCTGTCTGGAGTTACTATAAGAAAAGAATGGAAAAAACACATAGAAAGCATAATTAGAATTATCAAAGCTCATAAATTATGTGATTAATAAAAATCAATTTTTACAGAGAAGTGAAAGATCCTTAAAAAGTCAGAAATAAAATAAAAATATATTTTGGAAAGAGAGAATAAATTAGAAGGAAGATAAGAATGAATAAACAAAATGAGAAATATCTATAAATAAATATGCAAAAACTCCAAAATGATGGAAAAGAGCTGACAAAAAATTCAGGAGAAAAACAGGCAAAGAAGATCTGACATACACATAGTAGGAGCCTCCAAGAAGGAAACAAAGTGATATGAGAGCAAAATTTTGAAAAATGTAATTCAAGAAAACACTCTCATGAAATAAATAAAATCTGAGTGAGAAGTCACTCAGTATACTAGGGCAGAATTGGCTAATACAAAGACATATACTAGTATAACTGCTGGACCCAAATAAGAAAGAAAAAGATTCTTTCATTTCCTAGCCAAAATATCAGTCACTTCTGGGGAAAATAATAAGCAATTGCCTTCACTTTCTAACAGTCATTATTAATGCCAAGGGAGAGATGAACATGTGAACCACTCAAGAGAAAATGTGAAACAAGGTTCTGACTTCAAGACATTTGAAGCCAAAATGACCTTCGAGGATAAATCTGCTATTGACATAGATGCCTTCAGGGAATGATGGTAGCATAGGCCCTTTCTGAAGTGTCCACTTGAGAGTGAGTGTCAGACCTCTCTCCAGAAAGACTAGAAAGGCTTTGTCAAAGACCAGCAGGCTTCTTAAAATCCTTTATTGGCTTCATTTCCTACAGAAGTAGGTCTAAAAAACATTCACGTATTTTCCCAGTCTCCTACTTTACTTCCCAGTATGTTGTTGTCCCTATTTAATCACGAGGTCATGTCCGACTCTACTATAACCCCATGGAATGTAGCCCACCAGCTCCTCTGCCCATGGGATTTCCCAGGCAAAAATACTGGAGTGGGTTGCCATTTCCTTCTCCAAAGAGTCTTCCCAACCCAGGGATTGAACCTGCTTCTCTTGCATTGCAGGCAGATTCTTCACCACTGAGCCACCCGGGAAGCCCTACTTCCCAGTATACTCTTCTGCATAAACAATAATGAAGCCTCTAGGATTACTGCTATTTAGGTACTCCTAAAGTACCAGATTATTTTCTTTGCCTGGAGTTTAGCCCTACCAAATGACAAGCTCTTGCTCAGTTCTGAAAATTGGACTTATATTCTAATAGCGGGTTAAATAACAGCTTGAAGTTTCCCCCCACCTTCCCCATCTCAGTGTGGTCACTCCCTCCCCTCCATATTCTTGTAAGCAGTTTTCTCCAAAAACCCATTTCCTCATCCTCTAGTGTCTGCCAAGTCTTCATTTTGCTTGGTTGTCTAATTCTGACCTGGAGGCTTTTCAGTCTGTCCTGGAAATCTCCTGCCCCTTGCCAACCATTTGCTCAGGGGCCACCTAGCTATGGCTCAATTATGACTAGAGTTGTGAATGACAACTCAGAAGCTTTCTCAAAGACTTTTCCTATTCGTAACAACACTGAAAATGATAGAGCCGGAGGAAGACAAGAGCCTGGTCCCTGGAGACATTGTTGAGATGCTAATCATAAAATCAGGATATTTGGATATTCAGAATCAAATACATCTGTAGCCATTTTTTTCCCACCATATTTTAATGATTTTCTTATGGGTCCTTTCCCCATTAATACATGAGTTCTTCAATTACAGTCATCAAGTGAGTCAGAAAAACAAATATCATATATTAACGCATATATGTGGAATCTAGAAAAATGCTAAAGATGATCTTATTTGCAAAGCAAAAATAGACACACAGAGGCAGAGAATATATGGATACCAATGGGGAAGGGATGGTGGGATGGACTGGGAGATTGGCATTGACATATATACACTATTGATATTTTGTATAAAATAGAGATGTAATGAGAACCTCCTGCATAGCACAGGGAACTCTACTCAATGCTCTGTGGTGACCTAAATGAGAAGAAAATCCAAAAGAGAGGGAATATGTATATGCATACCTGATTCTCTTTAGTGTACAGTGGAAACTAACACAACATTGTAAACCAACTATACTCCAATAAAAAAAAAAAAAACACAAACAGAGACATCTGGTCTTTGACTCTCACTTGGGACACTGTCTGGAGTTTGTCACTCAGAGGACTCATGATGTTTGTTGAATTATGGTGAAATAAAAGGAATAAAGGGACTAAAACTGGATACTTACCATAGTCACAAATAGTAAAAAGGAAAAAGCTCTAGCTCTGTAGGACAGAGTAAATGGATCAGATCAATTGACTTCCCAGGTTACTGACATCCTGGTTCTCTGATAGCTGTATTGGTAGAGCCTGTGAGCCAAAGCACTGAGGAAGTACTGGGACAAATAGCAAAAGTGATCCTACCTGTCTCTGATCTATAAGAACTCCTGGGGTGAACAGCAAAAGTACCACACCTGTGGTAAGAGGTCCAGGGCACCTGTGTCAGCAAGGTCATGCACACAGCTCACCAAGGTCTTGTAAGGTTTATATTAATAATCAGTGCTATAGCCAAGGTCCTCTGAAGTTTATTTTGAAGGTGAGCCTTCTTTCTTTTTTTTTTCCTTTTTAGGTTTAAAGGTTTTAGACACATGACTTCTTGCCTTGCACAGTTTCTATGGAAAGGGAGACGAGTGCACTTGATGACGGAAAAAGTAATTACTCTGCCAAAACTGTCTTTCACTAATGCTGAGCTGCTGGGCAAATTCACTACATTTTCCATCTTCTCACTTATCTTAAAAACTAGTCTTTGCCAATTTCACTGCAGGTATAATATTGGTTATACACAATTTAAATGTTCATCTCTAATGGAAAAATCTCAAATGATGATGATGATAGTAGTGTAGTAGCACAGTAGTAACTGCTTATTTTTTTGGAAATTTATAGAAGACTTCCACATACATCTCTTCTGGTGCTCACAACTCTGCCTACGAAGACATGGCACACTCAGAGATAGGAAGTCTGAAGGTTCAAGCAGAGTGACAAAGCTAAAAGCAACTTTAGATGTGATGATTTCTCATGCAGTGTCTTTTCACTACACAGTGTATGTGTGGACTTGGAAGTACCAATGGTTGGAGCTGTCACATTAAAGTTAATTTCAACTTTCTTTTTTTAGTGGACAGTGGAAACTAACACAACATTGTAAACCAACTATACTCCAATAAAAAAAAAAAAACACAAACAGAGACATCTGGTCTTTGACTCTCACTTGGGACACTGTCTGGAGTTTGTCACTCAGAGGACTCATGATGTTTGTTGAATTATGGTGAAATAAAAGGAATAAAGGGACTAAAACTGGATACTTACCATAGTCACAAATAGTAAAAAGGAAAAAGCTCTAGCTCTGTAGGACAGAGTAAATGGATCAGATCAATTGACTTCCCAGGTTACTGACATCCTGGTTCTCTGATAGCTGTATTGGTAGAGCCTGTGAGCCAAAGCACTGAGGAAGTACTGGGACAAATAGCAAAAGTGATCCTACCTGTCTCTGATCTATAAGAACTCCTGGGGTGAACAGCAAAAGTACCACACCTGTGGTAAGAGGTCCAGGGCACCTGTGTCAGCAAGGTCATGCACACAGCTCACCAAGGTCTTGTAAGGTTTATATTAATAATCAGTGCTATAGCCAAGGTCCTCTGAAGTTTATTTTGAAGGTGAGCCTTCTTTCTTTTTTTTTTTTTAGGTTTAAAGGTTTTAGACACATGACTTCTTGCCTTGCACAGTTTCTATGGAAAGGGAGACGAGTGCACTTGATGACGGAAAAAGTAATTACTCTGCCAAAACTGTCTTTCACTAATGCTGAGCTGCTGGGCAAATTCACTACATTTTCCATCTTCTCACTTATCTTAAAAACTAGTCTTTGCCAATTTCACTGCAGGTATAATATTGGTTATACACAATTTAAATGTTCATCTCTAATGGAAAAATCTCAAATGATGATGATGATAGTAGTGTAGTAGCACAGTAGTAACTGCTTATTTTTTTGGAAATTTATAGAAGACTTCCACATACATCTCTTCTGGTGCTCACAACTCTGCCTACGAAGACATGGCACACTCAGAGATAGGAAGTCTGAAGGTTCAAGCAGAGTGACAAAGCTAAAAGCAACTTTAGATGTGATGATTTCTCATGCAGTGTCTTTTCACTACACAGTGTATGTGTGGACTTGGAAGTACCAATGGTTGGAGCTGTCACATTAAAGTTAATTTACAAACAGTCAAAAGAAGCATCTCAATTTAGAGAGTTAATAATTCCCAAAGAGATGAAGCTCTTTTGCCAATGACATTTCCTAAGACAAAAACCGTAAATCAAAAGAGAATATGAAACACCTTCACGGTGCTATTAGCTTGAATGGTTGAATAAGTAGGAAAAGGTGTCAAGTTCAAATTAAACAAAATCAAGGCAAATAAAAAATAAGATGAAAATATAAAGTAGTAAAATATTTTTGGTTAAAATTCAACTAACAGGAAAATACTAATACAGATTATGATTTACAGAGTAATGAATAAAACAGAAAACTGGATGTTTGGCACAGAGCAAGTAAACTAATAGGCTTCAAATTCCCTCTTTTGCCTCCAGCAAAAAGAACCAGCAGCTTTCTGATGAGGTGAGATACACATAACGCAACTTTAAAGCACATGCGAAGCAAGTGTAATGTGACTTAAAACAAAAATTTTTGGCCAGAAGGGCTATAAAAACACTAATCTGGGCCATATAGAGACTGTATGATGCATAACATTTGAAAGATTTTAAAATAGCACACTGCATATAAAAAATTTCAAACATGCTACATTCACATTAGAATAGCATGTCAGAGAAACCAACACCAGGCAGGTAAATCTTGTCCTAAAGGTGTATGCAATACATTGCTTTTCAAATTCTAAAGATATCTCTATATACTCAAGGAGAACAGTCTGTGTGGCTCTGTCATAGTAAGATCTTTGTTCTGTTCCTAGTAGTTAACAAGTCCTACAGCTTGAGCAAAAAATTTCACATGGTAAAATTAATCTATTTCTGTGTAATACTATCCTTTGAGAAACCAAGCAAGCTACCTAGGATAATTAGAGGTAAATAATTTATCCAAGCATTCTCATCTTTAAAAAAAAATTCTTTTAGGAAGGCAAAAAAAAAAAAAATACAGCTTTTAAGGCAGCAGTTCTCAAAGTCTGTGGCATATTAGAATCACGTAAGGGACCTTTTAATGGTCCATAGGCTCAAGCTGAGCCAAGTGAATCAAAACATGTGGGGATGGGAGTCAGCACCCATAGAGGTCTTTCAGTGATTCCAGTGTGCATCAAAGTTTGGGAACCTCTGGTGTAAGAGTTAAAGCAACATAATGAGAACAGCTGAGGGCATAGCTTGGCATCATCACTATTAGCTGTATTGCTTGGAGCAGCTACCCAACTTCTCTAAATTTCCATTTCCTCATCATTAATTAAACAATACACTTGCAAACAACCATTGGGATAAAGGAGAAATATCTCTGTTTCCTAAATTAAAAAACAGAAAGAAAGAGTAAATCAGTGATACCAAGAGTTGGCTATTCAAAAAGATCAACAAAACTGACAGATCCTAAGATAATTAAGGAAGGAAAGAGAAGACTCCAAATGAAAGAAGGGAATAACAGATTACAGAAATAAAAAGGATTGTAAGGAATACCATCAACAACTGTATGCCAACAAATTGGATAACCTAGAATAAATGGATAAATTTCTAGAAACACACTGTAGGGAAATAACAATCAGCCAAGACTGGGATGGTCAGGCTCTCTTGCCCCAGGTTCTCACTCTCTTTCCACATTCTGTAAACAATGACTTTGCATGGTTATGCAACAGCTGAGCTCATTTATAGCACTGTGCATGCACCTCATGCCTATATAAGTACCCTCTGACAAGACTTTGCTGGCCATTGTGGAGGCATCATCCAGTAGAGAATGAAGCAAATCTGCATATCCACCTTTTTGTCTATGCATTTCAGCTCCTCACCTTTTATTCCAAGATATCTCTATATACTCAAGGAGAACAGTCTGTGTGGCTCTGTCATAGTAAGATCTTTGTTCTGTTCCTAGTAGTTAACAAGTCCTACAGCTTGAGCAAAAAATTTCACATGGTAAAATTAATCTATTTCTGTGTAATACTATCCTTTGAGAAACCAAGCAAGCTACCTAGGATAATTAGAGGTAAATAATTTATCCAAGCATTCTCATCTTTAAAAAAAAATTCTTTTAGGAAGGCAAAAAAAAAAAAAAAATACAGCTTTTAAGGCAGCAGTTCTCAAAGTCTGTGGCATATTAGAATCACGTAAGGGACCTTTTAATGGTCCATAGGCTCAAGCTGAGCCAAGTGAATCAAAACATGTGGGGATGGGAGTCAGCACCCATAGAGGTCTTTCAGTGATTCCAGTGTGCATCAAAGTTTGGGAACCTCTGGTGTAAGAGTTTAAGCAACATAATGAGAACAGCTGAGGGCATAGCTTGGCATCATCACTATTAGCTGTATTGCTTGGAGCAGCTACCCAACTTCTCTAAATTTCCATTTCCTCATCATTAATTAAACAATACACTTGCAAATAACCATTGGGATAAAGGAGAAATACCTCTGTTTCCTAAATTAAAAAACAGAAAGAAAGAGTAAATCAGTGATACCAAGAGTTGGCTATTCAAAAAGATCAACAAAACTGACAGATCCTAAGATAATTAAGGAAGGAAAGAGAAGACTCCAAATGAAAGAAGGGAATAACAGATTACAGAAATAAAAAGGATTGTAAGGAATACCATCAACAACTGTATGCCAACAAATTGGATAACCTAGAATAAATGGATAAATTTCTAGAAACACACTGTAGGGAAATAACAATCAGCCAAGACTGGGATGGTCAGGCTCTCTTGCCCCAGGTTCTCACTCTCTTTCCACATTCTGTAAACAATGACTTTGCATGGTTATGCAACAGCTGAGCTCATTTATAGCACTGTGCATGCACCTCATGCCTATATAAGTACCCTCTGACAAGACTTTGCTGGCCATTGTGGAGGCATCATCCAGTAGAGAATGAAGCAAATCTGCATATCCACCTTGCTGCTGTGAATAAAACATGCATGCAGTTCCTACAGCTCCTCACCTTTTTATTCCAACTTCCCCATTGTCTGCCCTGGGTTTAGCGAACAACGAGACACACATAACCTGCACCAAGACTGAACCATAAAGAAATAGAAAATCTGAACAGATCTATAACTAGAAAGGAAACAAGATCAGTAATCAAAAAACCTTCCCACAAAATAAAGCCGAGACCCAGATAGTTTCACGGGCAAATTCTACAGAATATTTAAATAAGAATTAACAGCAATTGTCAAACTCTTCCAAAGAAACGAAGAGGAGGTACCTCTCCCAAATGCAGTGAATGAAGCTAGCATTACTGTGATAGCAAAGTCAGATAAAGACAATATAAAAAAGGAGAACTACACTCCTCAACAAAATACTAGCAAACCAAATTCAATAGGATTGTACACTATGAGAAAGTAGAATTTATTCCTAGAAAGTATGAGTGATTCAGGAATTCCCAGGTGGCACTAGCAGTAAAGAACCTGCCTGCCACGGCAGAAGATGTGACAGATCTGGGTTCTAATCCCGGGGGAAGAACCCCTGGAGGAGGATATGGCAACCCATTCCAGTATTCCTGTCTGAAGAATCCCATTGACAGAGAATCCTGGCAGGCTACAGTCCTCAGAGTCTCAAGAGTTGACACAATTGAAGCAACTTAGCATGCATGCATGCATGGGTGATTCAACATATGAAAATCAATCAATATAGTGCCCCACATTAACAGAATAAAGGTCAAACCCATAAGTGCATGTCAGTTTATACAGAAAATGTATTTGACACAACTCAATATCCTCATAAGACTTTTTTGAAAAAAGCTCAACAAACTAGGAATAGAAGAAAATGATCTCAACATAATAAAGGCCAAGTAGGAAAAACTCACAGCTGAGATCATACTTGATGGTGAAAGACTAGAGGTTTTTCTCCAAGATCAGGGACAAGTACGCCTGCTTTCAGGGTATATAGCCAATATTTACAGTAACTATAAATGGAATCTCACTTTGAAAAATGTTGAATCACTGGTTTGTATGCCTGAAACTTATATCATACTATAAACAACCATACCTCAATTTAGAAAAATTAAAAAACCCTGTGTGCTCAGAAAGATGGAGGGACACAATACTGCATCAGAAACTGGGGTCCCAGTCAGTGTCCAAGACTATGAACCGTGTTGACATGGTTTCTGATGGTGGTCAAGCACAGGGTGTGGAGAAATAGAAAATCTGAACAGATCTATAACTAGAAAGGAAACAAGATCAGTAATCAAAAAACCTTCCCACAAAATAAAGCCGAGACCCAGATAGTTTCACGGGCAAATTCTACAGAATATTTAAATAAGAATTAACAGCAATTGTCAAACTCTTCCAAAGAAACGAAGAGGAGGTACCTCTCCCAAATGCAGTGAATGAAGCTAGCATTACTGTGATAGCAAAGTCAGATAAAGACAATATAAAAAAGGAGAACTACACTCCTCAACAAAATACTAGCAAACCAAATTCAATAGGATTGTACACTATGAGAAAGTAGAATTTATTCCTAGAAAGTATGAGTGATTCAGGAATTCCCAGGTGGCACTAGCAGTAAAGAACCTGCCTGCCACGGCAGAAGATGTGACAGATCTGGGTTCTAATCCCGGGGGAAGAACCCCTGGAGGAGGATATGGCAACCCATTCCAGTATTCCTGTCTGAAGAATCCCATTGACAGAGAATCCTGGCAGGCTACAGTCCTCAGAGTCTCAAGAGTTGACACAATTGAAGCAACTTAGCATGCATGCATGCATGGGTGATTCAACATATGAAAATCAATCAATATAGTGCCCCACATTAACAGAATAAAGGTCAAACCCATAAGTGCATGTCAGTTTATACAGAAAATGTATTTGACACAACTCAATATCCTCATAAGACTTTTTTGAAAAAAGCTCAACAAACTAGGAATAGAAGAAAATGATCTCAACATAATAAAGGCCAAGTAGGAAAAACTCACAGCTGAGATCATACTTGATGGTGAAAGACTAGAGGTTTTTCTCCAAGATCAGGGACAAGTACGCCTGCTTTCAGGGTATATAGCCAATATTTACAGTAACTATAAATGGAATCTCACTTTGAAAAATGTTGAATCACTGGTTTGTATGCCTGAAACTTATATCATACTATAAACAACCATACCTCAATTTAGAAAAATTAAAAAAAAAACCCTGTGTGCTCAGAAAGATGGAGGGACACAATACTGCATCAGAAACTGGGGTCCCAGTCAGTGTCCAAGACTATGAACCGTGTTGACATGGTTTCTGATGGTGGTCAAGCACAGGGTGTGGTCCTGGGAGTTCTTGGCTGAGCTAAAGATAATGATATAACTTAATGGATGAGATTTTTTTTATTATTTAATAAAGTAACTGGTAGCTGATAAACTCTTGTTGTTCACTTGCTAAAGTTGTGTCTGACTCTTTTCAACCCTGTGGACTGCAATACACCAGCCTCCCTGTCCTTCACTGTCTCCCAGAGTTTCCTCAAACTCATGTCCATTGAGTCAGTGATGCCATCCAACCATCTTGTCCTCAGTTGACCCTCAATCTTCTCTTGTCCTCAATCTTTCTCAGCATCACAGCCTTTTAGAGCCAATGAGTCAGTTCTTAGCATCAGATGGCCAAAGTATTGGATCTTCAGCTTCAGCATCGGTCCTTCCAATGAATAGTCAGGGTTGATTTCCTTAGGATTGACTGATTTGATCTCCTTGCTGTCCAATGGACTCTCAAAAGTCTTCTCCAGCACCACAATTTGAAAGTATCAATTCTTTGGTGCTCAGCCCTTATGACATCTGTGCATGACTACTGGAAAAGCCATAGCTTTGACTATATGAACTTCTCTTGGCAAAGTGATATGTCTGCTTTTTAACATGCTGTCTTAGATCTGTCACAGCTTTTCTTCCAAGGAGCAAGAATCTTTTAATTTTGTGGCTGCAGTCATCATTATCAATGATTTGGGAGTCCAAGAAAGTAAAATCTGTCAGTTTCTACTTTTTCCCCATTTATTTGCCATAAAGTGATGGGATAGGTCAACTGTACTTTCAAATAAAATGGTTAAATGGGGACTTCCCTGGTGGTTCAGTGGCTAAGTGTCCATGCTCTCAAAGCAGGGGGTACAGATTCCATCCCTGCAGGGAACTAGATCCTACCTGCTGCACCTGAGAGTTCACATCCCACAACAAAAGATGTTGCATGCTGCAACTAAGATCTAGCATGGCCAAATAAATAAATATGTATTTTTTAAAATGTGGTTAAGTGGTTTCATAAGCAGCTAATTATTGGCACACTTCTGTACACACTTGTTTTATATTAAACCTCTGTCAATCCCACCCCTTCCTAGACTAGCGACCTCACTGCAGCCCTCTTTGGAGCAGGGGCTGAGAAGCCTGGAGTGGGAAACCAGCACCGGGCAGGAGGGAATCTAGGTGAAAGCAACACATCTGACCCATACAGATTGTGGTCCTTTCAGCTGGAACCAGAAGATAAACTTAGTCACACCTTCACTTTTGTTGTGGTCCTTCAAGTCCCACCTGAAAATATGGCACACGGAAAAAAGTACCTGTAATATAGTTCACTTTAGTTTACAGGATTTTAGAATGTGGGGGCCAGATGAGGAGCATGCTTTGAACTATGCAGGGACTTAAAACAACAACAACAACAACAACAAAAAGGCCGACCCTATATAGGTGGAGCACCAAACATGGATGACATTTTAAACAAGTTTTCAACGTTTTAAGAACCAGCGCACCCAGGCTTCCCTGGTGGTCCAGTGGGAAAGGACACTGCCTTCAAGGGGCGCCGGTTCGATCCCTGGCCTGGGAAGATCCTACGTGCTCGAAGTGGCTGGCACCGGAGCTCTGGAGCGCATGCATCCAGAGCCAGTGCTCCACGACAACAGAGGCCACTGCAATGGGAGGCCCACATGGGCCAAAGAACAAAGATGGATGAAAAATAGATAAATGAAAGACCAATAGAAATAGCCCGCCCACCCCCCTCCCTCCCCAACCTACCCCCTCCCCACCCCCCCTAAAAAAGAACCCGTGCACCCTTTGTGGCACACGATGGACAGCTACACATTCTTTGGCCCAAACATGACCAAATGTAAGTTCCTAAGCTGTGCTCAGAGCAGTCGTCTCTATATGTCTCTGTGTACTTCTTCTCCAGGTTCTCTCTGACTTCCTGATTGGGCACGGCTCATTGGGCAGCTGAAGTTAAACACAGGCTGATGTCAAATTCCTGCCTCGTTTCATCAGCTGTGTTCTGTCACACCTGTAGCCAGGAAGCTAAAACTGCCCAAGCTTGTATTCCAGTCTTTCGGAAATTAACTGTTTCTTGTTTCCTTTGGGGACTCATTCTCAAACATGTTCTAATTGGCTTGTGTTTGGACCAGTTCCTGAGGCCACTGGTTTTCAAATTACTAGAGATTTTCTTCCCTCTGAGATCACAATTCGCAGCCAAATATTATTTCCCAAACAAGTAGCATAATTAAGTTTAAGAAGGTTACAAGGCCAAGTGATCTCATGGATATATTACTGATGTGGAAGACAGATTGAGTCTTCTTCCTAATGCTACAGCTCACTTAATTATACAGAGTATTTACTTCAAAATAAAATGCCTGTTTCCCATGTAATGCATAAGGAAGTTGTGATTACAAATTAAAATAAATTAAATGAATTGCTTTTTATAAAAAGGTCAATAAATATATTTAGATGTCTACTTTTTATTAATAAAAACTATGAGTCATTAATGCACAGGAACCAGAATTAAGCAAATTACTTTAAATACTATCTTACAACATTCACAAAAAAATATTCAAAAAGGAAGTGATAGTTTTTAAAAGAAACATGCTTTTTATCAATGCTGGCAAAATTATTGAAGTGTCATAAAATAATTAGACATTTTCCAGGTGAATTCTATAATTTTTTCAATATCTTATTGTTCACAGAGCACAAATTTGAGTTGGATGTCTGCAGCAGGAAATTTTGGTTCTTAAGAACAAGGAATTTAATACATGAATCTTTGCCAGATTCAGTTCTTGTATTCTTTACATCACAAGTTCATAATGCTGAACACCTGTTTAACCACTGTTTTTCTCCAAAGTTTGATCATTCAGCTGGAAAGGGGCAGCTTTTCCTACCAATACAAATCTCTCCTACTTTTTACAAAGCAGCTCTTCATCTGCAGCTAGACTTGCAGCTCATTAATTTTACTAAATAACATCACTACAGAGGTCGCATCTTACGATCTTTGTCCTTTTTAGTAATCTCAAGAGGAAAACAACAACAAACTCTCCTTAAGTCTTAAATCCTTTTAAATAAAACTACATAGAAAAATATGCAGTGAATTTTTATACTTGGTTCACTTTTAGTTCAGCTCTCTCTGTTCTTTAGTTCTTGAGACACTGAAGAACGTTGAGTAGATTTTAAACTGAAGACATTTATTTTCTAACTTAAATATTCTTTTTAAAAATTACATTTCATGCTAGTTTGGACCAGTTCCTGAGGCCACTGGTTTTCAAATTACTAGAGATTTTCTTCCCTCTGAGATCACAATTCGCAGCCAAATATTATTTCCCAAACAAGTAGCATAATTAAGTTTAAGAAGGTTACAAGGCCAAGTGATCTCATGGATATATTACTGATGTGGAAGACAGATTGAGTCTTCTTCCTAATGCTACAGCTCACTTAATTATACAGAGTATTTACTTCAAAATAAAATGCCTGTTTCCCATGTAATGCATAAGGAAGTTGTGATTACAAATTAAAATAAATTAAATGAATTGCTTTTTATAAAAAGGTCAATAAATATATTTAGATGTCTACTTTTTATTAATAAAAACTATGAGTCATTAATGCACAGGAACCAGAATTAAGCAAATTACTTTAAATACTATCTTACAACATTCACAAAAAAATATTCAAAAGGAAGTGATAGTTTTAAAAGAAACATGCTTTTATCAATGCTGGCAAAATTATTGAAGTGTCATAAAATAATTAGACATTTTCCAGGTGAATTCTAAAATTTTTTTCAATATCTTATTGTTCACAGAGCACAAATTTGAGTTGGATGTCTGCAGCAGGAAATTTTGGTTCTTAAGAACAAGGAATTTAATACATGAATCTTTGCCAGATTCAGTTCTTGTATTCTTTACATCACAAGTTCATAATGCTGAACACCTGTTTAACCACTGTTTTTCTCCAAAGTTTGATCATTCAGCTGGAAAGGGGCAGCTTTTCCTACCAATACAAATCTCTCCTACTTTTTACAAAGCAGCTCTTCATCTGCAGCTAGACTTGCAGCTCATTAATTTTACTAAATAACATCACTACAGAGGTCGCATCTTACGATCTTTGTCCTTTTTAGTAATCTCAAGAGGAAAACAACAACAAACTCTCCTTAAGTCTTAAATCCTTTTAAATAAAACTACATAGAAAAATATGCAGTGAATTTTTATACTTGGTTCACTTTTAGTTCAGCCTCTCTCTGTTCTTTAGTTCTTGAGACACTGAAGAACGTTGAGTAGATTTTAAACTGAAGACATTTATTTTCTAACTTAAATATTCTTTAGTTTATAACCATAAAACAGATTTACATTTCACACCCTGATTTTTCAATCATATAACGTATGGACAGATAATTATTAGGCTGGTAAAAACATTTTTCACTCAGCACATTTGTTATCACCGATAAGTGATCAAAAACTATAATCTATTGACTTCCTCCAGAATGAAGGAATATTTTAAACTTCTACTTGAGACACTGGCCTCCTGGTAAAAATGTCAACATTTGGGCTTCCCTGGTGGTCCAGTGGGTAAAGAGTCCACCTTGCAGTGCAAGGGGCACCGTTCAATCCCTGGCCCGGGAAGATCCCACTTGCCAAGGAGCCACTGGCCCAGTATGTCCAATTAGGAGCCAGTGTTCTGGAGCACATGCGCCCAGAGCTGGTGCTCTACAACAAGAGAGGCCACTGCAATGGGAGGCCCACACAGACCAAAGAATAAAGATGGATGAAAAAAAATAAATAAAAAAAACAATAAAGCCAAAAATTTAAGAAAAAAATATAAAATTCATGTCAACAGCAAATAATTTAAAAAAACAATAAAAGAGGCCACAATTTTTAAAAACTCAACATTTCATACTATCAAAATCCCACATTCCATTGTTTAATACATCTAATTACAACATAGTACAAGGCAAGTACAGTGCCAGCTTACATCATGACTCTTAATTTGTCACAACTGTCCCACCATTCATTACTGGAGCACTTTCTCAGTTCACTCACTCACTCATAGGGAGCTTTAAATATTTCCCAGCAAGAAAAGAGGCAATCCATTCACTACATGTAATTTTTACGTCTCGTTTTCTTAACAGATCTGAAAGTCTGTTCTAATGAATATGCTGTTAACAGTATTAAAAAAAAAATGGATAACATCTGTCTTGAACAGTTGACATCTCACCACATCCACTCCAAGTGGACACGCACATAGTGTGTTTAGCTTTTACAATGCTTGACAGATGTGCAGGGACCCTGAAGTAGAAACCATATTTCTGAAGACATGCGTTCTGCTCTCTTCCTGTGGGGGCTGCCCTTGGCGATAGGGGACAATAGCTGGTTTCTGCAGTATTACTGTCAGTGCCATTAATCCAGACAAAGAAGTTATTTATTTCAAAATGATGCCAACTCCTATGATTCACAAGTTAATAATTCTAAAGTGACTTGCAAAAGCATCTTCTGTGAAAAAAAAATGTGGAGATGTTTTCTTCCCAAATAAAAGGAAATTTTTCCTAGAAAGCTGAGTCATAAACTTACCTGAAACAAGCAATGGCGAGGAGGAGGGGGAAGGAAGAATGGGCCAAAATATTTGGCAGGACCTTTCCTGGTTCTGTTATTTCACTGTGAGCAGGATGCCCGGCATGTTCAGAGTGTTTCCTGCCTCTATTCTCCCACAGAACTTACTCTTACTTGAAAACAATTTAAATTACCCCCCAAAAATAGAATATACAAAATACTACTTGAAGATACTAAATTGAACATGGCCAAATGGATTAATCTAGAGAAACGAATGGCTACCCATTCCAATATTGTTGCCTGGAGAATTTCAGGGACAGAGGAGCCTTGTTGGCTATAGTTCATATGTTCTTTGCATGGTGATGTAAATAAGACACATGTGATCCTAAAAGAGTTCTAAGTATACATAACCTCAATGCATATATACATCTGTAAGTATCTTTATCCATATTATTTCAGCTGATCAAAAAGAGGGAAAGTCACTCAGTCACGTCTGACTCTTTGCAATTCATGGGATGAGGCATGGAATTCTCCAGGCAAGAATACTGGAGTGGTTTGCCACTTCCTTCTCCAGGGGACTTCTTCCTCCAGGGACACAGGGATCGAACCCACGTCTCCCTCTTCAGCGGATTTACAGCTAAAAAGGATGACTGTAATTTACGTCTCGTTTTCTTAACAGATCTGAAAGTCTGTTCTAATGAATATGCTGTTAACAGTATTAAAAAAAAAATGGATAACATCTGTCTTGAACAGTTGACATCTCACCACATCCACTCCAAGTGGACACGCACATAGTGTGTTTAGCTTTTACAATGCTTGACAGATGTGCAGGGACCCTGAAGTAGAAACCATATTTCTGAAGACATGCGTTCTGCTCTCTTCCTGTGGGGGCTGCCCTTGGCGATAGGGGACAATAGCTGGTTTCTGCAGTATTACTGTCAGTGCCATTAATCCAGACAAAGAAGTTATTTATTTCAAAATGATGCCAACTCCTATGATTCACAAGTTAGTAATTCTAAAGTGACTTGCAAAAGCATCTTCTGTGAAAAAAAAATGTGGAGATGTTTTCTTCCCAAATAAAAGGAAATTTTTCCTAGAAAGCTGAGTCATAAACTTACCTGAAACAAGCAATGGCAAGGAGGAGGGGGAAGGAAGAATGGGCCAAAATATTTGGCAGGACCTTTCCTGGTTCTGTTATTTCACTGTGAGCAGGATGCCCGGCATGTTCAGAGTGTTTCCTGCCTCTATTCTCCCACAGAACTTACTCTTACTTGAAAACAATTTAAATTACCCCCCCAAAATAGAATATACAAAATACTACTTGAAGATACTAAATTGAACATGGCCAAATGGATTAATCTATAGAAACGAATGGCTACCCATTCCAATATTGTTGCCTGGAGAATTTCAGGGACAGAGGAGCCTTGTTGGCTATAGTTCATATGTTCTTTGCATGGTGATGTAAATAAGACACATGTGATCCTAAAAGAGTTCTAAGTATACATAACCTCAATGCATATATACATCTGTAAGTATCTTTATCCATATTATTTCAGCTGATCAAAAAGAGGGAAAGTCACTCAGTCACGTCTGACTCTTTGCAATTCATGGGATGAGGCATGGAATTCTCCAGGCAAGAATACTGGAGTGGTTTGCCACTTCCTTCTCCAGGGGACTTCTTCCTCCAGGGACACAGGGATCGAACCCACGTCTCCCTCATTGCAGGCGGATTCTTTACCAGCTGAGCTATAAGGAAAGTCCCAACCAAAAAGAGAGTTGACTGTAAAATGTGTTATTATTTTACATACCACCAAGGAAAACACTGCCCTTTAACCAATGACACAGTATCAATTAGAAAGTACATCCCTGGGGCACCATGATCAAATGTCTATCAAAAGGTCATAGTAACTTTACTTTCTCTCCCTATGTGAAGGAACATTCTAGAAAGGCTCAAACAATGAAATTTTATTTCATTTAACTGCACTCTTTTTTTAACACTAGAAACTTAATTGTATAAATATTATGCATTTATGCTATGATGCAAAAACAACATACAGAATGTAATGTGCACCTGCAAGGATCTGGCAAACAAGTAGCGCTAAACAAATGTTGAATTAATGACATTATTTGAAATGCATTGAGATTACATTAAATCATTATTAATTTCATTAAAACTTGAATAAAAACAAATTTAAAAACTTCTCTCAGGCTTCCCCTGGTGGTCCAGTGGGTAAGGACACCGCCTTGCAGTGCAAGGGGCGCCAGTTCAATCCCTGGCCTGGGAAGATCCCATGTGATGTGGAGCGGCTGGACTGATGTGTCCAATTACCAAGCCAGAGCTCTGGAGTGCATGCGCCCAGAGCCGGCGCTCTGTGATGACAGACGCCACCGCGATGGGAGGCCCACAGGAGCCAAAGAACAAAGATGGATGAAAACAGAGAAATGAAAGACCAATAGAATGGCCAAATGGATTAATCTATAGAAACGATGGTCCCATTCCAATATTGTTGCCTGGAGAATTTCAGGGACAGAGGAGCCTTGTTGGCTATAGTTCATATGTTCTTTGCATGGTGATGTAAATAAGACACATGTGATCCTAAAAGAGTTCTAAGTATACATAACCTCAATACATATATACATCTGTAAGTATCTTTATCCATATTATTTCAGCTGATCAAAAAGAGGGAAAGTCACTCAGTCACGTCTGACTCTTTGCAATTCATGGGATGAGGCATGGAATTCTCCAGGCAAGAATACTGGAGTGGTTTGCCACTTCCTTCTCCAGGGGACTTCTTCCTCCAGGGACACAGGGATCGAACCCACGTCTCCCTCATTGCAGGCGGATTCTTTACCAGCTGAGCTATAAGGAAAGTCCCAACCAAAAAGAGAGTTGACTGTAAAATGTGTTATTATTTTACATACCACCAAGGAAAACACTGCCCTTTAACCAATGACACAGTATCAATTAGAAAGTACATCCCTGGGGCACCATGATCAAATGTCTATCAAAAGGTCATAGTAACTTTACTTTCTCTCCCTATGTGAAGGAACATTCTAGAAAGGCTCAAACAATGAAATTTTATTTCATTTAACTGCACTCTTTTTTTAACACTAGAAACTTAATTGTATAAATATTATGCATTTATGCTATGATGCAAAAACAACATACAGAATGTAATGTGCACCTGCAAGGATCTGGCAAACAAGTAGCGCTAAACAAATGTTGAATTAATGACATTATTTGAAATGCATTGAGATTACATTAAATCATTATTAATTTCATTAAAACTTGAATAAAAACAAATTTAAAAACTTCTCTCAGGCTTCCCCTGGTGGTCCAGTGGGTAAGGACACCGCCTTGCAGTGCAAGGGGCGCCAGTTCAATCCCTGGCCTGGGAAGATCCCATGTGATGTGGAGCGGCTGGACTGATGTGTCCAATTACCAAGCCAGAGCTCTGGAGTGCATGCGCCCAGAGCCGGCGCTCTGCAAGGACAGACGCCACCGCGATGGGAGGCCCACAGGAGCCAAAGAACAAAGACGGATGAAAATAGAGAAATGAAAGACCAATAGAAGTGGCCTGCCCACTCCCCTCCCTCCCCAACCTGACCCCCGCCCCCAAATAAATAAATAAATAAATCTTAAAAAAAAAAAAAAAAACTTCTCTTCTTGATTTGTGATTAAATTTTGCTATAAGCATTGAAAAAACAAACCAACATTTCATGGATTTTAATCATTAATTTGGATTTTAATCATTAATTTGACTTATGTGAAAGTAAAATCTAGAAGATCACAACACCAAGAGACTATCGACTACAGGAAAAAAAAATGGCAAAAATCACAAAACATGTGAAGGCAAAACAATATTCTACTAAATAACCAATGGATCACTGAGGAAATCAAAGAAGAAATAAAAAATGCCTAGAGACAAATAAAAATGAAAACACAGCAATCCAAAATGGGACACAGCAAAAACAGTTCTAAAAGAAAAGCTTATAGCAATACCATCTTACCTCAGGAAGTAAGAAAAATCTCAAATAAACAACCTAACTGTACACCTAAAGCAACTAGAGAAAGAAAAACAAGCAACACCCAAAGTTAGTAGAAGGAAAGAAATCATAAAGATCAGAGCAGAAATAAATGAAATAGAGACATGAATACTATAGAAAAGATCATGAAATTAAAAGCTAGTTCTTTGAAAAGATAAAATCAATAAACCTTTAGCCAGACTCCTCAGGAAAAATAAAGGGAGGGGGCTCAAATTAATAAAATCAGAAATAAAAAAGAGGAAGTTACACCTGACATCACAGAAATACAAAGGATCATAAGCCACTCAACTGTATGCCAATAAGATGGAAAACCTGGAAGAAAGATATAAATCTTTAGAGGTACAGTCTCCCCAGACTGAACCAGGAAGAAACAGAAAATATGAACAGATCAATCACAAGTAATGAAGTTGAAAGTATAATTAAAAATCTTCTGGGCTTCCCTGGTAGTCCAGTGAGTAAAGAGCTTGCCTTGCAGTGCAAGGGGCACCGGTTTGATCCCTGGCCCGGGAAGATCCCACATGCCAAGGAATGGCTGGACTGGTGTGTCCAATTATGAGCCAGCACTCTGGAGCCCATGCACCCAGAGCCAGTGCTCTGCAACGAGAGAGGCCACTGCAGTGCGAGGCCCACATAGGCTGAAGAATAAAGCTGGATAAAAAATAAATAAATGAAAAATCAATGAATTGTGGAGACCGAACAATGGGAGGGAGTAACATGGGAACCTATACTGTCATGTGTAGAAAAGATAGCTATTGTCATTGTGCTAGGGGAATAGGAGTACCTACAACCACTTGGAGCAATGGTCTGGAGGGATGGGGGGGAGGAACTTGGGTGGGGGGAGGGCCGAGGATATGCATCTGATTGATCTGGGAACATGCATGTACAAAAATAAATAAATAAATAAATAAATAAATGAAAAATCAATGAAAAGAGGCCAAAAAAAATTTTTTAAATCTTCCAACAAACAAAAGTCCAGGATCAGATGGCTTCACAGGTGAACCCTACCGAATATTTAGAGACGAGTTAACACCTATTCTTCTGAAACTATCCCCAAAAAATTGCAAAAGAAAGAACACTCCCAGGCTCATTCTACGAGGGCAACGTCGCCCTGGACCAAAACCAGGAAAAGATACCACACACAAAAAAAGAAAATTATAAGCCATTATCACTAATGAACATAGACAGAAAAAACTGCAACAAAATACCAGCAAACAGAATCCATGATCTTAAAAGGGTCATACACTATGACCAAGTGGGATTCATTCCAGGGATGCAAGTGTTCTTCAACATAAGAAATCAAACCATCACACTAACAAATTGAAGAGTAAAAACCATATGATTATCTCAATAGATACCAGAAAAGCTTTTGATACAAAAGGGATCTATATAAATAGTGAAACACTATTTTTAAATTGAAATGTGCTTTCTTTCCTCTTGCTTTTCTGAGCATATGACCTCTCTTGTAGTAGGGAAGATGAGTTTTGTTCTAGCAGGATGCAAGGAAGGAGACCAACATAATACTCACACTCTGGGCCTGGAAAATATGTTTTTTCAAAAAGACAAGAGCCTTGCAAATCAGGGTGTTTTCTTGAGAAAGACACTTAAAAATTCCTTCTCTCCCATTTCAAGGGCCAGACATCTGATAATAATCTTCAAATTGTCATTTTTTTACGAGCCAGCACTCTGGAGCCCATGCACCCAGAGCCAGTGCTCTGCAACGAGAGAGGCCACTGCAGTGCAAGGCCCACATAGGCTGAAGAATAAAGCTGGATAAAAAATAAATAAATGAAAAATCAATGAATTGTGGAGACCGAACAATGGGAGGGAGTAACATGGGAACCTATACTGTCATGTGTAGAAAAGATAGCTATTGTCATTGTGCTAGGGGAATAGGAGTACCTACAACCACTTGGAGCAATGGTCTGGAGGGATGGAGGGGAGGAACTTGGGTGGGGGGAGGGCCGAGGGATATGCATCTGATTGATCTGGGAACATACATGTACAAAAATAAATAAATAAATAAATAAATAAATTAAAAAATCAATGAAAAGAGGCCAAAAAATTTTTTTTAAATCTTCCAACAAACAAAAGTCCAGGATCAGATGGCTTCACAGGTGAACCCTACCGAATATTTAGAGACGAGTTAACACCTATTCTTCTGAAACTATCCCCAAAAAATTGCAAAAGAAAGAACACTCCCAGGCTCATTCTACGAGGGCAACGTCGCCCTGGACCAAAACCAGGAAAAGATACCACACACAAAAAAAGAAAATTATAAGCCATTATCACTAATGAACATAGACAGAAAAAACTGCAACAAAATACCAGCAACAGAATCCATGATCTTAAAAGGGTCATACACTATGACCAAGTGGGATTCATTCCAGGGATGCAAGTGTTCTTCAACATAAGAAATCAAACCATCACACTAACAAATTGAAGAGTAAAAACCATATGATTATCTCAATAGATACCAGAAAAGCTTTTGATACAAAAGGGATCTATATAAATAGTGAAACACTATTTTTAAATTGAAATGTGCTTTCTTTCCTCTTGCTTTTCTGAGCATATGACCTCTCTTGTAGTAGGGAAGATGAGTTTTGTTCTAGCAGGATGCAAGGAAGGAGACCAACATAATACTCACACTCTGGGCCTGGAAAATATGTTTTTTCAAAAAGACAAGAGCCTTGCAAATCAGGGTGTTTTCTTGAGAAAGACACTTAAAAATTCCTTCTCTCCCATTTCAAGGGCCAGACCTGACATACTAGATAAATAATCTTCAAAAATTTTGCTCATTTATTGCAATATATTTTTAGAAAGGCATGCATCCTCCTCATCTATTTTGTATTGACACTGAAAATTTTCATCATAAATTTAATCATAAAAGATGTATTTCATGATATGTATGATATCTTTGACTGTGCATATTTAGTTAATTCCATTTCTGGCAATGTCTTCCATATTACACAATCAGAAAATCCAGTCCTCATTGTTGAAATAATCAGCCAAGTTAAACTTATTGTCAGTAAGAAAATGTGACTTCAGGTTTTTAAATTAACAGAAGGGTAATAATTTTGATTCCTTTGATAACTCTGTCACTTCTGAATTGGATGCAGAAGAGAGATAGGTAAGTAGGTAGGTAGGTAGATAGACAAATAAGACGGACAGACAGACAGAGTCAGGAGACTTGTCATGTTTGTTGCCATTTTCAGTATTTTTTACCATAAGTCTTTGGTCTTACAAGGCTCACCCTCAGGAATTATACATTCTAGAATGTATAACTGTACTTTTGTTTGATGCTCCAGAAGCTTTTTTAAAATTCTACCTAGAGCAACATGCTTGTAAGATTTAGAAACACTGAACGCTATGTTTTCCTTTCTTCCTTCCACACATCCATTCTTCTTTCTCCGTCTGCCACCTACACACACCCTTTCCATCTCTCTCACACCTTTCTCCTATTAGTCATTCCCTCAACCTAAACTATCTTCTGGATTTCACAGTGTCTCCTAGTAACAGCTAACCTTCCAGAAAGAACTATTAATCCTCTCTGCACCTATTTCTCCCCTTAATTAATTTCTCACCTCAGAACCACCAACTTAAACTCTCACCTCTCAATTGAAATATCAATGACCAATGACCTCCTAATTTCCATATTTAATGTGCTCTTTTCAGTGTTCAAAGGCAAATGACCTCTGAGGGGCAAATAAGACTGCTGAACACTCCTCCTTTCTTGGCCCGAACACTCTAGTAGGGAAGATGAGTTTTGTTCTAGCAGGATGCAAGGAAGGAGACCAACATAATACTCACACTCTGGGCCTGGAAAATATGTTTTTTCAAAAAGACAAGAGCCTTGCAAATCAGGGTGTTTTCTTGAGAAAGACACTTAAAAATTCCTTCTCTCCCATTTCAAGGGCCAGACCTGACATACTAGATAAATAATCTTCAAAAATTTTGCTCATTTATTGCAATATATTTTTAGAAAGGCATGCATCCTCCTCATCTATTTTGTATTGACACTGAAAATTTTCATCATAAATTTAATCATAAAAGATGTATTTCATGATATGTATGATATCTTTGACTGTGCATATTTAGTTAATTCCATTTCTGGCAATGTCTTCCATATTACACAATCAGAAAATCCAGTCCTCACTGTTGAAATAATCAGCCAAGTTAAACTTATTGTCAGTAAGAAAAATGTGACTTCAGGTTTTTAAATTAACAGAAGGGTAATAATTTTGATTCCTTTGATAACTCTGTCACTTCTGAATTGGATGCAGAAGAGAGATAGGTAAGTAGGTAGGTAGGTAGATAGACAAATAAGACGGACAGACAGACAGAGTCAGGAGACTTGTCATGTTTGTTGCCATTTTCAGTATTTTTTACCATAAGTCTTTGGTCTTACAAGGCTCACCCTCAGGAATTATACATTCTAGAATGTATAACTGTACTTTTGTTTGATGCTCCAGAAGCTTTTTTAAAATTCTACCTAGAGCAACATGCTTGTAAGATTTAGAAACACTGAACGCTATGTTTTCCTTTCTTCCTTCCACACATCCATTCTTCTTTCTCCGTCTGCCACCTACACACACCCTTTCCATCTCTCTCACACCTTTCTCCTATTAGTCATTCCCTCAACCTAAACTATCTTCTGGATTTCACAGTGTCTCCTAGTAACAGCTAACCTTCCAGAAAGAACTATTAATCCTCTCTGCACCTATTTCTCCCCTTAATTAATTTCTCACCTCAGAACCACCAACTTAAACTCTCACCTCTCAATTGAAATATCAATGACCAATGACCTCCTAATTTCCATATTTAATGTGCTCTTTTCAGTGTTCAAAGGCAAATGACCTCTGAGGGGCAAATAAGACTGCTGAACACTCCTCCTTTCTTGGCTTCCCTGAAATCACCCTCTCTGGATGATCTCCAGGGTCCTGGGTCTTCCTCCATGACGTCTCTTGGTCACTGGCCTTCTCCTGTCACCTACACCCCCTTCCTTTTATAAGCTCAACACTTAAACCACCTCCTACATGCAGATGGCTCCCACATTTATAGCTCCAGTACAGAATTCCCTTCTGGTGCCCAGATTCATATATTCAAATGACTGAACATTTCTACCTGGATGAAAGCAAATGCCCTATCTTTTTCCCAAATGACATTCTTCCCATGTGTGGTAAACGTCACTAATTCTTAGTTGTTAAAGTTAAAAAAAAAAAATCAGACTTCTCTCACCTCTTTCTCTTAGCCAGCACCCAATAACTCACCAATTTCTGATTTTATTTCCCAATTATTTCTTATACTGGCTCTTCCTCTTTAACCACACTGCCCCTGTGTCAGGTCAAACTCTAATTATGTCCCTCTGAGTCATCGTAATGACCTGATCATCAACCATCAGCTCACATATTTTATAGTTAGCCAGCCTGTTTAGGTCACTGCCTTGTTCAAAAAGTCTTTAGACCTTCATGTTACTCAAATGAAGTTCTTGGTAAGAGAAGTGAACAAGCAGAGATCTTCATGGGTCTGCCTTTCCCCCTGGAGTGGTGAAAGAAGGAAGCTAGGAAGAGTTCAGAGATGCCAAACTGCTGAGAGAAGAGGGCAGTTCTAGAATGTATAACTGTACTTTTGTTTGATGCTCCAGAAGCTTTTTTAAAATTCTACCTAGAGCAACATGCTTGTAAGATTTAGAAACACTGAACGCTATGTTTTCCTTTCTTCCTTCCACACATCCATTCTTCTTTCTCCGTCTGCCACCTACACACACCCTTTCCATCTCTCTCACACCTTTCTCCTATTAGTCATTCCCTCAACCTAAACTATCTTCTGGATTTCACAGTGTCTCCTAGTAACAGCTAACCTTCCAGAAAGAACTATTAATCCTCTCTGCACCTATTTCTCCCCTTAATTAATTTCTCACCTCAGAACCACCAACTTAAACTCTCACCTCTCAATTGAAATATCAATGACCAATGACCTCCTAATTTCCATATTTAATGTGCTCTTTTCAGTGTTCAAAGGCAAATGACCTCTGAGGGGCAAATAAGACTGCTGAACACTCCTCCTTTCTTGGCTTCCCTGAAATCACCCTCTCTGGATGATCTCCAGGGTCCTGGGTCTTCCTCCATGACGTCTCTTGGTCACTGGCCTTCTCCTGTCACCTACACCCCCTTCCTTTTATAAGCTCAACACTTAAACCACCTCCTACATGCAGATGGCTCCCACATTTATAGCTCCAGTACAGAATTCCCTTCTGGTGCCCAGATTCATATATTCAAATGACTGAACATTTCTACCTGGATGAAAGCAAATGCCCTATCTTTTTCCCAAATGACATTCTTCCCATGTGTGGTAAACGTCACTAATTCTTAGTTGTTAAAGTTAAAAAAAAAAAATCAGACTTCTCTCACCTCTTTCTCTTAGCCAGCACCCAATAACTCACCAATTTCTGATTTTATTTCCCAATTATTTCTTATACTGGCTCTTCCTCTTTAACCACACTGCCCCTGTGTCAGGTCAAACTCTAATTATGTCCCTCTGAGTCATCGTAATGACCTGATCATCAACCATCAGCTCACATATTTTATAGTTAGCCAGCCTGTTTAGGTCACTGCCTTGTTCAAAAAGTCTTTAGACCTTCATGTTACTCAAATGAAGTTCTTGGTAAGAGAAGTGAACAAGCAGAGATCTTCATGGGTCTGCCTTTCCCCCTGGAGTGGTGAAAGAAGGAAGCTAGGAAGAGTTCAGAGATGCCAAACTGCTGAGAGAAGAGGGCAGTGGAAGGCAGGAGAGGTTCAGGAGGAATGGAGTTCTTTATGCAGACTTGAGTCTAGACAGGTCCTTCAGGCCAAGGGACAAGATGGATTGTTTTTAAAGTCTGCACGTGGTTCAGTTTAGGCTGTTAGCAAAGGAGATCAGCTGGATATTCAGGACAGAAATCCTAGGCAAGAATAATGAATATGAAAACATTGCAAAATCTTTTAAAGCCAGTAACAGATAAGTAGACAGATTTAGGGTTGAAGTCCACAAGAAGAAAGGATGTAATTAACATATAATAACAACACTAATAGAAAAGTTACCCATACAAAATGGTAACTCACCAATGATAATAATAAATTCATATTTTCAGTGATGATTGAGAGTTAACCAATATCTCTAACAAACTTCTCCAGGAAATGGAAAGACCTTTGGTTATGTTTTTACCTATTACCTTCCACTACCTAACATGCTTTCCTAATCATCTGATAGTTTAGATTCAGATTGTTACTGCAAGAATACTATCAGCTTTTATTTTAATGGCTTTTATTTTACACCATTACTCTGAAAGAAATTCTTTCTTAATAATCTGATAAAATTTGAAAACCATATTAGCAACACAAATTCTTATTTAGAAAATATTCTGACTCATTTGTTCATTATTATCTCTATCATGCATGCTATCCTCTTTCTTATAATCTTCTGTTTTGGTGGAAAACATTCTAGAGTAATTTTTTTTTTTTTTTTTTTCAGAAAAGACTCCTGGGAGTAACTTTCCTGAATCTCAACATTTTTAAAAGGACAATGTCTTTATTCCATCCTTACTCATTCAGGTGCTAGTTTTGCAGGATATAGAATTCCAGGATAAAAAAATGTTTTCCTCTAAAGACAGTAAAAATGTTGCATTTTCTTTTAGAATTCAAAATTGTCCCTCGACATCATTGATCATCAACCATCAGCTCACATATTTTATAGCCAGCCTGTTTAGGTCACTGCCTTGTTCAAAAAGTCTTTAGACCTTCATGTTACTCAAATGAAGTTCTTGGTAAGAGAAGTGAACAAGCAGAGATCTTCATGGGTCTGCCTTTCCCCCTGGAGTGGTGAAAGAAGGAAGCTAGGAAGAGTTCAGAGATGCCAAACTGCTGAGAGAAGAGGGCAGTGGAAGGCAGGAGAGGTTCAGGAGGAATGGAGTTCTTTATGCAGACTTGAGTCTAGACAGGTCCTTCAGGCCAAGGGACAAGATGGATTGTTTTTAAAGTCTGAATGTGGTTCAGTTTAGGCTGTTAGCAAAGGAGATCAGCTGGATATTCAGGACAGAAATCCTAGGCAAGAATAATGAATATGAAAACATTGCAAAATCTTTTAAAGCCAGTAACAGATAAGTAGACAGATTTAGGGTTGAAGTCCACAAGAAGAAAGGATGTAATTAACATATAATAACAACACTAATAGAAAAGTTACCCATACAAAATGGTAACTCACCAATGATAATAATAAATTCATATTTTCAGTGATGATTGAGAGTTAACCAATATCTCTAACAAACTTCTCCAGGAAATGGAAAGACCTTTGGTTATGTTTTTACCTATTACCTTCCACTACCTAACATGCTTTCCTAATCATCTGATAGGAAATCATTCAGATTGTTACTGCAAGAATACTATCAGCTTTTATTTTAATGGCTTTTATTTTACACCATTACTTTGAAAGAAATTCTTTCTTAATAATCTGATAAAATTTGAAAACCATATTAGCAACACAAATTCTTATTTAGAAAATATTCTGACTCATTTGTTCATTATTATCTCTATCATGCATGCTATCCTCTTTCTTATAATCTTCTGTTTTGGTGGAAAACATTCTAGAGTAATTTTTTTTTTTTTTTTTCAGAAAAGACTCCTGGGAGTAACTTTCCTGAATCTCAACATTTTTAAAAGGACAATGTCTTTATTCCATCCTTACTCATTCAGGTGCTAGTTTTGCAGGATATAGAATTCCAGGATAAAAAAATGTTTTCCTCTAAAGACAGTAAAAATGTTGCATTTTCTTTTAGAATTCAAATTGTGAATGATGCTAAGTCTAATACTCATGTTATTCTTGTTCTTGTATAACTTTTTCTCTAATTTCTGGAAATGCCAAATTTGAATTTGTGTCTAGGTGCAGAGAAACTCATTTTCCCTGCTTGGCACTAAATGGTCTTTCAAACTGAGAACTAGTATCTTTCCTCAACTCTTCAGCTTACAGAACCACCCTTCTGCCCTGCTTTTTAAATGACTGTTTCTTCCTTTTGCTCTCTTTTTGTGTGGTAGCAATTCCTATTTTCTTTCTACTTTTACTTTACATTTTTAGTTGCTTACTAGACTTAACCACCCAGATAATTAGTCATATCCTGGTTTCATAAATAATGTAGTACTTGTCTCTTTTATTAAATTTATTTTTTTTGCCAAATATATTTTTAATTTCCAAAAGCCCTTTCTTAGTCTATGAATGTTTCTTTTTTACTTAGACATTTGGGGCTTAGTAGTATCCCTTGGGTCATTCTGAGGATGTTACTTTTAAAAATTTGATTTTTGTCTTCTGACGTTAGTTCTGCATATTAATCTTGCCTTGTCTTCAATACCATTAGTTTTTCTTAAAGATAAATAAGATCATTAAAGATAGTAAAGATTCTTTATGGAGAATTAAGATTTTTCTTAAAGAATATCCTTAAAGATATGCTTCAAAGATGTGTGGCAGCCTTTCTCCAATATGCTTCCTTCTTGTTCCCTAAATAATATCATCTGTATTTTGCATTTAAAATTTTTCTTTGGATCTTATATAGTAGGATTATATTGTTTGTTTGCTTCTAAAATTTGCTTTTATTTTGCTCAATATGTTCATGCAATATTTTGATACTGATGCAGACATTGCTGAAGTACATTCATTTTTCATTGCTCTGCTGGATGACAAGGTATAACTACTGTCATCCTGCTGTCCATTTTCCTATAGGCTGACATTTGAAGTGTTTTATTTTTATTTCTTCCTTTTTTGTTGTTATTCAAAAATGGTCCATGAGCCAGTTTGTAATGAGTCTTTCCTCCTATTAGTATATATCGCAATTTACTTCTTACAAAAGATTATTTGTAGTCACAAATACTTAGGAAGATAGATAGAGGCATGTTAAATTTATTACAGGAATTAAATGCTTTATGTAAAAATACTCAACAGAGAGAACTATCTCTAGCAAATATGATCTTAAAGGGACATCTCTAAAACTACAGAAAAAAAATTGTGAAGATAACAGAAACAGGCTGAAAAGAGATCTTCAAAGAAAAAATAAAATTTACAAATAAGTGTGGTGAAACAAACTAGTGAAGATGCTTGCAGCTTTGGCCAAGCCAGGAGAAAGTCACCTTAGAAATGAAAAAACTAAGACAAAAACAAGCTGATTGAATTCACACGAGCTGGGGTCATACTGAACAGCAACAGGTGGGAGATCTGTTATGGACTTTGGAATGCCGGGTCTGTGCAGACTCCTTAACTTCTTGCTGGTACCGTTGCCCCCAGTTGTAATGTGCTCTGTCCATTGGGAAGATAATGTAAGCGACTTAAGAGTCACAAAGGGTGATTACTGAATAGGGCTGTGGCTGATTCCAAGCCCGTGCTAATACCATTCCCTGTAAACACCTGGAGGCTTCAGCACTGAATAAAAGTGGACTGGCGAAAGTGTTCAGGACCTTGACCCAAGAGGTCTTGAGCGTGCCACCCCCCCCACCTCCCATTCCCATCCTTTCTCGCTGTCTATGTATGTGTGTGTATTTCTTAAAGTCTCGTCACACCCACTATTCTCTATGCACCCAGCTGAGGAGCTGTGACAAATAAGGATGTAAAAGATTTCAGAAACTTCCTGTTCAGTTTTTCTTCATATAAAAATTTTATCCATAGGCTTTATATCTAGTCTTTATTGACATATAAGAACAATGCAATTCATGACATTAGGTGACTTTTTCAAGGTTAAAAATAACTTAGTGATTTTTCATTATAGTAATTCAGGTAGTAAGAGAAGCTATCTTAGGCTTCTGAAAGGAGTAGTACTTCAATTTTCTTTTCACCTAAGAGGTAAGAACAGTTCACTTTCCTTCCCGTTGAGGCACCTGGGGGATTTGTCTCAATCCCACCAGCCACGTACAACTTGATAAGCTCTGCAGCTAGCCTAGTTTCATTTGACAATTAAAAACTGACCAGGAAAAGGCATTGCTAAAAATTATTTTGGCACAAACGTTCTTTTTCCCAGATAAATATGACAAAAAAGAAGTGAAAAGCACATGGTGACTTGTGGTGACATCACTCACCATGGTATTAGGGATTTGAGGATGGACTGACTTGTGGTCTCTTCTTACCTTTGCATTCTGGATGCAGGGACAGAGAGCCCAAGCCGCACTGGCCTTCACATCCGAGTGAGGGTTTTTCAGTAGGGACCACAGCAAGCGAACTCCATCTAAGCGATCAATTATCCTATTGTGAAACAAACAAAAACCCCCGTATACTACATGAAAATAAAATTTAAATGGTCTGTCTATTCACACAAGTCTAATTATTTTTTCTCCTTTTGACATTTTGCTTAGCTATTTTTTTCCCCAAAACCTTAACAACCACAGGCACATAACATGCTGTTGACTTGTCATTTCTCTGATTTCTGTTTTACACTCATGATGCAGAAAGCAAGTTCCATAATAATTACAATTCACATAAACAAAAAATCAAGCCATGTAAGTTTTTATTAGCTATATACAGACTGTTGCCTAAATGCAAAAATACTGGCCAAGTTTTCCCCAATTTACACCTCAAAACCATAATTCGTGCCACCCCCACCTCCCATTCCCATCCTTTCTCGCTGTCTATGTATGTGTGTATTTCTTAAAGTCTCGTCACACCCACTATTCTCTATGCACCCAGCTGAGGAGCTGTGACAAATAAGGATGTAAAAGATTTCAGAAACTTCCTGTTCAGTTTTTCTTCATATAAAAATTTTATCCATAGGCTTTATATCTAGTCTTTATTGACATATAAGAACAATGCAATTCATGACATTAGGTGACTTTTTCAAGGTTAAAAATAACTTAGTGATTTTTCATTATAGTAATTCAGGTAGTAAGAGAAGCTATCTTAGGCTTCTGAAAGGAGTAGTACTTCAATTTTCTTTTCACCTAAGAGGTAAGAACAGTTCACTTTCCTTCCCGTTGAGGCACCTGGGGGATTTGTCTCAATCCCACCAGCCACGTACAACTTGATAAGCTCTGCAGCTAGCCTAGTTTCATTTGACAATTAAAAACTGACCAGGAAAAGGCATTGCTAAAAATTATTTTGGCACAAACGTTCTTTTTCCCAGATAAATATGACAAAAAAGAAGTGAAAAGCACATGGTGACTTGTGGTGACATCACTCACCATGGTATTAGGGATTTGAGGATGGACTGACTTGCGGTCTCTTCTTACCTTTGCATTCTGGATGCAGGGACAGAGAGCCCAAGCCGCACTGGCCTTCACATCCGAGTGAGGGTTTTTCAGTAGGGACCACAGCAAGCGAACTCCATCTAAGCGATCAATTATCCTATTGTGAAACAAACAAACAAAAAACCCCGTATACTACATGAAAATAAAATTTAAATGGTCTGTCTATTCACACAAGTCTAATTATTTTTTCTCCTTTTGACATTTTGCTTAGCTATTTTTTTCCCCAAAACCTTAACAACCACAGGCACATAACATGCTGTTGACTTGTCATTTCTCTGATTTCTGTTTTACACTCATGATGCAGAAAGCAAGTTCCATAATAATTACAATTCACATAAACAAAAAATCAAGCCATGTAAGTTTTTATTAGCTATATACAGACTGTTGCCTAAATGCAAAAATACTGGCTTCTTTCATATAGTAACATCTAAATACTTTCCAAGACCAATATTTACACCTCAAAACTGTGCAGTTACCTTTTTTATTTGGTCTGTGTTTAATTGACTTACCGTACTAACTCCTCCAGTCCTAATCTCGCTCTAGAAATTAAAATCATTATGCCACACTGCCTCCTTTGTTGGGCAGCAATCACACATAACTTTTTTTCCATGTGCGCCCTTCCCAGTGAGACTAACATTGCAGACTGTGTTATAATTACTTAAACACACTGTAATCAAAATATCTTCTTGACTAGCTGAAAAATGAATTATCATCAGAGTCATCTCCATGCCATCTGTCTTCTGTTTATATATCAATCAGTCCAGGGAGCATAACCTCGCATTAAGGTCCACTGGGGAACTCGCAGTTGAAAAGAAGGCCAAACAAAACTTAATATCCTTTACAAACATGGCTTTGTTCAGAGAGATATGCTAAACTACGAGCAGATGGGAAAAGATAAAGAATATCAAAATTCCTTTGATTTGAACCTCAAGTTGAGTTAAACACACGTAGTACTTAGCCATAGATAGAATAAATACTCCTAACGTAGTCCCATTCAAATTTTTTCTTACAAACGGACATAAAACACTGCATTTCTTGATTATCTGAGATGAGTTTGCCAGAGAGAAAAATGTAGTATTCCAAAGGTTCCAAGTTGGATATAAGTTTTCCATAACCTTATAAAACAATCAGTAGTGCAAACAGCTTATAGTAAAGATATAAACTATCTCTTTAAAAGATGATCTTTAATAAGAAAGAAGTGCATTGAGAAAGTGTTTTAACCCAATGTTTAACTAAACAGCTTTCTAAAACTAAAGCTCTCTGTCACTATCTAGATAACGGAAATTAAAGTTTTATTTCTCAGTTTATAGAAACTATAAAGAAAGTTTAGTGAATCCACTGTACTTCACAATGAAGGATTTACTTTACAAACTGAAAAAAGCTTACTGTTTTACACATGCCACTGAGAACATAATTAATGGAAATCCCTGGGTCTCTATGTATTTTTTTCATATGTGATTTCGCAAAGAACAATAGTGAATGATAATCTGTCCTACTCTCTTACCCATGTACTTAGTACTAATATTTGCATTAGGAGTATTTAGCCATACAATGTGGGGCATATCTTATCCTTACAGTGGAAGTCATCTGGATGGCACTCATTTTCAGCTATAGAGAGTGATGGTTCAACTCTGTATCCCCTCAGGCAAAATTTCACAACTAATGATAAAAATCCACTGTCCATTCTAAAACCAGATGTCCTGTCCTTGACCGTCACCCTCAAACCCTCGGCAGTTCCTCAGCTGCTGAGTTACAAGGGATGAGGACTGTGACTTCAATACAGATGGCTTCAAGGAAAAGACAGCATGGTGCACAGTAATCACCCGAGATGAGGAAACCATCTAATAAAAAAAATTGCAAACTGAGGAACTAACAAAGTCAGGGCAGCAAGCTTCAGAGTTTATTTTGTCCCTCCATCTTTCTGAGAGTTATACTGTGGATTGGCTTAAGGTCCAAACCTGGGGAACTTTTTCCCCATTTGAGATATGCTAAACTACGAGCAGATGGGAAAAGATAAAGAATATCAAAATTCCTTTGATTTGAACCTCAAGTTGAGTTAAACACACGTAGTACTTAGCCATAGATAGAATAAATACTCCTAGCGTAGTCCCATTCAAATTTTTTCTTACAAACGGACATAAAACACTGCATTTCTTGATTATCTGAGATGAGTTTGCCAGAGAGAAAAATGTAGTATTCCAAAGGTTCCAAGTTGGATATAAGTTTTCCATAACCTTATAAAACAATCAGTAGTGCAAACAGCTTATAGTAAAGATATAAACTATCTCTTTAAAAGATGATCTTTAATAAGAAAGAAGTGCATTGAGAAAGTGTTTTAACCCAATGTTTAACTAAACAGCTTTCTAAAACTAAAGCTCTCTGTCACTATCTAGATAACGGAAATTAAAGTTTTATTTCTCAGTTTATAGAAACTATAAAGAAAGTTTAGTGAATCCACTGTACTTCACAATGAAGGATTTACTTTACAAACTGAAAAAAGCTTACTGTTTTACACATGCCACTGAGAACATAATTAATGGAAATCCCTGGGTCTCTATGTATTTTTTTCATATGTGATTTCGCAAAGAACAATAGTGAATGATAATCTGTCCTACTCTCTTACCCATGTACTTAGTACTAATATTTGCATTAGGAGTATTTAGCCATACAATGTGGGGCATATCTTATCCTTACAGTGGAAGTCATCTGGATGGCACTCATTTTCAGCTATAGAGAGTGATGGTTCAACTCTGTATCCCCTCAGGCAAAATTTCACAACTAATGATAAAAATCCACTGTCCATTCTAAAACCAGATGTCCTGTCCTTGACCGTCACCCTCAAACCCTCGGCAGTTCCTCAGCTGCTGAGTTACAAGGGATGAGGACTGTGACTTCAATACAGATGGCTTCAAGGAAAAGACAGCATGGTGCACAGTAATCACCCGAGATGAGGAAACCATCTAATAAAAAAAATTGCAAACTGAGGAACTAACAAAGTCAGGGGCAGCAAGCTTCAGAGTTTATTTTTGTCCCTCCATCTTTCTGAGAGTTATACTGTGGATTGGCTTCACAATAAGTCAGGTGTCTCCCCTATTTCTCTTTCTCCCTCAGTTCAGTTAAGTCTCTCAGTCATGTCTGACTCTTTCAGACCCCATGAACTGCAGCATGCCAGGCTTCCCTGTCCTTCACCATCTCCCAGAGCTTGTTCAAACTCATGACCATTGACTCAGTGATGCCATTCAATCATCTCATCCTCTCTCGTACCCTTCTCTTCATGCCCTCAATCTTTTCCAGTATCAAGGTCTTTTCCAATCAGTCGGCTCTTTACATAAAGTGGCTGGCCAAACTATTGGAGCTTCAGCTTCAGCATAAGTCCTTCCCATGGATATTCAGAGTTGATTTCCTTTAGGATGGACTGGCTTGATCTCTTTGCAGGCCAATGGATTCTTAAGATCTCCAACACTACAATTCAAAGGCATCAATTCTTCGGTGCTCTGCCTTCTTTACGGTCCAGCTCTCACAGCCATACATAACTACTGGGAAAACCATAGCTTTGACTATATGGACCTTTGTCAGCAAAGTGATGTCTCTGCTTTTTAATATGCTGTCTAGGCTTGACATAGCATTTCTTCCAAAGAGCATGCATCTTTTAATTTTATGGCTGCAGTCACCATCCTCAGTGATTTTGGAGCCCAAGAAAATAAACTCTGTCACTGCTTCCATTGTTTGCCCATCTATTTGCCATGAAGTGATGGGACCAGATGCCATGATCTTTGTTATTTGAATGTTGAGTTTTTAGGCCAGCTTCTTCACTCTCCTCTTTCACCTTCATCAAAAGGCTCTTGAGCTCCTCTTCTCTTCCTGTCATAACAGTGGCATCATCTGCATACCTGAGGTTAGTGATAAAAATCCACTGTCCGTTCTAAAACCAGATGTCCTGTCCTTGACCGTCACCCTCAAACCCTCGGCAGTTCCTCAGCTGCTGAGTTACAAGGGATGAGGACTGTGACTTCAATACAGATGGCTTCAAGGAAAAGACAGCATGGTGCACAGTAATCACCCGAGATGAGGAAACCATCTAATAAAAAAAATTGCAAACTGAGGAACTAACAAAGTCAGGGGCAGCAAGCTTCAGAGTTTATTTTTGTCCCTCCATCTTTCTGAGAGTTATACTGTGGATTGGCTTCACAATAAGTCAGGTGTCTCCCCTATTTCTCTTTCTCCCTCAGTTCAGTTAAGTCTCTCAGTCATGTCTGACTCTTTGAGACCCCATGAACTGCAGCATGCCAGGCTTCCCTGTCCTTCACCATCTCCCAGAGCTTGTTCAAACTCATGACCATTGACTCAGTGATGCCATTCAATCATCTCATCCTCTCTCGTACCCTTCTCTCCATGCCCTCAATCTTTTCCAGTATCAAGGTCTTTTCCAATCAGTCGGCTCTTTACATAAAGTGGCTGGCCAAACTATTGGAGCTTCAGCTTCAGCATAAGTCCTTCCCATGGATATTCAGGGTTGATTTCCTTTAGGATGGACTGGCTTGATCTCTTTGCGGGCCAATGGATTCTTAAGATCTCCAACACTACAATTCAAAGGCATCAATTCTTCGGTGCTCTGCCTTCTTTACGGTCCAGCTCTCACAGCCATACATAACTACTGGGAAAACCATAGCTTTGACTATATGGACCTTTGTCAGCAAAGTGATGTCTCTGCTTTTTAATATGCTGTCTAGGCTTGACATAGCATTTCTTCCAAAGAGCATGCATCTTTTAATTTTATGGCTGCAGTCACCATCCTCAGTGATTTTGGAGCCCAAGAAAATAAACTCTGTCACTGCTTCCATTGTTTGCCCATCTATTTGCCATGAAGTGATGGGACCAGATGCCATGATCTTTGTTATTTGAATGTTGAGTTTTTAGGCCAGCTTCTTCACTCTCCTCTTTCACCTTCATCAAAAGGCTCTTGAGCTCCTCTTCTCTTCCTGTCATAACAGTGGCATCATCTGCATACCTGAGGTTAGTGATATTTCTCCCTGCCAGCACCCTTATCCTAGTCTCTATTACCTCATCTCGAGATTGCCACAGTAGTAACTTGGTTTTGTGTCTTCAGTTTCTCTCAATTCCAGTCCATCCTATTAATTCTGAAACTAATCATGCTGAAGGAGTTTTTAGAGCTTCTACAGTACCTCCTTTTAAGCAGAAACCTGGGGATATTCATTCTGTCCATCACACCAGCCAGTACATTCAATCTACACTTGGTGAATAGTTCACAACTGAGAGATCACTCCCCAGGGGACTCTCTAACAGCTTCCCACTGCCTGCATGGTATTCACACCCCAGTCTTAAACTCAGTAGTTAACATTTCCAATGAGCTGGTTTATTTCTTCCAATTCCTTATATTCAGGTGTTTGCTCATAAAACACTGTGGCCACCTACTAAACACTAAGTGCTGAGTGTACAGAAGTAACAGATACAGTCAATTCTGGTTGCTCAGGGTTGCTCAGGTTGTATAAAGTCATTAGAAGCAGTGAATTTGTTAATACTGAATCATTGCTCTCAGGGGAATATAAAGTTTTGTTCCTAAGAGCCGCTGGTGAGAATATTTTTATTAACTGAACAACATATTTTTGTTAACTGATCAACATATAATCTGGCTTTGTGTGTGTTTCTGTTTAAAGACAGTTTCCTTAATAATACATTGTTGATTCATTAATACTGAACCCACCAACACATACATACTCTCTGTAAGTCACATGGCAGCCTTCTTGTAGTTTGGCATTATGCTTAGGGGTCACTTCAACCAGGAAGATCACCAGCTCAAAGTACAAAAATGAAAAAAAAAGTTGCACTAAATACTGTGAAGATGACACATTTATACAATGAAAACAGAAACAAGAAGGCAAAGTGTGGCCTCGTTCAACTCCGACTGGAAACATGTGCATCAGGCAACTCAAATTTTTCATGTGTCCGTGAATAACTGCAAAAGTGCTGTAAGGATTAATTGCAGGGATCACAAATACATTTTAGTACACATGTGAATACATGAGCGAATCAAAAAAATGAGGATTTTCAGTGTCCTTCAGGAAACTGCAGTCTAGTGAGGGTGATAAAGAAACCATTATAGGGCTTCCCTGGCGGTCCAGTGTGTAAAGAGCCCACCTTGCAGTGCAAGGGGCACCCAGTTCAATCCCTGGCCCGGGAAGATCTCACATGCCACAGAGCAGCTGGACCAGTGTGTCCAATTATGACCCAGTGCTCTGCAGCGCATGTGCCTAGAGCCAGTGCTCTGCAATGAGAGAGGCCACTGCGATCGGAGGTCCACACAGGCCAAAGAATAAAGATGGATGAAAATAAATAAATAAAAAAACAATAAAAGAGGCACACACACACACACAAAAACAGATTATTATAATCTATTCTGGTAAATACTATAAGACACCAGTGCCCAACCTTTTTGGCACCAGGCACTACTTTCATGGAAGACAATTTTCCCATGGACCAGAGGGTGAGGGGGGATGGTTTTGGGATGATTCAAGCATATTACACTTATTGTGTACTTTATTTCTATTATTACATCAGCTCAGGGTTGTAGTTTATAAGTCTTTAAAAATTTGTTAATACTGAATCTTTGCTCTCAGGGGAATATAAAGTTTTGTTCCTAAGAGCCGCTGGTGAGAATATTTTTATTAACTGAACAACATATTTTTGTTAACTGATCAACATATAATCTGGCTTTGTGTGTGTTTCTGTTTAAAGACAGTTTCCTTAATAATACATTGTTGATTCATTAATACTGAACCCACCAACACATACATACTCTCTGTAAGTCACATGGCAGCCTTCTTGTAGTTTGGCATTATGCTTAGGGGTCACTTCAACCAGGAAGATCACCAGCTCAAAGTACAAAAATGAAAAAAAAAGTTGCACTAAATACTGTGAAGATGACACATTTATACAATGAAAACAGAAACAAGAAGGCAAAGTGTGGCCTCGTTCAACTCCGACTGGAAACATGTGCATCAGGCAACTCAAATTTTTCATGTGTCCGTGAATAACTGCAAAAGTGCTGTAAGGATTAATTGCAGGGATCACAAATACATTTTAGTACACATGTGAATACACGAGCGAATCAAAAAAATGAGGATTTTCAGTGTCCTTCAGGAAACTGCAGTCTAGTGAGGGTGATAAAGAAACCATTATAGGGCTTCCCTGGCGGTCCAGTGGGTAAAGAGCCCACCTTGCAGTGCAAGGGGCACCCAGTTCAATCCCTGGCCCGGGAAGATCTCACATGCCACAGAGCAGCTGGACCAGTGTGTCCAATTATGACCCAGTGCTCTGCAGCGCATGTGCCTAGAGCCAGTGCTCTGCAATGAGAGAGGCCACTGCGATCGGAGGTCCACACAGGCCAAAGAATAAAGATGGATGAAAATAAATAAATAAAAAAGCAATAAAAGAGGCACACACACACACAAAAACAGATTATTATAATCTATTCTGGTAAATACTATAAGACACCAGTGCCCAACCTTTTTGGCACCAGGCACTACTTTCATGGAAGACAATTTTCCCATGGACCAGAGGGTGAGGGGGGATGGTTTTGGGATGATTCAAGCATATTACACTTATTGTGTACTTTATTTCTATTATTACATCAGCTCCATCTCAGATCATCAGGCATTAGATTCCAAAGGTTGGAGATCCCTGCTAAGTGATGTGGGTGTAGGGTTCCACGTGAACACAGAAGGGAGACACTGGTTAACACACAAGTCAGAGAGATTCCCCCTATTCTAAGCCTTTTCCCATCCCATTTCCATCTTTTGCTGTAACAATCCGTAGTTTAAGGTCTACAATGAATCCTCTGGTCTCAAATCCTCTGGCTTCACCCTCCACTGGGAGCCTTTTAACTTTTGTTGCCCTCATTTCTGGCTCTCATCACACACTACCTGGCACTGTGGTCATGCATATATGTGTCTTATCTTCCCAAGTGCCGTGTAATCTCCTTGACAGCAGAAATTTGCTGCTGCCCACCATGCTTAGCAAACGTTCCTGAGCCAGTGAATATTGGTTAAATGGACATGAAATAGGAGAGCCTTTGCTACTCCTTTTTTTTGATGAATCAAAAATCTCTCCCCACATAAATACATTCATTTTTAACCTCATACTTGGAAAGTACATGTTCAAATTCAAAATCTAACCAGTAAATTGTTATTTGGAGTTGCTTCGAGGTTGAAAGAGCATTTTCATAGATCTTTACCATTTTATTGCTTTTGAATATGCATGACGGACTTCTATGTGGTATTAATTATACCACTGTCCATTTTCAATGGATCTTTCCCCTTTTGTATAGTTCTTTAATTTTATTAGTATTCTTGCTTTGTTTTCATTGTTTTCTGGACCAGTGTGTCCAATTATGACCCAGTGCTCTGCAGCGCATGTGCCTAGAGCCAGTGCTCTGCAATGAGAGAGGCCACTGCGATCGGAGGTCCACACAGGCCAAAGAATAAAGATGGATGAAAATAAATAAATAAAAAAGCAATAAAAGAGGCACACACACACACAAAAACAGATTATTATAATCTATTCTGGTAAATACTATAAGACACCAGTGCCCAACCTTTTTGGCACCAGGCACTACTTTCATGGAAGACAATTTTCCCATGGACCAGAGGGTGAGGGGGGATGGTTTTGGGATGATTCAAGCATATTACACTTATTGTGTACTTTATTTCTATTATTACATCAGCTCCATCTCAGATCATCAGGCATTAGATTCCAAAGGTTGGAGATCCCTGCTAAGTGATGTGGGTGTAGGGTTCCACGTGAACACAGAAGGGAGACACTGGTTAACACACAAGTCAGAGAGATTCCCCCTATTCTAAGCCTTTTCCCATCCCATTTCCATCTTTTGCTGTAACAATCCGTAGTTTAAGGTCTACAATGAATCCTCTGGTCTCAAATCCTCTGGCTTCACCCTCCACTGGGAGCCTTTTAACTTTTGTTGCCCTCATTTCTGGCTCTCATCACACACTACCTGGCACTGTGGTCATGCATATATGTGTCTTATCTTCCCAAGTGCCGTGTAATCTCCTTGACAGCAGAAATTTGCTGCTGCCCACCATGCTTAGCAAACGTTCCTGAGCCAGTGAATATTGGTTAAATGGACATGAAATAGGAGAGCCTTTGCTACTCCTTTTTTTTGATGAATCAAAAATCTCTCCCCACATAAATACATTCATTTTTAACCTCATACTTGGAAAGTACATGTTCAAATTCAAAATCTAACCAGTAAATTGTTATTTGGAGTTGCTTCGAGGTTGAAAGAGCATTTTCATAGATCTTTACCATTTTATTGCTTTTTGAATATGCATGACGGACTTCTATGTGGTATTAATTATACCACTGTCCATTTTCAATGGATCTTTCCCCTTTTGTATAGTTCTTTAATTTTATTAGTATCTTGCTTTGTTTTCATTTCTAGCAGTATGTTAACTATTCCTGTTTTTATCAGTAGAATTTTGTGCTAATACTTGGATGTCACAAAAACAAAACCGAATTATGTTTCCAAAATCTTCAGCTTTATCAAATCAAACTGTGGGCCGACAAAATAAAAGTTCCTGAAAGACACATACATACACATATTCTGGCTCTTTAAAAAACAACAACAACAACAACAACAAAAAAGACACAGTTGCTTGTTAAGGTTCACAGTTTCTTTTGTTCTTGTTAACTCTTGTCAGAACTGTTAAGAAGTCTGGCTGACTTGCTTTCCCACTGAGGCCACATATATGCACAAATGTGGACAGTGTGAACCCACATGGCTGGTGTTGCTGAAGTGGCAGAACTTCTGCCTGGCAATGCCAACACATCTATGTTGAAATCATGATTTTCCATCTTTTCTGAAAATTCTATAATATTTGCGAATTACACTGATAAATACTATTGTTAGGCAATGGCTCAGCCTATATGCAGATAGCCTAAAAGAACATGATATTCTTAAGCTACATTATAAGATACAACTGAAATCTATAGATTTTTAAACCACATTGGTGATTCCACAAAACTGGAAACATAAATGCAGGTCATTGTTAATGATCCCTGTGAAAAACTATGGTTAGAAAAGAATTTAATATTTTTACAAAAATTCTCAAAGCTTTAATTGTTTATATCTCTATGTATTCTTTTTAAATTTTGGTCTCTTTTATTGGTTATTTATTTATTTATTTTCATCCATCTTTATTCTTTGGCCTGTGTGGGCCTCCCATCACAGTGGCCTCTCTCAATGCAGAGCACTGGCTCTGGGCACATGCGCTCCAGAGCACTGGCTCATAATTGGACATCCTGGTCCAGCTGCTCCGTGGCATGTGGAATCTTCCCGGGCCAGGGATCGAACCGGTGCCCTTGCACTGCAAGGTGGGCTCTTTACCCACTGGACTACCAGGGAAGCCCTATGTCTCTACGTATTCTTTTAAAGAGACTATAGAAGACCAACTTGGGAGAAAAGAGAGCATGTAGCACCTCTGGAAAGGTATGTCAGGTGTGTCCCAGAATTCCTTGGTTTTAGTCAAGAAGAAGGATTGTCTATCCTGTTATAAGTGTGTAAGCAATATGACAGAAAACTATTGAAACTTTTTCTCAGAAGAGTAATTCATTCCTATAGGAAATATTAAGAGAGCCTGGCAATTTTTGAGGCACTGGGCATTTTTCCATCATTAAAGCAAACAGAAATCTGCCCTCCTGGAACTAATGCCGTTTTGGAAAAAGACAGAAAATGAAAGAGAAATCTACGTATAATATGAAATGTTGATAAGTAATCAGAGAGAAATAAAACAGAGAAGGTGGGTGCAGGTGGTGGGATGGAGTGGAGGGTGCAAGGAAAGACCATCACTGCATTAGTGACATCTGATCAGCAACCCTGCTAGGGGAAGGAGCTACAAGTCTTGGGAACCTCTTCCAATACCTAGGTAGTCCTCATCATGGAGAACGATTCATTCTCACTAAGTGTTATATGAAACGTAGTAATCATTACAGTCATCAAAGACTAGTCCTGTTCAGGTTTCCCTGGTGGCTCAGATGGTAAAGAATCTGCCTACGAGGCTGGATACCTGGCTTTGATCCCTGGGTGAGGAAGATCTCCTGGACAAAGGAATGGCTACCCATTCCAGTACTCTTGCATGAGAAGTCCATGGACAGAGGAGCCGGGCAGGCTACAGTCCATGAGGTTGCAGAGTCGAACGCGCTGAACAACTAACACTTTCACGTTTTTTCATGATTATTGCTAAGTGGATACTCTTCAAAATAACAAAATACACAAAGGAACAAATTTAAGAGTAATCAACACCTAAGTGTGTATCCTGGTTACTGAAAGAACATAAACTAGATAATTATAAATCATGTATTCAAATACCAGAACTACTATCTAAAACCATGATTTTGGGCAAGTATTTAGTCTCCTGAAGCTTGAGTTTCCTCATCTATTAAAATCAGGTCATATTAACCCCTTACTAATGACATTTTCAATAGTATTACAGGTAGCTATGCAATTAATGTTAGTTTCATTCCCAAGGCTTATAAGTATGCAGATAACCTTAGATCGATCTGTGATACTATCTACATCCAGTAATAAGACTAAGTCAAGATTTAGAATGGAGATTTTTTCAGAGTATACTAGAAACCTACTAATACACACTAGAAATATAAAGTATAGAAACAAAAAATTCTGATTTTATTCAGGCATACAGCCTCCCTTGAGTATATGAACACCATGTTAACAGTAGAGATAGAAAAATAATATAGGTGTTGATTCAAATTCAGTTAAATAAATTTGCAATGACACTATGTTGCCTTGGAAATAACTGGCTCTAATTTAGACAATAAAGATTCATCATATACTATTGATTGAAATATTTTAAGAATTCTACATTTTAGTGGTCAATTTAAATCCCTATCTCAAGGAATGTCAAAATCATATGCATACAGAATAAGAAAAAGGAAAAAGGCATTTGTTGACCAGGAAGGTGAGTGGACAGGGAAAGAGATATCTGGGCAGAAATAGAGGCACAAACCCTGAGAAATGGAATCACTAGGTAAGGATTTTATATATTTCAAATCTAAATGCACATCAACAGATTGTCTCCCACAAAAGTTACATCAATTTGATTATCATAAACAGATCATAAGAATACCAGTCACCTTGTATTTTATCTTTTTATTAAGTGCCAAAAACTTTTTGACCTTTTTCTTTCTCCCTTCTCATGTGAAAATACACCTAAGAGTTTTTTTTTTTTTTTTTTAAATAGAAAAATCAGCACCAATCGACACAGCCTTCAAAATTTGGTATCTTTGTGTCATCTGTGTCATGGGAGTTCATTTTTTTTAAAACCATCTGCAAGTAAGTTACAGATATAACAGTTTACAACTACTAAAATTTTCACCCTTTAAAAATAAGCACAGTCTTTTCCATTATCATTATACTATATTACATTTTAGAAAGTTAAAAGTAATTCCCTAATACAATCAAATATCCAGCTCAGATTCAAATATTCCCAATTCTCAAAACTTCCTTTAGAGCTTTTAAAAAATAAATGAAATCTGATTCAAACAAGAATCATACATTATATGTTTGATATATCTCTTTATTCTCTTTTCATCTAGGATATTTTTATGGGATTGACTGTTTTAAAAGATCAACACTATTGCAGAAAGTTCCACTTTCTGAGTTTGTCTTGTTACTCACTCAAGGTCTTATTTGACTTTTCCCTCTTTTCTCCGTACTGATCTTTGTCAACCAAACGATGCAGTTATGTCCTAATAAACTCATTGTTAAGTCAAAAAATACCATAAATTGAAAACACATTTAATATATCTAACCTACTGAACGTTAAGATTAGCCTAGCCTATCTTAAACATGCTCAGAACGCTTACTTGAGCCTATAGTTGAACAAAATCATCCAACACAATTTTGTAATAAAGTGTTAAATATCTCTTGTACTGTACTGAATCCTGAAAGTGAAAACCAGAATGGCTGACAAGTACAGAATGGTTTTGAGTGTATGAGTTGTTTCCCCTCCCAACTGCATGAATACCTAGGGACTGCAGCTCACTGCTACTGCTCAGCATCATAAGAGACAGCACTGGCCAGTATATCCACTAGAAGTAAAACAGACCCAAATAAATGGAGATATCCCCTAGTGACTCAGACAATAAAGAATCTGTCTGCAATGTGGGAGACCTGGGTTCTATCCCTGGGTTGGGAAGACACCCTGGAGAAGGGAATGGCTACCTACTCCAGTATTATTGCCTGGAGAACTCCATAGACAGAGGATCCTGGTGGGCTACATCTGTGGCGTCGCAAAGAGTTGGACAGGATTGAGCAACTAACACTTTCAGATCATATCAAGTATACTAGCAATCTTAATACTGTCAACATTTCATTTTTAAAAAAGCAATCAACAGATTCCTAACAACATTTACTAAAATTTCATATAGCTTTAAAAAACTTAGACAAGATGATTCTAAGATTTATATATAAATACAAAACATCTAAGAGAAACCAAAGCATCTTTAAAAGTTGGAGGACTTACACTCTTACTACAAAGCTATAGTAATCAAGATAGTATGGGATTGATGTAAGGACAGAAAAATAGATCAACGGTAAAAGAAGTTCTGAAATAGACCTGTTAATATACAGTCATTTGAGTTTTCAAGGAATCAAGCAAATCAAATGAGAAATAGTGTTTTCAATAAATGATGCTAGATCAATTGACTATCACATGAAAAATTAACTTGTACTCCCCTTTTCACTCCACACTTAAAAACTAGTTTAAAATATATCATATAGTATTGATACACAAAACCCACTATCCATGAAGGTAAAACTGGTAACTTTAACTTAATCAGAATAAAACTCTCTGGTTAGAAGACAGTCTTAACACTGACTGGGAAAAATTGTTTCACAGCATATAATGGATTTGTACCTAGAATATGTGAAAAACTTCTAACTGCCAAAAAAGATAAGCAATCTAGATTTAAAATGGAAAAAAAAAACCTGAATAGACTGCAGAATAATAGATAACATGTGAAATAAGCACACAAAAAGTTACTCACCATCATTAGTCATCAGGGGAAGCAAATGAAATCTACAATGATGTACCACTTTACCCTGTTTGTTGTTGTGTGTTGTGTTCAGTCATGTCCAACCCTTTGTGATCCCATGGACTGTAGCCCACCAGGCTCCTTTGTCCATTGAATTTTCAGGGCAAGAATACTGGAGTGGGTTACCATTTCCTCCTCCAGGGGATCTTCCCAATCTACGGATGGAACCCATGTCTCCTGCATTGCAGGTGGATTCTTTTACCACTGAGCCACCTGGGAAACCCTTTCACCCTGTTAGAAGGGCTAAATTAAGAAAAAAAAAAAAAGCAACATTAAATGTTGGCACCAATGGGAATGTAAAATTGTACAACCACATTTGAGTACTATTTAGAAGTTTCTAAGCAAGTTAAACATCTATCCTATGAATCAGAAATTCTACTCCCAGAACAGGCAAAACTAATCTATTATGATGGAAATTAGAAAGTGGCTGCTTGCGGTTGGGATGGGGATTGACTGGTAAACCACTTGAGCGCACTTTGTTGGGTGAAGGACATGTTTTACGTCTTCTTTCAGCTGGTGGCTATATGACTGTACACAGCTGTTAAAATGCATCTGAGCAGTTGAGTATTAAAATAAACCTATAATTTTGAACAACAACAACAAATCAAACAAAAATAGACACCTACTATATGCTTCCATTTTTCCCCAAATAGAAATAAAAACAACTATATAGGGAGGCATTCTCAAGTATAAAATGATGAAAACAAGGCAAGATAAAAATTACTATAAAAGGTAAAGTGGGCTCTCCCCAGCCTGCAGGGAGGTAGGCATGGAGTGGGCTAGGAGAAGGATGGGCAGTCAGGGGGTCTGTAGGGTGACAACAAGAGTCTGCTTCTTGGCTCGGGTGGCAGGTACATCAGTCTTCTCTTTTCAATAATTTACTAATGTATAAACTTCCATCATGGACTTTATGTAAACTATATTTCACAAATTAAAGGTTTAAAAAATGTGTTTTAACTTCACTGTAAACACACACACATACTCTCACACACACAGGAAATAATACTGAACAGCTCATTTACTCAGCTATTGAACTAAGCTAACATCACAACTGAATGGATGAGATAAATAATGCAGATAAATAAATCCATAAAACCCTCAAATTCTCAAATTCAACCTCCTTAGTGCTTGTTTAAAATGAGAAAAACTAAGACTCAGAGGATTAAATGATTCACATAATTACTTTTCATGTGGCATTTTGATATCTCAGTTATATCCATATGTTTTAAAAAGTATGCAGATGAGAAACAAATAACAAAAAAATGTAAAAAGGAAAATGAAAAATGTTCTTAATGATACAAACATATGAAACATATATTCTATTCTATATCTTGCATAAGCCCTAAGAGATCATAACGATTGGTTTTGTGGTAAATGAAATTTCTGGGCGGCCTATTTGTATGCAAACAAGAATAACTTGACTTCTACCCTCCTCTTCTTAAAAAGAACAAATAAACCCAATGTTAAAAAAAAAAAAAAAACTATGTAAATGCAACATAATTATGTTTAAACCACAGAAGACAGGAAATTTAGAGCTACAGATTCCATGGTAAGTTTTAATTCTATCCTTGTGTATACGTTTTATAAAACAGTCTTTCATTACATGATCACATAACGCTGGACGATGTAACAATCAGTTCAGCAAATGTTTGTTTTATAATGCGTGGAGGGAAAATATTTTATAGAATAAATTGTAGGAAATGAGAATATTACTTAGCTAAATTGTTATGTAAAACTTCTTAGAATCTTGGGCATTTAAAGATTATTACTATAAATATTTTTTCTTGATTATCTTCTAAAAAACAAACTTTAATCCCATTGTAGGCAAGCACTTATATTTGAAAGCTGATCTGTAGACTTAAGGTTATTCTTAAGTAATACTTTTAGTGTGTTTTGAATCATGTATGCCAGGAATTTTGTCTTAAAAAAAGCAGTAGAGACTGAAGTAAATCATAAGGATCTACAAGTTTCTAGTAAGTCAGAAAAACAGACCTTATTATCACGACTGGCATTTGCCAAGGCTCCTGACAACTCATGTATCTGAAATTTGACTTTTTCAAAGGGATAAGAAAGCATTTATCCTGATTTTCCTGTATTAATTATATGCCAGGTAAACCAAATGATTAGCAATCAACTCTAAGATAAACCTAGTAAATGCAAAGAAAAATTTCTCAAGGCCTCCAAGCAAAAAGATCAAATAAGTCACAAAGAAAAAAGAATTGACTAACATAAGAGTCTTCACAAAAAAAGGTATGTAGTAAGGCAACAACGAAGCAGAATTTTTTTTTAATTCAAGAAAGAAAGTGGGAACCAAGAATTTTATATCTAGCAAAGCTGTTGTCTGAGTCTTTATAGGAAAATAGCTTCACTGGCCATACACAAGTGCTTCTGCACAGCAAAAGAAACAATCAACAAAATGAAAAGGCAATCCATGGAACAGGAGAAAATATATGCAAAGCACACATTTGATAGGAAATTAATATGCATAAGGAGTTCATATAACTCAATGGCAAAAAAACCCAAATAACTAAATTTAAAAATGGGCACTGGGTGGGGGGAGGGTCCAAGGATATGCATATGAATGATCTGGGAACATACATGTAAAAAAATAAATTAATTAATTAATTAATTTAAAAAAATGGGCAACAGAACTGAATAGACATTTCTTTAAAGACGACATGCAGATGGCTAACAGATATATGAAAAAATGCTCAACAGCATGAATCATTAGGGAAAGGCAAGTCAAAACTACAGTGAGATATTGCCTGATTCCTTAGTAGAATGGCTATTACCGAAAAGATGATATAAAAAATATGCAAAAATGTGAAGAAAAGGGAACCCTTGAACACAGGTGATGGGAATGTAAATTGGTAGCAGCCATTATGGAAAACAGTATGGAGTTCCCTCAAAAAATTGAAAATAGAATTCTCATTTGATCCAGAAGCCCCACTTATGAATGTACATTCAAAGAAAATGAATTCAATAGCTAGAAGGGACATCTGTGCTCTTATGTTTATTATAAATTATTTACAATTGTCAAGATATGAAAACAACCTAAGTGTCCACTGACAGATAAATGGATACATAAATTGTGGTATATTTACACATAATATTGAAATATATGAAATAATATTCAGCATTAAAAGAAAAAGAAATCCTGCCATTTGTAACAACATGAATGAACCTAAAAGACAACGTGCTAAATGAAATAAGCCAGATACAACAAGTCAAACTGTATGAAATATTATATGTAGAATCTAAAAGAGTTGAACTTAAGGGTAACAGTGATTAGAATGGTGGAAGAAATGTGAAAGTGTTGGTCAAACTACAAAGTTTCAGTTATAAAATAAATAAGCTTTAGAGATCTAATGCACAGCATGTGTTAGGCAACTCAGTCATGGTTGACTCTTTGTATAGTGCAACAACGAAGCAGAATTTTTTTTTAATTCAAGAAAGAAAGTGGGAACCAAGAATTTTATATCTAGCAAAGCTGTTGTCTGAGTCTTTATAGGAAAATAGCTTCACTGGCCATACACAAGTGCTTCTGCACAGCAAAAGAAACAATCAACAAAATGAAAAGGCAATCCATGGAACAGGAGAAAATATATGCAAAGCACACATTTGATAGGAAATTAATATGCATAAGGAGTTCATATAACTCAATGGCAAAAAAACCCAAATAACTAAATTTAAAAATGGGCACTGGGTGGGGGGAGGGTCCAAGGATATGCATATGAATGATCTGGGAACATACATGTAAAAAAATAAATTAATTAATTAATTAATTTAAAAAAATGGGCAACAGAACTGAATAGACATTTCTTTAAAGACGACATGCAGATGGCTAACAGATATATGAAAAATGCTCAACAGCATGAATCATTAGGGAAAGGCAAGTCAAAACTACAGTGAGATATTGCCTGATTCCTTAGTAGAATGGCTATTACCGAAAAGATGATATAAAAAATATGCAAAAATGTGAAGAAAAGGGAACCCTTGAACACAGGTGATGGGAATGTAAATTGGTAGCAGCCATTATGGAAAACAGTATGGAGTTCCCTCAAAAAATTGAAAATAGAATTCTCATTTGATCCAGAAGCCCCACTTATGAATGTACATTCAAAGAAAATGAATTCAATAGCTAGAAGGGACATCTGTGCTCTTATGTTTATTATAAATTATTTACAATTGTCAAGATATGAAAACAACCTAAGTGTCCACTGACAGATAAATGGATACATAAATTGTGGTATATTTACACATAATATTGAAATATATGAAATAATATTCAGCATTAAAAGAAAAAGAAATCCTGCCATTTGTAACAACATGAATGAACCTAAAAGACAACGTGCTAAATGAAATAAGCCAGATACAACAAGTCAAACTGTATGAAATATTATATGTAGAATCTAAAAGAGTTGAACTTAAGGGTAACAGTGATTAGAATGGTGGAAGAAATGTGAAAGTGTTGGTCAAACTACAAAGTTTCAGTTATAAAATAAATAAGCTTTAGAGATCTAATGCACAGCATGTGTTAGGCAACTCAGTCATGGTTGACTCTTTGCAACCCCATGGACTATAGCCCATCAGGCTCCTCTGTCCATGGAATTCTCCAGGCAAGAATACTGAAGTGCGTAGCCATTTCTCTCTCCAGGGCATCTTTCCAAACACAGGTGTCTCACATTGCAGGCAGATTCTTTACCATCTGAGTCAACAGGTAAGCCTCCTGGTAATTTTGTTAATCACAATGTATGGTATACCTGAAATTTGCTAACAGTACATTTTAAGTGGTCTCATTATATAACAACAAAAAAGTAACTTTGTGAGATGAATTTAACTAACTTGATTGTTGTAATCATCATACAAAGTATACTTATATCAAGGATAACATGTCGTATACTTTATACATATATACATATATACATATATACATATATACATATATACATATATATATATATATATATATAATTTGTCAACTATATAAAGCTGAAAAAAAGAAAAGTACTATAAACATACAAAAACTTAGGGAACTCTGTACCCATGAGCCCTTTTTGAAGATTCTACTAGGGGATGAGCTCCAAAAAAGTAAAACATGATGGTAAAACTTCAACAAAAAACTGATGATGAACATATGTGTACATATGTTTATTGATCTAAAATTAAAACATGAGCAAGATTACAGGTAGAATAAATCATGTTTAAATTATGACAAAGTAGAAACAGTGCACCTTAAAATGGAGAGGATATGGAAGAAGAAAAGAGAAAAAATAAATATGCCCATTGATTCATATATAGACAATGGGTGGGAGTTTAAAGATATCAGTAAAAACTGAGAGACTAAATAGTAAATAACTGCATAACAGAAAGGAGAAAGAGAAAGAGAAAAGGGTACAGGTACAAAAATAATGACTAGAATGACACAAAAAATGCACATTTTCTAAATAATAATAGAAATATTAAAGAGCAATGGTAATGAATCTTACAGAGAACAGCAAATATAATAATATAATTATAAAATATTATGAGACCAAGCATCAATGAACATACATGGGTTTAGCTCAACTATTAAAAAGATGTTTACCTTGGTGTACAAAGCAAGACTCATCTATATACTGTGTTAGACAGCACACCTAAGAGAAAGTGGTTCAAGCAAGACGAGACACAAAAGGGAGGCCAAGATGTTCCAGGAAATGGAAAAAATATGAGAGCAAGGGTAAAGATGCATATGGAATTCTCCAGGCAAGAATACTGAAGTGCGTAGCCATTTCTCTCTCCAGGGCATCTTTCCAAACACAGGTGTCTCACATTGCAGGCAGATTCTTTACCATCTGAGTCAACAGGTAAGCCTCCTGGTAATTTTGTTAATCACAATGTATGGTATACCTGAAATTTGCTAACAGTACATTTTAAGTGGTCTCATTATATAACAACAAAAAAGTAACTTTGTGAGATGAATTTAACTAACTTGATTGTTGTAATCATCATACAAAGTATACTTATATCAAGGATAACATGTCGTATACTTTATACATATATACATATATACATATATACATATATACATATATACATATATATATATATATATATATAATTTGTCAACTATATAAAGCTGAAAAAAAGAAAAGTACTATAAACATACAAAAACTTAGGGAACTCTGTACCCATGAGCCCTTTTTGAAGATTCTACTAGGGGATGAGCTCCAAAAAAGTAAAACATGATGGTAAAACTTCAACAAAAAACTGATGATGAACATATGTGTACATATGTTTATTGATCTAAAATTAAAACATGAGCAAGATTACAGGTAGAATAAATCATGTTTAAATTATGACAAAGTAGAAACAGTGCACCTTAAAATGGAGAGGATATGGAAGAAGAAAAGAGAAAAAATAAATATGCCCATTGATTCATATATAGACAATGGGTGGGAGTTTAAAGATATCAGTAAAAACTGAGAGACTAAATAGTAAATAACTGCATAACAGAAAGGAGAAAGAGAAGAGAAAAGGGTACAGGTACAAAAATAATGACTAGAATGACACAAAAAATGCACATTTTCTAAATAATAATAGAAATATTAAAGAGCAATGGTAATGAATCTTACAGAGAACAGCAAATATAATAATATAATTATAAAATATTATGAGACCAAGCATCAATGAACATACATGGGTTTAGCTCAACTATTAAAAAGATGTTTACCTTGGTGTACAAAGCAAGACTCATCTATATACTGTGTTAGACAGCACACCTAAGAGAAAGTGGTTCAAGCAAGACGAGACACAAAAGGGAGGCCAAGATGTTCCAGGAAATGGAAAAAATATGAGAGCAAGGGTAAAGATGCATATATCCAAGTAGAAATATGTAACCCAAAGTCACTAAATATGACAAGGAAGAGCTCTTTAAATATTTTAATTCACAATGGTTAGAACATTTATGCACCAAATAATACAGAGCCTGCCTTTAAGAAGCAAAAGCTACATGAGCCACAAGGTGACACAGGCTGAAGAAACTAATAATGTATCACATTCACGATGAGATGGGCCACAGGCAAGAAAAATCATTAGTAGGGACAGAAGGCTTAGGTAACATAATGAAATACATCTTAAGAACATACATCCGACTCCACCCTCTGTTGAAAGGGACTGTACCTGCACCCAAAGCACCTAAAGATGTTTTGTAAAAGTTCATCTTATGTTAAATCATATAGAAAATACCACTAGGTTCCATAAAAAGTAGAAGCAGGGCTTCTCTGGTGGTCCAGTGGGTAAGGACACCACCTTGCAGTGCAAGCAGCGCCGGTTCGATCCCTGGCCTGGGAAGATCCCACGTGCCGCAGAGCGGCTGGACCAATGTGTCCAACCACCAAGCCGGGGCTCTGGAGCGCATGCACCCAGAGCTGGTGCTCTGTGATGAGAGAGGCCACTGCGATGGGAGGCCCACACAGGTCAAAGAACAAAGATAAATAAATGAAAGATCAATAGAAGTGACCAGAAAAAAAAAAAAAAAGTAGAAGTAAAACACTCTGATTAAATTGCAATATAATCAGAAATACCTAACAAAAGCAAAAAATAAAAAAGGTTCCTCTTTGTGGGAATTTAAAAAAATTCTATTAAGCAACACCTGGTCTAAGGGAAAATACAAACTGAAATAAAATAGAAATAAAATAAGAAATAAAAGTAAATAGTTTCTAAGTGTAAAAAACTAGAAAAAATAGTTACAAAATAAACTCCAAAAAGACAATACAGAATAAAGATAAAAGAAATTTATGAAGTAGAGAATAAAAAGCACAATATACCTAGTTAATAAAATTTTTTTCACAAAAAATCAAAACAGGAAACTATAAGAGATAATTTGATCAGGGTAGGGGGAGAAAAGAGAAAGTTCTCAAACAGAAATATTAAATGACAAGTAGAAAATAACTATTGAAAAAAGACAAAGCTTAAAAATCATAAGACACTGTCTTTCAGATCACTGTTTAAATAAATTTGTCAACAATTGTGCTAGAGAATAAATAATAAAATGATCTCAAACAATAAAAGAATTCCACTAGGTAGAAGCTTATAGTATTAATACACAAAATTCAATAGCGCTTATAGAGACAATTAAAGAACATAATGGCAGTAAAAGACAAAAAAAAAAATTATACCACCAGTAAGGAAGATTAAATACTTAGGAATGAACTGAACAAAAATGCGCAAAATCCACATACAACACTCTTCAAATCCAAAAACATTAGACTTGAACAAATGAAGTTTCTATAATTTCACTACAGTTATGTGACATGTTAAGCGCATATGGGAACTTTCTCTTCCATGCACTCTTTATTCTTGCAACTTTTCTGTAAGTCTAACATTATTTTGAAATAAAAGTTAAGTTGGTGGGAATGTAAATTGGTGCAGCCACTATGGAAAACAGTATGGAGGTTCCCTAATAAAGTAAGAATCAAACTGCCATATGATCCTGTAACATTCCTGGACATATATCCAGACAAAACTATAATTCAAAATGATACATGAACTCCTATGTTCACTGTAGCACTGTTTACAATAGCCCAGACATGGAAGCAACCGAAATGTCCATCAACAGAGGAATGGATAAAGAAGATGTGGTATGTATATACAGTGGAATATTACTCAGCCATAAAAAGAACAAAATAATGCCACTTGCTGCAACATGGATGGACCTAGAGATTATCATACTAAGTAAAGTAAGTCAGCCAGAGAAAGACAAATATAGTACGATATCACTTATATGTGGAATCCAAAAAGAATGATATAAATGAGCCTATATTTACAAAACAGAAACAAACTCACAGATAGGAAAACAATGTCATGGTTACCGAAGGGGAAAAGGGGGGGTGGAATTAGGAATTGGGAGTAACATATATACATTTTTTCACAAAAAATCAAAACAGGAAACTATAAGAGATAATTTGATCAGGGTAGGGGGAGAAAAGAGAAAGTTCTCAAACAGAAATATTAAATGACAAGTAGAAAGTAACTATTGAAAAAAGACAAAGCTTAAAAATCATAAGACACTGTCTTTCAGATCACTGTTTAAATAAATTTGTCAACAATTGTGCTAGAGAATAAATAATAAAATGATCTCAAACAATAAAAGAATTCCACTAGGCAGAAGCTTATAGTATTAATACACAAAATTCAATAGCGCTTATAGAGACAATTAAAGAACATAATGGCAGTAAAAGACAAAAAAAAAATTATACCACCAGTAAGGAAGATTAAATACTTAGGAATGAACTGAACAAAAATGCGCAAAATCCACATACAACACTCTTCAAATCCAAAAACATTAGACTTGAACAAATGAAGTTTCTATAATTTCACTACAGTTATGTGACATGTTAAGCGCATATGGGAACTTTCTCTTCCATGCACTCTTTATTCTTGCAACTTTTCTGTAAGTCTAACATTATTTTGAAATAAAAGTTAAGTTGGTGGGAATGTAAATTGGTGCAGCCACTATGGAAAACAGTATGGAGGTTCCCTAATAAAGTAAGAATCAAACTGCCATATGATCCTGTAACATTCCTGGACATATATCCAGACAAAACTATAATTCAAAATGATACATGAACTCCTATGTTCACTGTAGCACTGTTTACAATAGCCCAGACATGGAAGCAACCGAAATGTCCATCAACAGAGGAATGGATAAAGAAGATGTGGTATGTATATACAGTGGAATATTACTCAGCCATAAAAAGAACAAAATAATGCCACTTGCTGCAACATGGATGGACCTAGAGATTATCATACTAAGTAAAGTAAGTCAGCCAGAGAAAGACAAATATAGTACGATATCACTTATATGTGGAATCCAAAAAGAATGATATAAATGAGCCTATATTTACAAAACAGAAACAAACTCACAGATAGGAAAACAATGTCATGGTTACCGAAGGGGAAAAGGGGGGGTGGAATTAGGAATTGGGAGTAACATATATACATTACTATATATTGAAAAATAGACAAATAACAAGGACCTATTATACAGCACAGGGAACTATACTCAATATTTTGTAATAACCTATATGAGAAAAGAATCTGAAAAAGAACAGACATTATATATGTGTGTGTGTGTGTCTATATATAAATAAATAAATATATATATATATATATATATATATATATATATGAATCACTTTGCTATACACCTAAAACTAACACAACATTGTAAATCAACTATACCTAAATAAAATTTCTTTTAATTTTTTTAAAAGAAAGTAAAGAGCCTGAGGTATGGAAAAAAATTTAGATGTGTAAGTTTTTAGCTTCAATACTTTTAAGTTGTGTGAAATTTTATAGTAGTTTATGAGTAAGTCACACTCCCCAAAACACAAGTGTTAACAGTTTTTTGCAATGTTGGTGTGATTTTTATATACTTCAAGGCCAAATTACCTCCAGATGAATTCTGTACATATCAACTAGGCATTAATAAATCAACAAAAAAAGAAAATTCAGCATGAATAAATCCACTTTTTCATAAACCTAATACAACAGGACACCTGCTATTCCATGGCAGGTCATCAGGAAAGGCATAATGAATATGAAACAATTTATACTGAGCCTTTAAGTAGTCCAATATACTGAGAGAAGTTTCTGAAATCATTGGTGTCTTAAAAATAATTTTTGATTCAGGATTTAAACTTTTATTTTTAAGATTTTTTTATTCTTACTGAAAAAAAGCTGTGAAAATAAAACTGTGCATTCTATCACATAAAGTTAATGAAGCTCTTCTATGCATATAGATGTCCATCCTCACATGCCGCCTAAGTTTTGGCTACAGTCACAAACATAAAAAAAAAAAAAACAGTTAATCATTAAACAAGTTCCTAACTTATGAATTATTTAAGACTTCCACAAGGGAGAGGTATTTGTCATTTCCTTACCATTTAACTTAGAGCTTGAAGACTCAATAAATCCCACAAATCTAGCAATAATAGCCATGTCTGAAATATGATGCCACATGTAAGGCTGCTGGATCCTTACCAAACTCAAAATACTGTTTTTATAATTGACTTTGTGTGTTTCTAAAAATATCTGTAAGCAAACCATATCCACAAGAACAAGAGGGTTCATCAACCTCCTTATTGCACAAGAAAGAACAGTTCAGTTTTTATAAGACTTTGTCATACAATTTGACACTTTCGACCGCATTCTCTCCTTAAACGCTTTTCCCTGTGCTTTTTCAGTAACTTGTTCTGGCTCCCCTCACAGCTCCAGCTATTCTTCCTCCTTTCTTTACAGGTACTTCTTCTCTGGTCCATTCATTCTGCTTAAAAGATTGAGTTCAACAGGATTCTGTTTTTGACCTCCTTTCTTCCCTTTTCTTTCTCTTCCTCACAATCTCACATAAATTCATCACTTAAGGGCTTCCCTGGTGGTCCAATGGGTAAAGAGTATGCCTTGCAGTGCAAGGGGTACCGGGTCAATCCCTGGCCCGGGAAGATTCCACGTGCTGCGACCGGTCCAATCACGAGCCAGCACTCTGGAGTGCATACACCCAGAGCCGGTGCTCTGCAAGGAGAGAGACCATTGCAATGGGAGGCCCACATAGGCTGAAGAATAAAGATGGATGAAAAATAAATAAATAAATAAACCAATAAAAAAAGAGGCCAAAAAATAAAAAAAAAAAATCATTCCTTAAGTTGCCAAATATTCACAATACTATATGCCCAACCCACATTCTCTCCTAAGCTTTAGACATGAATGGATATCTAATTGACAAGTTACGGTTAATCAGAGATCCCATAAGAAGCTCAATGTGTACCAAATGCAACTGAATTCATCATTTATTTTATGTACAATGAAAATTCACTGAGTGCCTACCCTGAACCTGGGACTGGGTTAGAAAATGTACTCTGATGAACAGAGTGGCTTTGTTTCTGCCCTAGTAAAGTTTATTCTGTCTTCACTAGGCCTCCAGTTATATTCCCTGTATCAGTAAGTGGTACAAGCATCCATCTATTAATAGTTACTCAGGTCAGAAACCTAATTATCACCTACATCTCCTCCCTCTTCTCTGCAGCTCATGTTCAGTCATTCACTTGGTTTTATCTATTCTCTTCACTTATTCTTCTTTAATCTGTCATTTCTCTATTCTTTAGCATTAAATATTGTATTCCATATGCTTAGTAGAAACCATCTTCACCTCTGGCCTGTAATGGTCTCCTAAACAGCTTCTCTAATTCAGGTTATGCTTAAAATCTATTAGTAAACTTCACCCAACTTTAAAACAAAACCTAAATTTAGCACCATGCACAAAGACCTGAATTATAATCACCTACTGATGTGTCTACACCACACCCTCAAAGCTCCTGATTGCAGCTGAAAGGATCCCATTCAGGGTTCTCTTGTTCTCAATTTATACCAAATTAAGTAGCATGATTAATTTGATAAAAGAGAAGCGCAAAATGAAGGGACTCATAGCTAAGCACAGATACTAGACACTCTGACTTTAATTTTGTATTTGGGTATTATTGGCTTACATTGCTATTAATTAAAGCTCTTGCTATATGAACGATACTAGACAACACTTACCAAACACTATTACATATCAAATATTTCCCCACATTAATTCGCTCGATCATTACAGCAATCTAATGAGATAGGTACCATGACAGTCCCCATGTTATATATTTGGGAGCCAAGGCATAAGTGGTTTGATCATCTGGTGAAGGAAACACAGTAAGTGGTGAAACTGGCATTCCAGGCAATGCCTGCAAAATCTGTACTTTTAACCACTCTACACTCTTCAGAAGAAAATGCAATTGTGTAAGGTACTAAAGAAAAACTTCAATTTTTTAAAGACTATATATACTTTTCATACAAATTGCATAGAAAATATAAAAAAGATCCCAAATCCTACCATCCAGAAATAATAATCATCATAATTATTCCAGGGCATCCCTTATGGCCCAGTGGTAAAGAATCCACCACCCAATGCAGGAGACACAGATTCAATCCCTAGTCCAGGAAGATCCCACATGCCATGGGGCAACTGAGCCCATACATCACAACTACTGAGCCTGTGCTCCAGAGCCCAAGAGTGGAAATTTCTGAGCAGAGTCATTCACTGGTTTATTTTCCCTTCTATCACTTATTAATAGTTACTCAGGTCAGAAACCTAATTATCACCCACATCTCCTCCCTCTTCTCTGCAGCTCATGTTCAGTCATTCACTTGGTTTTATCTATTCTCTTCACTTATTCTTCTTTAATCTGTCATTTCTCTATTCTTTAGCATTAAATATTGTATTCCATATGCTTAGTCGAAACCATCTTCACCTCTGGCCTGTAATGGTCTCCTAAACAGCTTCTCTAATTCAGGTTATGCTTAAAATCTATTAGTAAACTTCACCCAACTTTAAAACAAAACCTAAATTTAGCACCATGCACAAAGACCTGAATTATAATCACCTACTGATGTGTCTACACCACACCCTCAAAGCTCCTGATTGCAGCTGAAAGGATCCCATTCAGGGTTCTCTTGTTCTCAATTTATACCAAATTAAGTAGCATGATTAATTTGATAAAAGAGAAACGCAAAATGAAGGGACTCATAGCTAAGCACAGATACTAGACACTCTGACTTTAATTTTGTATTTGGGTATTATTGGCTTACATTGCTATTAATTAAAGCTCTTGCTATATGAACGATACTAGACAACACTTACCAAACACTATTACATATCAAATATTTCACACACATTAATTCACTCAATCATTACAGCAATCTAATGAGATAGGTACCATGACAGTCCCCATGTTATATATTTGGGAGCCAAGGCATAAGTGGTTTGATCATCTGGTGAAGGAAACACAGTAAGTGGTGAAACTGGCATTCCAGGCAATGCCTGCAAAATCTGTACTTTTAACCACTCTACACTCTTCAGAAGAAAATGTAATTGTGTAAGGTACTAAAGAAAAACTTCAATTTTTTAAAGACTATATATACTTTTCATACAAATTGCATAGAAAATATAAAAAAGATCCCAAATCCTACCATCCAGAAATAATAATCATCATAATTATTCCAGGGCATCCCTTATGGCCCAGTGGTAAAGAATCCACCACCCAATGCAGGAGACACAGATTCAATCCCTAGTCCAGGAAGATCCCACATGCCATGGGGCAACTGAGCCCATACATCACAACTACTGAGCCTGTGCTCCAGAGCCCAAGAGTGGAAATTTCTGAGTCCATGTGCCACAGCTACTGAAGCCTGTGCCCCTTCAAGGTTGTGTGATGCAACAAGAGAAGCCACCACAATGAGAAACCTGTGCACTGTAAGAAAAGAGTAGCCCCTGCTTGCTGCAACTAAAAAAAAAAAGCTCAAGCAGCAATGAAGACCCAGCACAGTCATAAATAAATAAATAAAATTATTTTTTAAATTATTCCAGATATCTCTTTATGCCTACAACTAGATAAAAAGATGTATGGATAGGTTAGAGACATAGAGAAATGAATGGATGGATAGATAGATAGACATATTGATAGGTAAAAATTTTGTTTTAAACACTATTGATAAATCTATTGATTTATGTGCAAGACAAAATTTGCATACCTACTCGTGCACCCTTCTCTGTCAGTGGTATTATTATATTACAAGTATCCGTATCTATAAACTACAGATGATTCTTCTAATGATAATTTTTCCACTGCTTTGATTGATTACTGGCTATTTTAATCAACAACCTCCAGCTTCTTCAGGGAACAATCTAGCTCTGTAAGTCACCTTGCAGTTATTTACATGTAAGCATATTTTACTCTCATCACTTGTACATGCCAATTCTAAGAGATGACACTATTCCATGACTTCTCAGTGTTCCTCCTAACATTCTCACATAAAACCTCTCAGCCTTTAGGACCACTTACATCATGCTTTCGGGCTCCACTGCACAAGCACCAACTGCTTTTGTGACATTGACAAGTAGAGCTTGGTTTATCCCTACGAGGAGGTTCACAAGGGGCTGGATGCCACCACATTTCCGGACGATGACTCTGTTTTCATGTTCTTGGCAGCATTCTCCCAGTGCACCGACCACATTCACAAGCACTTCTTCAGGCTGGTCAGTTAAAAGTCCCACCAAGGTTTCAATGGCTTTGTATTCCCGAAATCTGAGTTCATCCCAAGCAAAAGAGAGTGGGAAGGGAGGGAGAAAGATGAACAGTGTCATTTCTGATGTAAAGTTAGCTGATAATAATGTCAGTGATAATATTAATAGCTAAAATGTGCTCAGTACTAACTATATGCTCATTCAATCCTTATAACAATGCTGTGATATGGACACTAGTATTACTCCCATTTTAAAAAGACTAATCAGAAGCTTGGTACACAGTGAAGCCAACTCCACACTCCTCGTCTGCGTCCTCAAGTACCATGAAGCAGAGCCTGTGTGAAAACTGCAATTTCTTTCAAATCTGAGCATTGGACAATCTCACTACCCTAAAAGTTTTCCCTCACATTACAGGAATTATTTTACACAAACAAAGCAAAATAAATCTTTATTGTGTGAAATAGAACACGCAAATTTCTTATCAAAGAAAATCATCACCCTGAGCTAGGCAAGAGTTGCCGTAGAACATCCACCATAGAGTGTGTAAACTCCAAAAATATACAGAAAGATAAATTCGAGATTAAAATCAACCAAATAATCAAAAAGTTTACAAATACTTTAAAAATCAATCAAATCATATTTGAAAATGACTACACTTGAAAATGAATTGGTTAATTAGCTGACTTATCTCGTTTATCTTTACGAAAAGAATAAAACCAGTTCCTTTTCTACACATTCTGTGAGAGATTCATTCTCTCACCTTGAATGGTCTCTGCAGGAAATATCAGGGGTGCTTCTCAATTAAATGGCTCCCCGCATGCAAAACAGCCCACAACACTGGGAGATTATGTCAGCACACTAGGAAAATCTTTGCTGGGTGGTGGGATAGGAAGAAGGGTCTTTCATTTCTAAGAACCCCTTAATTCTGCCAATTTAGTCTAGAATGTACAGCTTTCAAAATTATAGGAGTAGCATTAGAATCAACTCTTCATTACAATAGCATTAAAATGGAAGCATGTGTTTCGATGGCCATACTTTAGTATAAACGCTGAATGCCTTCTCTTACTTGGTCACATTCTCTTTGCTGATGGAACATTTCCATATGGCCCCTGTGACTGCGGCCAACCGCTCTTTGTTGTCAGTGTTGTTGAGGAGAGAGGCCAGGGGTTTCAGTCCTCCATGCAGCCTAACCAGGTCTCGAGTTTCTTCGTCTTCCGCACACTACACAAAAAGGTAAGTCAGATGCGGTCATGATCAAGGTTTATCAAGCTTTCAGTGACTGCTAAAGAGGCTGCCAATCTAGTTGCCATGAAACTTCTTTTCCGAGAGTGTCATTTTCTGAAAGAGCCTTCAAGTAAGACATAATTCTGGTCTATACTGGCCACTATCTGACAGTGTCTCTCTTCCTTAACGTGGTTTTGGCAATGTTGGTAGTGTCCACATGCTTCGCTAACCTCCCAAGCCAGTTCTGCAGTAGTGTGGGCTTCTACCAAGGCAGAGGTGAGGTCAGTGAGGAACCTCGAAAAACATATGCATAGGTGGAGAATTTCTGCAGTGATATAACCCAGAGCCTTGGGAAAACACAGTAGAGAAGACGGATGAGAGACAGGAGTTCAGTCAGATCTTTAATTACCCACAAGATGAGGAATTTCCCCAACAGAGTCTCTATGCCCAGAGCAGTGGGTTATATCCACAGCAACTGATATTTTATTCAAACATGTTTATCCATATGTTTGTGTTATCCTTTGAAATAAATATAGACGGCATAGATGTTCCCAACTCATGACTCTTTCCAGTTTATAAAGCCAAAAGATGACAGATGTAGCAGAGGTTTGATATTGTTCTAAGCATATGAATTGGTCCCTAAGGCCATGAGCTATGTATCAAGTACTGTATGTGCCATAAATAGCACATGGAAGGACTCGAAGGGCATTATGCTAAGGAAAGCAAGTCAGAAAAAGATAAATACCATAGCTATTGCTTACATGTGGAATCTAAAAAATACAACAAACTAGTGAATACAACATAAAAGAAGCAGACTCACAGATCTCGAGGACAGATTAGTGGTTACAGTGGGGGAAAGGGGCAGCATAAGGGTGAGGGAGGGGGAAGTACAAGCCACTGGGTGCGAGACAAGCTCAAGGATGCACTATACAACATGGGGAATACAGCCAAGATTTTGTAATAACTGTAAGTGCTAGTCCTTAAGTGCTGTCTGACTCTTTGTGACCCCATGGACTGTAGCCTGCCAGGGTCTTCTGTCCATAGGATTCCCCAGGCAAGAATACTGGAGTGGGTTGCTGTGCCCTCCTTCAGGGGATCTTTTCAACCCAAGCATTGAACTTGTGTCTCTTATGTCTCCTGCATTGGCAGGTGGGTTCTTTACTACTAATGCCACCTGGGAAGCCCTGTAAGAACTGTAAATGGAAAGTAACTCTTCAAATTATACAAAAATAAAAATATCTAAACTATCCAAATATATAAAAAATACAAACTTTACCAAAGAAAACATATTCCTATTATACATGAGCTATGTCTTCTCACAACTCAGATGCTGCCCCCTGTATCAGAATGGAATGGAGGTAATTACAGTTAAATGAGATCATGGCGGTGAACTCAAGTCTAGAATATTGGGTGTCCTTATAAGAAGAGGCTGTCAGGCTACTGAGGAAGTTCATGTGAAGACAGAGGGAGGAGGGCAGGGGAACATGAAGATATCCGTCCACAAGCCACGGAGAGATTCCCCAGAAGGAACCAACCCTGCTGACATCTGACCTGAGACTTCCAGAACTGTGAGCAAACATCATTTCCATCATTCAGCCACCCAGTGTGCCGGGAAGCCCACTCCAGTATTCTTGCCTGGAGAATTCCATGGACAGAGGAGTCTGGTGGGCTACAGTTCATGGGCTCGCAAAGAGTCGGGCATGATTGAGCAACTTATACCTTTACTTGTGTATGATTACAGCAGCCCCAGAAAACTAACACTACCTTCCATTGACTTGAGTCCTCCTCTAACCCCATCTTCCTGACTCACTCTCTCACTCTGCATATTTAAAATGCATTCCTCTAGGAAAACTACTCTGATTAGGCAGAAACTGGGGTCACCAGTAGCCAGACAGAGACGAATCTGTCAAGGCCAAATTTTCATCCCCTTTATCATTCTAATCTTTTTTCCTTTTTTAGTATATTATGAAACTTGTAACCCACAAAGAGTTAATGAAGATTTAAAAAAGCAAATAAATAAAAAGATCAAATTAATAAAAAGATAAAACAGGAATATACACACACTCATTCATTTATCTTGACTTGTAGGAGATATTTTCCAACATTATTGTGTTTGAATAGAACATATGAAAGGCAATATAGAGCCACCATGTACATATCTGGTTATTTTACACAAAGCACATCATTTTAGCAGACAGTGACAAGTAAGTGTCTTACAGAATTTTAGGCAGTCAGACATGTTCTCTCTGACATTTAAAGGCATCTGTCATGACCACAGAACCGTGGTTCTCAGACCTACATGTACATCAAAATCCCTAGGGGTTCTTATTAAAAAAAAAAGTGCAGATTCCTCAGTCCCACCCCCAAAGAATGGGACCTCATTGCAACACCACCTTAAACTCTATGCAGAATAGCCCACCGCACCTGGTAGATGGCCATGGCGCAATGCTCCTGCAGCTGCTCATTTTCACTATTCAGGTTCTTAACCAGATTTTCAATGATCCTTTCAGCTTTGATGGCAGCTCGGTAGCTTTCCTAGGAAAATAAACTTCATTAGTTCCAGAATGCATAAACATGCAAAATATAAGTATCTACTCATACCTATTAATAACAACACTGAACAAACTTTCTTAATAAATAAACACCACAATCTGAGCTTAAGATAATTATGTAACAAGAGAATTTAATCAACATTTTCAAAAATATATCATCCAGGTACCAAGATAATTGGGCTTCCCTAGTGGTTCAGACGGTAAAGAATCTGCCTGCAATGCGAGAGACCTGGGTTCGATCACTGGGTCGGGAATATTCCCTGGAGTAGGAAATGCCAACCCACTCCAGTATTCTTGCCTGGAGAATCCCATTGAAAGAGGAGCCTGGCAGGCCACAGTCCATGCGGTTGCAAACAGTCAGCCACAACTGAGCAACTAACAACAATGTAATTAATTTTGCATTTGGTTAGAGAATGGTGACTTCTTAAAAAACTTCCTTGGCAGTTATGATAACTTTATAAATTATTTTTCCACTAAAGAAAGTCAAGGTATGAGAGTTTTTCTGAGCAGAGCTGGCCTGTGTACCTCTGAGGCACATTCCTGCAACGTCCCCACCACTGGGATGAGCATGTTTTCATGGGAAGTCTTCAGCAGCCGAGCCAGCAAAGGGATGCCCCCAGCTTTACGAATCGCCTCTTTGTTTGCGTAGCTCTTGCTGCAGCTCCACAGTGCCAGCGCCCCACAGCGGGCCACCTCCACGTCTTGGGTCTCATACAGGCTGGATTGAGCAGGTTCTGCAGAATGCTGCCCACAGTCAAGCAGAGCGACCTACAGGGAAGATGGATACAACACAGGTGGGGATCTTTAAACTATTCACAATAGCTAGGACAAGGCAGTAATCTAAATGTCCATCAACACAGGAATGAATAAAGAAGATGTGGCACATATATACAATGGAATACTACTCAGCCATAAAAAGGAATGAAATTGCATCATTTGTAGAGACTGGGATGGACCTAGGGACTGTCATATAGAGTGCATTAAGTCAGAAAGAGAAAGACAAATATTATATATACACATATTAACACATATATGTGAATGTATGTGTTAGAAAAATGGTGTAGATGATCTTATTTGCAAAGCAGAAATAAAGACACAGATGTAGAGAACAAGTGATCCCCTTGAATACTAAGAGGAAGGGGTCAGTGGAACGAACTGGGAGATTGGGAATGACATTATAGACTATGGATATTATGTATAAAATAGAAAACTAATAAGAACCTACTCTATGACACAGGGAACTCTACTCAGGGCTCTGTGGTGAACCTAAATGGGAAGGATATCCAAAAAAGAGGGGATATACACACACAGACACAGACACAGACACACACACACACACACACACATACACACACACAAATAGCTGATTCTCTTTGCTGTCCAGTAGAAACTAACACAACTTCATAAAGCAAATATACTCCAATAAAAATTAAGTTAAGAAAATAAATAAAATTCAAAAAAAAGACTTAACCCATCCTGAGTTGCCACAGGGTTGCTACCAGGCTCTTTTATATAATCAGAAACAGTTCTTTCAAATGTCCCTGTAAGGAACAGTGAAATGAGAAAACTTCCTTGGCAGTTATGATAACTTTATAAATTATTTTTCCACTAAAGAAAGTCAAGGTATGAGAGTTTTTCTGAGCAGAGCTGGCCTGTGTACCTCTGAGGCACATTCCTGCAACGTCCCCACCACTGGGATGAGCATGTTTTCATGGGAAGTCTTCAGCAGCCGAGCCAGCAAAGGGATGCCCCCAGCTTTACGAATCGCCTCTTTGTTTGCGTAGCTCTTGCTGCAGCTCCACAGTGCCAGCGCCCACAGCGGGCCACCTCCACGTCTTGGGTCTCATACAGGCTGGATTGAGCAGGTTCTGCAGAATGCTGCCCACAGTCAAGCAGAGCGACCTACAGGGAAGATGGATACAACACAGGTGGGGATCTTTAAACTATTCACAATAGCTAGGACAAGGCAGTAATCTAAATGTCCATCAACACAGGAATGAATAAAGAAGATGTGGCACATATATACAATGGAATACTACTCAGCCATAAAAAGGAATGAAATTGCATCATTTGTAGAGACTGGGATGGACCTAGGGACTGTCATATAGAGTGCATTAAGTCAGAAAGAGAAAGACAAATATTATATATACACATATTAACACATATATGTGAATGTATGTGTTAGAAAAATGGTGTAGATGATCTTATTTGCAAAGCAGAAATAAAGACACAGATGTAGAGAACAAGTGATCCCCTTGAATACTAAGAGGAAGGGGTCAGTGGAACGAACTGGGAGATTGGGAATGACATTATAGACTATGGATATTATGTATAAAATAGAAAACTAATAAGAACCTACTCTATGACACAGGGAACTCTACTCAGGGCTCTGTGGTGAACCTAAATGGGAAGGATATCCAAAAAAGAGGGGATATACACACACAGACACAGACACAGACACACACACACACACACACACATACACACACACAAATAGCTGATTCTCTTTGCTGTCCAGTAGAAACTAACACAACTTCATAAAGCAAATATACTCCAATAAAAATTAAGTTAAGAAAATAAATAAAATTCAAAAAAAAGACTTAACCCATCCTGAGTTGCCACAGGGTTGCTACCAGGCTCTTTTTATATAATCAGAAACAGTTCTTTCAGTAATTGTCCCTGTAAGGAACAGTGGAATGAGTGTCTGCAGTTCTGTCTCCACTGGGACATTTCCTTACAGGACGTGGGTCTCCAGATGGCACCCCACTGCAGAGGGTTTCACCACCCTCTTTTTCCAAACTGTTTATTTTACAGTGGAGTACTGTTGATGACCAATGTTGTGACAGTCTCAGACAAAGTGAAGAAAGTCACTGCCCGCTCACTAACACAACTCCCACACGAGAGTGTATCTCCACCTGGGTGATGGGTGAAAATTACATCTATTTTTAAAAATTCATCTTTCATTGAAAAATTAGATTGAACATGTTGGGTTTTTTGGCTACTTGCCAATGTAAGTACACAAAAATAATCTTGAAGGACATGTTACCCAAGAAAACAATTTCCAGAACACAGGGGTTATTGAGTGTCCAGAAGGAGTGGGAAGGACAGTGGGGTGCCTGGTCCCGTGAGCGGCGCCTACTCACCAGTTTGGTGATGCCCCCGTGGTGTCTCACTGCCCGCCGGGCTCTCCTAAACTTGGCAACGTTCGCAATTGTCTCAGCTGCCAAACATTTCAGACTCTTATGTGGAGAATCAAGTATATTAACCATAATTGGTAAGCCCCCAAGGTCAACAATATTACGTCTGATTTGAGGATTATGACTGATTTCCTTCAGGATTTTTAATGAACCAATCTAAACGAGAAAAGTTACAGATGAATGGGTGCTTAATGCAGAACCAGTCCTATATTTTTTAAAAATTCCACGTCTACCTAAAATCCTTCCCCAATTAAGTTTTTTAAGGGAACCGTTTCTATTCCCAGGTGTTATACACAGCCCCCGCACTTTCCTTCAATTAAATAAACAAACATGCATCATTTAAGAAGTACAAGCTAATGGAAAGAACCAAAGAGAAGGAAGAAAAGCAGAGAGTCGACAAGTGTAGCTAATCATACCAGAATCAGGGTATCAGTAAAAATAAAGACCAGAAACGAGCAACAGGTAGGGAAGGCACCCAGTACTGAGAAGAGAAGCACCCAAAGGTGTGATTAAGGTTCCTTGTCCACTGTGATCAAGACACTCACCTTACATTTGACTTCATCTGTCTCGAGTAAATTTATTAAAACTTCAAGGCCTCCAACGTCCCTGATCGCCAACTGGCAGGTCTCTTGTGCTAAGTTGAAATCCTTCATTGAACACAACGCGATCACAGTAGCTGTCTGATTTCCTCCCTGCAAAGACACAAGGCCACAGAAAGATTAAATAAGATCACACTTCCATAGAGATTTGCTAAACAGTGATGAATTCATGAACTGGGAATTGTGTGTCCCCATATACAGCATGTTCAGCTTTTTAAAATTGTCTGAGTGGATTATAATTTGTGAAATGGATCATACTGAGCTGAAGCACAAGAGAGTTGTACAGGGTGTCATAAAACATTATTCCAGTTAAGAGTTGCCATGACAAGAGCCTTAATTTTATTACTTACATTTGAAATAATAAGTTTTGTTCTTAGAGCTTTTAGCATTTTTTCTCCACAACAAGAGACATTTTAATGCCACCAACTTTCCCACAATTGGTTTTGAAACATAAAGCACTGTGTCCTCGATCATTACTATCAATGTCATGAACCCTCATTTTTGGGACACAAGACCCTACACACCATCTCCTCCAGTCAGACTCTTAGGGAAAGGTAGATATTTTGTAAACCGTAAGACAGACTCTAAATACTAACCACAATTAACTAAGGAAACTAACACAGAAAAAAAGGCAAAGAAAATAAAAGAAACAATTCATTAAACAAGGCTCTTTTTTTCTGAATTTAAATGGTGAAAAGGAGGCAGAAAGTTCCTTCCACGACACCTGCAGGAACACAGCTGGGTTCTTAGGTTAAAGGTTTGACAATGGAAGCCGAGAGCCTCGGGTCAGGAGCATTCTTCAGGCAGTGGCTTCAGACTCAGCAGGAGCAGGAAGTAGGTGTCCAACCACATGCCCTGCTCTGATCAAGCCAAGAAGAGTCCTCCCTGCCAGGTCCGACTCCCTGAAAAAGAATGTTCTGTCCTGCCATTCCCAGCCATACACAATGGGGACCCCTCTTGACCTCCTATTTCTACATCAAGCTTATTTGGTAGCAATTTTATGCTTAGGAATTCAGCACAAGCTTGGCTTCCTATTTCAAGTTCTTTCATTTTTCTCTTGTAGATTATTTCCACCTTTTGAGTTTTAGTTCATTATTTATACTCTAACTGATGACATAAACTTTTAAAAGTCATGTAATGACAGTTGATGTCCAAAACATAAGATCCTGTATTTTGCTGAATTATCTTTAGGCTAATTTTGAAACCAAATGATGGAAAATATACATTTATCATTAAGAACTTAGATCCTTATAGAAAAAAATATTTTTTTCTGTAAATCATCAGGGTTTTTTCTGAAAATCTGGAAACATATTCATAGGCTTGAGGGATTTTTTTAGAACAGTTTTTTATGAGGGAAAGTTAGTTTTTCCACATTTCAGGATTTACTTCTACTCTTGTCACTGACCACACTCCCCAAAGGATTATAAATCTTTCAGAATGAATACCAGCGGATGGGAGCCAAAATATTCAATGTACAGAGCCACAAATGTTAGCCAATTGCTATTCTTTAAATACCAGCTAGGTCGAAGGATTTTCAAATGTCCGTTCTACTTTGACCAAACGCCATAAACATCTTACTGAAGCAAAGTAGCACAAATATGCAAATATGCTCCTTTTCAATTAAATCTCCCCTGAGAATATAATTAGTTGCCAATACTTATTGTCACATTTTTACCATGTATTTACATTTGTGAGGTTTTTTTTTAAGAGCAGGAGAAAAACGGAGTAAAATATTATTTTACTAGCTTCTGAAGGATTTTGAAGAATGCTTCCAGTAAGCTTTTCCACATCTTAAATTAATGCTATTCCTCTGCTAGCTGTCCTCTTCCCAGTGCTGTTTCTTAAACATCTCCAAGCTCTGCCAGCCTTCAGGTATTTTACAGTTGATGTTCCTTTCCACGACCAGAAGGCCCTCATTCATGGTTGTGATCATGCTTCAGACAGGCTGAGACTGGATGAATACTGTTTCTCGCTTTTCTCAAAATTTATTTTTAACAGATTAAACAGAGGCTATGCAACAACCTAGAGGGGTAGGCTAGTGGGGGAGATGGGAGGGAAGTTCAAGCCGGAGGGGTCAAGTGTATACTGATGACTGATTCGGGTTTATGTAGAGCAGGAAACAACAAAACACTGTAAAATAAAACAAAAATAAATTTTAAAAAGATGAATAGAGGATATTTTTTTTTAAATAATGTTTTTCCTGGATTTAAAATCTTTGAAATAAGTATTACCCCATGCAGTATACAGAGTAATATCCTCCCTTTACTACTGATAAGGAAGAAACAAACATTGACTAAGTTGAAATGAAGAATGTATTCAAAGGTAAAACAGGAAGAAAGCTGCCTGAAATCCCTTTTGTATTCTTTCATTCAACAAATTTGCTTATTATTTACTTAGTTATTTACCAAGTCTGATGCCAGGCCCTGGAGATATCCTGGGAAACAAAAACAGACGTGGGCTTTGCTTCTGTGGAGCTCACAGTCTGGTAGAGAAGAATGATTTTAACTTTTTAAAGTCCACCCCAATAAATAGGAACTTTAAGTTTGAGAGGTGCCATAGGGATAGGCGTAGAAGGCCAGGGAAACCCACACAAGGAGGGCTTTAACCAAGCCAGGGGGCATCAGGGAAGGTTCCCCTGAGGCAAGAATGCCTGGGCAGAGGTCTGAACAGAAAGCAAGTGGAGGAGGAGAGAGGGATGAAAGGTTCCATGGTCAGAGGGTGGGGTTTAGGGTGTGGTCAAGATGAGCTGGAGGGCTGGTGGCCCTCACTATACAATACACACAGGGGCTAGGCTGAGAACTTTCAACTTCATTTCAAAACGGACAGGAAATATTCAAGAGCAGTTGATTTGGTGGAGGCGGGGAGGTGGGGGAGGAGGGCTTATGTAGGTTGAACACAGTTTTAAAGATCTCTGACTGCAGAGGCACCTGGCTGGAAGGGGCAGTGTGGACAGACCACTGCAGGGATCCGGAAGCAGGGACATCAGGGGTCAGCATCATGTGCTATAATGGCCTCGAGTAACCTGGTTCAGAAAAAGATGCCAGGGCTAGCAGATGGCACTGTGATGGCAAACACGCTCACAGGGTCATCGCTCCTGGCTTCCTGTAGGACCAAGGGAGATAGGACGGCAAGCAGGGGTGAGATGGGGAACAGAGGCCCACCTTCTCCCATCCCCACCGTCCACAATCAGGAGGCAGCGGGTGAGACCTAGTGTGGTGAAAACGATCACAGCCATCCAACTGGCTTCCAATGTCCTCCGCATTTTTTTCCTTCAAACATGCCTCTCACAGAGGAGAGCCATGACCCCTGCCAAGGACTGTTTATTAATGATGACATGGGGGCGGGGGCGCAGCACGGGGCTTGGCTCAGAGACACTCTTCCTTTCTCAGGAGCAGAAATGGTAGAGTCAGAGCCCTGAGTGAATGGCACAGAACCACATAAGTTGGAGTAGTAAAACATATTGTTTTGCCTTCTGTTTATTTGCAAACCAATTTTATGCTGATGATTCAATACTGATAAACCAGGGCAAGGAAAAAGAGACAATACCGATCCAGAAGAAAAAAGAAATTAGACTCACACTGTTGGATTGAAGGAATTTTTTTTTTCTTTTTCGTCAGGAATGGTTAAGGAACAATTCAAGGATTCCCTATGCATTCTTTTTAAATCACCATGGAACATTTATAGAAATTGATGATTTGCTGGAATGTTATTGCAATGAGGGAAAATTTGTAGGAAATGTAACAGTCTTTCTAAAAAGACTCATAAGAATGAACTGATAATTAATAAAAGCAGCTCAGTAAAGTGACTGGAAACAAAGGCAATATTCAAAAATGAGCAGCTTCCCATATAATGAGAATAACAAATAAAAATATGTAATTTGAAAACAGTCCCCATGCCAGTATTGGCAAAATAATACTAGTAAAAATATCTATGAGTGAATCTCACAAGAAATGTGTTTCAAATATATGGAGGAAAAGTTATTCAGTTTTACTTTAGTATATTAAAGAGTAAATGAATGGTCATACCATGTCTCTGAATAGGAATAATTCAATGATATTAAAACTGCAATTGTACAAATTATTTTTGCAAATTATCCAAAAATAATTTACAAATTCATGTAAGCCAATTCAAATCCTAGCAGCATTTTTTAGGTTAAAAAAAAAAAAAAAACTTTGATTCTCGACTCATTGTCAAGATGATCTGGACTGGAAAATATGCAAAAAGTCATTTAAAGTATTTTTTAAGAAAACTCTCTGGCCAAATATTTAAATATACCAAAGCTATAGTAATTAAAACAGCATGGGAACGTCCAAATAAATCAACGCAGCCGACAAAGATCTGGAAACAAAGTCTTAAAGTGAAATGGCAATATTTGATAAAAGCAGCATCTCAGATCACATGGAAGGAAAGAATAGAGGAGCCTGTCATCTGACTTTGACATATGACAGAGAAATCTGCATATGATGAAGGATTAATTTGCATCAAGAATCAAAAGACAGGGCTTCCCTGGTGGTCCAGTGGGGAAACAGTCTGCCTTGCAGTGCAAGGAGCACCGGTTTGATCCCTGGCCCAAGAAGAGCCCACGTGCTGCAGAGCGGCTGGACTGGTGTGTCCAATTATGAGTCAGCGCTCTGGAGCACGTGTTTCCAGAGCCGGTGCTCTGCAATGAGAGAGGCCACTGCAATGGGAGGCCCACACAGGCCATAGAATAAAGATGAATGAAAATAAATAAAGTCAAAAACAATAAAAGAGGCCAAAAAAAAAATGAAAAGACAACTGCACAGGAAAACAGGCAAGGTACCCAATACAGTGACTACTTGACATATAAAAAAAGATACCAGTCTCACTAACAATTAGGAATATGCAAAGTCACATAAGATATAATTTTTTGCTATAAAACAAAGACTGTGGATTAAAATTTATAACAGTAACTCTTAATCCTAGGTGAGTAATTTTAATACCCTGGAGAGATTTTAAACATTCTCAATACCCAGAGCCCATACCAAATGGTATTTGGGCATCAGTCTTTGTTTTGTTTTGTTTTGTTTTAATTAATTTATTTATTTTTTACATGTATGTTCCCAGATCATTCATATGCATATCCCTGGACCCTCCCCCCACCCAGTTCCCCCCCTCCCATCCCTCCAGACCATCGCTCCAAGTGGTTGTAGGTACTCCTATTCCCCTAGCACAATGACAATAGCTATCTTTTCCACACATGACAGTATAGGTTTCCATGTTACTCCCTCCATGCCTCCCTCCCACTGTTCGATCTCCACAATGTCTTTATGTCTATTCTCTGTTTTTTCATGAGTTCACTGCGTATGTTATCATGACCATCTTACTAGATCCCATATATATGAGTTAGTATACTATACTTGTCCTTCTCTTTTTGACTTACTTCACTTTTTATGAAGGGTTCTAGAGCCAACCACCTCATTAGGACTGAATCTTCTGCATTTCTTTTAACTGCTGAGTAGTATTCCATTGTATACATGTACCAGAGCTTCTGGATCCATTCATTTGTCGATGGACATCTAGGTTGCTTCCATGTTCTGGCTATTGTATAGAGAGCTGCAATGAACATTGGGGTACAGGTGCCTCTTTCAGTTTTGATTTCATCAGGATATAGGCCTAATAGTGGGATTGCTGGGTCATAGGGTGCTTCTATTTTTAGTTTTTTAAGGAATCTCCATATTGTCTTCCACAGAGGTTGTATTAATTTACATTCCCACCAGCAATGCAAGAGGGTTCCCTTTTCTCTTGAGAACCCAGAGATCAACCCACGCACCTATGGGTACCTTATTTTTGACAAAGGAGGAGAAACTATAAAATGGGACAAAGACAGCCTCTTCAACAAATGGTGCTGGGAAAATTGGACAGCTACATGCAAAAAAATGAAGTTGGAACATTCCCTGACCCCATACACAAAGATCAACTCAAAATGGATTAAAGACCTAAATGTAAGACCAGAAACCATCAAACTCTTAGAGGAGAATATAGGCAAAACCCTCAAGGACATCAATCAAAGCAAGATCTTCTCTGACCCACCTACTAAAATAGTGGAACTGAAAAGAAAAGTCAACACGTGGGACCTCATGAAACTTAAAAGCTTTTGTACAGCAAAAGAAATCACCAAAAAGTTGAACAGACACCCCACAGAGTGGGAGATGATCATAGCAAATGAAACAACAGACAAAGAATTAATCTCCAAAATCTACAAGCAACTCAGACAAATCAGCACAGGGAAAATGAGCAGCCCAATCAAAAAATGGGAAAAAGATCTAAAGAGACGCCTCTCCAAAGAGGACATACAGATGGCCCAAAAGCACATGAAACAATGCTCAACCTCGCTTATTATCAGAGAAATGCAAATTAAAACCACAATGAGATACCACCTCACACCTGTCAGAATGGCCATCATCAACAAATCGACAGACAACAAATGCTGGAGAGGTCTTTGTTTTGTTAAGAAAAAAAAAAGAGATGAGCTGATTTCATTTTGTCTGAGATTGAAAATCTTTGATGTACTACTGATAGAGTGTAAACCAATGTTTACTTTCAAAGCATGCTTTGAGGAATAAAAAATTTTATTGTTGCAAACACATCAGTCAACCAATTCCTGAAAAGTCCTGTTACATCTGTCCCATCATTGTATAGAGAGCTGCAATGAACATTGGGGTACAGGTGCCTCTTTCAGTTTTGATTTCATCAGGATATAGGCCTAATAGTGGGATTGCTGGGTCATAGGGTGCTTCTATTTTTAGTTTTTTAAGGAATCTCCATATTGTCTTCCACAGAGGTTGTATTAATTTACATTCCCACCAGCAATGCAAGAGGGTTCCCTTTTCTCTTGAGAACCCAGAGATCAACCCACGCACCTATGGGTACCTTATTTTTGACAAAGGAGGAGAAACTATAAAATGGGACAAAGACAGCCTCTTCAACAAATGGTGCTGGGAAAATTGGACAGCTACATGCAAAAAAATGAAGTTGGAACATTCCCTGACCCCATACACAAAGATCAACTCAAAATGGATTAAAGACCTAAATGTAAGACCAGAAACCATCAAACTCTTAGAGGAGAATATAGGCAAAACCCTCAAGGACATCAATCAAAGCAAGATCTTCTCTGACCCACCTACTAAAATAGTGGAACTGAAAAGAAAAGTCAACACGTGGGACCTCATGAAACTTAAAAGCTTTTGTACAGCAAAAGAAATCACCAAAAAGTTGAACAGACACCCCACAGAGTGGGAGATGATCATAGCAAATGAAACAACAGACAAAGAATTAATCTCCAAAATCTACAAGCAACTCAGACAAATCAGCACAGGGAAAATGAGCAGCCCAATCAAAAAATGGGAAAAAGATCTAAAGAGACGCCTCTCCAAAGAGGACATACAGATGGCCCAAAAGCACATGAAACAATGCTCAACCTCGCTTATTATCAGAGAAATGCAAATTAAAACCACAATGAGATACCACCTCACACCTGTCAGAATGGCCATCATCAACAAATCGACAGACAACAAATGCTGGAGAGGTCTTTGTTTTGTTAAGAAAAAAAAAAAGAGATGAGCTGATTTCATTTTGTCTGAGATTGAAAATCTTTGATGTACTACTGATAGAGTGTAAACCAATGTTTACTTTCAAAGCATGCTTTGAGGAATAAAAAATTTTATTGTTGCAAACACATCAGTCAACCAATTCCCTGAAAAGTCCTGTTACATTTTCAGATCATTTCACTAAACTGCCTTAGATATCAACAATCTTTTCTAATCAAACATCATATGAACAGCTAGATAGCAGTGTGTAGGCTCTAGCTGGACTAGTTAGTAGTACGGGTTCATCAGTGGATGAATAGAGTTAAAGCTTAAGAGGCCTCCCTAGAGTTTCTTCATATTGCCATTTTTCAATAGTTAAGCTGATGTGATTGTATACTGTAAGCTAGGGATGGTGTATGTGGTCATGACTCAATAGCATATTTATCATATCTATCTTTGCTTTTCCTCCACTCTTTTTTATTCACAATAGCCATGAGGCAAAGTAAGCTTAAAGCTCAAAAACTGAAAACAAGTTACTGCTCTAACTTGTAGAATATGGATTCCCCTTTGGAGATGAGGCCCCTCCACCACTTCCACCACCTCTTCTGTTATAAAAATAAAAGATGACTAATCCTTCTTAATTGCATTACAACATAAAAGTCACACACATCTCAAGCAACTCAGATAAGCAGAATTCTTACACTACACTAGTTGAGAAGACATAGTGTGGACTCTACTGAGTAGAAATTTCATTAGAAGATGAAATTTAAATGTCTTCTGATGATTAACAGGTAACTTTCTTAAGTACAAAAATCCTCCTTTCTGTCTTGGAGTCTATTTTTAAAATGAACTCACAACAGTGTCACATGTGTATTAACTTAAGTTTATTCTTAGCAGCCCAATCAAACAATGGGAAAAAGATCTAAAGAGACGCCTCTCCAAAGAGGACATACAGATGGCCCAAAAGCACATGAAACAATGCTCAACCTCGCTTATTATCAGAGAAATGCAAATTAAAACCACAATGAGATACCACCTCACACCTGTCAGAATGGCCATCATCAACAAATCGACAGACAACAAATGCTGGAGAGGTCTTTGTTTTGTTAAGAAAAAAAAAAAGAGATGAGCTGATTTCATTTTGTCTGAGATTGAAAATCTTTGATGTACTACTGATAGAGTGTAAACCAATGTTTACTTTCAAAGCATGCTTTGAGGAATAAAAAATTTTATTGTTGCAAACACATCAGTCAACCAATTCCCTGAAAAGTCCTGTTACATTTTCAGATCATTTCACTAAACTGCCTTAGATATCAACAATCTTTTCTAATCAAACATCATATGAACAGCTAGATAGCAGTGTGTAGGCTCTAGCTGGACTAGTTAGTAGTACGGGTTCATCAGTGGATGAATAGAGTTAAAGCTTAAGAGGCCTCCCTAGAGTTTCTTCATATTGCCATTTTTCAATAGTTAAGCTGATGTGATTGTATACTGTAAGCTAGGGATGGTGTATGTGGTCATGACTCAATAGCATATTTATCATATCTATCTTTGCTTTTCCTCCACTCTTTTTTATTCACAATAGCCATGAGGCAAAGTAAGCTTAAAGCTCAAAAACTGAAAACAAGTTACTGCTCTAACTTGTAGAATATGGATTCCCCTTTGGAGATGAGGCCCCTCCACCACTTCCACCACCTCTTCTGTTATAAAAATAAAAGATGACTAATCCTCCTTAATTGCATTACAACATAAAAGTCACACACATCTCAAGCAACTCAGATAAGCAGAATTCTTACACTACACTAGTTGAGAAGACATAAGTGTGGACTCTACTGAGTAGAAATTTCATTAGAAGATGAAATTTAAATGTCTTCTGATGATTAACAGGTAACTTTCTTAAGTACAAAAATCCTCCTTTCTGTCTTGGAGTCTATTTTTAAAATGAACTCACAACAGTGTCACATGTGTATTAACTTAATGTTTCTCAGTAAAGTCATCTTAATTTTCCTTTTCAGCTACTGGAGTTTATCTGTTTAAGCAGCAACCATTGTTTTCCATTTTTGGAAGATTCTAACAACAATAAAACTTCACAACACATTCTTATATGTCTTTAAGCAAAAGCCTAGTGTACTCTTAGCCTACCTTCCAAAAATGAATGCTGAATTCCTTTGTGCATAAGTACTCCATGCATAACTAGTCACTTACTCAGAGTGAAAAAAAAAACAAACAGGAGAGTGTTCACCAGTGAGGCCCCTGGTCCCTGAGCTTCTGGACAGAGGGAAAGAGCAACCAGGCAACGAGCAATAACCAGAGACCCTGGACGCCTTCCCGGGCCACAGCCACCTTCTGTGTGGCCTGGAGTGAAGTATTTCTCAACTTTTCCACCAACGAAACAGGAATCACACTACCTGCCACTCCATCCCCAAAACCAAGTAATGGGAAAGGAATTTAATTAACTGTAATTGATGCAAAGTACATCAAATTCCTCTGGTGAAAAACCATATAACTCCCAGCTGCCACTTAGGAGAACTCTGTAACCAATGAAGGGTGGGTGGGTGTGTGTGTGTGAGTGTGTGTGTGTGTCTTAATCAGTTCATGGAAGATCATGAAGGAACTGAGCCCCATAAATGCAGTCTTTAACAAAGGTTTTCAAGTCTGAAAATGCCTTTGCCACGAACAGCCCCCTCCAGAGAGGAAATCTGAAACATTCCAGAGAGGGAACCTGGAAAGTCTCTTTGGAAGTCTCCTGGGATTTCTGATGTGACACCTTCTGTTAATAGGTGCTGCGCTGAAGTAGAGTCCAGGCCACTGCTGAGCTGGCAGAGCTTCCAAGGACCTTCACTTCTCATGGTCTAAAGATTCTGAGTTTGTTGGGTATCTAACAGAGGAACTAGCAAGATCCTTGGCTCACTTGAAAGGTGGAATCAACACAAGTTTGATCACACAGAATAGCTGGATTAGTCACTAGCCCTAACCAACGCATCACGGATAGTGAGGAAAGGATTCATATGTGATGCCTTGCCATGATCATAAGCTGTCATCACCTGTGTTCAGATGCCATGGTCACCCCTCTGGAACTTGGGAACAATGTCTGTCCCACCTTCCTACTCTGGCTGAGTATACCACAAGTCTGAATTTACATGAAAAAGCCCTGCTTTCCCCAGTCTTCATGTATCTAGCTCTTCAGTATTACCATGTAGGAATCTTCAACTGGAGAAGATTTTTTTCAAAAAACTTGAATTTTTTATCTTCCTTTGATCTTTTTAATCCACTAACTGCCTGCATAAAATTACCAAATAAAATATAACTTTCTTTTTTTAAGATTTTTTCCATGTGAACCATGTTTAAACTCCTTATTTAATTTGTTACAATATTGTTTCTGTTTTGGTTTTTCGGCCAGGAGGCATGCGGAATCCTAGCTCCTGACAAGCAATCAAACCGACACTCCTCCACTGAAAGGCAAAGTCCTAACCACTGGACTGCCAGGGAAGCCCCAAAATACTATTTTCTTTAAGATTATAAAAAAGACCAATGATGAAATCTGCTTATAAGATGGCAAGATAATATTTAAAGACTGTCAATTTAACAAGCATTTTGAAATATAAACATTGTGTTAGTTATATGCGCTAGCTCAAGAATGTTACTTTCTGATTAGGTTTTAAGAAGTTTAGGTTTTCGTTCATGATTGAACATAAAGACACAGACAGGTCCATCTGCTCCATAGTTTCCTAAACCTTTCATTCCTCTACCAAAAAGGTAGCCCCATTTCTAACCAATAATTGGAGCTTCCACTCTTCATTTCCGACTATTGTATCGGCCTTTCTACTTGAACATTTCACTCTCTTCAAACTTAATCTGCACCATCCTAGACCCGCCTCACTGGCTTGCCTTCTCTCGGCCATTTCCTGGTTGCTGCCAAGGACACTATCCCATTACAAGCCCCCAAAACACTCCATCAGGGCCACCGGTCACTAGCTTCCAGTATTCCCACTGGGATTCATTCCGCAGACCACCTGCTGTTGAACTCAACTTTTTAAAGCAATGCTGTCATTATTCTGCTTCTGCACGTGGACTTTGATCAAAACAGATGCAGAAACAGGCATCCAGAAGGGAGGAGGTAACTTGGGGAAGTGGTCCAGGAGACACATCTTGGATTCCTCCATGAATGCAGAAAGCACTCAAGAATAAGCCCAGAGGAACAAAGCACTTCTCAGGAGGGCAGACTCTCCAACCCTGCTTGCTAACTTTATCCCAGTTGAGCCTGGGGCCACTGAGGAAGATATCTTATCCTCGAAAAGGCAAGACAAAGCAGGATTCTAGATCCAGCCTCTGAGATCCCTTCCAACTACCTCAAAGCTCACCAACCATTTTCTAGTATCATCAATTTTCTCTTGGATTTCCTCATCCTATAGCATTAAATTCCATACCCAAACCACACAGAAACGGATTCCAACAGGCTTTCAACTCTGGGTTCAGAAATTCATTCTTCAGTATAAGTGTACTTACACTGAGGGCAGAGGTCCCCAATCTCTGAAATCTAATGCCCCATGATCTGAGATGGAGCTAATGTAACAATAATAAAGTACACAATAAATGCAATGCACTTGAACCATCCCAAAACCATCCCTGGTCCGTGGAAAAATTATCTTCCACAAAACTCATCCCTGGTGCCATAAAGGTTGGGGACCACTGCACTAATGTGTATGTAACACATATCTACATATAATTATGACTTTTCAACATTTTATGTCTAGGTACTAAAGAGTACCAATTTGTATTAATAATAATATATTACTTGTGATGAAGAAATTCACATTTCCAAACAATAACAAATGCCCCAACTCTCTTCCTATCTCACAAAAATGTTCTATGCATTTCTGATTTAGAAATGAGTAAAATTTACTATATTTTTAGTGAGTTTAACACTAACAGTGTGGGGCATACATCTTAACAACTGTCTCCCCTCATTGCTGGGACTGATACAAAACAAAATGTTTTCATCGCAAGATTTTGAAGCAACCGTGAGCAGGAGAAGATAAGATCCATACAAAGCTGCCAAATGCAGCAAGGAAACAGTATGTCTTCAGGGAGAAGAGGGGAAGAAAGAGGAGGAGAAGGGGAATGGGAAAAAGAGAAGAAGGGAGAGCAAGAGAAGATAGGAAAGCAAGGTGGGAGAGCAAGAGCTGGTGAGAGAGACACCACTATTAGCAGGAACAGCACTGTTCTCAAGGAGCTGAGAGTGAAGGATGGTCTGGCCCCCTGGAGCCTTATTTTGGCAATGTCCCTCCTGAGCAAAGGATGGAGACGCAAGTCTGAGCTCACTTGCAAGACATCCTTCAACATTCTGAAATGAGATCAGCTCAAGAGGTAACTGATGAGACAGACAAGCTGCGCTTGTGAGGAAGAAGATAAGCACAGAAGGTAGCAGAATAAGAAGCTTATTACTTCATTTAGAATTAGGGCCCAGAGTCATCAGTTATGCACCAGAAAAGTAGTTGGAAGGTTGGTGAGTAAAAATGCAATGTATCCATTAGCTTAAAAATTAAATTGTGTTCTAAAACTCCAAATTAGAAGAATATACACAGATGTAAAACTTGCAAGTTGAGATGGATGTGTGTCAAAGCCAAATAATTAAAGTCCCTTTATGATGTGCCAAGAGCTGAGCTCATAGGTCTGGATAAATACTAAGCTGTATCATTCATTGACTTGTTTGGGTATTAATGAGCTCATCAAAATTTTTTCAACAATCACAGATACTGCTGTGCTTGAAAAATGGTAAGTGGAGAGTCAGGTCAACACGAACATTTTTCTGCTGGTTGAAGTCTACGTTTAAGGCATAAGTTTGTAAATTACAATGTCAGGTGTACTTATTTGGAGATTACCTAGACACAGGCAAATTAGAGTTTCATAGATTTTTCATATCCTTTTGTGTCTCCACAGAAAAACATTTATCTGTGTTGAAAATCCTGAAGGCATATGTAAATATATTTTTCCCTTTATTGGATATGCTAAGAATATTTACCTATGGGGACTATAGTATTCAAGCAAATTACTATCTGGCTAAAAGTAGCACATTTGCACATGAGCTCCTGATGGGTAACTTGTGTGAGTTTGAATAGCGCTTCATAACTATATACTTTCCTCAGCCATTTTGGGAGTGCAATAGAGGATCCCTTTTAATTCACCATTCTATGGATTTATCCCCAAAATGCAAGATAATAATGCAATAATGAGACACTTTTAGCAAGGAAGATACTGTGGAGGATGAGGGGCACTACCCATCCACTGTCTGCCCCTTTAAGTCCTTGGGGAGGAAATTCTTTCTGCTCTTAGCACCAAGAGCAGTTACATTCATTGGCAAGTGGACAGTTTTTACCTTATGATGGAGAGTCCCTTAACACACTCTATTTCCTCCTTTTATTGGTTGCTAAAATATTAAAGCAAAAGCTGATCATCACCTGTGCAGGTCATTAGACTACCCACCTTTGTTGTTCAGTTGCTCGGATGTGTCTGACTTTTTGTGACCCCATAGACTGCAGCAAGCCAGGCTTCCCTGTCCTTCACCGTCTCCCAGAGCTTGCTCAAATTCAGGCCCATTGAGTTGGTAATGACATCCAACCATCTTGTCCCCTGTCTTCTCCTTCTTTTGCCTTCAATCTTTCCCAGCATCAAGATCTTTTCCAGTCAGTCAGTTCTTTATATTAGGTGGTCAAAGTATTGTAGTTTCAGCTTCAGCATCAGTCCTTCAGTGAATATTCAGGGTTAATTTCCTTTGGATTGACTGGTTTGATCTCCTTTCAGTCCAAGGTACTCTCAAGAGTCTTCTCCAGCACCACATTTCAAAAGCACCAATTCTTTGGTGCTCAGCTTTATTTATGGTCCAACTCTCACATCCATACATGACTACTGGAAAAGCCATAACTTTGTTGATATGAACCTTTGTCAACAAAGTGATCTAGGTTTGCCATAGCTTTTGTTCCAAGGAGCAAGCATCTTTTAACTTCATGGTTGCAACTGCTGTCTGCAGTGATTTGGGAGCCCAAGAAAATAATCTGTCACTGTTTCCATGGTTTCCCATCTATTTTCCATGAAGTGATGGGACTGGATGCCATGATCTTCATTTTTTGAATGTTGAGTTCTAGGTCAGCTTTTTCACTCTCCTCTTTCTCCTTTATCAAGAGGCTCTTTAGATCCTTTTCATTTTCTGCCATTAGGGTGGTATCATCTGCATATCTGAGGTTACTGATAATCCTCCTGGCAATCCAGCTTGTGCTATGATTCCAGCTTATGCTTCATCCAGCACAGCATTTCGCATGATGTACTCTGTATATTACTTGAGCAAGGTGACAAGAGACAGCCTTGATGTACTCCTTTCCCAATTTGGAACCAGTTTGTTGTTCCATGTTCAGTTCTAACTGTTGCTTCTTGACCTGCATACAGGTTCCTCAGGAGGTAGGTAACGTGGTCTGCTATTCCTATTTAAGAATTTTCCACAGTTTGTTGTGATCCACACTATCAAAGGCTTTAGCATAGTCAATGAAGCAGATGTCTCCCTCTTATAGACACCTTACATTGTCTATACTAATAATGTGCAATAAGAAAGCTCATTGTCAACAGGTGCTGAGCCTTTTGTGCTAAAGCACTTACACGTGCTAGATTTCACCTAATATTCGTAATAATCCTAAAAGGTGGGATCTTTTATCTTGCCATCTTGACCAATGAGGAAACAACGGTTTACTAAGGACAGCCAGCACCCCGAAGGCTGCTGAGCTAATAGGCAGAGGAAGCCTGACTCAGCTGAAGATTTGCTGACTGCCCCATTATCTGCCTCCTGGCCTGGCCTGATGCTTCTGTTGTATGTACTCTTAATCTCCTTTTATTAATGACATAAAGTTAACAGACCCAAATTCTTTGCATAAACACGAGGGTTCTTCCAAGTCTTCTTCCAAAGGCCATGTCTAGCGCAGGGCCTGTCTGACTCAAGTGCTGGAGGCAGAGATCTCTGCAGCTGGTCTTTCCCCAGATGACATGCTCTGTGTGAGCAAAGGCCATGGGCAGCCCTGTGGCTCAGGAAAGACAAGGAAGGCCTCTGGAATCAGGACATGGCTGTCCTGCCTGCTAGACTGGGCACATTCTGATTGGGTGGTTTGTGCACAAAGACTCCATCCATGGTAGGGACAGAATTGTGGGGTTGGAACCTCAGTCTATGCTTCACAGGACTGCTTCCAAATTCCCAGTTCCAGATTGTGAATGTTGAGTTCTAGGTCAGCTTTTTCACTCTCCTCTTTCTCCTTTATCAAGAGGCTCTTTAGATCCTTTTCATTTTCTGCCATTAGGGTGGTATCATCTGCATATCTGAGGTTACTGATAATCCTCCTGGCAATCCAGCTTGTGCTATGATTCCAGCTTATGCTTCATCCAGCACAGCATTTCGCATGATGTACTCTGTATATTACTTGAGCAAGGTGACAAGAGACAGCCTTGATGTACTCCTTTCCCAATTTGGAACCAGTTTGTTGTTCCATGTTCAGTTCTAACTGTTGCTTCTTGACCTGCATACAGGTTCCTCAGGAGGTAGGTAACGTGGTCTGCTATTCCTATTTAAGAATTTTCCACAGTTTGTTGTGATCCACACTATCAAAGGCTTTAGCATAGTCAATGAAGCAGATGTCTCCCTCTTATAGACACCTTACATTGTCTATACTAATAATGTGCAATAAGAAAGCTCATTGTCAACAGGTGCTGAGCCTTTTGTGCTAAAGCACTTACACATGCTAGATTTCACCTAATATTCGTAATAATCCTAAAAGGTGGGATCTTTTATCTTGCCATCTTGACCAATGAGGAAACAAAGGTTTACTAAGGACAGCCAGCACCCCGAAGGCTGCTGAGCTAATAGGCAGAGGAAGCCTGACTCAGCTGAAGATTTGCTGACTGCCCCATTATCTGCCTCCTGGCCTGGCCTGATGCTTCTGTTGTATGTACTCTTAATCTCCTTTTATTAATGACATAAAGTTAACAGACCCAAATTCTTTGCATAAACACGAGGGTTCTTCCAAGTCTTCTTCCAAAGGCCATGTCTAGCGCAGGGCCTGTCTGACTCAAGTGCTGGAGGCAGAGATCTCTGCAGCTGGTCTTTCCCCAGATGACATGCTCTGTGTGAGCAAAGGCCATGGGCAGCCCTGTGGCTCAGGAAAGACAAGGAAGGCCTCTGGAATCAGGACATGGCTGTCCTGCCTGCTAGACTGGGCACGTTCTGATTGGGTGGTTTGTGCACAAAGACTCCATCCATGGTAGGGACAGAATTGTGGGGTTGGAACCTCAGTCTATGCTCCACAGGACTGCTTCCAAATTCCCAGCAGATGTGACTCTTCCAGATTCCAGAATAAGAAACTAGAATTCCCAGAAATACTCAGGAATTGCTGAAGTCATGTTATTTCATATTTGTTCCTAAATTTTACTTACATCCTACTAAATAACAAGGGTGACTATAACAGTAAATTATTTCCATTTACCACAAATCTTTTCTGTGGTAAATATATTATTTTTTTCTGTGATATTTCTTTATATTTCTGTATTTCTGATATTTCTATATATTTATTTCTGTGATAGAAATGCTAAAAATTTCTGATTTTTTTATAAAAAGAAATATGCATATTGCAATAGTATGTAAAAATGATTTCCACCCAATATTTGATAACTGGAAACATTAGAAAAGAAGATATTATCACGAATGCTATATAACAGCCATTTTATAGATGAAATTAAAATATTTATCAAAGATATTCCTAAATACAATTTTAAAATGCACAAAGCAAAGCGTCAATTGTCCTATCCAATAGTTTTGATTTTTATTTCCAAACAAATATGCCAGATGTTAAAAAATTGTTTCTTTCATTTTGCATTGGCATCAAATTGTTAAGAGGCGGAGAAGCCGCCTGAACCCGGAGCGCGAGAAGCCGCAGAGGCGCCGCGAGAAGCCGCAGAGGCGCCGCGAGAAGCCGCAGAGGCGCCGCGCGCCACGTCGCGGATGCTAGTATGTGAAATAATATCACGGAACACCATAGCAAACCAGACATAGAGCCTACACCCCCTCACCAATCATCAAACCAAGGATCCTCGGAGTGGAAGCCCTGATTCCAAGACCCCACGCTACCAAAGAACATACAACACTAGAGATTATTCATCTGTAAACAAGACCTAACACCACCCAAGACACAAACCACTGAACCCTTCTAGAAGGACAGAAACCCAAAGGAAGGGAGAATTCAACCAAGAAGCCTGGTGGGGGAAAAAGAACTCCACACACACAAAGAAACAAAAATTAACCTAATAATGAAAGGTCAGAGAAACACTGCACAAATGAAGGACCAAGCTAGAGAAACACCACTTCAAATGACAGAGGAGGAGATAGACAAACTATCTGAAAGAGAATTCAGAAAAGCTATACTAATGAGGATGCAAAACACCAAAAACCGAATATTAGAGGAAATTAGTGCTTTGAGAAGAGACATGCAAGAAATGAAAAATAAGCAAATGGAGACAACCAACTCAATTGCTGAACTCAAAAATACTATGGAAGGTCTCAACAGTAGAGTATCAGAGGCTGAAGAACGGATAAGTGAGCTGGAATACAGAATGGTGGAAATAAGTGCTGAAGAACACAACAAAACTGAAAGAATGAAAAGAACTGAGGATAGCCTCAGAGACCTATGGGACAATATCAAATGCACCAACATTAGAATTATAGGAGTTCCAGAAGAAGAGGAGGGGAAGAAAGGCTATGAAAAAATTCTTGAAGAGGTTATAGTTGAAAACTTCCCTAACATGGGAAAGGAAATAGTCAACCAAGTCCAAGAAGCACAAAGAGTTTCATACAGGAGAAACCCCAGAAGAAACACACCAAGGCACATTCTAATCAAACTAACGCAGACTAAATATAAAGACAGATTACTAAAAGCAGCTAGGAGAAAACACCAAGTAACATATAAAGGAAACCCCATACGTCTAACTGCGGATCTCTCAACAGAAACCCTGCAGGCCAGAAGAGAATGACAGGACACATTTAAATGGCGAAAAGAGAATAACCTCCAACCAAGAATTCTCTACCCAGCAAGAATCTCATTCAGAATTGATGGAAAAGTCAAAAGTTTCTCAGACAGACAAAAACTAAAAGAATTCTGTACCATAAAACCAGCCCTACAACAAGTGTTAAAGGGCCTGATATAGCCAATAAATAGAGTAGGAAGAAGCCTTACAAATCAAACCCCAAACTTCTAAGAAGATGACAATAGGAACATTCGTATCAATAATTACTTTGAACGTAAATGGACTAAATGCTCCAACCAAATGACACAGGCTGGCTGAATGGATCCAGAAGCAAGACCCATATATATGCTGTTTACAAGAGACCCACTTCAGACCTAGAGACACTCATAGACTGAAAGTGAAAGGCTGGAAAAAGATATTCCATGCAAATGGAAATCAAAAGAAAGCTGGAGTAGCAATCCTTATATCAGACAAAATAGACTTTAAAGTGAAGAAGATTCTAAGAGACACAGCAGGTCACTACATCATGATTAAGGGATCCATCCAAGAGGAAGACATAACAGTCATCAGTACCTATGCACCCAACAATGGGCACCTCAATACATAAGACAGGTACTTTCAGACATAAAAGAAGAAATCAACAATAACACAGCAATAGTAGGAGACTTTAACACTCCTCTCACACCAATGGACAGATCATCCAAACAGAAAATTAATAAAGAAACACAAGCCTTAAATGCCACACTAGAAAAGATGGACCTCATTGATATCTTTAGGACATTCCATCCAAAAGCAGAAGAATACACTTTCTTCTCTAGTGCTCATGGAACATTCTCCAGGATAGACCACATCTTGGGCCACAAATCAAACCTCAGTCAGTTCAAGAAAACCGAAATTATATCAACCATCTTCTCAGACCACAATGCAATGAGATTAGAAATCAACTACAGGAAAAAAACCACTAAAAATACAAACACATGGAGATTAAACAACACATACCTAAAAAACCAACTGATCACTGAGGAAATCAAAGAAGAAATTAAACAATTCCTAGAATAAAATGACAATGAACACATGACAGTGCAAAACCTATGGGATACCACAAAAGCAGTTCTAAGAGGGAACTTTATAGCAATACAATCCCACCTCAAGAAACTAGGGAAATATGAAGCAGATGACCTAACCCTCCGCTTAAAACAATTGGAGAAAGAAGAACAAAAACACCCCAAAGCCAGCAGAAGAAGAGAAATCATAAGGATCGGAGCAGAAATAAATGAGAAAGAAATGAAAGAAACAATAGTAAAGATAAATAAAACAAAAAGCTGGTTCTTTGAAAAGGTAAACAAAATTGACAAGCCACTGGCCAGACTCATTAAGAAAAAGAGAGAGAAGAGCCAGATCAACAAAATCAAAATGAAAAAGGAGAGATTACAACAGATAATGCAGAAATCCAAAGCATTCTAAGAGACTATTATGAACAGCTATATGGCAACAAACTGGACAACCTAGAAGAAATGGACAGTTTCTTGGAGAGGATTAATCTCCCAAGACTGAGCCAGGAAGAAACAGAAACTTTGAACAACCCAATCACAAGCTCAGAAATCGAATCTGTGATTAAAAATCTACCCCAAAATAAAAGCCCAGGACCAGATGGCTTCACAGCCGAATTCTACCAAACATTTAAAGAAGAGCTAATGCCTGTCCTTCTAAAACTCTTCCAAACAATTGCACAGGAAGGAACACTTCCAAACACATTCTACGAGGCCACCATCACCCTGATACCCAAACCAGGCAAAGACAACACAAAAAAGGAAAACTATAGGCCAATTTCACTGATGAACTTAGATACCAAGATCCTCAACAAAATCCTAGCAAACAGAATTCAACGACACATCAAAAAACTCATACATCACGATCAAGTCGGGTTCATCCCAGACATGCAAGGCTTCTTCAATATACGCAAATCAATCAATGTGATACACCATATCAACAAGTTGAAAGACAAAAACCACATGATCATCTCAATAGATGCAGAAAAAGCCTTTGACAAAGTACAACATTCATTTATGATAAAAACTCTTCAGAAAATGGGCATAGAAGGAACCTATCTCAACATAATAAAAGCCATCTATGAGAAGCCTACAGCGAACATTATCCTTAACGGTGAAAAACAGGAACAAGACAGGGGTGCCCACTTTCACCACTACTATTCAACATAGTCCTGGAAGTTCTAGCAACGGCAATAAGAGAAGAGAAAGAAATCAAAGGAATCCAGATTGGAAAGGAAGAAGTCAAGCTCTCTCTTTTTGCAGACGACAGGATATTATACGTAGAAAATCCCAAAGACTCTATTACAAACCTACTAGAGCTAATCAACGAATTCAGCAAAGTCACGGGATACAAAGTCAACACACAGAAATCACTGGCATTCCTATACACAAACAATGAAAAATCAGAAAACGAAATCAAAGAGGCAGTCCCCTTCACCATTGCAACCAAAAGAATCAAATATCTAGGAATAAACCTACCCAAAGAAACAAAAGAACTGTACACAGAAAATTACAAGACACTCATGAGAGACATTAAAGAAGACTTAAACAGGTGGAGAGATATTCCATGTTCCTGGGTTGGAAGAATCAATATTGTGAAAATGACCATACTACCAAATATCATCTACAGATTCAATGCAATACCTACTCAACTTCCATTGACATTTTTCACAGAACTAGACCAAAGAATCACACAGTTCATATGGAAACACAAAAGACCTCAAATAGCCAAAGCAATCCTGAGAAAGAAAAATGGAGCTGGAAGAATCAGCCTCCCTAACTTCAGACTCTACTACAAAGCAACAGTCCTCAAGACAGTATGGTACTGGCATAAAAACAGAACTATAGACCAATGGAACAAGATCGAGAACCCAGAGATAAACCCACGCACCTATGGGTACCTTATTTTTGACAAAGGAGGTGAAACTGTAAAATGGGACAAAGACAGCCTCTTCAACAAATGGTGCTGGGAAAACTGGACAGCTACATGCAAAAAAATGAAGTTGGAACATTCCCTGACCCCATACACAAAGATCAACTCAATAGATGCAGAAAAAGCCTTTGACAAAGTACAACATCCATTTATGATAAAAACTCTTCAGAAAATGGGCATAGAAGGAACCTATCTCAACATAATAAAAGCCATCTATGAGAAGCCTACAGCGAACATTATCCTTAACGGTGAAAAACAGGAACAAGACAGGGGTGCCCACTTTCACCACTACTATTCAACATAGTCCTGGAAGTTCTAGCAACGGCAATAAGAGAAGAGAAAGAAATCAAAGGAATCCAGATTGGAAAGGAAGAAGTCAAGCTCTCTCTTTTTGCAGACGACAGGATATTATACGTAGAAAATCCCAAAGACTCTATTACAAACCTACTAGAGCTAATCAACGAATTCAGCAAAGTCACGGGATACAAAGTCAACACACAGAAATCACTGGCATTCCTATACACAAACAATGAAAAATCAGAAAACGAAATCAAAGAGGCAGTCCCCTTCACCATTGCAACCAAAAGAATCAAATATCTAGGAATAAACCTACCCAAAGAAACAAAAGAACTGTACACAGAAAATTACAAGACACTCATGAGAGACATTAAAGAAGACTTAAACAGGTGGAGAGATATTCCATGTTCCTGGGTTGGAAGAATCAATATTGTGAAAATGACCATACTACCAAATATCATCTACAGATTCAATGCAATACCTACTCAACTTCCATTGACATTTTTCACAGAACTAGACCAAAGAATCACACAGTTCATATGGAAACACAAAAGACCTCAAATAGCCAAAGCAATCCTGAGAAAGAAAAATGGAGCTGGAAGAATCAGCCTCCCTAACTTCAGACTCTACTACAAAGCAACAGTCCTCAAGACAGTATGGTACTGGCATAAAAACAGAACTATAGACCAATGGAACAAGATCGAGAACCCAGAGATAAACCCACGCACCTATGGGTACCTTATTTTTGACAAAGGAGGTGAAACTGTAAAATGGGACAAAGACAGCCTCTTCAACAAATGGTGCTGGGAAAACTGGACAGCTACATGCAAAAAAATGAAGTTGGAACATTCCCTGACCCCATACACAAAGATCAACTCAAAATAGATTAAAGACCTAAACGTAAGACCAGAAACCATCAAACTCTTAGAAGAGAATATAGGCAAAACCCTCAAGGACATCAATCAAAGCAAGTTCTTCTCTGACCCACCTACTAGAATAGTGGAACTGAAAAGAAAAGTCAACACGTGGGACCTCATGAAACTTAAAAGCTTTTGTACAGCCAAAGAAATTACAAAAAAGCTAAACAGACAGCCCACAGAGTGGGAGAAGATCATAGCAATTGAAACAACAGACAAAGAATTAATCTCCAAAATCTACAAGCAACTCAGACAACTCAGCACAGGAAAAACAACCCAATCAAAAAATGGGAAAAAGATCTAAAGAGACGCCTCTCCAAAGAGGACATACAGATGGCCCAAAAGCACATGAAACGATGCTCAACCTCGCTTATCATTAGAGAAATGCAAATTAAAACCACAATCAGATACCACCTCACACCCGTCAGAATGGTCATCATCAACAAATCGACAGACAATAAATGCTGGAGAGAGTGTGGAGAAAAGAGAACCCTCTTGCATTGCTGGTGGGAATGTAAACTGATACAACCTCTGTGGAAGACAATATGGCGATTCCTTAAAAAACTAAAAATAGAAGCATCCTATGACCCAGCAATCCCACTATTAGGCCTATATGCTGATGAAATCAAAACTGAAAGAGGCACCTGTACCCCAATGTTCATTGCAGCTCTCTATACAATAGCCAGAACTTGGAAGCAACCTAGATGTCCATCGACAAATGAATGGATACAGAAGCTTTGGTACATATATACAATGAAATACTACTCAGCTGTTAAAAGAAATGCAGAAGACTCAGTCCTAATGAGGTGGCTAGCTTTAGAACTTATCATAAAAAGTGAAGTAAGTCAAAAAGAGAAAGACAAATACAGCATACTAACACACATATATGAAATCTAGCAGGACATTCTTGATAACACACACAATGAACTCATGGAAAAACAGACAGAGCATAGACATATGGATATTGTGCAGAAGAAATAGGGAGGGGGAAGCATGGAGACAGTAACATGGAAACCTATACTGTCATGTGTGGAAAAGATAGCTATTGTCATTGTGCTAAGGGAATAGGAGTACCTACAATCACTTAGGGCGATGGTCTGGAGGGGTGGCAGGGGGGGAATTGGGTGGGGGAAGGGCCCAGGGATATGCATATGAATGATCTGGGAACATACATGTTGGTGAACAACAAAACTCTGTAAAATATTCAAATAAAGAATTTTTTAAAAAGTTGTTAAGAGGCTTCCAAAAGCATAGCCAATGGGCGGGGGGAACATTGGGATTTGCCTCATATACCCTCATTTTCTTTTTCAGTGATGAAAATATTTTATGTGCTTGTCCTGATTCTGCTTTGACCATTGAGATCGATATCGTTTGCAAACCCAGATTTTAGATCAGTTTTTGGTGTCAAGATGGAATGTTACACAACCCACAAAGTGAACAACCTGTAATACATAGTATATACAATATTCAAACATTGAAGAAGTGCCCGAGTACATGCAAATGACTTACCATTCAGTGTTCCAGCAAGTTTGACAAGGCTACAAGAATCACAGGTCAAAATTTCACATTTAATGACTTACTTTGCTTCACAAATTTGTTCTTTCTTAGAACACCACTAATAGCACTAATAGGATTTGTATAAAGGATATGATGCATATAAACGAACCATTTATTTTTACAAGAACGACTCGTCATCCAGCACATACACACTCCAAGTGAGGCAACAAGTGAGGCCGACCACCTGTGAATTTATAAAAATGTGCATGTAGGCTGCTTGAACTGTTAGCTAGGGAGGACCTCAAAGGCATAAGAATAGTGCCCTTTAGCAATTTAGAAGTCATGTAAATGTCTTTAAATATGCAAAGCCTAGAAAATGCAGGATGACAAGCTGAGGTAAGTTAGAGAGTTGTTTTCACAAATACTTCTTGGAGGTAGCTTTAGACCTAGCTGTTCTGATGTTCTGTCCAATATCAGAAATTAACATGGATCTAGGTTTGAGTAATTCATTTTCCTTGCCCCACCCCGCATTCTTTTGAGGACTTAAATGCAACGTTATATGGGCTACTATTTGTTTATTTATTATCACGAAATGTTCTGACACACAGCATCTCACTTAAGAGAGGAGTGGAAACAGACCAATACGTATTTTAAACAACTACAACGTCTCAGATACCACACCACTTATTTCATATGTGTTTTCTCAGTCCTTAAAATAATCCTAGAGTGAATATTACTAATTTTACTTCATGGTTTAGGAAAATTAAGGCCCCAAACTATAACTTTTCAATAGTCACACATAGCAAGTGACACAATCTAGAATCAGTCAAATCCAACTTCAAAACTCCTTGCACTTTCCAGCAGACCATACTGCAAGTCACCCAACGGTGGTAAGTCACAATATCTGTTGGCTGCCATGGCCCACTGCCTGCTCCCCGGCTAGGGGAAAGGGCTGGTACTAGGCAGCCCAACTGCTCATTGAGGACAAACCTCACTGTCCTCAGAGTAATAATACCTTCCCATGTGCACACTTCAATAATAACAGGGATACCTATTACCCTTACTTAAAAGACACATACAGTAAAGTTAAAAGCAGAATATACATCTTTAGGAAAAAATATTAAAGAAACATTGCAAGCACAGTACAAAAGTTCTCTCTCTCACCTTCAAATATTTCACCAACTTCTGAATTTGCCAGTATTCTGATGGCAAGTCTGCATTTGCCTCCTGATGATGATCAGGTTGCTCTTCATCTTCCTCACTCTCTGAGGAGCTCTCACTTATAATTTCCTCATTCTTTTCAGTACTTTTACTAAGAACAACAACAACAACATATAATAAGTATGCTTATGCTACACTATGGACATGGTTACAATGTTACTGTTGATAAGATGAGTTGATACATAAGCAATGGATAGGCTATCAATACCTGTGACTTGTGGAAGATCTTTATGAACATCTACATGAGGGGATGGAGAAACGCACGCCTTTACAGCAGGTACATTTCAGTATTGCTGCTATGGTGTAATAATAATTAAGAAAATAGTGAAAAATGAAAAGTGTATTAGGTTAAATGACCTAAGACTTTCACTTGACATTCAGTTCAGTTCAGTCACTCAGTTGCATCCAGCTCTTTGTGACCCTATGGGCTGCAGCACGCCAGGCTTCCCTGTCCTTCATTATCTCCAGAGTCTGCTCAAACTCATGTCCATTGAATCGGTGATGCCATCCAATCATCTCATCCTCTGTCGTCCCCCACTCCTTCTCCATTTTCCAATGAGTTATCTCTTTGCATCAGGTGGCCCAAGTATTGGAGCTTCAGCCAATGAGTCATCTCTTCACATCAGGTAGTCAAAGTATTGGAGCTTCAGCTTCAGCATCAGTTCTTCCACTGAATATTCAGGGTTGATTTCCTTTAGGATAGACTGGGCTCATCTCCTGTCTGTCCAGGGACTCTCAAGCGTCTTCTCCAACACCACAGTTTGGAGGAATCGATTCTTTGGTGCTCAGCCTTCTTTACAGTCCAACACTAAGCCAACTTTATGGTCATAGTGGTTAAGTAACTTAAATAATGCGTGGTTATTTCCATTTCTTTTATTTATTTACTTAAAATTGAATAAAACTGAAAATTCAGTTTTCCAAATGCACTGGCTAAACTGTAAGTGCTCAAGAGTCATGCATGGCTAGTGGCTACTATATAGGACAGCTCAGAAATAAGCCATTTCTATTACTGCAGAAATTTCAGTTGGGCAGCACTGTCAGTGCTGCAAAGGGAAGGCATTTATTACCTTACAAAGGAGAGTTCATTTTATTCCACCCTGCTGTGAGGCTTCTGACTCATTATCAAAGTCACAGATACATGGAACATATCAAAGTCACTTGTATTTTCTTTCTTTTTCCCCCCAGGTGTGCTCTCCATAAATATTTTTTACATTTGTAAACACAGCAGGAGGATGGGTCTTGTCAAGTCTTATCAGTTCTTAAGGTTCTACCATTCTCTTAATTCAGACACTGGGTATATATCTGAAGGAAATGAAATTGGCACATTGAAGAGATACCTATACTCCCATGTTCAATGCAGCACTTTTTATACTAGCTAAGACATGGACGCAAACTCAGTGACCATTGACAGAGGAAATGAGTAAAGAAGAGGTGGTACACATATACATGATGAACTATTAGCCATAAATATAGAAGGAAATCCTCCCATTTGCAGCAACATGAGTGGACCTGGAGGGCATTATGCTAAGTGAAATTAGATAGAGAAAGACAAATACTATATGATTTTGCTTATATGACTGCTTTACAGTATATTTGGAAGTTGCTTAGAGAGTAAATCTCAGTTCTCATCACAAGTAAAAAATTACTTGTAACTATATAAGGAGATGTTAAGTTAATTGAACCTATTGTAATCATTTCACAATATACATAAGTCAAGGTATTAAAGGGTACATCATAAGCTTATACAGAGTAGCAGGTCAATTGTGTACTTAGTTGCTCAGTTGTGTCTGACTATTTGTGACCCAATGGACTGTAGCCTGCTAGGTTTCTGTGTCCATGGGATTTTCCAGGCAAGAATACTGGAGTGGGTTGCCATTGCCTTCTCCTGAGAGCATGTCAATTATAACTCAATATAACTGAATATTCCCCCCCCACACAAAAATACAACATATCAAATCTTTTGTACACAGCTACAGCAATGCCAAAAGGGAATTGCATGAATGGCTACATAAGAAAAGAGAAGTCTCAATTCAGTAATCTAGGCTCACAGCTAACAAAACTCAGAAAAGGAGAACAAAACAAATCCAAAGCAAAGAGAGAAAAGAAAATAATGAGGAGAATGAACAAAATTGAAAACAGAGACAACTTAAAAAATCAATTAAAAAAAACTGCTTCCTGAAAAGATGGATAAAATTGACAAACCTCCAGCAAGACTGACAAAGACAAGGGGAAGACACAAATTTCCTAAAAACAAAAATAAACATGTGGGACCCTATGAAACTTAAAAGTTTCTATGCAGCAAAAGGAACTAACAACAAGGTGAACAGACAACCCACAGAATGGGAGAAAATAATAGCAAATGAAACAACAGACAAAAAACTAATCTCCAAAATATACAAGCAGCTAAGACAGATCAATACTGAAAAAATGAATAACCCAATCAAAAAATGGGAGAAAGACCTAAAGAGACATCTATCCAAGGAAGACATACAAGTGGAAAGATGCTCAATGTCTCATATTATTAGAGAAATGTGAATCAAAACTACAATATCACCTAACATCAATCAGAATGGCCATCATCAAAAAATCTACAGATAATAAATGCTGGAGAGGGTACAGAGAAAAGGAAACACTCCTGCACTGTTGGTGGGAATGTAACTTGATTCAACCACTATGGAAGACAGTATGGAGATTCCTCAAAAAGTTAAGAATAGAAGCACCATTTGACCCAGCAATCCCACTATTAGGCTTATACCCTGATGAGATGAAAACTGAAAGAGACACCTGTACCCCAATGTTCACTGTAGCACTCTACACAATAGCTAGATCATGGAAGCAACCTAGATGTCCATCAACAAATGAATGGATAAAGAAGCTCTGGTATATATATATAAAGGAATATTTCTCAGCCACTAAAGGAAATGCAGAAGATTCAGTCCTCATGAGGTGGATGAATTTAGAACCTATTATACACAGTGAAGTAAGTCAAAAAGAGAAGGACAGATACATGAGTGGGTTGCCATTGCCTTCTCCTGAGAGCATGTCAATTATAACTCAATATAACTGAATATTCCCCCCACACACAAAAATACAACATATCAAATCTTTTGTACACAGCTACAGCAATGCCAAAAGGGAATTGCATGAATGGCTACATAAGAAAAGAGAAGTCTCAATTCAGTAATCTAGGCTCACAGCTAACAAAACTCAGAAAAGGAGAACAAAACAAATCCAAAGCAAAGAGAGAAAAGAAAATAATGAGGAGAATGAACAAAATTGAAAACAGAGACAAATTAAAAAATCAATTAAAAAAAACTGCTTCCTGAAAAGATGGATAAAATTGACAAACCTCCAGCAAGACTGACAAAGAAAAGGGGAAGACACAAATTTCCTAAAAACAAAAATAAACATGTGGGACCCTATGAAACTTAAAAGTTTCTATGCAGCAAAAGGAACTAACAACAAGGTGAACAGACAGCCCACAGAATGGGAGAAAATAATAGCAAATGAAACAACAGACAAAAAACTAATCTCCAAAATATACAAGCAGCTAAGACAGATCAATACTGAAAAAATGAATAACCCAATCAAAAAATGGGAGAAAGACCTAAAGAGACATCTATCCAAGGAAGACATACAAGTGGAAAGATGCTCAATGTCTCATATTATTAGAGAAATGTGAATCAAAACTACAATATCACCTAACATCAATCAGAATGGCCATCATCAAAAAATCTACAGATAATAAATGCTGGAGAGGGTACAGAGAAAAGGAAACACTCCTGCACTGTTGGTGGGAATGTAACTTGATTCAACCACTATGGAAGACAGTATGGAGATTCCTCAAAAAGTTAAGAATAGAAGCACCATTTGACCCAGCAATCCCACTATTAGGCTTATACCCTGATGAGATGAAAACTGAAAGAGACACCTGTACCCCAATGTTCACTGTAGCACTCTACACAATAGCTAGATCATGGAAGCAACCTAGATGTCCATCAACAAATGAATGGATAAGAAGCTCTGGTATATATATATAAAGGAATATTTCTCAGCCACTAAAGGAAATGCAGAAGATTCAGTCCTCATGAGGTGGATGAATTTAGAACCTATTATACACAGTGAAGTAAGTCAAAAAGAGAAGGACAGATACAGTATATATACTAACACATATATATGAAATCTAGTAAGTTTGTACTGATAAATGCACACACAGAGCATCAATAGAAAAACATACAGAACAGACTTATAGACATTGGGGAAAGGGAAAAGTGGGTGAGAGATAAGGAAAGAGCAACAAGGAACTCTATACTATCTTTATGTAAAAGAGATAACTATCGTCAATGTACTGTGGGACTAAGGGATCGCACATAGGGGCTATGTGGCAGCCTAGAGGGGTGGGATTGAGGGGAATGGGATATACATATGACTAATCTGGAATTATACATATATATAAATGACAAAACTCTGTACAATCAAAAAAGCAAAATAAAAAAAACTTGTGATTGTGAAAAAAAAAATTAAAAATAAAGAGAAGACGGAAATTTTCAACATCAGAAATGAAATGTGGCATATTACTACAGATCCTGATGACAACAAACAGATATACAAGAAAACTATGAACAACTGAACATACATTTAATTGACAATGCAAAGGCACTGATTCCTTTAAAGGTATAAACTAATGTAACTTGCCCAATATGAAGCACATAATTGGAACAGCACTACAGCTATTAATGGAATGAATTCATAATTTAAAAACTCAAAGCAAGGGCTTCCCCTGGTGGTCCAGTGGGTAAGGACACCGCCTTGCAGTGCAAGGGGCGCCAGTTCGATCCCTGGCCTGGGAAGATCCCACGTGCTGCAGAGTGGCTGGACGGATGTGTTCAATTACCGAGCCCGAGCTCTGGAGCGCATGCGCCCAGAGCCGGCGCTCTGCAACGACAGACGCCACCGCGATGGGAGGCCCACAGGAGCCAAAGAACATAGACGGATGAAAATAGAGAAATGAAAGACCAATAGAAGTGGCACGCTTGCTCCCCTCCCTCCCCAACCCGACCCCCGCCCAAAATAAATAATAAATAAATAAATCTTTAAAAAAAAAAAAAAAAAACTCAAAGCAAAAGTCTCCAGTTCCAGATGATTTCACTGGAGAAGCCCACCAAGCATAAAAGTACTAACACCAGTTTTTCACAATCCTTTCCAGAAACCAGAAGAGAAGGGAACTCATTTTATGAAGCCTAATATGAAAACCAAAGTGAAAACAGAAACAAAACACTGCTATGGAATATACCTCATGAAACAGATGCAAAAATTCTTAACAAAATATTAAGCACATATAATTCAGCTCTCTACAGAAAGAAGGACCAAGTGGGGTTTACTCCAGAAATGCAAGACTGATTCAGGATTCAAAAATGAACCACTGTAATCCCCCACAGTAACAGCCTAAAGAAGAAAAATGACATGATCACACCAGCTGATGCAGAAAAAGAATGTGACCAAATTCAACACCCAATGGTGATTAAAACTCTCAGAAAACCAAGAATAGAGGGGAACTTCCTCCATTTAATAAAGAATATTAAGACTGAAGACTGGTGAAAGACAGAAGACTGAGAAAAAGCAAGGATGTCCACCTTGATCACTGATAGTCAACATTAAGTACTGATGCTTCTACCTTTGTATGTAAATCTAACAAAACACGTATAGGACTTATGTGCTGAAAACTACAAACTGCTGGAGAAAGAAATCAAAGACTTAAACAAATAGATATACAGTGTTAATGGACTGGAAGAATCTACATATTAAAGATAACAATTTTCTCAAAACTGATATGGGTTTTAGTATAATTTCTATCAAAATCTTCCATAAGTTTTTTTTAGACATAGCGAGACCATTCTAAAATGCATGTGGAAAGGAAAGAAACTAGAATAGCTCAAAACAATTTGGGGAAGAAATAATAAAGTGAAAGGAATCACTTTATCAGATTTCAAGATTTACCATAGAGTTACAGTGATCAAGACTGTGTGGTATTGATGAAGGCTAGACATAAAAATTAGCTGAACCAGAAATAGCTCCACCAAGTATACCCACCTGATGTTTGACTAAGGTGAAAAAGCAGTCAATGGTGGAATGATTGCCTTCTCATCAAATGGTGCTAGAGAAACTGAACATCAATAGGTTAGAAAAAATGAACCTTGACCTAAATATAAATTTTACATAAAATTAACTCAAAATGAATCCCAGCCTTTAATGTAAGATGTAGAATTATTAAAACTTTTAGGAAAAAACATTGGAGATAATCTTCAGGATCAAGGGCTTCGTGAAAAGTTCTTAGACATGACATCAAAAGCACAATCCATAAAAGAAAAACTAATAAATCAGACTTCATCAGAATTAAAAATTATTCTCCGAGAGGCCCTAGCAAGAGGAAAAAAAGACAAGGTATGGAGAGGTAGAAAATATTTGCAAACTGACATATACATAATGAAGGATATTCTAGAGAGACAGATAACTCTTAAAACTCAACATTTAAAAAACAAATGATTCAATTAAAAATGAGCAAAAGACACAGACAGACATTTCACTGAAGAGCATAAACAGATGGCAATAAGCTCATGACAAGATGTTAACATCAGAAAACCAAGAATAGAGGGGAACTTCCTCCATTTAATAAAGAATATTAAGACTGAAGACTGGTGAAAGACAGAAGACTGAGAAAAAGCAAGGATGTCCACCTTGATCACTGATAGTCAACATTAAGTACTGATGCTTCTACCTTTGTATGTAAATCTAACAAAACACGTATAGGACTTATGTGCTGAAAACTACAAACTGCTGGAGAAAGAAATCAAAGACTTAAACAAATAGATATACAGTGTTAATGGACTGGAAGAATCTACATATTAAAGATAACAATTTTCTCAAAACTGATATGGGTTTTAGTATAATTTCTATCAAAATCTTCCATAAGTTTTTTTTAGACATAGCGAGACCATTCTAAAATGCATGTGGAAAGGAAAGAAACTAGAATAGCTCAAAACAATTTGGGGAAGAAATAATAAAGTGAAAGGAATCACTTTATCAGATTTCAAGATTTACCATAGAGTTACAGTGATCAAGACTGTGTGGTATTGATGAAGGCTAGACATAAAAATTAGCTGAACCAGAAATAGCTCCACCAAGTATACCCACCTGATGTTTGACTAAGGTGAAAAAGCAGTCAATGGTGGAATGATTGCCTTCTCATCAAATGGTGCTAGAGAAACTGAACATCAATAGGTTAGAAAAAATGAACCTTGACCTAAATATAAATTTTACATAAAATTAACTCAAAATGAATCCCAGCCTTTAATGTAAGATGTAGAATTATTAAAACTTTTAGGAAAAAACATTGGAGATAATCTTCAGGATCAAGGGCTTCGTGAAAAGTTCTTAGACATGACATCAAAAGCACAATCCATAAAAGAAAAACTAATAAATCAGACTTCATCAGAATTAAAAATTATTCTCCGAGAGGCCCTAGCAAGAGGAAAAAAAGACAAGGTATGGAGAGGTAGAAAATATTTGCAAACTGACATATACATAATGAAGGATATTCTAGAGAGACAGATAACTCTTAAAACTCAACATTTAAAAAACAAATGATTCAATTAAAAATGAGCAAAAGACACAGACAGACATTTCACTGAAGGGCATAAACAGATGGCAATAAGCTCATGACAAGATGTTAACATCATGAGCCATTAGGGGAACGCCAAGATCACGATGAGCTGTCATTGCACAGGTTTTAGGACAGCTAAAATAAAACACACAACAAAACCAAATTTTGGCAAGAATGAGGAAAATTGAGTTTCTCATACATCACTGGTGGAAACACAAAATGTTGCCGTCACTCTGGAAAAGCTAGATTGTTTCTTAAAAAGCTAAACACACAATTACTGTATATGTCAGCAAGTGGGCATTTATCCTAGAAGACTGAAAACATTCATCTGTGCAGAAATCTGTATGTGATTGTTTATAGCAGTTCTATTTCTAATAGCCAAAACCTGCAAACAACCATAATGTGCCTTGATAGGTAAATAACTTAACAAACTGCAGTATATCCATACAATGGGACGGACATGCAGCAATTAAAAGTGACAAACTATCAATACATGCAACAACTTGGGTGGATCTCAAGGGTATTATGGTGTTGGAAAAGAAAAGTCAATATAAAAACAATGTATGTATCTACTTATATGACAGTCCAAAATGACAAAATAATGAAAATAGAAAACAGATGAATGGTTGCTAGGAAGCAGGGGTGATGGGGGAACAAAAGTGGGTATGACCATAACGGGGTAGCAGAAGGATGTGTGTGTGGGTGAACAGTCCTCTAGCCCAGTTGTCGTGGTCACCATACAAAACTACACATGATAAAATGACTCCAAGCCTTTAATGTAAGATGTAGAATTATTAAAACTTTTAGGAAAAAACATTGGAGATAATCTTCAGGATCAAGGGCTTCGTGAAAAGTTCTTAGACATGACATCAAAAGCACAATCCATAAAAGAAAAACTAATAAATCAGACTTCATCAGAATTAAAAATTATTCTCCGAGAGGCCCTAGCAAGAGGAAAAAAAGACAAGGTATGGAGAGGTAGAAAATATTTGCAAACTGACATATACATAATGAAGGATATTCTAGAGAGACAGATAACTCTTAAAACTCAACATTTAAAAAACAAATGATTCAATTAAAAATGAGCAAAAGACACAGACAGACATTTCACTGAAGGGCATAAACAGATGGCAATAAGCTCATGACAAGATGTTAACATCATGAGCCATTAGGGGAACGCCAAGATCACGATGAGCTGTCATTGCACAGGTTTTAGGACAGCTAAAATAAAACACACAACAAAACCAAATTTTGGCAAGAATGAGGAAAATTGAGTTTCTCATACATCACTGGTGGAAACACAAAATGTTGCCGTCACTCTGGAAAAGCTAGATTGTTTCTTAAAAAGCTAAACACACAATTACTGTATATGTCAGCAAGTGGGCATTTATCCTAGAAGACTGAAAACATTCATCTGTGCAGAAATCTGTATGTGATTGTTTATAGCAGTTCTATTTCTAATAGCCAAAACCTGCAAACAACCATAATGTGCCTTGATAGGTAAATAACTTAACAAACTGCAGTATATCCATACAATGGAACGGACATGCAGCAATTAAAAGTGACAAACTATCAATACATGCAACAACTTGGGTGGATCTCAAGGGTATTATGGTGTTGGAAAAGAAAAGTCAATATAAAAACAATGTATGTATCTACTTATATGACAGTCCAAAATGACAAAATAATGAAAATAGAAAACAGATGAATGGTTGCTAGGAAGCAGGGGTGATGGGGGAACAAAAGTGGGTATGACCATAACGGGGTAGCAGAAGGATGTGTGTGTGGGTGAACAGTCCTCTAGCCCAGTTGTCGTGGTCACCATACAAAACTACACATGATAAAATGACTCCAAACTATATATATACATTGTACACACAAAAGGAAAGAGCAAATTAGCCAAGATGGTGGTGGTCAGGCTCTCTATCCCCATGGCCTCTCACTCTTGCCCCATGTTTGGTAAATGCATGGTTATGTAACAGCTGAGTTCACTCATAGCACTGTACATGCGTGTACCCGCTTGACCACATGCCCCTTTCGTTCTGTAAAACAAAGCGTTCTGTTTTGTATATAAGCTCCACCTGAAAATCTCTGGAGGCTGCATTATGTACATGTTACGGCCACATTATGGCGGCACTGGGGACACATTATGGCTGCATTCGCTAGGTCAACCATGAGGGAATACAATGTGTCAGTTGCTATGGCTGCTGTCCCAATCAGGAGAGAATAAACACATCTGAAGTTCCTAAGACTCCTTGAGTTTTCTTCCAGCTTTGCTCCTTGCCTACCCTGGGTTCAGTGAACAGTGAGATACAACAAGACGCATATACATTGTATCACTGTTATCTCCTGGTTTTGATCCTGTACAGTAGTTAACACAAGATGTAGGATTTAACCAACGGGGGAAACTAGGTGAAGTTTCTATGGGACCTCTCTGCCCTATCTCTGCAACTTTGTGTGAATCTACAATTATTTCAAAGTAAGAAGCTTTTCAGGTTTTGTTTCCATTTTTTTAAAAAAAATTTTGACCACTTTTATTGGTCTTTCATTTATTTATTTTCATCCATCTTTGTTCTTTGGCCTGTGTGGGCCTCCCATTGCAGTGGCCTCTCTTGCATTTATTTATTTTAGCCATCTTGTTCTCAGCAATTAAAAGTGACAAACTATCAATACATGCAACAACTTGGGTGATTCATTTGGTGTTGGAAAAGAAAAGTCAATATAAAAACAATGTATGTATCTACTTATATGACAGTCCAAAATGACAAAATAATGAAAATAGAAAACAGATGAATGGTTGCTAGGAAGCAGGGGTGATGGGGGAACAAAAGTGGGTATGACCATAACGGGGTAGCAGAAGGATGTGTGTGTGGGTGAACAGTCCTCTAGCCCAGTTGTCGTGGTCACCATACAAAACTACACATGATAAAATGACTCCAAACTATATATATACATTGTACACACAAAAGGAAAGAGCAAATTAGCCAAGATGGTGGTGGTCAGGCTCTCTATCCCCATGGCCTCTCACTCTTGCCCCATGTTTGGTAAATGCATGGTTATGTAACAGCTGAGTTCACTCATAGCACTGTACATGCGTGTACCCGCTTGACCACATGCCCCTTTCGTTCTGTAAAACAAAGCGTTCTGTTTTGTATATAAGCTCCACCTGAAAATCTCTGGAGGCTGCATTATGTACATGTTATGGCCACATTATGGCGGCACTGGGGACACATTATGGCTGCATTCGCTAGGTCAACCATGAGGGAATACAATGTGTCAGTTGCTATGGCTGCTGTCCCAATCAGGAGAGAATAAACACATCTGAAGTTCCTAAGACTCCTTGAGTTTTCTTCCAGCTTTGCTCCTTGCCTACCCTGGGTTCAGTGAACAGTGAGATACAACAAGACGCATATACATTGTATCACTGTTATCTCCTGGTTTTGATCCTGTACAGTAGTTAACACAAGATGTAGGATTTAACCAACGGGGGAAACTAGGTGAAGTTTCTATGGGACCTCTCTGCCCTATCTCTGCAACTTTGTGTGAATCTACAATTATTTCAAAGTAAGAAGCTTTTCAGGTTTTGTTTCCATTTTTTAAAAAAAATTTTTGACCACTTTTATTGGTCTTTCATTTATTTATTTTCATCCATCTTTGTTCTTTGGCCTGTGTGGGCCTCCCATTGCAGTGGCCTCTCTCGTTGCAGAGCCCTGGCTCTGGGCACATGCACTCCAGAACACTGACTCACAATCAGACATACCGATCCAGCTGCTTCGCAGCACATGGGATCTTCCCAGGCCAGGGACAGAACCGGCACCCCTTGCACTGCAAGGCAGACTCTATCCACGGGACCACCAGAGAATCCCCAAGAAGTTTTAAAACATTGTCATAAAATTGAATAATTTATTATGCCTAACTCCCCAAGATGGTGTATATGTTGTAGAGTGTTTTAAGTTTGGTTTTTCTAAGTGTGCAAATTTTATAATATAAAATTCCTGCCATTTCTCCCCACTACCTCCCAAAAGTAAAAGTGGCTGAACTGTCTCCCCAGATATATTGCTTTTGTCGTCAAACTGAAAATTGGGTAAAAAGCTTAATAGTTGGCCTTCTATTAATGGCTGTTTTAATGAGAAATAACACATACCACTTTAGAATTAGCAGAGCCAATGGTGATTAGTAAAGTAAGGCTCAGAAAGACGCAATTTTGCTATGACAGAAGCAAGAGATTAGTTAAGAGGCCAGTTTTCCTACCACTCCCTGGTAAGGGAAGATCTCTTTGAGGGGGGATTGGCTACCCATTCCAGTGTTTTTGCCTGAGATATCCCATGGACACAGGTGCCTGGTGAGCTATAGTCCAAAGGGTCACAAAGAGTTGGTCATGACTGAGCAACTGAGCAGGCATGCAGTTAGCTGATTTTTGGATTAAATATAATTGTTTAAAAAGAGTTGACTAATATCAGTAAGTCACTGTATTTTAACTCAACACTGGGGACACATAGCTTTCTGGGGCAGGAGCCCACTGTACCCCTCATTGCCTGGAAAAGCAATGAAACTACTCTTTTCTAATTCACCACCTCAAAAAAAGGAAGTCCACATTAAAAATTATCCTGTAAATATACTTAAAGAAATGCACTATTATCATTTTTACAACACTCCTAATGTATCAATATAGACAACTTAAGACCCTAATGCAAAAGTAAAACACCATTAACCGGTATTAACTAACTGTTGTGGAGGAGTGGCTTTAAAGAACTGGTCCTCAGGTGGTAAAGAATGTGCCTGCAACACAAGAGACTCAGAAGATGTGGCTTTGGTCCATGGGTTGGGAAGATCCCCTAGAGAAGAAATGGCATCCCACTCCAGCATTCTTGCCTGGAAAATCCCATGGACAAAGGAATCTAGTGGGATACAGTCTGTAGAGTTGCAAAGAGTCGGACGCAACAGAGTATGCACACATGTTAACAGAAACTCACCGAGGTAACTGTACTCTTCCAGGCAAAACAGATGCTCTGGAAAGTCTTCCTCCATGTTTTTCTTCTTGAGTGTCTCTTGCTGCATTTTTGTTCCTAGAGAAATATTGGTTGTATTAATTACTTTACACTAATAGGAAATTAAACATAGAAATGTGTACGAATATTCCGTCATTATCATGCACCCAAATGATGTGCTTTCCTGACAGAAAACGACTAGAACTCCAGTCTCATCTGACCCCTGAGAGGTCCCTTCTGTCCTAAAAGCACAGCCATGCCTTTAGATAATGAAGAAGCACTTGTCCAACATTGCTTCATGCCTAAAACAGGTCTTCACAGGTTGCTATCACTGAAAAGGTTCTTCAGACCTGGGCCTCAGCTGCCTGTTTTCCTACCACTCCCTGGTAAGGGAAGATCTCTTTGAGGGGGGATTGGCTACCCATTCCAGTGTTTTTGCCTGAGATATCCCATGGACACAGGTGCCTGGTGAGCTATAGTCCAAAGGGTCACAAAGAGTTGGTCATGACTGAGCAACTGAGCAGGCATGCAGTTGGCTGTTTTTTGGATTAAATATAATTGTTTAAAAAGAGTTGACTAATATCAGTAAGTCACTGTATTTTAACTCAACACTGGGGACACATAGCTTTCTGGGGCAGGAGCCCACTGTACCCCTCATTGCCTGGAAAAGCAATGAAACTACTCTTTTCTAATTCACCACCTCAAAAAAAGGAAGTCCACATTAAAAATTATCCTGTAAATATACTTAAAGAAATGCACTATTATCATTTTTACAACACTCCTAATGTATCAATATAGACAACTTAAGACCCTAATGCAAAAGTAAAACACCATTAACCGGTATTAACTAACTGTTGTGGAGGAGTGGCTTTAAAGAACTGGTCCTCAGGTGGTAAAGAATGTGCCTGCAACACAAGAGACTCAGAAGATGTGGCTTTGGTCCATGGGTTGGGAAGATCCCCTAGAGAAGAAATGGCATCCCACTCCAGCATTCTTGCCTGGAAAATCCCATGGACAAAGGAATCTAGTGGGATACAGTCTGTAGAGTTGCAAAGAGTCGGACGCAACAGAGTATGCACACATGTTAACAGAAACTCACCGAGGTAACTGTACTCTTCCAGGCAAAACAGATGCTCTGGAAAGTCTTCCTCCATGTTTTTCTTCTTGAGTGTCTCTTGCTGCATTTTTGTTCCTAGAGAAATATTGGTTGTATTAATTACTTTACACTAATAGGAAATTAAACATAGAAATGTGTACGAATATTCCGTCATTATCATGCACCCAAATGATGTGCTTTCCTGACAGAAAACGACTAGAACTCCAGTCTCATCTGACCCCTGAGAGGTCCCTTCTGTCCTAAAAGCACAGCCATGCCTTTTAGATAATGAAGAAGCACTTGTCCAACATTGCTTCATGCCTAAAACAGGTCTTCACAGGTTGCTATCACTGAAAAGGTTCTTCAGTCCATGTCTTCTGACCTGGGCCTCAGCTGCCTGTGTTCTCCTTCCCCTCTTCCCCCCACCCAGTGACATCACAGCGGGGCCAGTGCCTGATTTTCTGGACATTTCCAAGCTTAGTATATCACTTGGCACATACTGGGTTCACACTAAACGCTTGCTTAGTAGATTTTTAATTGGAAAAAAACATAAACACAATGGATAAGGCAGTCTTTTATAATTCAGCCTGCAGTTAACAGAGGAGCCCATACCCTTGTCACTTTCAGGCTCACCCTTTCAAATAGGCAAAAGGTCAAACATATCCAAATCAGGGAGAATCAGAGGAACAAGACTGTCTTCCCTTTCCACAAGTCTCCCCTCTGTCAGCTCTCTGGGTCAGTGTCCAAAATACTGTGGCTCTCAGAATCCCTATGGGTGAGTGTCCCCATGTGACCAGTAGGGAGTCAGTTCTCACCAACAGGCGTGTGACATGGAACATTAAAAATACGCTGAAACTTGTAACCTATTTGCTAAACTTTACAAGGTACTCTAGGTACTTCTGACTACTTTGGTGCTAGTAAAACAGGCCTTTCGTTTTTGCTTTGGCATCAATTTACAAAGGGTCCTGAATGAAACTAGGCTTGTGTATTTCAGAGGTTCATAAAACCAGTGTCCACTTTATACAGGCCTGGGCATATGTTTGCAGTTTTATCTTTTTTATAGCATTCATCTGAAGCTCTGTTAATATACATCGTACCACCTCTATGAAGTTTTCCTCAATTAACTCCAAAAGATTTTAAATTTAATCACATAATTTAACAATTAGGTTGCTACCGCGACATCTACATTCTCCCATGTGATTCCTGCATGTGTTTTATCATCTTTCTCATGTGTTATTTGCCCTGATTCAACAAGAACATGGAAGTGAATCATGCTCTCCTTCCATGGTGCTCTGCACACAAGCCCTGTTTGATGTCAACTCTTTCTGCTTGGAACGTGAAGAGGAGAGGAAGGAACCAACCTGTACTTTGGAGGGAAGTGTAAGTATCTACTCTGTTTTTCTCTGATGAAACAAAGTTATGTGAACAGTTGGGCAAACATGTGGTTAGCAAGGATGTATCAGAAAACACACCATGTAAACGTCTACCTACTCTTTGGCATCAACATTGGTCCTCCAGTTTAAACTCGGCTCTAATCTCTTGGTCAAGTGACTCCTTCCCAGATTAATTTGGTTCTTCTCCAGTATATTCCTGGGGGAAGTAATACTAGCTTTCTGTGAAGGGGGCACTTCCTCTTTAGGCGCCTCCTTAGGCTGATCCTTTTCATTTTTCGGTTGTTCACTGAATTTAACCTCCTTCAATAAACAAAAAAGAACATATTTTTATAAGGATACCACTTCTGAATTATCTCATGAAAATTCACCCTGAAAATTCGCCCTGGTAATAAATTCAAGATGTCTCAAGATGCTCTAAAATATGTATTGTTTAACAACACACATTGAATCTGGGCAACTTCAAGACTAAGGACTCCTGGAGTTAGGCTGGCAGTGATAGGACAATCCTAAACTCACAGCTCTCATGCAGCCCACACAGATATTGCAGCAGGATTGAACTGACTTGTTCCTCACCATGACCCCCCAAAAATTACCCTATAATCTTTTTCCAAACCCTATAAAGGCTGAGATGTGTCTTAGTCAAATTGCTGAGACCAAGGATAAAAAGACCATCTTGAAGGTAGCCAGAAATAAAAGATACTTTATAGATAGAGGAATATAAACATAACAATTAAAAGAGACATCTCATCAGAGACAATGCAATCCAGAAGACAAGGGAGTGATACAGTTAAGGAGATGAAAGGGATAATAAACCTCATATCCTGTCAACCCAAAATTCTATACAGAGAAAAAAGGCTTTAGAAAAGGAAGATAAAATAATGACATTCACAGGTGAAGAAAAGCTGAGAAATCACTGTCAGAAGACCCAGGATAAAAAATGTTCATGTAGCTCTTTAATCAGAAGGAATCTCATACCAGACAGAACGTGGATCTACATAAAAGAATACAGAAATGATGCAAATAAATACAAAAGATTCTTTGTGGGGAGGAGTTACTAGCATGTTGAAGTAAAATGTACAATAGGACAAAGGCAGAGAGTGGCATTTGAAACCATTTGCAAGGTCCTTAGACTAGTCATGAAACTGTATAATATTGTTCAAAAGCACTCTGTAAATTAGAGACTTATCTACCTACTCTTTGGCATCAACATTGGTCCTCCAGTTTAAACTAGGCTCTAATCTCTTGGTCAAGTGACTCCTTCCCAGATTAATTTGGTTCTTCTCCAGTATATTCCTGGGGAAGTAATACTAGCTTTCTGTGAAGGGGCACTTCCTCTTTAGGCGCCTCCTTAGGCTGATCCTTTTCATTTTTCGGTTGTTCACTGAATTTAACCTCCTTCAATAAACAAAAAAGAACATATTTTTATAAGGATACCACTTCTGAATTATCTCATGAAAATTCACCCTGAAAATTCGCCCTGGTAATAAATTCAAGATGTCTCAAGATGCTCTAAAATATGTATTGTTTAACAACACACATTGAATCTGGGCAACTTCAAGACTAAGGACTCCTGGAGTTAGGCTGGCAGTGATAGGACAATCCTAAACTCACAGCTCTCATGCAGCCCACACAGATATTGCAGCAGGATTGAACTGACTTGTTCCTCACCATGACCCCCCAAAAATTACCCTATAATCTTTTTCCAAACCCTATAAAGGCTGAGATGTGTCTTAGTCAAATTGCTGAGACCAAGGATAAAAAGACCATCTTGAAGGTAGCCAGAAATAAAAGATACTTTATAGATAGAGGAATATAAACATAACAATTAAAAGAGACATCTCATCAGAGACAATGCAATCCAGAAGACAAGGGAGTGATACAGTTAAGGAGATGAAAGGGATAATAAACCTCATATCCTGTCAACCCAAAATTCTATACAGAGAAAAAAGGCTTTAGAAAAGGAAGATAAAATAATGACATTCACAGGTGAAGAAAAGCTGAGAAATCACTGTCAGAAGACCCAGGATAAAAAATGTTCATGTAGCTCTTTAATCAGAAGGAATCTCATACCAGACAGAACGTGGATCTACATAAAAGAATACAGAAATGATGCAAATAAATACAAAAGATTCTTTGTGGGGAGGAGTTACTAGCATGTTGAAGTAAAATGTACAATAGGACAAAGGCAGAGAGTGGCATTTGAAACCATTTGCAAGGTCCTTAGACTAGTCATGAAACTGTACAATATTGTTCAAAAGCACTCTGTAAATTAGAGACTTATAAGCCCAAGTGAAATACTTTTAAAAAGTAGTATAATTGGGCTTCTCTGGTATTCCAGTGGGTAAGGAGTTCACCTTTCAGTGCAAGAGGAACCAGTTCGATCCCTGGCCAGGGAAGATCCCACATGCCGTGGAGCCGCTGGACTGGTGTGTCCAATTACTAGCCAGCGCTCTGGAGTGCAGGCACCCAGAGCTGGTGCTCTGAGACAAGGGATGTCACTGCAATGGGAAGCCCACACAGGCCAAAGAATAAAGATGGATGAAAATAAATAAATAAAAAACCAATGAAAGAGGCCAAATTTTTTTTAAAAAAGTAGTATAACTGATGAACTAATAGGCATAAACAAAACAGAATCATCTCTAAAAGATCAATTAATCCAAAAGGTAAAGAAAAAGAGGAGATAAAGAATAAATGGCATTAATAAAAGCAAATAGTAAAATAGTAGATTTAATTCAACTCTATCAGTAGGCACTTTATTTATTTTTTTAAATCAGTATGCACTTTATTTCAAGCCAAAGTTTTACATTAAGACCAACAGTTTGACTGAAAGTGGGCAAACTGTTGATTCACATTTGAAAATTACATAGTTTCTATTTAGGTTCTGAAAAAAGGAGTCTGACATAAGACTTTATTTAACCTGAAACCACCTGGAGGCATTTTAAAGTGTATCCTAAGGGTGCTGAGGAAGAAAATATACAGTGTTATGGATGTATACACAACTGAGGACCACAGTGTAGATCTATTCATGGTGAATAGGTTCATCTCTAAAGGTAGTGAAAAATATTAAGTAATAAATGCTTAGAATTACTAAGGAACAGTTAAAAACAATCAGGATCTGAACAGGTTACTGATAATCATATTTATCTATAAAGAAGTGACAACACTAAAAAAAAACACATTGAAAACCAGTGTTTTAAACTCTGAATGTGGGACTTAAAAATGTTTCATTAACTTGAGTTTTTTTTAATCAAATAGCATTTGACTGGTGATTCTGGTGTAATTTATAGCTGTATATTCCTAAGAGGAACATGTACATACTATGGTCTATCAAATATAATCTTTTCCCAAATCAATACAAAATTGATCCATAATCTGTACACTTATTTTTATATACTTTTTTAAAAATTAGATTTTATTGCTAAGTGAATTTAGAATTCAAATTAAATTTGGAAACCTAATATAATGCTCTTAACTTTGTTCCTTTTAACACTGGAAGCAAATGATTATGAAAATTAGACTGGAACTTGAGGCATTTTAAAAAGAAAAATAATTAGGTGCCTTTTGGCAATTTATTGTGAAAACATATTCTGTCCCACTTTTACCGCTAACAAGAGACTAAAACACCAACAACCAACCTTTTTTCATAAATATAACTATAGTAATGAGAACACAAAAAAGAGTTGTCAACAATGCTTATTTAAAACAAGGGTAATACTTTCCCCACTAATTAAAAATACTTTTAATTACCAGTTTATAAACATTAGAGTCACTAGCCATATTAAAGGCCCCACAGAATTTTAATTTAGCAACACTTGAGAATGAGTATCTATACACACACATAATGTGTGTGAATATATATATTCACTCTATGTAGACAATGTATTCAACAGGCATTTCCTCACAAAATTAATTCACACTTAATTGCCAGTTTTAATAAACACTTGTTCACAGATCATCCATTTGTTTCTATTTAGGTTCTGAAAAAAGGAGTCTGACATAAGACTTTATTTAACCTGAAACCACCTGGAGGCATTTTAAAGTGTATCCTAAGGGTGCTGAGGAAGAAAATATACAGTGTTATGGATGTATACACAACTGAGGACCACAGTGTAGATCTATTCATGGTGAATAGGTTCATCTCTAAAGGTAGTGAAAAATATTAAGTAATAAATGCTTAGAATTACTAAGGAACAGTTAAAAACAATCAGGATCTGAACAGGTTACTGATAATCATATTTATCTATAAAGAAGTGACAACACTAAAAAAAAACACATTGAAAACCAGTGTTTTAAACTCTGAATGTGGGACTTAAAAATGTTTCATTAACTTGAGTTTTTTTTAATCAAATAGCATTTGACTGGTGATTCTGGTGTAATTTATAGCTGTATATTCCTAAGAGGAACATGTACATACTATGGTCTATCAAATATAATCTTTTCCCAAATCAGTACAAAATTGATCCATAATCTGTACACTTATTTTTATATACTTTTTTAAAAATTAGATTTTATTGCTAAGTGAATTTAGAATTCAAATTAAATTTGGAAACCTAATATAATGCTCTTAACTTTGTTCCTTTTAACACTGGAAGCAAATGATTATGAAAATTAGACTGGAACTTGAGGCATTTTAAAAAGAAAAATAATTAGGTGCCTTTTGGCAATTTATTGTGAAAACATATTCTGTCCCACTTTTACCGCTAACAAGAGACTAAAACACCAACAACCAACCTTTTTTCATAAATATAACTATAGTAATGAGAACACAAAAAAGAGTTGTCAACAATGCTTATTTAAAACAAGGGTAATACTTTCCCCACTAATTAAAAATACTTTTAATTACCAGTTTATAAACATTAGAGTCACTAGCCATATTAAAGGCCCCACAGAATTTTAATTTAGCAACACTTGAGAATGAGTATCTATACACACACATAATGTGTGTGTATATATATATATTCACTCTATGTAGACAATGTATTCAACAGGCATTTCCTCACAAAATTAATTCACACTTAATTGCCAGTTTTAATAAACACTTGTTCACAGATCATCCATTTGTCTCATATCAAGTTAGGCAATATCAAATGTTCTGTTATGATCTCCATCTTCTTCAGAATCATCCTCTGAAGTTTCGAGATCTTCCATATGTGCCTGAAGAGTTCTTGCAAGGTTAATAAATCAGACACTGTGTGCTTGGTTCATTCGTATTTCCCATCATGTCAGAAAAACTTTGTTCGCACAAGTGCAATAACACAACTAGGTAGAGACCAGAGCTGATAAACTCATACTCAGCTTGTTCATTGGCATGAGCTCTATGTAGTTCATGGATATCAAAATCCTCCAGGTTAAGCTGCAACTTCTCTTTACAAAGTTCACAGGTAGTTACAGCCTCTAGGGAAGAACCAGAGTTAATTTTGGCCTGTAACCATTTTTTCATACACTCTTGGTGGACATACTGTAAACTTCCTGTGCACTTGCATGGCTCTATCAGCAAGTTAGAGGATGATGCAGCTGCCATCTGACAAATTCTACATAAATCACCTTCTTCTTCTTCAGAGTCTTCTAAAAGGAGGCTCTCTTTTATTTTCTGCAATCTTTCCGGGTCTCTTGAAGGTACACTTTTAGCTTTATCATTCTTTCCATCAGATGAATTCCAACCTGAAGGAATAATACCTACAGTGATCATAACATTGTCAGTCAAATTATTCCCAAATGCTGGGGGCACTGGAAATCGGAATAAGGAACCAGGAAGGATCCCTGTTATTCTCATACTTCGTCCACTATGAGCCGAATCTGATGGGGAGTCACCTGTAGCAGCACTGCTCGGCCCTGCAGATGCTTGTGGCCTGCTGGCACTAGCCCCAGGGGGATCACTCTGAGCTTCAAGAACCACTTCATCGGATTCTCTTCTAAAAATATGATGAGATCTAGATGGCATATCAGAGGTAGATATCCTTGAAGATTCATCTCGCCCCTCTCTCCTCCTTCTAGAGAACAAAGGTGTGCATCTATTCCTAAGTGAGGAAGACGGAACCATAGTCCTGTATTTCTACCTTCAGATTCTCGGTTAAAATTTTGGGATTCTAGTTCAGAGCTCTGATTTTGGCTAGGAGATGACAAACCCCATCTTCGCCGAAGAAATCGAAATCCCTGAGAAGCTTCGGATGCTCTACTATCAGGAATATCAGAAACTGAGGCTGCATTACGACGAGAATGAGAACCTGTCAAGATTCTTGGAGAAATGTAAGAATTTTCAGAACTCAATGACCTTGTATTCAATGAATCTTGATTAGACGTTCGTGAAAAAAAGGTAGATGACATACTAGAAGCTAAGCGTGACAGCAATCTCCTTGTTGTACGTCTACCTTCATTGTCAGAAGATTCCTGAAAAGATCTTTGAGATAAGCCAACCCTATCTGAACTGCCTACAGTTGAGGTTTCACCTCTACATGAAATAAAAGAAAATCCAGGCTGTGTACAGTTTGAGGGAGATTCTGATTCTCTGGGAGAAAAATTTGATCTTATAGAATGTCTAGCAGAGTCCCTAGAACATGGTATGGTCTGATGTTCAGAAGGCATTTGGTGGCTTGTAGATGATGTACTCAATTGTAAAGTGCTCATTGAGTTTTCTTTTGGTCTTTCTCCTTGTGAATATGAAGAAGGAACTCTATCTTGAACATATGATGAAGTTGTGAAATCACCACTTCGGTGACCATAATCCATAAAATTACTAATGGAGGAATCTGTTCTCCTCTCTCTCATTAAGTCAGTTTCAAATGATCCAAGTACCACTGAAGAAGATCTGGGAACTTGACTATGCCTCCAAGTAGAATCTGATACTGCATTTAAACCATGTCCAACACTTCTTCCAGTTGAGGTAGATGTACAGTTTGTACAAGAAAGTTTAGGTCTTTTTGAATCATGATCCCGTTACTGGCTTTGTGATCTTGAGCATACTCCCTGAGTTATCTCAGACTCACTATACCATGCAGACTGAAATGGCGACGAAGCTGATGATGCAGACTGATATTCAGAATCCAGCCTAAATGAAGAGCCCCTTGAGTGATAGGTATCATTTAAACTACTTTCTCTGCTTCCAGACATCATCCTAGCACTTAAAGAGCTAGAGGGTTGAACAGAAATTCTTCTTGGAATCCTTGAAGGTTTGGGCTCCATTCTTAAGGTTTCCTGGCACTGAACGAGGCTCCTCCCGCTGCCAGCGATCACACCGCCACCTTCCTCCTCAGAGTTCTGGGCCCCTAAAGGTGGAACAGTTGACCGCGGAGCACAATGGCGTCCTCCCAGCTCCGGCACAGAACCGGCCTCCGCCGTTAAAGGCCCCTCCCTTCTCCTACCCCGCAGCTCGCGGACTCCTCAGTAGGCACTTTAAATGAAAGTGATTTAAAGACCTTCAACTAAAAAGAAATCATCAGATTAGACGTAAAAGGAAAACCCAACCATCTGTAGTCTAAAAGAAAGCACTTTATATGTAATTATAAAGATATAAATATACTATAAGTAAAAGGCTGAAGAAAAATATTCCATGAAGCCAATAATCAAAGCAGGAATGGTTATATGAAAGGGACTTCAAAACAAATAATATTATCAGGGGTAAAGACAGAGACACATAACGACCACGAGCCAATTACTACCCAATTCTACTCATGTTCACAACAACAGAATTTCAAAAGACGTAAAGCAAAAATAGAACAGGAAAAACAGATAAACCCACAACTAGGAAACTTCAAAATTCTCCTCTCAGTAATCAACAAAATGAGCAACAGAAAACTTAGTAAGAATACAAAAGAACTGAGGAAGAGTATTGACCACCTGGACATAATAGACATTTATAGGACACACCACAGACAGCAGAAGAATGCAGATTCTTCTCAAATGCACAAGAAAAAAATTCACCAAACTGACCATATTTTAAACCATGAAACCAAAGTCCACAAATTTAAAAGAACTGAAATCATACAAAATAGTTTATCTTAATAAAATGGACATAAACACAAAATTTTTAAGAAGATATGTGGAAAATCCTCAGATATATTAACTTGCATGGAAACATACCAGAGTCAATGGGACACAGTTCATATTGTGGTTATAAAGAAACTTATAACATAAACTTTCATATTAAAAAAGAAAGGTCTCAATGTCTAAGCTTCCAACTTAAGAAATTAAACAAGAGTACATTACAGCTAGAGAGGAGAAGAAATAAAAATAAAAGGACATAAATAAAATAAAACAGAAAGCAAACAATAGAGAAAAATCAGTGAAATAACTATTCTTTGAAAAGACCAATAAAATTGATCACTTCTTTCCGGATAAGTCAAGAACAAATAGAGGATATAAATTACCATTATTAGGCATGAGAGAGGGATCTTCCAGATAGCAGATCCTCCAAACATCAGAATATAATAGTGGAGTATTATATTTAATACAAAATTCTCAACATAAAAAAGAAACAAAGTAGAGATGGCTTCCTTGGTAAACTCTCCTAAACATTAACAAAGAAGTAAGACTCAATCTACATGAAGAATTTCAGAAAGAAGAAAAGTAATGAATACTTCCCAATTCATTTGAGGCCACACTACACAGATACAAAAAACAAACAAAAGACATTAAAAGATAACAACTAGCCCATATCCTTCATGACTATAGACAAAAAAACTTCTCAGTAAGATATTATCAAATTTCACCTAGCAACATTAAACAGGGTAAGAGATCATGTCTAAGTAGGAATTATCCTGGGATTCAATATTAGTGCAACATTCAAAAATTAATGACCATATCAACAGACTAAAGAAGCAAAATTGTGTGATAATTTCAAGAGATACAGTAAAATCACCAACTCCAAGTAGTAATGGACTCATCTTTCCTGGTTTAAGTTGAGCCCCCATGGGTAGCATGTAATAACCCATCTCTGTTCCTGGTGAGGTGAGCATAAGCAGAGGCCTAGTGGGGAAACCAAACTTACACTCACTGCCCAGTGGTGATAGGTCACCCTACACCATCAGGGTGTCAATGGAGTCTAAGTAGGGAACTTGGATTTTTACATGCACAGTGCAGTAACCCAGATCTACACCATGAGACCTACACTTAGAGAAATACTTCTAAAACAAAAAACTTACATAAAATCCAAAGTTTCATACCTAATCAAAAAATGTCCAAGACACAATTTTTAAAAAATCATTCATCATACCGAGAACAAGGAGAGAAAGAAAAAGAGAATTTGTCACCAACAGACCTACACCCAAAGAATAAGAAGGAGAAAGGACGATGAATAGATGCTTATACCAAGATAAAATAGATGATGGAATAAGATTTTAAAGTATCCATCATAAAAATGCTTCAACAATCAATTATGAGACTTGAAACAAGTGAAAAATTAGAGTCTCAGCAAAATAGATGACGTGAAGAAGAACCAAAATGAAATTTTGAAATTAAAATTTACAGACCAAAATAACTCACTGGATAGTTTGCCAGCAGGATGGAGAGGATGTAGGAGAGAACCCATGAACTTCAAGACAAACAATAGAAATCACCCAATCTGAACCACAAAGAGAAAATTTGGTGGAAAAAAAAAATAAACAAAGCCTCAAGATCTGTGGGACAGTAGAAAAAATCCAACATTCATGTTATCAGAGAGGAGAAAGAAGGTCAGACTCAAAATGCATTCCAAGAATGTCTGACGTTTGCCCAGACTTGGAAAAAGACATAAATCTAAGATTCAAGAAGTTGAGCAAACCTTAAACAGAATAAACCCAAAGAAATCCCCATCAAGACAGATAATAATCTAACTCCATGAAACCAAAGTTAAGGAAAATTCCTAACAGAAATGAGAGAGAAACAATATTTTATGTATAAGACAAAAAAAGAGCAGATTTCTCATGAGAAAATATGGAGATCAGAAAGACTGGAACATTTTTCAAGTGCTGAAAATAAAGAACTGTCAACCCAGAATACTATTCGGGGGAAATATTCTGCTGAAATACAGGAGCATTCAAGATGTTCTTAAAAGATGACTAAGAGAATTTGTCACCAACAGACCTACACCCAAAGAATAAGAAGTTCTTAAACAGAAAGGTGATGATAAAAGGAAGAAACTGGTAACACCAGAAAGGAAAGAAAGATCAAGAATAATAAATGCATGGCTACATACAAAAGATTTTCATTCTCCTCTTGAATTTTCTAAATAATGCTTGATGGTTGAAGCACAATTTATAACATTGTCTCATACAGTTTAAATAAAGGAGAAGAAAATAAGGACAAATATAAATGAGAGAGGATAAAGGGACTTAAAGGGAGATAGGGTTTCTTTACTTCATTGAAGTGATACAAGGTCAAATCAATAGATTACGACAAATTATGTGCAATATCTAACCATCACCGAAAGCATTACACAAAGAGATATACTCCAAAAAAATGAAATTTTAAAAAAAAGAGTTAAAGCAAGCCAAAGAAGGCCAAAAGAAAGAAAACAGAAAACAGAAGGGGAAAACAAACCAAAAAAACCCAAAACTAAGCTGGCAGACTTAAGCCCTAACATACCAATAACTAAAATTAAATGATCTAGGGACTTCCCTGGTGATCCAGTAGGTTAAGAATCCACCTGTCAATGCAGGGGACTTGGGTTCAATTCCTGGTCCAGGAAGATCCCACATGCCGTGTGTCTAGGTGTGTCATAGCTTTTCTTCCAAGGAGCGTCTTCATTTCATGGCTACAGCTGCCATCCACAGTGTTTTGGAGCCCAAGAAAATAAAGTTTGTCAATGTTTCCATTGTGTGCCCATCTATTCACCATGAAGTGATGGGACCAGATGCCATGATCTTAGTTTTCTGAATGTTGAGTTTTAAGCCACCTTTTCACTTCAGAATAAACCCAAGAAATCCCCATCAAGACAGATAATAATCTAACTCCATGAAACCAAAGTTAAGGAAAATTCCTAACAGAAATGAGAGAGAAACAATATTTTATGTATAAGACAAAAAAAGAGCAGATTTCTCATGAGAAAATATGGAGATCAGAAAGACTGGAACATTTTTCAAGTGCTGAAAATAAAGAACTGTCAACCCAGAATACTATTCGGGGGAAATATTCTGCTGAAATACAGGAGCATTCAAGATGTTCTTAAAAGATGACTAAGAGAATTTGTCACCAACAGACCTACACCCAAAGAATAAGAAGTTCTTAAACAGAAAGGTGATGATAAAAGGAAGAAACTGGTAACACCAGAAAGGAAAGAAAGATCAAGAATAATAAATGCATGGCTACATACAAAAGATTTTCATTCTCCTCTTGAATTTTCTAAATAATGCTTGATGGTTGAAGCACAATTTATAACATTGTCTCATACAGTTTAAATAAAGGAGAAGAAAATAAGGACAAATATAAATGAGAGAGGATAAAGGGACTTAAAGGGAGATAGGGTTTCTTTACTTCATTGAAGTGATACAAGGTCAAATCAATAGATTACGACAAATTATGTGCAATATCTAACCATCACCGAAAGCATTACACAAAGAGATATACTCCAAAAAAATGAAATTTTAAAAAAAAGAGTTAAAGCAAGCCAAAGAAGGCCAAAAGAAAGAAAACAGAAAACAGAAGGGGAAAACAAACCAAAAAAACCCAAAACTAAGCTGGCAGACTTAAGCCCTAACATACCAATAACTAAAATTAAATGATCTAGGGACTTCCCTGGTGATCCAGTAGGTTAAGAATCCACCTGTCAATGCAGGGGACTTGGGTTCAATTCCTGGTCCAGGAAGATCCCACATGCCGTGTGTCTAGGTGTGTCATAGCTTTTCTTCCAAGGAGCGTCTTCATTTCATGGCTACAGCTGCCATCCACAGTGTTTTGGAGCCCAAGAAAATAAAGTTTGTCAATGTTTCCATTGTGTGCCCATCTATTCACCATGAAGTGATGGGACCAGATGCCATGATCTTAGTTTTCTGAATGTTGAGTTTTAAGCCACCTTTTCACTGTCCTCTTTCACCTTCATCAAGAGGCTCTTTAGTTCTTCTTTGCTTTCTGCCATAAAGTGGTATACCTAAGGTTGTTGATATTTCTCCTATCAATCCTGACTCCAGCTTGAACTTCATTCAGACCAGCATTTCACATGATATACTCTGCCTAGAAGTTAAATAAGCAGGGTGACAATACAAAGCCTTGACATTCTCCTTTCCCAATTTGGAACCTGTCTGTTGTTCCATGTCTGGTTCTAACTGTTGCTTCTTGACCTGCATACAGGTTTCTCAGGAGGCAGATAAGGTAGGCAGTCTGGTATTCCTATCTCTAACAGGATTTTCTACAGTTTGTGATCTACACAGTAAAAAGCTATAGTGTAGTCAATGAAGCAGAAGTAGCTGTTTTTCTAGAATTCTCTTGCTTTTTCTATTATCCAATGGATGCTGGCAATTTAATTTCTGGTTCCTCTGCCTTTTCAAGTCCAGCTTGTACATATGGAAGTTCTCAGTTCACATACTGTTGAAGCCTAGATTGAAGGATTTTTAGCATTACCTTGCTAGCATGTGAAATGAGTGCATTTGTGCAGTAGTTTGAACATCCTTTAGCATTGCTCTTCTTCGGGATTGGTATGAAAACTGACCTTTTTTAATCCTGTGACCACTGCTGAGTTTTCCAAATTGGCAGGAATATTGAATGCAGCACTTTAAGAGCATCATCTTTAGGATCTGAAATAGCTCAGCTGGAATTCTATCACCTCCACTAGCTTTGTTCAGAGTGATGCTTCCTATGGCTCACTTGACTTCACACTCCAGGATATCTGGCTCTAGGTGAATGATCACACCATGGCCATCCAGGTCATTAAGATCTTTTTTGTGTAGTTCTTCTGTGTATTCTTGCCATCTCTTCTTAGTATCTTCTGCTTCTATTAGGTCCACACCATTTCTTTACTGTGTCCATCTTTGCATGAAATATTTTCTTGATATCTCTAATTTTCTTGAAAAGATCTATGGTTTTTCCCGTTCTATTGTTTTCCTCTATTTCTTTGGATAGTTCACTTAGGAAGCCTTTCTTATCTCTCCTTGCTATTTTTTGGAACTTTGCATTCAGAAGGGTATATCTTTCCTTTTCCCTTGTGCCTTTCGCATCTTTTGTTTTCTCGCTTCACTGGTGAATTCTACCCAACAGTTGTAACAGGGAACCAGTTTTCTTTTTTTTAAAGATTTATTTATTTATTATTGGTTGAGGGGTGGGGTGGGGAGGGAGGGGAGCAGGCGGGCCACTTCTATTGGTCTTTCATTTGTCCATTTTCATCCATCTTTGGCCCGTGTGGGCCTCCCATCGCGGTGGCCTCTGTTGTCGCAGAGCACCGGCTCTGGGCACATGCGCCCCAGAGCTCCAGCTCGGTAATTGGACACATCGGTCCAGCTGCTCCGCGGCATGTGGGATCTTCCCAGGCCAGGGATCGAACCGGCGCCCCTTGCACTGCAAGGTGGTGTTCTTACCCACTGGACCACCAGGAAAGCCCAGGGAACCAGTTTTACACAAACTCTTGCAGAAAACTGAATGGAAGATAAAACCTTTCAACCCATTCTATAAGGCCAATATTAATCTGATACCCAAGCCAGACAAAGATATTGAAGAAATCCACACATCCACACATTGATAATAATCCTACACAGATATAAAACTTCTTAATAAAATATTAGAATTTTAAAATATTAGAATTTTAAAATATATTTGTGTAGGATAAAACACCCTACACAAATGATGTTTGTCCCAGAAATATAAGGCTGGTTTATCTTCTGAAAATCAAAATAACTCACCATGTTAAACTAAAAAAAGGAAAGGACTAATGCAATAGGTACAGAAATATCATTGGAAACAATCCAACATCCAATCCTAATAAAGTTCTCAGAAACTTTGATAGAGGAGAACATCCTGAACCTTATAAATTTCATCCATGAAAAATCAACAGGTAACAATAATTAGAAACTGAAAGTTTTTCCTTTACCACAAGAAACCATGTCTACTCATTTCTGTACTGGAGGTTCCAACAAGTGCATTAAGGAAAGAAAAAGAAATAAAATGACCGAATTAGAAAGGAAGCAGTAAAATGATCTTTATTTATAGACAATATGATCATCTACACAGAAAACCCTTTGGAATTCACAAACCAACAGTTCATGGGTAGGGAAGCCTTTCTTATCTCTCCTTGCTATTTTTTGGAACTTTGCATTCAGAAGGGTATATCTTTCCTTTTCCCTTGTGCCTTTCGCATCTTTTGTTTTCTCGCTTCACTGGTGAATTCTACCCAACAGTTGTAACAGGGAACCAGTTTTCTTTTTTTTAAAGATTTATTTATTTATTATTGGTTGAGGGGTGGGGTGGGGAGGGAGGGGAGCAGGCGGGCCACTTCTATTGGTCTTTCATTTGTCCATTTTCATCCATCTTTGGCCCGTGTGGGCCTCCCATCGCGGTGGCCTCTGTTGTCGCAGAGCACCGGCTCTGGGCACATGCGCCCCAGAGCTCCAGCTCGGTAATTGGACACATCGGTCCAGCTGCTCCGCGGCATGTGGGATCTTCCCAGGCCAGGGATCGAACCGGCGCCCCTTGCACTGCAAGGTGGTGTTCTTACCCACTGGACCACCAGGAAAGCCCAGGGAACCAGTTTTACACAAACTCTTGCAGAAAACTGAATGGAAGATAAAACCTTTCAACCCATTCTATAAGGCCAATATTAATCTGATACCCAAGCCAGACAAAGATATTGAAGAAATCCACACATCCACACATTGATAATAATCCTACACAGATATAAAACTTCTTAATAAAATATTAGAATTTTAAAATATTAGAATTTTAAAATATATTTGTGTAGGATAAAACACCCTACACAAATGATGTTTGTCCCAGAAATATAAGGCTGGTTTATCTTCTGAAAATCAAAATAACTCACCATGTTAAACTAAAAAAAGGAAAGGACTAATGCAATAGGTACAGAAATATCATTGGAAACAATCCAACATCCAATCCTAATAAAGTTCTCAGAAACTTTGATAGAGGAGAACATCCTGAACCTTATAAATTTCATCCATGAAAAATCAACAGGTAACAATAATTAGAAACTGAAAGTTTTTCCTTTACCACAAGAAACCATGTCTACTCATTTCTGTACTGGAGGTTCCAACAAGTGCATTAAGGAAAGAAAAAGAAATAAAATGACCGAATTAGAAAGGAAGCAGTAAAATGATCTTTATTTATAGACAATATGATCATCTACACAGAAAACCCTTTGGAATTCACAAACCAAACAAAACTAATAAGTGACTTTAGCAAGGTTTCACGATATGAAACTAATATATAAAAATAAAGTATTTTTATATAGTAGCAACAAATAATCAGAAATCAAAACCTTAAAACTATTGTTAAACAATAGCCCCCAAATAGGAAATATTTACAGATGCTTCCCAAGAGATGTACAAGACATGTGCATTGTAAGTTACAAAACACTGCTTAGAGAAACTAAGATGGAAAGACATGCTGAGCAACATTAAATAAAAAGGGAGAAACACTGTGTTCCAAGACCTGAAAACTCCAATATTATTATTAAATCAGTCTATATATTCAACACAGAATCAATCATAATTCCTTTGGAGTTTTTATGAAAAAACTGGCAAGCTGACTATAAGATTCGAATGCACATGCAGCAAGACACAGAATAGCTGGCAACTCTGAAGAACCATAGCAATTTTGAAGGATGGACAATACCTGACCTGAGATTTATTGTAAAGCTATGGTAACCAAAACGGCATAGTTCTGATATAAAAAACAGACAAACAGATCAATAGAATAGAAATAAATCCATACAAATGTACAGCTGTGCAAAGAAAGGACAATTGTTTTTCAACAAATGATGCCGGAACAATTAGATATCTATATGCAGAAGAAAAAAATCAGCTTTGATCCATACCTTATGTCATGTGCAAAAATATATTAAACTGGATCACAGGCCTAGATGTAAAACCTAACATTTAAAAACTTTTAGAAAAAACACTGGAGAAAATCTCTGTGGCATGGGGTTTGGTAAAGCTTTATTTGATACAACACTCTAAAAAATGAATAAGGAGGACTTCATCAAAATGGAGGACATTTGCTCTTTGAAAGAGTTTTGGAGAATAAAATGACAAGCCACAAACTGGGAGAAAATATTTACAAATCCTATCTCTGAAAGAATAGACAAGCTTATATGTATGTGTTTATGTCAGTAGCAAAGTAGGTCGATATATCTCTTTGAAAAAAAAAGCTATATGTCACTAAGTATAAAAGATCGAATTAGAAAGGAAGCAGTAAAATGATCTTTATTTATAGACAATATGATCATCTACACAGAAAACCCTTTGGAATTCACAAACCAAACAAAACTAATAAGTGACTTTAGCAAGGTTTCACGATATGAAACTAATATATAAAAATAAAGTATTTTTATATAGTAGCAACAAATAATCAGAAATCAAAACCTTAAAACTATTGTTAAACAATAGCCCCCAAATAGGAAATATTTACAGATGCTTCCCAAGAGATGTACAAGACATGTGCATTGTAAGTTACAAAACACTGCTTAGAGAAACTAAGATGGAAAGACATGCTGAGCAACATTAAATAAAAAGGGAGAAACACTGTGTTCCAAGACCTGAAAACTCCAATATTATTATTAAATCAGTCTATATATTCAACACAGAATCAATCATAATTCCTTTGGAGTTTTTATGAAAAAACTGGCAAGCTGACTATAAGATTCGAATGCACATGCAGCAAGACACAGAATAGCTGGCAACTCTGAAGAACCATAGCAATTTTGAAGGATGGACAATACCTGACCTGAGATTTATTGTAAAGCTATGGTAACCAAAACGGCATAGTTCTGATATAAAAAACAGACAAACAGATCAATAGAATAGAAATAAATCCATACAAATGTACAGCTGTGCAAAAAAAGGACAATTGTTTTTCAACAAATGATGCCGGAACAATTAGATATCTATATGCAGAAGAAAAAAATCAGCTTTGATCCATACCTTATGTCATGTGCAAAAATATATTAAACTGGATCACAGGCCTAGATGTAAAACCTAACATTTAAAAACTTTTAGAAAAAACACTGGAGAAAATCTCTGTGGCATGGGGTTTGGTAAAGCTTTATTTGATACAACACTCTAAAAAATGAATAAGGAGGACTTCATCAAAATGGAGGACATTTGCTCTTTGAAAGAGTTTTGGAGAATAAAATGACAAGCCACAAACTGGGAGAAAATATTTACAAATCCTATCTCTGAAAGAATAGACAAGCTTATATGTATGTGTTTATGTCAGTAGCAAAGTAGGTCGATATATCTCACAGTTCAATAATAAGAAACCAAAAAAAGAAAAACAAATAAAAAGCTTTGGGTGGGCAAAAGATCTGAATATACAGCTTACTATCTAAGATATATGAATCACACTGAATAAACATATGAGAGGATGCATTCAAGAAATGTAAATTAATATTCAGTGAGGGGCACTTCCCTGGTGGCCCAGTGGTTAAGACTCTGTGTTCCTAATGCAGGGGGCCAGGTTCGATCCCTGGTCAGGGAACTAGATTCCACATGCCACAACTAAGATCCAGCACAGCCAAATAAATAAATAATTTTAAAAAAACTCGGTGAGTTACGGTACACATCTATTAGAAGGTCTAGAATAAAGGGCTCACGGTAGTACTCATTGATGAGTATGTGGCTCAGCTGTCAATCTTGTGCACTGTCAGAATGGATGGAGAATGTTACACTTGCTTTGGAAAGCAGTTTACCAACTGTTTAAAAAGACAAACATATAACCACAATCTTGCCATTTCAAGATTTTTATCCAAGAGAAATCAAAGCATATGGCCTGTAAAATAAAAACACCCAAAAACAAAACATTAAAAATATGAGAGCTTAAATTTTAAAGATGTATACAATGTCTGAAAGACAAAGTAAAGAAATATTTGCAGAAAGTGGGGTGGACAAGAAAATCAGAGGATCAACCTCAGAGGCCCCCAAATTCAACTAGACTCTCATAAAGAGAATAAAGAGAACAGAGGGGTAAAAATGATTACAGATGGAATACAAAAATATTTTCCAGCTCTAAAGGACATATGTCATCATGAATGAAAAACAAACAAAACCCAGCATCAACCGTATCATCGTGACAATTACAGAACATCATGGATAAGAGAAAATCCTAAAGGATTCTATTATATGGGAAAAGCCAAAACAAACAGGTCACATAGGGAAAATGCCTTTAAAATTCTAAGTAAAAATTATTTTCAAATGGTCATTATAGAAACAACAACTGAGAGAGAAGAATAAAGATATCTTTCAACATATTAACCCTCAATTTTTCTCCTCCTATGTGTCCCTTTTACTCAGGAAGCACTACCAAAATGATCGGATACACCAAGAAAAGGAAAACTGATGAGAAAATAAAGGACATATATGGAAAGCTCACAGATAATATCATATTCAACAGCAAGAGCCTGGAGGTATCTCCCCTAAGATCAGGAGTAAAACTAGGAATCTACTCTTGCCACTTCTATTCAACACAGCCCTAGCCATGGTATTTAGTAAGAAAAAGAAAAATTTAAAACATCCAAGCTGGAAAAGAAAACAGACTATCTCTATTCACTGGTGACATGATCTTATATGTACAAAAACCTAAAGATTCCAAAGAAACTAAAGGCAAATGAGCTGGACTCAATTGTGAATTTCACATTCAAAAATCAGATCTGATTTTAACACTCAACTATCAGTTGTATTTCTATGTACTAGCAGTGGACAATCAAAAAGGAAGTTAAGAAAACAATTTTATTTGCAACAGCATCAAAGAGAATAAAATACCTAAGAACAAATTTAACCAAAGAGGCAAGAAACCTGTATGTGAAAACTATAAAACACTGCTGAAAGAAGGCATAACCAAATCAAAAATCTTTCCACATTCATCGGTTAAAAGATAATATCAAGGGGCTTCCCTGGTGGTCCAGCGGGTAAGGACACCACTTTGCAGTGCAAGGGGCGTCGGTTCGATTCCTGGCCTGGTAAGATCCCACGTGCCACGGAGTGGCTGGACCAATGTGTCCAACTACCGAGCCTGAGCTCTGGAGCGCATGCCCCCAGAGCCGGCGCTCTGCAACGAGAGACACTGCTGTGATGGTAGGCCCACACAGGCCAAAGAACAAAGATAAATGAATGAAAGATCAATAGAAGTGGCCAAAAAATAAAAAAGATAATATTATCAAAATTACAATGCTATACAAAGTAATCTATAGAGTCAATACAATCACTATCAAAATCTACATGATATTTTCTTCATAAGCAGTAAAACCAAGCCTAAAATTCACACAGAAAGTCAAGGGACCCCAAATAACCAAAACTGTCTTGGAAAAACAAGGGTAAGGTTTGGGGCTCCCACTGAGGGAAAATAAAGATTCTTTCCTTTTTTTTGTGTCCCTTTTACTCAGGAAGCACTACCAAAATGATCGGATACACCAAGAAAAGGAAAACTGATGAGAAAATAAAGGACATATATGGAAAGCTCACAGATAATATCATATTCAAGAGCAAGAGCCTGGAGGTATCTCCCCTAAGATCAGGAGTAAAACTAGGAATCTACTCTTGCCACTTCTATTCAACACAGCCCTAGCCATGGTATTTAGTAAGAAAAAGAAAAATTTAAAACATCCAAGCTGGAAAAGAAAACAGACTATCTCTATTCACTGGTGACATGATCTTATATGTACAAAAACCTAAAGATTCCAAAGAAACTAAAGGCAAATGAGCTGGACTCAATTGTGAATTTCACATTCAAAAATCAGATCTGATTTTAACACTCAACTATCAGTTGTATTTCTATGTACTAGCAGTGGACAATCAAAAAGGAAGTTAAGAAAACAATTTTATTTGCAACAGCATCAAAGAGAATAAAATACCTAAGAACAAATTTAACCAAAGAGGCAAGAAACCTGTATGTGAAAACTATAAAACACTGCTGAAAGAAGAAGGCATAACCAAATCAAAAATCTTTCCACATTCATCGGTTAAAAGATAATATCAAGGGGCTTCCCTGGTGGTCCAGCGGGTAAGGACACCACTTTGCAGTGCAAGGGGCGTCGGTTCGATTCCTGGCCTGGTAAGATCCCACGTGCCACGGAGTGGCTGGACCAATGTGTCCAACTACCGAGCCTGAGCTCTGGAGCGCATGCCCCCAGAGCCGGCGCTCTGCAACGAGAGACACTGCTGCGATGGTAGGCCCACACAGGCCAAAGAACAAAGATAAATGAATGAAAGATCAATAGAAGTGGCCAAAAAAAAAAAAAAAAGATAATATTATCAAAATTACAATGCTATACAAAGTAATCTATAGAGTCAATACAATCACTATCAAAATCTACATGATATTTTCTTCATAAGCAGTAAAACCAAGCCTAAAATTCACACAGAAAGTCAAGGGACCCCAAATAACCAAAACTGTCTTGGAAAAACAAGGGTAAGGTTTGGGGGCTCATACTTCCTGATTTCAAAACTAGTACATGGCAGTCAATTAAGCCAACTGTGCTCTTTCCCCCATGGGGGCCCACTGTGCAATGGCTGCAAACAGCAGCCTCCTTGGTAGTTCGTGCAGCCTGTTGCCTGTTCAGGTTGCCCTTAGGGACCTTGGAAACAGTTCTGCAGTGGACATTCATGACTGGCATGCTGTTCCCAATCTAGGCTCCAGAAAGATATGTGTGGTGCCTTTGGAGAGCCCCAGGGCACAGTGGCCACAGTTCACATCAGCCAAGTCACAATGTCTAGCCACACCAAGCTGTAGAATAAGGAGTATGTGACTGAGGCCCTCTGCAGGACCAGGTTCAAGTCCCCTGGCCGCCAGAAGATCTACCTCCCTAAGAAGTAGGGATTTACTAAGTTTAATGTGGATGAATTTGAAAACATGGTGGCAGAAAAGTGGATCATCCCGATGGCTGTGGGGTCAAATACATCCCTAATTGTGGTCTCCTGGACAAATGGTGGGCCCTGCACTCATGAGAGCCTTGGCACTGTCCCCTCATTAATCATGTCTAACAATAAATTCTACTATGCGGGCTTCCCTGGTGGTCCAGTGGGTGCGGACACTGCCTTGCAGTGCAAGGGGCCCCAGTTCGATCCCTGGCCTGGGAAGATCCCACGTGCCGCGGAGCGGCTGGATCCATGTGTCCAATTACCAAGCTGGAGCTCTGGAGCACATGTGCCCAGAGCTGGTGCTCTGCGACAACAGAGGCCACCGCGATGGGAGGCCCACATGGGCCAAAGAACAAAGATGGATGAAAATAGATAAATGAAAGACCAATAGAAGTGACCTGACTGTTCCCCACCCTCCCCAACCCACCCCACCCCCTCAAAATAAATAAATAAATCTTTAAAAAAAAAAAAAAAGAATTCTACTATGCTGTCAAAAAAACAAACAAACAAATATGACAGCCTGGAGGGGTGGGATGGCAGGTAATGGGATATACATATGACTAATCTGGAATTAAACATATCTGTAAACAACAAAACACTGTAAAATCAAAAAAGCAAGAAAAAAAAACCAGTACAAGGCTATGATATTCAAAACAGCATCAGAGTGGTATATGGATAGACATACAGATCAATGAGATAGAATTGAGAGCCCCAAAATAAACCCTGAAATTTACAGTCAACTAATTTTTAACAAGGATGACAAGACCGTTCAGTAGGGAAAGAACAATCTCTGCAACAAATAGTGATGGGAAAACCAAACGTCCACATGCAAAAGAATGAAGGTAGACCCTAACATGATACACAAAACCTAACTCCAGACAAATCAAAGACGTAACCCTAAGAGAACCGAAACTAAACAAAGTAGAAGAGTAGAAAGCTTCAGGTCAAAAAAAAAAATAGTATTTTTTTAGGGCACCAAAGTCCTCACATCAGCCAAGTCACAATGTCTAGCCACACCAAGCTGTAGAATAAGGAGTATGTGACTGAGGCCCTCTGCAGGACCAGGTTCAAGTCCCCTGGCCGCCAGAAGATCTACCTCCCTAAGAAGTAGGGATTTACTAAGTTTAATGTGGATGAATTTGAAAACATGGTGGCAGAAAAGTGGATCATCCCGATGGCTGTGGGGTCAAATACATCCCTAATTGTGGTCTCCTGGACAAATGGTGGGCCCTGCACTCATGAGAGCCTTGGCACTGTCCCCTCATTAATCATGTCTAACAATAAATTCTACTATGCAGGCTTCCCTGGTGGTCCAGTGGGTGCGGACACTGCCTTGCAGTGCAAGGGGCCCCAGTTCGATCCCTGGCCTGGGAAGATCCCACGTGCCGCGGAGCGGCTGGATCCATGTGTCCAATTACCAAGCTGGAGCTCTGGAGCACATGTGCCCAGAGCTGGTGCTCTGCGACAACAGAGGCCACCGCGATGGGAGGTCCACATGGGCCAAAGAACAAAGATGGATGAAAATAGATAAATGAAAGACCAATAGAAGTGACCTGACTGTTCCCCACCCCCCCCCAACCCCCCCCACCCCCTCAAAATAAATAAATAAATCTTTAAAAAAAAAAAAAGAATTCTACTATGCTGTCAAAAAAACAAACAAACAAATATGACAGCCTGGGGGGATGGGATGGCAGGTAATGGGATATACATATGACTAATCTGGAATTAAACATATCTGTAAACAACAAAACACTGTAAAATCAAAAAAGCAAGAAAAAAAAACCAGTACAAGGCTATGATATTCAAAACAGCATCAGAGTGGTATATGGATAGACATACAGATCAATGAGATAGAATTGAGAGCCCCAAAATAAACCCTGAAATTTACAGTCAACTAATTTTTAACAAGGATGACAAGACCGTTCAGTAGGGAAAGAACAATCTCTGCAACAAATAGTGATGGGAAAACCAAACGTTCACATGCAAAAGAATGAAGGTAGACCCTAACATGATACACAAAACCTAACTCCAGACAAATCAAAGACGTAACCCTAAGAGAACCGAAACTAAACAAAGTAGAAGAGTAGAAAGCTTCAGGTCAACTCTTTATTATGATAAATTAAGCAATGGTTCCTTAAATATGATACCAAAAGCACAAGTAACAAAAGGAAAAATATAAATTAGGACTTTATCAAAATGTAAAACGTCTGTATACCAAGAATACTGTCAGGATGAGTAAAAACCCAGAGCACAAGGGAAAATCTTTGCAAATCTTTTAATAAGGAATTCATATCCACTGTATATAAAGAATTCCAACTCAGAAATGAGGTAATTTAATTTTATCAAATGGACAAAGGACTCAAATAGACATTTCTTCTAAGAAGATATACAAATGACCTGTAAGCACATGAAAACACGCTCAACATCACTGATTATTAGGGAAATGCAGATCAAAACCACAGTGGGAACCACTATGTTCACACATATTAGGATGTCTACAATAAATACAAATACACAGAGAATATTAAGTGTTGGTGATGATATGAGTAAACTGGAATCTTCATACACTGCTGCTGGGAATTTAAAATGGTTCAGCTGCTGTGGAAACCGTCTGGCAGTCCCTCCAAAAGTTAAACATGATTATCTTAGGACCCAGAAATTCCACGCTGATATGTACACTCAAAAGAATAGAAAACAGGAACTCAGAGAGGTATCTGTACACCAATATTCATAATATCTTTTGTAATGACCAAAGATGGAAAATCCAGTGTCCATCACAGATGAACAGATAAACAAATTTGGTATATACATACATGGAATATCATCTAGTCATAAAAAGGAATGAAGTTCACACACAGGCATGTCACAAATGAACTTTGAAAACATTAGGATACATGAACTATGCCAAACACAGAAGGAAAAATTTTGTGTGATTCCACTGATATGAAGTACCTGGAATAGGTAAATGCATAGAGACAGAAAGTAGATTAGAGTTTACCAAGCACTGGGGGGGAGGAAGATGAAGAATTACTGCTTAATGGAGCTATTGCTTAGTTTCAGATGATGAGGATGATTTGGAAATAGTAGTAACAGTTGCACAGCCTTGTGAATGTATTTCATGCCCCTGGATGATACACTTAAAACGGTTAACACAGCACATTTTCTATTTATTGTATGTATGTGCTTCATGACAAGAACAAGAGCAACTGAAAACTGGGGTCCAGGAAAGAGGTGACCAAACACCAGAAAACAAAAACAAAATGATGACAAGGAGCACGCCAGCTGAGAGGAACAAGTCTGACAAGAAATGGGAGCAGCAGCGGCAGCATCAGAAAGACAACCAACCCTGATCATGCGCTTTCGTGGGGTCTATGGAGCTGCCATTAGCCTGAGAATCAGCCCAGAGCAGAAGTGGATCACATTGGTGTTCTTTGCATTTTGTTTCTTACGTACATCAGCTTCAACCAGAATTTTATTTCACGAAATATTATATTGACTGATTTCTTTTGTCCAGCACTATTTTACAAACCATGGGAGACAGAAACACTGTTGTTCTTATGCATATGTAGTTGACACAGTGTTCAAGGCAATCTGACTAGGTAGTAATCATAGGCTTCCCAGAAAGGGTAACAATAATCAAAGCATCTCAGCTTCATTAACAGGATGGAGGCCTTTGTTCTCAGTGTAATTCAAAACAGAAAATGAAAAAGGCCTATTTAGAAAGCACTTTGAAATATCATTCCTGTCACCTACAGCAAACCAGAAACATTCTTAAATTGCTATATTTATGACATGTATTACTTTATATTGTGGAAAACACTCTAAAAACTGAAAGCACTGTCAAAACAAGGCAGTATTACTCTCTAATTTATACTACAGAAAGTTGTAGTCCAAAACTATCATGCTGTAAAAGTTCAAAAGAGACTGTAAAATTTACCTGTTTAGACATATTTTCCAAAAATATTGCTGATTTTTCCTTTAAAAGTTTGACAAGGTCTTTATAAATTTTGGTCCGTTTTTAAATGAACTATGCCAAACACAGAAGGAAAAATTTTGTGTGATTCCACTGATATGAAGTACCTGGAATAGGTAAATGCATAGAGACAGAAAGTAGATTAGAGTTTACCAAGCACTGGGGGGGAGGAAGATGAAGAATTACTGCTTAATGGAGCTATTGCTTAGTTTCAGATGATGAGGATGATTTGGAAATAGTAGTAACAGTTGCACAGCCTTGTGAATGTATTTCATGCCCCTGGATGATACACTTAAAACGGTTAACACAGCACATTTTCTATTTATTGTATGTATGTGCTTCATGACAAGAACAAGAGCAACTGAAAACTGGGGTCCAGGAAAGAGGTGACCAAACACCAGAAAACAAAAACAAAATGATGACAAGGAGCACGCCAGCTGAGAGGAACAAGTCTGACAAGAAATGGGAGCAGCAGCGGCAGCATCAGAAAGACAACCAACCCTGATCATGCGCTTTCGTGGGGTCTATGGAGCTGCCATTAGCCTGAGAATCAGCCCAGAGCAGAAGTGGATCACATTGGTGTTCTTTGCATTTTGTTTCTTACGTACATCAGCTTCAACCAGAATTTTATTTCACGAAATATTATATTGACTGATTTCTTTTGTCCAGCACTATTTTACAAACCATGGGAGACAGAAACACTGTTGTTCTTATGCATATGTAGTTGACACAGTGTTCAAGGCAATCTGACTAGGTAGTAATCATAGGCTTCCCAGAAAGGGTAACAATAATCAAAGCATCTCAGCTTCATTAACAGGATGGAGGCCTTTGTTCTCAGTGTAATTCAAAACAGAAAATGAAAAAGGCCTATTTAGAAAGCACTTTGAAATATCATTCCTGTCACCTACAGCAAACCAGAAACATTCTTAAATTGCTATATTTATGACATGTATTACTTTATATTGTGGAAAACACTCTAAAAACTGAAAGCACTGTCAAAACAAGGCAGTATTACTCTCTAATTTATACTACAGAAAGTTGTAGTCCAAAACTATCATGCTGTAAAAGTTCAAAAGAGACTGTAAAATTTACCTGTTTAGACATATTTTCCAAAAATATTGCTGATTTTTCCTTTAAAAGTTTGACAAGGTCTTTATAAATTTTGCCTTTTCTCTCATAATTAATTTGCCCCTCATCATCCGTTTTGCCCTTTGGAAAAAAAAGTTTGGTGCTGTAATTAATGCACAAGCAACATAAGAACCTGATCAATAAATCACAGCCCAAGCACAACTAACAGTTTCTTCTCTAAAGGATCCATGTGGTAGTCTTTACACATGAAATGTACGGGCAAATCCTTACCTCTTAACGTAATGTTTCTCATTCACTCATTTACTCAGTCATTCAGCAAGCTCTTTTACAAAGTGCCTCCTAGACAGACGGGGCCTGCCGCTAGAGCAGACACCCGAGAGCCGCTCACCCTCTGCTCTCCTGTCCTGTGGAAATGCATTATGACTTCACGAACTTTTGAGAGGTCATAAAGGCCATGAGGTTAGAATGTCACCATGCAAAAGCCTATGTTTCTGTTGGTCACACATAGCTCTTATTTTATTTGGAGCACAATGACTATGGGCTCATTTTCCAGGGGTCTGACCTCCATGGAACATCTGTCCCTTCTCCCTTGGCCTCTGTCTTTCCTTATCTCATTCCTTTCCTGTTCCTTTTCCTCTTCCTTTACCATATATGCATACACTGTAGTACACTACATATATAACTGTGTGCATACACATAACATATATAGTGTGTGTATATATATATATAAAACATACATATGCATGTATGCGTGTGCGTGTGCGTGTGTGTGTGTGTAGGGTGGTGGTTTAGTTGCTCAGCTGTGTCCAACCCTTTGCAACCCCATGGACTGTAGCCTCCTCTGTCCATGGGATTTCCCCATGCTACATTTACAACATGTATTACTTCATATTATAGGCAAGAATACTGCAGTGGGTCACCAGTTCCTCCTCCAAGAAATCTTCCTGACCCAAGAACTGAATCCATATCTACATTTCAGGTGGATTCTTTACTGACTGAGCCACCAGGGAAGCTGTCTGTGTATATATCTGTGTGTGTATATATGTAAACTGTAATGTCTTATCCATTTCCTTGTGATTACTGAACAGTTTCAGTTCTTCATCTTCCATTTTTCAAGCTGAGGAACACTCAGACATTTCCATATTGAATCAAGCTGTAGGTGCATCAACAGCCTTTTATAGAAACAAAGGCTCCTTGTCCCACTTTGGAAAGCCAAAGTAAAGCATTCCTCTTTTTTAAAAAAAAAAAATCAATCTCTTATTTTCCAGTTGGATATTTCACTTTTCTATTAATAAAAACAAACCGAAAGCAAAATCATATGTAGGTTGTCTGTCGCCTCTGTGCAGAAATAAGTGCAGGGTCACACTGGATGGATCCAAAGACAGGCTTTCCGCCACTGAGAACACAGCCTCACGTCTTAATACCCACCCAGGAGGAGGCCTGGCCACCCTCCAAACAGTCCTCTGGGATGGCTGGGTTCCCATTAAGGATCTGAATCCTCCTTGCAGGTTTATGCTGGGAGTCCCAAGTTTACATGAAGACAGCGAGGGCAGGGCTTTGCAGAGGAGAAAGCTGAGTGGCTCCTTCCAGCCAAGCTCAGGAAGAGGGGAAAGGTCGCAGGGGAGGCTGGACGAGGCAACAGGGACATGCTCCCTCCTACATCCTGTCAGACTCACCCAGCAATGGCCCCTCACACTGCAGCAGCAGTTGCTTCCAATAGCAACAGTTGGTTCTAGTTTCTGTGGGGTTTTCCCGGAAGCCCAGAACCAGGCTCATCAGGACCCCTCAGTTTAACCACCAACAGCCACTGGGGCCCCTCCTCAGAGACTCAGCTCTGCCAAATTCTACTAAGCCCCCGAGATGCCAGTACTAACTTGGCAGTGCCCACTCCTCAGGGGCCTGGGGCTGGTTTCCACCTGGGCTCCAAGGGGATCAGCACAGCTGGGAGATGACTGTTCTTCTCCCCAGCTCTGTGGAGACGCTCTGAGCACCTCAGGGACCATCACCAATGCAAGCAGAGCCCACTCATCAGAGGCGTAAGTTCTCTGTGAGCGCTGCCCAGAGATGCTCAGGTCCCAGCACAGCCTGGCAGCTCCTCTCCAGGAAGCAGGGGCCCTTCTGCGGGGGCCCAGCCTCCTTCTGTGGGGGCCCAGCCTCCAGTCCCCACATGTGGACCCCTCCTCTCTTTCATTGCTCCCCTCAGTTCTGAGGACAGAAGCCACAGTTGTGGCTTCCACGTTACCTCAGAGTTTCCTTTTTTGACATTTTCCCCCTCTACTACTTGTGTCATTAATTAGTGAACTGATCAAGTTAAAGAGGTTTTAGTTTAGAGCAGAATGGGTCACTCTGAAGGCCATTTCCTAGAATGCTGACTTCAGGACCTGCATGGGACACTGAGGCAGCAAACACACAGCCAACGGACCTGCATGAATCCCACAAGACAGTCCTTCATTTTCTATGGTTTCAGGGTTCAGACTTGGATACAAGCCTCCACATAAACAAGCTCAGGATCGAAGTCCATACTGGTTTTAAACAAACTACTTACACCATTTAAAAACACTCCTTCTTGGCTGCAAGTAATGCACAAAGTTTCAGAATCATGGGGTTTCACCAGCACGTAACAGATTTCCCCTTTAATTTGTCTCCAAGGTGGGGCGCGACATCCATTAGAAAATTCATAATCTGAAACCAGTTATCAAACAAGAAAAAGGAGATACTTAACATCAGTTTGTAACATACGTTGGCTTCAAAAAACAGGACTGAGATGTTTAAGGTTTTGTTTCTTAAACGTTTAGCTATTGAAGCATTTTGAGAATGTCATTAAGAAAAGAGCATATAAAATGAACCTGAGGTGTACTCAATAGATTCCAAGACTGTCTGTTCTCCTTTCCTGAGAACTGTTTAAGCAGCTCTATGTCATTCTTCACAGTCCCTGGATTTAATCGTATTTCTCTGAAATAAAAGTTTAGAAACTTTTTTTTAAGCAGAAAACATTCTATTATATCTATTTTTTTCAAATCATTCAAGCAGTGCCCACTCCTCAGGGGCCTGGGGCTGGTTCCACCTGGGCTCCAAGGGATCAGCACAGCTGGGAGATGACTGTTCTTCTCCCAGCTCTGTGGAGACGCTCTGAGCACCTCAGGGACCATCACCAATGCAAGCAGAGCCCACTCATCAGAGGCGTAAGTTCTCTGTGAGCGCTGCCCAGAGATGCTCAGGTCCCAGCACAGCCTGGCAGCTCCTCTCCAGGAAGCAGGGGCCCTTCTGCGGGGGCCCAGCCTCCTTCTGTGGGGGCCCAGCCTCCAGTCCCCACATGTGGACCCCTCCTCTCTTTCATTGCTCCCCTCAGTTCTGAGGACAGAAGCCACAGTTGTGGCTTCCACGTTACCTCAGAGTTTCCTTTTTTGACATTTTCCCCCTCTACTACTTGTGTCATTAATTAGTGAACTGATCAAGTTAAAGAGGTTTTAGTTTAGAGCAGAATGGGTCACTCTGAAGGCCATTTCCTAGAATGCTGACTTCAGGACCTGCATGGGACACTGAGGCAGCAAACACACAGCCAACGGACCTGCATGAATCCCACAAGACAGTCCTTCATTTTCTATGGTTTCAGGGTTCAGACCTGGATACAAGCCTCCACATAAACAAGCTCAGGATCGAAGTCCATACTGGTTTTAAACAAACTACTTACACCATTTAAAAACACTCCTTCTTGGCTGCAAGTAATGCACAAAGTTTCAGAATCATGGGGTTTCACCAGCACGTAACAGATTTCCCCTTTAATTTGTCTCCAAGTTGGGGCGCGACATCCATTAGAAAATTCATAATCTGAAACCAGTTATCAAACAAGAAAAAGGAGATACTTAACATCAGTTTGTAACATACGTTGGCTTCAAAAAACAGGACTGAGATGTTTAAGGTTTTGTTTCTTAAACGTTTAGCTATTGAAGCATTTTGAGAATGTCATTAAGAAAAGAGCATATAAAATGAACCTGAGGTGTACTCAATAGATTCCAAGACTGTCTGTTCTCCCTTTCCTGAGAACTGTTTAAGCAGCTCTATGTCATTCTTCACAGTCCCTGGATTTAATCGTATTTCTCTGAAATAAAAGTTTAGAAATTCATTTTAAATAGTTTAAAACAGAATCTACAGAAAACAACATGAAAACATTCTATTATATCAAGGAATATCATTTTTGTAATTAAAATATCAGTTAAATAACACATCAACAGAATTGCAGTGAACTTTAATGTTCATTCTCATAACACTGCCAGAATATCAAAGAATTAGTGAATTAAGTGAATGCAACACCCAAATACACTCATTTAAATATTCACTTCATTTCTGAATGAAAATATCAGTACTCAAAAAGACTCGAAGGATGAAAAAGTTTTAATTTGACAAACTCTACATGATAAATGTATTATAATTTAAAATTTTATCTAATGGTTTAAAAGATTTGGGGGGAAAATCCACTTAATGGTTTCAGAATTAGGTGAAATTCCACTTGAATGTTTTACCTCTGTTAACTGAAAATTTTACTATTTAGAACTAGAAATATTCATGCAAGAGCTAAAATTTTATTTGAAGAAAAATGTAATGTTAAATCAATAGTAACCACTTCTAAACATAATTTTTCTTGTGTATTCCCCTACAGCTCTTTTTTACTGTACTCTTTATAACCAACTTTTAAAGGTTTCTTTAAAAAAAAAAAAGACTCACAAGGAAATATGTTTCAGAGAATGATTGAGTAGATGCAGATCCAGCTCCTTGAGTAACAGGGCCATCTTCATCTTAATCTCGCTTCCAGGATCATCATCTTTGGTAGTTTTTTCAAGAAGAGTAGGTACAGATGAGTCTTCATTTATTTCATCTATCATATTATAATCCAAGCCCAGGATTTTTGATACAGGATTTCTGTTTGCTGACCAAAAGAGTAAATTTTAAAAATTATCTTCTTATCTTCTATGACTAGAGCTATACAGCCTATCAAATCCTTTGGAGCCCACTCAAAGGTGTTTATTTCATTAAGCTTTTTCTCACAGACCCAATAATGACTTAATTCCTATTTCTCAGATTCTCCTGTACTTAGAAATTTTCTTACACCCCTTGAGATGTTTATCTTGCACTATAATATCATGTATATATGTCATCACCCTAAAAGGCCAGAAGCCTCTTCTATTTAGACCAAACAGACCTCTAGAAGAGGTCTATTTCTTTTTAAGTTGACCATAGGGCATTGTTCAGAATTAGCATTCAATGAATACATTCAGGATTGATCTGAAGAGAGAGAACTATTGTTCTGCTTAGTAAAAGGATCACTACAACTTTGTGTGTGTGTGTGTGTGTGTGTGCATGTGTGTGTGTGTGTACACCAGTGAACTTTACTGGGAAATCCTTTCTCTCCAAAACAGCATGTTTTTCTTAGTCTACAGATCTACTATCAATCTTTTCCACCTGTTTGAACTGCTTATAGTTTCAATATCTTTTGATGTTAGTTGGGAAAACAAATCCAACCAATGGGTACATACATGCTAAAATAAATAGTGAAAAATTTAAATCCCAGCTTGTGACCAAGGCTGAAAGTTGAACCCAGAGATGTTGAAATGTTTAATAAAGGCTGAAAAACTACATGGCGGAAAATGAGGAAGAAAGGGGCAAAACCGTGTTTAGGGAGAAGAAACTCAAGACAGATGAAAATATCTGTGCGTTTGGATGGGCAGGGATGCTTAAGGGACTAATTCAGAAAGCATGGCCTGATGGACACGAAGAGAAGACAGGAATGGTTTTGAACTTTCCCATAGGAAATGGACTGTGAGCAGGAAAGGCTGGAGGCTATTAGGAAAATCTGTATAGGGTGGGGATTGAGGTCATGGGAAGGAGACCTAGGGACCAAGCAGTTAGTAAACATCTCCATTCATTACATTACAACTGTCATCACTAAAGATTATGAAGAGAAATACTAGGTGAATTCTGGGGAAAGATACAAGTTGACTTCCAAATTGCCAGGTATCATGCAATTTGGACCTAAAACTAAGAGTTATACTTAGAACTCTTACCAAAAGTGCAGAATGCAGCAATGGATGAATATTTAGCCAGATTGGGTATGTAACAGTCTATGGATTAATTTTACAGATGATGCTGAATTTAATGGGTAGTTATACTTCTTTTATTAACTCTTCTGAAATTCAGTTGTATTCTCAAGATTTCAATCCTCCTCAGAAAAGTAGCTTTGATGTATAGGAAGAGTAGACAAAAGATACAAAGATTTCTAAAGTTCACATCTTTGAAAGAATCAAAAGAAAATAAAGAGACCAACTTTCCACCTTACAGCCAGATAGTGGCAAAGAACAATGAGAGACAGAATTCAGGCACCTTATGTCTGTGACCCACAGGTCACATGATCACGAAGAAGCAAAACATGCATGACATAATTACTCACAGGGCATTTCTACTTGTAAGGAATACTTAGAGCCCAGTTTTAGCAGGTAGTCAATCACATTCTGTTCTGCATGTTAGATGGGAAAACAAATCCAACCAATGGGTACATACATGCTAAAATAAATAGTGAAAAATTTAAATCCCAGCTTGTGACCAAGGCTGAAAGTTGAACCCAGAGATGTTGAAATGTTTAATAAAGGCTGAAAAACTACATGGCGGAAAATGAGGAAGAAAGGGGCAAAACCGTGTTTAGGGAGAAGAAACTCAAGACAGATGAAAATATCTGTGCGTTTGGATGGGCAGGGATGCTTAAGGGACTAATTCAGAAAGCATGGCCTGATGGACACGAAGAGAAGACAGGAATGGTTTTGAACTTTCCCATAGGAAATGGACTGTGAGCAGGAAAGGCTGGAGGCTATTAGGAAAATCTGTATAGGGTGGGGATTGAGGTCATGGGAAGGAGACCTAGGGACCAAGCAGTTAGTAAACATCTCCATTCATTACATTACAACTGTCATCACTAAAGATTATGAAGAGAAATACTAGGTGAATTCTGGGGAAAGATACAAGTTGACTTCCAAATTGCCAGGTATCATGCAATTTGGACCTAAAACTAAGAGTTATACTTAGAACTCTTACCAAAAGTGCAGAATGCAGCAATGGATGAATATTTAGCCAGATTGGGTATGTAACAGTCTATGGATTAATTTTACAGATGATGCTGAATTTAATGGGTAGTTATACTTCTTTTATTAACTCTTCTGAAATTCAGTTGTATTCTCAAGATTTCAATCCTCCTCAGAAAAGTAGCTTTGATGTATAGGAAGAGTAGACAAAAGATACAAAGATTTCTAAAGTTCACATCTTTGAAAGAATCAAAAGAAAATAAAGAGACCAACTTTCCACCTTACAGCCAGATAGTGGCAAAGAACAATGAGAGACAGAATTCAGGCACCTTATGTCTGTGACCCACAGGTCACATGATCACGAAGAAGCAAAACATGCATGACATAATTACTCACAGGGCATTTCTACTTGTAAGGAATACTTAGAGCCCAGTTTTAGCAGGTAGTCAATCACATTCTGTTCTGCATGTTAGATGATCAGACAATAATAGGAACATTACAGAACTTTAGTGAAGAAGAAAACTATTTCCCACTGAATGAATGTAATGATTCACAAAAAGCTGTGTATTCCATAATGGAAAGGACTGAGACAAATGGAAATTGAGATTATTATGGGAAGAGGAAGAGGCTACATTCATTTTAAAGGAAATCGATCACCATCTATCATAGCAGAACGCAAGAGAATGGCTTCTGCGGCAGGCCCTGGACATCTATCTCTTTTCCTGATGGGAACCTTAAAGACATCAGGTCTTTCCAGAAGCTAGGAAGGCTAGCTTTAAACTACACACAAAAATTAGAAGTTTACTAATGGTAAATCATTAGGCTTTTCATTTAACGTGGAAACATGATACGAGCATAATATTTCAGCCAAGAAAGTGACATTTTTATGAAGTTTTGAACATAGCACTTTTTTACCTTTTAGGTTAGAGAACTTTTTCAAGAGATTGTAACAAATGATTCCCTCCCCGGCCCCCAAGATTATGTTTCTGAAAGTTCAAATCACAGACTGAAATATAAACATCACCTTCAATGCATGCTTGTGCTTCCTTCAGCTTCATATTTTTAGCAATGTATAACATATGTGACAGCTGCCCAAAGCTCCTAATTTTAATTTGTGGTACGGAAAGAAATAGCAAAGGCTCGCCATTTTTATCAACTTCTTCTGATTTGACTGTTGTTCCACTAAAAAAATGAAAAAAAGGTTTTCTGAAACCTTAGGGTTACCTGGATGCCAGCAGAAGTTAAATTTAAGATATCTCAATGCATTACTTTCATGTCTCATGATAAAATACAGAGAACATAAATACTTCTTGTTAGAAGTTCATCTATTTTCCCTCTTTCATCTACTTTCAGGCCCTTAAATCCCCAAACTTACAAGCAACATAATATATCCAGGAAGAAGATTTTTAAGCAGTCTTTTGAATACCTACATGAATTCATAGTTTTGGGTTTTGTTTTTCTAATAACACATTGACCACCTTTTTTTTTTTTTTAAATCACTGGTTCTAAGGGAATCATTTATGTTTTGTGGATTTCCAATGTTATTTTACTTATAAAACTTTTACACCACAGTAATTAGTGGTTAGAAATTTTCTTGGCTACTCTGTTCACGAGCAAAAAAAGCTATGAAAAAAGACAAACTAGATCCACTCTGTGGATTACTTTTCCACTCCAAACATCAATTTAGTTTACTTTAGGATAACAAGCAGTTTTTTTTAACTAGGCTTTTTCCTGATCAGAATTCAGGTTGTCATTTCTAAAATATTAACATACTTTTATGGCCACCATACATCTACTCTACTTACAACATTACTTAAACTTCCTAGTTTCTCCTTACATACTGATGTCCCTAGCAAAACTGTCCACCTCTGATACTTTGGGTTTTTTTTTTAATTATGCATTTATTTATTTGACTGTGCTGGGTCTCAACTGAGGCATGTGGGATCTAGATCCCTGACCAGAAATCGTATCCTCACTCCCTGCATTGGAAGGCAAGATCTCAACCACTGGACTGCCAGGGAAGTCTCCCGACCTGATATTTTAAATTGTAACACAGATACATAGTTGTAAGATGTTGACAGTTTATCAGAAAAAGTAAGTCTGCCAGACTCAAACAATCTACGACTGTTTCATTAGAACAGAAAGAGGGAAGAAACAGGGGGTGGGGGCAGAATAATTGTTCCCCTACCACATCCATCTCCTGATCCCTGGAACCTTATGTGGCAAAAGGGGCTGTGCAGATGAATTACATTAAAGATTTTGAGATGAGACGACTGCTCCTTAGAAGAGGCAGGTAACAGTGACAGTGACATGATGGCTACAGAAAGTAGCCCATCAGCTGAGAAGTGAGCCCACCTGTATAAATATGGTCTCCAAAATATCTGCAGAGATCAGCAAGCGAGGGATCGCTTATCTGCTTTAACAGAGTTTCAGTATAGATAAAATTGACTTGCTTTGGAAGAAGAGGGCTGAGAGAATGTATACCCCTAAGAAGAATCTGCCTTTGTTCTAGAACACCCAAGTATATTACTTGGCCTCTGAGGCCAAATAGGCCAAATAGTACTTGGCCTCTGAGGCCAAATAGTAATACATACTATATACATATACTATATACATCTGAGGCCTCCAGGCTTAAATCCTTCACGATGATTTGGTTATCCACATGGATTTACAGATGTGAATCCTGACTAGTGGGCTTCCTCCACTTTAAATAAATGAGTAAGTGTCTTCTAAGCCTCTGCAGCTAAAAAAAAGGGTTCATACGAACCAAAGAGCAAAGAATGAAGCAGAGGGGCTGTTCACACACGCTTCTTGCCATGGAGGGCATCTCTGGTTTACATCACGTGACATGTTGCTGGGCACAACAGTCAGTCAAGAGGTAGTTGGTTCAAAACATACATGGTGTTGATGGAACACTGCACCCAGAGACTGTACACAGAGATACAAAAAACAGAACTAAAGAAAAAAGCAACTGGACAGGGACAGAGAAATAGTAATGCATTATGTCACTTTCAGCCCCCTAATTAGGTCACAGATGTGTTCATCCATATTTGAAACACAAAATTAGTGCAGAGGCAAGTTACAATAATCTTAATCTCTTCTGACCCATGCATTAAATCCGTGTTCGTACTAAGTAGTTCATAGGTTTTTGACTGGTTTTTCAGATGAGTTCATGTTTCAAAAATTAGAAAATAAAACAAAAACAAAAATAAAAACATGTGGTATTACACTGAACTTAGGTGAGAGAAATGAGACACTTTGGGAGAAAGTGACCATTAGCACAGAAAATAAAAAATTGTTCCCCTACCACATCCATCTCCTGATCCCTGGAACCTTATGTGGCAAAAGGGGCTGTGCAGATGAATTACATTAAAGATTTTGAGATGAGACGACTGCTCCTTAGAAGAGGCAGGTAACAGTGACAGTGACATGATGGCTACAGAAAGTAGCCCATCAGCTGAGAAGTGAGCCCACCTGTATAAATATGGTCTCCAAAATATCTGCAGAGATCAGCAAGCGAGGGATCGCTTATCTGCTTTAACAGAGTTTCAGTATAGATAAAATTGACTTGCTTTGGAAGAAGAGGGCTGAGAGAATGTATACCCCTAAGAAGAATCTGCCTTTGTTCTAGAACACCCAAGTATATTACTTGGCCTCTGAGGCCAAATAGGCCAAATAGTACTTGGCCTCTGAGGCCAAATAGTAATACATACTATATACATATACTATATACATCTGAGGCCTCCAGGCTTAAATCCTTCACGATGATTTGGTTATCCACATGGATTTACAGATGTGAATCCTGACTAGTGGGCTTCCTCCACTTTAAATAAATGAGTAAGTGTCTTCTAAGCCTCTGCAGCTAAAAAAAAGGGTTCATACGAACCAAAGAGCAAAGAATGAAGCAGAGGGGCTGTTCACACACGCTTCTTGCCATGGAGGGCATCTCTGGTTTACATCACGTGACATGTTGCTGGGCACAACAGTCAGTCAAGAGGTAGTTGGTTCAAAACATACATGGTGTTGATGGAACACTGCACCCAGAGACTGTACACAGAGATACAAAAAACAGAACTAAAGAAAAAAGCAACTGGACAGGGACAGAGAAATAGTAATGCATTATGTCACTTTCAGCCCCCTAATTAGGTCACAGATGTGTTCATCCATATTTGAAACACAAAATTAGTGCAGAGGCAAGTTACAATAATCTTAATCTCTTCTGACCCGTGCATTAAATCCGTGTTCGTACTAAGTAGTTCATAGGTTTTTGACTGGTTTTTCAGATGAGTTCATGTTTCAAAAATTAGAAAATAAAACAAAAACAAAAATAAAAACATGTGGTATTACACTGAACTTAGGTGAGAGAAATGAGACACTTTGGGAGAAAGTGACCATTAGCACAGTTAAAAATAAAATATAATTCAAAAAAAAGATTTCTGAAAATTCAGAGAGAAAACAGATCATGATATCAGGACTAAAGAACTCTTGAAATACAGTTCAAGAATGGCTTTACAGAGACTTCCCTGGTGGTCCAGTGATTAAAACTTCCAGTGCAAGGGGTACAGGTTTGATCCCAATCAGGGAGTTAAAATCCCACGTGCCTCAGAACCAAAACAGGAAACAGAAGGAATACTTTCCGGTTAATAAAGACTTTTTAAAAAGAAAGATTTTAAATAAATTCTGAGTTTATTCTCACAAATAATCCCAAATGGAAAATGGAAAAGACATCGATAGCAAACTTTGGCAAGAGAACTGTTTTCTTAAGATCAGACTCTAAAGTTTATATGCAAAACTAAAGGGGCACAAAGATAGAAGAGGATCAGAGTGCCTGAAATGACACATAAACTGAGGTTGACCGGAAGAAAAGAATATGTGACTTTACATATACTTACCATCTACAATTATAAGGTATATTTACAGAATACATTTTGTACAAGTATATTTATATAAACCTATACAACTTATATAAAATACGTACTTACCTATGATCCAAGGAGATAAATTGCTAACTTGCTGTTTGAGGTAGAGGTTGGATTTTTTTTTCATCCATCTTTATTCTTTGGCCTGTGTGGGCCTCCCATAGCAGTGGCCTCTCTCAGTGCAGAGCACCAGCTCTGGACGCAAGCACTCCAGAGCGCTGGCTTGTAATTGGACACACTGGTCCAGCCACTCTGTGGCACGTGGGATCTTCCCAGGTGAGAGATCAAGCTGGTGCCCTTTGCATGCAAGGCAGATTCTTTACCCACTGAACCACCAGGGGAAACCCAGGGCTTTTTTTTAATCTCAGATTTGGAAGGTTCTCATTTAAGGACAGTGTTAATTTCTAAGAAGTCTTTCCCTTATTTTAATCAAAAGGTACCATTCCCCTCTGCCACCCCCCAGATTTTACAGTTTACCAGAAGGGGTTCTGTCTTTATTTCAGGTCACAAAACACCAATGCCTAGTGGCAACTGGCAGGTCATGTGAGCAGAAAGACCAGTCCTTGGGGAGAAAGTGACCATTAGCACAGTTAAAATAAAATATAATTCAAAAAGATTTCTGAAAATTCAGAGAGAAAACAGATCATGATATCAGGACTAAAGAACTCTTGAAATACAGTTCAAGAATGGCTTTACAGAGACTTCCCTGGTGGTCCAGTGATTAAAACTTCCAGTGCAAGGGGTACAGGTTTGATCCCAATCAGGGAGTTAAAATCCCACGTGCCTCAGAACCAAAACAGGAAACAGAAGGAATACTTTCCGGTTAATAAAGACTTTTTAAAAAGAAAGATTTTAAATAAATTCTGAGTTTATTCTCACAAATAATCCCAAATGGAAAATGGAAAAGACATCGATAGCAAACTTTGGCAAGAGAACTGTTTTCTTAAGATCAGACTCTAAAGTTTATATGCAAAACTAAAGGGGCACAAAGATAGAAGAGGATCAGAGTGCCTGAAATGACACATAAACTGAGGTTGACCGGAAGAAAAGAATATGTGACTTTACATATACTTACCATCTACAATTATAAGGTATATTTACAGAATACATTTTGTACAAGTATATTTATATAAACCTATACAACTTATATAAAATACGTACTTACCTATGATCCAAGGAGATAAATTGCTAACTTGCTGTTTGAGGTAGAGGTTGGATTTTTTTTTCATCCATCTTTATTCTTTGGCCTGTGTGGGCCTCCCATAGCAGTGGCCTCTCTCAGTGCAGAGCACCAGCTCTGGACGCAAGCACTCCAGAGCGCTGGCTTGTAATTGGACACACTGGTCCAGCCACTCTGTGGCACGTGGGATCTTCCCAGGTGAGAGATCAAGCTGGTGCCCTTTGCATGCAAGGCAGATTCTTTACCCACTGAACCACCAGGGAAGCCCAGGGCTTTTTTTTTTTTAATCTCAGATTTGGAAGGTTCTCATTTAAGGACAGTGTTAATTTCTAAGAAGTCTTTCCCTTATTTTAATCAAAAGGTACCATTCCCCTCTGCCACCCCCCAGATTTTACAGTTTACCAGAAGGGGTTCTGTCTTTATTTCAGGTCACAAAACACCAATTCCTAGTGGCAACTGGCAGGTCATGTGAGCAGAAAGACCAGTCCTAAAGCAATAGCAAAGGTTGGGGAGCACATGAAACACATGAAGCACAGGAAACACATCCCCTATCAAAAGAAAATTCAAGTGTAAAAATTAAATAGTGTTGCCCAAGCAAAACATCCTCAGATTTCACCCAAGTGCCTCCAGGTTTCTGTGATTTCTGAGATTCACAGAGGTTAAGCAACTTGTCTCAAACCTACAACCAATCAATAAAAAATGGGCAACTGAAGACGTTAAAACCTAGAAGCAATTCACTGGCTTACCTCACAGCATAGCCCGATCCAAAGGCTGAGGGATCCAAATTTGTTTTCCATTCCAGTGGTTCTACAAATACATAGTTTGCCTCTTGGGGATGTTTATAGATAAAACGCTCCACAAACAAAATAATTTCCTGCAATATCACCTCATTGAGAGGGGTAACTTCCAGGGTCTTAGCCCCATGCGCAGCAGCTGTCCACTGCGCTGACCTGGTCAGTGCCACACCCATTGGGATCCCACGGAGCTCTACCTAGGCACAGTGCACACACTGCATCAGAGCAGAGAGAGAGAAATAACAGCATGCACCTTTCTAACGGAACATTTCTCATTTTCAAGATTTTAAGCCAGTACTTACCCAACCTGCATTCTGCTTGTTCACCTTAGGAGCGGATTTTTCTTTTAATTATCCAACTGCTTTTCAAGTCAATAAAAGAGTTAACATTCCCTGAACCAGCTCTATGTAAAACTGACCCAAGGACATACGGATTTTTCAATATCTGCCTGTCCTGGGATGAATAATTTATTTCTAGTTTTCAGCCTAAGCCAGAGAAAGAATTCTGGGCAGAAAATGGACACAGCAAAAGTCCAAGAGCGGAAAAAAAGAATCGAAGAAGGCTGGCATCACGGCCTCTGGTTTGCAGCTCTGCTGGGCCAGCAATTATGTGAGAGATGCACTTCTGAACTGGACCACACATTGTTTAATTTCTAAGAAGTCTTTCCTTATTTTAATCAAAGGTACCATTCCCTCTGCCACCCCCCAGATTTTACAGTTTACCAGAAGGGGTTCTGTCTTTATTTCAGGTCACAAAACACCAATGCCTAGTGGCAACTGGCAGGTCATGTGAGCAGAAAGACCAGTCCTAAAGCAATAGCAAAGGTTGGGGAGCACATGAAACACATGAAGCACAGGAAACACATCCCCTATCAAAAGAAAATTCAAGTGTAAAAATTAAATAGTGTTGGCCAAGCAAAACATCCTCAGATTTCACCCAAGTGCCTCCAGGTTTCTGTGATTTCTGAGATTCACAGAGGTTAAGCAACTTGTCTCAAACCTACAACCAATCAATAAAAAATGGGCAACTGAAGACGTTAAAACCTAGAAGCAATTCACTGGCTTACCTCACAGCATAGCCCGATCCAAAGGCTGAGGGATCCAAATTTGTTTTCCATTCCAGTGGTTCTACAAATACATAGTTTGCCTCTTGGGGATGTTTATAGATAAAACGCTCCACAAACAAAATAATTTCCTGCAATATCACCTCATTGAGAGGGGTAACTTCCAGGGTCTTAGCCCCATGCGCCGCAGCTGTCCACTGCGCTGACCTGGTCAGTGCCACACCCATTGGGATCCCACGGAGCTCTACCTAGGCACAGTGCACACACTGCATCAGAGCAGAGAGAGAGAGAAATAACAGCATGCACCTTTCTAACGGAACATTTCTCATTTTCAAGATTTTAAGCCAGTACTTACCCAACCTGCATTCTGCTTGTTCACCTTAGGAGCGGATTTTTCTTTTAATTATCCAACTGCTTTTCAAGTCAATAAAAGAGTTAACATTCCCTGAACCAGCTCTATGTAAAACTGACCCAAGGACATACGGATTTTTCAATATCTGCCTGTCCTGGGATGAATAATTTATTTCTAGTTTTCAGCCTAAGCCAGAGAAAGAATTCTGGGCAGAAAATGGACACAGCAAAAGTCCAAGAGCGGAAAAAAAGAATCGAAGAAGGCTGGCATCACGGCCTCTGGTTTGCAGCTCTGCTGGGCCAGCAATTATGTGAGAGATGCACTTCTGAACTGGACCACACATTGTTTAGAATCACGCTATTAAACTGAATTCTGTTATTCTTTGTCATTGTCACACATCTGTGCGATGATGCCTAATGAAAGTTCCTCAAGTGCCCTCTGAATTCATAAGAAATAGACTAAGAATATTAAGTGAAACAAATTTAATTTTCTCTGAAAATTGGTAAGGCACATATTGGCCCTGTTAATTGAAATATTTGAGTAATTCAAATTCATACTCCTTGCATATATCCTGCCCAGAATATTTTATTGGAATTCATAACTTTTTAAAGAGCAAATGTGAGAACAAATGAGAATCTTTTTAGCCTGTTTATCTAAACTGATTATCAAAAGAGTCTAGCATTAAAATGTAAAACAGAAGTTGATATAAATTCCACTTTTGCTAAATAGAAATTGGCCTCTAAAAGAGATGTCTAGAAAGTTAACATTATCTGTAAACTTAAATAAGAGCCAACCAAGTTAATAAGTTCTGACATTATTATATTATGGATATTTGTCTTTTTCTTTCATATAATCTGAAAGAAAAAGAATCTACTTGTTTATTTTCTTATTTGCAAGAACATTGATCATTAAGACCTTTCATCTGGAATACTAGAAGAATGGTTAAAAAGTTAGATAAAGAATATAACCAGGGCTTCCCCTGGTGGTCCAGTGGGTAAGGGCACCGCCTTGCAGTGCAAGGGGCACCGGTTCGATCCCTGGCCTGGGAAGATCCCACGTGCTGCGGAGCAGCTGGACCGATGTGTCCAATTACCGAGCCGGAGCTCTGGGGCGCATGCGCCCAGAGCCGGTGCTCTGCGATGACAGACGTCACCGCGATGGGAGGCCCACAGGAGCCAAAGAACAAAGATGGATGAAAATAGAGAAATGGAAGACCAATAGAAGTGGCCCGTCCATCCCCCTCCCTCCGCACCCCACTCCCCAGAAAGATAAATAAATAAAAATAAATGTTTAAAAAAAAAAAAAAGAATATAACCAGCTTCCCCATATCCTCCCTCCATCATTATTACAAAAGCTCAGAAACAAGATTCTACAGAAATGATTTGTAGATTTTATCTTCTTGAAATCCAGTAACAGGGACATCTAGATCAGAGGTCCTGGACTGAGAAGCAGTGAAGAAGCACTGTACAGATGCTTTATTATGGACCACAAAAAATTGGTTTTGCAGCTCTTGGCCCAGCACTTATGTGAGACCTGCACTTCTGAACTGGACCACACATTGTTTAGAATCACGCTATTAAACTGAATTCTGTTATTCTTTGTCATTGTCACACATCTGTGCGATGATGCCTAATGAAAGTTCCTCAAGTGCCCTCTGAATTCATAAGAAATAGACTAAGAATATTAAGTGAAACAAATTTAATTTTCTCTGAAAATTGGTAAGGCACATATTGGCCCTGTTAATTGAAATATTTGAGTAATTCAAATTCATACTCCTTGCATATATCCTGCCCAGAATATTTTATTGGAATTCATAACTTTTTAAAGAGCAAATGTGAGAACAAATGAGAATCTTTTTAGCCTGTTTATCTAAACTGATTATCAAAAGAGTCTAGCATTAAAATGTAAAACAGAAATTGATATAAATTCCACCTTTGCTAAATAGAAATTGGCCTCTAAAAGAGATGTCTAGAAAGTTAACATTATCTGTAAACTTAAATAAGAGCCAACCAAGTTAATAAGTTCTGACATTATTATATTATGGATATTTGTCTTTTTCTTTCAGATAATCTGAAAGAAAAAGAATCTACTTGTTTATTTTCTTATTTGCAATAACATTGATCATTAAGACCTTTCATCTGGAATACTAGAAGAACAGTTAAAAAGTTAGATAAAGAATATAACCAGGGCTTCCCCTGGTGGTCCAGTGGGTAAGGGCACCGCCTTGCAGTGCAAGGGGCGCCGGTTCGATCCCTGGCCTGGGAAGATCCCACGTGCTGCGGAGCAGCTGGACCGATGTGTCCAATTACCGAGCCGGAGCTCTGGGGCGCATGCGCCCAGAGCCAGTGCTCTGCGACGACAGACGTCACCGCGAAGGGAGGCCCACAGGAGCCAAAGAAAAAAGATGGATGAAAATAGAGAAATGAAAGACCAATAGAAGTGGCCCGTCCATCCCCCTCCCTCCGCACCCCACTCCCCAGAAAGATAAATAAATAAAAATAAATGTTTAAAAAAAAAAAAAGAATATAACCAGCTTCCCCGTATCCTCCCTCCATCATTATTACAAAAGCTCAGAAACAAGATTCTACAGAAATGATTTGTAGATTTTATCTTCTTGAAATCCAGTAACAGGGACATCTAGATCAGAGGTCCTGGACTGAGAAGCAGTGAAGAAGCACTGTACAGATGCTTTATTATCAAAACAAAAGAAAGGGGACATTGTTAGCATTTAGTGATGGAGACCAAGAATGCCAGAGGGCCTGCCATGCGTGGGACAGTTCCCCAGAAGGAAGAATTACGATATGATCTCCAAAATCTAGTACATAAACAATTTCAGATCATTAATACCTGAGCCTACAACCTATCAGTACTTTACAAATAATCACAAACGATGTATTTCACAGTTTAAATATGCATTGAATTTTCCAGAGTTGAAACTACCATATAAATCAAAGGATGCTTGTAAATATTTCGTTTTAAAATGGAACTTGAGCAGGAGGTCAGCATTTTGCAAAACTGTATCATTGACTGAAACTCCAGTCACACAATGCAAGTGTCAGTGACACGTCTGTATTTGGAGCTACTGCAGACACAGGGATTCTAAGCAAGGCTGGAGTGATTGATGGCATTGATGCTATTCAGTTGCTAAGTTGTGTCTAACTCTGCGCAACCCCAAGGACTGCAGCATGCCAGGCTTCATTACATGTTCTAGGGTAGTAGCTACCTGAGTGTTTACATGTTGATATTTTATTATAATTATCTTCCTTTATTTTATAGGTAGAGCACCCCTGAGATTTAAAATGATGATTTTGATTTCAGAGGAGTAAAGTGGGCATAACAACATATTTGTTATAAGAAGCAAGTATTGGATCAGATAAAGCTGAGAACAATGTATACATACACATATGTATGTATACCTGTAAAAATGCTAGTGAAATCAAATGTATACCAAAAAACTGAATTTGTTCTGTGCATTCATTGTAGTACTCCATTTTCTCTTGCTAGATTCTGACCTCATAAGCAAGTCCTGATGTTTATGTGTGACACTCCTGAGTTTCCCAATATTATGAGAATAAGGGCAGACAGACTTATCTTACATGGAAAGGCTCAGCTGGACAGTTCTGGTTGTTTTTACTCTAAAGTGTAAACTTGTTTCAGTTTCTAAAGCTATTGCTTTAGATAGCAATAGCTATCTAATTATTCTAGCAAGAATAAATTATTTCATTCTTGCACCTTTTAAAAGGAAAGTGTGAAATGACATAGGCTGTGGCAGTCCACATGCCAGATACTTCCTGGAAGACACTTAAAAAGGAGCTACAAAATGCAAAACAGTTCTTCTTTTCATCATGATACATTTTTCTAGGAATGTAACATATGTGACTCTATTCAAATTGTCTTTCTGAGTGTAATAAACACAGGAGCTGCAGCAATGGACAGGTCTGACCTAAGAAGGCCTAAGAAAAATTGGGGGCTTCCTGGTGGCTCGGTGGTAAGGAACCTGTCTGTCAATCAGGAGACACAGGTTCCATCCCTGGGTTGGAAAGATCCCCTGGAGAAGGACATGGAAACCCATTCTGATATTTTTGCTGGGATAATTCCATGGACAGAGGAGCCTGGCAGGCGTCAGTCCATGGGATCACAAAGAATCGAACACAATTTAGTAACTAAACAACAATAAAAATCCTAGTGGGCCTAGGACCATCCAGAAGATAAGTACAATATTATTAGGGGAAAAATGTCGAACAGAATCTCAAGGAAGAGGGGACCACTTACACAAGACCTTACAAAAAAGGCTTCTGAATGAAAACCCATCGACTGAGTTTTTAAAACAAAAAACAGGTAGCCTTGTATTTTTTCGTTGTTGTTTGTTCTTAAGTAGGAGAATTTCTAACGGCCTCTTAATTTGCGAAGAGAACAGAAGTTACAGCATTTATTCCTCTAGTTCCTGTAATGTTCCAAAAATTTAAAAATTAACTTTTATGAAGACAGGCTGATGGGAAGTTTAATATCCAGTGTCAATCCAAGAGTTCTCAGGGCATGATAACCACGGTTAAAATAAACACATGTGAATACGTAGTACATATTTTGAATTAAACTAAGATTTTAAAGTCTTACAATGACAAGGGAAAAGGTTTTTGTGCATGTTTGTTTCCATAAACTGAGAATCACTTTACACTCATATTATCTACTCATCCAATAGATATAACAACTTTTCTTTTTAAGCGTTCCAAGACTCCAGTAGCATTAATGAAATGAAACCTATTCGTGAATAATTTCTGGAACACTTGAACAAAAGCAAAACCAAATTCTTTATGAGACTAGGGAATAGAAGCGTTCAGTCTAAGATCTAATGGGTTAGGAGCAGTGCTTGCCCTGGCGTCCAGAGAACCAAGATGCCAGGGAGAGACCTGCAGAAACATAGGTTTCAAGGCTGACAGGAACCGAGCCTTGAATGAAAACAAACACACCCTAAGCGGAGGTGAGCAAGGATGGCACCAACCGGCCCTCGGTCAAGAGTAAAGTGCGCGGGCAGCCGCGGTCCTGGGCTGGGAGGATGCGCACCGGCGGCACGAGGCGGCAGCGAAGACGCACAGAGATGAAGGCAACGCTGCGGAGACGGAGGAGGGAGCGGGAAAGGGCCAGAGTGGCAGCCGGGGAAGAGGGACTGGGGTGTAGTCCCGACCGGGGTGGAAGGAGCCCACGTCTCAAGCCCGGGAGGAGCTGTGTATCCTCGGAGAGGCAGGGGCTAGACGGGGTGGGAGAGACGCGGAGGGGGCGGATACGGGGCCCGAAGGGAGAAAGGGAAGCCGGGAAGGGACAGAAACGGGTCTTGAGAGCGGCTCATTTCTCAACCCGACCGACTGTTGCAAAGACGCTAGGGCTCTCGGGTCGCACTCACCGCAGCGTCCAGCTCCGCGCCCCGCGGCCCACGCTCCGCCCGCGCGCCCGCCGGTTGCTAGGACACCGGGTAAACACGGAGCCGGGCGCGCGCCCGCGACCTGCCCCGAGTCCCGCCCCCGCCCCCGCCCTGTCCCGCGTCCGGCGCGCCGCGCTCGCGCCCTCGCTTTGGCCCTCGCCCCGCGCTCTAATCGCGCGCCGCCTTGGAGACCAACGCGCTGGGTCCTACGGCTCTTTTCTTCTGCTCGCCGAGGTCGCGTCCGGCTCGCTCCGCCAAGTGGGAAAACTGTCACCTTCCCTAACGCGCCGGATAGGTTTTAGCAGCAATTTCACGGTAGAACCGAAAGCAAAGCGAAAATAGTCGTTGGAAACGCCGCTTTGGTTTCCCATAAGCTTCCAGACAGCCAGTCCCACAGCGTTCCTTGAGGGGCTCTGTGGACCCGAAAATTTCCCTAGGCCTGAAAAATAGCACAGGACCTCTTAGAGGATGTTTGAGGTGCACATTTTTCTCTCCAGAAAGCAAATAAACTAGAATTCTAGGATAGTCACTGGAAAAGTGGGAAACTGCTCTTGGATACTCTAATTCAGAAAAGTAGAAAGAAGTGAGGACATTCCGCAGTGTTTTTAAGTGCCTTTTACCTTTGGGTGCTAAGATGACCTCTACCCCACCAGCCGACACTCTATCAACAGGAGTTGTTTTTTAGACTTAGTGGGGTAAACCATGTTCAACTTTGCAACCCCATGGACTGTAGCCCTCCTCCCACCTCCTCTGTCAGTGGAATTCTCCAGGCAAGAGTACTGGAGCAGGCCGCTCTTTCTTCAAGGGGTCTTTTGGACTCAGGGATTGAACCCATGTCTCCTACATTGGCAGGTGAATTCTTTATCACCGAACCACCTAGAAGGCCCACCAATAGGAAACCAACCTTGAAAAACCAGTGGGAAGGAGTGGAAAAAATTTGCTGGGTTAAAAAAGAAAAAGAGAGCTTCCCTTGTGGTCCAGTAGGCAAGGACACCACCTTGCAGTGCAAGGGGCGCCAGTTTAATCCCTGGCCTGGGAAGATCCCACGTGCCGCAGAGCACCTGGACCAATGTGTCCAACTACCGAGTAGGAGCTCTGGAGCACGTGCGCCCAGGGCCGGTGCTCTGCAACAAGAGAGGCCGCTGCGATGGGAGGCCCACATAGGCCAAAAGAACAAAGATGGATGAAAATGAATAAATGAGAGACCAATGGAAGGGGCCAAAAAAAAAAAAGAGAGAGAGAGGGGGCGGATGAGCAGTGTGCCCTCTTGGGGAATGGAGTGTTTGGGGACAGGGACAGTGCTGGTCCAGCCCAGGGGGTGGGGAGAATAGGGCGGGGAGACAGTGTTTAGGAACTAGAGCTGGATTGTTTTTCGTTAAAGGCAGCAGATGTCTGAGGATGTCAAATGTCACGTCAGAGTAGTGTGCTGTTCCCGCTCAAAAACAGCTTTCTACAGACACATAAAGAAATAAAATAGATGTGGCCTTTGCTTTGGGTTCTTTTCTTTTTTGAGACTGTGACTTGCTAGGAGTGGAATCGTTGCCTGAAAGGGCCTCTTCTTCCAGAGAAGCTAGAGAGTTGCAAGCAGCAAAAAGGAAGACAATGTACCAATAGGTGTTAAGGGTCCATTTGGAAAAAAAAAAAAAAAGTGGCAACATTGCCACACACAGCATCACTCACACCTGTAGAGCTGATGCAGATCTGGTGAAGGTCAACAAGCTGGGGCGGGGCCCCCTTTCAGAGGCATCCTGGAGAGAAACTTCTTTGGTACTTAATTTCACATGTGCATTTAACCAGCTGTAGAATATGAGAGTGCATTTACTTGGCCCAATGTAGAAACTGGCCTACAGAGTGCTGGACAATTGACCTTGGTTCACAAAGCAGGAAAAAGCCAACACCAAGATCTGAGCATTCATGTCCTCATTTGCCAAATTCATACCAAGAGTCAGAGTCTGTCATTGCTTAAATAGTGACAGTGTTAGTTGCCCAGTCATGTCCCATGCTTTGCAACCCCATGGACTCTAGCCCTCCAGCCTCCTCGATCCATGGAATTTTCCAGGCAAAAATCCTGGAGTGGGTTACATTTCCCTTCTCCAGGGGATCTTCCTGACCCAGGGATGGAACCTAGGTCTCCTGCATCACAGGCAGATTCTTTACTATCTGAGCCACCAGGGAAGCCCTCAGACATCGTTGCTTAATCCAGTTCCAAATGGGAATTTATTAACTTTGAGATTTAAAAAAAAAAAAAAAACAACCTTCTAACAATATTTAAATTTGTAGATTCCCAGTTGGCTTCTTCTAATTTTTTCTCACCTTGTATAAGCTCTAACTTTGCTGACCTTCAATTCTACAAAGATGGAGAGAGGGCGGATGAGCAGTGTGCCCTCTTGGGGAATGGAGTGTTTGGGGACAGGGACAGTGCTGGTCCAGCCCAGGGGGTGGGGAGAATAGGGCGGGGAGACAGTGTTTAGGAACTAGAGCTGGATTGTTTTTCGTTAAAGGCAGCAGATGTCTGAGGATGTCAAATGTCACGTCAGAGTAGTGTGCTGTTCCCGCTCAAAAACAGCTTTCTACAGACACATAAAGAAATAAAATAGATGCGGCCTTTGCTTTGGGTTCTTTTCTTTTTTGAAACTGTGACTTGCTAGGAGTGGAATCGTTGCCTGAAAGGGCCTCTTCTTCCAGAGAAGCTTAGAGAGTTGCAAGCAGCAAAAAGGAAGACAATGTACCAATAGGTGTTAAGGGTCCATTTGGAAAAAAAAAAAAAAAATTGGCAACATTGCCACACACAGCATCACTCACACCTGTAGAGCTGATGCAGATCTGGTGAAGGTCAACAAGCTGGGGCGGGGCCCCCTTTCAGAGGCATCCTGGAGAGAAACTTCTTTGGTACTTAATTTCACATGTGCATTTAACCAGCTGTAGAATATGAGAGTGCATTTACTTGGCCCAATGTAGAAACTGGCCTACAGAGTGCTGGACAATTGACCTTGGTTCACAAAGCAGGAAAAAACCAACACCAAGATCTGAGCATCCATGTCCTCATTTGCCAAATTCATACCAAGAGTCAGAGTCTGTCATTGCTTAAATAGTGACAGTGTTAGTTGCCCAGTCATGTCCCATGCTTTGCAACCCCGTGGACTCTAGCCCTCCAGCCTCCTCGATCCATGGAATTTTCCAGGCAAAAATCCTGGAGTGGGTTACATTTCCCTTCTCCAGGGGATCTTCCTGACCCAGGGATGGAACCTAGGTCTCCTGCATCACAGGCAGATTCTTTACTATCTGAGCCACCAGGGAAGCCCTCAGACATCGTTGCTTAATCCAGTTCCAAATGGGAATTTATTTAAAAAAAAAAAAACAACCTTCTAACAATATTTAAATTTGTAGATTCCCAGTTGGCTTCTTCTAATTTTTTCTCACCTTGTATAAGCTCTAACTTTGCTGACCTTCAATTCTCAGCTTAACTGACCATTTCTTAGGGTGCCTAAAGAAGCCTTCTAAAGGAGCCTCTCGTTAGAACTTAACTATCTTTGTCTTTTTGCCTGTCACCTACCACTGCAGTGAGGGTCGTGAAATGGGGACCTTTTCTGTCTCCTTGGAGTGTGTATCATCCCTAACAATCAGAAGACAGCTTGCCCTGCGGACGGAGCAAAATTGATGAATCATCTGGTCCAAGATGGCTTGCTGCTGATATACTTTGCTGAACCAGACAGCAGAAAGGTAAGGCCCACGTTTCCCTAGACACAATTAATAGAAGTAGTTTGCTGATTCTGAGTGGCTGTGTTACGGAAAAGAGCCTTTAGCACTGAGGGCACCCAGGTGCTTGCTGTAGCCGAGGCCTCTCTCAGCATTGCCTGCAGCTGCGACTTGACTCAGTTCTGTTCAGTGCACCTTTAGAGAAAGTCTGCTGTGGGCATCTAAGAAAGGTTTGTGTTTTTGGTTAAATATGCTGTCTCTGAAACCATCCACCCTGGCTCACAGAAGCACAGATTCTATGTGTAAGCATTTGCTTGGGTTGTGTAGGAAGGTACCAAAGACCTTAAACAACAGAAATATATTGTCTCACAGCTCTAGAAGCTCGAAGTTCAAAACCACGGTGTTGTCAGAGTTGATTCCTCCAGAGGGGTGTGAGGGAAGAATCTGTGCTGGGCCTGAGTCCTTGGCTTGTGACGGCTGTCCTCATGTCTTGGGATATTCTCCCTGTATACCTGTCTCTGCCAGAGGACTCCTTTGTCTTTCTTTTTTTGCCTGTCTCCTTTAGAGACAGTCATCATACTGGACTTGGGTCTGTCTTCATTAACTCATTGTACCTTGCATTACCTCTGTAAGACCCTGTATCCTGTAGGGTTGCATTCTGAGGAGCTGGGATTTCAACATGAAAGGGAGAGGGGATTACATCTCCCTTCTCCAGGGGATCTTCCTGACCCAGGGATGGAACCTAGGTCTCCTGCATCACAGGCAGATTCTTTACTATCTGAGCCACCAGGGAAGCCCTCAGACATCGTTGCTTAATCCAGTTCCAAATGGGAATTTATTTAAAAAAAAAAAAACAACCTTCTAACAATATTTAAATTTGTAGATTCCCAGTTGGCTTCTTCTAATTTTTTCTCACCTTGTATAAGCTCTAACTTTGCTGACCTTCAATTCTCAGCTTAACTGACCATTTCTTAGGGTGCCTAAAGAAGCCTTCTAAAGGAGCCTCTCGTTAGAACTTAACTATCTTTGTCTTTTTGCCTGTCACCTACCACTGCAGTGAGGGTCGTGAAATGGGGACCTTTTCTGTCTCCTTGGAGTGTGTATCATCCCTAACAATCAGAAGACAGCTTGCCCTGCGGACGGAGCAAAATTGATGAATCATCTGGTCCAAGATGGCTTGCTGCTGATATACTTTGCTGAACCAGACAGCAGAAAGGTAAGGCCCACGTTTCCCTAGACACAATTAATAGAAGTAGTTTGCTGATTCTGAGTGGCTGTGTTACGGAAAAGAGCCTTTAGCACTGAGGGCACCCAGGTGCTTGCTATAGCCGAGGCCTCTCTCAGCATTGCCTGCAGCTGCGACTTGACTCAGTTCTGTTCAGTGCACCTTTAGAGAAAGTCTGCTGTGGGCATCTAAGAAAGGTTTGTGTTTTTGGTTAAATATGCTGTCTCTGAAACCATCCACCCTGGCTCACAGAAGCACAGATTCTATGTGTAAGCATTTGCTTGGGTTGTGTAGGAAGGTACCAAAGACCTTAAACAACAGAAATATATTGTCTCACAGCTCTAGAAGCTCGAAGTTCAAAACCACGGTGTTGTCAGAGTTGATTCCTCCAGAGGGGTGTGAGGGAAGAATCTGTGCTGGGCCTGAGTCCTTGGCTTGTGACGGCTGTCCTCATGTCTTGGGATATTCTCCCTGTATACCTGTCTCTGCCAGAGGACTCCTTTGTCTTTCTTTTTTTGCCTGTCTCCTTTAGAGACAGTCATCATACTGGACTTGGGTCTGTCTTCATTAACTCATTGTACCTTGCATTACCTCTGTAAGACCCTGTATCCTGTAGGGTTGCATTCTGAGGAGCTGGGATTTCAACATGAAAGGGGAGAGGGGGCATAATTCCACACATAGCATTATGTAAACAGAAGAGTTCTGGGTTTCTGGGGCCCATTCATCTGCATTAGACTGGGGCCCCCTGGCGTGAGGTAGCCAACAGGAGCATTTCCAGGCCAGAATCAGGAGAAGGTCTGAGTGTCCAATACCTCAATCCAGAAAGGACTGACAGTGGAACCTCACAAGGCTAGCAGGAAAGTACAATCCCTGTATTATGCAATAACATAGTTAGGTCTCATGTGGGAACTAGATCACCTCTTAATGGAACTTTTCAGACTTCAACAGAATTCTAATGATGGGAAATTTGCATGAAGTCAGGACCGGACAGAGAGAAACGCTGAATTAGTCTGGGATGGCCCTACAGGGTTTTCCCATATTGAGGAGAGGGGCCTGGTATGGACTTTATATCTCATTATCTTTGTATCTTTTCTCCCTCCACATCCATATCTTTTATTGTTAACCTCCATTACAAACAAAGTTCATCTTTTTGTCTTCCAATGTTACTGACATATAATTGACATACATCCCTGTGTAGTGATCTGACTTACATACATGATAAAGTGATTGTCACAATACATTATCACAATGTCTGTTGTCAACAGGTTTAGTGAGGACTCATTATAGGTCTAAAGTTGCAAAAATAGAAAACAATTCTTGTGATGAGAACACTTAGGACTTACTGTCTTAAGAACTTCTATGTATAACCTACAGCCATGTATTTATCATGTTGTACATTACTAGTAATTATGTGTCATAACTGGAAATTTGTACCTGTTGACCACCTTCATCTAATTCCTCTCCTCTCACTCCCTGCCTCTGCGAGTCACGAATCTGATCTCTTTTTTTATGAGTTTGTTTTTTTTGAAGTATAATCAACCTGAAGCACTGCATTAGTTCCTGGAACACAACATAGTTCCTGGAACACAACATAGTGACTTGATATTTCTGTGCTTTTCAAAATGATTACCAGGATAAGTCTAGCTGTGATATATCACCATACAAAGCTATTACATAGTTATGGACTGTACTTCCCACATTGTGCTTTGCATACCTGTGATTCATTTAGTTTGCATCTGATCCTCTACCCATTTTTTCATTAGGTTGTTTTTACTGATGTCAAATTGTATGAGTTCTTTGCATATTTTGGATGTTAACTTCTTATCTGATGCGCTGTTTGCAAATATCTTCTCCCACTCAGTAGGTGGCCTTTCCATGTTGGTCGTTCCCTTCACTGTGCGAAAGCTTTTTTGTTCAGCATAGTCCCATTTGTTCAATTTTGCTTTTGTATCCTTTGCCTGAGGAGTCAAGAGTCAAAAAAAAAATTTGCAAACTGATGTCAAAGTGCATACTTCCCATGTTTTCTTGTAGAAGATCTGTGGTTGCAGGTCTTACATTTAAGTCTTTAATCCATTTTGAATTATTTTTATGTGAGAATATAGTCCAGTGTGATTCTTTACCAGGTAGTTATCCAGTTTTCCCTACAGCATTTATTGAAGAGACTGCTTTTTTCCTCATTGTATAATTCTTGACTCCTTTGTCAAAATTTAATTGCCCAGATAAGTATGGGTACATTTCTGGGTTCTCTATTCTGTTCCCTTGATCTCTGTGTTTATTGGATGTGTGTGTGTATGTGTATATACCACATTGTTTTGATTACTATAGCTTTCTTTGTAGTGGTGTTTGAAATGAGAGAGTTATGGTACCTCCAGTGTTGTTGTTCTTCCTTAAGCTTGTTTTGCTGATTCAGGATCTTTTGTGTCTGTACATATTTTAGAATTATTTGTTCTAGTTCTATGAAAAATGCCATTGATATTTTGATAGGGATTACATTGAATCTATAGGTTGCCTTGGGTAGTATTGTCATTTTTACAATATTAATTTCTCCTGTCCATAAACACAGTATATTCTTCCATGTGTTTGTGTCATCTTCTATTTCTTTCATAAGTTCTATAGCTTTCTGTGTATAAACCTTTTACCTCCTTTGGTTTCTGTGATGGTAACTGAGATTGTTTTCTTAATTTTTCTTTCTGATAATTAGTCATTAGTATATACAAATGCAACATTTCTTTATATTAATTTTATATCTTGCAACTTTACCAAACTTGTTGATGAGTTCTGGTAGTTTTTGATGGTGTCTTTAGTGTATAGTATTAATATCATGTCAAATGCAAACAGTGGCAGTTTTACTTCTTCCTTTCCAATTTGGATTCCTTTTATTTCTTTTTCTTCTCTGATTGCCATGACAAGGACGTCTAGTGCTGTGTTGAATACAGTGGTGAGAGTGAGCATCCTTGACTTGTTCCTGATCTTAGAAGAACCGTTTCAGCTTTTTACCACTGAGTATGATGTCAGCAAGGGGCTTGCCATATATGGCCCTTGTTATGGTGAGGTCTGGTCCTTCTATACCAACTTTCTGGGGGACTTTTAATCATAAATGGATATTGAATTTTGTCAAAAGCTTTTTCTGTGTCTATTGAGATGATCATATAATTTTATACTCCAAATTGTTGGTATGGTGTATCATATTAAGTTGCAGATATTGAACTGTCCTTGTATCTTTGAGATAAATTCCATTTTATCATGGTGTATGATCTTTTTAATATATTGTTGAGTTTGGTTTGCTAATACTTTGTTGAGGGTTTTTGCACCTGTTCACCTGTATTGGCCTGTAATTTCTTTTGTGTGTGTGTGTGTCATATCATTATCTGGCTTTGGTATCAGGATGATACTGGTCTTTTAGAGTAAGCATGACCAGATTCTTAGTTGTACCTGGTCTTCACTATTTCCTCCCTATATTCCCACCCTAGCCCTTTAGGTGAGAAAGGGCAGTGAAGGGAGAAATAGAAGGACCGGGAATCTTCCGACTTGTCTGCCCTGTCATAAGCTACCTTTGCATTCTTTACATTAAACCTGCTCTGTCTCTTTCTCTGAGGAACGTTTTTCTTGGGATTTCAAAAGTCTTGCAGTGTTGGTGCCCTTCCCACTGTCTTTTGCTCCATCCCCAGACAAGCTTCTTCCTCGGATTCTGCTCTTGGGAATCTAACTAATTGTACATTTACTTTCTGCTGAGGTCTTATAGCTGCCATCCCACCTCCTCCAATCCCCCTGTATTTTTCACCCACAGTCAAAATTCAGCCTGAGGGAAGCACTCACACGCTGTCTGTTCAGCTAACTCTGCAGGTCAGCTCTGTCACAAGAGAGGCTTTCCTCCACTCTCCCCTGACTGTTTCTCGCCCCCCAGGCTCATCCACTTTCTCCTCCCCAGATCACAACTGCACAGAGTGAGGGACACACATTAAGCTCTCCAAGTAGTCTTCTTAAAGCCCCTCTTTGCCCCTCCTTCTGAACCGAGGTTGAGGGACATGAGAGCAGAAGAGAGATGGCTAGCACGGCTTTCTCCAAAAAGCTCTTCCCTGGAAATCCACTCATTTCCCTTCTATAACTTCAAATGGGTGAGGCAGGAAATTGACTTTCCAGTTATAACTTCTACAGTTTTACATCTCAGCCTAGTGCCTTACTCTGGAATAAATTGTCTATTGTATCTCTTTAATCATAAATGGATATTGAATTTTGTCAAAAGCTTTTTCTGCGTCTATTGAGATGATCATATAATTTTATACTCCAAATTGTTGGTATGGTGTATCATATTAAGTTGCAGATATTGAACTGTCCTTGTATCTTTGAGATAAATTCCATTTGATCATGGTGTATGATCTTTTTAATATATTGTTGAGTTTGATTTGCTAATACTTTGTTGAGGGTTTTTGCACCTGTTCACCTGTATTGGCCTGTAATTTCTTTTGTGTGTGTGTGTGTGTCATATCATTATCTGGCTTTGGTATCAGGATGATACTGGTCTTTTAGAGTAAGCATGACCAGATTCTTAGTTGTACCTGGTCTTCACTATTTCCTCCCTATATTCCCACCCTAGCCCTTTAGGTGAGAAAGGGCAGTGAAGGGAGAAATAGAAGGACCGGGAATCTTCCGACTTGTCTGCCCTGTCATAAGCTACCTTTGCATTCTTTACATTAAACCTGCTCTGTCTCTTTCTCTGAGGAACGTTTTTCTTGGGATTTCAAAAGTCTTGCAGTGTTGGTGCCCTTCCCACTGTCTTTTGCTCCATCCCCAGACAAGCTTCTTCCTCGGATTCTGCTCTTGGGAATCTAACTAATTGTACATTTACTTTCTGCTGAGGTCTTATAGCTGCCATCCCACCTCCTCCAATCCCCCTGTATTTTTCACCCACAGTCAAAATTCAGCCTGAGGGAAGCACTCACACGCTGTCTGTTCAGCTAACTCTGCAGGTCAGCTCTGTCACAAGAGAGGCTTTCCTCCACTCTCCCCTGACTGTTTCTCGCCCCCCAGGCTCATCCACTTTCTCCTCCCCAGATCACAACTGCACAGAGTGAGGGACACACATTAAGCTCTCCAAGTAGTCTTCTTAAAGCCCCTCTTTGCCCCTCCTTCTGAACCGAGGTTGAGGGACATGAGAGCAGAAGAGAGATGGCTAGCACGGCTTTCTCCAAAAAGCTCTTCCCTGGAAATCCACTCATTTCCCTTCTATAACTTCAAATGGGTGAGGCAGGAAATTGACTTTCCAGTTATAACTTCTACAGTTTTACATCTCAGCCTAGTGCCTTACTCTGGAATAAATTGTCTATTGTATCTCAAATCCCAATGTCTTGAATGAGGGAAACAATTTTAACATATTATTTCTTCGGTGTATGTGCAAATCGTGGAAGATGTACAGAACAAATCAGTACTTTACATTGTCTTAGGAAGTAGATGGATGGGGAAGAATTGTTCCTATTTTTATTTATTTACCTCCGTATCTTTCAGTGTGTTACAACAGGCCTGTGTTCCTATAGTAAATGATTAAGACCGTGTAAGAAGCAATAGACATACAATGCATGAGTACATCTAAATTCTATATACAGATTGTTCAATTTTAGGCCATATATCAAAGGTCATTTCATATGCATCAAACAAAATTATTTTTATTCTGAAGTAAAAATATAGGATTGCCTTGAACATTAGACTGGAAAACACAGAAGTGTTTTCTCTGTTATCTTGAAGTTACGTGTAACTCAATTGATTGGCTTTTTAACTGAAAAATTTGAGTCAGAAGATAATCAAAATAAGAAAAGTCTCTAATTGTCTGCAAGGGAGGTGGGACCACGGCACACATGTTTTGTGCTTCATCTCCATATAAGTGAAAATTAAAAAATAAACCCAAAGAGGTGCAATCTCTTATCAGATTGTGCCAAACCTATAGACATGACAAAAACTGGTCTATAGGATTAATTAAGCCTGTACACTATATCACTAAATTTCTAGTTAAATATATGCATTGTGCACATCTCCAAAACCCACTGAAATGATAGTGAGGGAAGAGAATGGGAGGGAAGACGAAATGGGTGAAATACACCAATACGATGTGGGTAACAGAAAGGTTTAAATGGCCTACCTGAGAGGCAAAAGCTGAAACCTAAAAGCTTGAAGGGATCAAAGCCAATCAAAATAAAACATTTGCAGAAAGATGGACCCTGGAAAGACTCAGAACTTGGAGCCATCTTGGAAGGTGCAGAGTGGACTGAAAACGGGAAGACATATTGAAAGCCTTGTTCAAAGAGTAGCTGGATGTATAAGGTTTCTCACCAGTGGAAAGGTTTATCACTCGGGACACCAGGAACAGCTGAAAACCCTGTACCGAAATCATGGAACTAAGGAAATACACACTCCCGAATGCTGACATCCCTTCTACCCGTCCCCTGGCCTCTTCCTTGCACTTATAACCTGATGTCCATCTTCAGGCAGACCTGATGCTGACCAGCATGGATGCAGAAATCAACAGGTTCTGACCTTTGAGAGTTCTTTCAGTCAAATAGACAAGTGTTGCCAGAGGGAACATGTGTGGGCAGCAGGAGGCAGGAATGGTGCCAACAAAATTATACTCTCTCCATCCAGAGTAAGAAATCAACAATAATCCCTAAAAGGGAAAACCAACCCATAGCAGTTTAAAGATCTCATTTAGAAATTTAGAAATGTTGAGCAATACCAAAGATGAGTAAGAGTCTTGCCCATCACTGTGATTTTTATGAAAAAAAAAAAAAGCATGATTCAGTCAACTTCTCAAGAAGAATGAGGGCCAAGCTCTTTTTGGAAAGCTTGTGCTCCATCATCCAGGTCTGTCTAATCATCACAAAAACTTAAAGAGACCCAGCCCTGATAAGTTCAGATATCAGAAGAGGCAAAGCTTCTGTGACAAGTAAGTAGGGCTGCAGTAATGCTCATGACCCAGCACCCCAGTCAGTGGTACACATCAGTTCATCCTTGCACTCACAGACTCCAGGGTCAGGTGCCATTTCTTGCAGTTTGACTCATCGAGAGTAAGTGGTCTGCTTCAGTTTCTGCTTCTAGGCTTGGTTCCAGGCTGTGAACCTGTTTCACATCTTGTTCCAGAGCTGAGGCACAGGGCCAGCGGCTACCTGTGGCATTGACTTGTCTTAGTGAATCACTTTTATGGATGTTCCAAGCCTCTGACTGTATTGTGTCAATTGATACAGTGCAGTGGATACAAAATGTCATGTGGTCAAACTCAAAGGCTGGGGAACTACTGTTTGCCCACCATGAACTCATGGCCAGGGTGTAGATAATCTGACATCACTTCAGCAGAACCAAGAAATCACTAGAAATGATAATTCAGTCTATTGGTACACCTTCTTGTGCATCATTGATCAGGTATGTTCTGATTTGGGCCTTCATTCCCGTTACATTATCCGGATAAGCTCTGTTACCTTATCTTATTCTCTGTCCTCCAGCAGGTACATGAGATTGTATACAAATTATTTAAACACATTGTAATCATATGTTTAAAAAAAGAATTTCTAGGATGAATAGCTTAGGTAAGTGTTCTAATTTGCCTCTATTATTATGCAATTATTTTGAGTCTTTAAAAAAACTTTTTCTAAATTATTTTTCAGTCTCTTTTTTTGTTTTATGTCTCTTTATCTAAATAAAAATACAGAATATTATTTTAATAAAAGTTTTTACCCCATTTTATATCTAGTAGCACTTGGTCCCTGTTCTGGATTTTTAAAGCGTAGAAACTCAGAGCAAAATACACTGGAATCCAGGGAAAGTTATTTGATATAGAAAATGTGTAGTCTAGCCAAGAAGTGATTACTCCAGAAATCCTCGTGGAGAATAAAGGATTTAATGTGAGACTTGATATTTTGGAAAAACAAACTGAGGATTAATAATATCCGGGTGATGTCTCCCAAAAAACACCAAAGGAAACAGTGAAGACGTCTTAAAAGAATGGCTTCCAGATGCCTAGTAACTCATGTGTCTCTACCGAATGAGAACATGGCTAAAGGGGTATATTACTTATTTTGAGAAAGGAAGCATTCTTTGGGTGACTAGTCGTCTTTTGCCCTTCAACTTTGTAATACTACTAAAGATCTAAAAGCCAAGAGCATTATCCTTTTAAAATAATGAAATGATGGATACATTATTTGCAGTGAAAATTAGTTTAACCATGCACTGTGATTTATTTGTAAGAAAATAAGTAAATTAGGGTTTTATGGTGAGATGAATTGTCTTTTTTAGTGACTGGAATACATCTTGGCATCTTGTAAAATAGAGGAAGGATGATTGTTAAAAGGGAGGATGAGAAAACCAGGATGAGGCTTAGTGCATTGCAGTGTTTTTAGATCCATTTCAGAAACAATTTGGAATCTGGAAACTGACTTCCTATAAGCATCTAGACCCATAGACTCTTTGGCAGGAGTTCATGTGGCCTCAGTTTGGAAGCCACTCACATGATTCATTGATGGAGCATCTTATGCCTCATGTTCCTCTGACTTTTGGGGTCTTAATTCACGCCTTCCAATAGTCTCTAGGATGGATCTGCACCAGTCACAGTATGCCAGAACCCTTTAGCTTTCAGATTTAGGGTCCTGCAGAATAGTTATTGAGGTCACTGACCTTGGTTTTTCCCACGCTGAAATATTCCTTCGATTTTCTCAGTGATTCATATTCTTATCCCTATAATATTACCTGGCAAGTGTTTGGGCTTGAAGCTGTTCTTCTCTGAGTTTTGTCACTGGATTAAGAAACAACAGGAATAGCAGCAGGAACGAAACTAGTCTCTAGGGATGGCAAACAGATTGTAATCCGATATCATCGAACAGAAATTAGAATGTGTACATTCTCTCTGAAGGGTATTGCATTTATTCAATTAAATTTCCTTTAGTGGATTCTAAGCACAAATGAGCCATTTTGCAATTTCCATGGATATTAAGTTCTTAAGGTAGAAAAAGAAAAATAAAAAAAGGAAGTCTAAATGAACCAAATTAATCTTCTGTTTCCTTCCTAACTGGTAAATGGGCTAAAAGAGGCAGAAGCACAGATTAATAAACCATATGCAATACATTGCCAGTTGTCATTTAGAAAACTCATGGCTAAAGGGGAAATATTACTTATTTTGAGAAAGGAAGCATTCTTTGGGTGACTAGTCGTCTTTTGCCCTTCAACTTTGTAATACTACTAAAGATCTAAAAGCCAAGAGCATTATCCTTTTAAAATAATGAAATGATGGATACATTATTTGCAGTGAAAATTAGTTTAACCATGCAGTGTGATTTATTTGTAAGAAAATAAGTAAATTAGGGTTTTATGGTGAGATGAATTGTCTTTTTTAGTGACTGGAATACATCTTGGCATCTTGTAAAATAGAGGAAGGATGATTGTTAAAAGGGAGGATGAGAAAACCAGGATGAGGCTTAGTGCATTGCAGTGTTTTTAGATCCATTTCAGAAACAATTTGGAATCTGGAAACTGACTTCCTATAAGCATCTAGACCCATAGACTCTTTGGCAGGAGTTCATGTGGCCTCAGTTTGGAAGCCACTCACATGATTCATTGATGGAGCATCTTATGCCTCATGTTCCTCTGACTTTTGGGGTCTTAATTCACGCCTTCCAATAGTCTCTAGGATGGATCTGCACCAGTCACAATATGCCAGAACCCCTGAGCTTTCAGATTTAGGGTCCTGCAGAGTAGTTATTGTGGTCACTGACCTTGGTTTTTCCCATGCTGAAATCTTCCTTTGATTTTCTCAGTGATTCATATTCTTATCCCTATAATATTACCTGGCAAGTGTTTGGGTTTGAAGCTGTTCTTCTCTGAGTTTTGTCACTGGATTAAGAAACAACAGGAATAGCAGCAGGAACGAAACTAGTCTCTAGGGATGGCAAACAGATTGTAATCCGATATCATCGAACAGAAATTAGAATGTGTACATTCTCTCTGAAGGGTATTGCATTTATTCAATTAAATTTCCTTTAGTGGATTCTAAGCACAAATGAGCCATTTTGCAATTTCCATGGATATTAAGTTCTTAAGGTAGAAAAAGAAAAATAAAAAAAGGAAGTCTAAATGAACCAAATTAATCTTCTGTTTCCTTCCTAACTGGTAAATGGGCTAAAAGAGGCAGAAGCACAGATTAATAAACCATATGCAATACATTGCCAGTTGTCATTTGAGGAAACTTTTTTTCTCCTATTTTATTGATTACCTAAGTGTTATAATAACCTCACAGGAGCTCTTTGGGGTTAGGAAAGCCATGGATTTTTTTCCCTCTCCTTTGCAAAAGTGTCTACTTCCTTAGCTTCTGTAAATTCATTCTGTATTCATTAAGATTAGGTTCTGGTGTTAGAAACAAAGACTTCAAAAATAGTGGCTTAAGAAATTTCTGAGAACAGAAGTTTATTACAATAGTCTGCAGCAGCGGTCAGCTCTGCAAAGTCCTGAGGGATCCAGGCTCCTCCTCCATGGGGCAGGACCACATTTCCAGGGTCCCCTCCACCTCCAGCATCAGGACCACATTCCAGTCAATAGGAGGGAGGAGATCATGAAGAGGGACAAAGGTCATGCACTGGCTTTCTTTTTCTTTTTTTAAAGATTTATTTATTTATTTATTTGGGGCAGGAGGCAGGTTGGGGAGGGAGGGGAGCAGGCGGGCCACTTCTATTGGTCTTTCATTTCTCTATGCTCATCCGTCTTTGTTCTTTGGCTCCTGTGGGCCTCCCATCGCGGTGGCGTCTGTCGTTGCAGAGCACCGGCTCTGGGCGCATGCGCTCCAGAGCTCTGGCTCGGTAATTGGACACATCAGTCCAGCCCGCTCCGCGGCACGTGGGATCTTCCCAGGCCAGGGCTCGAACCAGCGCCCCTTGCACTGCAAGGCAGTGTCCTTACCCACTGGACCACCAGGGGAAGCCCTGCACTGGCTTTCTTTTAAGGAAATTGCCATACCACAGTTCTACTTATATCTTAGTGGCCAAAATTAATCAGAGGAAACAGTTTTGCCTTTTACATTCTGAAGCTATTCTCAATAGGTACATAGAAATTTTTTGTTTGTTTGTTTGTTTTTTATATTTTTATTATTCTTTTTGAATGTATATTCTTTTTTGGGGGGGTAGAGTGGGGAGGGAGGGGGGGTGGGCCCCTTCTATTGGTCTTTTCATTTATCTATTTTTCATTCATCTTTGTTCTTTGGCCCGTGTGGGCCTCCCATCGCGATGGCCTCTGTTGTCGCAGAGCACCGGCTCTGGGCGCTTGCGCTCCAGAGCTCTGGCTCGGTAATTGGACACATCAGTCCAGCCCGCTCCGCGGCACGTGGGATCTTCCCAGGCCAGGGCTCGAACCAGCGCCCCTTGCACTGCAAGGCAGTGTCCTTACCCACTGGACCACCAGGGGAAGCCCTGCACTGGCTTTCTTTTAAGGAAATTGCCGTACCACAGTTCTATTTATATCTTAGTGGCCAAAATTAATCAGAGGAAACAGTTTTGCCTTTTACATTCTGAAGCTATCTCAATAGGTACATAGAAATTTTTTGTTTGTTTGTTTGTTTTTTATATTTTTATTATTCTTTTTGAATGTATATTCTTTTTTGGGGGTGTAGAGTGGGGAGGGAGGGGGGCGGGTGGGCCCCTTCTATTGGTCTTTTCATTTATCTATTTTTCATTCATCTTTGTTCTTTGGCCCGTGAGGGCCTCCCATCGCGATGGCCTCTGTTGTTGCAGAGCGCTGACTCTGGGCTCATGCACTCTAGAGCTCTGGCTCAGTAATTGGACACATTGGTCCAGCCGCTCCGCGGCACCTGGAATCTTCCCAGGCCAGGGATGGAATCAGTGTCCCTTACACTGCAAGGCGGTGTCCTTACCCACTGGACCACCAGGGAAGCCGGTACATAGAAATTTAAATCAAATAAAAAAAAAAAATTTTTGGCCACACTGCACAGAGCGGCATGTAGGATTTTAGTTTAGGGAACAAACCTGCGCCTCCTGCTTTTCAAAGCACAGAGCCTTAACTGGACTACCTGGGAAGTTTCTTGTCATCTTTTCTAAAGATCTGACCATTTTATCCTTATAAAGTTACCCCATTTTTCTCCAGTTATGATTTTTGCCTGGAAGTATATTTTGTCTGATTTCAGTAAAGGTACACCAGCTTTCTCTTTGGTGTTTTCCTGCTGTATCTTTTTTTTTTTTTTAAAGATTTATTTATTTATTTATTTTGGGCGGGGGTCGGGTTGGGGAGGGAGGGGAGTGGGCGGGCCACTTCTATTGGTCTTTCATTTCTCTATTTTTGTCTGTCTTTGTTCTTTGGCTCCCGTGGGCCTCCCATCGCGCTGGCGTCTGTCGTTGCAGAGCGCCGGCTCTGGGCGCATGTGTTCCAGAGCTCTGGTCCAGCCGCTCCGCGGCACGTGGGATCTTCCCAGGCCAGGGATCGAACCAGCGCCCCTTGCACTGCAAGGCGGTGTCCTTACCCACTGGACCACCAGGGGAAGCCCGTGCTGTATCTTTTTATATCCTTTTACTTTAAAGTTTTCTGGAAACTTACATTTTAGATATGTTCATTGTAACAGAATATAGCTGATATTTAAAAAATACAGCCTGACATGTTTGGGATTTACATGTCCACACTGCTATATTTAAAATGGATAGCCAACAAGGACCTGTTGTATAGCAATAGGAATCCTACTCAGTACTCCATAATAATCTAAATGAGAAAAGAAGTTGAAAAAGAATAGATACATGTATGTATATGACTGACCCCCCTTTGCTGCACACCTGAAATTAACGCAACAGTGTTTATCAGCTATACTCTAATACAAAATTTTTAAAATTTAAAATACAATAAAGTAAAAAATGTAGTCTGACAATTTTTGTGTTTGATAAAGGTGTTTAAGTTATTTATGTTATGTGAAATCTTATTTTATATTTTCCATTTGTCCCATATTTTCTGTGGTTCTTTTTTTTCTGTTTTTTAAATTTTTTTTTGGTGGGGGCGGGTTCAGGAGGGAGGTGGGTGGGCAGGCCACTTCTGTTGGTCTTTCATTTATCTGTTTTCATCCATCTTTGTTCTTCAGCCCATGTGGGCCTCCCATTGCAGTGGCCTCTGTTGTCACAGAGCACCGGCTCTGGGCGCATGCGCTCCAGAGCTCTGGCTCAGTAGTTGGACACATCAGTCCAGCCGCTCCGCGGCACGTGGAATCTTCCCAGGCCAGGGCTCGAACCGGCGCCCCTTGCACTGCAAGGTGGTGTCCTTACCCACTGAACCACCAGGGAAGCCCTTTTCTGTGATTCTTTTTCTCTCCTCCATTGCTTTCTATTTGAATTGATTTTTTTTCTGAGTGCATTTTATCTACTACTATTTGAAAGTTGTGCACTGATACCGTTCTTTTAGTGATTACCCAGAAAAAAATAGACGTAATTAACTTATCAAAGTCTCAAATCAGTCACTGTCTTTGGCCATCTGCTGGAGTTGTGTCCTCACCCCCGTCAGAGCTGTGTCCCTTCTGGGACAACATGCTACTGCTGCTGTACGCCATCATCACTTCATCTTGTTTGTTTCTGTGCGTGTATCTCTATTTTCTATGCTCTCCTTTTCTTTTGAAAAGAATCATTGAGGTATGATTGATGTACAGTAAACTTCACATATTAAAACTGTACAATTTGGGGCTTCCCTCATGGTCCAGTGGTTAAAGAGTTTGCCTTGCAGTGCAAGGGGCACCCTGGCCCATGTGCCACGGAGTGGCTGGACCGGTGTGTCCACACTGCTATATTTAAAATGGATAGCCAACAAGGACCTGTTGTATAGCAATAGGAATCCTACTCAGTACTCCATAATAATATAAATGAGAAAAGAAGTTGAAAAAGAATAGATACATGTATGTATATGGCTGACCCCCCTTTGCTGCACACCTGAAACTAACGCAACAGTGTTTATCAGCTATACTCTAATACAAAATTTTTAAAATTTAAAATACAATAAAGTAAAAAATGTAGTCTGACAATTTTTGTGTTTGATAAAGGTGTTTAAATTATTTATGTTATGTGAAATCTTATTTTATATTTTCCATTTGTCCCATTTTTTCTGTGGTTCTTTTTTTTTTCTTTTTTTTAAATTTTTTTTTGGTGGGGGCGGGTTCAGGAGGGAGGGGGGTGGGCAGGCCACTTCTGTTGGTCTTTCATTTATCTGTTTTCATCCATCTTTGTTCTTCAGCCCATGTGGGCCTCCTATTGCAGTGGCCTCTGTTGTCACAGAGCACCGGCTCTGGGCGCATGCGCTCCAGACTCCAGCTCAGTAGTTGGATACATCAGTCCAGCCGCTCCGCGGCACGTGGAATCTTCCCAGGCCAGGATCGAACCGGCGCCCCTTGCACTGCAAGGTGGTGTCCTTACCCACTGAACCACCAGGGAAGCCCTTTTCTATGATTCTTTTTCTCTCCTCCATTGCTTTCTATTTGAATTGATTTTTTTTCTGAGTGCATTTTATCTACTACTATTTGAAAGTTGTGCACTGATACTGTTCTTTTTGTGGTTACCCAGAAAAAAATAGACTTAATTAACTTATCAAAGTCTCAAATCAGTCACTGTCTTTGGCCATCTGCTGGAGTTGTGTCCTCACCCCCGTCAGAGCTGTGTCCCTTCTGGGACAACATGCTACTGCTGCCGTATGCCATCATCACTTCATCTTGTTTGTTTCTGTGCATGTATCTCTATTTTCTCTGCTCTCCTTTTCTTTTGAAAAGAATCATTGAGGTATGATTGATGTACAGTAAACTTCACATATTAAAACTGTACAATTTGGGGCTTCCCTCATGGTCCAGTGGTTAAAGAGTTTGCCTTGCAGTGCAAGGGGCACCCTGGCCCAGGAAGATCCCATGTGCCACGGAGTGGCTGGACTGGTGTGTCCAATTATGAGCCAGAGCTCTGGAGCACATGCACCCAGAGCCAGTGCTCTGCAATGAGAGAGGCCACTGCAATGGGAGGCCTACCCATGCCAAAGAGTAAAAGATGCGTAAGAATAAATATAAATAAAAGAGGCATGATGGAGGGGGGAAGTTAAACAAAATATTTCAGTAAAAAAAAAAAAAAACAATGTACAGTTTGATAAGTCTCCATATATGTGAAACAATCACTCCATCCAGGCGAATGAACATGTTGCCTCTAGAAGGCTTATCATGCCCCGTTTTGTTCCTTCACTCCAGCCTCTCTATTTTATGGGTAGTGGTGCTTCAGGCAGGAGCCTAAATCCAGATCCTATTACTTTGTATGGCTGTTAGTGGACAGTTCTATTCAGTTGTATCTCAGGCTTTAAATATGTTATCACTTTCCTTCTCTCTTTTATACCCATTAGATTTTCCCTTAATAAAGGTCTACTGGAAAAGGAAATGGCAACCCACTCCAATATTCCTGCCTGAAACATCCCATGGATAGAGAAGCCTTGTGGGCAACAGTCCATGGGGTCGCTAACACGTGACTTAGTAACTAAACCACCACCCAAAGATCTGCTAATGGCGAATTCTCAGTTTTTGATGGCCTGAAAATATCATCAGTTGGCTTCATACTGAAAAGATTTTTTTCCCTAAGACTAGAGGTCTTGCTTAAAAATAGTTTTCTCTTTGTACATTGAATACACCATTTCATAGTGTCCTGACTTCCTTTCTGCCATCAAGAAATCTGCTGTCAGTTTGTTACTCCTCTAAGGTACTAAGTCTCCCTTTAAGATCTTCTTTCTTTCTTTCTTTTCAAATAATAAGCATTTATAAAAGGCCTAGGATATAGGTATAGAGAACCTACTAGTAACTACCAGTAGGGATAGAAATGGAGGAGGGGCAAGGCAGGAGGAGCACAGTAAGAAATACAAACTATTATGTGTAGAATAAATAAACCATTAATATAAGATGTATTGTACAGCACAAGGAATATAACCAATACTTTAACTATGGATGGAGTATAACCCTTGAAATATGTGAATCACAATGCTTGCAACTTACATAATATTGTATATCCACGATATCTCACATAAATAAGTGTTCAAAATAGCTGAGAATAAACTAAGAGCCAAAAAAAGCATAAGATATATAAGGAAGAAATGCAGCTTGCTTCCTTAATAGAATTGAAGATATCTTTTTCTCTGATGCTCTGCAACTTCACCACGATTTTTCTAGTTGTGGGTTTCTTTCATATTTATCCTGCCTGATTTTTGCTTTACCCCTGAATCTGGCAAAAAAGGAATTACTTTTCAACAAATTTGCTCCCTCTTTTCTTTCTGAAGCTTCGTTCTTACTAAGTAGTTTCATTCATGTTCAACTCTTTGCAGTCCAGCCTCTCTATTTTATGGGTAGTGGTGCTTCAGGCAGGAGCCTAAATCCAGATCCTATTACTTTGTATGGCTGTTAGTGGACAGTTCTATTCAGTTGTATCTCAGGCTTTAAATATGATATCACTTTACTTCTCTCTTTTATACCCATTAGATTTTCCCTTAATAAAGGTCTACTGGAAAAGGAAATGGCAACCCACTCCAATATTCCTGCCTGAAACATCCCGTGGATAGAGAAGCCTTGTGGGCAACAGTCCATGGGGTCGCTAACATGTGACTTAGTAACTAAACCACCACCCAAAGATCTGCTAATGGCGAATTCTCAGTTTTTGATGGCCTGAAAATATCATCAGTTGGCTTCATACTGAAAAGATTTTTTTCCCTAAGACTAGAGGTCTTGCTTAAAAATAGTTTTCTCTTTGTACATTGAATACACCATTTCATAGTGTCCTGACTTCCTTTCTGCCATCAAGAAATCTGCTGTCAGTTTGTTGCTCCTCTAAGGTACTAAGTCTCCCTTTAAGATCTTCTTTCTTTCTTTCTTTTCAAATAATAAGCATTTATAAAAGGCCTAGGATATAGGTATAGAGAACCTACTAGTAACTACCAGTAGGGATAGAAATGGAGGAGGGGCAAGGCAGGAGGAGCAGAGTAAGAAATACAAACTATTATGTGTAGAATAAATAAACCATTAATATAAGATGTATTGTACAGCACAAGGAATATAACCAATACTTTAAAATAACTATGGATGGAGTATAACCCTTGAAAATTGTGAATCACAATGCTTACAACTTACATAATATTGTGTATCCACGATATCTCACATAAATAAGTGTTCAAAATAGCTGAGAATAAACTAAGAGCAAAAAAAAGCATAAGATATATAAGGAAGAAATGCAGCTTGCTTCTTTAATAGAATTGAAGATATCTTTTTCTCTGATGCTCTGCAACTTCACCACGATTTTTCTAGTTGTGGGTTTCTTTCATATTTATCCTGCCTGATTTTTGCTGTACCCCTGAATCTGGCAGAAGATACTTTTCAACAGTTCTGGAAAGTTCTCAGCCATTTTATTCTAGTACATTAATTTTGCTCCCTCTTTTCTTTCTGAAGCTTCGTTCTTACTAAGTAGTTTCATTCATGTTCAACTCTTTGCAGTCCCATGGACCATAGCTTTTCATGCTCCTCTGTCCATGGGATTTTCCCAACAGGAATACTGGAATAGGTTGTCATGACCTCCTCCAGGGAGTCTTCCCACCCAGGGATTGAACCCGCATCTCTTATGTCTCCTGCATTGGCTGGTGGGTTCTTTACCAGTAGCACCACCTGGGAAGCTCCAGTTAGGCACATATCTACTCTGTCCACCTATTTTCTTAACCTATTTTTCCATGTACTGCATGTCATTTCTGTGCAACCTTCTGGATAATTTCCTCATGATTATTTGTCTTCGAGACAATTCTCTCTTCAGCTGTGTATAATCTACTGTTAAGTGCATCTATTTGTTCATTTTAGTTTTTTTTCTTTTTTCATTACCAGGTACTCTATTTCCTTCTTGCTCAAATTATGGTCATTTTTTAACAGAATGTAGATAATTTTTAACACATTTTTCTTTTTTTGTTGTTGGTACTAAATAAACCAGAAATGTAAACTAAAAAAAAAAATTATGGTCATTTTATATAGTTTGTTGTTCTCTGTACAGATTTTCAAACTTTTACTTATTTATACATGATAAGCGTAATTATTTTATAATCTGATAATAACAATATCTGAAGTCTGATGGGTTTTTTAATTTTTTTGGCACCGCTACTGTAGGCTCTTTTCTAGTTGCAGGGAGTGGGGGCTAGTCTTTAGTTGAAGTGAACAGGTTCTTGATGCAGTGACTTCTCTTGATGTAGAACTCAGGTTCTAGGGCACACGGGCTTCAGTAGTAGCTCCGAGGCTCTAGAACACAGGCTTAGTGGTTGTGGCTCACGGACTTAGTTGTTCTGCAGCATGTAAGATCTTCCAGGATCAGGTATTGAGGCCATGTCTCCTGCATTGGCAGGTGAACTCTTTACCACTGAGCTACCAGGGAAGCCCCAGTCTTGTGGTATTATTTCTGAAATCTTTATTCTTGCTGCTTCTCACTCATGGTACCTTGTTTCCCTGTGTATTGAATGGTGTTTTTCTGTGAGCTGCTCATTTCCCTTGAAATTTGTTTGTCAATGAATTCTTTGAGAACTGGAGAGAAAAGCTTCCTTTAGAGAGGATTGGGCTTTGCTACTGCCAGATCCCTGGGGTACTGTATATCTAATACTACTTTAAACTCTTGGTATCATTTTATATATTTGTTCTGTAATTTTTCATGTAAGAGTATATCATGAAATGTCTTTTACTCCAGAGGAATTCACCTACTCACTTTGTAATGTTGCATAACATTCTATAATAAGGATATATTTTAATTTATTTAACCTCATGACTGTGGATCATGGCAGTGATATATTCTTAAAGAGATGTGAACATGATACCACATTACCTTCCTCCTGAGAAACCTGTATACAGGACAAAAAGCAACAGTTAGAACTCGACATGGAACAATGGTTCAAAATTGGGAAAGGAGTATGTCAAGGCTGTATATTCACCCTGATTATTTAGCTTATATGTAGAATACTTCATACAGAATGCTGGCCTGGATGACTCACAAGCTGGAATCAAGATTGCCAGGAGAAATAACAACCTCAGATATGTAGATGATACCACCTTTATGGCAGAAAGTGAGGAGGAACTAAAGAGCCTCTTGATGAAGGTGAAAAAGGAGAGTGAAAAAGCTGGCTTAAAACTTAACACTCAAAAAACAAAGATCATGACATATGGTCCCATCACTTCATGGCAAATAGATGGGAAAAAAGTGGAAACAGTGTCAGCTTTCATTTTCTTGGGCTCTAAAATCAGTGTTGATGGTGACTGCAGCCACAAAATTAAGAACCACTTGCTCCTTGGAAGAAAAGCTATGACAAACCTAGACAGCATATTGAAAGGGAGAGAGATTACTTTGCCAACAAAAGATCTGTATATTCAAAGTTATGGTTTTTCCAGTAGTCATGTATGGATATGAGCTGACTGAGTAAAGAAGCTGAGTGCCGAAGAATTTATGCTTTTGAAGTGTAGTGTTGGAGAAGATTCTTGAGAGTCCCTTGGCCAGCAAGGAGATCAAATGAGTCAATCATAAAGGAAATCAACCCTGAATATTCATTGGAAGGACTGGTGCCAAAGCTGAAGCTTCAATACTTTGACTACCTGATGGGAAGAGCCAAGTTGTTGGAAAAGACCCTAGTGGTGGGAAGGACTGAGGTCAAGAGGAGAAGGGAGGGACAGAAGATGATATGGTTGGATTTGGGATCGGGGGGATGGCTACTGCCAGATCCCTGGGGTACTGTATATCTAAGACTACTTTAAACTCTTGGTATCATTTTATATATTTGTTCTGTAATTTTTCATGTAAGAGTATATCATGAAATGTCTTTTACTCCAGAGGAATTCACCTACTCACTTTGTAATGTTGCATAACATTCTATAATAAGGATATATTTTAATTTATTTAACCTCATGACTGTGGATCATGGCAGTGATATATTCTTAAAGAGATGTGAACATGATACCACATTACCTTCCTCCTGAGAAACCTGTATACAGGACAAAAAGCAACAGTTAGAACTCGACATGGAACAATGGTTCAAAATTGGGAAAGGAGTATGTCAAGGCTGTATATTCACCCTGATTATTTAGCTTATATGTAGAATACTTCATACAAAATGCTGGCCTGGATGACTCACAAGCTGGAATCAAGATTGCCAGGAGAAATAACAACCTCAGATATGTAGATGATACCACCTTTATGGCAGAAAGTGAGGAGGAACTAAAGAGCCTCTTGATGAAGGTGAAAAAGGAGAGTGAAAAAGCTGGCTTAAAACTTAACACTCAAAAAACAAAGATCATGACATATGGTCCCATCACTTCATGGCAAATAGATGGGAAAAAAGTGGAAACAGTGTCAGCTTTCATTTTCTTGGGCTCTAAAATCAGTGTTGATGGTGACTGCAGCCACAAAATTAAGAACCACTTGCTCCTTGGAAGAAAAGCTATGACAAACCTAGACAGCATATTGAAAGGGAGAGAGATTACTTTGCCAACAAAAGATCTGTATATTCAAAGTTATGGTTTTTCCAGTAGTCATGTATGGATATGAGCTGACTGAGTAAAGAAGCTGAGTGCCGAAGAATTTATGCTTTTGAAGTGTAGTGTTGGAGAAGATTCTTGAGAGTCCCTTGGTCAGCAAGGAGATCAAACGAGTCAATCATAAAGGAAATCAACCCTGAATATTCATTGGAAGGACTGGTGCCAAAGCTGAAGCTTCAATACTTTGACTACTTGATGGGAAGAGCCAAGTTGTTGGAAAAGACCCTAGTGGTGGGAAGGACTGAGGTCAAGAGGAGAAGGGAGGGACAGAAGATGATATGGTTGGATGGCATCACTGACTCAATGGACATGAGTTTGAGCAAACTCAGGTAGATAATGAAGGACAGGGAAGCCTGGCGTGCTGCAGTGAGGGTGTAATGAGGGTGCAAAGAGTTGGACACAGCTTAGTGATGAACAACAATTTAATCCTTCAGCTGTTGACATTTTAGTAGGTACCACTGAAAATGTGTATCTTTATATATGTAACTTTACCTGCTTGAATAGTCATCTCTGTGTATATATATATTTATATCCTCTAACCATATACATTCATTTATTCAGTAATATATATTGAATGTATTCATTTATACATCCAAATATGTATAATACATATATTATGATATATATGTATATATATTCATTCCAGAAAGTTGTTGGAATGTTGTGGCAAAGAAAATGTATACTTTAAAAATGTTTAATGACACTACACATGACCTTCCAGAAAGATTCTATCAATTTGCAGCCCACCCATGCCCTTGAAAATGCTAGACATTATCAATTTTTGTATTTTGTCAATCTTATGAGAATATTATTGTTTTAATCTGCTAATTTCTCACTACTAGTGAGACTGAACATATTAACTTACTTCTATTGATGGCTTTTCTCTTCTGTAGGATTGCCGTTTACTTATTTTGTCTGTTTTTATAGCTTTTTCTGGTTTTTTTCTTACGGTCCTTGAACCTTACAAATTTTAACATCTTTCTTTCAAACATTTGATCCAGGAATAATTTTTCCAATGTAAATATGAACTAGTATGAATTAGAGTTGAAACATTTTCATAATAGATGCTGTTCTTGGGACAAAGCTATGCAGTGAATAATTGTTGTAAATGGTGTACATAGCAATAGGCCCCTCCATCAGCTCTTTGGTATTCTCAGGTTTTACACATGAATATTCATGACTACTCTTTGTGACTACTTTTAGAATATATATTTTTTTCACTTCCTGTTCATGGCCATTACCTAAAGTGAGTGATTTACTTGAATAAGTGGATATTTGAACTGAGGCAAAAGGACCTGACTGTATATTTTATTGTTGAAAAAATGAAACCTAATTGTTTCCTTAATCTTTGAAAAATGTATTGGGCATTCATGTACTAACAGTCATATATAGGAAGCTATTTCTGGTTAGATTTCTAATGCTTTTACTAGAAATATACTTATTTTCAGAGACCTTATTTTTTTTGTAAATATCAAGTATTTAACATAAAACCAATTTTTACCAGATGGTTTATCTAAAGCAGTAATATTTATATTTAACAACTATTGTTGGAGGGAGATTATAAAGTTTTACTAATGCATATTTTACTGTTTTGGAAAATGTCTAGTATTTCCAATGACTGTTCAAATCTGTGTTTCTTATGAAATTCCTACTTGGTTTCTTCTGTGAATTCTTTTTTTTTTTTTTTTTTGTGAATTCTTTTAAGCTGTGAATTTTTTGTAACGTTATTGGGAAGGTCACTTTCTGACAATTATAGAACACTGATTAGAGCCATCAGTGATTTTCATAGGTTTTTACTAAGTGAAAGAAATTTGACTTTGCATAGTAAAGCTGAAAATTATGAAAGTTTTGATTCTTCTATAGGAATGCTTTCCTTAGTAATAGAATCATACAAAATGATATAGTGTCAATGAATTTTTAAAACTGCTTTGAATTCATAGTTTATATAGTTCATTTATGGTAGGAGCATTTAGGGCTCAAATTCGGTAAGTATTTCAAAGAGGAATGTGTAAATTATCTTAAAAATAAAATCTGTAAAAATTTTATAGGTTTTTCTAAACCACAAATTTTAACATCTTTCTTTCAAACATTTGATCCAGGAATAATTTTTCCAATGTAAATATGAACTAGTATGAATTAGAGTTGAAACATTTTCATAATAGATGCTGTTCTTGGGACAAAGCTATGCAGTGAATAATTGTTGTAAATGGTGTACATAGCAATAGGCCCCTCCATCAGCTCTTTGGTATTCTCAGGTTTTACACATGAATATTCATGACTACTCTTTGTGACTACTTTTAGAATATATATTTTTTTCACTTCCTGTTCATGGCCATTACCTAAAGTGAGTGATTTACTTGAATAAGTGGATATTTGAACTGAGGCAAAAGGACCTGACTGTATATTTTATTGTTGAAAAAATGAAACCTAATTGTTTCCTTAATCTTTGAAAAATGTATTGGGCATTCATGTACTAACAGTCATATATAGGAAGCTATTTCTGGTTAGATTTCTAATGCTTTTACTAGAAATATACTTATTTTCAGAGACCTTATTTTTTTTTGTAAATATCAAGTATTTAACATAAAACCAATTTTTACCAGATGGTTTATCTAAAGCAGTAATATTTATATTTAACAACTATTGTTGGAGGGAGATTATAATGTTTTACTAATGCATATTTTACTGTTTTGGAAAATGTCTAGTATTTCCAATGACTGTTCAAATCTGTGTTTCTTATGAAATTCCTACTTGGTTTCTTCTGTGAATTCTTTTTTTTTTTTTTTTGTGAATTCTTTTAAGCTGTGAATTTTTTGTAACGTTATTGGGAAGGTCACTTTCTGACAATTATAGAACACTGATTAGAGCCATCAGTGATTTTCATAGGTTTTTACTAAGTGAAAGAAATTTGACTTTGCATAGTAAAGCTGAAAATTATGAAAGTTTTTGATTCTTCTATAGGAATGCTTTCCTTAGTAATAGAATCATACAAAATGATATAGTGTCAATGAATTTTTAAAACTGCTTTGAATTCATAGTTTATATAGTTCATTTATGGTAGGAGCATTTAGGGCTCAAATTCGGTAAGTATTTCAAAGAGGAATGTGTAAATTATCTTAAAAATAAAATCTGTATTTTAAGAAATAATACTGGTTAAGAATCATCAGGGCTTAGGAATTATATTTTCCAGAATTGTCCCAATAAACTTACAAACAAACATGCTAAACATATAAATTCATCTGATTCAAGACTGATCCAAAATTTAAAAAGATTATAGAGTCTTAGCAAATTTTGTTTTTCACTGAATATCTGGTTAAAACAGGTTAAATATTCTTTGGCATTTAAATAAAGTCAAATATTTTTTCTTATTTTTTATTTTCATAACATATAATTTAAGGTTACAAAAGTTTAAATTATATTTTTTAAAAGTTACATCCATTTGATGATTTAAAGTTAATAAAAGCAGACAGGGTAGAAGAGGGGATGATACTGAATTCATGATTCACTATGAATATGGCCTGAATAAATGACTACACATAACTGGCTTTCTCCAGATAAGCTACTGATAGATAAGAACCGTAAATCTTGTACTTCCTCAGTTAAGTGAAAGCATATTTAACTGGTGTATTGTAAGAGATGCTGTGCTGTGCTAAGTTGCTTCAGTTATGTCCAACTGTGTGCAACCCTATGGACTGTAGCCTGCCAGGCTCCTCTGTCCACGAGATTCTCTAGGCAAGAATACTAGAATGCACTGCCATGCCTTTCTTCAGGGAATCTTCCCGACCCAGGGATTGAACTTGCATCTCTCACGTCTCTGGCATTGGAAGGTGGGTTCTTTACCACTCGTGCCACCTGGGGATGCTGGTCCTTATAATTGCAATAATCAGATTACTTGGAATCTGTGCAGCCAAGTAAAAGGCACCTAGCTAAATTATCAAGCAACTTCTGAAATTGTCTAGATTTTGGTGTGGTCTTGATCTTCTGAAATTCTCTGGATTTAGGTGTGATCTTGATCTTCTGAAATTTTCTCCATTTAGCTGTGGTATTGATCTCTTTTGGCTTTTTAATAAGGGCCCAAAGAGATCAAGACCAAAAGGGAGCCAACACAGTAAACAGAAGACTACAGTAATACTGGGGTAGAAATCAAATCATCAGTAGGAACTTGGGCCTCTAGAATTACACCAGTACCACCAAGTTTACAGAGAAGGTGGGTAGGCAAAGCTCACTGGGTTGCACTTTTCCCCAAGCCCCACTATCAGAGAGATACGATCACAGAAAAAAAGAGGGAAGGGAGACTTACCTTGTAATCTGCCCCAAGTTGGAAACTTCAGCTATCCTAAGAAGTCGGAAAATATGTTCTAGTCTTAATAAAATGGGAAAGTTAGCTCGTGATCCTAGACTTTATAACAGTAAATAAGTCACACTAAGTATTATGTATGGCATGCATAACTATTTAGTATTATTTCAATGTCATGAACACATTCATATAATTTTCTTTTTAACATCTTTTCATCATTTATGCTAAATATTTGTCAGAAGCAACTCCTGTGACTGTTTACAATATATTTAGCATAATTCATGTATTACTCGGCAATGCGTAAGCGAAGAATCTAGTCAGTTCTACATTTCGCTCTGCAGAAGTGTTTAATTAACATACCTCTGACTTTAAATCAGTACATATGAAGTTCAACAAGCCATGAAAATCAATAATAAGTAAAACTACACTTGGGGAAAACACTTCCTTGGAGAGAAAATGTTGTAGTCTTCCATTTTCAAGCTGGCAGACACAGTTGACTGAAATAACTTTCAATTGTCTATTAAAATGAATTCAATCTGATCGAACACCAAAGTACTAACAAAATGCTTATTTCTGTGAAAGCTGAAGTAGTAGATGTTTCAGTCCATACCATTTTCTATATTTAGAACCGGACAGTAACATCCATGGCCCTCAACAACTTATTTATTGTTGTGTTTTTGGTCTCCAAACAGATTCATGCACCATGTACTCTGAACTTTCAGTCCTGAAAAGAGACTCTCAGACATTCACTACATACATATGTCTGTGATTACTTCTGACCACAAGAAAATTTTCAAATGAAAGTGCAAAATAAGAATGTAGGAGTTGGTTTCTCCATCTTATAACTGTGTTTATAAGTACACACAAACACATTAATATCAAGTTCACCAAGTAGGATACAAAAATTATATGTAATATGATGATTACAACTGTGTAAAAACTGTGAATGAAAAAAGATGGAAGGCCAGGAATCCACTGAAACTGTAGCAGTGGTTATGCTAGGGTTACAGAGCCACGGGTCTCTTGCTTGCCTTTGTCCTGACTTTCCAGCTGCCCTGCCATGTGGGGACCCTGCTATAATGCAGAGGTCTGCGGCTCTCTTGTCTTCTTTACTGAACGCCCGAAGACTTTACTCAAAAATACATAATGATCAACGTGCAGTTTACTCAAGGTACAAATAGCTCGTGATCCTAGACTTTATAACAGTAAATAAGTCACACTAAGTATTATGTATGGCATGCATAACTATTTAGTATTATTTCAATGTCATGAACACATTCATATAATTTTCTTTTAACATCTTTTCATCATTTATGCTAAATATTTGTCAGAAGCAACTCCTGTGACTGTTTACAATATATTTAGCATAATTCATGTATTACTCGGCAATGCGTAAGCAAAGAATCTAGTCAGTTCTACATTTCGCTCTGCAGAAGTGTTTAATTAACATACCTCTGACTTTAAATCAGTACATATGAAGTTCAACAAGCCATGAAAATCAATAATAAGTAAAACTACACTTGGGAAAAACACTTCCTTGGGGAGAAAATGTTGTAGTCTTCCATTTTCAAGCTGGCAGACACAGTTGACTGAAATAACTTTCAATTGTCTATTAAAATGAATTCAATCTGATCGAACACCAAAGTACTAACAAAATGCTTATTTCTGTGAAAGCTGAAGTAGTAGATGTTTCAGTCCATACCATTTTCTATATTTAGAACCGGACAGTAACATCCATGGCCCTCAACAACTTATTTATTGTTGTGTTTTTGGTCTCCAAACAGATTCATGCACCATGTGCTCTGAACTTTCAGTCCTGAAAAGAGACTCTCAGACATTCACTACATACATATGTCTGTGATTACTTCTGACCACAAGAAAATTTTCAAATGAAAGTGCAAAATAAGAATGTAGGAGTTGGTTTCTCCATCTTATAACTGTGTTTATAAGTACACACAAACACATTAATATCAAGTTCACCAAGTAGGATACAAAAATTATATGTAATATGATGATTACAACTGTGTAAAAACTGTGAATGAAAAAAGATGGAAGGCCAGAAACTGTAGCAGTGGTTATGCTAGGGTTACAGAGCCACGGGTCTCTTGCTTGCCTTTGTCCTGACTTTCCAGCTGCCCTGCCATGTGGGGACCCTGCTATAATGCAGAGGTCTGCGGCTCTCTTGTCTTCTTTACTGAACGCCCCGAAAGACTTTACTCAAAAAATACATAATGATCAACGTGCAGTTTACTGGCAGTTAGGTAGAAGAGGAAAAAAGAAGTTCACTGCTTGTTCCACATTAGGATTTTCATGTCCCTATGACAGGCTCTTCTCCAGCATCTCTTCTGTGCATTAGTACGAGGAGAGCTCGTCTCTGCTCCCTTCCCCTCGCATCACCACCTTCTCACAGCGTCACTGCTTTAGCCTTCCAAATGCCATGCCTCTCCCATCGAGTTTCTTCTTCTTGAAATGATCTAAAAAGGTTTAACCATGCCTTACCGTCTGCCTCTAAATTCACTTATCAAACCCATCCTATCCGGACACTCAGAACAGAAAAGGACTTTGCAGTCCCCAGGAACCTCCCTTATGATGTTACTCTGAGTGTAAACTGGCATGATTTTCCAAGAAGAAAATACAGCAATCCCTTTCAAAATGGAAAGCATTTTTAATATTACATATCTTTTGGCCTAAAATCCCACAGTTAGAAACTCATTCTGTGGGATTAGACTGCAGACAGGGAAGCGAGGCTAGCCTTTCCAGCCCAAGTGCTGGGCCATGTGATCTTCTGGGAGATGCACAAGTCGTGCAAGCAGCTGACGTGGCCACCACAGCCGGTAATCACAAAAGCCAGCAGATCCTGCCGGCACAGTTGCCTTTAGGTTGCCCTGCTGTGACCCACTCGGGGCAGCGCTGTGGGCCAGGGCAGGGCCACAGGACACAGGCAGGCTGAGACCCGCCACAGGGAGAGAGTCTGCTGAGTTCTGTCACACTGTGCACTTTTCATTGTTTTGGCCTCGGATATTCCTGTTTCTTGGGGAGAAGCCAGATGGACCTGATCTGTCCAGTGAGTTACCGTCACACATGACCTGTGTTCTTCAGTTTCTTTCATTATATCCCTTTGAGTGGCGGAAACATCACCCCGGCACTTTAACAAATAGCACCTGGATGGTCTCATCTTGTTTCTTTGTGAAGCAATCACAAAACACTTTAGTAAAAAAGATTTATGACAACCCTTCTATTTCTTTTCCATTTTATATGTCTGCTAAATTCCATTTTTAAAACATTACAGAGAAAGCCACTGGTGGAATTGTAGTGTCTAGAAACGTTAACTTCTCCGTAAAAATAAGGCCACTCGAATCTTGTTAAACTGATATTGTATTCATTGTGCTTCTTAATGCCCACATTCATTCCAAAGGACTTATAAAGTGAAATCATCAAAAAGTCCCCAGCTGCACAAGTCTTTTGAAACTTTTCTGTCGTAACAGAGCCTGCGTTACACATTACAAAAACATGCAAGGGGGCTTAAAGATAGTTTAACAAAAAGACTAGAAAGGGAGACTATCCAGGTGGCTTTTTAAGTGTGGAACATAATGAAACAGTGTTTGGAAAGTATTATGCCAAGATATAATAACTAGAAAACAGAAAAGTCCATTTATAAGCTGAAGTGTAACTTTCAGTCATAAATAGAAGAAATGTTGAGAATGCAAGGAGGAGAGATAACATGAGCACTTCATAAGTATGTAGACTGAAAGCCTTCAGATATAGAAGACCAATAGGATAGTATATGCTGGACGCATCCTCCTGAAGCTCTGATCTAAGGCTTTAAGTTATACACTGTTACCGGTCAGGGCTTCCCCAAGGAAGAGAAATCAATTGAGTATTTACAACAGAGGGCCGGATGCAGAAAACTGGTTGCCCAGGGAAAAGCAGAGCAGAAATGCCCAATAGCAAGACGGAGACAACTCAGAGGTTAACACTAGCAGAAAGGTAGCACCATTCCTGAGTCAGGGTGAGGATACAAGAGGCAGAGGTAATTGCAGGGGGCCTGGAAGCGACACACAGGTGCATCAGATGTTCGCAGGGACAGAAAGGGAGCGGGAGAAGTACCTTGGCCTCTGCCTCCTTCCTCCTTTATGTTCCAGGAAGAACTTCCCTTGGGGAGGGATGTGCACCGTGCTGAGATGACCAGGGACTCTTTCCCGCACATGACACTTTGTTCAAAGCAAGTACATTCACCCCTGACTGCTCCTTGTGTCTTGACAGAGTTGCTCTGCTGCATTACTTAAAGTAATATTTCAGTTTGGTCATATACATCTTTAAAGGGCTCATTTGGCTTGTAGTGTGGATGTCCTGCTGTAATTCATCCACTGGCCTTTGGGCAGAGAATATACCATCAGACTTAGGTTAAGTGGAAGCCCAGCTGGGCACTTGCCTATGACACCAATCAATGAGAAATGCTAAGAGATCAATGGAACATTAAAACATCTCTGGAAATATCACTAGCTGGGGAGAAAAAGACAAAAGATAAAAAATGCATTACCTGAAATTCCTCCAAAGGAGATAGAACTCATTTTATCTGGTTGAATGTTTGCACCGATTTTCAACCACTGCCTCATCCATGCCCTCAACCAAAAACTGCTCTTGAGAACAAACAGGAAACCAAATCCAAACAGTAAAGGAAATGTGTTGGCTCATTTAATTTTAAAGAAGACTTTCAGACAAGTCTTAGTCTGCAGTCCAGTGATATCCCCAGTCCTGTGCCTTCCTCATCATTAGCTCACGGTTGTCTGAAGACTCCTGGCAGTCTGCCCATGAGGTTGAGAAAAGCCCTCTTCTCTCAACACAAGATCTTCAGGGTCACCAGCGCTTATTGACAGGCTTGGGCTTCTTGGGGAATACAGTGTCCTTAAAAATTAGTGTTTCTGCCCCACTTATCTGGTTGCTAATGCATAATTTAACGTGTCTGAAATGGATACAGGGGTTGGAAGGACTCAGGACTGAGTTTACTCACACTTATGAGAAATTCCCACTTTCCTGCCTTCTCTGGCACCACCTCCACTCGCAAAGGAGAATTAGCTTTTCCAGCCTGAGAGAGTTCAAGTGTCTGGGCACCCAGACACCATGGATGGCCAGTTTCATTTAAGTATCTATTAGCAAAGCCAGACAGTAGAAACCTCTTAAACATCTGTGGTGAGGACTGCTTTTTCTGTCCATTTACATTCAAAAGGAAACACAAAGGATACAAACAGATTCTAAACATTGTATTTCCATTCATCCATTCATCAGTGTTTCAACATGAGGCCAAGTTCTTCAAATAAATGTCTTTTCTCACATTGAACCTTAGACATACTATGTTGAGGCATAAGATTTATAGTTTATTCTGTTCTTGTTTTCTTTTTTTAATGTGGTGTGACAATTTAAAGGAACAGGTGAAGTGAAGAGAGAAAAATCCTTTTTTATAATTTCCCCCAATTTTTATAGTTTGAGAATAATTTTTAAGCTGTTGACTTTTATTATCAAGTCTTTCCAAAGCATTTAATCTAGCTTTCTGGGGTGGGAGGGAGAACCTCTCTTGTCATACTTATAGTTCATTGGTTTCTGTAATTCTTCATTTCTTACTAACTTCAGAAATCACCATAAGCATTACTGGCATAAATAAGCTTAGGAGAAGACACAAATAAATAGGGAGCCGTAAAACTCAGTTGGTGGAAACAGGTGAGCTTAGTGGGTTAAGGGCAACACCTAACCCAAGAACATTCTGAGGACAATAGGCTTAGGTTAAGATGTTTTACAGAAGAATGGAGCATATTACCCGGCCAGGTAATCAGTTCAGCAGACATTGGTTAAGACAGCAACTACTGCATTACGTTCCCTTTCTGCTTCGAGAAAGGCCACCTGAAGCCTAAGCTTGTATCACTCACATAAGACCTACCTCAAGGTCACAATATGTATTTAAAATCTCCAAAATCTTGATTATTTTTTCTACCAGATGCCAAACCACAGTCTTGGTAGAAACAGACTCAGAGTCCCAAAGCACAATGGGGAGTATTTTAACCCACTCTTTGCTGCAGTATGCAGAGGTATCCCCAACTTCCTATTTAGAAAAATTACCCAATAGCACAATTGGTTCTATGCGGGATGACTTTTTCTGTCCACTTTCCTGCCTTCTCTGGCACCACCTCCACTCGCAAAGGAGAATTAGCTTTTCCAGCCTGAGAGAGTTCAAGTGTCTGGGCACCCAGACACCATGGATGGCCAGTTTCATTTAAGTATCTATTAGCCAGACAGTAGAAACCTCTTAAACATCTGTGGTGAGGACTGCTTTTTCTGTCCATTTACATTCAAAAGGAAACACAAAGGATACAAACAGATTCTAAACATTGTATTTCCATTCATCCATTCATCAGTGTTTCAACATGAGGCCAAGTTCTTCAAATAAATGTCTTTTCTCACATTGAACCTTAGACATACTATGTTGAGGCATAAGATTTATAGTTTATTCTGTTCTTGTTTTCTTTTTTTAATGTGGTGTGACAATTTAAAGGAACAGGTGAAGTGAAGAGAGAAAAATCCTTTTTTATAATTTCCCCCAATTTTTATAGTTTGAGAATAATTTTTAAGCTGTTGACTTTTATTATCAAGTCTTTCCAAAGCATTTAATCTAGCTTTCTGGGGTGGGAGGGAGAACCTCTCTTGTCATACTTATAGTTCATTGGTTTCTGTAATTCTTCATTTCTTACTAACTTCAGAAATCACCATAAGCATTACTGGCATAAATAAGCTTAGGAGAAGACACAAATAAATAGGGAGCCGTAAAACTCAGTTGGTGGAAACAGGTGAGCTTAGTGGGTTAAGGGCAACACCTAACCCAAGAACATTCTGAGGACAATAGGCTTAGGTTAAGATGTTTTACAGAAGAATGGAGCATATTACCTGGCCAGGTAATCAGTTCAGCAGACATTGGTTAAGACAGCAACTACTGCATTACCTTCCCTTTCTGCTTCGAGAAAGGCCACCTGAAGCCTAAGCTTGTATCACTCACATAAGACCTACCTCAAGGTCACAATATGTATTTAAAATCTCCAAAATCTTGATTATTTTTTCTACCAGATGCCAAACCACAGTCTTGGTAGAAACAGACTCAGAGTCCCAAAGCATAATGGGGAGTATTTTAACCCACTCTTTGCTGCAGTATGCAGAGGTGTCCCCAACTTCCTATTTGAGATCTATAGAATCATCTTTATTACCTTCCAGCCCACATTGTCAGCTCACAAAGTTCCAAGGTTTTTTAATCTGTTCTTAGTAGCACCTCATGTTATGGTAATAATTCTGCGTGAGTTATGAAAATAATAGAAAAGACTTTAAGTTGGCTTAATTAAAAAGGGGAAATACATTGACTCGTATAAAAACTGAAGAGGAAGAGCAGGTTTCAGTCAGTATATCCAGTGCAACATTGCAAAGACTGCAATGCTCAAAGATGCCTAGGCAAGGGGGCAAGTGAGACCTGGATCCAGCTCACCATCCATACGCCCAGGCAAGGAGCTGGGCCTACCTGGAGGAAGGGGTGCTATTTTATTCACACAAGGAGTCTGTATTAGCAAAGCCATGCTCTTATAGGCTGGACTTTTCCAACTCATCCACCCAGAAATACCTTAGGTCCTTAAGTGGGAATGCTCCTAACCCAGCAATGCTAGCCCAACATCAGTTTCTTTTTCCTTATCTGTTTCTGCATTTGCCTCATGTCAGCAACATCCCTAGGTTGGGTCCACCCATCCTCACGAGGTAAAGGACAGCATTAACTCAATTATCCTTTTTCTTGTCCAGTGGGAGAGTGATTCCTTAATTACTGACCAGGCTAACTTCATATTGGATCAATCTGGGTTGTGTAAACATTGATAAACCAATCACTGTGGCAGGTGACTGAAATACACTGGCTACAGTAGGATCTACATCTGCTGTTTTGCTATTCTTCTTTTGTCTTTTCATTTCTCTGTTTCTCTAGTAGTACCTTCTATTGTGTTAATGAATATTCTCTAGTCCACCATTTTAATTTCCTCGTTCTTTCTTTTAGGGTATTTTCTTTCTTTTTTTTGGTTTTTGTCTTTTTAGGGTATTTCTTTTAGTGGAATTGTTCATTTATTCATTCACCTACTGAAAGTTAACTCATTGTTATTTTAATCTCCATGTCTGTAATGACATATGATGTTGACCATCTTTTCATATAATTATTTGCCATTTGTAATCTTTGATGAGGTGTCCATTGAAACTTATTTTTCAATGAGTTTGTCATTTTCTTATTAATTTTAAAGAGTTATTTACATACTTTGGATAACAGTTCAGTACTAGATGTCTTTTATAAGTATTTTCTCTCAGGCTATGACTTATCTTCTCATTCTCTTGACATTATCTTTTCTCTTCACAATTGTAGAGGAGAAGTTTTTAATTTAATGAATTCTGCCTTATGAAACTTTCGATGTTTTTTAGTTTTTTTTCTCATACATTGACTCGTATAAAAACTGAAGAGGAAGAGCAGGTTTCAGTCAGTATATCCAGTGCAACATTGCAAAGACTGTGCAATGCTCAAAGATGCCTAGGCAAGGGGGCAAGTGAGACCTGGATCCAGCTCACCATCCATACGCCCAGGCAAGGAGCTGGGCCTACCTGGAGGAAGGGGTGCTATTTTATTCACACAAGGAGTCTGTATTAGCAAAGCCATGCTCTTATAGGCTGGACTTTTCCAACTCATCCACCCAGAAATACCTTAGGTCCTTAAGTGGGAATGCTCCTAACCCAGCAATGCTAGCCCAACATCAGTTTCTTTTTCCTTATCTGTTTCTGCATTTGCCTCATGTCAGCAACATCCCTAGGTTGGGTCCACCCATCCTCACGAGGTAAAGGACAGCATTAACTCAATTATCCTTTTTCTTGTCCAGTGGGAGAGTGATTCCTTAATTACTGACCAGGCTAACTTCATATTGGATCAATCTGGGTTGTGTAAACATTGATAAACCAATCACTGTGGCAGGTGACTGAAATACACTGGCTACAGTAGGATCTACATCTGCTGTTTTGCTATTCTTCTTTTGTCTTTTCATTTCTCTGTTTCTCTAGTAGTACCTTCTATTGTGTTAATGAATATTCTCTAGTCCACCATTTTAATTTCCTCGTTCTTTCTTTTAGGGTATTTTCTTTCTTTTTTTTGGTTTTTGTCTTTTTAGGGTATTTCTTTTAGTGGAATTGTTCATTTATTCATTCACCTACTGAAATTTAACTCATTGTTATTTTAATCTCCATGTCTGTAATGACATATGATGTTGACCATCTTTTCATATAATTATTTGCCATTTGTAATCTTTGATGAGGTGTCCATTGAAACTTATTTTTCAATGAGTTTGTCATTTTCTTATTAATTTTAAAGAGTTATTTACATACTTTGGATAACAGTTCAGTACTAGATGTCTTTTATAAGTATTTTCTCTCAGGCTATGACTTATCTTCTCATTCTCTTGACATTATCTTTTCTCTTCACAATTGTAGAGGAGAAGTTTTTAATTTAATGAATTCTGCCTTATGAACAATCTTTTTCATGGATTGTACCTTTGATGTCAAAGGTTGATTTTTTTAGTGTTAAGTTTGAGAATTCTTTATATATATTCAAAACTACTCATTTGTCATATATGTGATTTGCAAATATCTTCTCCCACTTTGTAACTTAAAAAAATCTTAACTTGGTCTTATGTAGAGCAAAGACTTTAAAATTTTTGATGGAGTTCAGTTGTTCCATTTTTCTTTTAGGGATCAAGGTTTGGTTTCAAATTTAAGAACTCTTTAGAGATGTGAAAGATTATTTTCTTTTTTTTTAAAGTATTTACAATTCCATCTTTTACATTAGAAACTATTTTAGTGATCTGTTTTGAACCAGTTTTTGAATAAGGTATAAGACTTAGATAAGGATCTTTTTTTTTTTCTTTTCTGACCTCTGGATGCCCTATTGTTCAAGCATCAGTTGTTGAAATGCTATCTCTCTTCAGTGAAATTGCTTTTGCAACCTCCTCGAAAATCACTTGAGCATATCTTTTTCTGTTTTTTGGAAAGGACAATTTATTATTTTTTTTATAAAGCTTTGATTTAGAGCATTATCTAAGTCTCATGTGGACAACATTATATTTCTATTTCTATGTATTCTATAATGCAACATGCTCACCACCAAAAATTTAGTTTCCATCAATATGGAAACTCACTACACAATTGATCCCCTTTGCCTATTTCACTCATCTCTTAATCTCTGGTAACCACTAACCTGTTCTCTATATCTACTGTATCTATGTCAGATTTCTTTTAATACATTAAACCTAAATGATGCCATTGGAAGTATCAGCAGAGCATTTGAAATAATTATTTTGGAATTGCTCAGTTTAGATTGGGACCAGTTGAATCTGATGACAATATGCCACCCAAGAAGAAATAATCTATGTGCAACTGGAATAATGGAAATGGGCCTCATTTGTGAGGTTGAATATGAGACTTAGTAACCTTACCATTTTTTTAAAAGAGAATTTTGCTTTCCTTCTTTTTGCTCAGTAATATTTACCTAGACTGATTGTACATTTATTACAGTGAAACAGATATCAGAATTAATACCTGGCATATTCCCCTCTAGGTTGTGTGTACAATCATACATAGAAAGGAAAATTAATTTTCTCTGTGCAGTTCAGAAAGTTTGCTTGTGTCTTTTTTATTCTTCTGTTACTTGCTTAAGTTATGAATGAAAGGATGGATTTCAGAGAGAAGCCAAAGCTGAAATGTTCTTTTTTAAATTGAAGTATAGTTGATTTTGAAGGGAGGGGTGGTTTCCTTGGTGGCTCAGATGGTAAAGAAATCACCTGCAGTGTGGAAGACCTGGATTTGATCCCTGGGTTGGGAAGATCTCTGGAGGAGGACATGACAACCTGCTCCAGTATTCTTGCCTGGAGAATCCCCATGGACAGAGGAGCCTGTGGCCTATAGTCCATGGGGTCACAAAGGGTCAGACATGACTGAGCAACTAAGCACAGCACGTAGTTGATTTACAATGTTTGTTAGTTTCAGGTGTATAGCAAAGTGATATATATGCTATTTTTCAGATTTTTTTCCATTTATCCATTATCCGTTATTATATTGAATATAATTCCCTGTGTTACAGTAGGTACTTGCTATTTATCTGTTTTGCATATAGTAGTTTATATCAGTTAATCCCATACAGTAAATCCCCCACATACAAACAAGTTCCAATCTGAGAGCATGTTCATAAGTCCAATTTATTTGTAAATTCAATAAATTTATCCTAGGCACCCAACTAACACAATCAGCTATATAGTACTATACTGTAATATGTGTATAATACTTGTCACACAAATAACACACTAAAAAAAAAACCCAAAATAAAGAAAACATATAAAATTTTACAGTACAGTACCTGAGAAGTACAGTAGTACAGTATCACAGCAGGCATCCAGGGGCTATCATTGAGTGAACAGGCATGATGAGTTACTGCCTAGAGGAGGGAGAGGAGGTGGGAGACGGTAGAGCTGAAGGAGCATCAGGATAGGAGATGGAGGCCAAGCTGCAGTTTCACTCATGCCTGATCTTGGTGGCACAGATTCTGTTCCTTGCTGGATTGGACTCAATATACCCTCTTCAGAAAATGATCCAGTTTTTTCTGGGTTGACTAGCTCATCATCTTGTGCAGTATCAGAAAGTTTAAAAAGGTTTTTTTTTGCTCAGTAATATTTACCTAGACTGATTGTACATTTATTACAGTGAAACAGATATCAGAATTAATACCTGGCATATTCCCCTCTAGGTTGTGTGTACAATCATACATAGAAAGGAAAATTAATTTTCTCTGTGCAGTTCAGAAAGTTTGCTTGTGTCTTTTTTATTCTTCTGTTACTTGCTTAAGTTATGAATGAAAGGATGGATTTCAGAGAGAAGCCAAAGCTGAAATGTTCTTTTTTAAATTGAAGTATAGTTGATTTTGAAGGGAGGGGTGGTTTCCTTGGTGGCTCAGATGGTAAAGAAATCACCTGCAGTGTGGAAGACCTGGATTTGATCCCTGGGTTGGGAAGATCTCTGGAGGAGGACATGACAACCTGCTCCAGTATTCTTGCCTGGAGAATCCCCATGGACAGAGGAGCCTGTGGCCTATAGTCCATGGGGTCACTAAGGGTCAGACATGACTGAGCAACTAAGCACAGCACGTAGTTGATTTACAATGTTTGTTAGTTTCAGGTGTATAGCAAAGTGATATATATGCTATTTTTCAGATTTTTTTCCATTTATCCATTATCCGTTATTATATTGAATATAATTCCCTGTGTTACAGTAGGTACTTGCTATTTATCTGTTTTGCATATAGTAGTTTATATCAGTTAATCCCATACAGTAAATCCCCCACATACAAACAAGTTCCAATCTGAGAGCATGTTCATAAGTCCAATTTATTTGTAAATTCAATAAATTTATCCTAGGCACCCAACTAACACAATCAGCTATATAGTACTATACTGTAATATGTGTATAATACTTGTCACACAAATAACACACTAAAAAAAAAACCCAAAATAAAGAAAACATATAAAATTTTACAGTACAGTACCTGAGAAGTACAGTAGTACAGTATCACAGCAGGCATCCAGGGGCTATCATTGAGTGAACAGGCATGATGAGTTACTGCCTAGAGGAGGGAGAGGAGGTGGGAGACGGTAGAGCTGAAGGAGCATCAGGATAGGAGATGGAGGCCAAGCTGCAGTTTCACTCATGCCTGATCTTGGTGGCACAGATTCTGTTCCTTGCTGGATTGGACTCAATATACCCTCTTCAGAAAATGATCCAGTTTTTTCTGGGTTGACTAGCTCTTTTGTTTCTCATCATAGGTGACGTGATATTACTGTATTGCATCTTGAACAGTGGCTGCGACCTTATGTACCATTCTATGTTTGGATTCTGTGCCTCAAAAACTAACAGTGCCTTCTCAAATAAAGAAAGTCCTTTTGCCAGCTCCTGCTCAGGAATCTGTTCAGTTCTTCAGCTGCCTCTTCTTCCCCTTGGCTGTCTTCATCCTTTCTCTGGGTCTCCAGTTCCAGCAGGTCTTCATCCGTAAGCTCCTCGTGTTGCACAGCCAGGTGTTCAGTGAAGTCATCCTCTGGCAGATCTACCTCCAGTTTCTGGATGAGGGTCAGTAAGTTGCTAAAGACCTCTTTGGACTCCTCATCCACCTCCTCAAGTCCACAAAAATTGTGAATAAACTGTGGGCAAAGATTCTTCAAAGCCCTATTCATGGTGATGGCCATAACCTCACACCAAGCAAAGTCAGTATTTTTTTTAATGGACTCGTAGGTATAGATGCCTTCCAGAATTATTGCCAGGTTGTTCCTGATTCATCATTTGCCTTCACTGCCTGATGAAAAGTGTGGCATAAATAATATTTCTTGAAATATAAATATTATTCAACCAGGTCTTAAAACCTGGTAGTAGTTCTACCAGGTAGTAGAACTCCCTGGTCCGTAGGCTGGATGAGAAACATAGTCTTTAGTGGCAGATGCACTATGTTGATGAAAGTCCTCCATGAATGGGGTGGCCTGGAGCATTGTCAGGCAGCAAAAGAATGTTGAATAGGATATTCTACTCCAAGCAGTATTTCTCTGGCTCTGGGATAAAGTGGTGGAAAAACCAGTCCTGGAAAATGTCCTCTGTAACCCAAGCTTTGGGATTACTCTTCCACACAACAGAAAGAGAGGCTGTGGTTGTATTTTTAAAGGTTCTTGAGTTCTCTGAATGAGAGTATTCACCTTCATATCACCACAGGCATTGCCATCAAACAACAGAGTTAGCCTATCCTTTGTCACTTTATAGGCTGGCATCAACTTCTCCTCCTTACTGATGTAATCTCAGTCTGGCATCCTCTTCTAGTACAGTCCTGTCTCACTCACAGTAAAAACCTGCCTGGGTAAAATATGTGCTTTTATCAACAATTTCTCAAAGCATTTCAGTAATCTCCAGGGCAGCTACTGTATCTGCACTCACTGCCTTGCCACTTACTTTTACATTGTGAAGGTTGGCTCTAGCCTTGGACCAATGAAGCCAGCCATGTGCTGCGACCTTATGTACCATTCTATGTTTGGATTCTGTGCCTCAAAAACTAACAGTGCCTTCTCAAATAAAGAAAGTCCTTTTGCCAGCTCCTGCTCAGGAATCTGTTCAGTTCTTCAGCTGCCTCTTCTTCCCCTTGGCTGTCTTCATCCTTTCTCTGGGTCTCCAGTTCCAGCAGGTCTTCATCCGTAAGCTCCTCGTGTTGCACAGCCAGGTGTTCAGTGAAGTCATCCTCTGGCAGATCTACCTCCAGTTTCTGGATGAGGGTCAGTAAGTTGCTAAAGACCTCTTTGGACTCCTCATCCACCTCCTCAAGTCCACAAAATTGTGAATAAACTGTGGGCAAAGATTCTTCAAAGCCCTATTCATGGTGATGGCCATAACCTCACACCAAGCAAAGTCAGTATTTTTTTTAATGGACTCGTAGGTATAGATGCCTTCCAGAATTATTGCCAGGTTGTTCCTGATTCATCATTTGCCTTCACTGCCTGATGAAAAGTGTGGCATAAATAATATTTCTTGAAATATAAATATTATTCAACCAGGTCTTAAAACCTGGTAGTAGTTCTACCAGGTAGTAGAACTCCCTGGTCCGTAGGCTGGATGAGAAACATAGTCTTTAGTGGCAGATGCACTATGTTGATGAAAGTCCTCCATGAATGGGGTGGCCTGGAGCATTGTCAGGCAGCAAAAGAATGTTGAATAGGATATTCTACTCCAAGCAGTATTTCTCTGGCTCTGGGATAAAGTGGTGGAAAAACCAGTCCTGGAAAATGTCCTCTGTAACCCAAGCTTTGGGATTACTCTTCCACACAACAGAAAGAGAGGCTGTGGTTGTATTTTTAAAGGTTCTTGAGTTCTCTGAATGAGAGTATTCACCTTCATATCACCACAGGCATTGCCATCAAACAACAGAGTTAGCCTATCCTTTGTCACTTTATAGGCTGGCATCAACTTCTCCTCCTTACTGATGTAATCTCAGTCTGGCATCCTCTTCTAGTACAGTCCTGTCTCACTCACAGTAAAAACCTGCCTGGGTAAAATATGTGCTTTTATCAACAATTTCTCAAAGCATTTCAGTAATCTCCAGGGCAGCTACTGTATCTGCACTCACTGCCTTGCCACTTACTTTTACATTGTGAAGGTTGGCTCTAGCCTTGGACCAATGAAGCCAGCCATGGTTAGCATTAAAAGATGTACCCTATGATTCTTTGCTGTGTTTCTTCCTCATGTCTTCATAAAGACTTCTTAGCTTTCTCTTGAATCAGCATCAAGCTGAGCAGGGCTCGACACTGATGCTGATCCTGCATCCACACACTGAGAAGTTTCTCCATCTCCTCCATCACTTTTCCACATTTCTTTGATATTATTGTCAACATCATCTTCTATGCTATGATTCATGTATTCCGTGATCTCGCCCTTATTCTTTAGAATCGTGCTGATGATTGAATGATCCATGTTGTAAGAACGAGCAATTTCTACCATGTTTTCACCTTGCTCCACTCTCAATTATTTTCACTTTTGTTTCCATTTATTGCTTGACACTTCTTACCAGTAGCATCTACATCACTGTTGCTTCCACATTTGTTTCAGGACATGCTAGACTTGAAAAAAAATATACTGAACTACTCTACTCTATAGAGTACTGTACAGTCAAGTGCACAAAAGCACAACCACTTGTAGAGGATGTACTCATTTAGCAATGTATGTCAGACACATGAACTAATTTACATGATTGGAGATGGGAACACACTTTTGCATCGTTGAAAGTTTGTAACTTGAAGGTTTGTATGTAGGGGACTACTATATTCCTGATTTATCCCTTTCTCCATTTTTCCCTTGGAAAACCATAAGTTTATGTTCTATGTCTGTGAGTCTTATTTCTGTTTTGTAAAGAAGTTCATTAATATTATTTTAAGATTCCACATATAAGTGATATTATGTGATATTTGTTTTCCTTTGACAGTGTGATAATCTCTAGGTCCTTCTATGTTGCTGTAAATAACAGTATTTCATTCTTTTTTATGACTGAGTAATATTGCATTGTGCATGTGTGTATGTGAGTGTGTGTGTGTGTAATCATCTTTATCCATTCATCTGTCATTGGACACTTAGGTTGCTTCCCTGTCTTGGCCATTGTAAATATTGCTCCTGTGAACACTGGAGTGCATGTATCTTTTTGAATTATAGTTTTTGTATTTTCCAGATATATGCGCAGGAGTTGGATTGCTGCATATGATAGCACTCTTTTTAGTTTTTTAAGAAACCTCCATACTGCTCTCCATAGTGACTGCAACAATTTACGTTCCCACCAACAGTGTAGAGGGGTTCCCTGTTCTCACACCCTCTCTAACACTTATTTGTAGACTTTTTAATGATGGCCATTCTTAATTGTGTCAGATGATACTTGATTGTAGCTTTGATTTGCATGTATCTTACAATTTGCATGTTGAGCACCTACATGTCCTTGTTGGCTGCCTATATGTCTTCTTGGAGAAATGTTTATTTGGGCCTTCTGCCCATTTTTTGATTGGGTATTTTGTTTTTCTGACATTGAGTTCTATGAGCTATTTGTATATTTTGGAAATTAAGCCCTTGTCACTTGCATCATTTGCAAATATTTTCTCCCATTCTGTATGTTGTCTTTTTGGTTTCCTTGACTGTGTAAAAGCTTATAAGTTTGATTAGGTCCCATTTGTTTATTTTTGCTTCAATTTCATTCGCTTGGGAGATTGACTTAAGAAAACATTGCTACAGTTTATGTCAGGGAATGTTTTGCCTATGCTCTCTTCTAGGAGTTTTATGGTGTCATGTCTTACACTTGGGTCTTTAAGCCATTTTGAGTTTATTTTTGTATATAGTGTGAGGGAGTTTTCTAACTTCATTAACTTACATACAGCTGTCCAACTTTCCCAACATGACTTGCTGAAGAGACTGTCTTTCCTCCATTGTATATTCTTGCTTCCTTTGTGAGTTTATTTCTGGGCTATCTGTTCTGTTCCATTGATTCATATGTCTGTTTTTTTGTGCCAACAGCATGATATTTTGATTAGTGTAGCTTTGTCATATTGTCTGGAAGCTGGAAGAGTTATGCTTTGTCCTTTTTTTCCCCAAATTTGTCAACTATGGGTCTTTTGTGGTTCCATATACATTTTAGGATTCTTTTATTAATAGTTCTGTGAATAATGTCGTGGATAATTTGATAGGAATTACACTAAATCTCTAGATTGCCTTTGGAAAGTATGACCATTTTAACAATATCACTTCTTTTAAAACAAGAGCATGAGATGTCTTTCCATTTCTTTGAACTATCTTGTTTCCTTTATCAATATTTTATAGTTCTCAGTATATGAGTCTCTTACCTCCTTGGTCAGGCTTATTCCTTGATATTTATTTTTCTGATGCCTTTTTAAAGGGATTTTCTGATACTTCATTGTTGGTGTAAAGAAATGCAACTAATTTCTGTATATTAATCTTATATCCTGCTACCTTGCTGGGTTTATTAGTTCTAATAGTTTTTGTATGGAATCTCTCAGGTTTTCTATAGAGTATCATGTCATCTGCATGTAATGAGAATATTATCTCTTCCCTTCCGATTTGAATAGTTTTTATTCTTTTCTTCTCTGATTGCTGTATCTAGTACTGTTTTGAATAGAAGTGGTGGGAGTGGGCATTGCACATTCTTATGATTTCCATTCTTTTCAATTTGTTGAGGTTTCTTTGGTGGCTCAGGATGTAAGCTATCCTGGTGTTTGCTGCATGGATGCTTAAGAAGAGTATGTTTTCTGACATTGTTGGGTGGGGCGATCTATATGGATTATATCTTCTTGGTTGGTCATGTTTTCAGTTCTACAATTTCTCTTCTAGTCATTTTATCAATTGTTGAGAGAAGGATTTTGAAATCTCCAACTGTAACTGTGGAATTATCTACTTGTACTTTCAGGTGTCTCTTTAGTTTCACATAACTGGAATCCTGTTTTATTGGTTCAGGCACATTTTGGATTGCTAGATCTTGGTGGATAGATCCTTTTGTCATTATATAATGTCCTCCTTTGTCCCTGATCATTTTCTTTGCCTTGAGGTCTGTTTTATCTTTTATTAATTAAGCCATCTTGCTGATATTTATTTAATATTTACATGATATATCTTTTTCCATGCTTTCAATTTTACTCTCCCCATACAATTAGATATTCATCTTGAGCCACAGTCCTCATAATCTGTGATCCAGCCCTGTGATGCTTCTTCCACATTCCTGCCTTAATAGTTCTGTGAATAATGTCGTGGAATTTGATAGGAATTACACTAAATCTCTAGATTGCCTTTGGAAAGTATGACCATTTTAACAATATCACTTCTTTTAAAACAAGAGCATGAGATGTCTTTCCATTTCTTTGAACTATCTTGTTTCCTTTATCAATATTTTATAGTTCTCAGTATATGAGTCTCTTACCTCCTTGGTCAGGCTTATTCCTTGATATTTATTTTTCTGATGCCTTTTTAAAGGGATTTTCTGATACTTCATTGTTGGTGTAAAGAAATGCAACTAATTTCTGTATATTAATCTTATATCCTGCTACCTTGCTGGGTTTATTAGTTCTAATAGTTTTTGTATGGAATCTCTCAGGTTTTCTATAGAGTATCATGTCATCTGCATGTAATGAGAATATTATCTCTTCCCTTCCGATTTGAATAGTTTTTATTCTTTTCTTCTCTGATTGCTGTATCTAGTACTGTTTTGAATAGAAGTGGTGGGAGTGGGCATTGCACATTCTTATGATTTCCATTCTTTTCAATTTGTTGAGGTTTCTTTGGTGGCTCAGGATGTAAGCTATCCTGGTGTTTGCTGCATGGATGCTTAAGAAGAGTATGTTTTCTGACATTGTTGGGTGGGGCGATCTATATGGATTATATCTTCTTGGTTGGTCATGTTTTCAGTTCTACAATTTCTCTTCTAGTCATTTTATCAATTGTTGAGAGAAGGATTTTGAAATCTCCAACTGTAACTGTGGAATTATCTACTTGTACTTTCAGGTGTCTCTTTAGTTTCACATAACTGGAATCCTGTTTTATTGGTTCAGGCACATTTTGGATTGCTAGATCTTGGTGGATAGATCCTTTTGTCATTATATAATGTCCTCCTTTGTCCCTGATCATTTTCTTTGCCTTGAGGTCTGTTTTATCTTTTATTAATTAAGCCATCTTGCTGATATTTATTTAATATTTACATGATATATCTTTTCCCATGCTTTCAATTTTACTCTCCCCATACAATTAGATATTCATCTTGAGCCACAGTCCTCATAATCTGTGATCCAGCCCTGTGATGCTTCTTCCACATTCCTGCCCCTGCACCTTTAGCCAGCCACCCCTCTGCTCTGGATAACTCTGCTGTCTTCAGGTGTTGGCTAGGTTGCCTTCTGGTAAGAACACTTCCTGACTCCCCATGTCTAGGTTATGTGCCTATGTCATGTGCCATATTATTGTACAAAAGTCTCTGTTAGGCAGACCTTAACTGGACCAAGAAATGGGAGAAAGAAGACGTTACATAGAACTGAAAACCTGGTGGGGGTAGATTATAAAGAACCCAATGGAAGGAATCCAGGCCCTGCTCCTTAAAAGCAAATGTTATCAGCATTTCTTCAGGTGAATTAAGGCCTACTAGCAGAGACTGGAAAAGAGGCTTCAGATTTGTGATCAATGCCAGAGTCAAAAATTAGCAGGATTAGTGAAGGGGCCAGAGCAGGTCAGAGGCAGAAGGTAGCTAGCTGTCAGAGAATTGACTGTGAACTTTTAAGTTCTAGGCACTTTTTTTTTTTTTAAAGATTTATTTATTTATTTACTTTGGGCGGGGGTCGGGTTGGGGAGGGAGGGGAGCGGGCGGGCCACTTCTATTGGTCTTTCATTTCTCTATTTTCATCCGTCTTTGTTCTTTGGCTCCTGTGGGCCTCCCATCGCGGTGGCGTCTGTCGTCGCAGAGTGCCGGCTCTGGGCGCATGCGCTCCAGAGCTCTGACTTGGTAATTGGACACATCCGTCCAGCCGCTCCGCGGCACGTGGGATCTTCCCAGGCCAGGGATCGAACCGGCACCCCTTGCACTGCAAGGTGGTGTCCTTACCCACTGGACCACCAGGGGAAGCTCTCTAGGCACTTTTGATGTGAAAATCAGGGCACATAAATCTCTTAGGTGTGCATAAGGAGCTACATCTCATGATTCACAATAATCAAAATCAAGGTACAGAGTCTGTATTCAAGTTTGTCTTCATTCCTGGTTATGATAGTCAGACTCATGTCTTGTGCATGGAATGGTTATCTGTGAGTGCCAGCTTTGATTTCTTACCAAAGCCTTGCAAGCTCTTGATGCGTTCCTGACTAGAGAACCACCCTCAGTAAGAAATTCACCTCAGCCCTACCCATGGATGGCATTCTGACCATCATGAACTGGAGGGCTCATTATAGTTACTCATCCTGCACTGGTACTAACCCCACTTAAAGATGACCTCAACTTCACTTATATTAGAAGATTAGAGATTAAACATAATTATTAAGATGGAAGAAAATCGACTCCAATATAAGTAGGAAATCTGGAATTTTAAATTTGTATTAATTCACATGAGATGTGTGTGTGTTTGTGCAGTGGAGGGGGCTTGAAAATACACACAAGACATGAGCTTCCGATATCCTATTTGTGTGTATTCCCCCAAACAGTATATTTTACTTTATACCATTAAATTAACTTGATTAAAATGTAAGTTTGGGTAAAAAGAAGATATCAAGGATAGAGGATTTTATTTTTTGGCTACTTGTGGCATGTGGACTTTCTCTAGTTGTGGTGCGCAGGGGCTTCTCTCTCGTGCTGTGCAGCCTTAGTTGTCCAGAAGCATGTGGGATCTTCGTTCCCCAAACAGGGATCAATCCCCTGCATTGGAAGGCAGATTTTTAACCACTGGACCACCAGGAAAGTCTCAAGAGTAGAGGATAATATTTATAGGAGTGTCAAAATTTACTATCTAGACAGACTTTTTATTCTCTGACTTAAGAGCAGAAACTCACACTTTAGGAGTATAACAAAAAAAAAAATATTTTTTTGCCCCTTGTTCTGCTGGCAACAACCTGGAAGAATTCTGCAAAAACTCCAACTTGTGAAGAAAGGCACTGTGACTGGGTCACGTCATCTGAGTTCTGGCCACTGTGCTTTGCACTTCAGCATTTTTTCACCAGCCTGGTTCTAATTGCCTGAGCAGGGCTTCCATTCTGTGTGGAAGAAATGAGGTTTCCCTAGCCTTACTGTACAGGACAAGCCAGATGTGTGATAGATACAGGTTCTGGAGGGCAGAGAATGGGTGTAGCAAGCACTTCCTCTCCTTGGGTGACCCCAATTTCTTGTATGCAGATCAGTGGTTCTCCAGGTGTCCTCCCTGGACTGGCAGCTTCAGCCTCACCTAGGCAAATACAGAGAAGACTAACACATCTAGTTAGAAATGCACATTCCCAGGCTCCACCCCAGACTTTCTGAATCAGACATTCCAGACCAGGGCCCAGAAATCCATGCTTTAATAAATTCTCTAGGTAATTCAGAGACTGCTAACCATGGGGAGCCCCCTTCTTCCTAATCTCAGGCACCCCAGATCAGTGGAACACTGGACCTGTGCTTAACCAGTTAAAGTAAATGTCAGGACTTTATCCAAAGCTCCCAGAAGACTCCTGTTCTTCCAGCTCCCTTGGACTCAGTCCTTGTACAGCTGGTTTGTAATCCCAAATGGAGAACTTGTCTGAGAATGAAGCCAGTGAGTGGAAGGAAGCCTAGTGAGCTGAGCCAAACCTTGCGCCTTGGGCAGAGAGAACCAGGTTCTGATAATACGGCTGGAGCCCGACATCAGGCACACTCAAGCCAGCTCTGCTGTGGGCTATCCAGATACAAATGCGGATTACCTTTCTACTGAAGCCAGTTTGGCCTGCGTGCCTTGACACTTAAGACTGAAGGAATTCTAAGGAATATAACATGCAAACACTCTTCTAAGCCAGTCAGTGAAGATAAGTGTCTTTAAAAAAACAAAAACAAAAACCCACTTATCTAATGAGAACTCACTCTTAACAGAACCTTGCCAGCCTATTTATGGGAAAATTAAGGACACTTGGACACTCTTACCAATATGGCCTAAACTTCCTCCATGCCCAGATAAGGTGATTAACTGCTGGGAGTGCTTCCTCATCTCTGTGCCCTTGACCCTTTGCCTTCCTAGGTAACAACCTGGAAGAATTCTGCAAAACTCCAACTTGTGAAGAAAGGCACTGTGACTGGGTCACGTCATCTGAGTTCTGGCCACTGTGCTTTGCACTTCAGCATTTTTTCACCAGCCTGGTTCTAATTGCCTGAGCAGGGCTTCCATTCTGTGTGGAAGAAATGAGGTTTCCCTAGCCTTACTGTACAGGACAAGCCAGATGTGTGATAGATACAGGTTCTGGAGGGCAGAGAATGGGTGTAGCAAGCACTTCCTCTCCTTGGGTGACCCCAATTTCTTGTATGCAGATCAGTGGTTCTCCAGGTGTCCTCCCTGGACTGGCAGCTTCAGCCTCACCTAGGCAAATACAGAGAAGACTAACACATCTAGTTAGAAATGCACATTCCCAGGCTCCACCCCAGACTTTCTGAATCAGACATTCCAGACCAGGGCCCAGAAATCCATGCTTTAATAAGTTCTCTAGGTAATTCAGAGACTGCTAACCATGGGGAGCCCCCTCCTTCCTAATCTCAGGCACCCCAGATCAGTGGAACACTGGACCTGTGCTTAACCAGTTAAAGTAAATGTCAGGACTTTATCCAAAGCTCCCAGAAGACTCCTGTTCTTCCAGCTCCCTTGGACTCAGTCCTTGTACAGCTGGTTTGTAATCCCAAATGGAGAACTTGTCTGAGAATGAAGCCAGTGAGTGGAAGGAAGCCTAGTGAGCTGAGCCAAACCTTGCGCCTTGGGCAGAGAGAACCAGGTTCTGATAATACGGCTGGAGCCCGACATCAGGCACACTCAAGCCAGCTCTGCTGTGGGCTATCCAGATACAAATGCGGATTACCTTTCTACTGAAGCCAGTTTGGCCTGCGTGCCTTGACACTTAAGACTGAAGGAATTCTAAGGAATATAACATGCAAACACTCTTCTAAGCCAGTCAGTGAAGATAAGTGTCTTTAAAAAAACAAAAACAAAAACCCACTTATCTAATGAGAACTCACTCTTAACAGAACCTTGCCAGCCTATTTATGGAGAAAATTAAGGACACTTGGACACTCTTACCAATATGGCCCTAAACTTCCTCCATGCCCAGATAAGGTGATTAACTGCTGGGGAGTGCTTCCTCATCTCTGTGCCCTTGACCCTTTGCCTTCCTAGGTCTGTTGCCCAGGACCTTGCTTTTTAGTTCACTGTTTTCCCTATGGTATCCCCCCTCTCCATCTCTGAAGCCTTCTTGCCATCAGTTCATAAACACACTCAAAATTCCCATTCCCAGCTTAAGCACCAACTCTCATTCAAACCTTGCAAGTAAAGTAGCATCAGTTTACACTTTTCATGGCTCACCTCCTGTGTCCTTCAGTTTGACTTCTCTCATCATCACTTACTTGAAAATGTTTCCATTAGGATTACCAGTACCCATCCCGTGCTGAATCTAGTGGATAGTTCTTGAATTCTCACTTGTGTTTGACGTCATTTCTTTCTTCTTGATGTCTTCTAATGCTTTGGCTTCTATGATATCACTCTTCTAATTCTGTCCAGTTATAGCTTTTCCATCACTGCCTCCTTTATTATGTATTCTTCCATGTACCTGGTGAAAGTTGGCATTATCTAGGATTCTGTTCTTAGCACATTGTTCCTCTCCTTGTACATCCTCTCCATGGATGTTCTTCTCCATTCTTATCTGTCAACTACCACTGTGTTCCATGGATTTTAGAATTTTGATACCTATCCCAGATTTCCACCTAACCTTCTACCTCTGACAGCTGTCTACTTGTCTCACATTCAACAGGTCCAAAACAGATCCAGTAATGCTCTGTCAGCTTCCTATCAGTCTTTTCATGTGCGCCTTGGGCAGAGAGAACCAGGTTCTGATAATACGGCTGGAGCCCGACATCAGGCACACTCAAGCCAGCTCTGCTGTGGGCTATCCAGATACAAATGCGGATTACCTTTCTACTGAAGCCAGTTTGGCCTGCGTGCCTTGACACTTAAGACTGAAGGAATTCTAAGGAATATAACATGCAAACACTCTTCTAAGCCAGTCAGTGAAGATAAGTGTCTTTAAAAAAACAAAAACAAAAACCCACTTATCTAATGAGAACTCACTCTTAACAGAACCTTGCCAGCCTATTTATGGAGAAAATTAAGGACACTTGGACACTCTTACCAATATGGCCCTAAACTTCCTCCATGCCCAGATAAGGTGATTAACTGCTGGGGAGTGCTTCCTCATCTCTGTGCCCTTGACCCTTTGCCTTCCTAGGTCTGTTGCCCAGGACCTTGCTTTTTAGTTCACTGTTTTCCCTATGGTATCCCCCCTCTCCATCTCTGAAGCCTTCTTGCCATCAGTTCATAAACACACTCAAAATTCCCATTCCCAGCTTAAGCACCAACTCTCATTCAAACCTTGCAAGTAAAGTAGCATCAGTTTACACTTTTCATGGCTCACCTCCTGTGTCCTTCAGTTTGACTTCTCTCATCATCACTTACTTGAAAATGTTTCCATTAGGATTACCAGTACCCACCCCGTGCTGAATCTAGTGGATAGTTTCACTTGTGTTTGACGTCATTTCTTTCTTCTTGATGTCTTCTAATGCTTTGGCTTCTATGATATCACTCTTCTAATTCTGTCCAGTTATAGCTTTTCCATCACTGCCTCCTTTATTATGTATTCTTCCATGTACCTGGTGAAAGTTGGCATTATCTAGGATTCTGTTCTTAGCACATTGTTCCTCTCCTTGTACATCCTCTCCATGGATGTTCTTCTCCATTCTTATCTGTCAACTACCACTGTGTTCCATGGATTTTAGAATTTTGATACCTATCCCAGATTTCCACCTAACCTTCTACCTCTGACAGCTGTCTACTTGTCTCACATTCAACAGGTCCAAAACAGATCCAGTAATGCTCTGTCAGCCCCATCAGGTCTTCTTCTGTTATACATTTGCTAGTTCAATTGGCAACATAACTACCACGCAATCATTTCAGATTATAAACTCAGTTCCTCCCTCTTCTTGACCTCTCACTCCTAGTTCAGTATGCATCCTACACATTTTGCTACCAAAGACTTCCAGAATATTGTTTCTTGTCTCCATCTTCACCACCTCTCCACATCCAAACTGCAGTTTGGATTACTGTCATTTTCCCTATGGATTAGATCGCTTTTTCTCTTCACATTAAGCATTTTATGAGTCTCCAGGGGCTTCCCAGGTGGTACTAGTGGTAAAGAACCTGCCTGCCAGTGCAGGAGACAGAAGAAACTCAGATTTTATCCCTGGGTTGGGAAGATCCCCTGGAGGAGGAAATGGCAACCCACTCCAGTTTTCTTGCCTGGAAAAATCCCATGGACAGAGGAGCCCTGTGGGCTACAGTCCATAGGGTCTCAAAGAGTTGGACATTGTGGTGCCCATGGATGAAAGAACAAGTCAAACTAGGAGGGTCTTGGAATGTAAGACCTTTATTGTCCTCCCCTCCCCAATCCTTAAGATCCCTATGCCACTCCTTGGACCCTACTGTCTTTCCCTCCCCCACCCAGTACACCGTTCAATCAGCAATGATCCTTAAGACCCCTATGCCACTCCTTCGACCCCAAGTATAAAATGGATCAAAGACCCCTGCTTAGGGTCAGTTCTTCCTTGAGCCAACCCGCTGTTCTCGCTGCATCATCAGCTCTCCTTTAAGCCGGCCCACTGTTGTCACAGTGTCTCCTACTTCCTCCCTTAAGCTGACCCACTATACTGGCAGCAACTCTTCCTTCCCCCACTCTAATAAATTTCACTGTCCTCTCACTCTGCCTCGTGTCTGGAAATTCTTTTCCAACCCGCACATAGACCTCAACAGACACGACCAAAATGACTCTGCACGCATGTACGCATGCACTTCCAGAAGATCTAGTGTAGAAACACAGTCAAATAAAACTCCACTTCCTCCCAGCCTGTTCAGTTTCTTTCATTGCCGACTATGTTTGCATTTCCATGGATTTTAGAATTTTTCCTATCCCAGATTTCCACCTAACCTTCTACCTCTGACAGCTGTCTACTTGTCTCACATTCAACAGGTCCAAAACAGATCCAGTAATGCTCTGTCAGCCCCATCAGGTCTTCTTCTGTTATACATTTGCTAGTTCAATTGGCAACATAACTACCAATCATTTCAGATTATAAACTCAGTTCCTCCCTCTTCTTGACCTCTCACTCCTAGTTCAGTATGCATCCTACACATTTTGCTACCAAAGACTTCCAGAATATTGTTTCTTGTCTCCATCTTCACCACCTCTCCACATCCAAACTGCAGTTTGGATTACTGTCATTTTCCCTATGGATTAGATCGCTTTTTCTCTTCACATTAAGCATTTTATGAGTCTCCAGGGGCTTCCCAGGTGGTACTAGTGGTAAAGAACCTGCCTGCCAGTGCAGGAGACAGAAGAAACTCAGATTTTATCCCTGGGTTGGGAAGATCCCCTGGAGGAGGAAATGGCAACCCACTCCAGTTTTCTTGCCTGGAAAAATCCCATGGACAGAGGAGCCCTGTGGGCTACAGTCCATAGGGTCTCAAAGAGTTGGACATTGTGGTGCCCATGGATGAAAGAACAAGTCAAACTAGGAGGGTCTTGGAATGTAAGACCTTTATTGTCCTCCCCTCCCCAATCCTTAAGATCCCTATGCCACTCCTTGGACCCTACTGTCTTTCCCTCCCCCACCCAGTACACCGTTCAATCAGCAATGATCCTTAAGACCCCTATGCCACTCCTTCGACCCCAAGTATAAAATGGATCAAAGACCCCTGCTTAGGGTCAGTTCTTCCTTGAGCCAACCCGCTGTTCTCGCTGCATCATCAGCTCTCCTTTAAGCCGGCCCACTGTTGTCACAGTGTCTCCTACTTCCTCCCTTAAGCTGACCCACTATACTGGCAGCAACTCTTCCTTCCCCCACTCTAATAAATTTCACTGTCCTCTCACTCTGCCTCGTGTCTGGAAATTCTTTTCCAACCCGCACATAGACCTCAACAGACACGACCAAAATGACTCTGCACGCATGTACGCATGCACTTCCAGAAGATCTAGTGTAGAAACACAGTCCAATAAAACTCCACTTCCTCCCAGCCTGTTCAGTTTCTTTCATTGCCGACTATGTTTGTCAGATTCTCAACCAGACAATATCCTCATCAGGCCCACCTGGCTGCTTATGACAGTGCTGATTCCTGAACCTTACAACAGTCCTGCCAAATCACACTCTGCAGCAGGTGCCTAGAAATTTTGAATTATATACACATTAAAATACGGGAATATTTGGCCCAGTGATTCACAGGACCCTCCTCCTCCTGGCTCTTGCTTCTCCCATCTTACTTCTTTCTCACTATTGCCAGACTTCAGCGCCATGTTTTTATGATCCTAAATGCCCATATTTGACTATACTGTGTTTCATTCCATGATTTTGTTCATGCCTATACTAAATTACCCAGATCCTGCCCCTCACACCACACCTCCCTTCCTTGGTTATCTCATATTTATTCATTGAGTTCTTCAGTTCATGTCTCCTCTCTTGCAGTAAGCCTTAATGTCTTCCCCTCCCAGTCCTCTTCTCTCACGCATCTTTTCCCCTTCTGTTCAGCAGACCAGATCCTCCTTTCAGTTTCCATGTGTATCTCTCTGTTATTGCTCGTATGATGGTTCTCAAAATGCCCAATTTGTGTGTCTCTTTCTCCCTCTATCAGGTAAGCACCTTAAAGACAGGGATTACGTGCCATTCAATTCATGAGTCCTCATCCTGAGCACAAGCTGGGTAGATAGCAGGCACTCAAATGTTTCCTCCATAATTGAAGCATGCATACTTGTTCTCCCTACACTTGCTAGCTATTTCTCTGCTACAGAAATGGGAAATTGTTAACAATATAAATAGAAAGAGGGGCAGATGGCAAGAGGGCAGGGATGAGGTGGAAGGTGAGATTAACAGTTACCGTGTTAAGGATGAACTGAAAGCAAAGATGTTCATGGAAAAGGGGCCATTAAGGCCACTGTAATGGTGGAGAAAGGAGATCATGAGTTTCTGAACAAAGAAAGTGGCAGAGAGGATAGAGGTAATTTTTTAGTTTATTGAGAATTTCTGTTATGAAAGGGTTTGAAGTTTATCAGATGCTTTCTTTGCATTTATTGAGATGTTCGTGTGATTTTTTTTACTTCATTCTGTTAATATGGTATGTCACAGTAATTTTCATATGTTAAACCATCCTTGCATCCAGTGATAAATCCCACATGATAATGGTGTATGAGTCTCTTCATCTGCTGCTGGATTTCTTTTCCTAATATTTTGTTGAGGTTTTTACATCTATATTCATTAGAGATATTGGTCTGTAATTGTCCTGTAGCAGCCTTTTCTGGCATTGATATTGGGGTAATTCTGGTCTTATAAAAAGAGTTCAGAAGTTTTCCCTCCTCTTCAGTTCTTTAGGACAAGTTTGAGAAGAACTGGCATATAATTCTACTCTGGTGGAATTCACCAAGAGAAACCAGCCAGTCTTGGGCTTTTCTCTATAAGAAAGCTTTTGATGACTGATTCAGTCTCCTTGCTAGTTATGGGTCTGATTCACACTTTCTATTTCTTTGTGATTCCGTCTTGGTTAGGTTGCTTGTTTCTAGGAATATTTTCATTTCTTATAGGTTATGTCATTTGTTGGTAAATGTAAAGGCCATATAAGAAAACTCCACAGCTAAAATGCTGAATGGTTGAAAAGTAAACATCTTCCCATTAAGATCAGAAACAGGATAAGGATGCCCAGTCTCATCACTCCCATTAAACATAGCACTGGAAGTCCTAGCCAGAAAATTTAGGCAACAGACAAACAAAAACAGAAACATAAAGGGGTCAGTCGATTTCAGGCTGTTATAACAAACTAGCACAGGCTGGGGTTGTTTATAAACAGTGGAAATGTTATGCTCACCACTCTAGGGTTGAAAGTCCAATATCACATGGACAACATGATCAGGTAAGGGCCCTCTTTGGGGGTGCAGAGTTCTCATTGTTATTCCCACATGATGGAAGAGGCTAGGAAACTGTGGAATTTCTTTTTTAAGGGCCCTAATACTGCTCATGAAATTTCCATCCATACTTATGACTTAATCACCTCCCAGAGGGCCCACCTTTGGGGTTAGGATTGCAACATATGAATTTTGAGGAGACATAAACACTCAGACCATAGCAAAAATGTATCCAGATTGAAATGGAATAAGTAAAATTGGCCCTGTATGCAGGTGATGTGGTATGATCTTATATGCAGAAAACCTAAAGACGGCACACAGAAAAACTGGTAGAACTAGTAAATGGATTCAGTTGAGTTGCAGGATATGATACCACTCTACAAAAACTAATTGATCTACTACAAACTGTACGAATAGCAGTGTTGTGAGAATAAAATAACATAATGTGTCAATAAAAAAACACCCAAAACTAGTTGAATTTGTATACACTAATAGCAGACTATCTAAAAAGGAAATCAGGGAAACAGTCTCATTTACAGTAGCATCAAAAGGAATAAAACTTAAGACATTGGAAGACCTGTACACTGTAATTTATAAAATATTGTGAAAGAAATTAATGACACAAATAGACATCTTGTGTTCATGGATTGGGAGACTTAATATTGTTAAAATGTTCATACCACACACAAAAAATGAACAGATTCAATGCAATCCCTTCTAAAATCCAAATGATATTTTTTTACATAAAAATTCTGAAATTCACATAGAACTGAAAAAGACCCAAATAGACAAAACAACTAAAAAAAACCAAAGTGGTAGGTATAATACTTCCTGATTTAAAAATGTATTGCACACAGGTAGGAGGGATCCAGGATATGCCTATAATGGAGTAGGGATTATATAGAGCTCTAAACAATAAAACTATGTAAAAATAAAATATAAAAAAAGAAAAAATGTATTGCAAAGTTTTAGTAATTAAAGCATCATAAATACTATACACACACACACACACACATATATATATGTATGTGTGTGCATGTGTGTGAAACAGTTTAGAGTGCCCCAAAATAAATCCACACTCATGTATGGTTAACTGATCTTTAACACATGTGCCAAAACTACAAATAAAGAAAGAATAATCCTTTCAATAAATGGTGTGTTGGGAAAACTGGGTATCTGCCTACAAAAGAATGAAATCAGACCTTTATCTGACATTATATGTAAAAATCAACTCAAAATGGATTAAAGATTTAAGTGTAAAACCTGAAACTATAAAACTCCTAAAAGAAAACATAGTGGGAAAAGCTTCATGACATCAGTCTTCACAATGATTTCTTAGATACAATACCAAAAGCATAGATAAGTAAGACCACATCAAACTTCAAAACATAGCAAAGGAAATCCAAGAGAGTGTAAAGGCCACAAGTATGATGGGAGAAAATATTTACAAATCATATATCTGATAAGGAGTTAGGTTCCAAAAATATGCAAGGAACTCTTACAACTCAATGACCAAAAAAACCCTTGATTTAAAAATGATCTCAGGACTTTTGTAGACATTTCATCAAAGATTTACAAATGGCCAGCAGCATATGAAAAGATGTTCAGTGTCACTGATTGTCAAGGAAATGCAAAATTAAGAGAAACAAGAATTGTGGAGAAATCAAAACTCTTATCCTCTGTTGCTGGGAATGCAACTGTTGCAACCACTGTGGAAAATAGTATGGAGGTGCCCCAAAGAATGCAAGATAAAACTACCATATGGCTCAGAAATCCACTTTGGCTGCTTATCCAAAATAAACGATATCAAGAAGATCTCTTCACTCCGATGTTCATAGCAGGACTATTCACAATAGCCAAGAGGGGAAACAAATGTCCACTGATGGAAGAATGGATGTTTTAAAATGTGGTATATACACAAGGGGCTTCCCTGGTGGCTCAGATGGTAAAGAATTTGCCTGCAATGCAGGAGACCTGGGTTTGATTCCTGGGTCAGGAAGACCCCCTGAGGGGAATGGCTGCCCACTCCAATATTCTTGCGTGGAGAATTCCATGGACAGAGGAGCCTGGTGGGCTATAGTTCATGAGGTCACATAAAACAATGTTATTCAGCCTTAAAGAAGGGAATTCTGCAATATATGGCAACAAGGGTGAACATAGAGGAAGCTATGCTAAGTTAAATAAGCCAGTCACAGAAGGACATGTATTGCCTGATTACTCTCCTTTGAGGTATCTAACATAATCAGTCTCCTAGAAGCAAAGAATAGAACAGTGATTGTCATTGGCTGGGCAGAGATGGAAATGAGAGTTTGATATCAACTCTCAATATACTTTACTAAAACTAAAATATACTACTTTAGTTTTGCAAGATGAGTATTAATAATTATAGAAATCTGTTTATAATGTGCCTATAGATTAACCACAGTGTATTGTAAACTATATTTGTTAAGAGGGTAGATTTTACGTGTTCTTACCACAATAAAATAACACAGAAGGTAGAGAGGATGGAGCCAAGAGATTTCTAATAGGATTCAGTGGCTGAACATACTAGTTTTCTATTCCTCAGTAACACTCCAAACTTAGTAGTTTAAAACAACACTCATCTTTAACTCACTGTTCTGTAGGTCAGAAATCCAGACATGGCTGAGTTCTCTGCTCAGGCACTCACAAGTCTAAAGGCAAGGTTTCAAAAGCAGGACTCACTGCTCATCTCACTTAGAGTTTAGGGCTCATTTTCAAGCTCAGCGGGTGCTAGGCAGCATTCAGTTCTTGCAGTTGTAGGACTGAGGTCCTAGCTTTCTTGCTGTCAGCCAGGGGCTGCTCTCGGTGCTAGAGACTAATTGCATTCAATGCTGTGTGGTCCTCGCTACTGTCAAAACCAGCAACAGGGAATCTCCTCATATCAAATCATTCTCACACTTCAGATCTTTTCTTGTTGTTCAGGAAAAGCTGAATCACTTTTTAAGGGCACAGTTGGTTTTGTGTGTTAGTAGCTCAGTCATGTCCAATTCTCTGCGACCTGATGGACTCTAACCCACCAGGCTCCTCTGTCCTTGGGATTTTCCCCAGGCAAGATAGTGGAATGGGTTGCCATGTCCTTCTTCAGAGGATCTACCCAAATTGAACCCACATCTCCTGCACTGGGCAGGTGTGTTCTTTACCTCTAGCACCTCTTGAGAAACCCCACTTGATTAGGCCTAGGTAAATCACTTTTTTAAAGGCAACTAATTTGAAACTTTAATTGCCCCTGTCAAATGCCTTTGTAGGAGTACCTAATTAAGTGTTTGATTGAACTGGGAGAAGGTGTAGGTATACCAGAAGGTGGAGATTCTGGGGGTCATCCCCCAATTTTGCACATCCCTCAGTTTTAACACAGTGAAGTGGGAGTAGACGGGAGAGTTCTGGCTGAAGATACTGGAGGGAACCTACCCTAAAAGAAATGTTAAAGGTTCTAATGAACTCCTGTAATTTTTGCTTGTCTGAGTTCTTTGCTTCTCCTGTTCTAAACAATTATCTTCCTCAGTAGGATATCCTACATTGCAGGTTTTTCCCTTTCAGCACTTTACAACTCGCCACTCCCTTTGGGCTTAAAGTTTCAGAAAGGGCAACCCACTCCAGGATTCTTGCCTGGAGAATTCTGTGGACAGAAGAGCCTGGTGAGCTATAGTCCATGGGGTCCCAAAGAGTTGGACACAATTAAGCCACTATCACTCACACTCATTTCAGAAAAAAACTGATAGCATGATGGGGATTCCCTTGTATGTAAATCTTTTTCTCCTTGGGCTTTTGGAATCTCTCTGTAGCTCTTGCCATGTTAATTATCATATGTTGTGGTGAGAATGTGTTGCAGACTCCTTGTCTGGGAGCCTCTGTGCTTCCTGTACCTGGGTATCTTCCCTTCTTCAGGGATATTCCAACTTCATTTCATCAGTTACATTTTGACCCTTTTTTTTTTTTTAACTTTTATTTTACTTTTAACTTGTACAGAGTTTTGTTGTTTACAGATATGTATGTTCCCAGATTAGTCATATGTATATCCCCCCATCCCTTCCAGACCGTCACACAGCACCCCTGCAGGATCCCCTTTTCTCACAGAGCAATGATTATAGCTGTTTTCTTCAATTATGATAGTACAGGCCTTCATGCTACTTCCTTTACGCCTCCCACTCACTGTTCATTCCCCACAATGTCCATATGTCTACTGTCCATGTCTGTCTCTCCATTGCTTCACTGCATGTGCCATCATCACCATCCTACTAGATTCCATATATATGTGTTAATATACTGTATTTGTCTTTCTCTTTTTGACTGACTTCACTTTTTATGATAGGTCTAGATCCAGCCACCTCATTAGGGCTGATTCTTCTGCATTTCTTTGTACAGCTGTGTAGTATTCCATTGTATGTATGTGCCAGAGCTTTTGTATCCATTCATTTGTCCATGGGCATCTAGGTTCCTTCCATGTTCTAGCTATTGTATAGAGACCTGCAATGAACATTGGGGTACAGGTGCTTCTTTCAGATTTGATTTCCTCAGGGTATAAGCCTAAGAGTGGGATTGCTGGGTCGTATGGTGCTTCTATTTTTAGTTTTTTAAGAAATCTCCAGACTGTCTTCCATAGAGGCTGTATCAATTTACACTCCCACCAGCCATGCAGGAGTGTTCCCTTTTCTCCGCACCCTCTCTAGCATTTATTGTCTGTCGATTTGTGGATGATGGCCATTCTGACGGGTGTGAGGTGGTATCTCATTGTAGTTTTGATTTGCATTTCTCTAATTATTAGTGAAGTTGAGCATCGTTTCATGTGCTTTTGGGCCATCTGTATGTCATCATTGGAGAGGTGTCTGTTTAGGTCCTTTTCCCATTTTTTGATGGGTTGTTCATTTTTCCTGTGCTGAGTTGTCTGAGTTGCTTGTAGATTTTGGAGATTAATTCTTTGTCTGTTGTTTCATTTGCTATGATCTTCTCCCACTCTGTGGGGTGTCTGTTCAGCTTTTTTGTAATTTCTTTTGCTGTACAAAAGCTTTTAAGTTTCATTAGGTCTCACATGTTCATTTGTCTTTTGAGTTCCGCTATTCTAGTAGGTGGGTCAGAGAAGATCTTGCTTTGATTGATGTCCTTGAGGGTTTTGCCTATATTCTCCTCTAAGAGTTTGATGGTTTCTGGCCTTACATTTAAGTCTTTAATCCATTTTGAGTTGATCTTTGTGCATAGTGTCAGGGTATGTTCCAACTTCATTTTTTTGCATGTAGCTGTCCAATTTTCCCAGCACCATTTGTTAAAGAGGCTGTCTTTGTCCCATTTTATATGTCCGCCTCCTTTGTCAAAAATAAGGTACCCATAGGTGCGTGGGTTTCTCTCTAGGTTCTCGATCTTGTTCCATTGGTTCTGTGATCTAGTTTTTTTGCTTTTTTGATAGGTCTAGATCCAGCCACCTCATTAGGGCTGATTCTTCTGCATTACTTTGTACAGCTGTGTAGTATTCCATTGTATGTATGTGCCAGAGCTTTTGTATCCATTCATTTGTCCATGGGCGTCTAGGTTCCTTCCATGTTCTAGCTATTGTATAGAGAGCTGCAATGAACATTGGGGTACAGGTGCTTCTTTCAGATTTGATTTCCTCAGGGTATAAGCCTAAGAGTGGGATTGCTGGGTGGTATGGTGCTTCTATTTTTAGTTTTTTAAGAAATCTCCAGACTGTCTTCCATAGAGGCTGTATCAATTTACACTCCCACCAGCCATGCAGGAGTGTTCCCTTTTCTCCGCACCCTCTCTAGCATTTATTGTCTGTCGATTTGTGGATGATGGCCATTCTGACGGGTGTGAGGTGGTATCTCATTGTAGTTTTGATTTGCATTTCTCTAATTATTAGTGAAGTTGAGCATCGTTTCATGTGCTTTTGGGCCATCTGTATGTCATCATTGGAGAGGTGTCTGTTTAGGTCCTTTTCCCATTTTTTGATGGGTTGTTCATTTTTCCTGTGCTGAGTTGTCTGAGTTGCTTGTAGATTTTGGAGATTAATTCTTTGTCTGTTGTTTCATTTGCTATGATCTTCTCCCACTCTGTGGGGTGTCTGTTCAGCTTTTTTGTAATTTCTTTTGCTGTACAAAAGCTTTTAAGTTTCATTAGGTCTCACATGTTCATTTGTCTTTTGAGTTCCGCTATTCTAGTAGGTGGGTCAGAGAAGATCTTGCTTTGATTGATGTCCTTGAGGGTTTTGCCTATATTCTCCTCTAAGAGTTTGATGGTTTCTGGCCTTACATTTAAGTCTTTAATCCATTTTGAGTTGATCTTTGTGCATAGTGTCAGGGTATGTTCCAACTTCATTTTTTTGCATGTAGCTGTCCAATTTTCCCAGCACCATTTGTTAAAGAGGCTGTCTTTGTCCCATTTTATATGTCCGCCTCCTTTGTCAAAAATAAGGTACCCATAGGTGCGTGGGTTTATCTCTAGGTTCTCGATCTTGTTCCATTGGTTCTGGTCCATATAGTTCTGTTTTTGTGCCAGTACCATACTGTCTTGAGGACTGTTGCTTTGTAGTAGAGTCTGAAGTTGGGGAGGCTGATTCCTCCAGCTCCGTTTTTCTTTCTCAGGATTGCTGTGACTATTCGAGGTCTTTTGTGTTTCCATATGAACTGTGTGATTCTTTGGTCTAGTTCTGTGAAAAATGTCAATGGTAGTTGGATAGTTATTGCATTGAATCTGTAGATGATATTTGGTAGTACGGTCATTTTCACAATATTGATTCTTCCAACCCAGGAACATGGAATATCTCTCCATCTGTTTAAGTCTTCTTTAATGTCTCTCATGAGTGTCTTGTAATTTTCTGTGTACAGTTCTTTTGTTTCTTTGGGTAGGTTTATTCCTAGATATTTGATTCTTTTGGTTGCGATGGTGAATGGGGATTGCCTCTTTGATTTCGTTTTCTGATTTTTCATTGTTTGTGTATAGGAATGCCAGTGATTTCTGTATATTGATTTTGTATCCTGCGACTTTGCTGAATTCGCTGATTAGCTCTAGTAGTTTTGTAATAGTCTTTGGGATTTTCTCTGTATAATATCATGTCATCTTCAAATAGAGTTTGACTTCTTCCTTTCCAATCTGGATTCCTTTGATTTCTTTCTCTTCTCTTATTGCTGTTGCTAGAACTTCCAGGACTATGTTGAATAGTAGAGGTGAAGTGGACACCCTTGTCTTGTTCCTAGGATCTTCAAATAGAGTTGATTTTTCCGTTTTTTATTCCCTAGTAGGTGGGTCAGAGAAGATCTTGCTTTGATTGATGTCCTTGAGGGTTTTGCCTATATTCTCCTCTAAGAGTTTGATGGTTTCTGGCCTTACATTTAAGTCTTTAATCCATTTTGAGTTGATCTTTGTGCATAGTGTCAGGGTATGTTCCAACTTCATTTTTTTGCATGTAGCTGTCCAATTTTCCCAGCACCATTTGTTAAAGAGGCTGTCTTTGTCCCATTTTATATGTCCGCCTCCTTTGTCAAAAATAAGGTACCCATAGGTGCGTGGGTTTATCTCTAGGTTCTCGATCTTGTTCCATTGGTTCTGGTCCATATAGTTCTGTTTTTGTGCCAGTACCATACTGTCTTGAGGACTGTTGCTTTGTAGTAGAGTCTGAAGTTGGGGAGGCTGATTCCTCCAGCTCCGTTTTTCTTTCTCAGGATTGCTGTGACTATTCGAGGTCTTTTGTGTTTCCATATGAACTGTGTGATTCTTTGGTCTAGTTCTGTGAAAAATGTCAATGGTAGTTGGATAGTTATTGCATTGAATCTGTAGATGATATTTGGTAGTACGGTCATTTTCACAATATTGATTCTTCCAACCCAGGAACATGGAATATCTCTCCATCTGTTTAAGTCTTCTTTAATGTCTCTCATGAGTGTCTTGTAATTTTCTGTGTACAGTTCTTTTGTTTCTTTGGGTAGGTTTATTCCTAGATATTTGATTCTTTTGGTTGCGATGGTGAATGGGGATTGCCTCTTTGATTTCGTTTTCTGATTTTTCATTGTTTGTGTATAGGAATGCCAGTGATTTCTGTATATTGATTTTGTATCCTGCGACTTTGCTGAATTCGCTGATTAGCTCTAGTAGTTTTGTAATAGTCTTTGGGATTTTCTCTGTATAATATCATGTCATCTTCAAATAGAGTTTGACTTCTTCCTTTCCAATCTGGATTCCTTTGATTTCTTTCTCTTCTCTTATTGCTGTTGCTAGAACTTCCAGGACTATGTTGAATAGTAGAGGTGAAGTGGACACCCTTGTCTTGTTCCTGATTTTAGAGGGAATGCTTTGAGTTTTTCACCACTGAGGGTAATGTTTGCTGTGGGCTTCTCATATATGGCTTTCACTATGTTAAGATAAGTTCCTTCTATGCCCATTTTTTGAAGAGTTTTTATCATAAATGGATGCTGTACTTTGTCAAAGGCTTTTTCTGCATCTATTGAGATGATCATGTGATTTCTGTCTCTCAATTTGTTGATATGGTGTATCACATTGATTGATTTGTGGATATTGAAGAATTCTTGCATGCCTGGGATGAAACCAACTTGATCGTAATGAATGAGCTTTTTGATGTGTTGTTGAATTCTGTTTGCTAGGATTTTGTTGAGGATTTTGGCGTCTAGATTTATCAGTGAAATTGGCCTATAATTTTCTTTTTTTGTGTTGTCTTTGCCTGGCTTTGGTATTAGGGTGATGGCGGCCTCGTAGAATGTGTTTGGAAGTGTTCCTTCCTGTGCAATTGTTTGGAAGAGTTTTAGAAGGACAGGCATTAGCTCTTCTTTAAATGTTTGGTAGAATTCACTTGTGAAACCATCTGGCCCTAGGCTTTTATTTTTGGGTAGATTTTTTATCACAAGGTCGATTTCTGAGCTTATAATTGGATTGTTCATAGTTTCTATTTCCTCCTGGTTGAGTCTTGGGAGATTAATCTTCTCTAAGAAACTGTCCATTTCTTCCAGGTTGTCCAGTTTATTGCCATATAGCTGTTCATAATAGTCTCTTAGAATCCTTTGGATTTCTGCATTATCTGTTGTAATCTCTCCTTTTTCATTTTTGATTTTGGTGATCTGGTTCTTCCCTCTCTTTTTCTTGATGAGTCTGGCCAGTGGTGTGTCGATTTTATTGACCTTTTCGAAGAACCAGCTTTTTGTTTTATTTATCTTTACTATTGTTTCTTTTGTTTCTTTTTCATTTATTCCTGCTCTGATCTTTATGATTTCCCTTCTTCTGCTGGCTTTGGGGTGTTTTTGTTCTTCTTTCTCCAGTTGTTTTAAGCGTAAGGTAAGGTCGTCTGTTTGAGATTTTCCTAGTTTCTTGAGGTGGCATTGAATTGCTATAAACTTCCCTCTTAGAACTGCTTTTGCAGTATCCCATAGGTTTTGCGCTGTCGTGTGTTCATTGTCGTTTTCTTCTAGGAATTTTTTTATTTCTCCTTTGATTTCCTCAATGATCAGTTGGTTTTTTAGGTAAATGTTGTTTAATCTCTACATGTTTGTGTTTTTAGCAGTTTTTTTCCTGTAGTTGATCTCTAGTCTCACTGCATTGTGGTCCGAGAAGATGGTTGATAGAATTTCGGTTTTCTTGAACTGACTGAGGTTTGATTTGTGGCCCAAGATGTGGTCTATCCTGGAGAATGTTCCGTGAGCACTTGAGAAGAAAGTGTATTCTTCTGCTTTCGGATGGAATGTCCTAAAGATATCAATGAGGTCCATTTCTTCTAGTGTGGCATTTAAGGCTTGTGTTTCTTTATTAATTTTCTGTTTGGATGATCTGTCCATTGGTGTGAGAGGAGTGTTAAAGTCTCCTACTATGATTGTGTTAGTGTTGATGTCTTCTTTTATGTCTGAAAGTGTTTGTCTTATGTATTGGGGTGTCTTCTTTTTATGCATGAATGTTTCTGGGCCTAGGCTTTTATTTTTGGGTAGATTTTTTATCACAAGGTCGATTTCTGAGCTTATAATTGGATTGTTCATAGTTTCTATTTCCTCCTGGTTGAGTCTTGGGAGATTAATCTTCTCTAAGAAACTGTCCATTTCTTCCAGGTTGTCCAGTTTATTGCCATATAGCTGTTCATAATAGTCTCTTAGAATCCTTTGGATTTCTGCATTATCTGTTGTAATCTCTCCTTTTTCATTTTTGATTTTGGTGATCTGGTTCTTCCCTCTCTTTTTCTTGATGAGTCTGGCCAGTGGTGTGTCGATTTTATTGACCTTTTCGAAGAACCAGCTTTTTGTTTTATTTATCTTTACTATTGTTTCTTTTGTTTCTTTTTCATTTATTCCTGCTCTGATCTTTATGATTTCCCTTCTTCTGCTGGCTTTGGGGTGTTTTTGTTCTTCTTTCTCCAGTTGTTTTAAGCGTAAGGTAAGGTCGTCTGTTTGAGATTTTCCTAGTTTCTTGAGGTGGCATTGAATTGCTATAAACTTCCCTCTTAGAACTGCTTTTGCAGTATCCCATAGGTTTTGCGCTGTCGTGTGTTCATTGTCGTTTTCTTCTAGGAATTTTTTTATTTCTCCTTTGATTTCCTCAATGATCAGTTGGTTTTTTAGGTAAATGTTGTTTAATCTCTACGTGTTTGTGTTTTTAGCAGTTTTTTTCCTGTAGTTGATCTCTAGTCTCACTGCATTGTGGTCCGAGAAGATGGTTGATAGAATTTCGGTTTTCTTGAACTGACTGAGGTTTGATTTGTGGCCCAAGATGTGGTCTATCCTGGAGAATGTTCCGTGAGCACTTGAGAAGAAAGTGTATTCTTCTGCTTTCGGATGGAATGTCCTAAAGATATCAATGAGGTCCATTTCTTCTAGTGTGGCATTTAAGGCTTGTGTTTCTTTATTAATTTTCTGTTTGGATGATCTGTCCATTGGTGTGAGAGGAGTGTTAAAGTCTCCTACTATGATTGTGTTAGTGTTGATGTCTTCTTTTATGTCTGAAAGTGTTTGTCTTATGTATTGGGGTGCTCCTGCATTGGGAACATAGATATTTATGATTGTTATGTCTTCTTCTTGGATCGATCCCTTAATCATGATGTAGTGACCTGCCTTGTCTCTTAGAATCTTCTTTACTTTAAAATCTATTTTGTCTGATACGAGGATTGCTACTCCAGCTTTCTTTTGATTTCCATTTGCATGGAATATCTTTTTCCAGCCTCTCACTTTCAGTCTATGAGTGTCTCTAGGTCTGAAGTGAGTTTCCTGGAGGCAGCATATGTATGGGTCGTGTTTTTGGATCCATTCAGCCACTCTGTGTCTTTTGGTTGGGGCATTTAGTCCATTGACATTCAAAGTAATTATTGATACATATGATCCTATTGTCATCTTCTTGGGTTTGTTTCGTGGATCTTCTCCTTTTATACTTGTTGTCTATATAAGTTCCTTTAACACTTGTTGTAAGGCTGGTTTGGTGTGACTAAATTCTTTTAATTTTTGCTTATCTATAAAGCTTTTGATTCCTCCATCAATTTTGAAGGAGATCCTTGCAGGGTAGAGGATTCTTGGTTGCAGATTATGCTTTTTTTGCCGTTTAAATGTGTCCTGCCATTCCCTTCTGGCCTGCAGAGTTTCTGTCGAAAGATCAGCTGTTAAACGGATGGGCTTTCCCTTGTATGTCACTAGTTGCTTTTCCCTTGCTGCTTTGAGAATTCTGTGTTTGTGTTTAATTTGTGTTAACTTCATTAATATGTGTCTTGGTGTGTTTCTTCTCAGGTTGATTCTGTATGCTCTAGTCTCACTGCATTGTGGTCCGAGAAGATGGTTGATAGAATTTCGGTTTTCTTGAACTGACTGAGGTTTGATTTGTGGCCCAAGATGTGGTCTATCCTGGAGAATGTTCCGTGAGCACTTGAGAAGAAAGTGTATTCTTCTGCTTTCGGATGGAATGTCCTAAAGATATCAATGAGGTCCATTTCTTCTAGTGTGGCATTTAAGGCTTGTGTTTCTTTATTAATTTTCTGTTTGGATGATCTGTCCATTGGTGTGAGAGGAGTGTTAAAGTCTCCTACTATGATTGTGTTAGTGTTGATGTCTTCTTTTATGTCTGAAAGTGTTTGTCTTATGTATTGGGGTGCTCCTGCATTGGGAACATAGATATTTATGATTGTTATGTCGTCTTCTTGGATCGATCCCTTAATCATGATGTAGTGACCTGCCTTGTCTCTTAGAATCTTCTTTACTTTAAAATCTATTTTGTCTGATACGAGGATTGCTACTCCAGCTTTCTTTTGATTTCCATTTGCATGGAATATCTTTTTCCAGCCTCTCACTTTCAGTCTATGAGTGTCTCTAGGTCTGAAGTGAGTTTCCTGGAGGCAGCATATGTATGGGTCGTGTTTTTGGATCCATTCAGCCACTCTGTGTCTTTTGGTTGGGGCATTTAGTCCATTGACATTCAAAGTAATTATTGATACATATGATCCTATTGTCATCTTCTTGGGTTTGTTTCGTGGATCTTCTCCTTTTATACTTGTTGTCTATATAAGTTCCTTTAACACTTGTTGTAAGGCTGGTTTGGTGTGACTAAATTCTTTTAATTTTTGCTTATCTGTAAAGCTTTTGATTCCTCCATCAATTTTGAAGGAGATCCTTGCAGGGTAGAGGATTCTTGGTTGCAGATTATGCTTTTTTTGCCGTTTAAATGTGTCCTGCCATTCCCTTCTGGCCTGCAGAGTTTCTGTCGAAAGATCAGCTGTTAAACGGATGGGCTTTCCCTTGTATGTCACTAGTTGCTTTTCCCTTGCTGCTTTGAGAATTCTGTGTTTGTGTTTAATTTGTGTTAACTTCATTAATATGTGTCTTGGTGTGTTTCTTCTCAGGTTGATTCTGTATGGTACTCTTTGTGCTTCTTGGACTTGACTATTTCTTTTCCCATGTTGGGGAAATTTTCAACTATAATCTCTTCAAAAATTTTCTCATAGCCTTTCTTTTTCTTCTTCTTCTGGAACCCCTATAATTCGAATATTGGTGCGTTTGATATTATCCCAGAGGTCTCTGAGGCTATCCTCTGCTCTTTTCATTCTTTGAGCTAGAGTCTGTTTTTCAGCAGTTACTTCCACCATTTTATCTTCCAGCTCACTTATCCGGTCTTCTGTCTCAGATACTCTGCTCTTGATTCCTTCTACAGTGTTTTTCAGTTCAGCAATTGAGTGGTTTGTCTCTGTTACTTTTTTGGTAAGTTCTTGTATTTCTTTATTCAGTGTGTTAGTTGTATCTTGCAATTTCTCTGAAATTCTGTTTTCAGTGTCTTTGATCATCTTTACTATCATTCTTCTGAAATCACTTTCAGAAAGTTTGTCCAAATTCTCTTCATTGATTTGATCTTGTGTGTTTGTGGATTGTTCCTTCGCTTGTGTGGTATTTCTCTGCCGTTTCATTGTTATTATTAATTTTTTAAAAACTGACTCTGTTTGGGATTTCCTTTTCCCAGACTTTGAGTTACGTCTGTTGGTGTTTGTTGTTTGGATGGGGTTTCTATTCTGGGTGATGCTGGTGATTGGGTGATGTCAGGACTTGCATACAAGTGATTACCTTTGTTGGTGTTCTCACTTGTATACTGCTCTTTAGTGTCAGGCGTTCTCTAGTATTGCAGAGTTTTGGAGTCCGTGCACCCTCCTTAAAACCCCGGGGCTTGTTGCCTGACCAGGGAATGAAGATTTCACGGCTGGTTTGTTATGGCATTAAATGATATTAAAACATATATATGCAAATGAGAAACAGAAGGTATACCTTTGACAAATGGCAATTAAAAAATTATGCAAATACTACCTAGCGTATTGAATTATACACATAAACATATACAGCTATAACATAACCCAAGCATTCCAATCAAATACAGTACAATACGTTAGCACGGCGAATCAAAAATACAGTACAATACGACATCCCAAAAAGGGACAGATCAGCTGTTAAACGGATGGGCTTTCCCTTGTATGTCACTAGTTGCTTTTCCCTTGCTGCTTTGAGAATTCTGTGTTTGTGTTTAATTTGTGTTAACTTCATTAATATGTGTCTTGGTGTGTTTCTCCTCAGGTTTATTCTGTATGGTACTCTTTGTACTTCTTGGACTTGACTATTTCTTTTCCCATGTTGGGGTAATTTTCAACTATAATCTCTTCAAAGATTTTTCTCATATCCTTTCTTTTTTTCTTCTTCTTCTGGAACCCTTATAATTCGAATATTGGTGCGTTTGATATTATCCCAGAGGTCTCTGAAGCTATCCTCTGCTCTTTTCATTCTTTGAGCTTGATTCTGTTTTTCAGCAGTTACTTCCACCATTTTATCTTCCAGCTCACTTATCCGGTCTTCTGTCTCAGATACTCTGCTCTTGATTCCTTCTACAGTGTTTTCAGTTCAGCAATTGAGTGGTTTGTCTCTGTTACTTTTTTGGTAAGTTCTTGTATTTCTTTATTCAGTGTGTTAGTTGTATCTTGCAATTTCTCTGAAATTCTGTTTTCAGTGTCTTTGATCATCTTTACTATCATTCTTCTGAAATCACTTTCAGAAAGTTTGTCCAAATTCTCTTCATTGATTTGATCTTGTGTGTTTGTGGATTGTTCCTTCGCTTGTGTGGTATTTCTCTGCCGTTTCATTGTTATTATTAATTTTTTAAACTGACTCTGTTTGGGATTTCCTTTTCCCAGACTTTGAGTTACGTCTGTTGGTGTTTGTTGTTTGGATGGGGTTTCTATTCTGGGTGATGCTGGTGATTGGGTGATGTCAGGACTTGCATACAAGTGATTACCTTTGTTGGTGTTCTCACTTGTATACTGCTCTTTAGTGTCAGGCGTTCTCTAGTATTGCAGAGTTTTGGAGTCCGTGCACCCTCCTTAAAACCCCGGGGCTTGTTGCCTGACCAGGGAATGAAGATTTCACGGCTGGTTTGTTATGGCATTAAATGATATTAAAACATATATATGCAAATGAGAAACAGAAGGTATACCTTTGACAAATGGCAATTAAAAAATTATGCAAATACTACCTAGCGTATTGAATTATACACATAAACATATACAGCTATAACATAACCCAAGCATTCCAATCAAAAATACAGTACAATACGTTAGCACGGCGAATAGAGAAAACCAAGAATGATATCCACTAGTTAATAACCAAACTAAGTAGAGCACCAATTGGAGAATAATGCTAGAGCAGAGTCCCTGTTAGGGATAAGGCAATGAGGACAGAACAGACTAAGAAATATGGTGGGGAAAGGGAAAAAGAGGAAAGGAGGATAGAAGAGAAATATAGAATAATATTGCAAAGTTAAATATAGGGAGATAAAGATTTGTATGTATTAGAATTTAGTACTATAGGAAAGGAGCTTCAGAGAAAGAATTATAGAGGAAGTAGTAGTACAAATGAAAAATTTTTAAAAATTAAAAGAGCTAAGTATATAGAAAAATATAGAAAAACAAAGCAAAAATAATAAAAACAAACAAAACCCCCACAGAACCTTAAAAGGCTAATGTGGAACCAGAAATTTATACCAAAATAAAATGTGTGGTTTAAAAAGAAAAAGAAGAAAAAAATTATGTCAGTCTTAAGAAAAAAATCAGTCTTACTGATAAGATTAGTAGCTTCAATAGAATTCAGTGAAGGAAATGAACACACCCACTCACACACACACACACACACACACACACCCAAAAAACAAAAAAAAACAGCAACAAAAAAAGCGGGGAGGGGGGGGTGCACTGATTGGGTTTGGAAAAAAGAGAGAGAAAAAAAAATTGAAACAAATACAATACAAAAAATGAAATTTTAAAGTCCAGCAGTAACTCCAGCTTCAGACAAAACGTGAAAATAGTGTTTGTTCTTCTGTCTCTTGCTGACTATTCAGGAATTATCAGTCTTTTTCTTGCCTCTGGCAGTGGTTGGATCTGAAGATTTCTTTGACTGCTTGTTTATTTTGACCTGTTTCAGAACTAAAAGGCCCGCCCAGGCTGGCCCTGGGAGTTTCTTAATCCAAATCCCTTTTCTTGCTGGGTGGAGCTAAATTCCCTCCCTGTAGTTTGACCAGCAGCCCTGCAGTTTGACCAGCAGCCAAACTACAGTAGGGAAAATGGCATCTGTCTCACAAAGGATTTATTCCCACACACTCTATGGGAAGCACTTCCGCAGTGACCCCGACCCTGCTGCAGGCCACCATCGACCCCCGCCACCGCGGGAGACGTCAGGTTACTCAGAGGTGAGTCTGGCTCAGTCTCATGCAGGATCGCTATTCCTCTCTCCTGGATCACAGTGCGCACAGACTTTCCAGTCCTCCTTGGCGACTCTGTGATCGGGTTACTGGTAACCTCTTCCAAAGGAAACTGAGTGCCGTCCTTCCGAGGCCTGCTCAAGGGCACTTCTAGCTCAAGGGGGCACCTGGACCCTCCAAAGCAGGTCTGGCTCAGTCCCTTGTGGGTGTCACTGCTCCTTTCCCGGGTTTTGATCTGCAACAGGCTTTGCGCCTTTGGCCCGCCCAGCCTCTTTGGCGGGTATGAGGTTTGACTTTCAAAAGTGCGATTGCACCCCTCCTACCATCTTGATGTGGCTTCTCCTTTGTTCTTCGATGTGGGGTATCCTCTCTGTGATCAGATCCAACCTCTTTTCGTCGATGGTTTCCCAGGAACTCGTCGCAATTCAGGCGATTTTGCAGGAGAGATGAGTGCACGTCCTTCTATGCCGCCATCTTAGCTCCACCCTCTGCTTGTAGATTTTAGAGATTCTTTGTCTGTTGTTTCATTTGGTATGATTTTCTCCCACTCTGTGGGTTGACATTTTGACCCCTTTTTGTCTGTCTCTTCTCCGTCTGGGATCGCTATACTGTGAACGTTGGTATACTTGATGGTGTCCTAGAGGTCCCTAAGACTGTTCTCATTTTTCTGTTGATTTTCTTTTTGCTGTTCCACTGGATAGTGTCCCTTATTCTGTCTTCCAGATCACTTATGCATTCTTCTCTATCACCACGTCTACTATTAATTCCTTCTAGTGTGTTTTTCATTTCAGTTATTCTTCCCACATGACTGGTCCATTTTTACATTTTCTAGTTCCCTGCTAAAATTTTTACTATGTTCACCTATTTTCCTTAATTGAGTTTGCATTCTTTTTTTTTTTTAACATTTATTTATTTATTTATTTTTGGGGGATTGGGGATGGTGGGGGCAGGTGGGCCGCTTCCATTGGTCTTTCATTTGTCTATTTTTCATCTATTTTTGTTCTTTGGCCTGTGTGGGCCTCCCATCATGGCAGCCTCTGTTGTCGCAGAGCACTGGCTCTGGGCACATGTACTCCAGAGCTCTGGCTCTGTAATTGGACACATTGGTCCAGCCGCTCCGTGGCACGTGGGATCTTCCCAGGCCAGGGATCGAACCGGCGCCCCTTGCACTGCAAGGCGGTTTCCTTACCCACTGGACCACCAGGGAAGCCCGAGTTTGCATTCTTATTGCTAATGCTTTGAGCTGTATATCTGGTAAATTATGTATTTGTTTTCACTATTTTTTTTCAGGAGTTTTCTCTTATTCCTTCAATTGAAACAAATTCCTCTGGCTTCTCATTTGGCTTATCTCTGTGAACTGAGGTGAGATAGTTGCCTATTCCAGCCTTGAAGGGATGTCCCCATATGGGAGCATCCCTGCAGAGTCTGCATGTGCCCTGTAGCTTTGGTGGAGAGCTGGATCCGATGTGAGCCAGTCATGCCTCCTTCAGGGTGTGCTGGCACCTACTACCTTGGTACGAGGTGGGACTAGACATGGGTGGGCCAGAGCTGGAACAGCCAGCCATTTGTGCCAGGTTTCTCCTCTGGTCAGTGGCCAAGCTTACCAGTTGTAGGGTTGCTCAGGTCTCAAGTTGCTGGAATGGAAGTCCTGAGGGTCAGGTCAGAGACGACTCTGTTCCACCTAAGTATGTCGTCTCCTCCCTGCTGGCAGGAGCACCCTCCCCCTGAGGAGAGCAGTGCTGGAGCAAGAGGGGCTAGAGTGGGCACGTGGTCTATGGATGGTGGCCGTCCTGGCCCCGGAGTCCAGGACCTCTAAGCACCAGTAATGGCTGTCTCTTACCGTCCAAATGCCTTTCCAGGCCCAAGCCAATTCCCTCCCTCCCCTCCCTGAGCGTTCCCCTTGGCTATGCCAGCCCTCATCCTAGCATGGAGCTGTGCCACGGGGCACACAGGGCCTGAGCGGGCACTTGGCTCAGGCTGGGGCATGCTGCATGGTGGCTGGGGGACACTGGCCGGAGTCCAGTGCAGCTGCAGCCTGCTGTCTCCACTTTGTTTCGGGAGGAGCCAAGTCTGTGCGCTCTCTGCACAGGTGGAGTCAAGCTGTCTTATACCCCTCCAGTTAGCCCCACTGATTTTCAAGCCAACTGAGGTGACATCTCTTTCCTGCGTCAGACCCCAGGGCTGGGGTGTAGAGAATGTGGCTGGAAGCCCTCATTTCTGAGGGAGAATCTCCACCCACATAGGCCTGTCTTCTTCTGTGTGCCCTCCCAGGAGCACAAAGGCCAGGGATCGCCCTTGCACTGCAAGGCGGTGTCACCCACTGGACCACCAGGGAAGCCCGAGTTTGCATTCTTATTGCTAATGCTTTGAGCTGTATATCTGGTAAATTATGTATTTGTTTTCACTATTTTTTTTCAGGAGTTTTCTCTTATTCCTTCAATTGAAACAAATTCCTCTGGCTTCTCATTTGGCTTATCTCTGTGAACTGAGGTGAGATAGTTGCCTATTCCAGCCTTGAAGGGATGTCCCCATATGGGAGCATCCCTGCAGAGTCTGCATGTGCCCTGTAGCTTTGGTGGAGAGCTGGATCCGATGTGAGCCAGTCATGCCTCCTTCAGGGTGTGCTGGCACCTACTACCTTGGTACGAGGTGGGACTAGACATGGGTGGGCCAGAGCTGGAACAGTCAGCCATTTGTGCCAGGTTTCTCCTCTGGTCAGTGGCCAAGCTTACCAGTTGTAGGGTTGCTCAGGTCTCAAGTTGCTGGAATGGAAGTCCTGAGGGTCAGGTCAGAGACGACTCTGTTCCACCTAAGTATGTCGTCTCCTCCCTGCTGGCAGGAGCACCCTCCCCCTGAGGAGAGCAGTGCTGGAGCAAGAGGGGCTAGAGTGGGCACGTGGTCTATGGATGGTGGCCGTCCTGGCCCCGGAGTCCAGGACCTCTAAGCACCAGTAATGGCTGTCTCTTACCGTCCAAATGCCTTTCCAGGCCCAAGCCAATTCCCTCCCTCCCCTCCCTGAGCGTTCCCCTTGGCTATGCCAGCCCTCATCCTAGCATGGAGCTGTGCCACGGGGCACACAGGGCCTGAGCGGGCACTTGGCTCAGGCTGGGGCATGCTGCATGGTGGCTGGGGGACACTGGCCGGAGTCCAGTGCAGCTGCAGCCTGCTGTCTCCACTTTGTTTCGGGAGGAGCCAAGTCTGTGCGCTCTCTGCACAGGTGGAGTCAAGCTGTCTTATACCCCTCCAGTTAGCCCCACTGATTTTCAAGCCAACTGAGGTGACATCTCTTTCCTGCGTCAGACCCCAGGGCTGGGGTGTAGAGAATGTGGCTGGAAGCCCTCATTTCTGAGGGAGAATCTCCACCCACATAGGCCTGTCTTCTTCTGTGTGCCCTCCCAGGAGCACAAATCTCAGTCCGATCCCTTCCCTTCCCACCTGATTCCATGGGGATTTTCTTACAGGCTTGGTTGTACAGGAGTCTTTCTGCCAGTCTCCAGTTAGCATTCAGCAAGAACTGCTCCACATGTAGACATACCTTGGGGGTGTTCATGCAGGGAGGTGAGCTCTGTCCTCCTCCTCTGCCATCTTCATCTCCGTCCTTTTGGATTTATCTGCCACACCTCAAGATTTTTCTCAGTTTTCATCTTACTGCTGTTAAAGTTATGTTCTGAGAGAGTCCATGATCTTTTAGTATTTAGGGTCTGCAGTAATGTCTGCTCTCTTAGTTAATTCCATTACCTATTTGGAGAAAATATTTCAAACTTCAAAGCTATTTTCTTCTCCAGCAACCTATTCATAGCAGCAGTATTCTCAAAGATACTACTTGATGCTCAGTTACGTGTTAATCATATCCAAACATAATATTAAAACAGCAGGAGCAGTAAGGCTCAAAATGTGGGAGGATCTGGATGGCCATTGATCTGAAGCCGCAATAGTCACTTGGTCTGAAGCAGCAAGTCACTCCCAAGCATACCCCGTGGTTTTTTCCTATAAGATTTTGTGATGTCCCTTTGGCTCTTCTGAAATTCATAGATACACTGTCATCTGCACAATTAAAAAGATGTCCCAGGAACTTTCCTGATGGTCTGTCCAGTGGTTAAGAATCTGTGCTTCCACTGAAGGGAGAACAGGTTCAGTCTCTGGCCAGGGAACTAAGACCCCCACATGGCACACAGTGCAGCAAAATAATAAAATGGAACCCCATTATAAGGGGGAAAGAAAAGAAGAGCAATGGAAAGTTAGAATAGTTAATACTGTGAGATGTAAATGCTCAAGCAGCAACTCCCCCGAAGACAGCAGTGATCTGGGCATGGCGTAGCATCACACGCCGTGGCATGGGCGTGTCCTGACACCCGGAGCTAAAGAGTCTGACACCAGGAGTGGTATTGCCATTAGTGACACGATGTGCCAAAAGAATGAAAAACTCCTGGTAAACTTCTGAAAAAAATGAAGTACAATCATCCTTTGATTTACATGGTAGCGCATTCCTGGAAAACTCGGTGTATATTATAACCTCGCCAAAATACCACTCATGTTATTCTTTCCTGCGTTGCTTGAGCCAGTGTTTATTTTTATTTTTTTCCCCCTTGAAAAGCTTTTAAGGCAACAAGTTTTCCTGAGCTCAGTTTTTTAGTCCTCGTTGGTAGATTCTGATAGTTACATTGTTATTCTCTCAGTAATCTACAATTTTGGTTCCTCCATGATCAGGATACATTTTATAAAATTTTAAGGTTTTCTAACAGGTCGTTGTTGGTGGCCACTTGTTATTCACTTTTAGTTCTAGTCAACTGTGGTCGTTAAATGTGAGTGAAAGTATTCAAATATTTTGGAATTTAATGAGGCTTTTCTTGTGTCGTGCTTTACGACTGGGTTTTGCAAATTCTCAGTGTGGCTCTTGAACAGAAGGTGTCATCTGTTTGCAGGAAGAAAACAGTCTTTCCATGACTTTTTTGAACTCCATATGAACTTTTTGGGGTCCTATGCTGAGGAGCTGTGACTATGGACGTTTTTGGGTGCTATGCTGGATCTTCTTTGTGGCATGGGAGCTTAGTTGCAGCATGTGGCATCTTAGTTCCTGGGAGAGGGATCAAACCTGCATCCCCTGCATTGGAACGTGGATTCTTAACCACTGGATTACCAGGGAAGTTCCTATATGGACCTTCAATAACCACTTTTTTTTTCAAGGTCTAAGAGAAGTATTTTAAAAATGATCAAATAAAATGTTTTATTGATTGCACTCCTCAAGGTTTTACTTCAGGTGCTCTTCCTTTTTTGGCGTTATCACTGGTTACTAAAGAATGACTTTTTGCCCCAATCAATTGAACATTGAACACAATTTTGATACTACTAATATGCCTTCTGCTCTCTTTTTGTATCTGCCTTGGATTTGCACATTTTTGCCAATCCTGGGCATGGCGTAGCATCACACGCCGTGGCATGGGCGTGTCCTGACACCCGGAGCTAAAGAGTCTGACACCAGGAGTGGTATTGCCATTAGTGACACGATGTGCCAAAAGAATGAAAAACTCCTGGTAAACTTCTGAAAAAAATGAAGTACAATCATCCTTTGATTTACATGGTAGCGCATTCCTGGAAAACTCGGTGTATATTATAACCTCGCCAAAATACCACTCATGTTATTCTTTCCTGCGTTGCTTGAGCCAGTGTTTATTTTTATTTTTTTCCCCCTTGAAAAGCTTTTAAGGCAACAAGTTTTCCTGAGCTCAGTTTTTTAGTCCTCGTTGGTAGATTCTGATAGTTACATTGTTATTCTCTCAGTAATCTACAATTTTGGTTCCTCCATGATCAGGATACATTTTATAAAATTTTAAGGTTTTCTAACAGGTCGTTGTTGGTGGCCACTTGTTATTCACTTTTAGTTCTAGTCAACTGTGGTCGTTAAATGTGAGTGAAAGTATTCAAATATTTTGGAATTTAATGAGGCTTTTCTTGTGTCGTGCTTTACGACTGGGTTTTGCAAATTCTCAGTGTGGCTCTTGAACAGAAGGTGTCATCTGTTTGCAGGAAGAAAACAGTCTTTCCATGACTTTTTTGAACTCCATATGAACTTTTTGGGGTCCTATGCTGAGGAGCTGTGACTATGGACGTTTTTGGGTGCTATGCTGGATCTTCTTTGTGGCATGGGAGCTTAGTTGCAGCATGTGGCATCTTAGTTCCTGGGAGAGGGATCAAACCTGCATCCCCTGCATTGGAACGTGGATTCTTAACCACTGGATTACCAGGGAAGTTTCTATATGGACCTTCAATAACCACTTTTTTTTTCAAGGTCTAAGAGAAGTATTTTAAAAATGATCAAATAAAATGTTTTATTGATTGCACTCCTCAAGGTTTTACTTCAGGTGCTCTTCCTTTTTTGGCGTTATCACTGGTTACTAAAGAATGACTTTTTGCCCCAATCAATTGAACATTGAACACAATTTTGATACTACTAATATGCCTTCTGCTCTCTTTTTGTATCTGCCTTGGATTTGCACATTTTTGCCAATCCTTGTACTACTTGAAATCTTTCCCTTTTTAAAGAACATGGTTGATGTCCATTTTTGATGTAGTTGAAAAATGGTCTCTTAATACATGTGTTTATGCCATTTATAAAAGAGACCTGTTTGACTTCCAGGTTCGTAAGAGCGATATATATATATTATATAAGTGGATTCACCCCTACCACTATTTTTTTGGGCGGGCCACTTCTATTGGTCTTTCATTTGTCTGTTTTCATCCATCTTTGTTCTTTGGCTCCTGTGGGCCTCTCATCACGGTGGCCTCTGTTGTCGCAGAGCACTGGCTCTGGGCGCATGTGCTCCAGAGCTCCGGCTCACTAATTGGACACATTGGTCCAGTCGCTCCGCGGCATGTGGTACCTTCCCAGGCCAGGGATCAAACCAGTGCCCCTTGCACTGCAAGGCGGTGTCCTTACCCACTGGACCACCAGGGAAGCCCCACTATTTTTTTAAATTTTGGCCTTTTATTAATTTTCCATTCATTCATTTTCATCCATCTTTATTCTTCAGCTTATGTAGGCCTCCCATTGGAGTGGCCTCTCTCGTTGCAGAGCACTGGATCTGGGTGCATTTCCTCCAGAGCGCTGGCTCATAACTGGACACACTGGTCCAGCCACTTTGCAGCACATGGGATCTTCCTGGGCCAGGGTTCGAACCAGCGCCCTTTGCAGTGCAAGGCAAACTCTTTACCCACTGGACTACCAGGGAAGCCCAGAGAGATATATTTTCCTCATTTATTACTCTATGCTATATAGCTCTTCATTTACATTCACAAAAAAATTTTTTAAGCTTTTCTCGTTTGAGTGCAGATATGTCCCTGCATTGGAACGTGGATTCTTAACCACTGGATTACCAGGAAGTTCCTATATGGACCTTCAATAACCACTTTTTTTCAAGGTCTAAGAGAAGTATTTTAAAAATGATCAAATAAAATGTTTTATTGATTGCACTCCTCAAGGTTTTACTTCAGGTGCTCTTCCTTTTTTGGCGTTATCACTGGTTACTAAAGAATGACTTTTTGCCCCAATCAATTGAACATTGAACACAATTTTGATACTACTAATATGCCTTCTGCTCTCTTTTTGTATCTGCCTTGGATTTGCACATTTTTGCCAATCCTTGTACTACTTGAAATCTTTCCCTTTTTAAAGAACATGGTTGATGTCCATTTTTGATGTAGTTGAAAAATGGTCTCTTAATACATGTGTTTATGCCATTTATAAAAGAGACCTGTTTGACTTCCAGGTTCGTAAGAGCGATATATATATATTATATAAGTGGATTCACCCCTACCACTATTTTTTTGGGCGGGCCACTTCTATTGGTCTTTCATTTGTCTGTTTTCATCCATCTTTGTTCTTTGGCTCCTGTGGGCCTCTCATCACGGTGGCCTCTGTTGTCGCAGAGCACTGGCTCTGGGCGCGTGTGCTCCAGAGCTCCGGCTCACTAATTGGACACATTGGTCCAGTCGCTCCGCGGCATGTGGTACCTTCCCAGGCCAGGGATCAAACCAGTGCCCCTTGCACTGCAAGGCGGTGTCCTTACCCACTGGACCACCAGGGAAGCCCCACTATTTTTTTAAATTTTGGCCTTTTATTAATTTTCCATTCATTCATTTTCATCCATCTTTATTCTTCAGCTTATGTAGGCCTCCCATTGGAGTGGCCTCTCTCGTTGCAGAGCACTGGATCTGGGTGCATTTCCTCCAGAGCGCTGGCTCATAACTGGACACACTGGTCCAGCCACTTTGCAGCACATGGGATCTTCCTGGGCCAGGGATCGAACCAGCGCCCTTTGCAGTGCAAGGCAAACTCTTTACCCACTGGACTACCAGGGAAGCCCAGAGAGATATATTTTCCTCATTTATTACTCTATGCTATATAGCTCTTCATTTACATTCACAGTAATTATATTGTTTTGTAGCCATTTTTATTTAAACCTATTTCTAGTTAGGTCTTTTCTCTGTTTAAATAGAGCTGATGATCACAAACAGGTCACCTACTACTAACAACCAGAGTGCCTGGCACAGAGCAGGGGCCTGGCAGATGGAGCCTTCAGGTATTACTAGTGCCCAGGTCAAATTAAACAGGCACAGAGATATCACTTTGCCCAAAATGGTAGACTCACAACCATGATCAGTTTGTAAATCCACAAACATAAGAACTTTCCCCAAGCTTAAATATTGTGGAGGGAAAAAAAGCAGAACCCCCCCCCCCCCAATGTAAATGGACTCTCTTAGTTTATGCTACACATTTCAGAATTTTTTTTTTTTAAAGATTTATTTATTTATTTTGGGGGAGGGGAGGGAGGGGGGTGGGCGGGCCACTTCTATTGGTCTTTCATTTATCCATTTTCATCCGTCTTTATTCTTTGGCTCCTGTGGGCCTCCCATCGCGGTGGTGTCTGTCGTTGCAGAGCGCTGGCTCTGGGCTCATGTGCTCCAGGGTTCCGGCTCCGTGATTGGACACATCAGCCCAGCTGCTCCGCGGCACGTGGGATCTTCCCAGGCCAGGGCTCGAACCAGCGCCCCTTGCACTGCAAGGCGGTGTCCTTACCCACTGGACCACCAGGGGAAGCCCTTCAGAATGTTTTAAGGTTCAGTGCTTCATTGCAAGACAAATGACATCTTTAGTAAGTGATGCAGGCACTGGGAGTGGTCTGGGTTGTCATGGATACTACTTGCCATAAGGAATGCTTCCTGCAGCAAGCAAACAGCAGCCTAACAGTAACATTTTTAAATAGAATATCTTCTCTAGTTTTGATATAAGTAACATAAAATTGTATAAGTGTAACATGTACAGTGTGATGCTTTGATATGTCTGGTGAAATGATCACCCAATAAGGTTATTTAAATTTTCCATCACCTCGTTACCTTGTGTGTGTGTTGATAACATTTAAGATCTACTCTTTTAGCTACTTTCAAGCATGTAATACAGTGTTGTGAACTATAGTAACCATGCTGTACATCACATCCCCAGAACTTACTCATTTCACAGCTGGAAGCTTGTGCCCTTTGACTAGCATCCCCTCTTTTCCCTCCAACTCCTGGTAACTACCATTCTACTTTCTATTTCTGAGTTCAACTTTTGTAGATGCCACATACTAGTGATTGTTTTGTTGTTCAGTCATGTCCGACTCTTTGTGACCCCCATGAACTGCAGCACACAAGGCTTCCCTTCCCTGTCCTTTACTATCTCCTTGAGTCTGCTCAAACTCATGTCCATTGAGTCAGTAATATCATCCAACCATCTCATGCCACATCAGTGAGTTGGCTCTGCCTATTGTGAAAGGGAAAAAAGCAGAACCCCAATGTAAATGGAGTCTCTTAGTTTATGCTACACATTTCAAATTTTTTTAAAGATTTATTTCTTTATTTTGGGCGGGGTTTAGGTCGGGTAGGGAGGGGAGGGGGGCGGGCCACTTCTATTGGTCTTTCATTTATCCATTTTCATCCGTCTTTATTCTTTGGCTCCTGTGGGCCTCCCATCGCGGTGGTGTCTGTCGTTGCAGAGCGCTGGCTCTGGGCTCATGTGCTCCAGGGTTCCGGCTCCGTGATTGGACACATCAGCCCAGCTGCTCCGCGGCACGTGGGATCTTCCCAGGCCAGGGCTCGAACCAGCGCCCCTTGCACTGCAAGGCGGTGTCCTTACCCACTGGACCACCAGGGAAGCCCTTCAGAATGTTTTAAGGTTCAGTGCTTCATTGCAAGACAAATGACATCTTTAGTAAGTGATGCAGGCACTGGGAGTGGTCTGGGTTGTCATGGATACTACTTGCCATAAGGAATGCTTCCTGCAGCAAGCAAACAGCAGCCTAACAGTAACATTTTTAAATAGAATATCTTCTCTAGTTTTGATATAAGTAACATAAAATTGTATAAGTGTAACATGTACAGTGTGATGCTTTGATATGTCTGGTGAAATGATCACCCAATAAGGTTATTTAAATTTTCCATCACCTCGTTACCTTGTGTGTGTGTTGATAACATTTAAGATCTACTCTTTTAGCTACTTTCAAGCATGTAATACAGTGTTGTGAACTATAGTAACCATGCTGTACATCACATCCCCAGAACTTACTCATTTCACAGCTGGAAGCTTGTGCCCTTTGACTAGCATCCCCTCTTTTCCCTCCAACTCCTGGTAACTACCATTCTACTTTCTATTTCTGAGTTCAACTTTTGTAGATGCCACATACTAGTGATTGTTTTTGTTGTTCAGTCATGTCCGACTCTTTGTGACCCCCATGAACTGCAGCACACAAGGCTTCCCTTCCCTGTCCTTTACTATCTCCTTGAGTCTGCTCAAACTCATGTCCATTGAGTCAGTAATATCATCCAACCATCTCATCCTCTGTTGCCCCCTTCCCCTCTTGCCAACAATCTTTCCCAACATCTGGGTCTTTTCCAGTGAGTTGGCTCTCTGCATCAGATGGCCAGAGTAATGGAGCTTGAGCTTCAGTCCTTCCAATGAATAGTCAAGGTTGATTTCCTTTCAGATTGATTGGTTTGATCTCCTTGCTGTGCAAGGGACTTTCAAGAGTCTTCTCTAGCCCTACATATAGTTATTTATCTTTCTCTGACTTATTTTACTTAGAATAATGCCTTCAAGATACATCCATGTTGTCACAAAAGGCAGAAATTATTTTTACTGCTCAATAATATTCTTCTGTATGTGAATGAATGTGTATACATCCCCCAGATTCTGCATTCACCTGTTGATGCACATGTCTGCTTGTCTTAGCTGCTGTGAGTAGTCTTGCAATGAATGTAGAAAGTGAGAGTGCATATCTCTTGTCCAGATAGATCTCACAGCAGATATATGCCCAGGAGTGTGATTACTGGATCATATGTAGCTCTATTATTTTTTTGAGGAACCTTCATATTGTTTTCCATAATGACTACACCACTTGACATTCCCACCAACATAACATAAAATAACATCTTGATTTGCATTTCTCTAACAGTGTGCAGTGTTGAGCATTCTTTCATGTATTTGTTGGTCATCTGTACGTTGTCTTTGGAGAAATGTCTGTTTAGGTCTTCTGCCAGTTTTTCCATCGGGTTATTTGTTTTTCTGATATTGAGCTGCTCATATATTATAATCCTTTGTCATCTGTTTCATTTGCAATTATTCTCTACCATTGTAAGGTCTTTTCATCTTAAGCTGGTATATAACACAGGGAGCTCAACCAGATGCTCTGTAGGAACCTAGAGGGGTGGGAGGGAGGTTCCAGAGGTAGAGACCATATGTATACTTATGGCAGATACATCTTGTTGAATGGCAGAAACCAACACAACATTATAAAGCAATTATCTTCCAATTATAAACAAAATTTTAAAAAGGAATATTGTTTATTTAGTAATTAAAGGGGACCTTTTAGCAGCTCAGTGATATGAACTCCCAATGCCATTTTCCAAACTCATGTCCATTGAGTCAGTAATATCATCCAACCATCTCATCCTCTGTTGCCCCCTTCCCCTCTTGCCAACAATCTTTCCCAACATCTGGGTCTTTTCCAGTGAGTTGGCTCTCTGCATCAGATGGCCAGAGTAATGGAGCTTGAGCTTCAGTCCTTCCAATGAATAGTCAAGGTTGATTTCCTTTCAGATTGATTGGTTTGATCTCCTTGCTGTGCAAGGGACTTTCAAGAGTCTTCTCTAGCCCTACATATAGTTATTTATCTTTCTCTGACTTATTTTACTTAGAATAATGCCTTCAAGATACATCCATGTTGTCACAAAAGGCAGAAATTATTTTTACTGCTCAATAATATTCTTCTGTATGTGAATGAATGTGTATACATCCCCCAGATTCTGCATTCACCTGTTGATGCACATGTCTGCTTGTCTTAGCTGCTGTGAGTAGTCTTGCAATGAATGTAGAAAGTGAGAGTGCATATCTCTTGTCCAGATAGATCTCACTGCAGATATATGCCCAGGAGTGTGATTACTGGATCATATGTAGCTCTATTATTTTTTTGAGGAACCTTCATATTGTTTTCCATAATGACTACACCACTTGACATTCCCACCAACATAACATAAAATAACATCTTGATTTGCATTTCTCTAACAGTGTGCAGTGTTGAGCATTCTTTCATGTATTTGTTGGTCATCTGTACGTTGTCTTTGGAGAAATGTCTGTTTAGGTCTTCTGCCAGTTTTTCCATCGGGTTATTTGTTTTTCTGATATTGAGCTGCTCATATATTATAATCCTTTGTCATCTGTTTCATTTGCAATTATTCTCTACCATTGTAAGGTCTTTTCATCTTAAGCTGGTATATAACACAGGGAGCTCAACCAGATGCTCTGTAGGAACCTAGAGGGGTGGGAGGGAGGTTCCAGAGGTAGAGACCATATGTATACTTATGGCAGATACATCTTGTTGAATGGCAGAAACCAACACAACATTATAAAGCAATTATCTTCCAATTACAAACAAAATTTTAAAAAGGAATATTGTTTATTTAGTAATTAGGGGAAGGAGATCCCAGAATTTTTTTCAGCAGCTCAGTGATATGATGGATTTAGGATCATTTCTTTTTTCTACTCATTCACCTATAGATTGGCCTTTAGCATCCATTGGTTTAGGGTTAGGGTTCTGTCCTGCTCTTAAGCACCACAGCATAATGGAAGCATCTCAACCAGGAAGAATGGGGGCAGGAGCATAAAAGATTTTGACCTCATGCAGCTGTTTCTTTAAACTAGGCAAACAACTCAACTCATGGCTCCTCTGACAGACATTACCTGGAACTAGGTGGCAGGACCAATTCAGATCAATTCTGGCAGAGAGAAGATTGTCATGATTGATTAGCCCAATCATGATCCACCGCTAAGGACTGGGACTCAAAAAGACTGCATATTATGCTAACTTTTTGAATGCTTTTGATAATAGCCACTGTTTGAAGATTAGCCCACTAACAGACATGGAGAAATCAAGTTATATCTGACTAAACCAATAGTGTTCTGAGAAAACTCTTTGTAAACTGCCTGTGCATAAAAAGATGAAAGTCAGTCTTTTAATTATCAAATCTCACCTATTTCCAGAATTGGCTCAAGTTGTAGCAACACCAGGAAGTACAACACAGTGAAAATAGCCTGGAGTTGGAGGAAGGCTGAGCACAATTCAGGCCTGATCCTTACTCATCACCCGTTACCTTGGGCAAGGCATGCAAGCCAGCACTTCCATATAAGGTATGACATTCCATAGAAGATGCTACTTCCATATAATGTAGTTATATGAGGATTAAATGGAACTATGTACAACTCCTACAGATGTCTGATGATTAATAGGACAATTTGATCTGGCAGTAGGTAGCCCATGTAGGTGTATGTGAATAAGAGCTGTTAGAAAAGTACAGTATTCCTTGCCCTCCAGATGCCTAAGTGCAAGTGAGCAAGCCTTTGGAAAGGAAGTGTGGCAGCAGAGGAAAGGGCATGAATCCAGTTAAGGGACATTTCTTTCATCTGATATCAGTTATAGTCCATATCAGTGGCTAAACATAAAAATTGGTTCACCCAGAAACCAACACAACATTATAAAGCAATTATCTTCCAATTATAAACAAAATTTTAAAAAGGAATATTGTTTATTTAGTAATTAGGGGAAGGAGATCCCAGAATTTTTTTCAGCAGCTCAGTGATATGATGGATTTAGGATCATTTCTTTTTTCTACTCATTCACCTATAGATTGGCCTTTAGCATCCATTGGTTTAGGGTTAGGGTTCTGTCCTGCTCTTAAGCACCACAGCATAATGGAAGCATCTCAACCAGGAAGAATGGGGGCAGGAGCATAAAAGATTTTGACCTCATGCAGCTGTTTCTTTAAACTAGGCAAACAACTCAACTCATGGCTCCTCTGACAGACATTACCTGGAACTAGGTGGCAGGACCAATTCAGATCAATTCTGGCAGAGAGAAGATTGTCATGATTGATTAGCCCAATCATGATCCACCGCTAAGGACTGGGACTCAAAAAGACTGCATATTATGCTAACTTTTTGAATGCTTTTGATAATAGCCACTGTTTGAAGATTAGCCCACTAACAGACATGGAGAAATCAAGTTATATCTGACTAAACCAATAGTGTTCTGAGAAAACTCTTTGTAAACTGCCTGTGCATAAAAAGATGAAAGTCAGTCTTTTAATTATCAAATCTCACCTATTTCCAGAATTGGCTCAAGTTGTAGCAACACCAGGAAGTACAACACAGTGAAAATAGCCTGGAGTTGGAGGAAGGCTGAGCACAATTCAGGCCTGATCCTTACTCATCACCCGTTACCTTGGGCAAGGCATGCAAGCCAGCACTTCCATATAAGGTATGACATTCCATAGAAGATGCTACTTCCATATAATGTAGTTATATGAGGATTAAATGGAACTATGTACAACTCCTACAGATGTCTGATGATTAATAGGACAATTTGATCTGGCAGTAGGTAGCCCATGTAGGTGTATGTGAATAAGAGCTGTTAGAAAAGTACAGTATTCCTTGCCCTCCAGATGCCTAAGTGCAAGTGAGCAAGCCTTTGGAAAGGAAGTGTGGCAGCAGAGGAAAGGGCATGAATCCAGTTAAGGGACATTTCTTTCATCTGATATCAGTTATAGTCCATATCAGTGGCTAAACATAAAAATTGGTTCACTTTCCTATTGAGAACCACCTAATTAATTTTGGAGGTATCATTTGAAAGTAATAGATTTTTTTTTAAAAAAACAATAAACCTAGTAATATTAATAAATATTGAATAAAATATGAATTAATTACTTAGGGAGCTCCCTGTGAATTTACTCACACAGGGAACTGTTTGTGGGGTAACTACAAATACTTACGCAGCTACTATTAAGTTGTGCAACCTGAGGCTGATCACTGTGGAACATGCTCACGATCAGTGAGCACGCACAGCCCAGGTTCCAGCATAAGACATGGATCTATTCGTGCATTTTATCCTCACAACAGTCGTACGAGGTAAGCACTATTATTATCTCCATGATTTTTTGATGAGAAAATGAGTGACCAGTGAGATTAAATGAGGCCATAAATGGAGTAACAGGCAAACCAAACCTAACAGATCACTTCAGATCCCATGGTCCTACATGTTGGGTCCTACAGTCTCTCAGTGGAAGCAGGGCTGGGCCAGTGGGCTGAACCACTGAGGCAACATCGAAGCTCACTGTCTTGTCTGTGTAAGAAGTGACCACCTGTCCTCATAGGCACAACTGAGAAAATGTTACTTTGCCTTCCTAGAACTTGGGCAGAGGACATGGGTATGCTCCATTCCTGATGAGAGGAGTAGGGGACGTGTCCTGCCCGCTCTGCCCCTCCCCAAGCTGTGGATGGACTGGGGTCAACCATTCCTTCTTTCCTCCACAAATGTGAATGTCTGGACTGTGTGGGTAAGAGTGAGGCTAGTGGATTTCATCCCTCTAACAACCCTGATGAAACCAACTAATGTCTGAAACAGATATGAAGTTTCATTTTAGAAAGTTGAAATAAATCAAGTAGTGTCAAAAAAAGAAAAAAAAAAAAAACTTGTTCTACCTTCCGAAGTAATGAAGTTGGTACCAAGGGCAAGAACAATCTTTAAGAAAGTAGCCGTATAATTTGAAGATATTTTATTATGCTCAAAGGCTTTCCATTACTTTTTACTTATAAACTCTTACTAGTCAAAAAGAAAATAAATAATAAAAATCTTCAGGAAACTTTTAACAACACAGTTTGCTTTATATGCTTGTGAATTTTAAATTATTACAATCTAGATACATTCAGTCATTAAACGATACCAGGAAAGTCAGCCTTAAAGATATCAACAATGTCTATACTGGTAAAATAATGGTAAAAAATTGTATTTCAATTTCACCTAAAAAAAAAATATTCCAGTTTGTTAATGATGGGAATATAGACTTACTATCTTCTTGATCTTGGATATTGAATATTTGGACTTAAAAAAATAAGTATTGCTGTTCTCTCAAATAGTGGCTGACACCATCTTGGGAGCAGGCTGCCTAAAGAATCATTCTCTCCTCCCTAGAGAGGGAGCCAGGGGTGCACCAAGTACAGGACCAGGGGCCTCTGCAACATTTATCACCAAGCCAGTGGAGCTGGCCCTGCCTTACTAAATTAAAGAGGACTGAATCTCTTTCCAAGCATCAGGGTGGCCATGTAAACATTACTTCCAAGACCATGTATGGGTATTACTTTTCAAATTGCTGAAGTGCCCCCTTTTCATTATTTTAAAAAATATAGGGCTTCCCGGGTGGTCCACTTGGTAAGGACACTGCCTTACAGTGCAAGGTGCTCCAGTTCGATCCCTGGCCTGGGAAGATCCCACATACTGCAGAGCAGCTGGACCAATGTGTCCAACTACTGAGCCAGAGCTCTGGAGTGCATGTGCCCAGAGCCGGTGCTCTGCAGCGAGAAAGGTCACTGTGATGGGAGGCCCACACAGGCCAAAGATCAAAGATGGAAATAAATGAAAGAGCAATAAAAGTGGCCCCCCAAAATTACCGTTCAGGTCCAGTGTAAAAGGGAGAAAGGCTGGACAATTATATTTTTATAACACTTCCATCACCACCCCCACCAAAAGGACTCCATTTTTAGCACACGATCTCTACTTCCACAGTAAAGAACTGAGGCAAAAAAACCCCACAAAAACAAGCCATATACTATTTTTGAACAAAGAATTCGGACTACGTACATTATAATTCGTTTCCTAGGAAGTCAATTTATTGGAAATTTCGGTCAATGTGCAAAAAGAATATCCTACCCAAACCACCCAACTTTCCTAGACCAGCCACACAGTCATAAAGAGCAGTTTCACTCTTAGACCTGGTAACTCCCAGCCCCTTTTGAAACTGAACTGCTTGCTATTTAGTTAATTAACTTTTAACTTGCTGTTTGGATTATGCAGACAGGTAACATCAGGTATCTAAATAACTATTTAGCTGGGAGTGTGTATTAGGTATGGAATCGCACTTGTATGAAGGAAACCCGGTGAGTCAGGCTCTCAGATGTGCACAGAGCACACATGTGGATCTAAGTACAAACCAAAGTCAAAATATTTACATGGAATGTTGACCCTGACTTAGAAAACCACTATTTTAAATTATGACATCTTTACATACAATCTGTTTTATGAATAGCCTCATTTGATAATTAAAAAAATATGCCTTTCAAATATTTCATAAATATATAAAATTTCACTACACTATTTTTCTTTAAACAGTACATCTAAACTGTCTTTACAAATCAACAAAAAAAATTTTTTTTTTCTGTTTGAAAGTCACAGATGCAATGCTTTTTGATTGGCAGGGTCTTCGGCATGCAAGAATGGGATGATACATTCTCTTATACAACTGTGCACATGTCTAGTGTTTTGAGCTATGTAATTTACTTGCTGAAAATCAGTAGTATCAAAAATGAGAGATCCCATCTAAATATTTACAATATAAGAGTCTTTCTTAAAATTCTTTAAAAATGGCGAGATTAGGATGGTATCTGGCCAACATTAAGGGATATTTTGATGACAAATAAGTTAACATGACATGAAAAATTTTCTAAAATACTTATTATAGTGCAATTTAAATACAGCGATCAACTGCACATATCTGGAAAAATAGTCACATTTTCTTTAACTGTTATCAGTAACATGTAAAACCTACGTTTAAAGTAGGAATCATTCTTGTAATTTACAGAAATCTGAGGCCAAATAACTGGCAGCAGAATTTCTGGTAAGTACAGAAAGAAATGTCTGGGGATTTAAAAAATTGTCGAAATTTGGGACAAGGTCCTACTTCCACAGTAAAGAACTGAGGCAAAAACCCCACAAAACAAGCCATATACTATTTTTGAACAAAGAATTCGGACTACATTATAATTCGTTTCCTAGGAAGTCAATTTATTGGAAATTTCGGTCAATGTGCAAAAAGAATATCCTACCCAAACCACCCAACTTTCCTAGACCAGCCACACAGTCATAAAGAGCAGTTTCACTCTTAGACCTGGTAACTCCCAGCCCCTTTTGAAACTGAACTGCTTGCTATTTAGTTAATTAACTTTTAACTTGCTGTTTGGATTATGCAGACAGGTAACATCAGGTATCTAAATAACTATTTAGCTGGGAGTGTGTATTAGGTATGGAATCGCACTTGTATGAAGGAAACCCGGTGAGTCAGGCTCTCAGATGTGCACAGAGCACACATGTGGATCTAAGTACAAACCAAAGTCAAAATATTTACATGGAATGTTGACCCTGACTTAGAAAACCACTATTTTAAATTATGACATCTTTACATACAATCTGTTTTATGAATAGCCTCATTTGATAATTAAAAAAATATGCCTTTCAAATATTTCATAAATATATAAAATTTCACTACACTATTTTTCTTTAAACAGTACATCTAAACTGTCTTTACAAATCAACAAAAAAAATTTTTTTTTTCTGTTTGAAAGTCACAGATGCAATGCTTTTTGATTGGCAGGGTCTTACGGCATGCAAGAATGGGATGATACATTCTCTTATACAACTGTGCACATGTCTAGTGTTTTGAGCTATGTAATTTACTTGCTGAAAATCAGTAGTATCAAAAATGAGAGATCCCATCTAAATATTTACAATATAAGAGTCTTTCTTAAAATTCTTTAAAAATGGCGAGATTAGGATGGTATCTGGCCAACATTAAGGGATATTTTGATGACAAATAAGTTAACATGACATGAAAAATTTTCTAAAATACTTATTATAGTGCAATTTAAATACAGCGATCAACTGCACATATCTGGAAAAATAGTCACATTTTCTTTAACTGTTATCAGTAACATGTAAAACCTACGTTTAAAGTAGGAATCATTCTTGTAATTTACAGGGGAAATCTGAGGCCAAATAACTGGCAGCAGAATTTCTGGTAAGTACAGAAAGAAATGTCGTCTGGGGATTTATAAATAAAATTGTCCTTTTGTAATCATTACTTTGGGACAAGGAATCACCATTCTAACTATGACTAAGCCATAAGGAAAGGTTTTCAGTTTCATACATAATAATTTTAAAATCCACGAGGGAAGCCCAATTTTAAAAGCCAACCTTCCCGTATTAAAAATATTTGAGTCATAGATAGCTGTACTCACAAAGCCTTCTCAAACTATAACATGAAGGCCACACACTAAGACAAATTTTCAGTAATTCCTTTAAAGAAAGATTCATAAATGCACACACTATGACTATACTGTGTCTTTGTAAGAAAAATGGTTGCACTTTTAGGAGTAGTAAGAGAGCTCCACTTTACTACAAGCCCAGGTGCATCTACAATGATTCCCCAAGTACAGCTAAACTGGCTTGGCTGGAGCTGCTCAAGGCTGAAAACTTCTTATCTTCAGTGGCTCACATGCAAATGCCAAGGCAGTGACCACGTCTGAGACCAGCAGAAGCACTGAACGAACACCCATGTGTATTCTCTAGCTAAGTCTCCCTAGAAAGTTCAACCTCCTCTCAAGAGATAGAGCTCCATATTCAAGATAACCAGAAGGTTCAAAGCTTTGCTCAGAATACAGTACTGTGCACATTTTGAGTTTAGATCTTATACTCAAACACTGTGTTTGAATAAGGCTGTAAAAAGATACAAGCAAAACCAACATTCAGTTTTAACCAAGATTGCACATCTCTAACAGTAATATAGATGAAAAACAAACAAAAAAAAACCTACCACCAAAATGGTAACTGATTTAACCATGCACTCCACAAAAAGATAATTATCAAAACTTTCCTTTGTTATGAATGTAACCAGCTCACTGGAATCCAATGAGTATCTGTCTCCAATTTGTCAAAAGTTGTTTTCAGCTCATTGAAGGCCACGGTGAGATCATCATTTACTATAGTTTTGTCAAAAAGATGACCATACTGACTCTCCATTATCTGGGCAGATTTAATCATTTCCTGAAAGTCATCTTCCTGTAAAAGGAAGTATTAAAAAGAATTGGTTAAGCAGGCAGTTTCATCACATCAATGCAATTATTGCACAACTGATTTATCGAATGCTGATCTATGTTCCCAGTCTCACCTGAGCCATGAAAGAAAATTAGCTCTTTACCTATAAATCTTTCAGAAGCCATAATTTCTAATATTCTGTATTTGCTTGTAACTAAACTGTTCTGACAGTAAAATCTCCTACCTTCCCTGAATTTCAGGATAGTCACTCAGGTATCATTACAGAGATGTTTCAGTATTAAAGGAGAATTGTTTATCCTAATGCTTTGCCTGCATAGTCCACATTCATTCATAGCAAGGAATGTATCAAAAAACTTACTTTTTCAGACTTGGATACATTTATGAAAAGACCCTTCTATGTCTCAGTACAAGTGCGTGAGGAGCCCTTCATACATTTTTTAAACCAGGAAGAATTTTAGCTGGTTATATAGCAATAATAGATACATAAATGTGAGTTCAATCTTCAGACTAAAATTTATTATATTCATTGAAAAACAACATTGTAATAAATAATATAATAATTCTTATACTATGACATCGTGGAGTCATTTCAGAATCCACGTTTCAATGTCAGAGAAGATTTTCATAACAGCGATTTTAGTGTTAATCCAGACCCCTGAGTAACTGGCATCATATAATGGTACCCACTCAGCATGGTTGTATATTGCCAGTACGTTAGAAAAAAAGGTATTTTTAAAATACTGGGAATCAAAAACATTATCTGTATTTGGTACTCCCAATTAATAGTTTACAGATAAATATGGACTAAGATTAAAGATGAGTTAATTAAAAAGTGGGGGAACTTCTGCCATTAAATTTCTCTTTATCCTAAAGAATATATTATCTTAAGGTTGAAAACAAAAAGACAATGAAAGACCCTGCCAATCATTTCAATCATTAACCCACCACTGCTCACATTTCTTTTTTAAACCTTTTATTTTAACTGGAGCAGAGCCCATCAACAATACTGTGAAAGTTTCAGGTGGCTCACAGCTGCCATTTCTAACAACAGTCAAAGGAAATACAAACTGAATAATATGAGTCTATTTGTTCTATACCCCAAATGATGCTTCTTTTACTGTGCTAAATATGATGTTGGTACAAAGAGGCAAAAAGGCAAATTATTAAATCTTCATCTAGGCTATTAATGAGTAATAGTAACTGACGTGGGTAATGTTCCCTTTAAAAATAAGGCTAGTTGAAAACTCAGTGGTCTTTTTACATGTGCCTTCAGAAAGTTTGTAAGTATGCATAAGAGCATACAAAATAGTTCTGAGTCAATGTAACATGGAGATCCAGTCACAAAGGCAGAAAATGCAATCACAGTGCAGTCACTCAAAATGTATGTACCTGAATGTAGTTCTGTCCCACCTGGAGGTTTGATCACAGTCTCATCCCTTACAGTCTCCCTAAGTGGTCACTACTGTATATACGACTTTAAGTGCTGCTTGTGTATTTTCAGTGAAGCATCCTCATACTCACCGTAAAGGGCTTTGCAGCACTTTGGTCGTCTCTGCTTGAGATAATCTTTGCATTTTTTCTTGTCTCCCTCAAACGCTCTATTGACGGAGGCTTTATAAATATCACATATGGCTTAAATTCTAGTGTCCTTAAGTGCTTCACTGTCTGCAAGGAAGGAAATACATTTTCTTGTATTTCTTTATAATATCGGGAGTAAGTTTTGTAATAAAACTGGATTTTCTTTCTAAGGAGAAAAGTCCTTAAAATTATCCCCTAATTAAGGTTATCAGGTCTTTCGATATATTATTGTTCAATCAGTTGTTGACAATTAAGTGTTAATAGACAGCTCCGGAAAAATGGAGACTGTAACCTGTCTTTAAAATTCTTTGAAATACTCCATCATTAATCTTGAGGAGAGGCAGCTAAAAATACCGGAAAACTACTACTTAGATCTAATACCCAAACGATGCCAAGAGTTAACTGTTTACATGAAAATCTTCCAGCCGTCCTAGTTAAGCCTGTTCCTGCTCTCAGGCTGAGGTTTCTGCCTTCAGAGTCCCCTTCGGGGCAAGCACATTTCTTTTTTAAACCTTTTATTTTAACTGGAGCAGAGCCCATCAACAATACTGTGAAAGTTTCAGGTGGCTCACAGCTGCCATTTCTAACAACAGTCAAAGGAAATACAAACTGAATAATATGAGTCTATTTGTTCTATACCCCAAATGATGCTTCTTTTACTGTGCTAAATATGATGTTGGTACAAAGAGGCAAAAAGGCAAATTATTAAATCTTCATCTAGGCTATTAATGAGTAATAGTAACTGACGTGGGTAATGTTCCCTTTAAAAATAAGGCTAGTTGAAAACTCAGTGGTCTTTTTACATGTGCCTTCAGAAAGTTTGTAAGTATGCATAAGAGCATACAAAATAGTTCTGAGTCAATGTAACATGGAGATCCAGTCACAAAGGCAGAAAATGCAATCACAGTGCAGTCACTCAAAATGTATGTACCTGAATGTAGTTCTGTCCCACCTGGAGGTTTGATCACAGTCTCATCCCTTACAGTCTCCCTAAGTGGTCACTACTGTATATACGACTTTAAGTGCTGCTTGTGTATTTTCAGTGAAGCATCCTCATACTCACCGTAAAGGGCTTTGCAGCACTTTGGTCGTCTCTGCTTGAGATAATCTTTGCATTTTTTCTTGTCTCCCTCAAACGCTCTATTGACGGAGGCTTTATAAATATCACATATGGCTTAAATTCTAGTGTCCTTAAGTGCTTCACTGTCTGCAAGGAAGGAAATACATTTTCTTGTATTTCTTTATAATATCGGGAGTAAGTTTTGTAATAAAACTGGATTTTCTTTCTAAGGAGAAAAGTCCTTAAAATTATCCCCTAATTAAGGTTATCAGGTCTTTCGATATATTATTGTTCAATCAGTTGTTGACAATTAAGTGTTAATAGACAGCTCCGGAAAAATGGAGACTGTAACCTGTCTTTAAAATTCTTTGAAATACTCCATCATTAATCTTGAGGAGAGGCAGCTAAAAATACCGGAAAACTACTACTTAGATCTAATACCCAAACGATGCCAAGAGTTAACTGTTTACATGAAAATCTTCCAGCCGTCCTAGTTAAGCCTGTTCCTGCTCTCAGGCTGAGGTTTCTGCCTTCAGAGTCCCCTTCGGGGGCAAGTTCCCTGCTTTGCCCAGAGCTCAGTCAACACTACCCCTGGGTAGTGAGGAACAGGCCATGGGTGGGCCTCAGCCAGGGAGGAGGGAGGTGGTGAGACAGGGAAGTGAGCTGCTTCACCCACTATCTCTCAGTGCACCTGTACTGAGTTCCCAGGATGCCAGGAGAGCTCTACCTGGCAGCTTGTACAACTCCTGCAAGACCCCTGTGACTCTTGCCCAGGGTTTTACACTTCTAGGCTATTTACAGAACCAAAATCATGAAAGGGGACCAAGAGCCAAATCATCCATCATCAACAGTTATGAACACTTAAAATAACGCACACAAGAGAATACACTATACATACAATGTAATATATTTGTAGATATAAAATGCATACAATAAATATCTAAGAGTCACTCTACTTGGCAAACACTGAATCTAAGAGTTACAAACACACATCTCAAGACTTTCTTCTAACAGTATAGGCTTTTTTTTTTTTTTTCAGCAGAGCCTTCTCAAATGCTTTTGTCACCTTAGGAGAAGCACCTAAATGCCAAAAGTGAGTAGATTACCCCACATTGAAATGCTCAAATGGGCTAGAGATGTGTTGAATAGGTCACTCTTCACTTACATGAGGCTGAACATCCAACAAACAAACTTTGTTTTTAGCCAGGACAGACCGAACAGAGTCAATACTTGTGCCGTAATAGTTGTTTTTATATTCACCATATTCAATAAATCTGCAGAAATTAGAATCAGTTGTGAATTACTTATATATACACATATATATGGCAGACATAATTCATACATATAAAAGATGTTTTTGCTGAACAAGTAATTTTTTAAACTGTTTCTAATAAAATAACTAGGTCCAAGTACTCCAGAATGTCAATTTCTAAAAAAATCTTCTATTTTACATTTTCAAATCAGTAACACTTGCTTGTATTACACTTAAGAAGAAAAAAGTACTTTAGTCCAACAGTACTCTAATGTTTTCCATCACCTCTTTTTCAGAGCTAATGCAATGCCATAAAACAGTGAATAAGCCAAACAATAGAAACTACTGAAATTTCACTACACACGAAAGAATAACCAAGCTCAGCGTTAGCCTGAGAGGAGGGGCGGGCTGGTGGCTAATGGAACCAGGGAGGCTATCACGTACTATAAAAACTAAGATCACTGCACCAAACATGAAAAAAACATTTTAACATTTCAATAAATTTCCACAATCCTGTGTTAAAACACACATTGCTCTCTGACACACTAAAATATTCATGCTTAAGCAAATGGAAACCTAGGGGTGGGAGACTTAGGGCTTGCTAGAGGGTATGGTATAAGCAAGATCATTAATATTATTTTTGCTTTTTCAAAAGCCAATGAGACACAGAAAGAGGCCGGAACCGAGACGGGAAGTAGAGGGGCCTTGCCTCATTACCCTCCCCGCCCCCACCTCCCCGAGGGTAAAGAGATTGGGAGACTCATTCCCTATTGACAAACTCCACAAGGAGAATAGCAGGGCAATTAAGGGAGGAGTCTGGGCCCTGCTCAGACCACATATTTCTCAATGTCGGGAGACCTCTCCAACCACATGTGCAGAAAAGGCTCCTTGGAGGCCAAAGGGGAGTTACATTAAGGGATATACCCTACCCATATGCCTTTGCGGCGGGATCCATCTTGGCTAAGAGATGCATGTGTGCACATGGAAGGATCCTGAGATATACCAAATACAGACTGCAAACCAGGCAAATCAAAATGTCTGGTCAAAGGAAACCCAGAAGAGATACCCCATAAAAGTAATTCAAACTGTCATGAGGTTGCGACTCAGCAACTCTCTCTCTCTCTCTTTCTCTCGCCCCTTGATTCCACCTGTGTGTCTGTCTACACATACTGTACTTTTTTCCTCTTGATAGATACTTTCCTTGCCTCACTCCTTTCTGTCTTTGTGGGAATTCTTTTTTGCAAAGCTGAAGGGCCAGGGCCCTTGTTGATGACCACTTGCCTAATGCCTAGCATCTGGTGCTTTCACTGCTGTGACCTGGCCTCACTCTCTGGCTTAGGAACCCAAGCTCCACTCCAAGCCATTATAGGCCAAGGCCACCCGAGATCATAGCTAGGGATCTATTACACAATTACTAGTTTTTAAAATAAAGTTCTATCCAAATTCTGTGTTAAAGATTCAATTAGTGGGATAGGAAGATGTGGGAGTAATACACTACCAACCTTCCCTGACTCTTCAAAATACTCTCTACATGTTCAACGCACCAGATACAGAACAGTGCTAGGTTACTGAAAAACTAAAGGCAAAGATTAGTGATAACCACTACCTGAATTACATTTTTATCAGTTTCAAGCATTCTTATAAAAGTGAAAATTCACTTCACATGGAAGGGAATCCTCAGTTGTCTGTAACTGAATAAACAGGCACATGGAAGGGAATCCTCAGTTGTCTGTAACTGAATAAACAGGCACATGATTAAATGCAGTAGTGTCCAATGCAAATTCTTAAAAAAAAAACTTCCACATACTTGTTATTTTGTACATCTGTCTCAAACAAATGCTTGGAAATGAAAATATATTCAACACCATCACTCTCCTGGCTTCTTCTTGGTCTGGTGGTATCTGTGATTTAATTAAAAAAGTTCAGTCTGCATCAGCCACCCTAAGGGAGATACTAAAAAAGAAACTATCATGTATTTGATTAAAGGATTTTTCTTAAACAAGATTTCAAAACTTGAAAAAGCAAATTAGCTAATAAAATAGAGAATCCCATTAATTCAGCTTTTCCATTGATACTGAAGTTACATTGATTTGAAAGTAGATTAAAAATTAAATTGCATTATGTTTATGCCATTATTCTGAAGGGGCATTAGTATGTTAATTAAATAAAATGGTATTTCAACTCTTTAGGGAAAATTTCTTTTTTGGCAAAAATATGCTTATTACCATCTTTTATTGATTCTTTATTCATTGAAGCAAGTTTACTGTTCAGCCTTTCAAGTTGAAAGGTAAACTATTTTTTTTATAGTTTACACAAGGTACATGGGGTATGCCATTAACATTTTACTTTACTGATCAAAGACCTCTATTCATTCCTGTTTGCAAGATTATAAACATCATCTTGAAATACAAATGAACTTCTAAATTTTAGAAATTCTGCCTAATTATTTGCTACTGAATAATAATGGAGCTGAAAATGCAGTATTAACTTCAAAAACAAAAGTAAAACCCTCAGGAATTGCAGTGCTTAGGAGGCAAATATAAAACTGACTGTAGTCCATCCATCCTGCTGATTACAAGTAAAAACTCTGGACCCAAAACATCTATTATTGTTTTGAACACTTTGAAAATAAAAAAGTAGGCAGACTACGGAAGAGACACAGCCCCCCTGAGGTAGAGTTCAACTTTTATTTCCCTTTAGCTTTGCCCTGTGGGTGGGGCTTGTTCACAGAGTATTATGGAGGAATGTGTGTCTAAATCTGAATAGAAGCCTCAACTTTATGTGAAAAGAACCAGGGAGACAACTCCCCTGTGCACTGAAGAGTGTGCAAGGAATCCAGGAAGGGAGAAAGCTGGAGAAGGAGATACTCCGATTCTGTGCACAAACCAACACAAGTCAAAGAATAACTCCTAAGCTGTACATATGCAGCCCAGACTCAGACCAGCAGAGCAAAGTTTTAGGATATGAACTGAGATTAGATTGGCTTCCCAGAGGGCTCAGTGGTAGTGAATCCACCTGCCAAGCAGTAGGTGCAGGTTCAGTCTCTAGTCAAGAAGATCCCCTAGCGAAGGAAATGGCAACTTATTCCAGTATTCTTGCCTGAGAAATCCTACAGACAGAAGAGCCTGGTGGGCTACAGTCCCTGACATTGCAAAAGTTCAACATGACTTAACAGTTTACAACAACAACAAAGATTAGAATACGCAAGTCTCAGCCTAGGCTGCCAAGTAATGGAAGCGCAGAACACACCCTAACCAATGTAGAGAAGGCACAGAGTGGAGCTGAGACCCGTACTACGCACACAAGTTGCAGACTGATCCCTGAACTACATGTGACAGCACAGATTCAAGCCAACATAGCCAAAGGTTAGAGAACTGAAGTGAGATTTAAGCCATAATTTATAGAAAATGAGATAAAACATAGTCCAAACATAAATCAGTTGATTATTTGTTTAAATAAAAACATTACCATTTTCCAGAATATTATAACAGAACCTGGAATCAATACAATAATGGCATTTATAATACCCAAAATGCAATTTTATATTATTAAACATAAAGGAGGGCTTCCCTGGTAGCTCCATGGTAGAAAGTTAACTTGCCAGTGCAGAAGACAAGAGTTCGATCCCTGATCCAGGAGCATCCCACATGCTGTGGAGCAACAAAGCCTGTGAGCCACAACTATCAAGCCTGTGCTCTAGAGCCTCAGAGCACAGCTATTGAGCCCATAAGCCCTAGAGCCCAAGTTCTATAAGAAAAGTCACCACAACAAGAGGCCTGCTCACTTCAACTAAAGAGTAGCCCCCCACTCCCTGCAACTGGAGAAGAGCCTGTGGCAGCAGTGAAAACCCAGAATGGCCAAAAATAAATAAAATTTAAAAAAAAAAAAAACATAAAGAACTGAGAAAATCTGGCCATTTATTTCTCAAAGAAAAAGATAATGGCAACCATGAATGACCAAGAAGTTACAACTATCAAAGACTTTAAAGTAACTATTATAACTATGCTTCATAAGATCAAGGCAAACACATCTGAAATGAAGGAAAACATGAATTCTTAGCAGAGAAATAGAAACTAAAGAAGAAAACAAGGAAATTTTAGAACTGAAACATATTTTACAAAAACAAACCACTAGATAGGCTCAATAGCAGAATGGAGATAATGGAAAAGAGCTAGTGAACTTGAAGACAGATAACAGAAATGATAAAATCCAGGCAACCAAGAGAAAAGACTGAAAAAAATATAAATGGAGCCCTAGGAACCTGTATGAAAATACTGAATGAAGTGTCTAACAGATGTGTAATGAGGATGCCAGAAAGAATGGAAAAGACAGGGGCTTAAAAAAGTATTTGAATATATAATGGTCTCAAATTGCTAAAATCTGGTTAAAGACATACATTTTACAAGGTTCAGAACTCAACAAATCCCAAACAGGAAAAATTCAAAGACCACAATGCCTGGACACATCACATCCAAACAATTAAAAGCTAAAAATAAAGAAAAAAATCTTGAAAGCATCTAGAGGAAAAAATCCCCCCTAAGATATTGAAATTGTTTAAATAAAAACATTAACCATTTTTTTCCAGAATATTATAACAGAACCTGGAATCAATACAATAATGGCATTTATAATACCCAAAATGCAATTTTATATTATTAAACATAAAGGAGGGCTTCCCTGGTAGCTCCATGGTAGAAAGTTAACTTGCCAGTGCAGAAGACAAGAGTTCGATCCCTGATCCAGGAGCATCCCACATGCTGTGGAGCAACAAAGCCTGTGAGCCACAACTATCTATCAAGCCTGTGCTCTAGAGCCTCAGAGCACAGCTATTGAGCCCATAAGCCCTAGAGCCCAAGTTCTATAAGAAAAGTCACCACAACAAGAGGCCTGCTCACTTCAACTAAAGAGTAGCCCCCCACTCCCTGCAACTGGAGAAGAGCCTGTGGCAGCAGTGAAAACCCAGAATGGCCAAAAATAAATAAAATTTAAAAAAAAAAAAACATAAAGAACTGAGAAAATCTGGCCATTTATTTCTCAAAGAAAAAGATAATGGCAACCATGAATGACCAAGAAGTTACAACTATCAAAGACTTTAAAGTAACTATTATAACTATGCTTCATAAGATCAAGGCAAACACATCTGAAATGAAGGAAAACATGAATTCTTAGCAGAGAAATAGAAACTAAAGAAGAAAACAAGGAAATTTTAGAACTGAAACATATTTTACAAAAACAAACCACTAGATAGGCTCAATAGCAGAATGGAGATAATGGAAAAGAGCTAGTGAACTTGAAGACAGATAACAGAAATGATAAAATCCAGGCAACCAAGAGAAAAGACTGAAAAAAATATAAATGGAGCCCTAGGAACCTGTATGAAAATACTGAATGAAGTGTCTAACAGATGTGTAATGAGGATGCCAGAAAGAATGGAAAAGACAGGGGCTTAAAAAAGTATTTGAATATATAATGGTCTCAAATTGCTAAAATCTGGTTAAAGACATACATTTTACAAGGTTCAGAACTCAACAAATCCCAAACAGGAAAAATTCAAAGACCACAATGCCTGGACACATCACATCCAAACAATTAAAAGCTAAAAATAAAGAAAAAAATCTTGAAAGCATCTAGAGGACAACAACAGAAATAAAACCACAGCACATACAAGAGAACAGACATAAGATTTCAATGACTACAGATTTCTTACCATATGTAGTAAAACATCAATGAAATCATATCTTTAAAGTACTGAAAGAAAAGACCTTCAATCAAAATATCCTTCAGGATTAAAGGCAAATTAAAAACTCTTACATGAAGAGAAACTAGTAGAATTCATCAGCAGATCTCTGCTAAAGGAAATGTTCAAGGAAGTTTTGCAGGCTGAAAGGAAATGTTAAGAAGGAAGCATATATTCAGAAATGAAGAACAGAAAGAATACATACTTTTTTCTCTTTATTCAAAATAAGACATTTAAAGTGAAAGTTATAATATCTAGAGTTTCAACATACGCAAATATACATTTGACAACTACGCAGAAAGAAGTGAAGATACAGAGATTTACATGACTGCAAGGTTTCTATATTTTATGTGAAATGCACAAAGTTTAAGTAAACTTTGAATGGTCAGATATATGCATACTGTAATCCCTAGAGAAACCAGTAAAAAAAAGCAATGCAAAGAGATAATAAGCAGAGAGCCATTAGGTAAATTACAGTGGAATACAAAAGAACATTCAGCTGCCACTCGCACAAAGTGGACAAGGAAGAAAAAAAAAAAAAACAAGAATAAACAGAAAATGAGTAATAACATTGTGGCTTAAGTTAAATCATTTCATGAACTCCATAAATGTTAATGGTATATCTATTCCTATTAAAAGGCAGAGAGCCATAGAACGGGTAAAAAAGCAAGATCCCAGTACATCCTATCTACAAGTCTATAGGAAAAACACATGAAATACACAGATAAATTGAGAATAAACAGAAGATGATATACTATGTAAACAGTAAGCATAAGAAGGCTGAAGTCGCTATTGTATTAGCAGATAAGAGGTCTCAAGAAAAAAAAGGAATATTTAACAAAGATAAAAGGTAAATATATAATGATTATAAATTTGCACATACAACAACAAAGCAAAATACACAAAGCAAAATCTGGCTGAGTCAACTGGAGAAGTGGACAATCTCACAATCAGAGTAAGAGATTTTAATGCCCCTCTCTAAACAACTGATAGGGCTAGACAAAACATCAGCAAGATATAGTTGATCTGAACACCACTACCAACTGCCTGAGTCTAACTCCTACATAACATCACATCCAGTAACAACAGAATACACATTCTTTTCACATGTAAAACAATAAAGAACAGAAATTAACAAAATATTTTTTAAAGACAATAAAGGAAGACAAAATTTTAAAACTCAGTTACACAGATCAAGAAAAAAAGAGAAAATCACGAACATAAAGAATGAAAAGGCGGTTGGGGGAATGGAGAATTACAGAGTTAAACATCAAACAGAATACTGGTGGTAAAGTCAAAACACTAATTTTTTTCCAAATAAACATGACTCTATCCAATAAAGTCTTTTACGTGCTGTGTGCTAAGTTGCTTCAGTCATATCTGACTCTTTGTGACCCCAAGGATGGTAGCCCACCAGGCTCCTCTGACCATGGGATTCTCCAAGCTAGAATACAGGAGTGGGTTGCCATTTCCTCCTCCAGGGGATCTTCCTGACCCAGGGATGGGGTCATGTCTCTTACATCTCCTGGATTAGCAGGATGGTTCTTTACCACTAGCACCACATGGGGAGCCCAAACCAATCTAAAATTCTAAAATTGCTCTTAAAATATCTTAATTAATTAAATCATCTTCACTTGATGCTATGGCTATAATTTCCACACATGTCTGACACAGTGAATCACCTGGGATGCTGGCCATGAACACATTTTTCAGGAATTTTGGAGAAGCTCTCTGGAACCTCACGGGATTCTTATTATTGGGCAAGTATGAAGAACACTGTTCTGGGGATTTTTTGTCATTAGTGCCTGTTTCAGAAGGAAAATGACTCTTAATAGGGATTTCTCTGGGGAGTCTCAGCCCAAGAACATTTCTGGATATTGTTTAATTTCATCTAAAGTAACAACTTTAGATGTAGATAGTATTTTAATAGTTGGATAAACTGAGTCCAAGGTGTCTTGAGTAATATCAAAACTGCCAGGGAGGGTTACATTTGATAGACACCCTTACTAACATTTATAGAAGTGGACAATCTCACAATCAGAGTAAGAGATTTTAATGCCCCTCTCTAAACAACTGATAGGGCTAGACAAAACATCAGCAAGATATAGTTGATCTGAACACCACTACCAACTGCCTGAGTCTAACTCCTACATAACATCACATCCAGTAACAACAGAATACACATTCTTTTCACATGTAAAACAATAAAGAACAGAAATTAACAAAATATTTTTTAAAGACAATAAAGGAAGACAAAATTTTAAAACTCAGTTACACAGATCAAGAAAAAAAGAGAAAATCACGAACATAAAGAATGAAAAGGCGGTTGGGGGAATGGAGAATTACAGAGTTAAACATCAAACAGAATACTGGTGGTAAAGTCAAAACACTAATTTTTTTCCAAATAAACATGACTCTATCCAATAAAGTCTTTTACGTGCTGTGTGCTAAGTTGCTTCAGTCATATCTGACTCTTTGTGACCCCAAGGATGGTAGCCCACCAGGCTCCTCTGACCATGGGATTCTCCAAGCTAGAATACAGGAGTGGGTTGCCATTTCCTCCTCCAGGGGATCTTCCTGACCCAGGGATGGGGTCATGTCTCTTACATCTCCTGGATTAGCAGGATGGTTCTTTACCACTAGCACCACATGGGGAGCCCAAACCAATCTAAAATTCTAAAATTGCTCTTAAAATATCTTAATTAATTAAATCATCTTCACTTGATGCTATGGCTATAATTTCCACACATGTCTGACACAGTGAATCACCTGGGATGCTGGCCATGAACACATTTTTCAGGAATTTTGGAGAAGCTCTCTGGAACCTCACGGGATTCTTATTATTGGGCAAGTATGAAGAACACTGTTCTGGGGATTTTTTGTCATTAGTGCCTGTTTCAGAAGGAAAATGACTCTTAATAGGGATTTCTCTGGGGAGTCTCAGCCCAAGAACATTTCTGGATATTGTTTAATTTCATCTAAAGTAACAACTTTAGATGTAGATAGTATTTTAATAGTTGGATAAACTGAGTCCAAGGTGTCTTGAGTAATATCAAAACTGCCAGGGAGGGTTACATTTGATAGACACCCTTACTAACATTTATCCTCTTCAAAAGAAGCTAGTTTTCACTCCAGGTGAAAACCAGTGCCAGTGCAGGTGATCTAAGAGACGTGGGTTTGGTCTCTAGGTTAGGAAGCTCCCCTGGAGGAGGGCATGGCAACCCACTCCAGTATTCTTACCTGAGGAATCCCATGGACAGAGGAGCCTGGTGGGATACAGTTCACAGGGTTGCGAAAATTCAGACCCAACTGAAGCGACTTAACACACACACGTACTCACAAACACACACACCACACACACATATTGGGCTACAGTAAAGCGAATCAGGAGTTGGAAAGGGTGGTGGTATGCAGGAGAAAGAACATGAAACCTGGTTTCAAATCATGTGTGATTATTGCTGACAGAACCTCTGGGTGAATCCAAGCATCCTTTGTACCTATTTCCTCCTTTGTGAAGTGGGTATATGGACCATCTTATACCATTGTTGGGAGATAAAATAAGACAGGCAATGAAGAGACTAATAAAACATTAAATTTGTTTTTTTTTTCTTTTCTGTTTTCCTCTAGGATTTGTCTGTAATTGTTCGCCTGTAAGCTTAACAATTGTTTTTTTAAAGTTTTCTAATGACCTGTACATTGCAGTTCAGCTTTTGTGAGAGAAGTACATAATTAAAGGAAAAAAATAAAAAGAAACTATTTAATTCCATATTTCCATTTTTCTTATACTTTCATCTCTGTTGGTAGAAATCAGCAACCTTATAACTTATGGGAGCCCAAACCAATCTAAAATTCTAAAATTGCTCTTAAAATATCTTAATTAATTAAATCATCTTCACTTGATGCTATGGCTATAATTTCCACACATGTCTGACACAGTGAATCACCTGGGATGCTGGCCATGAACACATTTTTCAGGAATTTTGGAGAAGCTCTCTGGAACCTCACGGGATTCTTATTATTGGGCAAGTATGAAGAACACTGTTCTGGGGATTTTTTGTCATTAGTGCCTGTTTCAGAAGGAAAATGACTCTTAATAGGGATTTCTCTGGGGAGTCTCAGCCCAAGAACATTTCTGGATATTGTTTAATTTCATCTAAAGTAACAACTTTAGATGTAGATAGTATTTTAATAGTTGGATAAACTGAGTCCAAGGTGTCTTGAGTAATATCAAAACTGCCAGGGAGGGTTACATTTGATAGACACCCTTACTAACATTTATCCTCTTCAAAAGAAGCTAGTTTTCACTCCAGGTGAAAACCAGTGCCAGTGCAGGTGATCTAAGAGACGTGGGTTTGGTCTCTAGGTTAGGAAGCTCCCCTGGAGGAGGGCATGGCAACCCACTCCAGTATTCTTACCTGAGGAATCCCATGGACAGAGGAGCCTGGTGGGATACAGTTCACAGGGTTGCGAAAATTCAGACCCAACTGAAGCGACTTAACACACACACGTACTCACAAACACACACACCACACACACATATTGGGCTACAGTAAAGCGAATCAGGAGTTGGAAAGGGTGGTGGTATGCAGGAGAAAGAACATGAAACCTGGTTTCAAATCATGTGTGATTATTGCTGACAGAACCTCTGGGTGAATCCAAGCATCCTTTGTACCTATTTCCTCCTTTGTGAAGTGGGTATATGGACCATCTTATACCATTGTTGGGAGATAAAATAAGACAGGCAATGAAGAGACTAATAAAACATTAAATTTGTTTTTTTTTTCTTTTCTGTTTTCCTCTAGGATTTGTCTGTAATTGTTCGCCTGTAAGCTTAACAATTGTTTTTTTAAAGTTTTCTAATGACCTGTACATTGCAGTTCAGCTTTTGTGAGAGAAGTACATAATTAAAGGAAAAAAATAAAAAGAAACTATTTAATTCCATATTTCCATTTTTCTTATACTTTCATCTCTGTTGGTAGAAATCAGCAACCTTATAACTTATGGTTTCTTTCAAATGATTATAAGTAATAAGTTGGAAAAATGTAGTAACGAGGTAACAGAAAACTGTAATTTTAAAATAAAGTTGAATTCGTCCAAAACTAGAGAGCACTGACTGCTAAGGGCAATATACAAACGACTTTTTTTTTTTTTAACATCACTAAAACCACTTAACAAGCCAACATTTCAATCTAGTCTTTTAGATGGCTCCCTAATATCAACATATTAAGTAGTCAAATGGCATTTATTCTGGATATCAAAATGCTTCCAGGATCATGTTTCATTTGTAAGCATGCCTGTGAAAACCACTTTTATAAAAACAGACCTTAATTCTGTATACTGAAGAGAAGCCGACCACATTTGAACTATATGGCCATGAAAAGCTCGTTTTACTGTATGCCAACTACTACAATATGAAAAGTAATTAAGAAACGTTTATATTACAAGAAGCCTCCTTTAGCTCCCTATAGTTCAATCCTTCTAATCTGAAAGCTTGCTGAAAACTCTGGAAATTAAAGAAGTAGGACACACTTCTTTTCAGAAAAAAACCTGTAAGCAATAATTCGACTTCATACATGTATTAAAATTCATCAAAAAAAAACTGAGTAGATAAAAAAAAATTCCAAAAAAAAAAAGAAACTGAGTAGGAAAGCTGAAATCAACAAACACCTTGCCAATAATCTGTGTAATCTGGGGCATATTCCTGAACTCGGGAGCTCCATTTCCTCCTCTTAAAATGTGGACAAGGTCACCCTGTACTGCCTGGGGCTGGGGTGAGATCTAGCTGTGAATGCTGGCGGCAGGCTCGCACCACGCCTGCTGTGACGTCAGTGCTGGGCCAGCGTGGGAAGGCTCAAACTGTACAGAACTTACGGGGCACTGTCACGCCATAGTGCTGTGTGTCGCTGATTAGCAGTTTTCGTTTCAATTCATTCAGACCCACTCCTACAGGACCTGAAAGACAGGACCACAGAAATTCATTACTGAACGAAACACCATAGAAACATTCCTATAACTGACCTGAACCCATGAGTCAGATGGAAAATGTGTATCCAACTTCATGTGCATCCCAAGTTAGCTTCTCTCTAGTCAAGTCATAAGGAGATCAAACCAGTCCATCCTAAAGGAAATCAACCCTGACTGTTCATTGGAAGGAATGATGCTGAAGCTGAAGCTCCAGTACTTTGACCTCCTGATGCGAAAAGACCATTCGCTGGAAAAAGACCCTGATGTTGGGAAAAACAGAAGGCAAAAGGAGAAGGACGACGGAGGATGGGATGGTTGGGTGGCATCACTAAGTCAATGGACACGAGTTTGAGCAAGCTCCAGGAGATGGTGAAGGGCAGGGAAGCCTAGTGTGCTCCAGTCCATGTTTCATTTGTAAGCATGCCTGTGAAAACCACTTTTATAAAAACAGACCTTAATTCTGTATACTGAAGAGAAGCCGACCACATTTGAACTATATGGCCATGAAAAGCTCGTTTTACTGTATGCCAACTACTACAATATGAAAAGTAATTAAGAAACGTTTATATTACAAGAAGCCTCCTTTAGCTCCCTATAGTTCAATCCTTCTAATCTGAAAGCTTGCTGAAAACTCTGGAAATTAAAGAAGTAGGACACACTTCTTTTCAGAAAAAAACCTGTAAGCAATAATTCGACTTCATACATGTATTAAAATTCATCAAAAAAAAACTGAGTAGATAAAAAAAAATTCCAAAAAAAAAAAGAAACTGAGTAGGAAAGCTGAAATCAACAAACACCTTGCCAATAATCTGTGTAATCTGGGGCATATTCCTGAACTCGGGAGCTCCATTTCCTCCTCTTAAAATGTGGACAAGGTCACCCTGTACTGCCTGGGGCTGGGGTGAGATCTAGCTGTGAATGCTGGCGGCAGGCTCGCACCACGCCTGCTGTGACGTCAGTGCTGGGCCAGCGTGGGAAGGCTCAAACTGTACAGAACTTACGGGGCACTGTCACGCCATAGTGCTGTGTGTCGCTGATTAGCAGTTTTCGTTTCAATTCATTCAGACCCACTCCTACAGGACCTGAAAGACAGGACCACAGAAATTCATTACTGAACGAAACACCATAGAAACATTCCTATAACTGACCTGAACCCATGAGTCAGATGGAAAATGTGTATCCAACTTCATGTGCATCCCAAGTTAGCTTCTCTCTAGTCAAGTCATAAGGAGATCAAACCAGTCCATCCTAAAGGAAATCAACCCTGACTGTTCATTGGAAGGAATGATGCTGAAGCTGAAGCTCCAGTACTTTGACCTCCTGATGCGAAAAGACCATTCGCTGGAAAAAGACCCTGATGTTGGGAAAAACAGAAGGCAAAAGGAGAAGGGGACGACGGAGGATGGGATGGTTGGGTGGCATCACTAAGTCAATGGACACGAGTTTGAGCAAGCTCCAGGAGATGGTGAAGGGCAGGGAAGCCTAGTGTGCTCCAGTCCATGGGGTCACAAAGAGTCAAGACAACGGAGTGACTGAACTGAATTGAGTCAAGTCATATATAAGAAAAAACTAATAAGAAAAGGCTGGAAGTTACTGGGTTTTATTCTTACTTTTTATTTTTTAATTATTATTGTTATTTGTATTTCACTTTCTACTTTTCAAATTGAAATCTCTGGCTTTCTCTTAAAAAGATTAGAAATCTTTCTTTTAAATGCAACATATTCAAGAGTATCCGAGTACATTAAAGGTAACAGTATCCAGAAGAACTTAAAAACTAGATGTATCTAAAAAACTAAAATTACACAGTCTGAATGGGGATCCCTATAACTTTAAATGTTTTTTGATCTCAAAAGAAAATCTCTGAACCTTGATTTTATTTTAGGTGCAAACCTAGTTATGAATTTTAAACTTTGCAGAACCATCAGCACAACATCAAAGTCCTCTGCAACCCTCTACATGCTCAGTTGGTCCTTAAAATCTTTGAAGACTTGCAGAGACCTTACGTGTATCAAGGCACTGTGCACATACTAAACTCCTGGAGTGAACAAGGCATATGTGAATACTGTGAAGAGTAAGAGATGATGCATGAAGAATGAAAGATGGTACGTGAAGTTTACCTTCAAAGAAAGTGAGTAAGTTGAGAGAGTAACACGAAATGATGAGGAGACTGGGACCAGAAAAACAAAGAGCAGTTTCAAATACAAGTCTGAAATCAAAAGTCAGGAGGACACAAGTCCCGGACAGCTAGCTGCCCACAGCACTGCCATCTGGGTCTGTTCAGGGACGGCGTCACCCTTGAGTGGCACACAGGCTATACAGCCCTCCTGCCTCCAGCTTCCCCTGCAGCTGCACTACCCCAGGTAGTGTCCTTCAGAGCTCTGCTCAAATAACCCTTCCTCAGGACTGTCTCTCCTGACTCTGTGTCTCATCCTTAAATTAACAGAACATCCTGATACCTCCCTCCTAACACTTAAAAATTCCCTCCTAATACTCAAATAGTTAAACAACTGGGTGATGCATTGCCTAATGGCCCATCTCTACCACCAGACAGAGGCACTGTGAGAGCAGGAATCATATTATATTGCTTCCCTTCCTCATAAGGTCAGCCCTCTAGATTGAACCTGAATGACCATAACTTCCCATCACCTCCAGAGGCTCAGGAGACCTCGGTGATGCAGCAAACACCGATGCCAACATGTGTAGTTCCTGAGTCCTCCCCACAAACACGTACATCTAGACCTGGCTACACCGCCCAACGGCCTTCTCTCCCGATGCACATCCAACACCTTCTCTTAGGGACATCTCTTCCTGCATATTCACCACTGTTGCTTTCTGTTTCAAGCTCCTTCCATCAGTACTTACAAAATTAACATTGTCACATACCTTAAAACAGTAAGAATGACCAGGAAAACTCAAAAACACCTCCCCCTTAACCTTACAGTCTCCTCTAGTCCCTGTGCACTCCTGGCCCAGCATCTCTAGGCTTTAAGTCATGTCTCACCAGCATCTCTCATTCTTCCTCCACTGCGAGCAGAGTCAAACGCGAGTCCTTTGACAGGTCCACACAAATTGCATGTTGGGAGCTACGTTTCTTTCTCTAACCTCCATTCTTGCCTCTCTTGCCTTGCACTGCACATTCTGCCTGCATGAGACCCCCCACATCCTGAAAAGTGGCACGTTCTCCTTTGTGCTCCTGGGTCCTCATCACATGCCTCTCACTTTTGCAAAAAGGGTCCTGTCCTTTCCTGGCCAGCGAAATTACTCCTGTTGTTCAGGATTTGTCTTGGCTGAGGGCTTCTCCCCTGACACTTTAAATGTGGGTCAGGTGCCATGTCCTTGTGCACCCTGTACCTGAGCATCCAAGGACCAATCACACTCTATCACTACTGTCTACTTGTCTTAATCCTCTAACAGACTCAGCGACGTCATCTGTTTGTTCACCAAGTGCTTCCCTTGGCAAAATGTAGGCACTCGTTAGGTTGCTTTATTTATTTAAATTACACTCAGTAATTATGCTGTGACAGACATAAAACTATTTGCTAAATGAACCAAAGGTATGGGAGTTATAGGAAGAAGTGTTTGAATCCAGAATGTCTGGATATGCTGGTTAGATAAAGCACTCAGTCATGAGAGAGTTCAGTGGAGCTCACATCTCAACTTGGCTCCTCTATCTTAAGGTAAAAACAAGCAGAAGGGAGGGTGATGAATTTGCCTCTGGAACAGTGAGTCTGAGGGACAGAAATCCATCTCCTAAAGGCAGGCAAGGTCTGCAGTGTGATGGGAGGTGCAGAGTGGGGTCTCCTGAGTCCTCCCCACAAACACGTACATCTAGACCTGGCTACACCGCCCAACGGCCTTCTCTCCCGATGCACATCCAACACCTTCTCTTAGGGACATCTCTTCCTGCATATTCACCACTGTTGCTTTCTGTTTCAAGCTCCTTCCATCAGTACTTACAAAATTAACATTGTCACATACCTTAAAACAGTAAGAATGACCAGGAAAACTCAAAAACACCTCCCCCTTAACCTTACAGTCTCCTCTAGTCCCTGTGCACTCCTGGCCCAGCATCTCTAGGCTTTAAGTCATGTCTCACCAGCATCTCTCATTCTTCCTCCACTGCGAGCAGAGTCAAACGCGAGTCCTTTGACAGGTCCACACAAATTGCATGTTGGGAGCTACGTTTCTTTCTCTAACCTCCATTCTTGCCTCTCTTGCCTTGCACTGCACATTCTGCCTGCATGAGACCCCCCACATCCTGAAAAGTGGCACGTTCTCCTTTGTGCTCCTGGGTCCTCATCACATGCCTCTCACTTTTGCAAAAAGGGTCCTGTCCTTTCCTGGCCAGCGAAATTACTCCTGTTGTTCAGGATTTGTCTTGGCTGAGGGCTTCTCCCCTGACACTTTAAATGTGGGTCAGGTGCCATGTCCTTGTGCACCCTGTACCTGAGCATCCAAGGACCAATCACACTCTATCACTACTGTCTACTTGTCTTAATCCTCTAACAGACTCAGCGACGTCATCTGTTTGTTCACCAAGTGCTTCCCTTGGCAAAATGTAGGCACTCGTTAGGTTGCTTTATTTATTTAAATTACACTCAGTAATTATGCTGTGACAGACATAAAACTATTTGCTAAATGAACCAAAGGTATGGGAGTTATAGGAAGAAGTGTTTGAATCCAGAATGTCTGGATATGCTGGTTAGATAAAGCACTCAGTCATGAGAGAGTTCAGTGGAGCTCACATCTCAACTTGGCTCCTCTATCTTAAGGTAAAAACAAGCAGAAGGGAGGGTGATGAATTTGCCTCTGGAACAGTGAGTCTGAGGGACAGAAATCCATCTCCCTAAAGGCAGGCAAGGTCTGCAGTGTGATGGGAGGTGCAGAGTGGGGGTCTCCCTGTACACAGAGAAGAGGGGAGAAAAATGACAAGCACTGATTGGTCATCTCCAAAACCCAGGCACCACGCGGGGGCTGCAGTGTTTCATCTCTGAAGCGAAGAACAACATTTTGAATAAGAGCTAAAACGTTCTCCTTAAAATAAACAGAAAACAAACAAGAAAAACAAGGTTTTACAACCCTTTGCAGAGGATACAAACCTGATTATATATGATACCCCCAAATAAAAAAGAAGCAAACAAAGGAAAACACTAAAATGTAAATAGTGGGTGGGCCCTGGCGTGCCTGCTGCCCACCAAGGCACTCAGCACTAAAGGGGGGCATGAATTCACTGCTCCTTCAGCAGGTCTAAACTCTGGAGTACTTCCCAGAGTGTGAGCTAATTTGCTGAGTGAAAGTCTAGCAGTTTTTGCTTTTTTTTCTTTCTTCTTCTACCCATGCCAAAAACCCAGAATGATTTATTTAACTCTGGAGGAAAAAAAGTAGGTATGTTTGAATTAGTGTGGGGGAAGTATGCTGTTTTTAATGGGATACCCTTAAATGTGGACTAGGTTCAATTCCAGCCCTTACAATCTAACTCTTAACTAGAGTCCTTGCTTTACTGTATACCCACAGACCATGCCAAGAATGTCCTGGCATATAATTTTATTTTAAAATTTCCTCTAGATTAGGTTATTTTAAGACATTATCTTCACCATGGGATACTGTGTGGATACTCTCACAAAATAATTAAAATGACATCGTTTTAATCACCATGGATACGTCCCTTGGCAAAATGTAGGCACTCGTTAGGTTGCTTTATTTATTTAAATTACATATAATTATGCTGTGACAGACATAAAACTATTTGCTAAATGAACCAAAGGTATGGGAGTTATAGGAAGAAGTGTTTGAATCCAGAATGTCTGGATATGCTGGTTAGATAAAGCACTCAGTCATGAGAGAGTTCAGTGGAGCTCACATCTCAACTTGGCTCCTCTATCTTAAGGTAAAAACAAGCAGAAGGGAGGGTGATGAATTTGCCTCTGGAACAGTGAGTCTGAGGGACAGAAATCCATCTCCCTAAAGGCAGGCAAGGTCTGCAGTGTGATGGGAGGTGCAGAGTGGGGTCTCCTGTACACAGAGAAGAGGGGAGAAAAATGACAAGCACTGATTGGTCATCTCCAAAACCCAGGCACCACGCGGGGGCTGCAGTGTTTCATCTCTGAAGCGAAGAACAACATTTTGAATAAGAGCTAAAACGTTCTCCTTAAAATAAACAGAAAACAAACAAGAAAAACAAGGTTTTACAACCCTTTGCAGAGGATACAAACCTGATTATATATGATACCCCCAAATAAAAAAGAAGCAAACAAAGGAAAACACTAAAATGTAAATAGTGGGTGGGCCCTGGCGTGCCTGCTGCCCACCAAGGCACTCAGCACTAAAGGGGGGCATGAATTCACTGCTCCTTCAGCAGGTCTAAACTCTGGAGTACTTCCCAGAGTGTGAGCTAATTTGCTGAGTGAAAGTCTAGCAGTTTTTGCTTTTTTTTCTTTCTTCTTCTACCCATGCCAAAAACCCAGAATGATTTATTTAACTCTGGAGGAAAAAAGCTAGGTATGTTTGAATTAGTGGGGGGAAAGTATGCTGTTTTTAATGTGATACCCTTAAATTTGGACTACGTTCAATTCCAGCCCTTACAATCTAACTCTTAACTAGAGTCCTTGCTTTACTGTATACCCACAGACCATGCCAAGAATGTCCTGCGGCATATAATTTTATTTTAAAAATTTCCTCTAGATTAGGTTATTTTAAGACATTATCTTCACCATGGGATACTGTGTGGGATACTCTCACAAAATAATTAAAATGACATCGTTTTAATCATTCTTATTACAGAATTGCCTGGCAGACCAATAAACAGCATTCTCCATGCCAGGTCCTTCAATTTTGTTACCCATACCAGTGAAGTTCTAGGCTTTTCCTCTTTCAGATCCTGACCTTAGCATCTCATCGTATATCTACATTCCTGTCCTGTGTCCTCCTTCTATCATAGGGCATGGGCTCAGGCGCTCAGGCACATCTGACTCTTTGCAAAACCCTGGACTACAGACTGCCAGGCTCCTCTGTCCATGAGATTCTCCAGGCAAGAATACTGGCATGGGTTGCCATGTCCTCTTCCAGGGATCGTAGGGCATACATTCACATTTTCAGTTGGCCTTTCTGTATTTAGTCTCCTTACACCACAGTAGTCATGTATGGGTGTGAGAGCTAGACCATAAAGAAGGCTGAGCACTGAAGAATTGATGTCTTTGAACTGTGGTGTTGGAGAAGGCACCTGAGAGTCCCTAGACAGCAAGAAGATCAAATCAGTCTATCCTAAAGGAAATCAACCCTGAATGATGCTGAAGCTCCAATAATTTGGCCATCTGATGTGAAGAGACAACTCATTGGAAAAGAGCCTGATGCTGGGAAAATAGAAGGTAGAAGGAGAAGGGGATGACAGAGGACGAGACAGTTGGATGGCATCACTGAGTCAATGGACATAAGTTTGAGCAGACTCCGAGAGATGGTGAAGGGCAGGGAAGCCTGGCATGCTGCAGTCCATGGGGTCAAAAAGAGTCAAACACACTGAGCAACTGAACTGAACTGAACCACAAGTCAGCTTAGGGATGCACACTGAGTTAGGTTCATTCATATGCTTCTGTAAAGAGACAGATTCATTTCCTTTTCAGTGTATTAATTTTTACCACAGTTGCTGAAATATACTGACATATATGTGTGCAAATAAGGTACTGTAGAGTTTTGTTTTCAGCTGTGGTTGTTCATGCCAAAGAGAAGCAGAGAAGAATAATCTAAATAGTACGTGTTTAATTCACAGACAGCCGGCTTTGGAAAAGCAAGGCTTATGACGACACAGTGAGGTCAGGCTTGTGTCGCGTGGTTCACATACACCATGACTAATCCTCCAGACATCCCTGCAAGAAAGGTATTAGGATCCTCATTTTACAGATGCAAAAGCCGAGATGATGAAAAGGCAAGTAATTTTCCCAAGGTCGCACATCTGGAGTGTGGCTTAGCTGGTATTCAGGAGCCTGTGTGTCTGCTCAGGAGTCTGCATTCTTTCCACTCGATCCATCATCTTCTCAAAAGAATGCTGACAGGACACGGGCTCAGGTAACGAGGTGCTCAGCTGTTGGTAGCTGTCACCTGTAATGTCACTGAGTCTTTCACCCCATTCCAAGCTGGCCCGCACTTTACATAGTGATGAAAAATTACGCTTGCAGAATATAAGACTCAGGCTACTAAAACAGAAGTCAAATCCAGTGAACTCAAAACTCATCCTGTGCAGAACCTCTGAGAAATCTAAACGACACTTCATGCATATGACAAGCATAGACCTGGACAACATACACAGGGCATGTCTCCTTACACCACAGTAGTCATGATGGTTGAGAGCTCCAAAAATAATTTGATGTCCATCCTGAAAGAAGATCAAATCAGTCTATCCTAAAGGAAATCAACCCTGAATGATGCTGAAGCTCCAATAATTTGGCCATCTGATGTGAAGAGACAACTCATTGGAAAAGAGCCTGATGCTGGGAAAATAGAAGGTAGAAGGAAAGGGGAAAACAGAGGACGAGACAGTTGGATGGCATCACTGAGTCAATGGACATAAGTTTGAGCAGACTCCGAGAGATGGTGAAGGGCAGGGAAGCCTGGCATGCTGCAGTCCATGGGGTCAAAAAGAGTCAAACACACTGAGCAACTGAACTGAACTGAACCACAAGTCAGCTTAGGGATGCACACTGAGTTAGGTTCATTCATATGCTTCTGTAAAGAGACAGATTCATTTCCTTTTCAGTGTATTAATTTTTACCACAGTTGCTGAAATATACTGACATATATGTGTGCAAATAAGGTACTGTAGAGTTTTGTTTTCAGCTGTGGTTGTTCATGCCAAAGAGAAGCAGAGAAGAATAATCTAAATAGTACGTGTTTAATTCACAGACAGCCGGCTTTGGAAAAGCAAGGCTTATGACGACACAGTGAGGTCAGGCTTGTGTCGCGTGGTTCACATACACCATGACTAATCCTCCAGACATCCCTGCAAGAAAGGTATTAGGATCCTCATTTTACAGATGCAAAAGCCGAGATGATGAAAAGGCAAGTAATTTTCCCAAGGTCGCACATCTGGAGTGTGGCTTAGCTGGTATTCAGGAGCCTGTGTGTCTGCTCAGGAGTCTGCATTCTTTCCACTCGATCCATCATCTTCTCAAAAGAATGCTGACAGGACACGGGCTCAGGTAACGAGGTGCTCAGCTGTTGGTAGCTGTCACCTGTAATGTCACTGAGTCTTTCACCCCATTCCAAGCTGGCCCGCACTTTACATAGTGATGAAAATTACGCTTGCAGAATATAAGACTCAGGCTACTAAAACAGAAGTCAAATCCAGTGAACTCAAAACTCATCCTGTGCAGAACCTCTGAGAAATCTAAACGACACTTCATGCAGATGACAAGCATACCAGACCTGGACAACATACACAGGGCATGTCTACTCGGATTCTTGATTCAGGACTAAGGAAAATCAAATAGAAGGATGATATCAAAGGAGAAGCCAAAAAGGCACACTAAAAAATCATTTTGGCGTTCACTCATTTGGAATTCATGCAAGGAATGGAATTCATACAGTAGATGGGCTTGCTAGCTTTAAAAACAAAGGACTGCCTCTATTCAAAAGCAGAAATGTAAATAAGGATGTTTCTTTTTTTAATTCATAAGAATTAAATGATTAAAATCATAATGATTTTAGAAAATCATTTTGTGTGCAAAAATTCTAGAAAGAATAAAGCCGTGAGTAATCTGCATTTGTTGAAATTCTTGTAAAAAAAGTACAGCAAATGGAGACGATAATTAGAAAGGAATATAGCTTTTTCTTTTGAGACTGTAGATTATGATTTTATTCTTTATTTTCACCCAGAAGACCACAGCAGTGATAATATGTCTTGTGGGCTTCAGAAAGGCATATTACTTTCAGTGCTTGCATGCATTTAATAAGCTGCTCCTTTCAAAGAGTAAGCAAATGTGTTGTGTGTAATTTTATATAAAGGCTCATTCATTTCAGCCACAGAAATACAGCCCATTTGGGGGTTAATAAAATGATGCTAGTAAAGTTACTATTTAAAGCTTTACATTTAGGAAAATATTCCCATTAAGTAAATGTAAAATACCTTTATTTTTATCTTACAAAGAAAGATTTTGGAGAGTAGGGTTAAGATGGTGGAGGAGGAACACTCTGAGCTTGCCTCCCACCACGAGCGCACCAAAATTACAAATTAAAATTTGAGAACAACCTGAAGATTAGCAGAAAAGATCACTCGATAAAGAATGCTGACAGGACACGGGCTCAGGTAACGAGGTGCTCAGCTGTTGGTAGCTGTCACCTGTAATGTCACTGAGTCTTTCACCCCATTCCAAGCTGGCCCGCACTTTACATAGTGATGAAAAATTACGCTTGCAGAATATAAGACTCAGGCTACTAAAACAGAAGTCAAATCCAGTGAACTCAAAACTCATCCTGTGCAGAACCTCTGAGAAATCTAAACGACACTTCATGCAGATGACAAGCATACCAGACCTGGACAACATACACAGGGCATGTCTACTCGGATTCTTGATTCAGGACTAAGGAAAATCAAATAGAAGGATGATATCAAAGGAGAAGCCAAAAAGGCACACTAAAAAATCATTTTGGCGTTCACTCATTTGGAATTCATGCAAGGAATGGAATTCATACAGTAGATGGGCTTGCTAGCTTTAAAAACAAAGGACTGCCTCTATTCAAAAGCAGAAATGTAAATAAGGATGTTTCTTTTTTTAATTCATAAGAATTAAATGATTAAAATCATAATGATTTTAGAAAATCATTTTGTGTGCAAAAATTCTAGAAAGAATAAAGCCGTGAGTAATCTGCATTTGTTGAAATTCTTGTAAAAAAAGTACAGCAAATGGAGACGATAATTAGAAAGGAATATAGCTTTTTCTTTTGAGACTGTAGATTATGATTTTATTCTTTATTTTCACCCAGAAGACCACAGCAGTGATAATATGTCTTGTGGGCTTCAGAAAGGCATATTACTTTCAGTGCTTGCATGCATTTAATAAGCTGCTCCTTTCAAAGAGTAAGCAAATGTGTTGTGTGTAATTTTATATAAAGGCTCATTCATTTCAGCCACAGAAATACAGCCCATTTGGGGGTTAATAAAATGATGCTAGTAAAGTTACTATTTAAAGCTTTACATTTAGGAAAATATTCCCATTAAGTAAATGTAAAATACCTTTATTTTTATCTTACAAAGAAAGATTTTGGAGAGTAGGGTTAAGATGGTGGAGGAGGAACACTCTGAGCTTGCCTCCCACCACGAGCGCACCAAAATTACAAATATTTACAGAGCAACTATCAATGAGAACAACCTGAAGATTAGCAGAAAAGATCGTACACAATTAAAGATGTAAAGAAGACACCACAACAATATGGGCAGGCGTGGTGGAGACAAGGTAGAGTCAAGACTCCCCCCTCTAGGTAGGTGATCTGCACACAGGAGGAAAAGTGCAATTGCAGAGGTTCTCTCCAAAGAGCAACAGGTCCAGGTCCCACATCAGGCTCCCTAGCCTGGGGGTCCTGCTTCCCCAGAACTTCTGGCTTTAAAGGGAAGTGGGGCTTACTTTTTCAGGAGAGCCAGAGAGCAATAGGAAACGGAGATCCCATTCTTAAAGGGCAAATACAGAACCTCACACACTCTGAACCCCAGCACAGGGGCAGAAGTCCAAAAGGAAATGTGAAGTCTTTTCTCTTATTTTCCTCTATTTCTTTGCATTGTTCATTTAAGAAGGCCTTCTTATCTCTCCTTACTATTCCCTAGAACTCTGCATTCGGTTAGGTATATCTTTTTCTTTCTCTTTTGCTTTTCATTTTGCTTCTTTCCTCAGCTATTTGTAAAGCCTCCTCAACCACTTTGCCTTCTTTTGTTTCTTTTCCTCTGGGATGGTTTTGGTCACTAACTCCTGTGCAACATTATGAATCTCTGTCCACAGTTCTTCAGGCACTCTTTCCACCAGATCTAATCCCTCGAACCTATTCATCACCCCCACTGTATTATCATAAGGGATTTGATTTAGGTCATACCTGAATGGCCTAGTGGCTTTCCCTACTTTATTCAATTTAAGCCTGAATTTTGCAATAAGGAGCTCATGATCTGAGCCACAGTCAGCTCCAGGTCTTGTTTCCGCTGACTGTATAGAGGGCATCTCCATCTTGGGTTGCAAAAAAACATAATCAGTCTGATTTCAGTATTGAGCATCTGGTGATGTCCATGTGTAGAGTCATCTCTTGTGTTGTTGGAAGAGGGTATTCTTACACTTTATGTAAGAGGCTATGATATTCTTACACCAGAAAAATTTAAAAGGTCACGCTCTATGACACTATACTTTGAAGCTTCAATCATCTATTTGTGTGTTAGAACAGATCCTGAGTCACTGCATATTTACTGGAATAAGAATGTACTACCATTTTGAAAATAATGTTTGAAACCAATGAACTGTGGTTTTGTTTTTTTTTTTTTAAATGACACTCATGTCGTCCTAGAAAGAATTAGCATCAAGTAGTTTCTAATTTGTAAATATCCAGCACAGAATGTAGTTGTAGCTGAGCTGTAGTTTTTCTTAAGGCTGATGAATTTAATAATGTATGTAAGGATGGGTGGTACCGTACACATAAAAGGTCAATATGCTGAAAATCATAGAATTAGTCTGTTAAGAAAGAAATGTCTCAAAGAGACTCAGGTAGGTAGAGATTAGCCCAATTAGTTTTAACATATTATACACTCATCTGAAAGCCAGAGTGCTTGAATAAAATAGATTTTTATTTATGTCTAATATTAAATTATATATTGGGGAAAAAAATCTGTTGCTCTGACCAAGGACTATTCACCTTTGTTACTGATCTCTGACAGGTGGGAACATACACAAAGATGATATATTATGTGGAAAGCAACTGACACAGATGCAGCTTTTACTGCACATTTACCTCCAGAGTACCTGCACGGCTTAACATGACAGTCCTTCCCCATTTTCTTCCAGACATTCTACAGTATTGGCCAGACTTGTCACTCTTATTGTGCAGTGAAAAATATCAGAATTACTGAAGACTGCAATAAATACCGAAACTGCTCAAAAACCCACATATATTCATTTGATTTACTGTAAAACAAATCAAATGAAATCTCCAGGTATCCCTTGGATCAGACACGTGTTATAAAAAGTCTACTTATCATATTGTGGCACTACTGTATTTGTTGTTCAAGGCATAAAATAAAAACAGTCAAGGTGTCTGACCCACAATCTTGTAATGAACACATTAGTGGGTGACTGGGTGTTTGTGTGGGAGAGTGACAAAATCTGTTAATAAAGCTCAAGCTTAATAAAGCCCTGGGACTCAAACTACATAGAAAACACAGCAACTTAGCAATTCCTAACGAGCCTTGAGAAATCGATTCTCTTCTTTCCCCTGTTGCTTTCAAAATGAGAGAAAAATGCAAATAATGAGGCATCAATTTTACGCTGCCGTCAGGCAGAGGAGAAAGAAAAAGGAAGTAGGAAGCTTGTTGTAAAAGCATTGTTTTTTCCAAAGCAGCTATGGCACCACACTTCCATAAGAAGGACTTAAGTACTTGTCTCATTCCTAACTCAGAGCTATGACAAGCGTACAATACAATGAGAAGGCAAAATAAAACTATCCTTGAGTCTTCCGTAGCTAAGTAGAAGAGAGTACAGGTAATTTTCTTCCTTAACAGTTTGATCAAAAATGCAGCTTTTTCAATGAGGCTACCATGATCTCTAGTCAAAATGGCCAGCGACCCCCAATTTCTACTCCACTCTTACGTTCTTCTACACTATTTATCTCCATCTAAGGACAATATGATTGGGACTGTATCATTTATCACTCATTTATTATGAATGCGTTTTCTGTCTCTGTGTGCTTCCCAGGAAAACAATGCACTCCCCAGTGACAAACTCACACATCTAGAACTGCAGGGCACAGTCTGTTCCCCACTATACAAATTCACTGAATGAACATAAGTGCGATTTATGCCCAGAAAGGCAGCCAGAGTGTAAACACATAAGACAGACCAACAGCATAAAAAGCCAACTGTGATTCTAATAAAGATCATATTTACCTCTTATATTCAAGGATTATAATTTTAAGTCCACCAAACACTCATAGATTCAATTATAACTTTGGCATTTACAGTTATCCCTGCAGAGCAGACTCTAATTCCCACCAACCTTCAATCAACCTTCAACAAAAGCTATAGGAATTCCAATAAACATATTAACATTTACAGTTAGTCTTGACTGCTTGCTTTTCTCTCTGCTTTTTGTGGAAGACTTTCTGTTCAGCCAGTTTTATGGGAAAATGGTGATAGCCTTATAAAGGTCGATTTATTCAAACTACTTCCACAGAGAAGACTTGAGGTGACATACATGACTCAGCACAAAGGAGGCAGAATAGTGCTTCATGCTCAAGCTAGAAATGTGAAATATACAGAAAGATTTATTGTCAGTTTCCTCCTATGTCTCATAACCAGACAGAACAAGTCACAAATTGTCTGACTATCCACAAAATGAATTTGTGCTCTTTACTGCCTTAAGCTGTGAAATGTTTTAGTAGCTTTTAACACCAAAGCTTTCTCCCTGCTCCTTCTGCCTGCACACACGCACTTAGGACTTGACTTTATGACATTACTTTTTAAAAAGTCAGGTTTCACTAAAGATAACGCTTATATAGAAAATGTACTAAATTTAGTATACTTAGTTTTATGATACTTTTGGAAAATACTTTTAAATGCAGAGGGGGAATATAACAGAAATGGTCACTAAGAGGTTTTCATGGCTGCAGTGTGGCTTGGAATAGCATCTTTTCAAAATGAAAATTAAATACTCCTGATTAAGTTCAAAGTCCTCCCCTGTCATATTTTTGCCATATGAACAACTTGGATAATTTTAACTTCCTGAACATTAAGTCCAAAAATTAAAACCACACAGTATTATGGCAAAAAAAAAAAAAAAAAATTTAGAGATTCTGAACAGCTGCTTAATGATATTTACCTAACAGTTTCAGGGCAAACACTGTCATTCCCAATGGCTTTGCAAATACTGCGAGAAAACAAATAAGGCTGAAGAACCATGATGCTTATATTCTTTCCATCTCTGTACCTGTTACAAGATCCAAGACCTATTATATTCAAGGATTATAATTTTAAGTCCACCAAACACTCATAGATTCAATTATAACTTTGGCATTTACAGTTATCCCTGCAGAGCAGACTCTAATTCCCACCAACCTTCAATCAACCTTCAACAAAAGCTATAGGAATTCCAATAAACATATTAACATTTACAGTTAGTCTTGACTGCTTGCTTTTCTCTCTGCTTTTTGTGGAAGACTTTCTGTTCAGCCAGTTTTATGGGAAAATGGTGATAGCCTTATAAAGGTCGATTTATTCAAACTACTTCCACAGAGAAGACTTGAGGTGACATACAAGACTCAGCACAAAGGAGGCAGAATAGTGCTTCATGCTCAAGCTAGAAATGTGAAATATACAGAAAGATTTATTGTCAGTTTCCTCCTATGTCTCATAACCAGACAGAACAAGTCACAAATTGTCTGACTATCCACAAAATGAATTTGTGCTCTTTACTGCCTTAAGCTGTGAAATGTTTTAGTAGCTTTTAACACCAAAGCTTTCTCCCTGCTCCTTCTGCCTGCACACACGCACTTAGGACTTGACTTTATGACATTACTTTTTAAAAAGTCAGGTTTCACTAAAGATAACGCTTATATAGAAAATGTACTAAATTTAGTATACTTAGTTTTATGATACTTTTGGAAAATACTTTTAAATGCAGAGGGGGAATATAACAGAAATGGTCACTAAGAGGTTTTCATGGCTGCAGTGTGGCTTGGAATAGCATCTTTTCAAAATGAAAATTAAATACTCCTGATTAAGTTCAAAGTCCTCCCCTGTCATATTTTTGCCATATGAACAACTTGGATAATTTTAACTTCCTGAACATTAAGTCCAAAAATTAAAACCACACAGTATTATGGCAAAAAAAAAAAAAAAAAAAAATTTAGAGATTCTGAACAGCTGCTTAATGATATTTACCTAACAGTTTCAGGGCAAACACTGTCATTCCCAATGGCTTTGCAAATACTGCGAGAAAACAAATAAGGCTGAAGAACCATGATGCTTATATTCTTTCCATCTCTGTACCTGTTACAAGATCCAAGACCTATTTTTAAATATAATTTTTACAGTCAGGAAAAGCAAACAGTTAATGCAGAAACAAGGAGGATTTCCAAAATTGAATCCACTGCTGGACTCTTTTAGATGATAAATGGCTAAATAATTGAATGTATTAAGTAGTTTGAACACTGAGCTTCCAAATCAGCAGAGGCCTAGTCATATTTGAACATTTCAATGGTATTTTTATCTAAGACATAAGAGCTAGATTATATTAAAACCTGCTTAGTAGGGCCAGGAATTGTTCTAAACTCATTGTAAATATTCCCTAAGCACTCAAATTTAGAAAGCAAGTGATCTTATTATTTTCATTCTGTAGGTGAAGACACTGAAGCCAGAGGAAATGTGAAAAGTGCAGGTATCACCGGCTGCCAACGTGCAGAACTGGATGGGACTGGCCTGGCCTGGCCCAGAAGCCCGCTTCTTGCCATTCACACTGACCTGCATTGCATCACCAGACCTAACAGACAAAGCTTTCTCAAGACAATAAACTGATACCTTAAAATGTCCCATAAGGGACAAGCCAGAAGATTTTTTGAGTGGTGACCACATAGAAAAAAGTGAATAAAGAGAAGTTCCATAGAGAAGCCCAGTGTAGAGATGTCACAGCGCAAAAGAAGACAAAACATACAGCCGAAGGCCACTTCCAAGCCTCTACCTGTGCAAGCACTCCTGGTATGGAGAGGAAGTAGTGTGTGTGGATTTAATATTTTAATGTGATTTTTTTCTTTCTCTATTTTTCATGTAGAGAGACAGGATATACTATTTGCCTGGGTATAATATGTACTTGAACATCGCACAAAAAGATAAGACCAATATTCTCCATAAGTCTGCTCTGCTGTATGGACTTTAAAAAGTTCTGCATCATTAAAAAACTAACCTTTCAGGGCTTCCCTGGTGGTCCAGTGGGTAAGGACACCGTCTTGCAGTGCAAGGGGCGCCGGTTTGATCCCTGGCCTGGGAAGATCCCACGTGCCGCGGAGCGGCTGGACTGATGTGTCCAATTACCAAGCCGGAGCTCTGGGGCGCATGCGCCCAGAGCCAGCGCTCTGCGACGACAGAGGCCACCCGTGATGGGAGGCCCACAGGAGCCAAAGAACAAAGACGGATGAAAATAGAGAAATAAAAGACCAATAGAAGTGGCCCGCGCGCCCCCCTCCCTCTCCACCCCACCCCCCAAAAGATAAATAAAAAACAATAATAAATAAATAAGAACCAGCTCTAATTAAAAAAAAAAAGAAAAAAAAAAACTAACCTTTTACCAGCACTTGTTCCTAAATAGGGAAATAAAGTGTTAGGAGCTAAAGTTTCAAATAAACTTACTTTTTCCAATAAAAATTTCTGAATAAAGGCCAAAATTAATAATGAATCAGTTGCTCTAAACTGATAAGACAAATCTAAAACATCACTGAGCAAATTCAGAATAGCAGATTACGACAAAATCAGAAGTTTTAAAGCCATCATTGTAACATATGCCTAACAAAGCACACAATGGAAGTGTGATGCTAAGAAAAGCAGAAAATCAAAATACTGGGCCAGCCAAAAAGTTCGTTTAGGTTTTCTTGTATTATGGAAAAACTCAAGTGAACCTTCTGGTCAGCTCAATAAATTGAAGCCACTTGGCAACAATCAACAAAGAACACAATGGCAACTGAACCCAAGGAGCAAGGGGCTTCCCTTCAGGTACATGGGGCTAGCACTTGTATGTCACCAGGAGCAACAGGCGAAAAGCAAAATGCAGAATCTTTGGCCATGTCTGGGACTTCCAAATCAGAACCTGCATTTTAAAAAGATCCACAGGTGACTCAAATGCCTTTTAAAGTTCGAGAAGAACTGAAGTCTGGGCTGCCTGGGTCCGGGTTGGTGGCCCCAGGGGTAGTGGGCGTCTCTGTCTACACCATCATGACAGGACTTGGGGAGCTGAAGGCTGTAGACAGAGCAGTTGGTACAAGCAAGCCCAGGGATCCTCCTTGGTGGCCAGGAGGGCTGCTAAGGGGGCAGGGGGAGACAGGCGAACATGTGAACAGATCAGAGAGGAAATGAGCAGGCAAACCTGCTAGGATGCTTTAGGAAAGAGCTGGCAAACTCAAGGATCAGGAAAGTGGACCAGTCACTTGGTATGCACTGTGGGGCCCCATGTGACCAACGCAGTGAAGACAGAGCTAACCAGACCCTGGGACCCCGAGTGGAAATATGACTTGGGCCAGGACCCTTGTGCAGAGAGAGGCTCTCAAAAGACTTAGAGGTGAACTTTCACAGAACATGAAGGTGTCTGTTAGGAAAATGAATGGAGGGCCCTAAACCAAAGGAAAAAAGGGAAAGGCAGGATATTTAGGACTGGCACACAGTGTCAGCACAGCCCTGATCTTGCCAATTAGAAGCAGTATTCCACAGGGAGGTGAGCAGTGGGCTCTCGTCTTGAACCATCTGGGGCAGAATCAACCCCATAAGCTTAGAAGCTGGATCCAGGGCAAGTGACTGACTTCTCTCGTCTTTGTGCTTGAGTTTCTTCTTCTGTAAAATAGGAACATGAAAAGTATTTACCTCCTACCTACAGAGAGGGCTGATGAAATAATATCAGTGTATCCCTGAGCACAGCGCCTAGACTCAATACAGATCAGCTACTGTTATGACAAAGGGCAGAGGAAGGGCAGGACCCCCTAAGAAACAAGTCAAAACTGAAAATCTGTTGGGATAGTTTGAAAGCAGCTGGGAACAGCAGAGAGTAAGAAAACATTACATTTAGATCTCAGTAGGTAATAGAGAAACCTAAGCTTTAAAGGGATTATTTTGGTTGTTGAAGAAATGCAATTAATTATTCACTCAACGCCTGGAAAACTTTATAAAGAGTAAGGACACATTAGTGGGGAGAAGTGGGGAGAAGCAAAGGAAATAAGACTCTTCACAGACTGCACCACTTTGAAGGATCAACACTGAGCATCTCCCATGTGGGAGTATCTTGGGGTAACACCCCTTTGTGGAGATGAGAGGGAAACTTCCTCTGAGAATCAGGTCTCAGAGACCTAAGGAATTCCAAGAAGGAGACAGTGAAGAGTAGCCACTGAAGGCTGGATGATGTCACAGGCTAAACAACTAAAATTAAAATGAAGAAAGCCCTAGAATCCCGCCTAGAGTATAAACACACAGTGACGAGAGCAGGCAGTGTGTGGTTAGAAACTACATCACCTGGCCCACAAGACAGACCCACATTCAACTCAAGAAATAGGCGCCAGAAACACAAAGATCAAGGGGCAAAGGAGACTTAGGGCAAGATAAGTGTCTACAGTTAGGTTAGCCTCAGGACTCCCCCTGGTAGGCCAATGGTTAAGAATCCACCCAGTGATGTGGGTGATGTGGGTTTGATCCCTGGTTAGGGAACTAAGAACCAACATGCCTCAGAGCAACGTAGCCTGTGAACCGCAACTACTGAGTCCATGCGCTGCAACTAAGACTCAACACAGCCAAATAAATTCTTTTTTAAATTAACCTCTTTAAAGATTTTATCCAGATATATTTTAGCTCAATGATGGTGCATCTAGACAGTCAACACTCATGTAAAACAGAATTAAAAACACTGCAGATCACTCAGATTTGGGGCTAACAATGGAATGCTGTTATAGTATTTCTGGGAGCATTACTATACCTTATAAGGTAGTTGGGATGATGCTATGTTTTTATTATGTGTCATGCCCTTTAAAATTATGGGTAGGAGATACGAATGTGATGGCTGTGCTGCCCAGTTCTGAGGAGGCTGACTGGGAATAAGGCAAGCTGTATACAATGGGAGTTTCAGCTCCACACTGGTGGGGGAAACCCAACAGAGCCTTTCTGTCCCACTGATTACAACTGAAACCTCTGGACACCACACAAAAAGAAATGATCTGAGGGGTCCGGAGAAGCAAACAAAAGCAACCAGAGTGTAAAAGGAAGTCAGGTCCAGAAAGAACAGCCCCAAGGGGATGAGGATTCCCATTTTATTTTTCTTCTCTTCTTGGGCTTTGCCCACAGATGAGGCTTCATTTCAGAGTTGCACTGTGGAGTGGCAGACTCCACAGCTGAGACCCCACAGAGACAGATCATGAGTGAAATGAGCCCAAAGAAGCACAACAGAGGCTTTGGGAAATGAACCAAGATGCAGACCAATTTCTAAGGTCTCTGTTACCTAAAGGGTCATAAGCATGGCACAGACCGAAAGCAGCAAAGACTTGAAAACTGAACTGAGGCATGTAGAGGGAGCCTCGCCAGGATAATAGCTTGCTAAAAAGAACATTTTCCAGGAATGTTCTTTTTAATGCCAGGAAGGAATTAAGTAAGACCCAAAGTCTATATGAAATAAGGTTCAAAACATCCAAGATAGAGAACGAATCGACATACAAAGAACAAGGTAAAAGTGACCAATTCTCAAGGAGAAATATAATCAACAGACGCCAAACCTAAGATAAGCCTGATGCTGGAATCATTCAAGACAAGAGAACAGCTAAGCTTCCACACTTGCATGGAGACACAGAATTCTTACTAGATAACCAAAAACTATGAAAAACAATTGGTAATTTAAAGAAAATATCTGAAAGTAAAAAAAAAATTGCTCAGTGGACTAAACAGTCAACAGTGATAATGAGGAAAAGAGTCAGAAATCTCAGAAAAGTAAAAAATAAATTTGAATAATACAGAAACACTGGGGAAAAAACATGTAAGACCTTGTGAGATCACATTGTAGGGCCAAACATATGTGCTATTGGAGTCCCAGAGAAGGGCAAGAGGTTGGTGGAAAAAAAACTTTGAAAAAAAAAAAAGACCAAAAATTTTTTTAATTTATTGTGAATGGCATAAATTTTCAAATTTGAGAAGTTTGGGAAATCTAGACAAGTTAAACTCAAAAGACATGTCATAATATACATGCTAAGAACCAGAGATGAGACTACTGGGAAACACCCAAGAATAATTACACAGAGAGATAAAGCCAAAAAGTCAGATAAATTAATGTCAAATAAGAAAAACAAATCAGGGCTTCCCCTGGTGGTCCAGTGGGTGGGGACACCGCCTTGCAGTGCAAGGGGCGCCGGTTCAATACCTGGCTTGGGTATATCCCGCGTGGTGCAGAGCGGCTGGACTGATGTGTCCAATCACCGAGCCAGAGCTCTGGAGCATGTGCGCCCAGAGCCAGTGCTCTGCAACGACAGACGCCACCGATGGGAGGCCCGGGCAAACGAATAGAGGCTTCCCCTTGGGAAATGAACCAAGATGCAGACCAATTTCTAAGGTCTCTGTTACCTAAAGGGTCATAAGCATGGCACAGACCGAAAGCAGCAAAGACTTGAAAACTGAACTGAGGCATGTAGAGGGAGCCTCGCCAGGATAATAGCTTGCTAAAAAGAACATTTTCCAGGAATGTTCTTTTTAATGCCAGGAAGGAATTAAGTAAGACCCAAAGTCTATATGAAATAAGGTTCAAAACATCCAAGATAGAGAACGAATCGACATACAAAGAACAAGGTAAAAGTGACCAATTCTCAAGGAGAAATATAATCAACAGACGCCAAACCTAAGATAAGCCTGATGCTGGAATCATTCAAGACAAGAGAACAGCTAAGCTTCCACACTTGCATGGAGACACAGAATTCTTACTAGAAAACCCAAAAAACTATGAAAAACAATTGGTAATTTAAAGAAAATATCTGAAAGTAAAAAAAAAATTGCTCAGTGGACTAAACAGTCAACAGTGATAATGAGGAAAAGAGTCAGAAATCTCAGAAAAGTAAAAAATAAATTTGAATAATACAGAAACACTGGGGAAAAAACATGTAAGACCTTGTGAGATCACATTGTAGGGCCAAACATATGTGCTATTGGAGTCCCAGAGAAGGGCAAGAGGTTGGTGGAAAAAAAACTTTGAAAAAAAAAAAAGACCAAAAATTTTTTTAATTTATTGTGAATGGCATAAATTTTCAAATTTGAGAAGTTTGGGAAATCTAGACAAGTTAAACTCAAAAGACATGTCATAATATACATGCTAAGAACCAGAGATGAGACTACTGGGAAACACCCAAGAATAATTACACAGAGAGATAAAGCCAAAAAGTCAGATAAATTAATGTCAAATAAGAAAAACAAATCAGGGCTTCCCCTGGTGGTCCAGTGGGTGGGGACACCGCCTTGCAGTGCAAGGGGCGCCGGTTCAATCCCTGGCCTGGGAAGATCCCGCGTGCTGCAGAGCGGCTGGACTGATGTGTCCAATCACCGAGCCAGAGCTCTGGAGCACGTGCGCCCAGAGCCAGTGCTCTGCAACGACAGACGCCACCGCGATGGGAGGCCCACAGGAGCCAAAGAACGAATGAAAATAGAGAAATGAAGGACCAATAGAAGTGGCCCGCCCACTCCCCTCCCTCCCCAACCCGACCCCCGCCCATAGTAAATAAATGGGTAAATCTTTTAAAAAAAAAAAAAAAAGAAAAAAGAAAAACAAATCACATAAAAAAAAAAAAGGCAAGGAAAGGGAAAAAAAAAAAATTTTTTAAAAGTACAAGGGACCAAACAAAAAACAAATCATAAAATATTAATAGTAGACTTAAATCCAACCACATCAATAGTTATATTAAATACAATTTAATATAAACATATATAGAGTTTAAATATATCAATAAAAGACACTAATTATGAAATTGGATAACTAAAACAAGACGCAATACTATGCTATCTGAAAAAAAAAAAAAAAAACTCAAAAAATAAATACACAGATGGGTTAAACCAAAAAGAAAATGATGTTCCCAGCAAACACTATAAACAAAGCTTGAGCAGCTATGTTATATATCACATAAAGTGACTTTAGAACAAGGAATACCACCCAGGGGTTAAAAAATAACATAACACAGTAAGAGTAAATTCACTAAGAAAACATAATACTCCTAAATGTGTATCCACCCACCAATAGAGCTTCAAAATCTATTAAGTAAAACTGGACTAGGGTGAAAAGAGAAATAGACACATCAACAGAGAATTTAACACTCTTCTTCCAATAATTAATAGAATAAGTGCACGATTAGTAAGAATACAGAAGACCTGAATAATATCAACCAACTTGAAAATAAATTAACTTTGGACAGTGAAGCGAGTTCTAGACAAGTTAAACTCAAAAGACATGTCATAATATACATGCTAAGAACCAGAGATGAGACTACTGGGAAACACCCAAGAATAATTACACAGAGAGATAAAGCCAAAAAGTCAGATAAATTAATGTCAAATAAGAAAAACAAATCAGGGCTTCCCCTGGTGGTCCAGTGGGTGGGGACACCGCCTTGCAGTGCAAGGGGCGCCGGTTCAATCCCTGGCCTGGGAAGATCCCGCGTGCTGCAGAGCGGCTGGACTGATGTGTCCAATCACCGAGCCAGAGCTCTGGAGCATGTGCGCCCAGAGCCAGTGCTCTGCAACGACAGACGCCACCGCGATGGGAGGCCCACAGGAGCCAAAGAACGAATGAAAATAGAGAAATGAAGGACCAATAGAAGTGGCCCGCCCACTCCCCTCCCTCCCCAACCCGACCCCCGCCCATAGTAAATAAATGGGTAAATCTTTTAAAAAAAAAAAAAAAGAAAAAAGAAAAACAAATCACATAACACAAAAGAGGGCAGGAAAGGGGAACAAAGAAAAATTTTTTAAAAGTACAAGGGACCAAACAAAAAACAAATCATAAAATATTAATAGTAGACTTAAATCCAACCACATCAATAGTTATATTAAATACAATTTAATATAAACATATATAGAGTTTAAATATATCAATAAAAGACACTAATTATGAAATTGGATAACTAAAACAAGACGCAATACTATGCTATCTGAAAAAAAAAAAAAAAAACTCAAAAAATAAATACACAGATGGGTTAAACCAAAAAGAAAATGATGTTCCCAGCAAACACTATAAACAAAGCTTGAGCAGCTATGTTATATATCACATAAAGTGACTTTAGAACAAGGAATACCACCCAGGGGTTAAAAAATAACATAACACAGTAAGAGTAAATTCACTAAGAAAACATAATACTCCTAAATGTGTATCCACCCACCAATAGAGCTTCAAAATCTATTAAGTAAAACTGGACTAGGGTGAAAAGAGAAATAGACACATCAACAGAGAATTTAACACTCTTCTTCCAATAATTAATAGAATAAGTGCACGATTAGTAAGAATACAGAAGACCTGAATAATATCAACCAACTTGACTTAAATATGTTTAATACATAAACTCTATTCACAACCAACAGAACACATTCTTTTTAAGTACACAGAATATTCAACAATAGAGACCATATTCTGGGCTAAAAAAAAAAAATTCTGACAAACTTAAAAAAATATTTGAAATCATACAAAACTTGTTCTTTGATTATGATGAAATTAAACAAGAAATTAATAGCCAAAAGATATCTGGATAGTCCCTAAGTATTTGAAAATTAAATATCACATTTATAAACAACTCAATGAAAGACATGACAACAGAAATTAGAAAATATTCTGACCAGAATGATACATTATAAAAACAAAGTCATAGGATGCAGTGCTTAGAGGGAAGTTTAAATTTATACCCAGTACTTAAAGATTTTTTAAAAGGGTTTCAGCTCAGTGATCAAAGATTCTACTTGATATAACTAGATAAAAAAAAAAAAAATCCAACAGGCTTCCCTGGTGGTCCAGTGGGTAAGGACACCACCTTGCAGTGCAAGGGGCGCCAGTTCGATCCCTGGCCTGGAAAGATTCCACGTGCCGCGGAGCGGCTGGACCGATGTGTCCAATTACCGAGCCGGAGCTCTGAAGCGCATGCGCCCAGAGCCAGCGCTGTGCAACGACAGAGGCCACCGCGATGGGAGGCCCACACGGGCCAAAGAACAAAGATGGATGAAAATAGATAAAGACCAATAGAAGTGGCCAGCCCACCCTCCTCCCTCCCCAACCCGCCCCTCCTTCCCCCAGGTTCAATCCCTGGGTTGGGAAGATGCCCTGGAGGAGGGCATGACAACCCACTACAGTATTCTTGCCTGGAGAATCCCATGGACCGAGGAACCTGGTGGGCTATAGTCCATAGAGTCACAAAGAGTCAGACACGACTGAAGTGACTTAGCACACATACACACTCCTACAGAGAGAAGGTCCAGTACAACACCAGTACCATTACACAGATGTCTCGAAAATTTCCTCAGTCATATGTACTAAAAGACTAAACATTTCATTTTAGAGGCCAAAAGGTGTTCAAGATGAGACTTTTTTTTCAGCTTGAAAACTTCCAGCCTTGTGCCCTTTGAAGTTAAATTCTCACTGGCTCACTTATCTCCTCAGCATCACACAAAGCAATCACTTACCAACCAAGACAACGAGTCTGTATTTCTCATTCGTCTGCCGTCGGTAGGGTGTCACCTCCTCATACGTGGGCACATCAGCTGTGTCATACTGGTCACTCTTCTTGCATTCGTACATAGATTTATTTGTTTTTTTATCTTTTCTACTAAGACGGAAACTTCTTCTAAAGCCAGCTGCAAATACAAAAATCTATTTTTAGCAGTTAGAACAACCAAAAAAACACATCCCTTCCAAAAAAAAAAAAATCCTTCAAATATGGGCTGGATTTTATTTACCATATTATCATTACCAGTGCACTGAGTAATAAAAGGAAAATAGATACACTACGAGTTCATTAAAACAACTGATAAGAGAGTCATCTAACATTTAATTATATAGTTATAATATCATAAATTTTATTTTTTTCCAAATCAAAGAATTCTTTTCAGAAATCAGGAAACAAAGCTGTCAGATATCATAAGGAAAATTTTCACAGACTGAGAAACACATTTGACAAGAAAAAACTAAAAGCACTGCAAAAACATCTTAAATATAAATAATGAATGCTCCCATTCATAAATACTAGAATATTTATACCTATACCATGTTCTAAAGCATAGCTTAACAACATACCTGTGGCACAGATATCTGCCATTGTTAAACAGAAAGAAAACTAAAGTTAGGGAGAGCATAGTGTCTGCCTGTCTGGATCAGGCAGACAGAACCAACCTGTCGCTAAGAGTAAGTAACTTAACTGTTCTGAGACCTCAGACAGTGGAGTAAATGACCAAGCCTTGGGCTCTTTTCTCCTATAGACATTCTACTGTAATACTGGACTGGCTTATCATTCCCTTCTCCAGGGATCAAACCCACATCTCCCACATTGCAGGCAACTTCTTTACCACTGGGGCTACCTACTGAAATTTGGAAATAAGTTTCCGAGCCACAACTGTTTGCTCTTACCAAGAGGCCATGCTATCTTTTACTAAAATTGCTTTTCAAGTATTTAAATAAGTTTTCCATCTGCTTAAGTAGACCCCTCCCCCCTCCAGCACCCTGCTCTCATTTAAAATAAAGGCAAAAGTTTCCTGTCTCAGTCAAACCCTATTTCATTCTACCTGTTCTTCATGTTGTTATATTATTCTGGTTTTATGTCTTTTCTAGAACAGTGATATTTACCATACACACCACTCAAGGATTCTTGGCCTAACCAACACTCTCAAAATCCAGACTTTAAAAATTAATGCCATTATCATTACCAGTGACATAGATTAGTTTTGGAAACTTCTTCTAAAGCCAGCTGCAAATACAAAAATCTATTTTTAGCAGTTAGAACAACCAAAAAAACACATCCCTTCCAAAAAAAAAAAAATCCTTCAAATATGGGCTGGATTTTATTTACCATATTATCATTACCAGTGCACTGAGTAATAAAAGGAAAATAGATACACTACGAGTTCATTAAAACAACTGATAAGAGAGTCATCTAACATTTAATTATATAGTTATAATATCATAAATTTTATTTTTTTCCAAATCAAAGAATTCTTTTCAGAAATCAGGAAACAAAGCTGTCAGATATCATAAGGAAAATTTTCACAGACTGAGAAACACATTTGACAAGAAAAAACTAAAAGCACTGCAAAAACATCTTAAATATAAATAATGAATGCTCCCATTCATAAATACTAGAATATTTATACCTATACCATGTTCTAAAGCATAGCTTAACAACATACCTGTGGCACAGATATCTGCCATTGTTAAACAGAAAGAAAACTAAAGTTAGGGAGAGCATAGTGTCTGCCTGTCTGGATCAGGCAGACAGAACCAACCTGTCGCTAAGAGTAAGTAACTTAACTGTTCTGAGACCTCAGACAGTGGAGTAAATGACCAAGCCTTGGGCTCTTTTCTCCTATAGACATTCTACTGTAATACTGGACTGGCTTATCATTCCCTTCTCCAGGGATCAAACCCACATCTCCCACATTGCAGGCAACTTCTTTACCACTGGGGCTACCTACTGAAATTTGGAAATAAGTTTCCGAGCCACAACTGTTTGCTCTTACCAAGAGGCCATGCTATCTTTTACTAAAATTGCTTTTCAAGTATTTAAATAAGTTTTCCATCTGCTTAAGTAGACCCCTCCCCCCTCCAGCACCCTGCTCTCATTTAAAATAAAGGCAAAAGTTTCCTGTCTCAGTCAAACCCTATTTCATTCTACCTGTTCTTCATGTTGTTATATTATTCTGGTTTTATGTCTTTTCTAGAACAGTGATATTTACCATACACACCACTCAAGGATTCTTGGCCTAACCAACACTCTCAAAATCCAGACTTTAAAGGGAGGCAATAGTCTGCTTATTAAACTATGATATATGTGCTATATCAGCTCCATAGCACAAAATAAAATGCAAGCATATTTTTAAATATATAAAATAGAGTCTCTTTCTAAGGGAACCTACATAGGGACTAAGCATCATCCTGGGAGGGTGGGAAGGGGAAAAGGGGAGGGAGGGCTCAGGGGAGAGGGGTCTGACTGGGGATTATGTATACCTGAAAACAACAAAACTCTGTAAAAACATATAACAATAACTTTGCTGTACACCTGTGAAGCTAATGCAACATTGTAAAACAAATATACCCCCCCAAAAATAAAAATTTTTAAAAAAGTCTCTTTAGAAAAAATACTGATCAAATTCGGTATATAGAAAAAAATTATAAAGATATTTTATAATACAATGCAATAATTGATCTGTGTGAATTTTAGGGAACACAAAGAAAAATAAATATTACTATTGGACTTAAAAATTAATAATATTCAAAATAAAGGCAATACTAAAAGAACAATTATGAATGTCCACGGAGTTCTCTCACCTTATAGATTCACAGTTTAGTAAATATCAATCAAAATATTAAGAGGGCTTCCCTGGTGGTCCAGTGGGTAAGGACACCGCCTTGCAGTGCAAGGGGAGCCAGTTCAATCCCTCGCCTGGGAAGATCCCACGTGCCGCGGAGCCACTGGACTGATGTGTCCAATTACCAAGCCGGAGCTCTGGAGCACATGCGCCCAGAGCCGGTGCTCAGCAACGACAGATGCCACCGCGATGGGAGGCCCACACGGGCCAAAGAACAAAGACGGATGAAAATAGACAAATGAAAGACCAATAGAAGTAGCCTGCCTGCTCCCCTCCCTTCCTACCCCCACCCCCACAAAATAAATAAATAAATAAATCTTTAAAATATATATATATTAAGAATGGAATGATAAAAGTTCCTCTGATAATACGTTCCCTGAAAACACTAAGAATCAGTCTGATCTTGAGGAAATACTTGGATTATCTGAGGAAAAAGATCTACTAATAATTTGAAACAAGAACTCTGCTATAAAGCTCTCTTATCAAAGACAAAAGGAACAAGCAAACAGAATAAATGATGAAACATATCATCTTACAAAAGAAGAAGAGATTCCAGGGACAAATGAGGGGAAATGTACCAACCTGGTCTTAGGACGAAGAAAAGATGTGTGAATTCTAGAATCTCATCTGCATAGAGAAGTCAAACTTCTATGGTGAGGGCCAAAGGACAAACTGCAACTATGTTTTGTTTCTTTGTGGGGGAAACTCATGAGACATCTTGTAGGATTAGCAAGTAGAACTAAAAGTTTCTCCACAATTATTCCTTGTATGGAGGCAGGTTTTTCCTCAGGTCACTACAAACATTTGGCACAGAAACGGATAAATGTCCCATCCACAAGGAACCCAAAAGTGAAAATCAGGAAAATTCCTGATCCATGAATAACAGCTAAATCCTGAATTTCTGAGAAAATGCTTACCTAGTAGACTCTTTAATGATTAACTGAAGTTTTCACTTTTGTCATAAACAATAATGAGAGACTGGGGGAAAGAGAGAAGGGAGCCAGATTTCCAACATGAAATCTCGAAGGACATCCAGGATGAGGAGCTGGTGACTTGGGATGTGAGTCGGACAGCGCTTCGTACAGAAAAGATACTTTAAATCCTTGGTGGGTCAGAGGTTAAGAACCCACCTTGCCAATGCAGGAGCCACGGGTTCATTTCCTGGGTCAGAAAGATCCCCTGGAGAAAGAAATAGCAACCCACTCCAGTATTCCTGCCTGGGAAATCCCATGGACAGAGGAGCCTGGCAGGCTACAGTCCATGGGGCTGCAAAAGAATCAGATATGACCTAGAGACTAAAACAAGAAGTTTCTCTAATCAGAACTTTTTAAAGGCAACCCCTAAATTTCTGCTATCATTCCTGTTTCACTTCCTAATGTAAACTTCAACAAAGAAAGCAGGACGTATTTGGGATTTCTCAAGATAACCATACAAGGCAGAAAGAAAGGACAAAACACTGCATCCAGGAAGGTTCGAGCTGGAGTAGCCCTGAGGGGAGCACCAGGCTGCTTGGACCGTGCCAGATCAGGGCCAGCCCTGCACCCGCCCGTGTGCCATGCATACGAGGAAAAAGATCTACTAATAATTTGAAACAAGAACTCTGCTATAAAGCTCTCTTATCAAAGACAAAAGGAACAAGCAAACAGAATAAATGATGAAACATATCATCTTACAAAAGAAGAAGAGATTCCAGGGACAAATGAGGGGAAATGTACCAACCTGGTCTTAGGACGAAGAAAAGATGTGTGAATTCTAGAATCTCATCTGCATAGAGAAGTCAAACTTCTATGGTGAGGGCCAAAGGACAAACTGCAACTATGTTTTGTTTCTTTGTGGGGGAAACTCATGAGACATCTTGTAGGATTACCAAGTAGAACTAAAAGTTTCTCCACAATTATTCCTTGTATGGAGGCAGGTTTTTCCTCAGGTCACTACAAACATTTGGCACAGAAACGGATAAATGTCCCATCCACAAGGAACCCAAAAGTGAAAATCAGGAAAATTCCTGATCCATGAATAACAGCTAAATCCTGAATTTCTGAGAAAATGCTTACCTAGTAGACTCTTTAATGATTAACTGAAGTTTTCACTTTTGTCATAAACAATAATGAGAGACTGGGGGAAAGAGAGAAGGGAGCCAGATTTCCAACATGAAATCTCGAAGGACATCCAGGATGAGGAGCTGGTGACTTGGGATGTGAGTCGGACAGCGCTTCGTACAGAAAAGATACTTTAAATCCTTGGTGGGTCAGAGGTTAAGAACCCACCTTGCCAATGCAGGAGCCACGGGTTCATTTCCTGGGTCAGAAAGATCCCCTGGAGAAAGAAATAGCAACCCACTCCAGTATTCCTGCCTGGGAAATCCCATGGACAGAGGAGCCTGGCAGGCTACAGTCCATGGGGCTGCAAAAGAATCAGATATGACCTAGAGACTAAAACAAGAAGTTTCTCTAATCAGAACTTTTTAAAGGCAACCCCTAAATTTCTGCTATCATTCCTGTTTCACTTCCTAATGTAAACTTCAACAAAGAAAGCAGGACGTATTTGGGATTTCTCAAGATAACCATACAAGGCAGAAAGAAAGGACAAAACACTGCATCCAGGAAGGTTCGGAGCTGGAGTAGCCCTGAGGGGAGCACCAGGCTGCTTGGACCGTGCCTGCCAGCGCATCAGGGCCAGCCCTGCACCCGCCCGTGTGCCATGACAGGGCCCTGACCTCACTCACATGTTTTCCAGGTGGCCACAACCAGGCATGTGTGGAAGTCCCACAGGCTCCGAGGCGTGAGTGCCTTGGCCCAGAGCCTCGTTTAGAAAACAAAGGGGAAAGTCAGCCAGGTTCACTGGTATCCCATGGGTACAGGGGCTCCTCGCTGAAGTGTTAAAGGCTCAGACCTGGGTCACTGGCTTACTTACCAACTTGGGTGACTCACCAACATTTTAAAAACTTCCCTAAGGCTCATTTCTCAGCTTTAAAAGGAGGATAATACTATCGACACCTCACAGGTTATTAAGGATGAAACAATTCCTGTGGACCATTGGCCCAGGACCTGGCGTGTGGTAAATGCCTTACACGCTAGACAAGAGATTAGGACCTGACTGTGTCTCACCTGACCTGAAAGTGCCTTGAAGGCAGGAACATACTGTGTTCTCTGTGTTCCCACAGAACACATCCAGCAAGAATGGGAAAAACAAAGGAAAGGGCTTATAAGTGTTTGAGTAATGTTATAAAAGACAAAATATTAAAATCAGATTTAAATATGTTAAATGTTAAAAGCAGCTTATTAAGGTAGCAAGACATTTTTAAAGAAATTAAATAAACATTCAGTGTGTTAACTATCTTTTCATTTAATATATATTTTTTAGATACTCTTTATAGGGATGTGCTATTTCTGTTTCTACAGAGAACACCCCTCTCTTTTATCCTTACTTATGGTCTCTCCCTCCCTCAACACACACACCTATACAAGTCACATATTTATATCACACAACATATATACATCCACGTACCCATAGATACACATGCACACATATACATACGTACACACATATATGCAGTTGTGCAATTTATGTCGTTCAGTAATGTCCAACTCTTTGCGACCCCATGGACTTAGCCCTCCAGGCTCCTTGGTCCATGGGATTCTCCAGGCAGGAATACTGCAGTGGGTTACCATGCCCTTCTTAGGAGATCTTCCCGACCCAAGGATTGAACCCATGTCTCCTGTGTTTCCCACGCTGCAGGTGGATTCTTTACCCGCTGAGTCACTGGGAAAGCCACACATATATAGGCATACACAAAAACAGAGTCAGAAAATAAGAAAAAATCCCCACCCCAGGAAAACCAATAAAACAGTCAGAACAGAGGATAGGACAAAAGGTATGGAATTCAGAGTAGTTACTTGTTTTCTAGATGAAAACAAAGGCAAACCACGGAGCACAGGCGCCGGCCCCTCAAGGCAGGCTCAGAGAACTGTCATCTCAAACTTTAGTGACACAGTGCGTGATGTGCCAACACAGTTTGGTTAAGTCTCTGCTTCTAGGAGAGTGAGCTCCTCATCAGGAAAAGGGGTTAATCATTTCTAGCCTTTGGGTCTGAGGTGGTTCTCTTATTAAAGGGAAGCCCAAGAATGTGTACTTAAATTAAAAGCAAGCAGACGGTTCTTTCCAGTAAGTGGGAATAAATCACCCAGAACGTATTTCATTCTAGTTCGTTTTCGGTGCACAAGTCTTAGCAAGAGCTGGCTTTTAAACACAGGGAGCAGGAAAGCAGCAGTAACAAGGAATTTGGAGTAAGGGAACAGTTTCATACGAAATATATTTTTCCTTATATTTCACATTTTTGTAATTTATAATTGGCTCAACATTTTTATGGACAGGCTTTTTCCATGGCTCTTATCCACAGCTGCTAGAGATTTGTGTTTGTAAGGGAACAGCACGTCGGCTTTATTACAATAGGAACATGGCTTCACAGGGAGACCGCAGGTGCGGGTCAGCCCTTCGTCACTTGGAAACACTTCTTATCTAATATTTTCCAGCAGGAACAATTTACGATAACTTGCTGACTTAGTTGTATGGTTCTTTTTAAAGTGAATTCATTATTTTTTATCGTAAAAGATGTCACTTAAGTTGCAATAAACATCTGTGTACATTCTTGTTCCTCTGTGTCCCTGATGATTTCATTAGGGCAAACGGCAAGAAGCTTGACAGATCTTGTCCAAATGCTTGTCGGGCTGTTTCATAACTACGTACATCTCCAACAGCAGCAAGCCCAAGTGCATGCATTACCATTTTCTCATCAAAGGGCTTCTAATCATTTAAAAATCTTTAGTCAACTGAAAAGGGAAAAATTGTATAGCATTTCATTTTAACTGTTCATAAAGTTAAACTTTTTTTCACATTTATAACTCATTTGCATTTATTTCTTCTGTAAATTGGTGGTTAATACTTTATCACTTTTGGGGGGATCTAGATAAATAACATACACATTTTTTTATAAGGTCACAGCCCTTGGCCCTATTTATTGCAATGACGTAATATTTTCAGTTTGCCTTTTCAAAGAAAGTTTAAAGGTTTATGTATTTGAATCCATGAATTTCTTTCCTTTGTAATTTCTTCCACCGTTTTTATGACTCTCCTGCCCTTAAGTCTGATAAACACCCAAATTTTCCTAAATTAAAAATAAGTCTCATAGCTTTACACTTAATTTTTTAAATCCACCTGGAATTACTCAGCTATGATTATGAGATCAAGCTAGTGAGATGAGGCTGTAACTTTAGAGTTTTCTAAGTAGTTAACCAGCGGCCCCAGAAATCCTTACTAAACAACCCTTTTCCAACTTTAGGTTACTACACTCTTTGTACTGAAGCACCAGACAGTGAATTATGATGTCTTGACCAAGTACAGGTGATTCCTAGTCTGAGTTTAGATCATTCCCTTCACATTAATATCGATATCAAAACAACAGAAGAAGTGATGTTGGTCACGGGTGTCTGCTGAGAACCTCCTAGATGACAGACATCGTCTGAAACACTTCTATGGGTCGGTTCCTTTAATTCTCACAGCAATGAGTGGGGCAGGCATGACAATCTATAGGTTTAAATAATTCTTCCTTTAGTGTCATAAAACGAAAAATAACTTCCAAGGTCTTGGTTCAAATATTAAAGCATAAAAAAGTCAAGAAGAAAGCTTGCAATGTTATTCTACACACACAGCGGTTTAAGAGAAAAACTGGTAAGCGGTCTCTGGCTTTTTTTTTTGTAAACTTTTTATTTTGTATGTGAGTATAGGCTGTGAACAACATTGTCATCATTTCAGGCAAACGGTAATGGGACGGAGCCATAATATACACGTATCCGCTCTCTCCCAGCTCCCCTCCCATCCAGGTTGCCACCTAACATTGAGCCGAGTGCCTTGTAGGACCTTCAATGACATTATGAAATAATTTAATAGGAAAAATTTATCGAAGAGAAACAGCAGTTTAATTGATAAATTAAAAATAAGGAGCTCTTCTTCTTTTAGAAGATACTTTCCAAATATACATAAATTTATTTCTGATATCCCTCTGTATTTAAGATGATATGTAAAATACAAAAATGTATACAATAGTGTCACTGCCTGCCCTCAAAGCATTTCTGATCTACTAGAGGAACAGAAAGTAATCCAAATACTTGTAATTTAGGTGTTTTCACAACACAGGCGCAGGAGAGAAACTAAAAACTTTTAGCAAGCACTTCTAATCTGATTTCTGATTTAACTTTGTCATTTCTCTTAAGTGAAAAATAAGATTAACCTCAGGCAATTGTTACTTGGTTATTTGCAAAGCTACTTTACTATATTTGACATAATACCATTGATAAAACACCTCTGATATAATACCATTGGTCAAATACCATTGATGTAACACCATTCATCAAAAAGGCTATAAAATTTAATGCTTACATATGTAAATTGAGAATCAGTTAGCATTAAGATTAGCTTCGAATTAAGTATTATGTCTATGATCCTATAACTTCAAATGTTGGTGATGTTTATAAAAGTAAAAAACCTTGAAGCATTCAAAATATATGGAAGTCTGGGAATGATTAATTAGGAAACACCTTTTCAAAGAAATGGAGCTGAAGACTCTGCTTTATTTGAAATACTTAACCAACAAGGAACTATTGTATAGCACAGGAAATGCTGCTCAATATTTTGTAATAACCTAAGTGGGAAAAGAACTAGAAAAGGAACAGATACACGTATGTGTGTAACTGGATCACTTGGCTGTGCACCTGCAACTAACACAACACTGTTAATCAACTGTACTCCAATATAAAATTCAAATTTAAAAAAAGAACCATTGCAATTCCACAATTTAAAAAAAACACAAAAACACCAAACAAATGAAATCCAGTATTGTCAGATGTATCTGTATGGTTATATCAAAACATAACAGAAAATACATTTGGTCTATGACTCAGAGGCAGGTTCCAGTCTTGTTTATTTTGAAAGGATTATGAAAATAGATCAGATTTTTATATTCTTAAAGGTTATAAATACCCAATAGGTTAAAATACATAAATACTTCAAAAGCAAGGAAAGCAAAACCAATGAAAAATAAACTTTAGTGAGACTACAGCATAGAAACGAAAGATCAAGGAAGACAGAACCAGCAGACCCAACTAAGTGAAGAGAGTAAAGATAAGCAGCCTGTATGTTTTGGAAACTCACAACTAAACTAATAAAACTGACACGAGATTTTTTTAAATCACAAATTCTTATCAGATTTTTTGGCTCCCATAAACAAGCAGTTTCAGTGTAGATTTTTATAATGTAAATATTTCTCATTTTAATGGTCTTTTTCATAAATTTTTTACATTTATGATGACATTTTTATTAAAAAAAACAAATACACGATCATTTTATGCACCGTATCTGCACTAACAGAAAAGGCTCTTCCCTCCAGCAGAGTTGTGGTAACTCACCACCAACTCGAACAGCCCCAGAAATCACACGGGTGAACAACAGCGCAACTTGCCTTTCTGTGAACCGTAAGAAAATAAATACGAGTGTGTGACCATTCTTTTCAAATGGTACAGGTTCCATCTTTGGTTACATTTCTGTAACCTATCTGGTATAATAACATCAGAAACCATGCATCCCCGATGTTTTTAAGAATATAAGCTTTTAATATGTTAAATGTTACTGGTACTTGCAGATTGGGAAAGAAGAGCTTCAGTGAAACCTGCTTGAATTAATAACAGAGCAATATCAGTCCTAAGCATCTCAAAAATTAAGAGATTTATAGAAGTACCTAATCTTTTGAAGAAATACAATTATTTTATGCAAACACAGTCCAAAAAGTGCTTAGTTTCTTAAAAGATAAAAATAGGCATTTTAATTCTTTCTTCTCACATCAACTATACTAAAATGTGTTTCTTTTCAAAAACAGCCAAAAACACTGTCTGAAAGTTATTTTCTTAAAACAATGGATTCGTGTGGCTTTAGTGGGTACCTTAATTAGAAGCAAGAGAAAATATTACTATAAGGGAACTTTCTAGTAAGACTTTTAAATAACTCATGGACACAGTCATAAAAACGAAGCATCTGGAAATGATTATAGGATGATAGGCTTCTGACAACAAAATGTTGAAAATTTCCATTAAAATAAACATTTTGTAAAGAATGCCAATCTTGTTATCATGATACACATCATAACAGATGTAAAAAACTACATAGCAACATGATCCTATGACAAAGTTATTGTTGAAATGATTCTCCCCCAGTATGCCAGCCACAAAATTACACTAAAGACAAAAAAAGATAATTAAGAACATCTTAAAACAACGAACAAGTAAAAATCTTGGGAGGAAGTTAAAACTGAAAAGCAATGCCAACACAAAACTGTAAAACTACAGAGATCTGGAGAGGCTGAATAGTCACCTTCTACATCTACCTTATAAAACAGCATTGGGGAAAAAAAAGGAACAGAAGTATCATCATGGATTATATTAACTAGTTACACATATACTAATTTTGCATATAAAGGAGGAAAAGGCTTTTGAACATGGAAAATTCTCCTCTGGAATGTTTCAGGCACAAAGTTGCTCTCAGTATAAAAGAAGTGTTCAAGTGGTATAAATACCCTTTCTGTGAACCGTAAGAAAATAAATACGAGTGTGTGACCATTCTTTTCAAATGGTACAGGTTCCATCTTTGGTTACATTTCTGTAACCTATCTGGTATAATAACATCAGAAACCATGCATCCCCGATGTTTTTAAGAATATAAGCTTTTAATATGTTAAATGTTACTGGTACTTGCAGATTGGGAAAGAAGAGCTTCAGTGAAACCTGCTTGAATTAATAACAGAGCAATATCAGTCCTAAGCATCTCAAAAATTAAGAGATTTATAGAAGTACCTAATCTTTTGAAGAAATACAATTATTTTATGCAAACACAGTCCAAAAAGTGCTTAGTTTCTTAAAAGATAAAAATAGGCATTTTAATTCTTTCTTCTCACATCAACTATACTAAAATGTGTTTCTTTTCAAAAACAGCCAAAAACACTGTCTGAAAGTTATTTTCTTAAAACAATGGATTCGTGTGGCTTTAGTGGGTACCTTAATTAGAAGCAAGAGAAAATATTACTATAAGGGAACTTTCTAGTAAGACTTTTAAATAACTCATGGACACAGTCATAAAAACGAAGCATCTGGAAATGATTATAGGATGATAGGCTTCTGACAACAAAATGTTGAAAATTTCCATTAAAATAAACATTTTGTAAAGAATGCCAATCTTGTTATCATGATACACATCATAACAGATGTAAAAAACTACATAGCAACATGATCCTATGACAAAGTTATTGTTGAAATGATTCTCCCCCAGTATGCCAGCCACAAAATTACACTAAAGACAAAAAAAGATAATTAAGAACATCTTAAAACAACGAACAAGTAAAAATCTTGGGAGGAAGTTAAAACTGAAAAGCAATGCCAACACAAAACTGTAAAACTACAGAGATCTGGAGAGGCTGAATAGTCACCTTCTACATCTACCTTATAAAACAGCATTGGGGAAAAAAAAGGAACAGAAGTATCATCATGGATTATATTAACTAGTTACACATATACTAATTTTGCATATAAAGGAGGAAAAGGCTTTTGAACATGGAAAATTCTCCTCTGGAATGTTTCAGGCACAAAGTTGCTCTCAGTATAAAAGAAGTGTTCAAGTGGTATAAATACCCTTGACTCCTTCAGCCCATCTCCAGCTAAAAGTAAAAATAGAAACTCAAAGTACCTAATGAAATCATGGAAGCTAATATAAAATATCAATCTTCAATTTCCAAGAGAAAAAAATCACCTAGGTCTGAAAAAGTTTTCCTGATACTATCGACATTTTTAAAATGTAGCACAGCATTAACATAAAAAAAGAGAAACCATATGAGAATTAAATATTCTTCCAGCCAACTAATAAAGAAATGAGTCTTATTCTTTCAAAATTATAAGAAAATACAGTATGCACACATAAAAATGAATATAAAAATATAATTCTGAAAAGGGGAAAATTGGATTTGAAATTTTAATGTTTTTTTTTTTTTTTTTTTTTTAAAAGCTGAGTCCATGCAACCTAAAATTCTCCAGGCAGGAATGGTTTCTTTCTGTCAGAGAAAATATTTCCAAGTAGTATTCCAGACATACTGAGATTATGCAGAGTTCTTTCTTATTTGAGAAAGAACCTGCAACACATTTGAAAGAATGCATCTAAATGTTCTCTTTGTATAAATTTTATTTTTTGGAAAACTATTAAGGCAATATATTTTGACATAGCTGTACTTACCTACATAACATTCTTTAATAAAATGACTGCATATTGGAACAAATGGAAATTTTCGCTAGATTTATAAAAACTGGCAATGTAACTAGAAGCTCATTGGTACTTAAACATGGGACAAATAAGGAACAGGATTAGGAAGAAACATAGAAGCAGAGATGGGTAAATAACTTTTAAAAGAAATGACAGCAAATGGATGGCTTTGTTTTTTATGGAACTTTACGGTAAACACTTTAAATAGAAAGAACAGTCTTAACTTACAGAAGTCCCAAAACTGATCTTGTTTTAAAAGAATGCATGAAGTGCTCCAGCAGGAGCAGAAGTGAATAAAAACGGATGATTTTTCAGGAGATCATTTGCAAGAAATGGTGTTTGAAGACGGACACATGATAAACAGGGCTTTGTGAATTGTTTTTAATACAACATCTATAATGAATTAAACAGAGCAAAAATATTCTGTAATTCTTACCAATTAAAGAAAAAGCCAATTACTCTTCTGACGGACTATGTTGTATTGCGGTAGGAAAAAGGAGAGCGCATCTTTAAAGCCTGCACTGAGAAGCAATCACGCTTTTGGAAGTCAGTCTATGCACACGTACACACACACACAGACCAAAGGCACAGGGACTCTCAAACCACCCAGCAAAGCTAAAGGAAGTTGTTGAGAGCTTATAGGAGGAAATGAATTACTAATAATTCATGTATATGTGTATATGTGTGTATGCTTTAAGTTTACACACACACACTTTCAAAGGTGCAATTTTCTGCAATTCATATTTACAGCATACTATTAATCTACCTTCATTTTATTAAATTGATGCCAACAATACACAACTTACACTGCCTAGTCAGTGAGCTTCTTTCTTCCTTCCACTAATAACAGCCAAAAGCTTTTATTGATAAATAACGGTAACCTTTAAGAAATGCAGTGCTACACGTCAACTGAATTCCTATGACCCAGTGTACCTTCCTATCAGTGATGGCTCACAAATATGGTTTAATTCTTATACGAACAGACATTCAATCCTTGGAATATTACAATGTTACTTTTTTCAAGAGTCAACTTAGATCAGTTTGATATGGAATGAATTTTTCAAAACTGTAACCGGTCATCAGTGAAAGGGATACTTCTATATACACTGTTGTGTGCTTCACTTCCTGCATATCAGAGTAAGTGAAAATAATCAAATATATTCACTAAATGAGTACTGACCTCACTTAGATCAACAGTGACCTTGAGCATTCCCCCTTGAGGTTCAAGGGTATTCTCTCTGCAGGATAATCATTTCTGCTTTCTGTCTGTGAACTCGGGAAAATAAAGTGTGGAGGCAGATAAGGGGTGAGAGGAATGGTCTCAGAAATCCTTCTAGGTGAATAGTCCTTAGAAAAGACTTCATGAGATAGCAGAACTTCTTGAAAATCCCTTGGCTATATTCCAGAGGGGTCCTAGAGCTGGAGAACGTGTCCTGTGTTCAGGATGGAACACCCATCCTGTGCAAGGTTGGAACCAGGCGTGCCTGTGAAAGCAGTGGCTGAGATCGCATGTTACCAGAGTACTATGGTGGTCCCACTGGACTTGCAGTAATCTCCTGAAATGTCACAGATCCATTCCATGTTGCTGACTTGTATGGTTTAAATTACTTCCTGCAGCAGGAGAAACATCTGATGTGGAAGATGTATCAAATTTAAAGGGTAAACTTTTCCGTAAAGCAATAATTACCATAGATATACTTAAAGTAGAGTAAGAGAATGGAGCATGTGATCCTTAACCTTATGTGTCAGATTGTCTGCGCCAAGGTGCCCAGATGGTCAAATATTATTCTGCATGCTTCTGGTTAAGGTGTTTCTTGGATAAGGTTAACATTTCAATTAATAGACTTGAAATAAAGAAGTCTATTTTTTCTTTTTATCTTCTTTTCACTGTTTTTATTTTAATTGGAATATAATTGCTTTACAATGTTGTGTTAGTTTCTGCTGTACAACAATGTGAATCAGCTACAAGTTTACATATGTCCCCTCTTGCCATTCCCTGTCTCAACCATTAGGTCATCACAGAGCAACAAGCTGAACTCCCTGTGCTATCCAGCAGCTGCCCACTAGTTGTCTATTTTACACATGTAGTGTATACATGCTGATGCTGTTGTTGTTCAGTCTCTCAGTTGAGTCCAACTCTTTGGGACCCTGTGGACTGCAGCATGCCAGGCTTCCCTGTCCTTCACCATCTCCCAGAGTTTGCTCAAACTCATGTTCATTGAGTCAGTGATGCCATCCACCCATCTTGGCCTCTGTCACCCCCTTCTCCCCCTGCCTTCAATCTTTCCCAGCATCAGGGTCTTTTTCATCCCACGTTCACAAAGTGGTTTACTTTCGATAATGTGGATGGGCCTTACCCAATCAGTTGAAGACCTTAATAGAAAAGAGACTAACCTTTCCTTGAGCAAGGAAGATTTCTGCCAGCAGGTGGCCTTTGCCTCAAACTTCAACTCCTCCCTGGCCTCCAGCCAGCTACCTTCCCTGCAGATTTGACTTACCAGGCCTCCACAATCACATGATCCAACTCGTTACAATCTCTGTATGCATGTATATACATATGTATGTATGTAAATGTTTGTGTATATACACTCTGTTGCCTGACTAGATTAGGAGGGAAATATTAAACTTTTAGAATAAGCTAACACTCCCAGTACATGGAGATATCAATTGCAACATTTCAGCACCCCTTATAATAAAGAAAAGCAATAAAACCAAAATTTAGCTCATTGAAAAAAAATCTGATGTGGAAGATGTATCAAATTTAAAGGGTAAACTTTTCCGAAAGCAATAATTACCATAGATATACTTAAAGTAGAGTAAGAGAATGGAGCATGTGATCCTTAACCTTATGTGTCAGATTGTCTGCGCCAAGGTGCCCAGATGGTCAAATATTATTCTGCATGCTTCTGGTTAAGGTGTTTCTTGGATAAGGTTAACATTTCAATTAATAGACTTGAAATAAAGAAGTCTATTTTTTCTTTTTATCTTCTTTTCACTGTTTTTATTTTAATTGGAATATAATTGCTTTACAATGTTGTGTTAGTTTCTGCTGTACAACAATGTGAATCAGCTACAAGTTTACATATGTCCCCTCTTGCCATTCCCTGTCTCAACCATTAGGTCATCACAGAGCAACAAGCTGAACTCCCTGTGCTATCCAGCAGCTGCCCACTAGTTGTCTATTTTACACATGTAGTGTATACATGCTGATGCTGTTGTTGTTCAGTCTCTCAGTTGAGTCCAACTCTTTGGGACCCTGTGGACTGCAGCATGCCAGGCTTCCCTGTCCTTCACCATCTCCCAGAGTTTGCTCAAACTCATGTTCATTGAGTCAGTGATGCCATCCACCCATCTTGGCCTCTGTCACCCCCTTCTCCCCCTGCCTTCAATCTTTCCCAGCATCAGGGTCTTTTTCATCCCACGTTCACAAAGTGGTTTACTTTCGATAATGTGGATGGGCCTTACCCAATCAGTTGAAGACCTTAATAGAAAAGAGACTAACCTTTCCTTGAGCAAGGAAGATTTCTGCCAGCAGGTGGCCTTTGCCTCAAACTTCAACTCCTCCCTGGCCTCCAGCCAGCTACCTTCCCTGCAGATTTGACTTACCAGGCCTCCACAATCACATGATCCAACTCGTTACAATCTCTGTATGCATGTATATACATATGTATGTATGTAAATGTTTGTGTATATACACTCTGTTGCCTGACTAGATTAGGAGGGAAATATTAAACTTTTAGAATAAGCTAACACTCCCAGTACATGGAGATATCAATTGCAACATTTCAGCACCCCTTATAATAAAGAAAAGCAATAAAACCAAAATTTAGCTCATTGAAAACATCAATAAACTGTTGATCACTGTTACCTACACAGGCTAATAAAAAAAGTAGGAGGGGGAAGGAGACCCAAATGATTAAAATGAGCAATGAACATGACTACTGACCTTGAAGAAATAAAAAATGTTTTAAGGCGACACTATAAACAACTGTATGCCAACAAATTAGATAATCCAGATTAAATGGGCAGATTATTAGACACAAACTATGAATTTGTGAATTCAATAAAATGTTTAGAGGATAGTTAACAATACTTTATGAATATTTTGAAAACATCTAAGAGTAGAAAACACTTCACACCTCACTCTAGGTCAGTATTACCCTCATACCAAAATCAGACAAAGACAAGGCAAGAAAAAACCAAATCTATAGCCCAATATTTCCTATGAATATGCATGCAAAATCTTCAAAATACTAACAACTCAAACTTGACAACATACTGAAAAGGATATATACACCATGAATAAGTGGGATCTGCCCCAGGACAACATATGAAATGCATCTACATCTACACTACATTAGCAGACTGAAGGAAAAAAGCTACGTGGTCATCCCAACAGGTGCAGAAAAAGGGATTTCTATTCATAAGAAGAAGTCATCTTCAAATAGATAGTTTACAATTTCCCTTCCAGTTTGAAGGTTTTTTCCTTTTCCTTGCCCAACTGCTGTAAAACCTCCAGTACCGAGTCAAATCAAGGGGCAAGAATGGACAGCCTTGTCTAATTTATTATCACAGTGGGAAAGCAGTTGGTCTTTCACTATTAAATACGCTGTTAGCTGTGGAGTTTTAGTAGATGGCCTATATCAGGTTGGAGAAATTCGCTTCTATTCTTGGTTTAAGTTTTCTCTTCTTGTTTAAAATTTTTTTCTTTTCCCCATCATGCCTTTTATTTTTATGAATTTTCATCCATCTTTTTATTTTTTGTTATGTGTGGGCCTCCCATCGCAGTGGCCTCTGTCACTGCAGAGCACCGACTCTAGGCACATACACTCCAGAGTGCTGGCTCGTAATTGGACACACTGGTCCAGCTGCTCCGCGGCACGTGGGATTTTCCTGGGCTAGGGATCGAACCGGTGCCCCCTGCACTACAAGGTGGACTCTTTACCTACAGGACCACCAGGGAAGCCCCCTCGTCATTCTTGGTTGAAGTTTTGAATCACAAAAGGGTGTTGTATTTTTGTCAAATGCTTTTTGACTCAAACAAGTTACCAAGATGGTTTACCAGGCTTGATGATGACTCTCTCACTGCAAAATCAGAGTCAGTTCTCTTTCCTCCTCTTATCTGACTTACCAGCAACATTTGTCAGAGTAGATCACTTCTTCCTCCTTGAAATGTTGCTATTGCTTTGCTCCTAAAAACTCACACTCCTGGTTTTTCTTCCACTTACTTTATTTGGGGTCCTTCTCTGACCTGTATCATGACTCACTCTCTGGTGATCTCTTCCAGCTTCGTGGCTTCAACGTGACCTGATACTAACAACTCTAAAATCGAGAGCCTGAACCTAGGAGTGCCTCTCCAGTTGTCCATCCAACATCTCTATTTGAACATCTGGAACATGACCCACCTCTATGGAACGCTTGAAATTTTCCCCACCCCAGCAGCCTCCTCTGCCATCTTCACCAGCTCACTAAATAGTAACTCCATCCATAATTCACAATTTGTCAGAAAATACTGTCAGGTCTCCCTTCAAAATACATCCAGGGTATCCTGCCTTCTACCCACCTCCGCTAATGACATTTTGGTTCTGGCTGCAGGCACTTCTTGCCTGGATGAGACAAAGCTGCCTGCCTCTGCCCCGGCTCTCTTACAGCCCGTTCTCAGCAGATCAGCTAGTGACTCTGAAGCTCATAGGCAGCCAGGTCACCCTGACTTCCCATCCCATCCAAGTAGGAGCCAAGGGGCTGGCTCCGTGCCCCTCACACTAGCATCCTGTTACCCCACCAGCCTCAAAGTCTGTCGCTTTGCTTTGGCCACACTGCTCTCCCTGCTCCACAGAGGCCCCAGGGTCTGTCTCAGGGCCTTTGCACATGCCTGTCCCGTACTCTTTTCCCACAAGGCCCCCTTGTGGGTTTGCTCCATTGTGGCCTTAGGCAGGCCTTCCTTGACCACCCTGGGGAAAACTGAAGGTACGTGTCCTCACCTCCCCTGCTGCCCATTCCTGCTTAACTTTTCTTCATGGCATTCTCACCCCTGAAAGTGCTTAAAGTTTATTTAGTAATCTGTCTCCACCCTACTTCTTTACAGAAGCTTTAGGAAAGGAGTCTGTTTTTGACCTCTGTTGAAATGCTAGTGCCCAGAACAGACCAGAACATAACGGCTGCTCAGTAAATATCAGAAAATAATCCAGAAATAGCGTTAAAGAAAGTTATATTCTGCAAATACAAGAAGAATCTGCTAACCAGAACTCAAGTGGGATCTTCTGAAGGAGGACATAACACCAAGGAGGATTAGGGGAAGGCATTCCTGGTTTTGACTGTAAGAACGAATAATGCCATTTCACTTTTCAAATAATGTACTAAAGAGAGCCAGATGAAACTGCTGACATTCTAATGACTTCTGACATGCAAAAAACCCATTGATTTCACATGCTTCAACTTAATGCACATATTACCTTGATAAAAATATAAATTAAAAAAATTTGATGTGGGAAATACAACAAAACTCAGAAAACAAAGAATTCAGATTTCACTATGTAAAAACTAAAATGTCTATATGATGTTAAACTTGGCATTAAAAAAAAGTAAAAGGTAACCAAAAAAACCAGAAGAAAATATACACGGCAGAGAAAAGGTTAATGTGCTTGATACAGAAAGGGGTCATCATATTAACAGGAGACTGAAAGATTGATAGAAAAAAGTAGGTAGAGATACAATTATTCAAGTGGAAAAAAGAGAAGCTAATAAGAAGTCACAGTATCACACTGAGTCACTATATTTAAAGTGAAAGTGCAGTGTTAGTCACTCAGTCATGTCCAACTCTTTGCAATCCCGTCAATTGTAGCCCACCAGGCTTCGCTCTCCATGGAATTCTCCAGGTAAGAATACAGGAGTGGAGGCTTCCCTGGTGGTTCAGTGGGTAAGGACACCGCCTTGTGGTGCAAAGCCCACACTGCTCTCCCTGCTCCACAGAGGCCCCAGGGTCTGTCTCAGGGCCTTTGCACATGCCTGTCCCGTACTCTTTTCCCACAAGGCCCCCTTGTGGGTTTGCTCCATTGTGGCCTTAGGCAGGCCTTCCTTGACCACCCTGGGGAAAACTGAAGGTACGTGTCCTCACCTCCCCTGCTGCCCATTCCTGCTTAACTTTTCTTCATGGCATTCTCACCCCTGAAAGTGCTTAAAGTTTATTTAGTAATCTGTCTCCACCCTACTTCTTTACAGAAGCTTTAGGAAAGGAGTCTGTTTTTGACCTCTGTTGAAATGCTAGTGCCCAGAACAGACCAGAACATAACGGCTGCTCAGTAAATATCAGAAAATAATCCAGAAATAGCGTTAAAGAAAGTTATATTCTGCAAATACAAGAAGAATCTGCTAACCAGAACTCAAGTGGGATCTTCTGAAGGAGGACATAACACCAAGGAGGATTAGGGGAAGGCATTCCTGGTTTTGACTGTAAGAACGAATAATGCCATTTCACTTTTCAAATAATGTACTAAAGAGAGCCAGATGAAACTGCTGACATTCTAATGACTTCTGACATGCAAAAAACCCATTGATTTCACATGCTTCAACTTAATGCACATATTACCTTGATAAAAATATAAATTAAAAAAATTTGATGTGGGAAATACAACAAAACTCAGAAAACAAAGAATTCAGATTTCACTATGTAAAAACTAAAATGTCTATATGATGTTAAACTTGGCATTAAAAAAAAGTAAAAGGTAACCAAAAAAACCAGAAGAAAATATACACGGCAGAGAAAAGGTTAATGTGCTTGATACAGAAAGGGGTCATCATATTAACAGGAGACTGATAAAGATTGATAGAAAAAAGTAGGTAGAGATACAATTATTCAAGTGGAAAAAAGAGAAGCTAATAAGAAGTCACAGTATCACACTGAGTCACTATATTTAAAGTGAAAGTGCAGTGTTAGTCACTCAGTCATGTCCAACTCTTTGCAATCCCGTCAATTGTAGCCCACCAGGCTTCGCTCTCCATGGAATTCTCCAGGTAAGAATACAGGAGTGGAGGCTTCCCTGGTGGTTCAGTGGGTAAGGACACCGCCTTGTGGTGCAAAGGGCGCCGGTTCGATTCCTGGCCCGGGAAGATCCCACATGCCACCGAGCAGCTGGACCAATGTGTCCAGCTACCGAGCCAGCACTTTGGAGCGCATGTGCCCAGAGCTGGTGCTCTGCAGCAACAGAGGCCACTGCAATGGGAGGCCCACATAGGCCAAAGAACAAAGAATGGATGGATGAAAATAGATAAATGAAAGACCAATAGAAGTGGCCAAAAAAAAAAAAAAGGAATACAGGAGTGGGTTGCTATTTCTGTCTCCAGGGTATCTTCCTGACCCAGGGATCGAACCTGGGTCTTCTGCACTGCAGGCAGATTCTTTAAAGGTATTTACCAAAGAATACTTTTACCAAAAACAGCTTTTCCAGAAATGTTATCACGCTGCTTATGACACTGTTTTTAAAAATGCATAAATGTCTGTACCATTTTGAAGGTTTGGCTGTTTGGGGAGGAGAGGACAGAATTCCACAAAACAGCCAATTTTCTTAGTGCATTTGTAACAAAGTACCTTTCTAATACTACAAAAACTAACCAGAGAAGTACCATCAAACTTGTGTTTTCTGCAAAAGACACAATTTCCATTCAGTAGTCATTCATTGAAGGGCTTCCTTAAAAGAAAAAACTTTTACCAGAAACAGTATTAATTTCTATATCCTATTATGTCATACGCTTTTAAACACAAAATCGTCTTACTGTATACTTCTCTCAGACACCTGACCCCAGCTGTAGCTAAATGAACCTCTAGGTGCCTGGAATCTGCAGATCTCTTACTGCACATGTATGAGAATGAACACTTAGACTAGGAAGAAGAAAGATGTCATGACACTCAGCTATGAAAACATGTCAACCTTGCTCTCTGCTTGGCCAGGGTCAAGTGTGGAAAGGAAAACTCGTCTCCATGAACAGAAGTTGACGGAGTCGAGAGCTAGGCTTTGTAATCAGGGCATGCAAAATCCAAAAGCCAGCAGAAGCTAGATGGGCAAAAAAACCTTCAATTGCATTCTGTTGACACTAACATGTTTATACAATACTCACTCCTCAAAGAACTAGGTGGTCCCATTTTCCCTTAACTGCTCCTTGCTTACTTTTATTTCCCCACATTTGAAAACTGGGATATAAAGAAAGACTTCACTGTTAAAATACAAGTATCAACATGACTGCTGGGAGAGGGTCGTGGGACCCCCGCCTCGGGCTGGCCTGGCCACAGCGCGGCAGGGCTATGCTAAGCGGAGAGCTTGTGCTCATGTTAGGCGTCACTTGTGACTCAGCCCCAGCTAACGCTGAACGCTGGAAAACGAGGGCCTAGTTCAGTTAAATCTTTTGTCAAAGGAGCCAGACTGGGTTGCTATTTCTGTCTCCAGGGTATCTTCCTGACCCAGGGATCGAACCTGGGTCTTCTGCACTGCAGGCAGATTCTTTAAAGGTATTTACCAAAGAATACTTTTACCAAAAACAGCTTTTCCAGAAATGTTATCACGCTGCTTATGACACTGTTTTTAAAAATGCATAAATGTCTGTACCATTTTGAAGGTTTGGCTGTTTGGGGAGGAGAGGACAGAATTCCACAAAACAGCCAATTTTCTTAGTGCATTTGTAACAAAGTACCTTTCTAATACTACAAAAACTAACCAGAGAAGTACCATCAAACTTGTGTTTTCTGCAAAAGACACAATTTCCATTCAGTAGTCATTCATTGAAGGGCTTCCTTAAAAGAAAAAACTTTTACCAGAAACAGTATTAATTTCTATATCCTATTATGTCATACGCTTTTAAACACAAAATCGTCTTACTGTATACTTCTCTCAGACACCTGACCCCAGCTGTAGCTAAATGAACCTCTAGGTGCCTGGAATCTGCAGATCTCTTACTGCACATGTATGAGAATGAACACTTAGACTAGGAAGAAGAAAGATGTCATGACACTCAGCTATGAAAACATGTCAACCTTGCTCTCTGCTTGGCCAGGGTCAAGTGTGGAAAGGAAAACTCGTCTCCATGAACAGAAGTTGACGGAGTCGAGAGCTAGGCTTTGTAATCAGGGCATGCAAAATCCAAAAGCCAGCAGAAGCTAGATGGGCAAAAAAACCTTCAATTGCATTCTGTTGACACTAACATGTTTATACAATACTCACTCCTCAAAGAACTAGGTGGTCCCATTTTCCCTTAACTGCTCCTTGCTTACTTTTATTTCCCCACATTTGAAAACTGGGATATAAAGAAAGACTTCACTGTTAAAATACAAGTATCAACATGACTGCTGGGAGAGGGTCGTGGGACCCCCGCCTCGGGCTGGCCTGGCCACAGCGCGGCAGGGCTATGCTAAGCGGAGAGCTTGTGCTCATGTTAGGCGTCACTTGTGACTCAGCCCCAGCTAACGCTGAACGCTGGAAAACGAGGGCCTAGTTCAGTTAAATCTTTTGTCAAAGGAGCCAGACATTTTTTACCTGAAATGTCTCATATTTGTGGGTCTAACAAAAGTATATCTTTTGCCTCGACACAGCCTGAAGACTGTGAATCCCTTGATACAAATTACTAAATGACTGTGATATTCCTCTTTCACCTGGATTGTTCCCTATTTTTTATCTGTAAGTAGGGGAGGGGGCGGGCATTGCAGAGCGGTCTCTTCGAAGGACTAACCCCTCGCATTTTCCAAAAGAATTCTCTTGGGATCTGTGGGATCTGCGTGTTTCACTTAAAAATTCTGTGGTCTTAATTTCACTCAGTCTAATCTGCTTTAGGGTTCTGATCAAGGAACTACTTCCTACCTCAGAATCAAATCCTTTCATCTCTAACATCATCTTTCTAACATCATGTTAAACACATCATGTTAGAGATGATCTAACATTATGTCTAACATCAGTCTTTTATCTCTGTCTACAGATATGATCCAATTATTCTCTCCCACTACAATACTCCTGGTGGCCTAGAGGGGAAAGAATCTACCTTCAAAGCAGGAGATTGCAGGAGATCAAATGCAGGGTTCAGTCCCTGGGTCACAAAGATCCCCTGAAGGAAGACATGGCTACACACTCCAATATTCTTGCCTAGAAAATCCCATGGACAGAGAAGTCAGGTGGGCTACAGTCTATGAGGTTGCAAATAGTCAAACACAACTAAGCAACTAACACTAATACACTCCTACCCTCCACTACACAAGCCACCTTTCCCTAATACCTCTCACCCTCCTCCACTCGCCAAAAGCAGACTGGGCAAAAACCTTCAATTGCATTCTGTTGACACTAACATGTTTATACAATACTCACCTCAAAGAACTAGGTGGTCCCATTTTCCCTTAACTGCTCCTTGCTTACTTTTATTTCCCCACATTTGAAAACTGGGATATAAAGAAAGACTTCACTGTTAAAATACAAGTATCAACATGACTGCTGGGAGAGGGTCGTGGGACCCCCGCCTCGGGCTGGCCTGGCCACAGCGCGGCAGGGCTATGCTAAGCGGAGAGCTTGTGCTCATGTTAGGCGTCACTTGTGACTCAGCCCCAGCTAACGCTGAACGCTGGAAAACGAGGGCCTAGTTCAGTTAAATCTTTTGTCAAAGGAGCCAGACATTTTTTACCTGAAATGTCTCATATTTGTGGGTCTAACAAAAGTATATCTTTTGCCTCGACACAGCCTGAAGACTGTGAATCCCTTGATACAAATTACTAAATGACTGTGATATTCCTCTTTCACCTGGATTGTTCCCTATTTTTTATCTGTAAGTAGGGGAGGGGGCGGGCATTGCAGAGCGGTCTCTTCGAAGGACTAACCCCTCGCATTTTCCAAAAGAATTCTCTTGGGATCTGTGGGATCTGCGTGTTTCACTTAAAAATTCTGTGGTCTTAATTTCACTCAGTCTAATCTGCTTTAGGGTTCTGATCAAGGAACTACTTCCTACCTCAGAATCAAATCCTTTCATCTCTAACATCATCTTTCTAACATCATGTTAAACACATCATGTTAGAGATGATCTAACATTATGTCTAACATCAGTCTTTTATCTCTGTCTACAGATATGATCCAATTATTCTCTCCCACTACAATACTCCTGGTGGCCTAGAGGGGAAAGAATCTACCTTCAAAGCAGGAGATTGCAGGAGATCAAATGCAGGGTTCAGTCCCTGGGTCACAAAGATCCCCTGAAGGAAGACATGGCTACACACTCCAATATTCTTGCCTAGAAAATCCCATGGACAGAGAAGTCAGGTGGGCTACAGTCTATGAGGTTGCAAATAGTCAAACACAACTAAGCAACTAACACTAATACACTCCTACCCTCCACTACACAAGCCACCTTTCCCTCAGATGACCTCTCCCTTCACTGTCCACCCTCACTTCCAAGGCTCTGGCTTCCAGGAAAGTCGTTTCTCAGATGTCCGCAGTGACTCCAAGTTGCCAAAGGCAGTGGCGTTCTATCAGAACTCGTGTCCTTCGAGCTCTCAAAAGAAGCCCATCGGGCCAATGTCCTTTGCTGTTGAGCTTCAATTCCTATCTACTGACTAACTGTTGACTTTATAAAACCCTACCTTCTATAAGAGAGGTGTAGATTAAAACCTACATTTCATTCTTTGGATAACATTTTACACAAATGCTACTACAATGCTTAAGTTACTTGGCCTGCCATTGAAGCACTCATGTTAGCAGGTGCTATGCTAAATTTCCAGTGCTGCCATCTACCTGTCACCCCAACTTAAATACAATCTGTGCTCAGCAACAGCCACCTCGTGGCCGCCTCCTCGAGCTGCCCCCCTTGTCCTCCAGTGTGAACTGTAAGCCCACCTAAACCACGGTGCCTGTTCTAAAGTCACCTCTCCTGGGACTGACTCCCTCACGGCTGGAAACTCAGCTGATCATCACATCCTCTGAACTACTATATTTCATGTGACATTCATCCAATATGCTTTATGCCACAGTGCTTCCCTGGACCAAGGATAGGTGCCCTAACTTTCTAGTTCAGAGAGAGGCAGAAGTTTTCAATGATGGCCTCTCCCTGGCCCTCAACTTCCGGGGCAGTTTCCCACCAACAGACACTGGCATGGCCGTGAGACTTGTTAAGGCCAATGGGCCATCAGCAGATGTGACCTGAACAGAGGCTTCATCTCACTGACATACTGGTGGTGGTTCTCTCTGCTGCTCTCCAGAACCCTGAGACCACTGCATGGGTAGCTTACTGGAGGATGAAAAACCACGTGGGACAGAAACAAGTTTGTCCAGCTGAGCACGTCTGCCCTCCGGACCAGACAGACCCCAGCCAAACAACCAGCATGCAATCGTTCACCACTCTGACACGGCCCAGAATTGCCCTGGGAATCAGGAGGGAGAATAATCAGCGCTTGTGGTTTGAAGCCAATTAGGCTTCCAAGATTGTAAGGGAGGATCAGTTGACATACAGAGCATCTGGCACATGGTATTGTTCTGAAAGGAGTGAAGAATTAATGAAATTTGAACCTCTCTCTGATTATCCAATTCTCTCTCTGTAAATTACAGTATTTCTAGCCTAAAGGTTGAATACCCTATATTCTGCATATTTTTTCATTTGTTTTATAGAATGAAAAGCTAGAGGGTACCATACTGTAAAAGGTACAGTAGGTACTAGTTTGAAACCAGGATGCAGCATTTGTTGTCTCTGGTAAATCCTATAGGATTTCTGTGTCTTGGTTTCCTTTTTTAAAAAATGAACAAAATACCACCAATCTCACTATATAAAAGATTTTTTTAAAAAGAGATAAGATATATTAAATACCAAATACAATATGTGGCATAGTTCTTTAATAACCAAGAGATTATCATCATATACATAAATATTACTAAATATTAATCTGGAAATAAGGAGGCTGAAGGATTTCTCTCTCAAGCAGAGTTCCCACCAATTCTCAATACTGCAAGCAAAGAATTCGTCAGTGTTCCAATGCACAGCAGAGTGAGGAACGGTCTCAACTGAGATGAAGATAATTCTGATGCCTTTAAAAATCTCTGGATATCCTGACTTTTGTTTATAACATCCTTTGGCATCTCCAGAGCAGAAAGTTTTCTGTCCAAAACAGATGAGGAAATTAATCATAAGGTTTAATTGTACAGGGAGCTGACAGTCAATGGCTATTTTGAGGGGTCTTATGGGAATAAGAAATCATCATTAAATGATTATTAAATATCATTTAATATTATCATTATTAAATGATAATGATAAATCATTATTATTAGAAAACAGAACCAAAAAGTTATTTAGGAAGATGCAAGTTATTTAAAAGTTTTGGACAATTTGCAGCCAGCTAAATAATTTAGAGACATCCAGATACACTTAATCCACTAAATTTATTTAGCACAAATAGATGCTTTTTTATCCTCTATCAAAAAAATATATGATGGTTTACAAATAGAGCATCAGGGAAGCTTCCTGGAATAAACCAAAGCACACTCTGAATTCCTTTGTGTCCAACCAATTGAGCCAGTTTAAAACAAAGGTTCACACTAGGCCCCAGTGATATCAGAGCATGCTAATGAAAACATGCTAATTTAAGACAAAACAGTACAATGGCTTTGAAGAAAGCAAGAGAAAGAACGCCTCTTCCATAACCAGTTGCTCACCTAGATAGGTTCCACTGCTGATACCACCAAAGTCAGCCTCTTCTGGATGGAGTGTAAAAGCAGACAGAACAAAAGCCAAGAAACAAAGCAGAACAGTTAGAAGCCCAGCCACAGATGCAAAAAACCACATCACTTCAAATGATCATAAAGCACAGCAAAGAACAGCCCTCGCAATGCTACTCTTAAACATAAAACATTTTGTTTTATATTTAAGTTTACCGTAACATTTTGAAACAGCATGCAATTCTTCTTTCAAGCTTCTTTGAAAGTGCCTTGACTGCAAGAATATTATAGCAGACTTGCCTGATACATTTAGATTTTGTCAGTCAAGAAAATTATACCCCTTGATCCCCAAAGTAAATTTATTTTTGTAAATCAGGCTTTTGGATAATATGGAAAATATACTGCTTATTGTAGCTCACTGGCATAGACAGAAAGGCTAAAACGAAAATAGAGCCTTTCTTTTGAAAAAGAAAGAAAATGAACAGATGAAAACATTTTTTAAAACAAACACTATACTATTATTTGCAAGAAGTAAGGTGATATTGGGTTATGCATATCTTAAAATTTTAATTTAATTAGTGGGGTCCTAATTATTTTAGGTTTTGAGTTTTATACAAATATCCTAAAGCTCACAGCACAGACTAGGCAGAAATCAAATAGTTAAGAAGACTCTCCCCACATCCTTACGTAATTGTAACTGTCAGTAGGTCTGAATAGCACTGCTGTCTTAATTTATCTTTAGGTGAAATATTGGGAGATAAAACCAATGTACTATATTACAATACTGTGTATACTGCTGCATTTAGGAAGATGCAAGTTATTTAAAAGTTTTGGACAATTTAGCCAGCTAAATAATTTAGAGACATCCAGATACACTTAATCCACTAAATTTATTTAGCACAAATAGATGCTTTTTTATCCTCTATCAAAAAAATATATGATGGTTTACAAATAGAGCATCAGGGAAGCTTCCTGGAATAAACCAAAGCACACTCTGAATTCCTTTGTGTCCAACCAATTGAGCCAGTTTAAAACAAAGGTTCACACTAGGCCCCAGTGATATCAGAGCATGCTAATGAAAACATGCTAATTTAAGACAAAACAGTACAATGGCTTTGAAGAAAGCAAGAGAAAGAACGCCTCTTCCATAACCAGTTGCTCACCTAGATAGGTTCCACTGCTGATACCACCAAAGTCAGCCTCTTCTGGATGGAGTGTAAAAGCAGACAGAACAAAAGCCAAGAAACAAAGCAGAACAGTTAGAAGCCCAGCCACAGATGCAAAAAACCACATCACTTCAAATGATCATAAAGCACAGCAAAGAACAGCCCTCGCAATGCTACTCTTAAACATAAAACATTTTGTTTTATATTTAAGTTTACCGTAACATTTTGAAACAGCATGCAATTCTTCTTTCAAGCTTCTTTGAAAGTGCCTTGACTGCAAGAATATTATAGCAGACTTGCCTGATACATTTAGATTTTGTCAGTCAAGAAAATTATACCCCTTGATCCCCAAAGTAAATTTATTTTTGTAAATCAGGCTTTTGGATAATATGGAAAATATACTGCTTATTGTAGCTCACTGGCATAGACAGAAAGGCTAAAACGAAAATAGAGCCTTTCTTTTGAAAAAGAAAGAAAATGAACAGATGAAAACATTTTTTAAAACAAACACTATACTATTATTTGCAAGAAGTAAGGTGATATTGGGTTATGCATATCTTAAAATTTTAATTTAATTAGTGGGGTCCTAATTATTTTAGGTTTTGAGTTTTTATACAAATATCCTAAAGCTCACAGCACAGACTAGGCAGAAATCAAATAGTTAAGAAGACTCTCCCCACATCCTTACGTAATTGTAACTGTCAGTAGGTCTGAATAGCACTGCTGTCTTAATTTATCTTTAGGTGAAATATTGGGAGATAAAACCAATGTACTATATTACAATACTGTGTATACTGCTGCTATATGAAGCCAAAAAAAAAAAATTGTACCTTTCTTTCTAAAACAAAGTCCAACCACAACTGCAGGCACTATAACGTCAAGACAAAAGTCAGGATATAGAATGATCTTTTAAATACAAACTGCGTGCTATGGTCAATTTCATCCTCTATATATATGCACTAAAGAAAATTACTAGACTATGCAGGGAAACTTGTATACATGTACCTTTAATTTCCTCTGAGAAGCACAAAAAAAAGAAAAATAGAAAATGATTAAATGTGCAGAAAATACAACTGAAGTAGGAAGATGCTGCACCCACGGGACAAAAAAAACAATCCACCTACCACACTCAATTGCCTCCTCATCTTAGAAAAGCCAAAGGGGGGAAAAAAACAAATGTATTTTAAATATTTCAAAAGAATTAGTCAATGAATAAACAGAATTTGTGAAAAACTACATTTTAGACTACACTATAGTTATGGTCTAAAAATAATGTATAGATTTAAGCAGTAAAACCACAGTCTTCATATAGTGTATTAAATATCCGAAAGGACAAATAACCAGAAAAAAACTATCAGTATTTCTTCAAAATAACACTTTCTATAAGGGGATCATATTAATTTTCATGGAACAGTCCTGTTTCTATTTAGAACTGAGGGTATTTTATGATGAAAACAGTGAAAAGAAGTAAACATTTGGGCTTCCCTGGTGGTTCAGTGGGTGAGGACACCACCTTGCAGTGCAAGGGGCGCCAGTTCGATCCCTGGCCTGGAAAAATCCCACGTGCCACGGAGCGGTTGGACCGATGTGTCCAACTACCGAGCCGGAGCTCTGGAGCGCATGCGCCCAGAGCCGGTGCTCTGCGACAACAGAGGCCACCGTGATGGGAGGCCCACACCGGCCAAAGAACAAAGATGGATGAAAAATAGATGAATGAAAGACCAATAGAAGTAGCCCGCCTGCCTCCCCCCCCCCCCCCCCCCCCCAAAAAAAATTAAAAAAAAAAAAAAAGTAAACATTTTATGAACAACACCAAATTTTGCCCTTAAAGTATCTATATATCCTGCAAATTTAATAATATCCTGGTAACTGTCAACTTATTACACATATGGAAGGAGTCAGACAGAATCCTTTATTTTCATTCTATCTATATTATATTGGTGAAAGGTATTTTAAGAAGTAATCTGGAATAGTTTTTAAGTGACTAACAAGACAACAGTGTGAATTAGGTTTGACCTAGAAGACCCATCTTCAGTTAATGGAGGAAAGACAACTGGGAATTTACCCGAAGCACACTGTAGCCACAAGGCAAGGCAGGAGACGTTTTGCTCCCTGACCTTCCAGAGTGAACAGGACCCATCAGAACAGTTCTCTGCTCACTTCTCTTGACAGGACAGCACAGCAGCCAAAGAAAACACTTAGGAGAAAATGTGCACAACACCTTATTTTTACTTTTCAGATACTCATGGGTCTTCAAACTGTGTTGGCTCTATTTGAACAGTTCTTTGCCAAAATGACAAGCAACTCATTATTATTCAGGCTCACAATAGAAGTCACTCAAGTTGTGAGTTTATTTATCCTCATTTCTTAGGAGCTCTGAAATGCCATGCGCATCTAAAACAAATGATTACAAAATCAACAAAGAACGGATGTGACACAGGAGAGCTGAGTCCGACAGTAAAGAAGAAATAACACAGGTCATGTTTAAGATGAGTCAACCTGCAATCTCAGACATTCCTGCTGTAAAGTATAACAGATGGTTAAACAAAGTGTCCTTTTCTGATACGATAAAATAAGACTGAAGATTGCACTCTTCTTGATGAAAGACTCCATGTCACATAAATCAGATGATAAAAAGCCATGTCTCTCTCTCACACACCTATACACACAAATCAAAACACCAAAGCCAAAAACAAAAAAACAAAAAACACCAAAGCCAATCCACAATAAAGTCTGTAACTTATAATATATGTAGCATACGTATGTTTCATATTCTAATAAGAGGTCCTAAATAGGCTGCATAAATTCTCAAAAGAACAATTCTAATGCAGGAAGAAGTGGTATTTTTAGCATGACACAAGGCACAAGTAAATATCCAACAGCAAGTATCATGCTTAATAGAACCCAGTAAACATTTATGTAACAAACAGCAAATTTTGCCCTTAAAGTATCTATATATCCTGCAAATTTAATAATATCCTGGTAACTGTCAACTTATTACACATATGGAAGGAGTCAGACAGAATCCTTTATTTTCATTCTATCTATATTATATTGGTGAAAGGTATTTTAAGAAGTAATCTGGAATAGTTTTAAGTGACTAACAAGACAACAGTGTGAATTAGGTTTGACCTAGAAGACCCATCTTCAGTTAATGGAGGAAAGACAACTGGGAATTTACCCGAAGCACACTGTAGCCACAAGGCAAGGCAGGAGACGTTTTGCTCCCTGACCTTCCAGAGTGAACAGGACCCATCAGAACAGTTCTCTGCTCACTTCTCTTGACAGGACAGCACAGCAGCCAAAGAAAACACTTAGGAGAAAATGTGCACAACACCTTATTTTTACTTTTCAGATACTCATGGGTCTTCAAACTGTGTTGGCTCTATTTGAACAGTTCTTTGCCAAAATGACAAGCAACTCATTATTATTCAGGCTCACAATAGAAGTCACTCAAGTTGTGAGTTTATTTATCCTCATTTCTTAGGAGCTCTGAAATGCCATGCGCATCTAAAACAAATGATTACAAAATCAACAAAGAACGGATGTGACACAGGAGAGCTGAGTCCGACAGTAAAGAAGAAATAACACAGGTCATGTTTAAGATGAGTCAACCTGCAATCTCAGACATTCCTGCTGTAAAGTATAACAGATGGTTAAACAAAGTGTCCTTTTCTGATACGATAAAATAAGACTGAAGATTGCACTCTTCTTGATGAAAGACTCCATGTCACATAAATCAGATGATAAAAAGCCATGTCTCTCTCTCACACACCTATACACACAAATCAAAACACCAAAGCCAAAAACAAAAAAACAAAAAACACCAAAGCCAATCCACAATAAAGTCTGTAACTTATAATATATGTAGCATACGTATGTTTCATATTCTAATAAGAGGTCCTAAATAGGCTGCATAAATTCTCAAAAGAACAATTCTAATGCAGGAAGAAGTGGTATTTTTAGCATGACACAAGGCACAAGTAAATATCCAACAGCAAGTATCATGCTTAATAGAACCCAGTAGAAAAAAACAAAGAGGAAAAACATATTAAAGATGGGTCTCAGAAGAGAGCTGAGGTAAACTGCAGGACTCTTACTTCAATAAGGCACTGCTGAATACATGTCAAACGCATAAACCTCTATAAACCTCCAACAACCCTACAAGGCCAGAAGTCTTACCCCCATTTTACAGATGGAGAATCAGAGGTAGAGAGGGACAGGGCACTCACATAGACCCACGAATCTGGTTCCAGAGTTTGAGTTCTGAATTAACATGCAATCATGCCAAAAGTCACTTTTTAATACCTGGAGTTCAAGCTAGAGAACATTAAGTCAAGGAAAAGGTCCTTGGAAAGAATAAATTTCTGTCAAGTTTCCCGACTACCTCCTTTCTCTGCTCCAGTCTCCTGCCCACCCAGAATCCTCAGCGTCTCAGGTGGTTCCTGGTCAGGAGAAACAGGGAAGGGCCTTCTCCTCTCCTGGCCACAGCAAGTCTGTTCTGTATCAGTGAGCACCAACATGCAGGAGGCAACCATTATAAAAAGCACAGAGAAGGTCACAATGAGACAGAGAGATGGTGTCCTCAGAGGAGGGAAAAGCAGTGCATTCTGGGCAGGATGCACTTTCTCTTGTTGCTGCAGGTCACCTGAGTGGGACCCGCCTGATGCTCTTGGCAAGTGGAGAAACTGTCTGTATTGGTGGGATATTCTCTGGGGCAGAGTTAGGCCCCCACTCTAGAAACTGCTTTCTCAGACCCTTCACCCTCACCGAAATCTCCCCTAAAGTCTGTAGTCATGACCACAGACTAGACCTCTAACCGCTGGTCAGCTCCCCAGGACCACAGGCAGGAGAGAGTATGGCTGAGAATCTCTCACGTAGAAAAGCTAAATGCACACACCACAACAGTGTTATCTTCATGTATGTTAGGAGACCATAGTTTACTGAGATGAACATGGAAGCAACTACAAGAAAGGCCTTCACCTCAACCATCTCATGATCAGATATGCAATTCACAACTTAATTCATCAACACCTCTTCCTACACAAACTGATCTCTGGCATCTCCCAAAGGAGTCTGGAAAAAGAGAAGTATTTCCAGTATTTTTAAAACACCGTATGTTTCTCTTACACATGATGCCACCAATATTCAGAAGATGTGTGACAAAGTTTTAGACACACAAACTTAAGAACATAATGTATTTGTTAATTTCTGAATTAAATGTATGTGTGAAAACAGTAAATAAACATTATCTAAGATTCCAGGAAGAAAGTGCTTACTCAACTTGGAAAGTAGTGCTACAACAACCTGAAGAGCAATGATATATATATACATATATATATATATATATATATATATATATATATATATATATATATTTTTTTTTATTCTCAAATGTTTGGCTTTCCAAAGCACTGGTAACATGTAGAATGAATTCACTCTCTGTCTCTACCTTCTAATTTTTTAAATCTATTTTAACTGAAGGACAATAGCTTTACAGAATTTTGTTGTTTCCTGCCAAACATCAACATAATTTTTAAGAAGTCAATGAACTGTACAGTTTTGGTTTTTATGACTAGAATTCTATTAGAGCTATTTGGAAAAAGAAAATGTTTTAATTAATATTCAATCATCATTATTAGAAATATTCAGGTATTTATACTTTGCTAAAAACAAGAAAATACTCTCTGTAAATAAATATCATACGTGAACATTCTGCAGTAAAATACAACATAAGTAAGAGCCTTTTCCGAATACCACAAAGACTCTATTTCAATATAAATTACATCAGATTGAAGTTAATATTTATGCTACTAGGAAGCTAATTCCTAACTTACATAATCACATCTCAAAAGAAAGGGAACAAACAGTATTTTAAGTAACCAAAGAAATTTATATTTCTTTTTAAAGGCTAGGTGACATCACGTGGCTTTACATATGCAACTGAACTATAAACATCAGCTTGGACAGAAAAATCATAGTTGCTTTAAACTATATCGACACAAGACCCAAATCCAATTTCAAGATATGCAATTCACAACTTAATTCATCAACACCTCTTCCTACACAAACTGATCTCTGGCATCTCCCAAAGGAGTCTGGAAAAAGAGAAGTATTTCCAGTATTTTTAAAACACCGTATGTTTCTCTTACACATGATGCCACCAATATTCAGAAGATGTGTGACAAAGTTTTAGACACACAAACTTAAGAACATAATGTATTTGTTAATTTCTGAATTAAATGTATGTGTGAAAACAGTAAATAAACATTATCTAAGATTCCAGGAAGAAAGTGCTTACTCAACTTGTAAAGTAGTGCTAAAAAACCCTGCAGAGAAAAAATATATATATATACATATATATATATATATATATATATATATATATATATATATATATATTTTTTTTATTCTCAAATGTTTGGCTTTCCAAAGCACTGGTAACATGTAGAATGAATTCACTCTCTGTCTCTACCTTCTAATTTTTTAAATCTATTTTAACTGAAGGACAATAGCTTTACAGAATTTTGTTGTTTCCTGCCAAACATCAACATAATTTTTAAGAAGTCAATGAACTGTACAGTTTTGGTTTTTATGACTAGAATTCTATTAGAGCTTTTTGGGAAAAAAGAAAATGTTTTAATTAATATTCAATCATCATTATTAGAAATATTCAGGTATTTATACTTTGCTAAAAACAAGAAAATACTCTCTGTAAATAAATATCATACGTGAACATTCTGCAGTAAAATACAACATAAGTAAGAGCCTTTTCCGAATACCACAAAGACTCTATTTCAATATAAATTACATCAGATTGAAGTTAATATTTATGCTACTAGGAAGCTAATTCCTAACTTACATAATCACATCTCAAAAGAAAGGGAACAAACAGTATTTTAAGTAACCAAAGAAATTTATATTTCTTTTTAAAGGCTAGGTGACATCACGTGGCTTTACATATGCAACTGAACTATAAACATCAGCTTGGACAGAAAAATCATAGTTGCTTTAAACTATATCGACACAAGAATCCCAAGCTGCCAAGTGTCTGTCAGGAGAAGCCTCCCTATGTGCTACTTGAGACAAGAGGGCCTCTTACGCAGGCCCAGACACCCTGCGTCCTTCTGGTAACTATAGAAACCCTCATCATAGCAAAGAACACCTATGTGCCTTCTGGGTCTGTTCTTCTGTCTGTGTTACTAACATTCATTATGGGCCAAACTAGCATTAGATGAATCTGCCTGCAATGCGGGAGACCTGGGTTCCATCCCTGGGTTGGGAAAACCCCCTGGAGGAGGGCACGGCAACCCACTCCAGTATTCTTGCCTGAAGAATTCCATGGACAGAGGACCCTGGCGATCTACAGTCCATGGGGTCGCAAACAGCTGGACATGACTGAGTGACTAAGTACAGCATCTAGATAAAGCAGGGAGGGAAGGCAGGTTTTTAAAACTCTATATAAATTTGCTGGATGAACCTACTGTGTAGCACAGGGCACTCTGCTCAATGTTAGAGGGCAGCCTGGATGGGAAGGGAATTTGGGGGAGAATGGATACATGTATATGAATGGCTGAGTCCCCTTGCTGTCCATCTGAAACTATCACAACATTGTTAATCAGCTATACACCAATATACAATAAAAAGCTGACAAAATCTCTTTGTTGGATAAGTGGAGGAAGAGGAAGAGATGAGTCGCTATATCAAGCGTCTAAGATTCAGGAATGTTTTAGTTTAGAGTTCACGTTCTAGTTTTCAGGAATGTGTAAGAGGCAAATGATTTTGTTTGAGGAGCCTATTTTCTGGATATGTATTAGATACACATGGATTCTCGAGAGAGGAATTAACCAAGCATCAAGGAGGAACACCACATGCACTCAGAATTTTGCATAGAAGAATGTCAGCTGTAAATTTACCACAAAGACTCTATTTCAATATAAATTACATCAGATTGAAGTTAATATTTATGCTACTAGGAAGCTAATTCTAACTTACATAATCACATCTCAAAAGAAAGGGAACAAACAGTATTTTAAGTAACCAAAGAAATTTATATTTCTTTTTAAAGGCTAGGTGACATCACGTGGCTTTACATATGCAACTGAACTATAAACATCAGCTTGGACAGAAAAATCATAGTTGCTTTAAACTATATCGACACAAGAATCCCAAGCTGCCAAGTGTCTGTCAGGAGAAGCCTCCCTATGTGCTACTTGAGACAAGAGGGCCTCTTACGCAGGCCCAGACACCCTGCGTCCTTCTGGTAACTATAGAAACCCTCATCATAGCAAAGAACACCTATGTGCCTTCTGGGTCTGTTCTTCTGTCTGTGTTACTAACATTCATTATGGGCCAAACTAGCATTAGATGAATCTGCCTGCAATGCGGGAGACCTGGGTTCCATCCCTGGGTTGGGAAAACCCCCTGGAGGAGGGCACGGCAACCCACTCCAGTATTCTTGCCTGAAGAATTCCATGGACAGAGGACCCTGGCGATCTACAGTCCATGGGGTCGCAAACAGCTGGACATGACTGAGTGACTAAGTACAGCATCTAGATAAAGCAGGGAGGGAAGGCAGGTTTTTAAAACTCTATATAAATTTGCTGGATGAACCTACTGTGTAGCACAGGGCACTCTGCTCAATGTTAGAGGGCAGCCTGGATGGGAAGGGAATTTGGGGGAGAATGGATACATGTATATGAATGGCTGAGTCCCCTTGCTGTCCATCTGAAACTATCACAACATTGTTAATCAGCTATACACCAATATACAATAAAAAGCTGACAAAATCTCTTTGTTGGATAAGTGGAGGAAGAGGAAGAGATGAGTCGCTATATCAAGCGTCTAAGATTCAGGAATGTTTTAGTTTAGAGTTCACGTTCTAGTTTTCAGGAATGTGTAAGAGGCAAATGATTTTGTTTGAGGAGCCTATTTTCTGGATATGTATTAGATACACATGGATTCTCGAGGAGAGGAATTAACCAAGCATCAAGGAGGAACACCACATGCACTCAGAATTTTGCATAGAAGAATGTCAGCTGTAAAGCCTGAGAAGGTCAGTATTAGCATAGCTTCTGACTGTATTCAGAGTAAGACTGATTTACTTTATTCTGGGTCCCTGGGGCCAGGACCCACAGTTCTAGCACAAACACCAATCCCTCTTGATGTTTGTGTCAACATGAACTGAACCCTCCAACACCATAGCCATCATCCACAAACTTTTCCTCCACTCAGACTTCAGTTATAACATTTACTCTTTATTTAGTAAATAAGTAAAGAGCAAAATAAAGAAAGGATAAGATGCTAGTAATTCAAAAGCACTCACTCTGTGAAAAAGTTAACTGGCTAATTTGACATGTATTAAAGTCATTTTTCTAAATTCCATGCCTAACCAATATCCTCCTAGCTTTTAAGTGCACTTGTGAAATTTAGTGAAAAAAATTTTTATCAATGTGAGTTGTTTTTTTCTTCATACATGTATAAACACCAAGGTAGATTATTCTTCATTTAGGAAATTTTCTATTAAATCAGAAACTTTAAAACTTATCATATGAATTATTCAAAGCAATTAAATAGAATGATTATAAAATATATATGGTAGATTTTTTTCAATAAAATAAAATATAAAAATAAATGATTTTAATAATAACTTTCTCCTTTTCTTCATGGTATTATTCTACATTTAAGCCAAGGGCATGAAAACATGAATGTCCCACTCCAACAGTCCAAGTGCCAAAAGCTGAAGTCCAGGAAGTGTTGAGTCAGACGGCTTTTATGAGATTCAGTTACATAAAAAAAATCATTTTCAAATACACAGGTTAGAAAACAAAGTACTTTTAAATACTTTTAAAAATGTTCAGATCTAGTGCAATGATTTTTTGCATAACTTTTGAGTTCAGGGGTTTATGAGACAACATTCAAAGGAATTTCAAATGGAATTTCAATTCTTTAGAATAAAGACATTGGCTTTCAATTTAATTTTCACAGAAATATACTTTTTCTCTGAACAAGGCTGAATTCACTATATGCTACTGATTACTTTGGCTAATATTGACTAGATTTATTTTTATTTAGAAGTAAGAAACATCTACATTTGAGAACAAACAAGCTATCTCTCAGTATATCAAAATCTACGTTAAAAAAATGAGAGAAGAAGAAAAGGTAAAAAGAGTGAAAGGACAACCATATTCCATAAAGACAAGTCCTCAGGCTCAAATACTAGAGTATCAACATATAAAAGAAATTCTGTACATTCAAAGTCAAAAAGTCTCCATTATAATTAATGCTCCTAACACATACTGCCTCACCTTCACAAATGTTTATACTGAAACCAGTCTGCAGAGAGCTATTAAGAAGTCAGCCTCTCTACTCAAACCTCTCAGCTAAACTTTGTACAGTTCTTTTTAAAAAAAAAAAAATGTATCTATCAAAAAATTTGAATAAGTGAAACTCATAATTATAATAAATTGTACATTTCTAAGTTGCCTAAAACTCAAGCCAATTTGAGTATAGATTCAGGTTTGAGTTGAATCACATCTCTTTCACTTTCAAGTTACGCATATTTTGTCCCACATACAGAAGAAATGTGTGAGCCCTCAAATTCGGAGTCTCTCAGAGAGCAAGTCAGGTAGGGGCCTCAAAGCTCCTTTTCTCTGGATGAGCTGCCAGTGAACATTCATCTCACTGAACAACACAACATTCTGGTTAAACCTGAAGCCCTCGGTGTCACAGTCCATGTGGTGTTCTACGATAAGGGCGTCTTCCTTCTGCCCAGACTGAACAAGAACAAGCAGGCTTTTGCATCAGTGCTCTGCTTGAAGCCTGCTGGTGAGATTTATACCCGACTGCAGTTTGGCTCCCTTCTAATGTGATTCCTGGGCTCGACACTCCTACTAACTGACAGAAATAACAGGAGAGGTGAAAAACGCAGCGATACCAAAAACAGATGTTGGTGTAAAATTCCAGGACCGTTGATTTGCTCGTTTCACCTTTTAATGTACAATTTCTGTGCTGAAAACAAAGGGGCTTTTTTAACTCTTAAAATACCTAGAACCATGAAATAGAGAAGATAAAGTAGGACACTGGTAGGCTGGGGACTTCCAAGAGATGGCAGATGGGAAGTAAAGAGAAGCTGAGAGAAGGGCAGGTTGAAAGGAAAACCACACCCTCTCTTCCAGCAATCCTACATCCTTGCTTCTCTTATTCTTATTTTCTTTTAATCTAGTTTGGGAATAACTCTGAACAGACAGGGTGAAGGTCAGAGTTACTAGGATGTCGAAATAAGCAAGGAACAAAACAGAATAAGAACAACTGTTTTAGACAGAATTACTTTTGTGTCCAAGAAAGTAATGGATTTTTTTTTCCCCTCTAATTTTTACCAAGAATTATCTTAACCAAAACTCTTCGCTTTAGAGAAATAAGAGTTGCATTTTAGGTTACAATATAAAATACCTAAATTCAGAAAACAGAGAGTAGCAATCAGGTTTTCTCTTTTTTTCTTAAGAGTGAGTCGTGAGTTTATTATAAACAACCCTGAAGACTCCTTTCTTCAAAAGATTCACTTGATTATTCCCACTATGAATTTCTTATTTGTTGGTTCTTATGAAAAGATGATCCAAAAGCTATTACAGGTAATAGGACCTCTTATTCTACCACAAACACCTGTTAGAACAGTCAAAAATAAACAGCAAGATTAAGTTTTTCTGCATCCGTATTAACAAACTTACATGATTTCCTACTGGAAACTTTCAGGGGCTGGACTAATATTTCTGGTCGTCTCAGAGCCAGTCTCCTGGGGAAAAGAAGGTCAATACGCCTATCAATTTTCAGGACAGATCCAAGATTAATATAACACCAGAATATTAAAAGCCTTAAGAAAAAAACAGAAAGTTGGAGCAAAAAAAATGAACACAATGCAATCTACTCAAATTAAGAAATAAATCCTCTACTTTCAAATTTTTATAAATTCTCCTGACTCTGAAATCACCGTTCTTTTTTTGCCCCATCTTTCATATCAATGCAGTTTCAGATATTAATGTGCTATTTTCCATTTGTTTCATAACAAAAACTGAATATGACCTGAGACTGTCATGTTATTTTTGGTCATTATTCATACTTCATTAGACAAAACAGAAATCCAAACCTGAGGGATAAAGGATTCGAAGACGAGGTTTCAGGGCTTATTTTATCACAGCTATGCTGGAATGGTATTTTGCAAGGAACGAAAGGTCAGCTGCAGACAGGCCATGACTCTGCGCCAGGAACTCACCTTTCCTGGAAATGCTTTGAGGGAATCAGTCCTGCTCTGGGGTTGGCATCTCCTTCATGCTTTGCTTGCCACCACGTTGCATCATCTTGGCTCATAATCTGAAGAATATCTCCCTTTTTGAAAGAAAGCCCAGCTTCCTTACATGGAATTGCTTTATCCCCATTAGGGTCATAATCAAAGAGGGCTTTGATAAACATCTGGAAGAGAGTCCCAATTAGAAATAAATATAAAAAGTAAATGTGAAATGCAAGCATCTTCTAACTGTGATTTATTTAAAAAACAGAATATTAAGGTCAGCTTGCTGGGACAAAGAAGATATGTACTAAATGGAAAAACATTAGCTCCCCTTTAAGAAAAAAAAGGTTTGTAAGAAATGATTACCTTGCCTTCCTTCGACGGTGTCTCTTCTTTGATGCTGGGTATAATCTTAAACGTGATGGCACCCTGAGACTGAGCCTGATATCAGAGGAAAGAGTTATAAGAAAACCTCAGAAGCCAAAGAGAAAGAAGGCAAAAAAGGTAGAAAATGACATGATTCTGAATATTTACAAGCTTGGGATTTTCTACTTAGATAAAACAAACCAAGGAAACTATTTTTGTAGAAATTCCTGTAACATGAGAAATCGCTAAAGTTTGTCAAGTAAGTTAAAAAACATTACCACTAAATCCACTTTTACCTCCTGTGCACTTTAAAAATGCCGGTGAATGTATTACCATCCATGGAACTCCAAAACAGAAACAGAATACGCACAGTGCCTTATACAGACAAGATTAAATGGCAAGAACAGACTGCGTGCGAGGAAGCTCAGATCATCACATCTAAGGATCACATTTACAGGGACAAATTACCTACAACTGTCAGTAATGGGGTTATAAATATATGATTCAATTAGTTGCAAGGCTCATCAAGAAAATAACGAACACTCATCTCTATATATTATGGTTAGTAAGTAAAGTATGAAATGAAGTATGTTAATTAAAAGATGAAAAAACTGTCTGCCCTAATAAAAACAAGCAACAATACCCACAATTCTTTGCTGACTACTTCACAGAAAGTAGGTAACAAGGACCTACTGTTTAGCACAGCGAACTCTACTCAATACTTTTTAATAACCTATATGGGAAAAGAATATGAAAAAGAATATTTGTGTGTGTGACTGAATCACTTTGTTGTACACATGAAACTAACATGACATTTTAAATCAACTATACTTCAAAAAAAATTTTTTTGAGTAGGTATTCCTTTAACACACTCTTGACATCATTCTTTCTCTCTTAGCATTTGTCATAATCACACCTGTATAATTATTTACACCATTATTTCTTAATGTCAGTTATTCCCACTAAGTTATAAGTTCTGTGTGTTTAAAAAGAATCAAGGATGGAAGAAAAGAGGAAGAGGTGGAGACAGGCAGGGTGGGAGGGAAGGCAGGGAAGAATGGACCTCTCTGAGGCTCACTATCAGTGAGTGTTGTAACCAGGACAGGTTTTGTTAAAATGGCCCTGACTGGCACTGTCTGTCAATTTCCATGGTGTGAATACTCACACCACAGCCGATTTCAGTGTATCATCATGAAATTACTGAAAATCAAGATGGGAAAAGCTGCATAACCTCAGCCGTTTTTTAAAAACTTTATTGGAGTATAGTTGATTCACAGTATTCTTAGTTTCTGCTGTACAGCAAAGTGAATCAGTTACACATATACACATCTATTCTTTGTTAGATTCTTTTCCCATAGCAGTCATTACAGACTACTGAGTAGAGTTCCCTGTCCTCTGCAGCGGGCACTTGCTAGTTTTCCACTTTATACACAGGAGGGTGTATATATGTCAGTCTCAGTCTCCTAGCTTATTTCTCCCCTTATGCTCCCCGGGCAACCATGAGTGTGTTTTTCACATCTGTGACTCTATTTCTGTTTTGTAAATAAGTTTATTTGTACCTTTTTTTTAAAGCCCAGAACCAGCTTTTGTCCGCACATGGGAGAAACTACAGTGCAGCACAGAGACTCGTGTAAAATGGGGCTTAACAGTATAAATGTCAGAATTTCAAAAGAAGTGATTTCAAAATGATAATCTTATTGCTACTGCTGATCATAAAAGTCACTCACTAATCTTATTAAGAATTTCTTCAACACTGAATTGTACAAGTAGAAAGAAGGCAAACCTTCTGAATAATCCCTTCCCCTTCTTCTAGTTTGTACATGTGTTTTAATTTATGTAAGGCCCTTAGAACAGTACCACTAAGGGCTCAATTAGTGTACACTAACACCAGTACAACTGCTATTACTAAGTCTGAAGGTCTATCAGCCAATGGGAACACGTCACAGTAATCCATCACATGGGTGAACAATTATTCAATCAGTGTAACATACTTAATAATGTCTAGATATTATTAAAATATCTTGTTTATGCACATTTGCCAAATTATCTCCTCAAGGTTAATCTGCAACAGTTGAATTTCTTATGAATACTTGTTTTTGTGCTCACAGCCATGCTGAATGGCACGTGGGATCTTTGTTTCCCGACCATGGATCGACCCACGCTCCCTGTAGTGGAAGTGCAGAGTCTCAACCACTGGACTGCCAGGGAAGTCAGCAGCTGAACTTCTTATTAAAGGGTACACACATTGAAAGTGGATAGTTTCAGACAGCCATCTCAAAAGATGCTATTAGTGTATCCTACCAACAAAAGCATATAAACCTATCTATTTCCTATCCTCATTAACAAAATTCTATTCTTTGAAAATCAAGATGGGAAAAGCTGCATAACCTCAGCCGTTTTTTAAAAACTTTATTGGAGTATAGTTGATTCACAGTATTCTTAGTTTCTGCTGTACAGCAAAGTGAATCAGTTACACATATACACATCTATTCTTTGTTAGATTCTTTTCCCATAGCAGTCATTACAGACTACTGAGTAGAGTTCCCTGTCCTCTGCAGCGGGCACTTGCTAGTTTTCCACTTTATACACAGGAGGGTGTATATATGTCAGTCTCAGTCTCCTAGCTTATTTCTCCCCTTATGCTCCCCGGGCAACCATGAGTGTGTTTTTCACATCTGTGACTCTATTTCTGTTTTGTAAATAAGTTTATTTGTACCTTTTTTTTAAAGCCCAGAACCAGCTTTTGTCCGCACATGGGAGAAACTACAGTGCAGCACAGAGACTCGTGTAAAATGGGGCTTAACAGTATAAATGTCAGAATTTCAAAAGAAGTGATTTCAAAATGATAATCTTATTGCTACTGCTGATCATAAAAGTCACTCACTAATCTTATTAAGAATTTCTTCAACACTGAATTGTACAAGTAGAAAGAAGGCAAACCTTCTGAATAATCCCTTCCCCTTCTTCTAGTTTGTACATGTGTTTTAATTTATGTAAGGCCCTTAGAACAGTACCACTAAGGGCTCAATTAGTGTACACTAACACCAGTACAACTGCTATTACTAAGTCTGAAGGTCTATCAGCCAATGGGAACACGTCACAGTAATCCATCACATGGGTGAACAATTATTCAATCAGTGTAACATACTTAATAATGTCTAGATATTATTAAAATATCTTGTTTATGCACATTTGCCAAATTATCTCCTCAAGGTTAATCTGCAACAGTTGAATTTCTTATGAATACTTGTTTTTGTGCTCACAGCCATGCTGAATGGCACGTGGGATCTTTGTTTCCCGACCATGGATCGACCCACGCTCCCTGTAGTGGAAGTGCAGAGTCTCAACCACTGGACTGCCAGGGAAGTCAGCAGCTGAACTTCTTATTAAAGGGTACACACATTGAAAGTGGATAGTTTCAGACAGCCATCTCAAAAGATGCTATTAGTGTATCCTACCAACAAAAGCATATAAACCTATCTATTTCCCTATAATCTGGCTAACTTTAGGCATTATCAAGCTTTCGAATAACCACCAGTCCAATATTTTTCAGACATCATGCTTTCTTTTGTAATTGTCTGTATATATGCTTTGCTGTTACATAACTTTTTCCTTACTGAAGTTTAAGAACTCTCATATACATTAAAATATGAGCCTTCAATCATATAAATCGAAAATATTTTGCCTATAATCTCCTTTGTCTTTTAAATTTTATGTACAGCATCTTTTTCTGTAGAAAATTTTCAGTTCTATTTATCACATCTATTTGAATTTCACATCAAGGTTAAAAATTCTTTCTCAGTCTTTTGGCTAAGAAAAATTGTAGTACGGGGGCTTCTCAGGTGGCACGGTGGTAAAACAAAAAAAAAGTGGTAAAGAATCTGCCTGCCGGGCTTCCCTGGTGGTCCAGTGGGTAAGGACACCGCCTTGCAGTGCAAGGGGCGCCGGTTCGATCCCTGGCCTGGGAAGATGCCACGGGCCGCGGAGCGGCTGGACCAATGTGTCCAACTACCGAGCCGGAGCTCTGGAGCGCACGTGCCCAGAGTCGGTGCTCTGCGACAACAGAGGCCACCGCGATGGGAGGCCCACATGGGCCAAAAAAAAGAACAAAGATGGATGAAAAATAGATAAATGAAAGACCAATAGAAGTGGCCTGCCCGGCCCCCTCCCTTCCCAACCTGCACCACCCCTCAAAAAAATGTTTTTAAAAAAAAGAAGAATCTGCCTGCCAGTGCAGTAGACACAAGAGACACAGGTTCAATCCCTGGGTCAGGAAGATCCCCTGCAGAGATGGCAACCCACTCCAGTATTCTTGCCTGGAGAATCCCATGGACAGAGGACCCTGGTGGGCTATAGTCCATGGGCCACAAGGAGTCAGACATGACTGAGAATAATGATTTTTTAAAAAACTTAACTTGGGGTGGGGGGGACACTTATTTTTGTGTGAGTTGTACAATACTCTTCTTCTAACTGAATAATCAATTGATCCGATACTATTTATGAAAGATCTCACTGCTTTCACACTGATTTAAAATGCCATCTTAATCACATACTAAATTTTCATATATACTGAGGTCTATTTTGAGATACTAAGATTCTCTACAGGTTAATATCTTTCTATATGTGACAAGGACAACTTCCCTTTATTTTATCCTTACAAATAAATAAATGAATTTGAGAACTTACATTGCCAAGGCCTATAATAGTTTCATCCCACTTTAGATTCTTAAGACCTCTAAGGTAGTTTCACTGCTTTATATGCCTAGAAGGCACAGCCCCCTGAGATCAATGCATCACTGGTAACATGTATTAAGGACCTGACTTGGGATGTGCCCTGTCAAATCCCTTAGCTACAGTAGCTCATTTAATCCTTCAGACACTGCAGGGAGAGACGAACCATTTTTTAGTCTCATTTTGTACATGAAAACAGGGGAGCAATAAAAAAATGAAGGTATTTTCTAAGGGATTATGTAACAGAGTTGGGATCCAAATCCTGGACTACTGAATCCAAATCCTGTGTTCAATACCAGGTCTGACACATTACGATTCAATTTCATTTTCGTTGCAATATTAAAATAAATGTTCAGCTTACCAAGATCTGGATTATTTCCTCAGGCCTTTTATCCTCGATGGGTATCCCATTCACTTCCCTAAGTTCATCGCCAACATGAATAAGACCTGAGAAAGCGCAAAATCAGAAAACAAGCAGCGTTACCCACCAAACAAGCCATGGTGTGCGATTGTGTCCACACTGAATGCACTGTATGGTCCCGTAGTGCCTATGAGGACCACACACCTCATGCCTCTCAGGAGTCAGAGGGTGAGCCCCCAGAGAACGATTCCAAGACCACAGCCTCACAACACTGCCAAATGAACAGCAGCAACATCTCAGTCTTTTCCTAAACATGCACATTACTTTTATCTTCTAAACAGTATTTTTTAAAGTTGCATTCTTTCAGTAGTACTTTTCAAATCAGAAACACTGAAATCAGTCTTAGTATGACCTTGGAAACTCATATAAACTAAGACCATAAAGCAGAATGAGATTGAGCATTTATTTAAATAGATTCCCACATTTTAACACACAGAATAATCTTATTACTGTCCTGCTATGTTTCTATCAAAAGCCTATTATCCTCTTAGTTATAAACCAGAAATGTGACACATAAAACCCACGTGACTTGTCCGCACCCGCCAAATATGTAACCTCTCTCACCACTTCGGTCCGCAGCTCCTCCTCTCATGATCCTGGCCACCACGATGGCCCCGGTCTGCTCATCTTTTTTAATAGTGGCTCCCTTTTAAGAAAAAAAATATAGTATTTGTGGGTAAATGTGTGTATTTGGGTAGTAAGAAAGAGGGCAGAAATGAGGACATTCACCTGGAAAATGTAAAAACAGCTATAAAAAATTAAAGGAAGGAGGCAGAAGGAGCAGGCATGGCATGGGCTTCACAAACACTTATCATGAAACACAATTTTCTACCACACCTAAGGTTTTCAGCACAGTGCAAAAACTCTTGCATATTTAATCTCTTCAATCCTATGAGAAGTGTACAAATACCTTCTTTCCATTATAAACCTTATATTTGAATACTATTTGTTTTAATACTTTTACAGCATTCCTTCATTTCAGTTTGTCCCACACCCCATGAGAAGGTCATCTACATACAGAAGGTGAAGGGAAGAGTAAAGGATCACATAAACTAGAAAACTCAAACCCAGACCATCTGACCTTCAGCGACCCTTCCACTACACTATTACAAGGAAGGAACTCAGCAATGAAAATAAAGAAAGTGGAAAGAGAAAAAAAAAAAAAACTATGTTACTCCTGGTTTTTTATGTACTAGGATTGTATGTAGCATAAATGGAACTAACATTTTTGCAGGAGATTAGGAAATAATTTCAAACAGAATCCTTAGAAATTCTCCATTTACGGATGTTTGGAAGCAAATCCACTGAACACTCTGTTAGACTAGCATGCACAGATGGTTACTTTGAACAGGTGTTCATGACTTTCTTACAAGAAATCACATCACAAGGCTGGAGAAATGCACATTAAGTGGGGGCAGCATTCACCCCCAAGAAAAATGTGTAATTTCCCTCGCACTTGACAACAGACATATTTACAGCATCACAAAACAGATATTACAAAATAATTTCTAATTTTGTTTTCATAAGTGTTTTATATAGGACATTTTATTTTAATATATAATAGCTATCAAACATATACCTAATAACAGCAAAAAAATTTTAAATAATTAAGTGCCAGGATGATTTTGTGGTATTTTTCATCACCTGCACATGCACTCAAGGCCAAAGACTTGAATGAGTACCTCTCCATGGACATACACCTTACACTCTCTAATTACTAGTATTTTCTGCAGGTAGCTTGCAGCCAAGCTGACCGGAAATGTAATAATTTTCACTTTCTTTAACAATGTATCTCAAACTGACCAAAGTATGACTAATGATCAGAAGGGTCTAATAATCTAATTTAAGATTGTTCATTGTTGTTCAGTCGGTAAGGCGTGTCTGACTCTTTGCGACTCCACGGACTGTTGCATGCCAGGGTTCCCGGTCCTCCACCATTTCCTGGAGTTTAAGATTACTTATCTGTATTTTATAGATGAGAAACTGAATGACAAAAGGTTACGATTTGTCTTAGACTAGACACCTCATAGGTAGTAAAGTAAGAACTTATCTAAGGCAAACTTATCAGAATGTATGTTTCTAACCTGATCATTCAAAACTAATAACTTTCTGACTCCTTCTATCACCGTGTATTCCTAAGGTAAACGCATGGCTTTTGCAGATACAGATCATCAGACCTTTCCTCTGTGTGTGCCTGTCATGTCCCCACATCAAGGGGTGAATGGGCTCCAGGGCACCTGAGGCTGTGAGAAGCCCTGCAGCTGCCACCTGGGCCCCTTGAGACACATGCTCTGGGGGAGGCCAGATGTTCTGGCTTTTGACTGAGTAACTGGAGAGACAGGATAGTCCATCAGGGAACTGAAGGGTGGAACAGATTTGGGGACAAAGATAAGCTGACTTTCGTACACGTGAAGGCTGAGATGCCTACTAGACATCCAAATAGAGAGGAGATACTGGGTAGAATGATGAACGTTCAAACTTAAAGATGAGACGAAAGATCCAGAAGAGAAACTGGCCCAGGAGTTACCAGCACACAAGTGGTTTTTAAAATCACAGCTGGAGGGATCACGTCCAGAATGTGCAGAGAAAGGAAAGCACCCAACACTTACAGGACCAGTTAGAGGTCCTGAAATATATTTATATATCAATATAGAGAGGACCCTAGAATAAAAATGCTTGCTATCTGCTGATTCTCCAGATCCTGCTGATATCCAGATTCAGGAAAAATATGGGGACCAGAGAAACGGTGTCTCACTTTCTACATGATACTATTAATAGCACTTGAATCAATCTTCTTTTTGATCCCTTTATTCCTGGAGATTTTGTCTCCATAATGCCCTGAAGTATTCCTAGTGCGATCTACTTACATGAAAATAAGATCAAAACCCCATAAAACAAAAGCACATCACATGCGATACTGTACAGAAGTCAACATTCAGTGGCACAGTCCTAAATGTAACATAAATTAAAATGGAATTCACTGCTTTAAAATCAGTACCTATTTTCTTATATAATTATTTTTAATTTATTCTATGTGATTGATGACAAAGTACAGAGAACTTTAGGTTAGACTGAGAAGCGAACTCCCTGGTTAGACTTTTTTTTTTTTTTTAAAGATTTATTTATTTATTTTGGGGGGGTGGTTTGGGGAGGGAGCAGAGCAGGCAGGCCACTTCTATTGGTTCTTCATTTGTCCATTTTCATCCATCTTTGTTCTTTGGCCTGTGTGGGCCTCCCATCGCAGTGGCCTCTGTTGTCGCAGAGCACCGGCTCTGGGCACATGCACTCCAGAGCTCCGGCTTGGTAATTGGACACATCGGTCCAGCCACTCCTCGGCACATGGGATCTTCCCAGGCCAGGGATTGAACTGGAGCCCCTTGCACTGCAAGGCGGTGTCCTTACCCACTGGACCACCAGGGAAGCCCTAGACTTTTCTTGTCACTTCTGCAGAATGGTTTAGAAGTGAGGACTGCTAAGGCTCAGATGAAAACACTGCAGCATCGTTTAAGGCCTAAAGAGGCAGCATGGTTGAGTTCAGGCAATAAGACCTGAGACAGTTTTTTACAACATAGATTCCCAAGCCCCACCCAAAGCCACGGAGGTAGACTCCTGAAGGTGGAGTCCCCAAATTGAGGCAGCATGTGAGTTACCAGCACACAAGTGGTTTTTAAAATCACAGCTGGAGGGATCACGTCCAGAATGTGCAGAGAAAGGAAAGCACCCAACACTTACAGGACCAGTTAGAGGTCCTGAAATATATTTATATATCAATATAGAGAGGACCCTAGAATAAAAATGCTTGCTATCTGCTGATTCTCCAGATCCTGCTGATATCCAGATCCAGGAAAAATATGGGGACCAGAGAAACGGTGTCTCACTTTCTACATGATACTATTAATAGCACTTGAATCAATCTTCTTTTTGATCCCTTTATTCCTGGAGATTTTGTCTCCATAATGCCCTGAAGTATTCCTAGTGCGATCTACTTATATGAAAATAAGATCAAAACCCCATAAAACAAAAGCACATCACATGCGATACTGTACAGAAGTCAACATTCAGTGGCACAGTCCTAAATGTAACATAAATTAAAATGGAATTCACTGCTTTAAAATCAGTACCTATTTTCTTATATAATTATTTTTAATTTATTCTATGTGATTGATGACAAAGTACAGAGAACTTTAGGTTAGACTGAGAAGCGAACTCCCTGGTTAGACTTTTTTTTTTTTTTTAAAGATTTATTTATTTATTTTGGGGGGGTGGTTTGGGGAGGGAGCAGAGCAGGCAGGCCACTTCTATTGGTTCTTCATTTGTCCATTTTCATCCATCTTTGTTCTTTGGCCTGTGTGGGCCTCCCATCGCAGTGGCCTCTGTTGTCGCAGAGCACCGGCTCTGGGCACATGCACTCCAGAGCTCCGGCTTGGTAATTGGACACATCGGTCCAGCCACTCCTCGGCACATGGGATCTTCCCAGGCCAGGGATTGAACTGGAGCCCCTTGCACTGCAAGGCGGTGTCCTTACCCACTGGACCACCAGGGAAGCCCTAGACTTTTCTTGTCACTTCTGCAGAATGGTTTAGAAGTGAGGACTGCTAAGGCTCAGATGAAAACACTGCAGCATCGTTTAAGGCCTAAAGAGGCAGCATGGTTGAGTTCAGGCAATAAGACCTGAGACAGTTTTTTACAACATAGATTCCCAAGCCCCACCCAAAGCCACGGATGTAGACTCCTGAAGGTGGAGTCCCCAAAGGTTGTACGTTAAGCCTCTCAGTCAATTCTGATGAAGCCAAAGTCTGAGACCACTGTTTTGAAGGAAGTAAAAGGAAAACCCATGCAAGAAACACTAAAAATTAAGGATCATAATCCACTCACTTATTAATAAAATTTTATTTCCTTCATCTTGTCAAAAAGTTAATCTTCTGGATAAAACAGCTATAAATTGCTCCAAACTCACAGGGAGAACAGGTCTGTTCCTTGTATCCCGATCAGTACTATTCTCCCCTTCTCTCAATTCTTTTCTCCATCCTTCCCCTTTGAACTATTACTCCTTTCCTTTCCAAGCACCAACATCTACATGAGCTGTGCTCTCTGCCTCTTCCCCAAGGAAGCCATTCTCTCTAAATCCAGTTGTCCATTCTCTATGTCTGTATCTCTATTCCTGCCCTGAAAATAGGTTCATCAGTACCATTTGTTTCTAGATTTCATGCACGTGTATTAATATATGATGTCCATTTTTCTCTTTATCACTTACTTTACTCTGTATGACAGACTCTAGGTCCATCCACATCTCTACAAATGACCCAATTACATTCCTCTTTATGGTTATAATATTCATTGTAGTATTCCATAATATATATGCTGCTGTTGTCATTTAGTCACTAAGTTCTGTCTGACTCTTTTATGACCCAAGATAGCCTACCAGCTTCCTCTGTTTACTGTGGGAATTTCCAGGCAAAAATATAAGAGTAGGTTCTTTTTGGGCCTTCCCATGCAGGTCGTTGCGAGAGCCCTTGGGCACTGCAGGGCCCGGTGTTGCCTTACCCCCACTGGGATCTTCCCAGGCCAGGGATTGAACTGGAGCCCTTGCACTGCAAGGCGGTGTCCTTACCCACTGGACCACCAGGGAAGCCCTAGACTTTTCTTGTCACTTCTGCAGAATGGTTTAGAAGTGAGGACTGCTAAGGCTCGGATGAAAACACTGCAGCATCGTTTAAGGCCTAAAGAGGCAGCATGGTTGAGTTCAGGCAATAAGACCTGAGACAGTTTTTTACAACATAGATTCCCAAGCCCCACCCAAAGCCACGGATGTAGACTCCTGAAGGTGGAGTCCCCAAAGGTTGTACGTTAAGCCTCTCAGTCAATTCTGATGAAGCCAAAGTCTGAGACCACTGTTTTGAAGGAAGTAAAAGGAAAACCCATGCAAGAAACACTAAAAATTAAGGATCATAATCCACTCACTTATTAATAAAATTTTATTTCCTTCATCTTGTCAAAAAGTTAATCTTCTGGATAAAACAGCTATAAATTGCTCCAAACTCACAGGGAGAACAGGTCTGTTCCTTGTATCCCGATCAGTACTATTCTCCCCTTCTCTCAATTCTTTTCTCCATCCTTCCCCTTTGAACTATTACTCCTTTCCTTTCCAAGCACCAACATCTACATGAGCTGTGCTCTCTGCCTCTTCCCCAAGGAAGCCATTCTCTCTAAATCCAGTTGTCCATTCTCTATGTCTGTATCTCTATTCCTGCCCTGAAAATAGGTTCATCAGTACCATTTGTTTCTAGATTTCATGCACGTGTATTAATATATGATGTCCATTTTTCTCTTTATCACTTACTTTACTCTGTATGACAGACTCTAGGTCCATCCACATCTCTACAAATGACCCAATTACATTCCTCTTTATGGTTATAATATTCATTGTAGTATTCCATAATATATATGCTGCTGTTGTCATTTAGTCACTAAGTTCTGTCTGACTCTTTTATGACCCAAGATAGCCTACCAGCTTCCTCTGTTTACTGTGGGAATTTCCAGGCAAAAATATAAGAGTAGGTTGCCATTTCCTTCTCCACAGGATCTTCCCAACCCAGCGATCAAACCCAGGTCTGCACTGGCAAGGAAATTTTTTACCACAAAGATACCAGGGGAAGTCACTGGTATCAAAATTTTCATTCTTAAATAATACTAATAAGTTAACCCCCTGATTGCTAATCTATAGCTAACCCTCTGATCGCTAATCTACAGCCTTTTCTCCAGAATCATTTCCCAAACATCTCCTGACCATCCACTTGCTAGAATCTTATTTCCCTCACTTTGGCCATTTCTGAGTCTTTCTAGTCAAAACTATTCTTCCAAAGATACCTTAGACTCTCAATTTTCTCCTGGTCTTTGCCTCCCCCAACCCATTTTGGCAGCTGTGGCTTTTCTAATGACCTCCCCAAGAGGACAGAAGAAAATGAACAAATATAAAAAGACAAGTTTGTTCAAAGTAAGTATTTTTTCTACTTTTCTGGGTAGTGCATTTGTTTGGTAGTACATTTTTTAAACTTTAGATGTATTCACCCAATAATCCTACTTTACCTTTACAATAGCTATTAAACTAAAGAAAATACACTAAGTACACATTTGGATGAAAAAATGTTCAAGACAAATTCTCATTTGATTCCACATTCCAATGTTAAAACCAGGATTAGTCATTCGATGGTGACAGTCCCAAGATGGCTCTTTCTCCATCTAGCCTGTGTACCAGTTTCCCTTACTAAGTACATCACCTCCGTAATAAGGACCAGGAGAAATTTAGGTTACCAGCACAGTTATAACCAGAGCCGAAAAGCATGAGTGTATAATCTAAACCAAACAAACCTAACCAGGAATACAGGGAATCCTAGGATATCCACAGATACGCTTTAGGGGCTCAATAAACCTTCTACGGAAATACTGTATGACAGACTCTAGGTCCATCCACATCTCTACAAATGACCCAATTACATTCCTCTTTATGGTTATAATATTCATTGTAGTATTCCATAATATATATGCTGCTGTTGTCATTTAGTCACTAAGTTCTGTCTGACTCTTTTATGACCCAAGATAGCCTACCAGCTTCCTCTGTTTACTGTGGGAATTTCCAGGCAAAAATATAAGAGTAGGTTGCCATTTCCTTCTCCACAGGATCTTCCCAACCCAGCGATCAAACCCAGGTCTCCTGCACTGGCAAGGAAATTTTTTACCACAAAGATACCAGGGGAAGTCACTGGTATCAAAATTTTCATTCTTAAATAATACTAATAAGTTAACCCCCTGATTGCTAATCTATAGCTAACCCTCTGATCGCTAATCTACAGCCTTTTCTCCAGAATCATTTCCCAAACATCTCCTGACCATCCACTTGCTAGAATCTTATTTCCCTCACTTTGGCCATTTCTGAGTCTTTCTAGTCAAAACTATTCTTCCAAAGATACCTTAGACTCTCAATTTTCTCCTGGTCTTTGCCTCCCCCAACCCATTTTGGCAGCTGTGGCTTTTCTAATGACCTCCCAAGAGGACAGAAGAAAATGAACAAATATAAAAAGACAAGTTTGTTCAAAGTAAGTATTTTTTCTACTTTTCTGGGTAGTGCATTTGTTTGGTAGTACATTTTTTAAACTTTAGATGTATTCACCCAATAATCCTACTTTACCTTTACAATAGCTATTAAACTAAAGAAAATACACTAAGTACACATTTGGATGAAAAAATGTTCAAGACAAATTCTCATTTGATTCCACATTCCAATGTTAAAACCAGGATTAGTCATTCGATGGTGACAGTCCCAAGATGGCTCTTTCTCCATCTAGCCTGTGTACCAGTTTCCCTTACTAAGTACATCACCTCCGTAATAAGGACCAGGAGAAATTTAGGTTACCAGCACAGTTATAACCAGAGCCGAAAAGCATGAGTGTATAATCTAAACCAAACAAACCTAACCAGGAATACAGGGAATCCTAGGATATCCACAGATACGCTTTAGGGGCTCAATAAACCTTCTACGATATGCAAAGTTATCTGTATATTTTTCTGGGTAAGAGTGTCCAATGTATTTATCAATATACTGCAACTGCATTTAAATTAAATAAGAAGACAAAAACTACCAAAAAGTATAAAGACAGAATGTGGTATAGGGAAAAAAACCAACATTTGAAGAAAAATAGTTAGTTCTATCACTCAGTAGCTGTGACACTTTGATAAGTTGCTTTACTTCTTTAAATTACCAGTTTCTTATTCTGTAAAAACAGATAAGTGGGGTTTCCCTGGAGGTCCAGTGGGTAAAGAGTCTGCCTTGCAATGCAAGGGCACCAGCTCGATCCCTGACCTGGGAAGATCCCACACGCCACGGAGCGTCTGGACCAGTATGTTCAATTATGAGCCAGTGTTCTGGAGCGCATGCACCCAGAGCCAGTGCTCTACAACAAGAGAGGCCACTGCAATGGGAGGCCCACACAGGCCAAAAAAAAAAAAAAAAAAAGATGGATTAAAAAAAAAGGTAAGTAATAGCAAATAAGAGGATTAAGTACAATGAGTATGTGAAGTACATAACAGTGCCCGGGAACTATTATATTAACAACTGCTGTTTGCTTTAAGAACACAGAAATGTTTTAATTAGAATAAATGGGCCACAACACATTTAATGTCAACTGCTAGTTTATGAAGCTTACTTTTCTTTTGAATATAGTTTCCTAGAAATATGGCTACACCCTGTATTCCTTTCCTATTGCTGCTGTGAACAAATATCCACAAATCTAGTAGCATAACATAAATTTATTATCTCAGAGATTGCGGTGGTTCCCAGAAAGAGCAGTATGGTCCAAACACAGGTATCAGCAGGACAGCAGGATCTAAGAAAGAATTCAGTCACACCTGCTTCACCATCACATCTCCTCCTGTAGCTTGGATCCTCCAACTCCCTCCTGCACTTTAACAAGGAACCCTTATGATGACCTGGGTCCCACCTGATAATCCAAGAGACCCCCCTCAAACCCTTAACTAATCAACAAAAGCTCCCTTCTAAGTTGAGTGTATAATCTAAACCAAACAAACCTAACCAGGAATACAGGGAATCCTAGGATATCCACAGATACGCTTTAGGGCTCAATAAACCTTCTACGATATGCAAAGTTATCTGTATATTTTTCTGGGTAAGAGTGTCCAATGTATTTATCAATATACTGCAACTGCATTTAAATTAAATAAGAAGACAAAAACTACCAAAAAGTATAAAGACAGAATGTGGTATAGGGAAAAAAACCAACATTTGAAGAAAAATAGTTAGTTCTATCACTCAGTAGCTGTGACACTTTGATAAGTTGCTTTACTTCTTTAAATTACCAGTTTCTTATTCTGTAAAAACAGATAAGTGGGGTTTCCCTGGAGGTCCAGTGGGTAAAGAGTCTGCCTTGCAATGCAAGGGGCACCAGCTCGATCCCTGACCTGGGAAGATCCCACACGCCACGGAGCGTCTGGACCAGTATGTTCAATTATGAGCCAGTGTTCTGGAGCGCATGCACCCAGAGCCAGTGCTCTACAACAAGAGAGGCCACTGCAATGGGAGGCCCACACAGGCCAAAAAAAAAAAAAAAAAAAGATGGATTAAAAAAAAAGGTAAGTAATAGCAAATAAGAGGATTAAGTACAATGAGTATGTGAAGTACATAACAGTGCCCGGGAACTATTATATTAACAACTGCTGTTTGCTTTAAGAACACAGAAATGTTTTAATTAGAATAAATGGGCCACAACACATTTAATGTCAACTGCTAGTTTATGAAGCTTACTTTTCTTTTGAATATAGTTTCCTAGAAATATGGCTACACCCTGTATTCCTTTCCTATTGCTGCTGTGAACAAATATCCACAAATCTAGTAGCATAACATAAATTTATTATCTCAGAGATTGCGGTGGTTCCCAGAAAGAGCAGTATGGTCCAAACACAGGTATCAGCAGGACAGCAGGATCTAAGAAAGAATTCAGTCACACCTGCTTCACCATCACATCTCCTCCTGTAGCTTGGATCCTCCAACTCCCTCCTGCACTTTAACAAGGAACCCTTATGATGACCTGGGTCCCACCTGATAATCCAAGAGACTCTCCCCATCTCAAAGCCCTTAACTAATCATGGAAAGTTCTTTTGCCTTTTAAGGTAATGCATTCCCAGGTTCTGAAGATTAGGACATGGCATCGGTGGGCTCTAGCAGAAGGCCCTGTGCCTCCCACCACAGGCCTGGATGTGATGCAGCGGTGCATACCTTCTGGGACTAAAACAAATAGTTACCGCTACATTTCAAGATATCAGATACCTGATTCATTTCTCCTCATCCCCTTAAAATCTATCGGCCTTCTAGAAAAGCTATATGCAGTTATTTTTAGTTGTACTTTTTAATCTCAAATCAGCTGCAACTGGTACGTGTTAAACCATCTTTTATACATGTCAACAAGTCACACTTTTCAAATTATGGCTATTTATTAGGATAAGAATGCCTGCCATTTTCTTTGCTTCCATTTTAATATTTCTACATCCTAATCTCTAGATGTGAATGCTCTGTTTCTTTCCATGTTTGAAGATGCAGAGGAAATACATGTTAAAGAAAGGAATCAAAGGTAGGCACCCAGATTTGTCTTCACTGTAAAATCTACTCATCTCCGAGCATAAAATATAGACCCGAACTCACCAATGGTTCTCTATTTTTGACTAGACGGATGATTTTCACTGAGTCTTCCTCATCATCAATGTCATCAGGCATAGGAGGCAACACAGGATCGTAGTTCTTCTGAGCCACAGTATCATGCACAGAGAGCAAAGCCTATGGAAGTCAAAGGTGAAAAGTGTTCAACACAAAACCCTAAATACACCCAAACTAAAGGCAAATTAATCTGACATTCTAATGTGGGCACAGCAATGGTAATCAGGCAACTCCTTGAAAAGGAACCTCTTACAAATTGGGCAAGGGGTGCAGAACAGCAGAGGTAGCCCTACTTGGTCACTAATGGACAACACCAATCAGCATAAAGTATCTTCCAAGCTGTATGTTCTCTGGTTCATCCTAGCAGTAGGTCAACATTCCCCTCAAGAAAGAATTCAGTCACACCTGCTTCACCATCACATCTCCTCCTGTAGCTTGGATCCTCCAACTCCCTCCTGCACTTTAACAAGGAACCCTTATGATGACCTGGGTCCCACCTGATAATCCAAGAGACTCTCCCCATCTCAAAGCCCTTAACTAATCATGGAAAGTTCTTTTGCCTTTTAAGGTAATGCATTCCCAGGTTCTGAAGATTAGGACATGGCATCGGTGGGCTCTAGCAGAAGGCCCTGTGCCTCCCACCACAGGCCTGGATGTGATGCAGCGGTGCATACCTTCTGGGACTAAAACAAATAGTTACCGCTACATTTCAAGATATCAGATACCTGATTCATTTCTCCTCATCCCCTTAAAATCTATCGGCCTTCTAGAAAAGCTATATGCAGTTATTTTTAGTTGTACTTTTTAATCTCAAATCAGCTGCAACTGGTACGTGTTAAACCATCTTTTATACATGTCAACAAGTCACACTTTTCAAATTATGGCTATTTATTAGGATAAGAATGCCTGCCATTTTCTTTGCTTCCATTTTAATATTTCTACATCCTAATCTCTAGATGTGAATGCTCTGTTTCTTTCCATGTTTGAAGATGCAGAGGAAATACATGTTAAAGAAAGGAATCAAAGGTAGGCACCCAGATTTGTCTTCACTGTAAAATCTACTCATCTCCGAGCATAAAATATAGACCCGAACTCACCAATGGTTCTCTATTTTTGACTAGACGGATGATTTTCACTGAGTCTTCCTCATCATCAATGTCATCAGGCATAGGAGGCAACACAGGATCGTAGTTCTTCTGAGCCACAGTATCATGCACAGAGAGCAAAGCCTATGGAAGTCAAAGGTGAAAAGTGTTCAACACAAAACCCTAAATACACCCAAACTAAAGGCAAATTAATCTGACATTCTAATGTGGGCACAGCAATGGTAATCAGGCAACTCCTTGAAAAGGAACCTCTTACAAATTGGGCAAGGGGTGCAGAACAGCAGAGGTAGCCCTACTTGGTCACTAATGGACAACACCAATCAGCATAAAGTATCTTCCAAGCTGTATGTTCTCTGGTTCATCCTAGAAAGGTGGCTGATAGAGGGGTGGGGGAAATGCTGAGGGAGGGTTACTTCTGAAGAGAGGGAGAAAATGAGGCTACAGATACATCATCAGTGTGCTAGCAGGAGACTTCAGCAACTACACAGGCAGTTTTCCTTTCCTTCTATTAGCAGAAAACACAAAATGAACTGATCAATACAACTGACTAGCTTTCATTCTTCTGTGGTTTTCCTTTTTAACTTTGGGTGTAATAGGTGATAAATCTGTATAAAAAAATAAAAATATTTCTAGTCATGACTGTCATTAGACACCAGAACTGTCATTAGAGAAAAACATGACAGGTCAGTATAGATAGGGCAACTGGGTCTAGACTTTTAACTGATTTGTTCCCTAATCAGCAACACCACAATCAATCAGTTACACCAACCAGAAGCTTAGAAATCATCCTTGAAACCTCTCCTCTCAGCTGTACTCCTAACATCCAGTCCACACCCTGTTAAATCTGCTTCCAACATGTATGCCAACACATGTTAGCTTCTCTCATCAAGAGCAGAGGCTGGCCGACTGTGCCACCTGTTTTGTAAATGAAGCTTTGTTGGAACACAGCCCTGCTTGTTCACTGACGTGTGGTTTACATGGGCTGTCATGCTTAAATGGTGACACTGAACAGAAGCAATGGACACCTTCTTACAGAAAATGTTGGCAGACCCTTGGTCTCTATCACTGATGCTCTAGCATTTTTTACCTGGAACCTCTTACTGGTTCAACTGCATTCACCTTTGGCTCATTTTCAAATCCATAATTCACAGTGTAGCCAGAGTGATTATTTTAAAACATAAAATAAACCATACATTAGGTCTACTGGTAACTCTGGTAAATCTCCTCACTGGTTTCAGGATGAAGAGCAAACTCTGGAATATGTCCTAGTCTTGATTTGTCTCCCACCTTATCTTACATCCACTGTCTTCCTCACTCAGCTTATATAACTGCCCTCCTTTCTCATTGAGGTGTGGCCAAAACATCCAACGTAAAACCCCTGGGTAACTTGATCTCATAGCACCATCTTCTTTGCTTTCATACATGCTCAAAACTTTTAACTACACTTATATTTATATGTACATATATTTAATACTTGCTATCTACTGAAACAGAAGCTTTAAGGTGGCAAAGAAATGGCGTGTATCTTTTAATGAAGCTTACTTATTAACTACAACAATTCATAAGCATACTGCATTGTGTATCTTCAAAAATGGAAATATCCATGTAAATATCTCCCAAACAAGAAATAGAACATTGGGCTTCCCTGGTGGTCCAGTAGGTAAGGACACCGCCTTACAGTGCAAGGCGCCCGGGTTTTATCCTGGTCTGGGACAATCCCACATGCTGCGGAGCAGCTGGACCAATGTGTCCAACTACCAAGCCAGTGCTCTGGAGCGCATCCGCCCAGAGCTGGTGCTCTGCAACAACAGAGGCCACTGTGATGGGAGGCCCACATAGGCCAAAGAACAAAGATGGATGAAAACAAATGAAAGACCAATAGAAGTGGCCAAAAAGAAAAAAATGAAATAGAACATTAACTGATGGCCCCCCAGGGGGCCCCAAGTATGCTTCTTCCTAGTTCCATGGCCTCTATTTAAATATTGCATAAACAAAATTGTAAGTGGGTGATCTTTTTCCCCTGATATTAAGGTAGTGACATTCCTCCATGCTGATACTGATAGTCATTCCATTTTCATTATTGTATAGCACTCCAACATGTACATATTTCATAGTTGATAGATTATACCTCTGAGGCACACTGAGGTTGTTTTCCGCTCTTGGCTATCATAAGCCATGATGTTAAGAACATCCTGTTTGATGCATAGATATACAAATTTGAGTTAAGTGTATTCAAGGGTGTAAAGTCTGGATCATTCAACACAGGCAGACGAGACAAAGTGGACATCACAGATACACTCGCAACAGTACTATGCAAGTTCTCGCTATGTCTCAGGATCTAACAGTTTTCAGTATTCGTTTAAACCTGGCCATTCTGAGTGTACAGCGGTATCTTCTAATAGCTGAAATTTCCTCTTTTCCATAACTCATGATGTCTTCTTTTGTGAAATGCCTGTTCCAAAACATCCAACGTAAAACCCCTGGGTAACTTGATCTCATAGCACCATCTTCTTTGCTTTCATACATGCTCAAAACTTTTAACTACACTTATATTTATATGTACATATATTTAATACTTGCTATCTACTGAAACAGAAGCTTTAAGGTGGCAAAGAAATGGCGTGTATCTTTTAATGAAGCTTACTTATTAACTACAACAATTCATAAGCATACTGCATTGTGTATCTTCAAAAATGGAAATATCCATGTAAATATCTCCCAAACAAGAAATAGAACATTGGGCTTCCCTGGTGGTCCAGTAGGTAAGGACACCGCCTTACAGTGCAAGGGGCGCCGGTTTGATCCCTGGTCTGGGACAATCCCACATGCTGCGGAGCAGCTGGACCAATGTGTCCAACTACCAAGCCAGTGCTCTGGAGCGCATCCGCCCAGAGCTGGTGCTCTGCAACAACAGAGGCCACTGTGATGGGAGGCCCACATAGGCCAAAGAACAAAGATGGATGAAAACAAATGAAAGACCAATAGAAGTGGCCAAAAAGAAAAAAATGAAATAGAACATTAACTGATGTAGGCCCCAAGTATGCTTCTTCCTAGCTCCATGGCCTCTATTTAAATATTGCATAAACAAAATTGTAAGTGGGTGATCTTTTTCCCCTGATATTAAGGTAGTGACATTCCTCCATGCTGATACTGATAGTCATTCCATTTTCATTATTGTATAGCACTCCAACATGTACATATTTCATAGTTGATAGATTATACCTCTGAGGCACACTGAGGTTGTTTTCCACTCTTGGCTATCATAAGCCATGATGTTAAGAACATCCTGTTTGATGCATAGATATACAAATTTGAGTTAAGTGTATTCAAGGGTGTAAAGTCTGGATCATTCAACACAGGCAGACGAGACAAAGTGGACATCACAGATACACTCGCAACAGTACTATGCAAGTTCTCGCTATGTCTCAGGATCTAACAGTTTTCAGTATTCGTTTAAACCTGGCCATTCTGAGTGTACAGCGGTATCTTCTAATAGCTGAAATTTCCTCTTTTCCATAACTCATGATGTCTTCTTTTGTGAAATGCCTGTTCAAGACCCTTGCTCATTTTTCTATTCCATCTATCTTTTTCTTCTTGATTTGTAAGACTTCTTTATAATAAGCTGGATCCAAGCCTTTGTGCCACAAATACACTCTCCTGTTTGGTAGCAAACAACTTCAGCTATGCAGATGATGCCACTCTAATGGCAGAAAGTGAAGTGGAACTAATAAGCCTCCTGAAAAGGGTGAAGAGGAGACGGAAAAAGCTGGCTACAAACTCAACATTCAAAAAACTAAGATCATGACATCCGTTTCCACCACTTCACAGTAAATAGAGTGGGAAAAAGTAGAAGTGGTGACAGGTTTTCTTTTCTCAGGCTCTAAAATCATTGCTGATGGTCACTTCTGCCATGAAATTAAAAGACACTTGTTTCTTGGAAGGAAAGCTATGACAAACCTAGACAGCGTATCAAAATGCAGAGATATCATTTGGTCAACAAAGGTCCGAAGAGTGAAGCTGTGGTTTTTCCAGCAGTCACACATGGATGCGAGAGCTGGCCCATAAAGAAGGCTGAGCACTGAAGAACTAGTGCTGTTGAACAGTGATGCTGGAGAAGACTCTTGAGAGTCCCTCGATGGCAAGGAGATCAAACCAGTCCATCCTAAACAAAGCGAACCCTGAATATTCATTGGAGAGACTGACGCTGAAGCTCCAGTACTTTGACCACCTGACGCAAAGAGCCAAATCATTGGAAAAGACCCTGATGCTCGGAAAGACTGAAGGCAAAAGGAGAGAGGGTGGCAGAGGATGAGATGGTTAGACAGTGTCACCAACTCAGTGTTCATGAATTTGGGCAAACTCCAGGAGATAGTGAAGGACAGGGAAGCCTGGCATGTCACAGTCCATGGGGTAGCCAAGAGTAGGACAGGACTTGGCAACTGGACAACAACAACAAAAACACCAGAAACTTTTCACTTCCTTATTTTTATTTTTATTTATTTATTTTGGCAGGGGCGGGGCGGGTTGGGGAGGGAGGGAGGCGGGCGGGCCACTTCTACTGGTCTTTCATTTATCTATTTTTCATCCATCTTTGTTCTTTGGCCCATGTGGGCCTCCCATCGCAGTGGCCTCTGCTGTCGCAGAGCACCGGCTCTGGGCACATGGCGCTCCAGAGCTCCAGCTCAGTTCAGTAATTGGACACATCGGTCCAGCGGCTCCGTGGCACGTAGGATCTTCCCATGCGAGGGATCGAACCGGCACCCCTTGCACTGCAAGGTGGTGTCCTTACCCACTGGACCACCAGGGAAGTCCTCACTTCCTTATTAGTGGGCTTTTTTTTTTTGAGCAATAAAGGATCTAAATTAATGAGTCCAACAACAGTTTTCCCTTTGTGGTTGATGGTATTCAACCAGTTTCAAAGGGAAAGAATGAACAGCATCAAGATGCTAAAGTATCTGAAGAAATAAGATTTTTGACAATGATGAAGACATAATCTGAAGATTCAGGAAGCAGGAAAAACGAAAACTAATCCTTGCTTACATACATCATGGTAAAAAGACAGAATGCCAGAGACGGAAAGTCGTTCTTAAAAATATCAGAGAGGAAAACACAGATTATCAGAAAGGAAAAAGAAAAAATGAGAAATGACTGACAGATCAAGCAGCAATGTGGCTAGAAGACAGTTATTTATAAAACACCTTGAAAATGCTTAGAAAAAAAATAACAATCAGCCCCAAATTGTGCATCCAGCAAAAGTATCATTCAAGAATGAGGATGCGAACCACGGTGAAGTTACTAGGGACCCACTGGAGGAAAAAAAAAAAAAGACAATAAAGATACTGGACATGAGATAAGGAAGGTCAGTGACCAGTGACCACTGAGAGACAAGAATAACTGTGAGGCCTAAGACTGCCCAGCTTACTGCCAAGGGTGAGGTTCCTGGCTGTGGTGGGGGAGAAGCAGCCCAGGCAGAATGCAGTGGTCTCCCTGAGTTGAGACAAGAGAGCTAGGAATCCAGGGAGGTCAAGGGGTTAAAGTTCTCAGGGACAGATGAGAGTGGAGAGAGCTGCACAGACGTGTCCTTAGCTAAGGCTTGTGCACGGACAGCTGCCAGAAAGGTTAGAGTGGCTCCAAACTGAAGCTGTCCAGGGACACCTTTGGTCTGTCACAGTTCAAGGGATGCTACTGCCACCTGGCTTCCCAGGCGGCTCAGTGGTAAAGGATCTGCCTGCCAATGCAGGAGATGCATGAGATGGAAGGAAGTCGGGAGGAGGAAATGGCAACCGCTCGTTATTCGCGCCCAGAAAATTCTGTGAACAGATAAGTCTGGTGGCCTACACACACACACACACAGAGTCCATGGGGTCGCAAAGAGTCGGATACAACTGAGCAGACATCCATGACTGCCATCTAGTGCACAGAGGCCAGGGATTCTCCCAAGTAACTGACACCATACTAGACAATCCCCTTATCCAGTCCTCAAACTCAAATAGTTCCAAGGTTGAAGAACCCTGCATTAGAAGAAAGAATCCCCAAAGTGCAGGAATAGCTCCTGTTCCCACCAGTTAAAAGGAAAAACCGCACAATTCACAGGGCACTAAGGAGAGTTAACCAAAAGATACTGTCTTAATAGCGGGAAATAATTAGCCCAAGACTATACACTGTTAAGATCTCACCTAACAGAGCTTAAAAGCAAGCTTCTGAAAAATCAAAATGTTTCCAGGTTTCTTAACTGCATGATGTGAACTCAAGAATATTATCTATAAATACAGAAAAATATCCAGCATCACACAAAGTAAAACTCAAATGATGGTCAGTCAAAGATTACCAGGCATGTAAAGAAGGCAGAAACTACTACACACAATGATGAAAAATATAAAGCTGTTAACTAAACCCTGAAAAATTACACAGATAATAAAATTACATTGAATCAAATCTTGAAGTTATAGATGGATCACAGGGGAGAAAATCAAGTTATAACTGCATTCTAAATGTTCAAAAAGTTAGAAAAAGGACTGAACATCAGACTTAGAATATACAAAAAAAAAAAAAATTCAAATCAAGCTTTTCCAGATTAAAGGAACCATGAACAAATGAAAAAAAGTATACTGAGTGAGACTAATGCTTGTAGGCAAAGCAGTAAAACTATCTAAAATGAAACAGAAAGAGCAAATATAATTAAAACTTTTAAACACACCATTATTGAGCTGTGAGACTTCAGGGATCTGTTCTGTGCACCCAATTCACATCTCCAAAGAGAGGAGGGGTGCTAAAAATTTTTGAAGAAATATGGCAGAAAACACTAAATCCAAACTGAAGCCAGGGACCTTTGGTCTGTCACAGTTCAAGGGATGCTACTGCCACCTGGCTTCCCAGGCGGCTCAGTGGTAAAGGATCTGCCTGCCAATGCAGGAGATGCATGAGATGGAAGGAAGTCGGGAGGAGGAAATGGCAACCGCTCGTTATTCGCGCCCAGAAAATTCTGTGAACAGATAAGTCTGGTGGCCTACACACACACACACAGAGTCCATGGGGTCGCAAAGAGTCGGATACAACTGAGCAGACATCCATGACTGCCATCTAGTGCACAGAGGCCAGGGATTCTCCCAAGTAACTGACACCATACTAGACAATCCCCTTATCCAGTCCTCAAACTCAAATAGTTCCAAGGTTGAAGAACCCTGCATTAGAAGAAAGAATCCCCAAAGTGCAGGAATAGCTCCTGTTCCCACCAGTTAAAAGGAAAAACCGCACAATTCACAGGGCACTAAGGAGAGTTAACCAAAAGATACTGTCTTAATAGCGGGAAATAATTAGCCCAAGACTATACACTGTTAAGATCTCACCTAACAGAGCTTAAAAGCAAGCTTCTGAAAAATCAAAATGTTTCCAGGTTTCTTAACTGCATGATGTGAACTCAAGAATATTATCTATAAATACAGAAAAATATCCAGCATCACACAAAGTAAAACTCAAATGATGGTCAGTCAAAGATTACCAGGCATGTAAAGAAGGCAGAAACTACTACACACAATGATGAAAAATATAAAGCTGTTAACTAAACCCTGAAAAATTACACAGATAATAAAATTACATTGAATCAAATCTTGAAGTTATAGATGGATCACAGGGGAGAAAATCAAGTTATAACTGCATTCTAAATGTTCAAAAAGTTAGAAAAAGGACTGAACATCAGACTTAGAATATACAAAAAAAAAAAAAAATTCAAATCAAGCTTTTCCAGATTAAAGGAACCATGAACAAATGAAAAAAAGTATACTGAGTGAGACTAATGCTTGTAGGCAAAGCAGTAAAACTATCTAAAATGAAACAGAAAGAGCAAATATAATTAAAACTTTTAAACACACCATTATTGAGCTGTGAGACTTCAGGGATCTGTTCTGTGCACCCAATTCACATCTCCAAAGAGAGGAGGGGTGCTAAAAATTTTTGAAGAAATATGGCAGAAAACACTAAATCTGATGGAAATAAAAAAGCCCATGTTTCCAAGAACAATAAACAGAAAAGAAATAACAATGAATTGCTTAAAACCAGTGAGAAAAGAAATATCTTGAAATCAGTCCAAAGCATTTTACATACAAAAGGAAAAAAGATACAAATGACCACACTTTTCATCAGAAACAATGTGAGACACAAGACAATGGAGTAACATCTTTAAAATATCCAAACTAATGTCAACCTAAAATTCTATACCCAGCAAAAATATCTTTTAAAAGGAAGGAATATTGAAGACCTCTTAAAGACATACAAAAATTGAAGGAATTCATCACTAGCAGACTTGTATTACCAAAAATGTTATAAGAAGTCTTCAGATAGGAAGAATGATTGCAGATGAGAACACATATCTAAAAAGTACACCAGAAATTTTCACTATCTGTATATTTATGGTAACTATCTAGCACATAGTAAAAATAATATAGAATGCTAATGAACATTTTTTAAAGTGAATATGGTGGTTGACAGGCAATGATAAAATATCGGTTATATATTTTTCCTCCTGAATGCTTGTATTTTTGCATCTGGATACCCCCCAAAAAAAATAGTTTTAAGATTTACAGACACTAAGTTCATAATTTTTAACAGCTTTGCTTTATACACAGTTTTGGTTAGCAACACTTTTACTTTGGAAAAATGAAAGTAACTTTGTATTCCACTCTCTTGTTTTCACTGACTTTATTTCTCACTCTACAGACTTTCCTTTCAAAAGGTAATACCTAAATGAAAATTGGGTTTCCATATGCCATAGCCACCAATCAAAACTGATGGGTTTACCTGTCGCTTCGAAGACTCTGCAGGAAATGGAACACTGGGCTTTGTAACTCATCAGGCTCCCGAGCTTACTGAGTGAGACTAATGCTTAGGCAAAGCAGTAAAACTATCTAAAATGAAACAGAAAGAGCAAATATAATTAAAACTTTTAAACACACCATTATTGAGCTGTGAGACTTCAGGGATCTGTTCTGTGCACCCAATTCACATCTCCAAAGAGAGGAGGGGTGCTAAAAATTTTTGAAGAAATATGGCAGAAAACACTAAATCTGATGGAAATAAAAAAGCCCATGTTTCCAAGAACAATAAACAGAAAAGAAATAACAATGAATTGCTTAAAACCAGTGAGAAAAGAAATATCTTGAAATCAGTCCAAAGCATTTTACATACAAAAGGAAAAAAGATACAAATGACCACACTTTTCATCAGAAACAATGTGAGACACAAGACAATGGAGTAACATCTTTAAAATATCCAAACTAATGTCAACCTAAAATTCTATACCCAGCAAAAATATCTTTTAAAAGGAAGGAATATTGAAGACCTCTTAAAGACATACAAAAATTGAAGGAATTCATCACTAGCAGACTTGTATTACCAAAAATGTTATAAGAAGTCTTCAGATAGGAAGAATGATTGCAGATGAGAACACATATCTAAAAAGTACACCAGAAATTTTCACTATCTGTATATTTATGGTAACTATCTAGCACATAGTAAAAATAATATAGAATGCTAATGAACATTTTTTAAAGTGAATATGGTGGTTGACAGGCAATGATAAAATATCGGTTATATATTTTTCCTCCTGAATGCTTGTATTTTTGCATCTGGATACCCCCCAAAAAAAATAGTTTTAAGATTTACAGACACTAAGTTCATAATTTTTAACAGCTTTGCTTTATACACAGTTTTGGTTAGCAACACTTTTACTTTGGAAAAATGAAAGTAACTTTGTATTCCACTCTCTTGTTTTCACTGACTTTATTTCTCACTCTACAGACTTTCCTTTCAAAAGGTAATACCTAAATGAAAATTGGGTTTCCATATGCCATAGCCACCAATCAAAACTGATGGGTTTACCTGTCGCTTCGAAGACTCTGCAGGAAATGGAACACTGGGCTTTGTAACTCATCAGGCTCCCGAGCTTTCGCTCCCTTGGACCCCCTGGAGTCAATTCTACATTCTAAGTATCTGTCAGGTCCTTAGAATTAAGTGTCTAAGGATGAGTAACCTTGATTTATTTCTCCAGAAGGAAGCTTAACGTTTCCCTTTAGTATGCTTTAATGAAGTCTTGTCTATTCTGCATGCCCAGGCAGTGAGTAATTTCTGGTAAGTGAATGTTTTGGAAAGCTGAAAAATCATAACAAATCTTTTTATTTTATTGCCCTTTTAAAAACGTACCAAATTTTCCCTGACTTCCTAAATTATAGTACCATAGTCTAGAGATGATGTCACCTCACTTTTATCAAAAATGAGCCACTGAATGACAACTCAGAGGCTGATTTGCCTTTAATGGGGCAATGTGATGTCTAGGAGTGGCTTCTATTCACTGACAACTCTGCTTCTCCTGGAGACAAAGTACCTGCAGAAACCAGTCTTCCTCCTTCAGGGACCCTATGTGGGCCCTTGCCCCTCTCCCACTGCAGCAAGCTTTAGAGTCTGTTAATACCTAGGTGAACTCTTGTGACACTACCATCACCCTTTTCTCATCTTGTGGCTTGTTATACTTTATTTTCCTGGGCTTTAAGATTTGGACAGTAAGACAGGGTTTTGTAGATACTGTTGAATAAAAATAATCTATTTTTTGTATATGGCAACTGACCTATTCAAAAATTTAAAGACTCGTGATCCAATACAGCGAGGAGTGCATCTTTTACCCTATAATGTGGGGGGTGTGTATGTAATATTTCTGTATGAAAAAAGGAATGAAAGGTAATACAGCCAATTAAGATGGAACTATCCCTAAAGGTATATGAATATATGATTTACAGAAGAAACAATTAAGCATATGAACAACTTTCACTAAGAAAGCAATGAGGATAGGAACTTCTACTTTATAATTTAAATTCAAAGTACAATTGTGGGTTTTGAATCCCAAACTGTTTTCTGTTTATTCAAAGCTTCCATCAAGGGAATTCCCTGGTGGTCCAGTGGCTAAGATTCTGTGCTCCCAATGCAGGGGGCCCGGGTTCAATCCCTGGTCAGGGAACTAGAGCCCATATGCTACAACTGAAACCCAATGCAGCAAATAAATATAAATAAAATATTTAAAAAAAAAAAAAAAGCTTCCATAAAGTCACTTAGTAAAAGGTAAGATTAGAGTCAAAGCAATAAACTCTCAGAAAGACCATTTCTGAAGCTGAAGTTCCAATACTATGGCCATCTGATGCAAAGAGCCAACTCACTGGAGAAGACCCTGATGATGGGAGAGATTGAAGGCAAAATGAGAAGGAGGCAGCAGAGGATAAAACGGTTACATAGCATCACCAGTTCAAGGGACATGAATCTGAGCAAACTCCAGAGGAGAGAGGAGCTTGGGGCACTGCAGCCCATGAGGTCGCAGAGTCACGCAGGACTTAGCAACTCAAAAACCATTTATAAAGACGTTATTCCTTCCAACCTCATGTACGAGTTTTTAACTTTGTGTGTCCATCTGTTCCCGAGGTTTTTTCTCTATCCCATGATTATGGTTTAATTTTTACACGTGCATCTTTAATCTATTTGGAATTCATTCTAGAAGGGCTCTTATTTTCCCCCAAATAACTAAGCAGCTGTCCCAACTCCACATATTGAAGCTACATCCCATTCCACCTATCCTGTACTCCCTTGCCTCCATCCCTCAGATCCTTTGTTAGGACCACAATCACATGTCACCATAAGTATTTCTAAAGGCTCCCACCTGGGCTTTGGGACCCCAAGTGGGACGCCATTCCTCCTGCCCTGCCGCCACCCCTCTACCCCAGGGAACTGCTGTGCATGCTACACTCAGGCATCATTTACTTATTCCAACCCTTCCAACAGAAATTCAAACTTGTTAATAAGCTCACAACAGGAGTGCCCATAGAACTGATTATCTAAATAAGGAAACAAGTGAAATTAGAAGGGAGGCTGTTACTAACACTGGAACCAGTCTGGCTTTTGCAAACCAGGATGTCCAAACTTGACTCACAGGCTCTAATGTCCAACTCCTGCCCCTCCCTCTTTTATAAGCTGTTGTTCGGCCACACGAAGTCCACTTTACGCTCTCAAACTTGACAAACTATTTTCTTTGTGGGACTTCATTCTCACCTCCCACTCCTGACTGACCCCTGACTCCTCCACTCCTCTGGTCACCTCACACTCAACCTCTAGGTGCCACCTTGTATGGATCACATCCTCTGCCAAGTTTTCTTCGACCCTGTCTCCATTCCTATGAGCTTAACACTATTTCTGGGTGTTTCCTCTTTTCACCGACTATGTCTCCTATCACCTTCACTATTCTTCATGTGCCTTCAGACCCTGATGATGGGAGAGATTGAAGGCAAAATGAGAAGGAGGCAGCAGAGGATAAAACGGTTACATAGCATCACCAGTTCAAGGGACATGAATCTGAGCAAACTCCAGAGGAGAGAGGAGCTTGGGGCACTGCAGCCCATGAGGTCGCAGAGTCACGCAGGACTTAGCAACTCAAAAACCATTTATAAAGACGTTATTCCTTCCAACCTCATGTACGAGTTTTTAACTTTGTGTGTCCATCTGTTCCCGAGGTTTTTTCTCTATCCCATGATTATGGTTTAATTTTTACACGTGCATCTTTAATCTATTTGGAATTCATTCTAGAAGGGCTCTTATTTTCCCCCAAATAACTAAGCAGCTGTCCCAACTCCACATATTGAAGCTACATCCCATTCCACCTATCCTGTACTCCCTTGCCTCCATCCCTCAGATCCTTTGTTAGGACCACAATCACATGTCACCATAAGTATTTCTAAAGGCTCCCACCTGGGCTTTGGGACCCCAAGTGGGACGCCATTCCTCCTGCCCTGCCGCCACCCCTCTACCCCAGGGAACTGCTGTGCATGCTACACTCAGGCATCATTTACTTATTCCAACCCTTCCAACAGAAATTCAAACTTGTTAATAAGCTCACAACAGGAGTGCCCATAGAACTGATTATCTAAATAAGGAAACAAGTGAAATTAGAAGGGAGGCTGTTACTAACACTGGAACCAGTCTGGCTTTTGCAAACCAGGATGTCCAAACTTGACTCACAGGCTCTAATGTCCAACTCCTGCCCCTCCCTCTTTTATAAGCTGTTGTTCGGCCACACGAAGTCCACTTTACGCTCTCAAACTTGACAAACTATTTTCTTTGTGGGACTTCATTCTCACCTCCCACTCCTGACTGACCCCTGACTCCTCCACTCCTCTGGTCACCTCACACTCAACCTCTAGGTGCCACCTTGTATGGATCACATCCTCTGCCAAGTTTTCTTCGACCCTGTCTCCATTCCTATGAGCTTAACACTATTTCTGGGTGTTTCCTCTTTTCACCGACTATGTCTCCTATCACCTTCACTATTCTTCATGTGCCTTCATGTGTCTTCCACCAGGGCTATCTATGGGGACTGCACAGAGTAGGCACTGAACTTACGGAAGAAAGATGGAAGGAAGAGCCAACTCTGCTGACATTTACAAATGACCAAGGAAAATTTTAATGGTTTTCAAAAATGAGTTGGCAGATCTACAGAAAGCATATATTATTTTATTGTTGGCTACATACTTGGTTGTATGTATCTGTCTGTATTTTTAGAAAACCACTATTACTTTGATGATAGGTTTCAGGGTTCCCTCAGTATTGTGAATTAAATAATTTAACTGGAAGAGCAATCTTTAAGAAGTCAATAATCAGTTCCCCTATCTGCTAATCTTTAAGGCAATATTCAAGGTAAGACCTTGGAATTACATTTTTCATGTTTTTAATGGTCAGTTCAACTAACAATTCATGTACACATGTTATATTGTACCGTGCCTTGTCTCTCTCTCTTAAAAAAATGAAAATGTCTTTGTTCCCAAGACAGAAAGTATTTGATCTATTCTGAAATAGCTTAAAACTTACTTGGTACTATACGTCTTGAAGTAATTACCTTCAAAAGGGAGATTCAGAGTGACAATGGTTAATAGAAGTGATTTCAAGGAAAGTACTGTTAAATATGAGGTCAAATAGTGAAGAAAAATATTTTCTTCTCAATACTGGTGAACTAGAAATTGTCGTTGTCAACTGCACCATCATGTGTCTGCAATGTTATTTGTCTTCTACATGTTATTTCCTGAACACACACCTCTCATGCTGACTTCTTACCCATTCCTCAGTCACAATGCTACATAAATGTGAAAACAGACAAAATCATTCACTGAGCTATTTCTGCCATAACAAAGCTAAGTACGCAATTAAAAAGCTTCATCCAATGGTGCTACATGATCCCATCATAAAGGGAAGAAAATCCACATTTAACTTCCTTCCAGAGTTTTTCTCCTTCCCTCCTGTGTGCCTCCTTTTCTGCTCACACAAAATGAAACCCTCATTACCAAATGTCTGAGTGAGGGCAGAGTGAGTTATCTGAATAAGCAATTCTGTGACACCACCTGGATGTCCTACCAGTCAACCCAGTGTTGAGATCTTCTGGGAGAGAGCGTAAGGTCCCACGGGGTAAGGGCTCCTTTACGACCCCCCCACCCCTACCAGACACACTCCGGACACCAGTCACCATGCCAGGTGGCCACCTGTGCTTCTGGTCAACCAGCTGTAGATCACAGGCTCCAATAACCACCTCTATGGGTTTTATTAATTTGCTAGAGCAGGTTGCAGGATTCAGAGAAGCACTTACATTTACCAGTCTAGTAAAGGTTATGATAAAAGGCACAGACAAGCAACCAGATGAAGGGATATGCAGGGTGAGGTCTGGGAAGGTGTTTCTACCCCACAAAGTTTGGTGCATCCCCCTCCCAGTACCTAGATGCATCTTAAGCCTAGAAGTTCTCTGGACATCACACTTTAGGGATTTTATGGGGCATTCTCACGTAGGCATAATCAATTCATCTATTACAATGTTTCCATGTTTGCAACAGGAAGTCAAACTAGGGGGTGGGATCATCATTACATAGAACACGTGCAAAGCTGAAACCTTTGTTTCCCCAAATAACCATGAACTTAATAAAATCTTTAACTTCTGACTCATAACTGATGAGAAAGTTGGGCTGAAAATTCTAAGCTTCTAATTCTGGTGTGGTCTTGCTAGTAACCAGCCTCCAGAAAGGAGCTCACCCAGAGTCACATCATTAGAACAAGAGATACGCCTACTGCTCTTAGCACTTAGAAAGTCACAAGGGTTTCAGAAGACTCGTGTCAGAGAGCAGGTCAGAGACACATATAAGCACAGCAGACGCTGCTAGGGTTCTCACCATTCAGGAAACTAACTGGGAGCCTGGGGCAGACACCAGTATGTACACATCTATTATTCATAACCAACTGACACCTCACCCCTCTCTAGCCAAACACCAGTTTCCATCTAGGATAACCTCCTTACTAACTAGCTATCCCATTTCAAACACTCCTGAGCACAATACCAAAAACACATTTTGTTTTTTGAGGGGTCAGAAACATTCCTCTTTAATTTCTAAAATTCAAACCAAAATAATACTCTCAAAAGGAACTTGTTACCAAGCACCTCAGGGCTATGCTCCCCATGCTCTCATTAATATCAACTTTTCATGTGCATTTAAGGCCAAGTGAAGAACTCTTTAGAGCATTCATGAACCTCCTCCAAGCTCTTCACTTTCTGTGCACTCTGTCTTCAATATCAGACAAAGCTTCTGCAGTAATAGGATCTTTATTCTTCTAGAACTAAAATACAATCAATCTCTTCTGCACCAGTTTCACACCTCACTCCTTTTAGGAATTTTATTAATTTGCTAGAGCAGGTTGCAGGATTCAGAGAAGCACTTACATTTACCAGTCTAGTAAAGGTTATGATAAAAGGCACAGACAAGCAACCAGATGAAGGGATATGCAGGGTGAGGTCTGGGAAGGTGTTTCTACCCCACAAAGTTTGGTGCATCCCCCTCCCAGTACCTAGATGCATCTTAAGCCTAGAAGTTCTCTGGACATCACACTTTAGGGATTTTATGGGGCATTCTCACGTAGGCATAATCAATTCATCTATTACAATGTTTCCATGTTTGCAACAGGAAGTCAAACTAGGGGGTGGGATCATCATTACATAGAACACGTGCAAAGCTGAAACCTTTGTTTCCCCAAATAACCATGAACTTAATAAAATCTTTAACTTCTGACTCATAACTGATGAGAAAGTTGGGCTGAAAATTCTAAGCTTCTAATTCTGGTGTGGTCTTGCTAGTAACCAGCCTCCAGAAAGGAGCTCACCCAGAGTCACATCATTAGAACAAGAGATACGCCTACTGCTCTTAGCACTTAGAAAGTCACAAGGGTTTCAGAAGACTCGTGTCAGAGAGCAGGTCAGAGACACATATAAGCACAGCAGACGCTGCTAGGGTTCTCACCATTCAGGAAACTAACTGGGAGCCTGGGGCAGACACCAGTATGTACACATCTATTATTCATAACCAACTGACACCTCACCCCTCTCTCTAGCCAAACACCAGTTTCCATCTAGGATAACCTCCTTACTAACTAGCTATCCCATTTCAAACACTCCTGAGCACAATACCAAAAACACATTTTGTTTTTTGAGGGGTCAGAAACATTCCTCTTTAATTTCTAAAATTCAAACCAAAATAATACTCTCAAAAAGGAACTTGTTACCAAGCACCTCAGGGCTATGCTCCCCATGCTCTCATTAATATCAACTTTTCATGTGCATTTAAGGCCAAGTGAAGAACTCTTTAGAGCATTCATGAACCTCCTCCAAGCTCTTCACTTTCTGTGCACTCTGTCTTCAATATCAGACAAAGCTTCTGCAGTAATAGGATCTTTATTCTTCTAGAACTAAAATACAATCAATCTCTTCTGCACCAGTCAATCCATCTCACATCACTAGTCATAGTTCATCTACCCTTTATAGGAATATATTCATATGCTTTACATTTGCTTATATGGTTGAGAAATCATAGTCCATACATATTTTTACCTTATGTTTTAACACTTTTTTTTTTTTGAATACCAGTTTAGGATGATATATATAGCACAGGTGCAAAGATTTTTCAAAGAAGGTAAAAATCAGTTTTTGCATTTAGATGGACATTTTCATTCAACAGTTTATAAATGCTTAACAGAAACCATGAAATAACAGATCATTTTAATTGTACAAGTACCTGTCTATATGTTATTCTGACTCTTGAATAATATTCCACATACAAGTACAATAGTATCAAGTCCAAAATGTATAGATTATGTCGACCAATCACAGCTGGAGGAAAAATAGGTGATAAGTTTGTAAGGAAAATGATGGGGAGAATCATAATGGGTCTACCAGTATTTTACTGGAAAACTGCTTTGCATTAAAACACAAATTGGTAGAGGAAGGGGCAGGAAATGTGGAGGAAGCAAGAGGAGGAAAACAAATGGTCCCAAAGGAAAACATATGTTGTCAAATACACTGGTGCAGCATCAATGAGTCAACTAAAATGAACCTAAACAAAACCACTTAATAGGTTCTGTATCTTGTACTCTAAACTTCAGATGAAAGATAAAGGACCTTGAAGCTCCCCTCTACTTTTCAACTTACATCTTAAGCTTTCCCAAAGTAAGTATTTTATAGTTTGTCACAACATCATCAACAAAAGTGCCACTCTTTTTCCCTAATGGGATTAAGGCAATTAAAATCCTGTGTGCTATCTGAAAATACATTTACTTGAAAATTGATGGTTGAAACAAAATTCATCTGAAGTCCCAGAAAGTGCCCCTTTCTGGAGATATTTATTACAGGTGTCACACGTCCTCACCTTCACATTGGGTTTTGACAGTAGCTTCAGCAGCTCTCTGATCTCACTGTTTAACGGTTTGTTCTGAAGCTCTTCCGCCAGCTGCGTGGGAGATCACATTGACAGGAAGAACAATTAGTGCGAACAGGGTGTGTTCCACCTGGGACAACTGAGACACTATCTTTGCTACTTTTTGGCAATTAAGCTCAAGTCCGCAAGAAAAAGAACAGACTATCAATCACCGCTCTTCTTTGGAGGCTCTCAGTAGCCCTGCTTTCAGCCCTGGCTCTCGGCTGAGTACAGCTCAAGAAATCATATCAGCCAGATCACCTTCTGATTTATTGCAAGGAGGGCAAACCCCAGCACTTCATCTACGAAATGGTCTTCTGCATGCAGACAAAGGACCACTTGTAAAAAGGACGGGATCAAGTGTTGACACCGTAAAGAGAAAAAAGAAAAAAAAAAAAAAATACAGAAAAAAGAACTTCTGAATGAGGTGGTGAAATCGACAGGCTTTCCAAAAACCCACAGTAGCTGGCTGTTTGGAGCTGGGGTAAGAAGGCGAATGCCTCTAAAAGAGCAAGTGATCTGAAACTTTTATGATGTTTACCTCCACAGTCTGTTACATATAAAACAGGTTAATCATAAAATGACTTATAATAGCTTGACAACTATGCTGGTCCCACAAATCCTGACTGTTCTGTGATCAGGATCATAAATTCCCATTGGCCACTTCCAGCCAGAGAAAAGGGTGGAGTTTGGAACATGCCTGGTGTTCTTCATTAAGAGGTCTTTTTATCAAAATCTCTATTCAATCTTAGGCTATAAGAAGGATCATATCACTTTCATAAGAAGAAAAGCAAAATTCACACAGACAAAAATAGAATTACGAAAAAATGCAACACAAAATGCAAAATATGTACACGACTTTCATTTAGAAACCCTTCTCAAAACACTGTGTGAAATTTCCATTTGTCCCTATAGTTTCTAGCAAGCTAAAATAATTGTTCTTATCTCTGGAAAGGACTTCTCTCTAAATGAGGGGTATAATAATAAATTATACACAGAAAATAAAATCAGAACAAATTGATACATTCACTCAATCAATTTCCAAGGGTGCTTTTCCTTTTTCAAGGTACCTATTTTAAAGAATTCTGAACTTACCCAAAGACACAAAAGGCTTTTTGTACTTTTACACATTTAAAAACAGTACTGTGATGAATGACAAAATGCTAAGATTCTATTTACATAAAAATCTCGAATTGTAAAAATGGCAATATTGTGCTAATATGATGGGGACTCAATTACACTGGTTTATGCATAAGTATTTCCCCAAGCACCCAACAGTAAATGTGTTAAAACCGGTTTTCAAGGTTTTCTTAAGTATCAAGTGTTTTAGGTTCTACAGTACTTGAGGTAAGCTTCTTCACAAAAAATCCTTGTAATTTGTCATCTCTGAAGCTACAAATGGAAGAAAAAACATATTTGGGAACTAAACAAAATACAACTTAAAGATTCATTATGCATCCTTTATTTTTTAAACTAGAATGCACGGCATTATCAAAGCAAAGATGGTCATTTTTTTTTATTATACTTACAGCTCTCATCTCTTACTAAACTAGAGTCTGCTTTATCATAATCATGTAAAAAATTAAAGAACAACAGATCGGCTGAAGGGTGTCACTAACATCAGCCTCCTTGACACATGTGTTTCTTGTCCAGCATAGAGTCGCCTACGGTTTGTCCAGGTCTGTGTTCCATTCATCCGAATCCAAAAGGTAACAAAACGGCAAGTACCTTCCCTCCTGTCCCAGATTTAACATAAAATTATAGCTACAGGAAATTAACTACTCTATCAATGCCAACAGCAGCTCAAATTTATTTTTTGGTTATGAAGGTAATTTGGAAAGGTCTCATATCCATAAATCATTACCATGCTTTATAATCCATTTTAAAAACAACCCCAGCTTTCTATGTATTTCGTCTGCCTCATTCTTACACTAGCATCTGTCATTTTCAAGACTGTCAGCCAGTCTGTCTCTATTTCTCCAAAGCATTTCTCTTGCCTGTGATTTCTCGGACGCTGACAGCTGACAGCATCTAAATAATTGTTCTTATCTCTGGAAAGGACTTCTCTCTAAATGAGGGGTATAATAATAAATTATACACAGAAAATAAAATCAGAACAAATTGATACATTCACTCAATCAATTTCCAAGGGTGCTTTTCCTTTTTCAAGGTACCTATTTTAAAGAATTCTGAACTTACCCAAAGACACAAAAGGCTTTTTGTACTTTTACACATTTAAAAACAGTACTGTGATGAATGACAAAATGCTAAGATTCTATTTACATAAAAATCTCGAATTGTAAAAATGGCAATATTGTGCTAATATGATGGGGACTCAATTACACTGGTTTATGCATAAGTATTTCCCCAAGCACCCAACAGTAAATGTGTTAAAACCGGTTTTCAAGGTTTTCTTAAGTATCAAGTGTTTTAGGTTCTACAGTACTTGAGGTAAGCTTCTTCACAAAAAATCCTTGTAATTTGTCATCTCTGAAGCTACAAATGGAAGAAAAAACATATTTGGGAACTAAACAAAATACAACTTAAAGATTCATTATGCATCCTTTATTTTTTAAACTAGAATGCACGGCATTATCAAAGCAAAGATGGTCATTTTTTTTTATTATACTTACAGCTCTCATCTCTTACTAAACTAGAGTCTGCTTTATCATAATCATGTAAAAAATTAAAGAACAACAGATCGGCTGAAGGGTGTCACTAACATCAGCCTCCTTGACACATGTGTTTCTTGTCCAGCATAGAGTCGCCTACGGTTTGTCCAGGTCTGTGTTCCATTCATCCGAATCCAAAAGGTAACAAAACGGCAAGTACCTTCCCTCCTGTCCCAGATTTAACATAAAATTATAGCTACAGGAAATTAACTACTCTATCAATGCCAACAGCAGCTCAAATTTATTTTTTGGTTATGAAGGTAATTTGGAAAGGTCTCATATCCATAAATCATTACCATGCTTTATAATCCATTTTAAAAACAACCCCAGCTTTCTATGTATTTCGTCTGCCTCATTCTTACACTAGCATCTGTCATTTTCAAGACTGTCAGCCAGTCTGTCTCTATTTCTCCAAAGCATTTCTCTTGCCTGTGATTTTCTCGGACGCTGACAGCTGACAGCATCTCTCCCAACAGAGACATAGCCTAAAATTTCTAGTATGTAGTTACCAAGGCACAACCAGAGGCCACCTCTGTGCAAAACCTTTAGGACAGGAAAGTGAAAGAAAATCAACCTGGTATCAGTGTAAACTCAGCAATGACAGGCCTTTTAGAGACATCTGTAGCTTCTCTCAGTTTTCACTCTCGGGAACATCTGTCTGCACTAGGAGTCCTGCCCCAGGGGACCCACAGAGGATGAGTCTCCCTGAGCCAGGAAGGCACACTTACGTCATCAGCCAAAGCTGCCGCGCCCTGGAGGATGGGCACAGGGTTCTGCTTCTCATAGGAGTGAAGCTTCTCATGAATCTGGAAGAAAGGCAAACGAACATGAGTTCACCTGCTGGCCTGAGACATTTAAATATTCTGATCATTTCCACTGAAACTGGTCTACTGAACCTTCTAGACCAACATTACATGTTTCATAAACCCACAGGTGACAAATAGGTGTGCATAATTCACCTATTACGATGCTTCTATGTTGATAACATGAAATCAAACTGGGATGGGGGGATCATCATTACACAGAACTCACACAAAAATGAAACCTTTGTTCCTCCAAATAACCACTAGCTTTATAAAATCTTTAATTTCTAAAATGTAATTGCTTCAGGACTTCAAGCAGTGGTCGTAGGTTATATACCTGCTAAAATCATAAATTATGATTAAAGCAAAGCAAGAAACTGGCAGCCACATCCTGACGCTTGGTTTGTAATAACCGCCCAGAACCAAGAACCAGGGGTCATGCAGGCTGAAGGCCAGCCCTCCAGGAAGACCACACCCAACACAAGGCTCCTTCTCCTTCACTCTTTTTTTTCCCCAAATTAACTACTCTATCAATGCCAACAGCAGCTCAAATTTATTTTTTGGTTATGAAGGTAATTTGGAAAGGTCTCATATCCATAAATCATTACCATGCTTTATAATCCATTTTAAAAACAACCCCAGCTTTCTATGTATTTCGTCTGCCTCATTCTTACACTAGCATCTGTCATTTTCAAGACTGTCAGCCAGTCTGTCTCTATTTCTCCAAAGCATTTCTCTTGCCTGTGATTTTCTCGGACGCTGACAGCTGACAGCATCTCTCCCAACAGAGACATAGCCTAAAATTTCTAGTATGTAGTTACCAAGGCACAACCAGAGGCCACCTCTGTGCAAAACCTTTAGGACAGGAAAGTGAAAGAAAATCAACCTGGTATCAGTGTAAACTCAGCAATGACAGGCCTTTTAGAGACATCTGTAGCTTCTCTCAGTTTTCACTCTCGGGAACATCTGTCTGCACTAGGAGTCCTGCCCCAGGGGACCCACAGAGGATGAGTCTCCCTGAGCCAGGAAGGCACACTTACGTCATCAGCCAAAGCTGTCGCGCCCTGGAGGATGGGCACAGGGTTCTGCTTCTCATAGGAGTGAAGCTTCTCATGAATCTGGAAGAAAGGCAAACGAACATGAGTTCACCTGCTGGCCTGAGACATTTAAATATTCTGATCATTTCCACTGAAACTGGTCTACTGAACCTTCTAGACCAACATTACATGTTTCATAAACCCACAGGTGACAAATAGGTGTGCATAATTCACCTATTACGATGCTTCTATGTTGATAACATGAAATCAAACTGGGATGGGGGGATCATCATTACACAGAACTCACACAAAAATGAAACCTTTGTTCCTCCAAATAACCACTAGCTTTATAAAATCTTTAATTTCTAAAATGTAATTGCTTCAGGACTTCAAGCAGTGGTCGTAGGTTATATACCTGCTAAAATCATAAATTATGATTAAAGCAAAGCAAGAAACTGGCAGCCACATCCTGACGCTTGGTTTGTAATAACCGCCCAGAACCAAGAACCAGGGGTCATGCAGGCTGAAGGCCAGCCCTCCAGGAAGACCACACCCAACACAAGGCTCCTTCTCCTTCACTCTTTTTTTTTTCCCCCAAATTGTCTGTTCTCCTGCACCCATTCAAATTTATACAGGGATTTCTCATAATTAGAGATGTCTCTCATAACTATTCAGCTTCAGTTTTTCATTTTGTAAGACCAGTAAAATTCTCTTAATACTAGATAATTTTATCCTTCATGTCCTATCACCATTACACCAGGAAGATGAAAGAATATATTTTAATGCATCACAAGACAAACTGAGTTCCTTTTTTTAAAAAAATCTAGAATAATAGTTAACAAAAAATAAAAGCAAAGGGATAGTTAAGAAACAAAAGGTGCTTTGACAAGTAGGTAACTGTCAGCACCTAGGTGTCATATATTTCAGCTTTTACACGGGTTCCCTTATATTATTATGCTTGAAAATTTACTTTAGCCTTTTTGTATTTACAGATGAGATGACTGCACCCCCACTATATATGAAAAACAGTTGTACTTCATGATTTCCTATTTTGAATAGGTATCAAGTAAAACAGTCTCTTAATTATGCTCAAAACTAAGCAAAGTCTCTTGTAAAAAGTCTGGAAGACAGATTTTATTTTGATTAGCCAGATGCTATTGCTGAGAGAGGATTCTCTTACCTTACTGGCAATCACAATGCAGAGCATCGGGGAAAGGGTTTTGACACTTATGATATTACCAGAAAGATCATGGTAATATTCTTACTTAACATCTTGGAAACTTGCAACTTTTATCATATTATGAAAATACACAAATTTTAAAGACTACTGCTAGGAAACAAGTAACAGTTGATTTGAAGGAACTATTAAAAGTATTATCTAAAATAAAACCATCTGTCCTCAAAGTTAAATTAATTTTACTTAAATAATTATCAAGAATTAGGTCACCTGAACATATACTATCATAGAACACTAAACTTAACTTACAAAGCTCATCTAACTGCATCACAACTACTTATTTAAGCACCTGCCTTCCTGCAACAATAGACCCTGAGGCTCAGCCATCAGGCTCTCACAGTATGTCTGTACTACAACAGACTAGTTATCAGTACTCTTAATAATACGGGGTACAATGAGTTTAGTAGATTTTAATTGCGTGACTCTCCCAAGAACACTGAAAGGTAGACAGCACCATCACCCCAGTTTTACAGATAAACAGATACAAATGATTGGCTGTGGTTCCACAAACAGTAAATGGCAGAGCTGAGATCTAAAACTCGGGCCATCTGGCTCAGGATCAGGGCACTTAATCAGTAAAATTCTTCGTTAAAGACCAGTAAAATTCTCTTAATACTAGATAATTTTATCCTTCATGTCCAATAACCATTACACCAGGAAGATGAAAGAATATATTTTAATGCATCACAAGACAAACTGAGTTCCTTTTTTTAAAAATCTAGAATAATAGTTAACAAAAAATAAAAGCAAAGGGATAGTTAAGAAACAAAAGGTGCTTTGACAAGTAGGTAACTGTCAGCACCTAGGTGTCATATATTTCAGCTTTTACACGGGTTCCCTTATATTATTATGCTTGAAAATTTACTTTAGCCTTTTTGTATTTACAGATGAGATGACTGCACCCCCACTATATATGAAAAACAGTTGTACTTCATGATTTCCTATTTTGAATAGGTATCAAGTAAAACAGTCTCTTAATTATGCTCAAAACTAAGCAAAGTCTCTTGTAAAAAGTCTGGAAGACAGATTTTATTTTGATTAGCCAGATGCTATTGCTGAGAGAGGATTCTCTTACCTTACTGGCAATCACAATGCAGAGCATCGGGGAAAGGGTTTTGACACTTATGATATTACCAGAAAGATCATGGTAATATTCTTACTTAACATCTTGGAAACTTGCAACTTTTATCATATTATGAAAATACACAAATTTTAAAGACTACTGCTAGGAAACAAGTAACAGTTGATTTGAAGGAACTATTAAAAGTATTATCTAAAATAAAACCATCTGTCCTCAAAGTTAAATTAATTTTACTTAAATAATTATCAAGAATTAGGTCACCTGAACATATACTATCATAGAACACTAAACTTAACTTACAAAGCTCATCTAACTGCATCACAACTACTTATTTAAGCACCTGCCTTCCTGCAACAATAGACCCTGAGGCTCAGCCATCAGGCTCTCACAGTATGTCTGTACTACAACAGACTAGTTATCAGTACTCTTAATAATACGGGGTACAATGAGTTTAGTAGATTTTAATTGCGTGACTCTCCCAAGAACACTGAAAGGTAGACAGCACCATCACCCCAGTTTTACAGATAAACAGATACAAATGATTGGCTGTGGTTCCACAAACAGTAAATGGCAGAGCTGAGATCTAAAACTCGGGCCATCTGGCTCAGGATCAGGGCACTTAATCACTCCACTGGCCTGTCTCTCACACTAACATCTCGTCTGCGTTCTCCACCGAGCTCACTCACAGCTGAGTGAATACGACAGAAAGGAAGATGGATAGAGAGGTGACAAATCACAATGGCTGTTGCCAATGATGACAGACTGACCGACAGTTTCTGTCCACCCCTCCCCCTTTTCCTTTCCTACTTGCTAATTTTTCTAGATTTATCAAACTACTACAATTATAACCTAAAATTACATGTCCCAAATAAATACATTATTTCTCCATTCAATTTGCTTCTTCTAAATGTTTTAAAAACAGCTTCCTCTTTCTACACCATCCGCTCTAGAGCTTCATCCAAGCATGTAAGAGTCCATTCCTCCCTGCTCATCCTGGGACTTTGTACCACACCCAGAAGATTTAAAGGTTCTCCTAGAATTTCTAGGTGCTGGAAACCCTTTGTGCAGATGTGTTTTACTTCAGTACATAGTTTAAAAAATTAAGTTGGTTAGTAAAGGAAAAAGTATTCTAAGTTTGAACTGTTCACTGTTTCCAAACATACTGAAGTTCTGCTTTTTACTAGTATTTAGAATGATTGGTTAGTCGCTCATTCGTAGTGGTCACTCTTTGCAACCCCCTGGACTGTAGCCCACCAGGCTCCTCTGTCCATGGGATTTCCAAGGCAAGCATACTGGAGTGGGTTGCCATTTCCTTCTCCATGGGACCTTCCTGAGCCAGGGATCAAAGCCCCATCTCCTGTACTGTAAGCAGATTCTTCACTACTGAGTCACCAGGAAAGTCCAGTACACTGGGAACAAAAGTTTAAAACCAAACTGATGTAAAAGTTCTAATACACAAATGGGTAAAATGTACAGACATAACCCCAAAGTGGTCCAAAGGAACATTTGGATGCTGGACGTGTCCTGCTTGTCCAGTAGCTGAGTCACTAGCCAAGGGGATCCTGGACTAAGCACTTACATTTTGGCTAGTGGACCTGAGTGAATCACCTCCCACTGGGCTGTGGTTCCACAAACAGTAAATGGCAGAGCTGAGATCTAAAACTCGGGCCATCTGGCTCAGGATCAGGGCACTTAATCACTCCACTGGCCTGTCTCTCACACTAACATCTCGTCTGCGTTCTCCACCGAGCTCACTCACAGCTGAGTGAATACGACAGAAAGGAAGATGGATAGAGAGGTGACAAATCACAATGGCTGTTGCCAATGATGACAGACTGACCGACAGTTTCTGTCCACCCCTCCCCCTTTTCCTTTCCTACTTGCTAATTTTTCTAGATTTATCAAACTACTACAATTATAACCTAAAATTACATGTCCCAAATAAATACATTATTTCTCCATTCAATTTGCTTCTTCTAAATGTTTTAAAAACAGCTTCCTCTTTCTACACCATCCGCTCTAGAGCTTCATCCAAGCATGTAAGAGTCCATTCCTCCCTGCTCATCCTGGGACTTTGTACCACACCCAGAAGATTTAAAGGTTCTCCTAGAATTTCTAGGTGCTGGAAACCCTTTGTGCAGATGTGTTTTACTTCAGTACATAGTTTAAAAAATTAAGTTGGTTAGTAAAGGAAAAAGTATTCTAAGTTTGAACTGTTCACTGTTTCCAAACATACTGAAGTTCTGCTTTTTACTAGTATTTAGAATGATTGGTTAGTCGCTCATTCGTAGTGGTCACTCTTTGCAACCCCCTGGACTGTAGCCCACCAGGCTCCTCTGTCCATGGGATTTCCAAGGCAAGCATACTGGAGTGGGTTGCCATTTCCTTCTCCATGGGACCTTCCTGAGCCAGGGATCAAAGCCCCATCTCCTGTACTGTAAGCAGATTCTTCACTACTGAGTCACCAGGAAAGTCCAGTACACTGGGAACAAAAGTTTAAAACCAAACTGATGTAAAAGTTCTAATACACAAATGGGTAAAATGTACAGACATAACCCCAAAGTGGTCCAAAGGAACATTTGGATGCTGGACGTGTCCTGCTTGTCCAGTAGCTGAGTCACTAGCCAAGGGGATCCTGGACTAAGCACTTACATTTTGGCTAGTGGACCTGAGGAACTGAATTTTTTATTTTCATTTAAAAAGTCACATGTGGCTAGTGGCTTTTATATTGGATACCAGGGCATCACTTTATATTATTTACTCTATAATGTCCCTCTATGCCCCCCAAAAAGTTCACTCTGATATGTAGTCTGGCAAGTTCCCCTGAGGGGTAACATTCTGAAATCCAAAAGACGAATATAAAACCCGAGATGTCCTTTGGTGATAAAGCAAACAGCATCCCTTACTAAATACTATTGATCACCAAATCTGCAATATCTTGTTTAAGTAAACATTTTCCTTTACAGATTAAACTGCATAATAAAAGTGTACTTAATTTTTTCCCTTGGAGAGTAAGAAGAGAGGAAAAATGATACACAAGAAAGAACGAACCTAAGGGCTAAAAAATGTCTGGACAGAAGAATAAACTCATTATATTAATTTCATATGATAAAAATATATGCCATTATTCAAAAATAAGATCCTAAAAAAGAATGGCATGTGCTAAAACATTTAAAATACACTATTAAGAAGAAAGGACCATTCAAATGTGTATACACTTATGCTCTATTAAATAGTGTTCATAAGGGTTTGTTTTCTATAATTGCATTTCTAAACAGAAGTCATTTAAAATAAAAATCATTTCTACACGTACCAAGCCTTAGAGGAAAATTCTAAGTATCTTCATTCACATCTTAAAAATAAATGTCAAATTTTTGTAAGGCAATCTGGTGCCAGTACTCTCATTTGGGGACATGTACAGTAGAGAAATTGCCTGAAATGAAGTTTCAAGACATTTTCTTAAATAAGCTTCAGTAAATAAAGGCTGACTAGTCTCGATACAATCACTTATTTCAAATAATGTCTCAGGCTGGAAATAAACCATGGGACCTTCCTGGAGCCAGGGATCAAAGCCCCATCTCCTGTACTGTAAGCAGATTCTTCACTACTGAGTCACCAGGAAAGTCCAGTACACTGGGAACAAAAGTTTAAAACCAAACTGATGTAAAAGTTCTAATACACAAATGGGTAAAATGTACAGACATAACCCCAAAGTGGTCCAAAGGAACATTTGGATGCTGGACGTGTCCTGCTTGTCCAGTAGCTGAGTCACTAGCCAAGGGGATCCTGGACTAAGCACTTACATTTTGGCTAGTGGACCTGAGGAACTGAATTTTTTATTTTCATTTAAAAAGTCACATGTGGCTAGTGGCTTTTATATTGGATACCAGGGCATCACTTTATATTATTTACTCTATAATGTCCCTCTATGCCCCCCAAAAAGTTCACTCTGATATGTAGTCTGGCAAGTTCCCCTGAGGGGTAACATTCTGAAATCCAAAAGACGAATATAAAACCCGAGATGTCCTTTGGTGATAAAGCAAACAGCATCCCTTACTAAATACTATTGATCACCAAATCTGCAATATCTTGTTTAAGTAAACATTTTCCTTTGCAGATTAAACTGCATAATAAAAGTGTACTTAATTTTTTCCCTTGGAGAGTAAGAAGAGAGGAAAAATGATACACAAGAAAGAATGAACCTAAGGGCTAAAAAATGTCTGGACAGAAGAATAAACTCATTACATTAATTTCATATGATAAAAATATATGCCATTATTCAAAAATAAGATCCTAAAAAAGAATGGCATGTGCTAAAACATTTAAAATACACTATTAAGAAGAAAGGACCATTCAAATGTGTATACACTTATGCTCTATTAAATAGTGTTCATAAGGGTTTGTTTTCTATAATTGCATTTCTAAACAGAAGTCATTTAAAATAAAAATCATTTCTACACGTACCAAGCCTTAGAGGAAAATTCTAAGTATCTTCATTCACATCTTAAAAATAAATGTCAAATTTTTGTAAGGCAATCTGGTGCCAGTACTCTCATTTGGGGACATGTACAGTAGAGAAATTGCCTGAAATGAAGTTTCAAGACATTTTCTTAAATAAGCTTCAGTAAATAAAGGCTGACTAGTCTCGATACAATCACTTGTTTCAAATAATGTCTCAGTGACGTGTAGAGGCAAACTGTAAGATGCAACTGAGGCTACCTGATGATAATAAATAAATTAAAGCTGTAAAACCCTTTCCTCGCCTTCTATTATGAGTATTGAAAAGCACTGACATATACGCAAACAACAAAACTCTGTAAAAGCAAAAAGTAGCATGAAAACCTGTAGTATATGTGAAGAAAATAGCTATAGTCATTGCTCTGTGAAAAAAGGAGATCCTTCAGGGGTGCTGTGTGACGGTCTGGAGGAGTGGGATGGGGGGGATATACATATGACTAATCTGGGAACAATCATATCTGTAAACAACAAAACTCTGTAAAAGTTAAAAACAAAATAAATGGGTTTTTTTTTAAGTAAAATAAAAACAATTAATTTGAAAAAGAAAAAAAAAAAGGCACTGAAGAGAATTACATGGTAGTTTGAATCTCTGCTCAACCATAGTATTCAATCCAGAAGCAGCATGTTTGCCTACAGACACAACCTGCACACACACATGTGTATACACACCCCCATTTCCCTCCTCTATTTAAAACACAGAGGAGGGAGTTCGGTATTAAAAAAAGATCCATGGGTCACAATGATAGCCAAGAAGAGTTGGAAAATACATACAATATTGAGTAAAGATTTCTAAAAATGAAAGTAAATAATGATGACAAATGATTTAATCTTTCTCCAAAATGAAAAAAAAAAAAGAAAACTTTAGCTCAAGAGAAAAAGATGGATGAGAAAGAGAAGTGTGGCTATAAAACTGAAAACCCAGAAAACAGCAAAGAGCTGAGGTGAGAGTGCTTTCTGTCCATCCTCCTCCGTGTTTCATTCACCTCCTCTCTTCTCTTTGGGCTCATGATGTTCTCGGCTGACCCCTCCAGAAAAACATGTTATAAAACTAATGACAGTTGATATGCATGTTTGATTCTTGTCTTTAACGTGATAAACTTGGGCTTTACATCACCATAGATGTTATCTTGTGAAATCAGCATCCATACATTCTAAATTTATTAAGAATATTTTTAGAGAATGAATGCTCAAATCCACAAAATGTTTTATAGTATATACATACTGTTTTTCCTAATTGATCCATCAATACAAGTTCTCTTTAGAGGTTCCCAAATACCGACCCATTCCTGTATTTCCACCATGAACCACAAGTGGACAACATAGTGTTCTTTCAATGGACAGAGAATTCCCTTGGCTAATACTTTATTTAGAATTTCTGCATTAATATTCTTAACTAAGCTTGACATTTCTTTTGGTCCTGTCTTACTGGGTCTTTGACATCAATGCTACACTTATTTCATTATTTTGCATCTGTGGATGCTTTCTATCTATATATCCTCTGGAAGCATCTTAATACCAGTGAAGTGATCTCTTCCTTCAATATGTGATGGTGTTCCCTTGAGAAACTAGTGGACACTAGTATATCTTGATACTTTATTTCTTCTAGATTATTTACAGAAATTTCTCCAATTAAGTGTTTCTACATCTCCTAGTATGTGCAGTAAATACTACTTCCTAGAAAACTATCCATTTTTTTTTTTTTTTTAAACTATCCATTTTTGACTAGCTTTTTAAAAAGCTATCTTAAGCTACTCACACAATATAGTCTCTTAGAAGTCTCTGGATTTACTCCACAGTTTTTCTTTCATTACCATTTCTTCACTCTCAATATTTAGAAAGACAAAACTTCTTAGCCCTTTATTCTTATACAAAGATTTTTGGATCCCATATTCTATGAAAAACCTAGTTACCGTGTCTTACTCTCATTCTTTCTGCATCCTCCGTTTTCCTAAAATCTATCTTTTCATTTACTTTGCTCTCTTCAGCTCTGTCTAACCTCTGAGGAACCTAGCCACAGAGGATTTTTTTTTTTTTAAGTGACTATACACCTTTTATTTCTATAGCTCAAAGAGTTTGATAGATCTTTCTGTTCTCTTTTCCTAGCACCTGCCATATATAGAGTGCTTAGGTTTTAATCTTGCTAATGGTGGTGTCTGCTGGAGGCTGAAGATAAACTGTTTTCTCAAATGCTCTGTAATTGAGGGTTGTTAGAAGTCTTCAGCTGGTTGTTACATGAAAGCATCGGAGGCCCTTTACAGAAATGCTTTTATTTGCTCAAATCCACAAAATGTTTTATAGTATATACATACTGTTTTTCCTAATTGATCCATCAATACAAGTTCTCTTTAGAGGTTCCCAAATACCGACCCATTCCTGTATTTCCACCATGAACCACAAGTGGACAACATAGTGTTCTTTCAATGGACAGAGAATTCCCTTGGCTAATACTTTATTTAGAATTTCTGCATTAATATTCTTAACTAAGCTTGACATTTCTTTTGGTCCTGTCTTACTGGGTCTTTGACATCAATGCTACACTTATTTCATTATTTTGCATCTGTGGATGCTTTCTATCTATATATCCTCTGGAAGCATCTTAATACCAGTGAAGTGATCTCTTCCTTCAATATGTGATGGTGTTCCCTTGAGAAACTAGTGGACACTAGTATATCTTGATACTTTATTTCTTCTAGATTATTTACAGAAATTTCTCCAATTAAGTGTTTCTACATCTCCTAGTATGTGCAGTAAATACTACTTCCTAGAAAACTATCCATTTTTGACTAGCTTTTTAAAAAGCTATCTTAAGCTACTCACACAATATAGTCTCTTAGAAGTCTCTGGATTTACTCCACAGTTTTTCTTTCATTACCATTTCTTCACTCTCAATATTTAGAAAGACAAAACTTCTTAGCCCTTTATTCTTATACAAAGATTTTTGGATCCCATATTCTATGAAAAACCTAGTTACCGTGTCTTACTCTCATTCTTTCTGCATCCTCCGTTTTCCTAAAATCTATCTTTTCATTTACTTTGCTCTCTTCAGCTCTGTCTAACCTCTGAGGAACCTAGCCACAGAGGATTTATTTTTAAGTGACTATACACCTTTTATTTCTATAGCTCAAAGAGTTTGATAGATCTTTCTGTTCTCTTTTCCTAGCACCTGCCATATATAGAGTGCTTAGGTTTTAATCTTGCTAATGGTGGTGTCTGCTGGAGGCTGAAGATAAACTGTTTTCTCAAATGCTCTGTAATTGAGGGTTGTTAGAAGTCTTCAGCTGGTTGTTACATGAAAGCATCCTAGGTAGAAGGTATACCTTCACAGAAATGCTTTTTATTTGCTTCCAGTGGGTGACCTTGAACCATCACAAGCCCCTTTGATTAATCTCACAGTTCAGGACTCCTGGAGTTTACAGATAAAAACTCAAGCCCCAAGTCATGAACTAACCAATTCATGGCTACAATTCTTAAACTAGTCTTTTCTCTGTTCCTACCTAATCCCCAAAAGAAACAGACCAGATTCTCTACCCTCTCCCTAGAAACAAACTCAGAATCTTCCTCACCTTCCCACTCACTAACAGAGTAACCATTTTCTCTGTTTCTCAGTATTTCCTGCAGCTCAAATACCAAGACAGTGCTTCCCCCTAACCCCCACCCTGCTCAGTCTCTGCCCATTCCCTCCACCACAGACATAACAGAAGCTCAGACAGTTGCCTGTAGAGCATTCAATTTCCACATAATTTCTAAAACAAATGGTTTTCTTTCTTTCTTAGAAGCTCAGTAGTACATTTTTTAGAAGTTTGCAATTCTTACCCAGAACATCTAAGAACTTCTTGTAGGAACTAGAAGACTGGGTCAGTAATTTAATGTAAATTAATTTTGACATCTAACAAGGTAGCACCCAGTTCCCTTGTGCAGTATTATTAGAAAGGGGGGCGGGAAGAAATCACTTTTTGCTTCCAGGAGGAGATTCTAGGTACCTATTTGAACTTTCATGAGTAATTATCTTCATTTGGCCAACGAGATTCAGTTTGGTCAGTGTTTCTACCCAATTTTAATTTTTTTTTAATTGAAAAGAAAAGTTCATCTAATACGGAATTACTTTTTCATGATTGAAGGAGAGATCCTTACAATGTTTTTGTCTTTAGACCTTCACTCTCTGTGACATGAGTTTATGAGTATGCTTGGTTAAAAAACAGAACTTTGAGGCTGTAACTTTTCCTGAGACTCAGCCAGAAGAGGGAGAGGGGAATCCCTGCTATTTTGCCTCCAATTCAAGCCAGGATGCTTCCAACATCGCTACAAAGATTCTTATAAGGGATATGGCATAAAGTGGTTATAAGTGTCAAAAACCATTTTGAGGCTTAAGCTAAATTATAAAAAGCAACAAACCATCAGCCTTTTGATTTTGGTTAACTATGGAGTGCTTCTATTTGAAATGACTTCCCAGAACTTTCTCGGCAGATCGGATTCCTTCAGTTCCCAGAACAATATTCTAGAGGGAGTAGCCAGGGCATTAAAGTGTCTTTGGAATGTGTTAGTGATTCAACAAAAACTGAACTTGAATTATTCATTCCAGAAGTATATAAACCATCCAATATTTGTACATACCTCTTTCATTCCTCCCCTCAATGTGAAATGACCAGATTTGCCATTTAAAAAAAACATTAGTATTTAAATAACTGAAAAGCTGGGGACTGCTAAACATTCTGATCATGCATGGCAGACAGGGTGGTGTCAGGTCACAGAACTGGGACAGGTCTCAGTGTTCAAGGAGGAGTCATGTTCCAGGCTTATTTGTAGTTTACATGTTAACACACAAGCACTGTCATTACCGCTTTAAAAGGCTTCATGTTTCATATGTTGAAACTTATTCCCCTAATGTGATGTTACCAGGAGGTGGGTCTTTAGCGGGTCATCAAGTCAGGAGGGCAGAGATCTCCTGAAAGAGGTTGTGAAAGTCACTCAGTTGTGTCTGACTCTTTGCTCCCTCGTGGACTGGGACCTGCTGGGCTTTGCTGTCCATGGAATTCCCAGGCAAGAATACTGGATTGAGTAGCTGTTCCCTTCTCGAGGGCATCTTCCCAACCTAGGGATCAAACCCAGGTCTCCTGCATTACAGCCAGAATCTTTACCATCTGAGGTTAGCACTCTTATTAAAGAGACTCCAGACAGTCCCTTCCCTCTACCCCAATCCACTACATGAGGATACAGAACAAAATGAGGGATATTTACAGTCCAGGAAGCTCACCCTCACCAGACCTCAAATCTGCTGCTACATTGATCCTGGATTCCCAGCCTTCAGAACAGCATAATAATAGGAGCTCTAGTACCTACTATTGTTGTTGTTTCAAGCCAGGATGCTTCCAACATCGCTACAAAGATTCTTATAAGGGATATGGCATAAAGTGGTTATAAGTGTCAAAAACCATTTTGAGGCTTAAGCTAAATTATAAAAAGCAACAAACCATCAGCCTTTTGATTTTGGTTAACTATGGAGTGCTTCTATTTGAAATGACTTCCCAGAACTTTCTCGGCAGATCGGATTCCTTCAGTTCCCAGAACAATATTCTAGAGGGAGTAGCCAGGGCATTAAAGTGTCTTTGGAATGTGTTAGTGATTCAACAAAAACTGAACTTGAATTATTCATTCCAGAAGTATATAAACCATCCAATATTTGTACATACCTCTTTCATTCCTCCCCTCAATGTGAAATGACCAGATTTGCCATTTAAAAAAAAAAAATTAGTATTTCAATAACTGAAAAGCTGGGGACTGCTAAACATTCTGATCATGCATGGCAGACAGGGTGGTGTCAGGTCACAGAACTGGGACAGGTCTCAGTGTTCAAGGAGGAGTCATGTTCCAGGCTTATTTGTAGTTTACATGTTAACACACAAGCAGTCATTACCGCTTTAAAAGGCTTCATGTTTCATATGTTGAAACTTATTCCCCTAATGTGATGTTACCAGGAGGTGGGTCTTTAGCGGGTCATCAAGTCAGGAGGGCAGAGATCTCCTGAAAGAGGTTGTGAAAGTCACTCAGTTGTGTCTGACTCTTTGCTCCCTCGTGGACTGGGACCTGCTGGGCTTTGCTGTCCATGGAATTCCCAGGCAAGAATACTGGATTGAGTAGCTGTTCCCTTCTCGAGGGCATCTTCCCAACCTAGGGATCAAACCCAGGTCTCCTGCATTACAGCCAGAATCTTTACCATCTGAGGTTAGCACTCTTATTAAAGAGATTCCAGACAGTCCCTTCCCTCTACCCCAATCCACTACATGAGGATACAGAACAAAATGAGGGATATTTACAGTCCAGGAAGCTCACCCTCACCAGACCTCAAATCTGCTGCTACATTGATCCTGGATTCCCAGCCTTCAGAACAGCATAATAATAGGAGCTCTAGTACCTACTATTGTTGTTGTTTAGCTGCAAAGTTGTGTCCGAATCTTTGTGACCCCATGGACCGCCAGGCTCCTCTGTCCATGAGATTTTCCAGGCAAGAATACTGGAGTGGCCTGCCATTTCCTTCTCCAGGGATCGAACCTGGCTTTCCTGTACTGCAGGAAGATTCGTTACCACTGAGCCATCTGGGATGCCCCAGTACCTACTGCATAGGGTTATTGCGAAAATTAAAGTAACCATTATAAGAGCATCACACTGTCTCTAGAAAATAGAAAATACACCCAAATGGTAGTTTAGGTCCTGATGTTCCCCTAGACCCTCCACTAACATTCCAGGGAGAGGACACACTAGTTTCTCCTTGATGAGACCACATCACACTCAAGTAAGATACAGCTAATGCTTGAAGATACAACAGTGATGCAGAATTAGCACATCTGCACAAGCAAAGAATACACATTTCTGACTAAACACCACTCCTTCAAAAACAAAGTAAAAGAAGAAATGGACTTGAAAGAAGACAGTGGCCACAAGGTTAAGAAAAATGGGTGGACACAGAAAAGACAGAAGTCAATTTTAACCACAGCAAGGAGCAAATGGTGGCGAGAGCACAAGACCCATGGGATTTCCAGGCAGAATGTGGTTTTCAATGAAAAAATGTAGGTCGACGTGTTCGTCCACATGGGCAGAAAGGACCTGTTTAAAGCAAGCATCATTCTGGTTACCCTATTCCCAAAGGAAAAACTCCTTAAACAGAAAAGAGTTTAGCAGCTAGATGGAAGGATTCTTGGAAAAAAGAGTAGCCACCAGAATTACTTCAGAGACCACACGGAACTAGCTGTCATTGTCAGCTCCCATCTCCCTATGGGAATTTAAAGACCCCCTGTGCCCACAACCCCAAGTTCTGTTGACGTTGATGAGGAAATGCATAGTTTTGAGATGAGCTAGGATCTGGAAGGGAGACTGCAGTACATTCCAACATGACTGTATGGAAAATGAGTATTAGGGTCCAGACTTCACTCACAGTGGAAATACCCAGTAATCGTAAATTAGTTGTCACTTCCTTACTCAGATCTGTCGATGCCTTGCCTCCACATGTGAGATTAAGGGTCTGTTGTCAATGCACCTGGAAATGCAAGGTAGCTGGACTTCTGCAGGGCCCAGCCCCTAGCTGCTTCCAAATGGAGCCGCTCCCCACTCCAAGTGCTAACCACAGGGACCTCACGCTAGTTCCTCATGCTTGGGACCCTTCCTCTGTCTATCACTCCCCTGCTACACTGTTGAGCCATGGTGGGTGCCCACACACAGCTTTGGTGCCCACACTCAGCTCAAATGTCACTTATACAAAAACAAAGTCCCAGACAGTTCCACCCAACTAAATTAATAACACCCATTATCTGTCCTGATAGCCCCCTATTTTTTGATCATCACCCTTATTAGATTTTGGATTTGCTGACATATTTATTTATCTGTTTGTGCCTATCTCCACAAGATAATGAAATCCATAAACTAAGGACAATGTCCCTAGAGTTCCTACTATATCCTTTGCTCCTAGCCTAATACCTCTCACAAAACAGAAGCTCAAAAGTTATCATTATGATTAATGATAAAGGGATCTAGGAATTTTGCAATCCTGGCTAGCCCAGTAACATTCTAGGATCATAGTCTAAAAGGATGGTGTGATTTTTTCCTTCTTGCCTCCAAACTGATGTTTAGTGAAGAGAACGTGTTAAGGCCACACGTGTGCTAAGTCGCTTCAGTTGTGTCCAACTCTGCGATCTTACAAACTGCAGTCCACCAGGCTCCTTTGTCCATGAGGTCCTTCAGGCAAGAATACTGGAGTAGGTTTCCATGCCCTCCTCCAGGGGAATCTTCCCGACCCAGGGATCAAGCCCATATCTCCTATGTCTCCTGCACTGGCAGGGGGTTCTTTACCACTAGTTGTTGGAAGCTGCCTGGGAACCGTTAAGTCCATAGTCTAAGAAAACTTCCAACAACTAAAAATATATCTGTCGAGAGTATATATTTGTGTGTAATTCTATACAAAAGAAGACAAAATAAAGAAAAATTCTCTTATCAAGACAGGAAAGGAGAAAACTAGGCAGTCTTCAGCATAGAGGAGCAAGCCTCTAAGAGAATCCCTCATGGAGAATGAAGTGCAGATACCAACAATGAAAAGACTTTTCCGCTCAGATGGCCAACTAGCTGGTTTAGCCTTTGTGTCAATCTAAAGAGGATGGAGGGTAATGAGGAGAGATGGCAGAATAAAACCAGACGTGGTGGGGGGCAGTTTTTGCTTGGTCTGTCATGACGTGTGAGCTTCCTAGGGGTAAGGAGACCCCATTGAAGGAAGCTGGCTTGAGCTGCTTTGCTGGTAACTCAGCCAACCGCACAGCAAAGGCTATGGTCACACCAACTGTGCTTCCCAGAGAGATGTAACCTCTCTGCAGCCTGAAAAGCAGCAACAACATGGACAAATAAGCAAAAAAATATTGTCCTTTTTCCCTTTTCTTTTTACTCCCAGTCGCAACACCCTAAAATAACTTGATCTCCTCCCAAGAGTAAAGCAGGCCATCTCCTAAGAGGAGACAGAGACAGACAAGATAGATGGGGGTGGGGAGAGTTACTGTCTGTAGAGGGGTGAAGGGGGAGGGAATGAAAGGACACACTGCCCACCCCCCGACCCCCGCTGTCAACTTGGCTACCCCTGGCAGGCGCCAGGGAAAAAGGAAGGAAGAAAAAACTGATGTAACAAGGAAGCCTTAAACTGGTCCTTTAACAACTGAAAAGGTCTTAGAAGTCATAGACTTTGCAAGAAATTTTGTTTAAGAAACAGAAAACCTAGTCTCAGTGCAACACATTTTGGTACAGTGACTGGAGGGAAATTAAAACTGCCTTTTATTTGCACTGAGCTGTTCAATGTGCTGACTACAATCATACAGAACAACTGCAACCTAACACTTTTCACCATCAGATCCCCTCTGTCCTCTTAAAATTCACTGAGGGCTTCAAAGAGTTCTCATGTGGGTCTTTTTCACTGATACTTGTAGCAGTGAAGTTAAAACTAAGAATTCCTAAATTGTTATTAATTTATAATAACCAATGTGTTAACATTTTTCATAAAATGAAAATAGATTCCAAGATAAAAATTTTAGAAGAGTTATACTGTTTTACAAATTGGTCAGATTTTAGAAAAAAGAAAAAAACTAGGCAGTCTTCAGCATAGAGGAGCAAGCCTCTAAGAGAATCCCTCATGGAGAATGAAGTGCAGATACCAACAATGAAAAGACTTTTCCGCTCAGATGGCCAACTAGCTGGTTTAGCCTTTGTGTCAATCTAAAGAGGATGGAGGGTAATGAGGAGAGATGGCAGAATAAAACCAGACGTGGTGGGGGGCAGTTTTTGCTTGGTCTGTCATGACGTGTGAGCTTCCTAGGGGTAAGGAGACCCCATTGAAGGAAGCTGGCTTGAGCTGCTTTGCTGGTAACTCAGCCAACCGCACAGCAAAGGCTATGGTCACACCAACTGTGCTTCCCAGAGAGATGTAACCTCTCTGCAGCCTGAAAAGCAGCAACAACATGGACAAATAAGCAAAAAAATATTGTCCTTTTTCCCTTTTCTTTTTACTCCCAGTCGCAACACCCTAAAATAACTTGATCTCCTCCCAAGAGTAAAGCAGGCCATCTCCTAAGAGGAGACAGAGACAGACAAGATAGATGGGGGTGGGGAGAGTTACTGTCTGTAGAGGGGTGAAGGGGGAGGGAATGAAAGGACACACTGCCCACCCCCCGACCCCCGCTGTCAACTTGGCCACCCCCGGCAGGCGCCAGGAAAAGGAATGAAGAAAAAACTGATGTAACAAGGAAGCCTTAAACTGGTCCTTTAACAACTGAAAAGGTCTTAGAAGTCATAGACTTTGCAAGAAATTTTGTTTAAGAAACAGAAAACCTAGTCTCAGTGCAACACATTTTGGTACAGTGACTGGAGGGAAATTAAAACTGCCTTTTATTTGCACTGAGCTGTTCAATGTGCTGACTACAATCATACAGAACAACTGCAACCTAACACTTTTCACCATCAGATCCCCTCTGTCCTCTTAAAATTCACTGAGGGCTTCAAAGAGTTCTCATGTGGGTCTTTTTCACTGATACTTGTAGCAGTGAAGTTAAAACTAAGAATTCCTAAATTGTTATTAATTTATAATAACCAATGTGTTAACATTTTTCATAAAATGAAAAATAGATTCCAAGATAAAAATTTTAGAAGAGTTATACTGTTTTACAAATTGGTCAGTATCTTTCCATTCTGACGGCTGACTTCTGCAGCGTGCCTCTGCATTCCATGTGTTGGGACAGGTTGCTTTGGTTGAAATAAACAAGAAAACAAAGCCTCACACAAGCTGGGAGGAGGGAGTTACGTTATTTCCACCAACTATGGAGAGTCACAGACTCAATACTAGAGAAGCGGCTACAGCTTGCAGGTGTTTAGGAGTGAGCTACAGTGTGAATTCTGAGGCTGAATCCATGACCCTGCCAGATTCCATCACAAGCATGGACCTCCTCCTCCCTCCACATGGCCCTCTGTCCACACCTAACTTTGTGATTTCAGGCACTGTTCATGGGGAAAATAGTGTTTTGGTAAGTTACATGAGCTTTCCAAAGGTTTATAGATTACATGATACAACAACAGAATCGTATTTGCTAATATTACCACAGCTCATATGTTAAAAGGCAACCTCACAGTGGTCAACACAGGTCTCCAAAATTCTAGCAACTGATGGAAAGCTTGAATTTTATCCTTGGCAACACCATGGTGAGTTGCTATCCTTGAAGTGACAGGCCCACATCAATTATTTGAGAAAATATTTTCCAGACATCATTTCATCTGAATAAATGTAGTTTCTGTATTGGTCATTCTTAGAAGTGCAAATGGTATCCTCTGAAAAAGGCAGCTGGTTTCGTTCTCGAAACACATGATTCTACAACCACTCTGATCTGCAATAAAGTGCTTCTGAGTACATCTCCCATCTTCTGTGTTACGAGGACTTGAGAGGAGAAAGATACGTCCTCTATAGCTGCAACTTAGTGCAATTAATCATCTTTTTATGCTTCATCAAGCACATTCTTGATTAAAACTGGCATTTGTTTTTTCACTGTGTGTACATGACAGTAGGAATGTAACGACGACCGACTGGTACCATGAGGGGCCACTGCCCTGACTTATGTGGACACACAGGCACTCTCACTCATCCATACAGTGCACTGCAACATCCAGTGATAAAAGCAAATATCATCATCACAGTATGACCAGAATAGTTCTGACCTTGCAGAACCCTGAAATAGTTTCAAGGACCCTCAGGAGACCACAGACCACGCTATGAGAATCACCACTTATAAAATTTTGAGCACCTGGAACAAATGAAAGCAGAAGCTACTATTTCCTGGTGGCTACACCACCCACAGTGCATTGCATGACCCTAGAAAAGGAAGGTTAATATTTTCTACCTTACTCTCACTTTCTTGGGATCTAACATTTGACCTGAAAGCACAGGTCCAGGTTCCTGATACCTATTACTCTCAGAATCAGGTGGTAATTTTCTATAAAACCATGCATTCCAAGTCTGAGAAGCATTAAGTAAAAGGCTGGTGGTGTTTTAGTTGCTAAGTTGTATTCCGTTCTTGCGACCCCATGGTCTGTAGCCCACCAGGCTCCTCTAACCAGGGGATTTCTGTGACAAGGATATTGGAGTGAGCTGCCATTTCCTGCTTCAGGGGATCTTCCCAAGGATCGAACCTGCATCCTCTGCATTGCAGGCGTATACTTTACCAACTGAGCCACTAGGGAAACCAAGAAAAAGACTAAATATACTTTAAAGAGGTAACTTAAGCAGACATATACAACAGGTTTCAACATTCCATGAATTTCAGTTTGCTCCATTCCTTAATGTCACATTATTCACATTTTTTTTTCAGAGCTCTAACTCTGTCTTTCACTCTAGCCTGTTGCTGCAACTGTTAGTACATTTAAACCTAAGCGATTTATAACAGTGTCCCAGACCAAGTGCCTCTGGCATAAGCCCAAGACTGCTATTATCATCTTCTTTTATTTATTGCACTGTTTCAAAACTGTTCTTTCTCTCACACATTTGTATAAGTTTTTCAATTTATATTTTTTCCTTTTATGTATTTTTCTGTTCTGAAACACTCGTCTATTTTTTCTGCTTTCTATGATAACATAAAAAGCCATTTGCTTGTTCTACTACCATTTCGGCTGGGATATTTTAATGATGCCCTTAAATAACTATACTTGTAATTGAAGCAAATCTAATGGCAACTGTACCACATCTAAAAAATGGCAGTCTTTGTCTTCTCCTCCTAAGTTTTATATAAAACACAGATAACCACTCCCCTCTTAGGCTTCAGAGAGTTACCTAAAATGTTTATCTTTCTAGGACAAAGCATTTTTAAACAGAAAAACAAAGTTGCTATTATATATGAGGCTTTTCAGACATGAATAATCAAATATACCTCTTGGTCAATCAGAAACAAAAACTTACAATGACTTTACTTAAAGGAAGATGGTCCCTGGGTGTGCAGGAGAAATTCAAACCAAAAATCACTATTTTAATTATGTTGCAAAACAACATTTTACAACCACCTTAAAGGTAAATGTCCTATGCTTTTAAAGTGTAAATTTAAGTATTTGTAATTTCTTTCTAATAAAAAAAAAGGAACCCTCAATTTTCTAAGATCATTTTTCCAAGTTTTCACTCTCTTAAGTCCTTAGAACTAAAAGGATATATATGAAAACATCTTTATGAAAATGAAACTATAAAACATTTATGTCATTTTACTAGCTTTAAAATGCTCTCAAATAGCAAAAGGTATATACAATAAATATAATTATTTTTAAATGGTAGAGGTTAAAATAGAATTACCGGTTTAGTTTAGGTCTCCAAATTCCAAGTCACAATTCACAATGCAGTCCAATTCAACCTTCAGAGCTGAATCTGTCAAATCTTGAATCTCCGAGATCAAGCTGAACTTTCTCCACAAATCAATTGAAAGAAAATGCTGTTGCTGCAACTGTTAGTACATTTAAACCTAAGCGATTTATAACAGTGTCCCAGACCAAGTGCCTCTGGCATAAGCCCAAGACTGCTATTATCATCTTCTTTTATTTATTGCACTGTTTCAAAACTGTTCTTTCTCTCACACATTTGTATAAGTTTTTCAATTTATATTTTTTCCTTTTATGTATTTTTCTGTTCTGAAACACTCGTCTATTTTTTCTGCTTTCTATGATAACATAAAAAGCCATTTGCTTGTTCTACTACCATTTCGGCTGGGATATTTTAATGATGCCCTTAAATAACTATACTTGTAATTGAAGCAAATCTAATGGCAACTGTACCACATCTAAAAAATGGCAGTCTTTGTCTTCTCCTCCTAAGTTTTATATAAAACACAGATAACCACTCCCCTCTTAGGCTTCAGAGAGTTACCTAAAATGTTTATCTTTCTAGGACAAAGCATTACTAAAAAGAAAAACAAAGTTGCTATTATATATGAGGCTTTTCAGACATGAATAATCAAATATACCTCTTGGTCAATCAGAAACAAAAACTTACAATGACTTTACTTAAAGGAAGATGGTCCCTGGGTGTGCAGGAGAAATTCAAACCAAAAATCACTATTTTAATTATGTTGCAAAACAACATTTTACAACCACCTTAAAGGTAAATGTCCTATGCTTTTAAAGTGTAAATTTAAGTATTTGTAATTTCTTTCTAATAAAAAAAAAGGAACCCTCAATTTTCTAAGATCATTTTTCCAAGTTTTCACTCTCTTAAGTCCTTAGAACTAAAAGGATATATATGAAAACATCTTTATGAAAATGAAACTATAAAACATTTATGTCATTTTACTAGCTTTAAAATGCTCTCAAATAGCACAAGGTATATACAATAAATATAATTATTTTTAAATGGTAGAGGTTAAAATAGAACTACCGGTTTAGTTTAGGTCTCCAAATTCCAAGTCACAATTCACAATGCAGTCCAATTCAACCTTCAGAGCTGAATCTGTCAAATCTTGAATCTCCGAGATCAAGCTGAACTTTCTCCACAAATCAATTGAAAGAAAATGCTGTTTAACACTAAAACCTGAATGAAGCAAGCTCTGGATCTCAAGAGATGCAGAGATAACTCTCTGAGGGGGCAGAATAAACATTTTTCCATCAACTTAGTTTTTCTCATGGAAGCATCAACAATCCCAACTTTAGGACAGAGAGCTTCCAATTTAGAGCTGGTGACTTGTGCCCACAAGTTCAGCATCCCTCCTATTCAGGATCCCGCTGAAAACAAGCCACTAGGGAAGCCCTAAGTTACAGATAACCAAAACAGAACATAAGCCTGGGTCATTCAGGTGGTCCCAGTGTAATCAATCACAAGGGTCCATACAAGAGGGATGCAGAAAGATCAGATGTAAGGAGGACATGTGATGATGGAAGCAAAGGGAAAAAAAAAAAAAACATGACACAGGCCCCAGGAATGAGGACAGCACCTAAAAGCTGGAAAAGGTGATGGATTCTCCCCTCAAGGATCCAGAAGGAGCTACCTCTGTGGACCCCTTAATCTTAGCTTGGTGAGATTTCTGGCCTCCAGACTGTAAAAGAATAAATCCGTGTTCTCTTAAGCCAACAAGATTGCTGTAGTTGCAGCAATAAGAAAGTAAAACAGGGCACAAGTTCAGGAAGCTTAGGAACTGCATCAGTGAAGTGCAATATTTGCTCAGAATTTATGTGGCACAGACTACAAAACACCCTACTCTTGAAAACTTCCCCGATCCAACCGCCCACCTTGTCTGAAGGGACCAAAAGTTGGATGACCTCCTCAGTTCCATTCATCCTATGAAGCCAGAATCACCATGCTTAGCAGGGGGACCGGGCCAAACCAACCGTCTATGTTTGTTAGACTGGACCCCCATATTTATAACTGAAGACTCACCAAATACAAAAGGAAAACCACAGAAGGGCAGTCACTGAAGACATGATTCTAAGTGGGTTACACAAAACATGAGTCTACTTCTACAGTATAAGAACTGGATCACCGTGGCAGTAAAGATTTTAAAAACAGCCAAAGATCATCACATCTAATACAAAAGAACCTGGGCATGATATCTTTCAAACATCATTCTGATAAGCATTGACCCTATGAGACCGATCAAAATAAATTAGAACTGGAATGTAGTTTCTCACATGGTTCTAAAGATCTTTATCTTCCAAGCAAACCAACAAAACCTTCTCACTTAAAAAAAACATCTTGTAACTTGTATGTGAATTCTTCAGTAATATAGTATGTATTCACATTCAGTTTTGCTTGTTTGTAAGCCTCACAAAATAATATCAAACTGTAACTAGTTTTCTGGGACTTACTTTCTCTCCACACCCGACATTATGGTTTGAAAATCAATCCATTTTACTGCACATCTTATAGAATTTTCTTTTCTTTTCTTTTTTTTTTTTTTGCTGCTGCTTAATACTTCATTGTAAAAAAAAAAAAAAAAAGCCCTAATTATTATTCGTTCTCTTTTAAAGGGTTTCTGAGTTACTTAAAGTTTTTCTGCTGCTAAGACTGCTGCAACCATTTCCTGGTACACAGAATTACTGGATCATGGAGTTTAAGTATTTTTAACTTGACGAGTTAATGTCAAATTGCTTTCTAAACTGGTGGTGTTTATTTACATCCCCACTAGCAAAATGTTGATCCACATATTCAAGCAATACTTCCTTTTAACAGAATCTTAATTTTTGCCAGTCTTGTGGGATAAACAAATAGCTACTTCATTATGGTATTAATTTGTATTCCATGCTTACTGATGACTAGATTTTCAAATGTCTCCTGGTCAAACAGATTTCTGTGGTTTTTACCCATTTTCTACTGAACTGTTTTATTCTTCTTCAGGGAGTTCTTCATATTTTCAGGAACTGAATCTGTCAACTATAAGTATTATGTACCTATGACTGATTCATATTGATATCTGGTAGAAATCAACAAAATTCTGTAAAGCAATTATTGTTCAATTGAAGAAAGAAATTAATTTTTGAAAAATTATGTAATTCTTAAAAAAAGTCTTATAACTCAATTTATGGCTTGTCTTCTCATTCATTTATGGGATATTCTGACAAACTGGATTTCGCAGTTTAATATAGTCAAAATGTTCACACTATTTTTCTTATGACAAATAGGATGATATTCTTCCATCTTCCCCAAATTTTCAAGTTTTGCTTTTCACTTTTGGATCTATAATCCACTGAACACTGGTTTTCATTATAAAGTGAGGTAGAGATCCAAATTGACTCTTTTTTTTTTTTTTAATATGGATGAACCATGGTGACTGTCCACTTGAAGGTCTGTACTAGGAACCCCTGTATCCTTGGCTCTACTCTACCCTTGTACCAAGATCAGGCCATCTTCACAATGGAGACTCCATAATAAACCTTGATCCCTGTTCCCTAGTAGCTCAGCTGGTAAAGAATCTGCCTGCAATGCAGGAGACCCCAGTTCAATCCCTGGATTGGGAAGGGATAGGCTATCCACTCCAGTATTCTTGGGCTTCCCTAATGACTCAGGTGGTAAAGAATCTGCCTGCAAGGTGGGAGCCCTAGGTTTGATCCCTGGGTTGGAAAGATCCCTTGGAGAAAAAAATGGCCGCCCTCTTCAGCGTTCTTGTCTGGAGAATTCCATGGACAAAGGAGCCTAGCAGGCTACGGTCCATGGGGCTGCAAAGAGTTGGTCACGACTGAGCGACTTTCACTTTCAGAAGAAGCACCACCATCCCTGCCCCAATCTTCATCAGGAGAGGCTGGCTGTCATTGGCACTTCACCAGTCTACATACACCTTAAGACCCCATGGATACAGACGGCATCTTGACAATCGTTAGTTTTCCTATTTATGAGCAGGGCATCACTCTCCATTTACTGTGTCTTCTCTAAAACAGTTTAGTAAAGGCTTGTAAGTTCTCGTGCATGAGTCCAGCATTTTGGTTGCATTTCTTCTTAGGTAACATGGTTTTTGCTACAATTGTCAACAGGGTAAAACATTCCTTTATTTCATTTTCAGCTGGTTGATGGAGACTATAATCACCTGAGTTTTGTGTACATCTTGTCGTCAGTCCCCTAGAGCTACCCTCTCTATTAAGAGCCTGTAGATGGGGTGTCTCTGTGGTGATAATCATATCACCAGGGAATGATGACGGTGTTGTGTCTTCTTCCCCCTCTCTAGTCCCCTTCTCTTATAGCTTTTTTTTTTATATTATTCTTTATTTTAAAGGTTTTACAGAGTTTTGTTGTTCACCAACATGTATGTTCCCACTTATGACAAATAGGATGATATTCTTCCATCTTCCCAAATTTTCAAGTTTTGCTTTTCACTTTTGGATCTATAATCCACTGAACACTGGTTTTCATTATAAAGTGAGGTAGAGATCCAAATTGACTTTTTTTTTTAATATGGATGAACCATGGTGACTGTCCACTTGAAGGTCTGTACTAGGAACCCCTGTATCCTTGGCTCTACTCTACCCTTGTACCAAGATCAGGCCATCTTCACAATGGAGACTCCATAATAAACCTTGATCCCTGTTCCCTAGTAGCTCAGCTGGTAAAGAATCTGCCTGCAATGCAGGAGACCCCAGTTCAATCCCTGGATTGGGAAGGGATAGGCTATCCACTCCAGTATTCTTGGGCTTCCCTAATGACTCAGGTGGTAAAGAATCTGCCTGCAAGGTGGGAGCCCTAGGTTTGATCCCTGGGTTGGAAAGATCCCTTGGAGAAAAAAATGGCCGCCCTCTTCAGCGTTCTTGTCTGGAAAATTCCATGGACAAAGGAGCCTAGCAGGCTACGGTCCATGGGGCTGCAAAGAGTTGGTCACAACTGAGCGACTTTCACTTTCAGAAGAAGCACCACCATCCCTGCCCCAATCTTCATCAGGAGAGGCTGGCTGTCATTGGCACTTCACCAGTCTACATACACCTTAAGACCCCATGGATACAGACGGCATCTTGACAATCGTTAGTTTTCCTATTTATGAGCAGGGCATCACTCTCCATTTACTGTGTCTTCTCTAAAACAGTTTAGTAAAGGCTTGTAAGTTCTCGTGCATGAGTCCAGCATTTTGGTTGCATTTCTTCTTAGGTAACATGGTTTTTGCTACAATTGTCAACAGGGTAAAACATTCCTTTATTTCATTTTCAGCTGGCTGATGGAGACTATAATCACCTGAGTTTTGTGTACATCTTGTCGTCAGTCCCCTAGAGCTACCCTCTCTATTAAGAGCCTGTAGATGGGGTGTCTCTGTGGTGATAATCATATCACCAGGGAATGATGACGGCGTTGTGTCTTCTTCCCCCTCTCTAGTCCCCTTCTCTTATAGCTTTTTTTTTTTTATTATTCTTTATTTTAAAGGTTTTACAGAGTTTTGTTGTTCACCAACATGTATGTTCCCAGATCAGTCATATGCATATCCATGGTCCCCACCCCCCCAAATCCCCCCATCCCACCCCTCCAGACCTTCGCCCCAAGCCATTGTAAGCACTCCTATTCCCTTAGCACTATGACACTAGCTATCTTTTCCACACATATCAGTATAGGTTTCCATGTTACTCCCTCCATTCTTCCCCCTCTCTATTTCTTCCCCACAATGTCCCTATGTCTATGCTCTGTCTGTTTTCCCATGAGTTCACTGCGTGTGTTATCAAGACCATCCTACTAGATTCCATATATGTGTGTTAGTATACTGTATTTGTCTTTCTCTTTTTGACTGACTTCACTTTTGATGATACGTTCTAGAGCCAGCCACTTCATTAGGACTGAGTCTTCTGCATTTCGTTTAAGAGCTGAGTAGTATTCTGTTGTATATATGTACCAAAGCTTCTGTATCCATTCATTCGTCGATGGACATCTAGGTTGCTTCCAAGTTCTGGCTATTGTATAGAGAGCTGCAATGAACATTGGGGTACAGGTGCTTCTTTCAGTTTTGATTTCATCAGGATATAAGCCTAATAGTGGGATTGCTGGGTCGTAGGGTGCTTCTATTTTTAGTTTTTTAAGAAATCGCCAGACTGTCTTCCATAGAGGCTGTATCAATTTACACTCCCACCAGCAATGCAAGAGGGTTCCCTTTTCTCCGCACCCTCTCCAGCATTTATTGTCTGCAGATTTGTGGATGATGGCCATTCTGACGGGTATGAGGTGGTATCTCATTGTAGTTTTAATTTGCATTTCTCTAATAATAAGCGAGGCTGAGCATCATTTCATGTACTTTTGGGCCATCTGTATGTCCTCTTTGGAGAGGCGTCTCTTTAGATCTTTTTCCCATTTTTTGATTGGGTTGTTCATTTTTCCTGTGCTGAGTTGTCTGAGTTGCTTGTAGATTTTGGAGATTAATTCTTTGTCTGTTGTTTCATTTGCTATGATTTTCTCCCACTCTGTGGGGTGTCTGTTGAGCTTTTTTGTAATTTCTTTTGCTGTACAAAAGCTTTTAAGTTTCATGAGGTCCCACATGTTCATTTTTCTTTTCAGTTCTGCTATTTTAGTTGGTGGGTCAGAGAAGATCTTGCTTTGATTGATGTCCTTGAGGGTTTTGCCTATATTGTCCTCTAAGAGTTTGATGGTTTCTGGCCTTACGTTTAGGTCTTTAATCCATTTTGAGTTGATCTTAGTGTATGGTGTCAGGGAATGTTCCAACTTCATTTTTTTGCATGTAGCTGTCCAATTCTCCCAGCACCACTTGTTGAAAAGGCTGTCTTTGTCCCATTTTATAGTTTCGCTTCCTTTGTCAAAAATAAGGTACCCATAGGTGTGTGGGTTTATCTTTGGGTTCTCGATCTTGTTCCATTGGTCTATAGTTCTGTTTGTGCCAGCCACTTCATTAGGACTGAATCTTCTGCATTTATTTTTGGGACTGAGTAGTATTCTGTTGTATATATGTACCAAAGCTTCTGTATCCATTCATTCGTCGATGGACATCTAGGTTGCTTCCAAGTTCTGGCTATTGTATAGAGAGCTGCAATGAACATTGGGGTACAGGTGCTTCTTTCAGTTTTGATTTCATCAGGATATAAGCCTAATAGTGGGATTGCTGGGTCGTAGGGTGCTTCTATTTTTAGTTTTTTAAGAAATCGCCAGACTGTCTTCCATAGAGGCTGTATCAATTTACACTCCCACCAGCAATGCAAGAGGGTTCCCTTTTCTCCGCACCCTCTCCAGCATTTATTGTCTGCAGATTTGTGGATGATGGCCATTCTGACGGGTATGAGGTGGTATCTCATTGTAGTTTTAATTTGCATTTCTCTAATAATAAGCGAGGCTGAGCATCATTTCATGTACTTTTGGGCCATCTGTATGTCCTCTTTGGAGAGGCGTCTCTTTAGATCTTTTTCCCATTTTTTGATTGGGTTGTTCATTTTTCCTGTGCTGAGTTGTCTGAGTTGCTTGTAGATTTTGGAGATTAATTCTTTGTCTGTTGTTTCATTTGCTATGATTTTCTCCCACTCTGTGGGGTGTCTGTTGAGCTTTTTTGTAATTTCTTTTGCTGTACAAAAGCTTTTAAGTTTCATGAGGTCCCACATGTTCATTTTTCTTTTCAGTTCTGCTATTTTAGTTGGTGGGTCAGAGAAGATCTTGCTTTGATTGATGTCCTTGAGGGTTTTGCCTATATTGTCCTCTAAGAGTTTGATGGTTTCTGGCCTTACGTTTAGGTCTTTAATCCATTTTGAGTTGATCTTAGTGTATGGTGTCAGGGAATGTTCCAACTTCATTTTTTTGCATGTAGCTGTCCAATTCTCCCAGCACCACTTGTTGAAAAGGCTGTCTTTGTCCCATTTTATAGTTTCGCTTCCTTTGTCAAAAATAAGGTACCCATAGGTGTGTGGGTTTATCTTTGGGTTCTCGATCTTGTTCCATTGGTCTATAGTTCTGTTTTTGTGCCAGTACCATACTGTCTTGAGGACTGTTGCTTTGTAGTAGAGTCTGAAGTTGGGGAGGCTGATTCCTCCAGCTCTGTTTTTCTTTCTCAGGATTGCTTTGGCTATTCAAGGTCTTTTGTGTTTCCATATGAACTGTGTGATTCTTTAGTTCTGTGAAAATTGTCAATGGAAGTTGAATAGGTATTGCATTGGATCTGTAGATGATATTTGGTAGTATGATCATTTTCACAATATTGATTCTTCCGACCCAGGAACATGGAATATCTCTCCATCTGTTTAAGTCTTCTTTAATGTCTTCATGAGTGTCTTGTAATTTTCTGTGTACAGTTCTTTTGTTTCTTTGGGTAGGTTTATTCCTAGATATTTGATTCTTTTGGTTGCAATGGTGAAGGGGACTGCCTCTTTGATTTCGTTTTCTGATTTTTCATTGTTTGTGTATAGGAATGCCAGTGACTTCTGTGTGTTGACTTTGTATCCTGCGACTTTGCTGAATTCATTGATTAGCTCTAGTAGCTTTGTAATAGAGTCTTTGGGATTTTCTAGGTATAATATCATGTCGTCTGCAAAAAGAGAGAGCTTGACTTCTTCCTTTCCAATCTGGATTCCTTTGATTTCTTTCTCTTCTCTTATTGCCATTGCTAGAACTTCCAGGACTATGTTGAATAGTAGTGGTGAAAGTGGACACCCCTGTCTTGTTCCTGATCTTAGAGGGAATGCTTTTAGTTTTTCATCATTGAGGATAATGTTCACTGCGGGCTTCTCATATATGGCTTTCACTATGTTGAGATAGGTTCCTTCTATGCCCATTTTCTGAAGAGTTTTTATCATAAATGGGTGTTGTACTTTGTCAAAGGCTTTTTCTGCATCTATTGAGATGATCATGTGATTTTTGTCTCTCAGGGTTTTTTTACTTTTATGTTGAGAATCCTTCATGCAAATTTGTCCAATTCTCCCAGCACCACTTGTTGAAAAGGCTGTCTTTGTCCCATTTTATAGTTTCGGCTTTGTCAAAAATAAGGTACCCATAGGTGTGTGGGTTTATCTTTGGGTTCTCGATCTTGTTCCATTGGTCTATAGTTCTGTTTTTGTGCCAGTACCATACTGTCTTGAGGACTGTTGCTTTGTAGTAGAGTCTGAAGTTGGGGAGGCTGATTCCTCCAGCTCTGTTTTTCTTTCTCAGGATTGCTTTGGCTATTCAAGGTCTTTTGTGTTTCCATATGAACTGTGTGATTCTTTAGTTCTGTGAAAATTGTCAATGGAAGTTGAATAGGTATTGCATTGGATCTGTAGATGATATTTGGTAGTATGATCATTTTCACAATATTGATTCTTCCGACCCAGGAACATGGAATATCTCTCCATCTGTTTAAGTCTTCTTTAATGTCTTCATGAGTGTCTTGTAATTTTCTGTGTACAGTTCTTTTGTTTCTTTGGGTAGGTTTATTCCTAGATATTTGATTCTTTTGGTTGCAATGGTGAAGGGGACTGCCTCTTTGATTTCGTTTTCTGATTTTTCATTGTTTGTGTATAGGAATGCCAGTGACTTCTGTGTGTTGACTTTGTATCCTGCGACTTTGCTGAATTCATTGATTAGCTCTAGTAGCTTTGTAATAGAGTCTTTGGGATTTTCTAGGTATAATATCATGTCGTCTGCAAAAAGAGAGAGCTTGACTTCTTCCTTTCCAATCTGGATTCCTTTGATTTCTTTCTCTTCTCTTATTGCCATTGCTAGAACTTCCAGGACTATGTTGAATAGTAGTGGTGAAAGTGGACACCCCTGTCTTGTTCCTGATCTTAGAGGGAATGCTTTTAGTTTTTCATCATTGAGGATAATGTTCACTGCGGGCTTCTCATATATGGCTTTCACTATGTTGAGATAGGTTCCTTCTATGCCCATTTTCTGAAGAGTTTTTATCATAAATGGGTGTTGTACTTTGTCAAAGGCTTTTTCTGCATCTATTGAGATGATCATGTGATTTTTGTCTCTCAGTTTGTTGATATGGTGTATCACATTGATTGATTTGCGGATGTTGAAGAATCCTTGCATGCCTGGGATGAACCCGACTTGATCGTAATGTATGAGTTTTTTGATGTGTCATTGAATTCTGTTTGCTAGGATTTTGTTGAGGATCTTGGCATCTAAGTTCATCAGGGAAATTGGTCTGTAATATTCCTTTTTTGGGTTGTCTTTGCCTGGTTTGGGTATCAGGGTGATGGTGGCCTCGTAGAATGTGTTTGGAAGTGTTCCTTCCTGTGCAATTTTTGGAAAGAGTTTTAGAAGGACAGGCATTAGCTCTTCTTTAAATGTTTGGTAGAATTCGGCTGTGAAGCCATCTGGCCCTGGGCTTTTATTTTTGGGTAAATTTTTAATCACAGATTCGATTTCTGAGCTTGTGATTGGGTTGTTCAAAGTTTCTGTTTTTTCCTGGCTCAGTCTTGGGAGATTGATCTTCCCCAAGAAACTGTCCATTTCTTCCAGGTTGTCCAGTTTGTTGCCATACAGTTGCTCATAATAGTCTCTTAGAATCCTTTGGATTTTTGCATTATCTGTTGTAATCTCTCCTTTTTCGTTTTTGATTTTGGTGATCTGGTTCTTCTCTCTCTTTCTCTTGATGAGTCTGGCCAGAGGCTTGTCAATTTTGTTTACCTTTTCAAAGAACCAGCTTTTTGTTTTATTTATCCGTACTATAGTTTCTTTCATTTCTTTCTGATTTATTTCTGCTCTAGTTTTTATAATTTCTCATCTTCTGCTGGCTTTAGGATGTTTTTGTTCTTCTTTTTCCAATTGTTTTAAGCGGAGGGTTAAGTCATCTGCTTCATATTTTTCTAGTTTCTTGAGGTGGGATTCTATTGCTATAAATTTCCCTATTAGAACTGCTTTTGCAGTATCCCATAGGTTTTGCACGGTCGTATGTTCACTGTCATTTTCTTCTAGGAATTTTTTAATTTCTCCTTTGATTTCCTCAGTAGTCAGTTGGGTTTTTAGGTATGTGTTGTTTAATCGCCATGTGTTTGTATTTTTAGTGGTTTTTTTCCAGTAGTTGATCTCTAGTCTCATTGCACTGTGGTCCGAGAAGATGGTTGATAGAATTTCAGTTTTCTTGAATTGACTGAGGTTAGATTTGTGGCCCAAGATGTGGTCTATCCTGAAGAATGTTCCATGAGCACTTGAGAAGAAAGTGTATTCTTCTGCTTTTGGATGGAATGTCCTAAAGATATCGATGAGGTCCATCTTTTCCAGTGTGGCATTTAAGGCTTGTGTTTATTAATTTTCTGTTTGGATGATCTGTCCATTGGTGTGAGAGGAGTGTTAAAGTCTCCTACTATTACTGTGTTATTGTTGATTTCTTCTTTTAAGTCTGAAAGTATCTTCTTATGTATTGAGGTGCCCATGTGTTGGGTGCGTAGATATTCATGACTGTTATGTCTTCCTCTTGGATGGATCCCTTAATCATGATGTAGTGACCTGCCTTGTCTCTTAGAATCTTCTTTACTTTAAAATCTATTTTGTCTGATATGAGGATTGCTACTCCAGCTTTCTTTTGATTTCCATTTGCATGGAATATCATTTTCCAGCCTCTCACTTTCAGTCTATGGGTGTTTCTAGGTCTGAAGTGGGTCTCTTGTAAACAGCATATATATGGGTCATGTTTCTTGATCCATTCAGCCAACCTGTGTCATTTGGTTGGAGCATTTAATCCATTTACATTCAAAGTAATTATTGATACAAATGTTCCTACTGTCATCTTCTTAGAAGTTTGGGGTTTGATTTGTAGGACTTCTCCTACTCTTGTATATTGGCTGTATCAGGCCCTTTAACACTTGTTGTAGGGCTGGTTTTGTGGTACAGAATTCTTTTAGTTTTTGTCTGTCTGAGAAGCTTTTGACTTCTCCATCGATTTTGAATGAGATTCTTGCTGGGTAGAGAATTCTCGGTTGAAGGTTATTCTCTTTAGCCGTTTAAATGTGTCCTGCCATTCTCTTCTGGCCTGCAGGGTTTGCTGAGATCCACAGTTAGATGTTCACTGTCATTTTCTTCTAGGAATTTTTTAATTTCTCCTTTGATTTCCTCAGTAGTCAGTTGGGTTTTTAGGTATGTGTTGTTTAATCGCCATGTGTTTGTATTTTTAGTGGTTTTTTTCCAGTAGTTGATCTCTAGTCTCATTGCACTGTGGTCCGAGAAGATGGTTGATAGAATTTCAGTTTTCTTGAATTGACTGAGGTTAGATTTGTGGCCCAAGATGTGGTCTATCCTGAAGAATGTTCCATGAGCACTTGAGAAGAAAGTGTATTCTTCTGCTTTTGGATGGAATGTCCTAAAGATATCGATGAGGTCCATCTTTTCCAGTGTGGCATTTAAGGCTTGTGTTTATTAATTTTCTGTTTGGATGATCTGTCCATTGGTGTGAGAGGAGTGTTAAAGTCTCCTACTATTACTGTGTTATTGTTGATTTCTTCTTTTAAGTCTGAAAGTATCTTCTTATGTATTGAGGTGCCCATGTGTTGGGTGCGTAGATATTCATGACTGTTATGTCTTCCTCTTGGATGGATCCCTTAATCATGATGTAGTGACCTGCCTTGTCTCTTAGAATCTTCTTTACTTTAAAATCTATTTTGTCTGATATGAGGATTGCTACTCCAGCTTTCTTTTGATTTCCATTTGCATGGAATATCATTTTCCAGCCTCTCACTTTCAGTCTATGGGTGTTTCTAGGTCTGAAGTGGGTCTCTTGTAAACAGCATATATATGGGTCATGTTTCTTGATCCATTCAGCCAACCTGTGTCATTTGGTTGGAGCATTTAATCCATTTACATTCAAAGTAATTATTGATACAAATGTTCCTACTGTCATCTTCTTAGAAGTTTGGGGTTTGATTTGTAGGACTTCTCCTACTCTTGTATATTGGCTGTATCAGGCCCTTTAACACTTGTTGTAGGGCTGGTTTTGTGGTACAGAATTCTTTTAGTTTTTGTCTGTCTGAGAAGCTTTTGACTTCTCCATCGATTTTGAATGAGATTCTTGCTGGGTAGAGAATTCTCGGTTGAAGGTTATTCTCTTTTAGCCGTTTAAATGTGTCCTGCCATTCTCTTCTGGCCTGCAGGGTTTCTGCTGAGATCCACAGTTAGACGTATGGGGTTTCCTTTACATGTTATTTGTTGTTTGCTTCTAGCTGCTTTTAGTAATCTGTCTTTATATTTAGTCTGCATTAGTTTGATTAGAATGTGCCTTGGTGTATTTCTTCTGGGGTTTATCCTGTATGGAACTCTTTGTGCTTCTTGGACGTGGTTGACTATTTCCTTTCCCATGCTGGGGAAGTTTTCTACTATAACCTCTTCAAGAATTTTTTCATAACCTTTCTTTCCCCCTTCTTCCTCTGGAACTCCTATAATTCTAATGTTGGTGCGTTTGATATTGTCCCATAGGTCTCTGATGCTATCGTCAGTTCTTTTCATTCTTTCGGCTTTGTTCTGTTCCTCACCAGTTATTTCCACCAGTCTATCTTCCAGCTCGCTTATCCGTTCTTCTGCCTCCAATACTCTACTGTTGAGACCTTCTATAGTATTTTTGAGTTCAGCAATTGAGTTGGTGGTCTCCATTTGCTTATTTTTCATTTCCTGCATGTCTTTTCTCAGTGCACTGATTTCCTCTAATATTCTGCTTTCGGTGTTTTGCATCCTCATTAGTATAGTTTTTCTGAATTCTCTTTCTGATAATTTGTCTACCTCCTCTGTCTTTTGAAGCTGTGATTCTCTAGCTTGGTCCTTCATTTGTGCAGTGTTTCTTTGTCGTTTCATTATTAGGTTAGCTTTTGTTTCTTTGTGGGTGTCTGCGTGTACAGAGTTCTTTTCCCCACCAGGCTTCTTGGTTGAATTCTCCCTTCCTTTGGGTTTCTGTCCTTCTAGAAAGGTTCAATGGTTTGTGTCTTGGATGCTGTTAGGTCTTGTTTACAGGTGAACAATCTCTAGTGTTGTATGTTCTTTGATAGTGTGGGGTCTTGGAATCAGGGCTTCTACTCCGAGGATCCTTGGTTTGATGATTGGTCAGGGGGTGTAGGCTCTATGTCTGGTTTGTTATGGTGTTCCATGATATTAGTTCAAATACTAGCATCTGAAGAGTAAGAGGTGTGTCCCTAATGGGTGACAGTCATAAAAGCATGCAGATGTTTTCTAACATAGTCATAAGATATACATACATACACAGCAAAACCACATCTAACCAGTTTTACAGTGATAAAGCATAGGAAATTTTTCTGGCAAATGACGCAATCAAAGATGGTACTTGCCCGTTAAGCTCTGAATTAATTAAAATAGTGCCTGGAAAAACAGATCTTGGGTAAGGTCCTGGCTTGGACTATTTCATTGAAAGCAATTTTTAACTAAGACATGTGTTGGGGGTGAGGAGGTGGAGAGTGTATGGGTAATGAAAAGGAATAGATTCGACTTGGAAGGATTTTATAGGGTTATGTAGCCAAGATTAGTGTGTTGTATTGTTTAGTGCAGCTGGAAGAGAATAGTGGAGACAGGAAGGTAGGAAATATTTATCTAGGGGGTAGTGGTAGATAGGAGAAAGTTTTAGATTTCGAACATAGAGGGAGGAAGGAGTGGGAAAGAGGAAAGAAAATTAAAAGTTCAAGAATTAAAATTTTTAAAAAAATTTATAATTAAAAATCAAAAAAAACCGAAATTAAACATTAAAAAAGGGAAGAGAAACTTAATAAGAAGAGACAAAAGAGAAAAAAAAAAAAAAACCTGACCAATCAAACGAATAAACAGAACCGTCCACAACAGATAAGCAAAAAAGGTAAATACTGTTCCTGGTTTTTAATCCTCTCATCTGTCTGGTGGAAGCCAGTCTGCTCTCGATGGTGTTGTCTTGATGATGTAGCCTTTCCCTTATGGCACTGGTCTGCAAGCTCAGGTGCTGGCCGGGACGGCTGGCTGATCCCAGTCCGTCGGGCGGGGGGCCGTGGCGCGCGCGCAATCCCGTGTTGGGCTGGGGCGTCCTGGCTATGCCACGCACCCGCTGGTAGCCTCTGATACCTGCCCTTCTCCCAGCTTCCTCCGCTGCGGGTGTAGCTATGGGGGTGCAGCTATGGCGATGCAGCTCTGGGGGTGCATGGGCTCCTACCCGAGGATCCTTGGTTTGATGATTGGTCAGGGGGTATAGGCTCTATGTCTGGTTTGTTATGGTGTTCCATGATATTAGTTCAAATACTAGCATCTGAAGAGTAAGAGGTGTGTCCCTAATGGGTGACAGTCATAAAAGCATGCAGATGTTTTCTAACATAGTCATAAGATATACATACATACACAGCAAAACCACATCTAACCAGTTTTACAGTGATAAAGCATAGGAAATTTTTCTGGCAAACGACGCAATCAAAGATGGTACTTGCCCGTTAAGCTCTGAATTAATTAAAATAGTGCCTGGAAAAACAGATCTTGGGTAAGGTCCTGGCTTGGACTATTTCATTGAAAGCAATTTTTAACTAAGACATGTGTTGGGGGTGAGGAGGTGGAGAGTGTATGGGTAATGAAAAGGAATAGATTCGACTTGGAAGGATTTTATAGGGTTATGTAGCCAAGATTAGTGTGTTGTATTGTTTAGTGCAGCTGGAAGAGAATAGTGGAGACAGGAAGGTAGGAAATATTTATCTAGGGGGTAGTGGTAGATAGGAGAAAGTTTTAGATTTCGAACATAGAGGGAGGAAGGAGTGGGAAAGAGGAAAGAAAATTAAAAGTTCAAGAATTAAAATTTTTAAAAAAATTTATAATTAAAAATCAAAAAAAACCGAAATTAAACATTAAAAAAGGGAAGAGAAACTTAATAAGAAGAGACAAAAGAGAAAAGAAAAAAAAACCTGACCAATCAAACGAATAAACAGAACCGTCCACAACAGATAAGCAAAAAAGCTAAATACTGATCCTGGTTTTTAATCCTCTCATCTGTCTGGTGGAAGCCAGTCTGCTCTCGATGGTGTTGTCTTGATGATGTAGCCTTTCCCTTATGGCACTGGTCTGCAAGCTCAGGTGCTGGCCGGGACGGCTGGCTGATCCCAGTCCGTCGGGCGGGGGGCCGTGGCGCGCGCGCAATCCCGTGTTGGGCTGGGGCGTCCTGGCTATGCCACGCACCCGCTGGTAGCCTCTGATACCTGCCCTTCTCCCAGCTTCCTCCGCTGCGGGTGTAGCTATGGGGGTGCAGCTATGGCGATGCAGCTCTGGGGGTGCATGGGCTCCTCCGCCACTGGCGAGCGCTCACTGCCGGTTATGCCTCCAACTCCCAAAGGCAGGCACAAGCTTCCCCGTCTGGCTCGAGCCCGGTCCCTGGTCAGCAATCTGTGGGTGACTTCCCCTTCAGCCAGTCCCCCACTAGGAGTGTTTCAACTTACCCGGTGCCAGGCGGAAAGTCGCGATTTTCGCCCGGCTGAGCGGCGTGATTTTCACACTGGGTGCTCCCTCCCGGCTCCCGGTCAGTCGCTAGGCAGCAAGCGCGTTCTGCTCGGCTCTGCTCCGGTATCCTATCTTCGCAGTGTCTTAATTTCTGCCTGCGATCTGGGTGGATTCTTGGAGTTTTCACGCTGATTGCTGCTTTCTCTCCCCCGAGGCTCTGCTTAGGCCCCCTTTTAGGGCACTTGCTGGCGCGCTCTCCGTCGGTGCGGTCCGGCATGTGGGTTAGGATAGGGGATTCTTAGAACCGTAGCTCAGGGAAATTTCTGGCTATTCACTCTTCTGGCTATTCACTCTTCTATTCTCGCGGACCTATGGAATTCTTCTGTCATCTAGCAGCTGGTTTGTTGGTGGTGGTTCTTTTCTTGATTAGTTCTGGTGATTCTGTTGGGGAGCTGGTGAAATCTTCCCCTCATTCCTCCGCCATCTTGGCTCCCCCTCCCTCTTATAGCTTTGATTAGGGTTTCCATTACAAAAGAAACTTAAGCGAAGGAAATACTTTTCACTTATTCCAGATTAAAAGGAATGATTTTAATTTTTCCTCGAAATGCTTAAACTTGTTACCCGCAACTGATAAGCGAAAAAGCTAAACACTGTCCCTGATTTTTATCCTCTCATCTGTCTGGTGGAAGCCAGTCTGCTCTCGATGGTGTTGTCTTGATGATGTAGCCTTTCGCTTATGGCACTGGTCTGCAAGCTCAGGTGCTGGTCGGGATGGCTGGCTGATCCCAGTCCGTCGGGCGGGGGGCCGTGGCGCGCGCGCAATCCCGTGTTGGGCTGGGGCGTCCTGGCTATGCCACGCACCCGCTGGTAGCCTCTGATACCTGCCCTTCTCCCAGCTTCCTCCGCTGCGGGTGTAGCTATGGGGGTGCAGCTATGGCGATGCAGCTCTGGGGGTGCATGGGCTCCTCCGCCACTGGCGAGCGCTCACTGCCGGTTATGCCTCCAACTCCCAAAGGCAGGCACAAGCTTCCCCGTCTGGCTCGAGCCCGGTCCCTGGTCAGCAATCTGTGGGTGACTTCCCCTTCAGCCAGTCCCCCACTAGGAGTGTTTCAACTTACCCGGTGCCAGGCGGAAAGTCGCGATTTTCGCCCGGCTGAGCGGCGTGATTTTCACACTGGGTGCTCCCTCCCGGCTCCCGGTCAGTCGCTAGGCAGCAAGCGCGTTCTGCTCGGCCCTGCTCCGGTATCCTATCTTCGCAGTGTCTTAATTTCTGCCTGCGATCTGGGTGGATTCTTGGAGTTTTCACGCTGATTGCTGCTTTCTCTCCCCCGAGGCTCTGCTTAGGCCCCCTTTTAGGGCACTTGCTGGCGCGCTCTCCGTCGGTGCGGTCCGGCATGTGGGTTAGGATAGGGGATTCTTAGAACCGTAGCTCAGGGAAATTTCTGGCTATTCACTCTTCTGGCTATTCACTCTTCTATTCTCGCGGACCTATGGAATTCTTCTGTCATCTAGCAGCTGGTTTGTTGGTGGTGGTTCTTTCCTTGATTAGTTCTGGTGATTCTGTTGGGGAGCTGGTGAAATCTTCCCCTCATTCCTCCGCCATCTTGGCTCCCCCTCCCTCTTATAGCTTTGATTAGGGTTTCCATTACAAAAGAAACTTAAGCGAAAGGAAATACTTTTCACTTATTCCAGATTAAAAGGAATGATTTTAATTTTTCCTCATGAAGAATATGAATTTCTTATAAACTTTGGTAGATATCTACAGGAAACTCTCCTCCCATTCCTCAATTTTTATTTCTTAAGAATACAGTCATTCCTCAGTACCCGCTGGAGATTAGTTCCAGATCCTGCAGATAAGAAAATCTTCAGATGCTCAAGTCCCTAATATGAAGTGGCAGAGTATTTGCATATAACTGATGTATCTCCTCCCATATATTTTAAATCATCTCTAGGGCTTCCCTGGTGGTCCAGTGGGTAAAGAGCTCTCCTTACAGTGCAAGGGGCATCGGTTCCCTGGCCAGGGAAGATCCCACGTGCTGCAGAGTGGCTAGACCGGTGCGTCCAGTTGCGAGCCAGCGCTCTGGGAAGCATTCACCCAGAGCCGGCACTCTGCAGCGAGAGGGGCCACTGCTATGGGAGGCCCACACAGGTCAAAGAATAAAGATAGACAGATGAAAGATCAATAAAAGTGCCAAAAAAAAAGTCAAAATTAAAAAAAAAAATCTCTAGATGACTGACAGCTTCACTGGTGGTTCAGTGGTAAACAATCCTCCTGACAATGCAGGAGATATGGGTTCAATTCCTAGGTCAGTAAGATCCCCTGGAGGAAGAAATGGCAACTCACTCCAGTATTCTTACCCAGAAAATCCCATGGACAGAGGAGCCTAGCCAGCCTAAGCCCATGGGGTCACAAAGAGTCAGATACATCTTAGCGACTGAGCACAGGACACACAGATGACTTACGATATCTAATACAATCTAAACACTACACAAGTAACTGCTTGCCCACAGCAAATACAAGTTTTGCTTTTCATAACCTTCTGCAGCTTTTCTTTCCTGAACATTTTTGATTTCCAGATGGTCAAATCATGGATGGAAAACCCATGGATACAGACAGCCAACTGCATCTTTCCTTATTTGCTTCATAAGTGAAGGTTATATTGTTGCCAATTCTGCCTTTCCCTCATCTATCAAAATAATTATATGCAACAAGTACATTGACAAACTTTTCACTTATTCCAGATTAAAAGGAATGATTTTAATTTTTCCTCATGATATGAATTTCTTATAAACTTTGGTAGATATCTACAGGAAACTCTCCTCCCATTCCTCAATTTTTATTTCTTAAGAATACAGTCATTCCTCAGTACCCGCTGGAGATTAGTTCCAGATCCTGCAGATAAGAAAATCTTCAGATGCTCAAGTCCCTAATATGAAGTGGCAGAGTATTTGCATATAACTGATGTATCTCCTCCCATATATTTTAAATCATCTCTAGGGCTTCCCTGGTGGTCCAGTGGGTAAAGAGCTCTCCTTACAGTGCAAGGGGCATCGGTTCCCTGGCCAGGGAAGATCCCACGTGCTGCAGAGTGGCTAGACCGGTGCGTCCAGTTGCGAGCCAGCGCTCTGGGAAGCATTCACCCAGAGCCGGCACTCTGCAGCGAGAGGGGCCACTGCTATGGGAGGCCCACACAGGTCAAAGAATAAAGATAGACAGATGAAAGATCAATAAAAGTGCCAAAAAAAAAGTCAAAATTAAAAAAAAAAAATCTCTAGATGACTGACAGCTTCACTGGTGGTTCAGTGGTAAACAATCCTCCTGACAATGCAGGAGATATGGGTTCAATTCCTAGGTCAGTAAGATCCCCTGGAGGAAGAAATGGCAACTCACTCCAGTATTCTTACCCAGAAAATCCCATGGACAGAGGAGCCTAGCCAGCCTAAGCCCATGGGGTCACAAAGAGTCAGATACATCTTAGCGACTGAGCACAGGACACACAGATGACTTACGATATCTAATACAATCTAAACACTACACAAGTAACTGCTTGCCCACAGCAAATACAAGTTTTGCTTTTCATAACCTTCTGCAGCTTTTCTTTCCTGAACATTTTTGATTTCCAGATGGTCAAATCATGGATGGAAAACCCATGGATACAGACAGCCAACTGCATCTTTCCTTATTTGCTTCATAAGTGAAGGTTATATTGTTGCCAATTCTGCCTTTCCCTCATCTATCAAAATAATTATATGCAACAAGTACATTGACAAACTTTATAATGATATGTCCAATTCAATCACAGTGTATCTTTTTCTTTTTAGGTTCACTGTTGGTTTCCCAGTTTGCTAACATTTTTGCCTCGATTTCATTGCACTGGTATTGTCCGGTCTGACACCCAGGTTCTATCAAGTCCCATGGAAGGAGAGAGGCATCCTCTCTTTCCTCTGATTCTGGAGGACTCTGCAGAAGATTGGAGTGATCTGCTCCTTGACACTGTGGTAGGACACATCAGTAAAGCTGTCCACACCTGGTGATTTCTTTCAGTTTTGACTTCCTATTTCTTCCTGACAAATCTGAAAGTTGTGCATTTCTAGAACTTCTTACCTTTCATCTAAGGTTTCAGATTAACTGCTCTAAAACTGCTCATAGTATGCTTATCATCTCTGCTGGATCTATAGTTGTGTCCCCCTTTTCATTGCCTCTACTGTTTGTTTGTACCTTTTTTCTTTTTTGCTCAGTCATTCTATCAGTAAAACTATTTCATTCATCTTTAAAAACACCACCACGTTTTTGGCCTCATTGGTCACCTTTATTTTCTGCTTCATTGATACCCCCTCATCTTCATGATTTCCTTGTGATTATTCTGTTGCTCTTTTAAGATTTCTTAAGCTGACTGCTTTGTTCATTATTTTTATCCTTTCTTCTCTTCTAATACAAATGTTTAAGATATTTTATGAATGTCTCCATAAAAACAGTTCACCTTTTACTGCATCCCTCAAATTTTGATACATAAGTATCTGCTGATGTTCTAAGTATTTGTAAAGTCTCATTATGGGTTCTTGTGTGTTCCATGAGCTACAGAGCCTCATTCTATGCATTTTTAAATTTCAAATATATGGGGATTTATTCTTCCTATTTATGACTAACTTCTACCCTAAATGCACTTGGCTCTTTGTTGATTACTTCTCATTTTTCTCAGCTCTCTGTGGACCACATTCCCCAGACTTTCACCTCCTGTCTTCCTGTTAAGACTCATGGATGGAAAACCCATGGATACAGACAGCCAACTGCATCTTTCCTTATTTGCTTCATAAGTGAAGGTTATATTGTTGCCAATTCTGCCTTTCCCTCATCTATCAAAATAATTATATGCAACAAGTACATTGACAAACTTTATAATGATATGTCCAATTCAATCACAGTGTATCTATTTCTTTTTAGGTTCACTGTTGGTTTCCCAGTTTGCTAACATTTTTGCCTCAATTTCATTGCACTGGTATTGTCCGGTCTGACACCCAGGTTCTATCAAGTCCCATGGAAGGAGAGAGGCATCCTCTCTTTCCTCTGATTCTGGAGGACTCTGCAGAAGATTGGAGTGATCTGCTCCTTGACACTGTGGTAGGACACATCAGTAAAGCTGTCCACACCTGGTGATTTCTTTCAGTTTTGACTTCCTATTTCTTCCTGACAAATCTGAAAGTTGTGCATTTCTAGAACTTCTTACCTTTCATCTAAGGTTTCAGATTAACTGCTCTAAAACTGCTCATAGTATGCTTATCATCTCTGCTGGATCTATAGTTGTGTCCCCCTTTTCATTGCCTCTACTGTTTGTTTGTACCTTTTTTCTTTTTTGCTCAGTCATTCTATCAGTAAAACTATTTCATTCATCTTTAAAAACACCACCACGTTTTTGGCCTCATTGGTCACCTTTATTTTCTGCTTCATTGATACCCCCTCATCTTCATGATTTCCTTGTGATTATTCTGTTGCTCTTTTAAGCTTTCTTAAGCTGACTGCTTTGTTCATTATTTTTATCCTTTCTTCTCTTCTAATACAAATGTTTAAGATATTTTATGAATGTCTCCATAAAAACAGTTCACCTTTTACTGCATCCCTCAAATTTTGATACATAAGTATCTGCTGATGTTCTAAGTATTTGTAAAGTCTCATTATGGGTTCTTGTGTGTCCCATGAGCTACAGAGCCTCATTCTATGCATTTTTAAATTTCAAATATATGGGGATTTATTCTTCCTATTTATGACTAACTTCTACCCTAAATGCACTTGGCTCTTTGTTGATTACTTCTCATTTTTCTCAGCTCTCTGTGGACCACATTCCCCAGACTTTCACCTGCTGTCTTCCTGTTAAGACTCAGCCAGTAGGAGCCAATTTCTTCACCTCCTTCTAACATGTTCATAACCATTCCCTCTATTAAATCACCTCAGTCTGAATTACCTATCGTGGTTTCTGTTTTCCTAAAAAGACCTCAACCAATGAAGGGCCAGAGAATACACTCAGTAGGACACCTAGTATCTGACAGCTGTTGAGACTCACTGTATGGACTCACAGTGGCTACAATTTGGATACACTGTGCTCCCTGAATCTTGTGAAGTCATGGTTTCCTTTGGTTCTGGAAAACTTATACATTCACTCTCAAATCTCTCTTCTTTCTTCAGATCTATCCTAAAGGTCACTAATTCTCTTTAGTTTATCTAATTCACAGTCTAAGCCATTAAATCCACTGAGGTGTTTAATTCAACAGTTACATTTTTAGACATTTCATTTTCTACCCAAATCAGCTTGACTCTCACTGTACATTAATCTCTCACCGTAGCTCAATTTTTGGGACAACATCTTTTGGAAGAGTTCTTTTTTTTGTAAAGTGACCAGCTATCTTTTGTGTGTGTGTGTGTGTGTGTGTGTGTGTGTGTGTGTGTGTGTGTCTTTGTTTTCTCCCTTTTAGTTTCTCACTTGGGTAATAGGCTAAAAAAGGTGTTCTCTGACCATTTTTATTTAGCCACTAGGTCACGTCTGATTCTTTGCAACCCCGTGAACTGAAGCGCTTTGCTCCAAGTTTGTCTTCCACTATCTCCATGTGTTAGCTCAAGTTTATGCCCATTGTAGTGGGTGATGATTTCTAACCATCTTATCCTCTGCTGCCTTCCTCTTCTTCTGTCTTCAATATACCCTAGCATCAGGGTCTTTTCCAATGTGAGTCAGCTCTTTGTATCAGGTTGCCAAAGTATTGGAGCTTCAGCATCACTCCTTCCAATGAATATTCTGGGTTGATTTCCTTTAGGATTAACTGGTTTGATCTGACATCATCACATAATAGCTATGTAAAGAACCTACTCATTCTGATCTGATTTAAACTTCAGTATTCCACAATAGTTGCAAAAGATAAAGTCACAAAAATTCTAAGAATGTCACATTATATACAAAAATCAAATAAATAAGTATCTACTAGGTGTCAATTAATGTAACACATCAGGACCAAGGACACTCAGGGATGAAAGAGAAATACAATACTTCCTTGAAGTTTATAGTATATTAGTTGGAGGGAATGATAAGCCACTACTACAATTAATTATCATTGTTTTAAATTACATTTTAATCAATTTTCTACAAAAAAAAGAAAAAAGAAAATAAAGAAATGAGAACAAAAGAAAAAAGGAATTAATGAAAACCAGAAGCAGGAAAGTCCGAGAAATTTTTGTGCATGCTACCTTTAACTTGTCTTTTTATTTTTAACCTCAGAATCCTAAGCTGTGGGAAAGGTCTATTTTTCTTATGGTTTTATATTTTAATAGTTGAAAAGGGGAAAAACAAGTTTTCTAGCATTAAATCCACTGAGGTGTTTAATTCAACAGTTACATTTTTAGACATTTCATTTTCTACCCAAATCAGCTTGACTCTCACTGTACATTAATCTCTCACCGTAGCTCAATTTTTGGGACAACATCTTTTGGAAGAGTTCTTTTTTTTGTAAAGTGACCAGCTATCTTTTGTGTGTGTGTGTGTGTGTGTGTGTGTGTGTGTGTGTGTGTGTGTCTTTGTTTTCTCCCTTTTAGTTTCTCACTTGGGTAATAGGCTAAAAAAGGTGTTCTCTGACCATTTTTATTTAGCCACTAGGTCACGTCTGATTCTTTGCAACCCCGTGAACTGAAGCGCTTTGCTCCAAGTTTGTCTTCCACTATCTCCATGTGTTAGCTCAAGTTTATGCCCATTGTAGTGGGTGATGATTTCTAACCATCTTATCCTCTGCTGCCTTCCTCTTCTTCTGTCTTCAATATACCCTAGCATCAGGGTCTTTTCCAATGTGAGTCAGCTCTTTGTATCAGGTTGCCAAAGTATTGGAGCTTCAGCATCACTCCTTCCAATGAATATTCAGGGTTGATTTCCTTTAGGATTAACTGGTTTGATCTGACATCATCACATAATAGCTATGTAAAGAACCTACTCATTCTGATCTGATTTAAACTTCAGTATTCCACAATGGTTGCAAAAGATAAAGTCACAAAAATTCTAAGAATGTCACATTATATACAAAAATCAAATAAATAAGTATCTACTAGGTGTCAATTAATGTAACACATCAGGACCAAGGACACTCAGGGATGAAAGAGAAATACAATACTTCCTTGAAGTTTATAGTATATTAGTTGGAGGGAATGATAAGCCACTACTACAATTAATTATCATTGTTTTAAATTACATTTTAATCAATTTTCTACAAAAAAAAGAAAAAAGAAAATAAAGAAATGAGAACAAAAGAAAAAAGGAATTAATGAAAACCAGAAGCAGGAAAGTCCGAGAAATTTTTGTGCATGCTACCTTTAACTTGTCTTTTTATTTTTAACCTCAGAATCCTAAGCTGTGGGAAAGGTCTATTTTTCTTATGGTTTTATATTTTAATAGTTGAAGAAAAACAAGTTCTGTGCTTGGTGGCAATAAGTGAAGGAGGCCAAATTTTGGAGTCATGAACATTTTAGATGAGGCCAGAGATTTTTAAAAGTAAAAAATAGGCCATCTCAATGGAAAGAGCAACTAAAATTTAGCTGGGTCTTCTCTACCCGTATACTGAGGCTTTTGAACAGACTGTGGTTAAAAGTATGCTTGGGACCAAACGTTTTCAGCGTACCGTATTTTCAACTTGGCAGGTGAAGGAAGAATTTTATAGAACCCTCAGACAAACAAATCATTGGTAATGCTTGCACACGATCTATGTAAGTCTCAATTATGATATCCTATGCTTGCACTGCAATACGCTTGCATTGCACTACACTTGTACTTTCTTCAGCCTTTTTCCAGAGCAGACTTTCTATAGTCTTGTAATGTCCTTCCTTTCTGGCTCATCTTACGTCTTGCTCATGTCCTGTTCCAGAGAGGGTCTCATGAGAAACAGAAAAGAAGGAGAGCCTGTCTCATACAGTTCATCAAGAACCAAACTCCTTTCCATCCCAGTGGCTCAACCGTCCCCACGTTCCTTGCTGTCCTTCCCTGGACACGCTCAGTAGCTTTGCCAAGGCCAAGTCATCACTGTCCAGCAGCACGGGGGAGCATGTGCTAACATCTCTGCAGACTCCACGAACTGCCAGACCCCGATGATGCAATGGCCTTTCACTGGCCTACAGAGAGGATGATGTCACAAACCTTGGCAGCCCAGCCTTCCAAAGTTGCAAGATACCACATCAAACTGTCCTAATGAATTTCAAGACCATATTTTACCAAAATGTAAGTTAGGACCTCAACATACCATGGATAATTCTTTTAATATAGTAGAAATAAAGATATCACCAGGTAAAAGTTGTGATTTAGAAATAGATACTGTTTAAAAAAGAACAAGAAATAAACACTCTTGGAACTGTATTAAAAAACCTTAAAAAAAAATAAAAAGGCTAGACATTATTCAATCCTCTCCTACTCTGATTTATATAGGAAGATTAAAAGCTCTGAAATAAAACACCCCCCTTGAAAAATGTAAAACCTTAAAAGATTAGGGGCAATTTTTATATTTTAATAGTTGAAGAAAAACAAGTTCTGTGCTTGGTGGCAATAAATGAAGGAGGCCAAATTTTGGAGTCATGAACATTTTAGATGAGGCCAGAGATTTTTAAAAGTAAAAAATAGGCCATCTCAATGGAAAGAGCAACTAAAATTTAGCTGGGTCTTCTCTACCCGTATACTGAGGCTTTTGAACAGACTGTGGTTAAAAGTATGCTTGGGACCAAACGTTTTCAGCGTACCGTATTTTCAACTTGGCAGGTGAAGGAAGAATTTTATAGAACCCTCAGACAAACAAATCATTGGTAACGCTTGCACACGATCTATGTAAGTCTCAATTATGATATCCTATGCTTGCACTGCAATACGCTTGCATTGCACTACACTTGTACTTTCTTCAGCCTTTTTCCAGAGCAGACTTTCTATAGTCTTGTAATGTCCTTCCTTTCTGGCTCATCTTACGTCTTGCTCATGTCCTGTTCCAGAGAGGGTCTCATGAGAAACAGAAAAGAAGGAGAGCCTGTCTCATACAGTTCATCAAGAACCAAACTCCTTTCCATCCCAGTGGCTCAACCGTCCCCACGTTCCTTGCTGTCCTTCCCTGGACACGCTCAGTAGCTTTGCCAAGGCCAAGTCATCACTGTCCAGCAGCACGGGGGAGCATGTGCTAACATCTCTGCAGACTCCACGAACTGCCAGACCCCGATGATGCAATGGCCTTTCACTGGCCTACAGAGAGGATGATGTCACAAACCTTGGCAGCCCAGCCTTCCAAAGTTGCAAGATACCACATCAAACTGTCCTAATGAATTTCAAGACCATATTTTACCAAAATGTAAGTTAGGACCTCAACATACCATGGATAATTCTTTTAATATAGTAGAAATAAAGATATCACCAGGTAAAAGTTGTGATTTAGAAATAGATACTGTTTAAAAAAGAACAAGAAATAAACACTCTTGGAACTGTATTAAAAAACCTTAAAAAAAAATAAAAAGGCTAGACATTATTCAATCCTCTCCTACTTCTGATTTATATAGGAAGATTAAAAAGCTCTGAATAGCACATGTACAAATCTTATTTCATTCTAGACTCCTGCCCTGCCTTAGACATACATGAATTATATTTCTACTTCTGCCAACGCTACTGTTTAGGTATCAAGAGTCTGTGATACCAACTCAGATAATGTGAGTATTAACAAAATACTTGCCAACGAGAGGTAGCAGAGAATTGCTTTTCCAGCTGAGATGAAATAATGCTTCTCATCAAGTTCCAAAGGAGAAAAATAAATCTAATAAAATATTAAGGAATGCAATATTCCCCCAAAAAGGGCTTTCTGAGTTATAGAAATTATACCAATTATACCGATTGCTCCTTGTATATATAATTATACACGGGTGCCAAAAAATGAGTCAGACTAGTAATAAACTAGTCTAATTCTCTACATTTTTCTTTTAATCACTACCAACTTTAACACTGTGTTTAAATAGTTATTTATTCTGTTGAGTATGAATATGATATTTGCTAATTATTGCTAGTAATTATAAGACCGACCAAACTCTGAGTGCTTACTACAGCCTGATATTGTTCTAGGCACTTCATGGGGATTAGTTCATCTAATGTTTCCAGTAATCATACAGGCATGATTTATCACATTACAAACTATCTGCATATCATTAGGTTTGGTTGAAAGGATATAACATTTTTGAGTGATTTTTTAAAATATAAGCCACATGGAGACAAGACAGCAGCACAGGTTCCCTTGCAAAAAGACAGACCACAAGACAGAGAGATGCTGGCAACAGAAGCAATGTGAGCAGGACAGGAGCCCTAAAGGAATAAAGAGCTCAGAGTCAGTGCAGGAGGGACCAGAGAGGGCAGATTCTACAAAGAATAAAATGGTACCTGAAAAGAGAACCTTTTTTATTAGCAGTAGTGATATTTCATACCAAAAGACAAAGGAGCAACAGGAGGCACAAATCCAGAAAAACTACTCTCGCATATCACCCAGGCTCACACAGTTCACCCCCCTCCACACTCCTAAAGGTACAAAGAGACTCAAGTTACTCAAACATGGAGAGAGATTAGAAAGACAGAAAGAACAAATAACATACGGAAACACAATGAAGGCATGACAGGAAAATATGACCAAAAGCAAATAAAAATTCTAGCCTAATATTTCCAATTGAGTTAATGGAAATAAAATATTGGAAGCTATTAGATAATAGCATGATCAGAATTAAAACAGGCTTAGAAAAGAGATGATTAGAAAACAGGATGATATGAAGAGAAATGGAACACAGCAGACATGTTTTTTGGGTCATGAAGACTAAACGAGAAGCAACACAAGACACAGCAAGTTACAGCTAAGGGAAATAAGCAATACAGTGCAGAAACAAAATTTAAACCAAGTATCAATGAAGAGAGGTAGAGAAAAGAATCCATGGGGAAAGACTCATTTAGCAAGGCACTAGAGGTCATGGACTGAACAACATGACATAAATATATGGAAAAATAAGCAACTGATAGATGGATAGATCATGTAAGGATGATAATTTAAAAAAAAAACAACCCTGCTACTATAACAATAACCACAAATCTACAGTAAGCTAATCAAACTTCTAAGCAAATCTAGCAAACTGCAGGGTACAAGGATATTATAATGCACCAATATATCTCTATGTACCACCAGCAAACAATTAAAAATAATATTTTAAATACTTAGAAAAAACTAAAGAGACATGTAGGGTATAAATTAAACTTACAAAGTACTATTGAGAGAAATTAAAAACCTAAACAATGGAAAGATAAGACTACATTTGTGAATCGTAAATCCAACATTGTAATGATATCTATTCCACCCAAACTGAACTAGGAATCCAATGCAATAATAGCAAAGGAGCAACAGGAAAGGACCACATGACAGAGAGATGCTGGCAACAGAAGCAATGTGAGCAGGACAGGAGCCCTAAAGGAATAGAGAGCTCAGAGTCAGTGCAGGAGGGACCAGAGAGGGCAGATTCTACAAAGAATAAAATGGTACCTGAAAAGAGAACCTTTTTTATTAGCAGTAGTGATATTTCATACCAAAAGACAAAGGAGCAACAGGAGGCACAAATCCAGAAAAACTACTCTCGCATATCACCCAGGCTCACACAGTTCACCCCCCTCCACACTCCTAAAGGTACAAAGAGACTCAAGTTACTCAAACATGGAGAGAGATTAGAAAGACAGAAAGAACAAATAACATACGGAAACACAATGAAGGCATGACAGGAAAATATGACCAAAAGCAAATAAAAATTCTAGCCTAATATTTCCAATTGAGTTAATGGAAATAAAATATTGGAAGCTATTAGATAATAGCATGATCAGAATTAAAACAGGCTTAGAAAAGAGATGATTAGAAAACAGGATGATATGAAGAGAAATGGAACACAGCAGACATGTTTTTTGGGTCATGAAGACTAAACGAGAAGCAACACAAGACACAGCAAGTTACAGCTAAGGGAAATAAGCAATACAGTGCAGAAACAAAATTTAAACCAAGTATCAATGAAGAGAGGTAGAGAAAAGAATCCATGGGGAAAGACTCATTTAGCAAGGCACTAGAGGTCATGGACTGAACAACATGACATAAATATATGGAAAAATAAGCAACTGATAGATGGATAGATCATGTAAGGATGATAATTTAAAAAAAAAACAACCCTGCTACTATAACAATAACCAAAAATCTACAGTAAGCTAATCAAACTTCTAAGCAAATCTAGCAAACTGCAGGGTACAAGGATATTATAATGCACCAATATATCTCTATGTACCACCAGCAAACAATTAAAAATAATATTTTAAATACTTAGAAAAAACTAAAGAGACATGTAGGGTATAAATTAAACTTACAAAGTACTATTGAGAGAAATTAAAAACCTAAACAATGGAAAGATAAGACTACATTTGTGAATCGTAAAATCCAACATTGTAATGATATCTATTCCACCCAAACTGAACTAGGAATCCAATGCAATAATAGTCAAAACTCCAACAGACATTCCTGTAATTAAGATGGCATGACACTAACATAAGGAAAGAAAGAAAAGGAGAGAGAGTCCAGAAACAGACCATGCATATCTGGACACAAGTTTAATGAGCACAGTAGTGCTGCAGAGCTGCGGGGAGAGACTAACCTTTTCTCAAAACATTTGAGTAAAAGAAGACAGACACAGAGTCACAATTACACACTGTAACGTACCATTAACCCTTTTAAGAAAATCAAGTGTGTGTGTGCTCAGTCATGTCCCAACTCTTTGCGATCCCATGGACTGCAGTCCACCAGGCTCCTCTGTCCATGGGACTTCCCAGGCAAGAATAATGGAGTGAATTGCTACTGGTTTCTTACTTCAGGGGATCTTCCCAACCCAGGGATTGAAGCCATGTCTCCTACACTGCAGGGAGGTACTTTCCCACTTGAGCCATTGGGGAAGACCTAAATGATCCATAAAGTTTAAAATAAGAATAGCATGTTACCCCTAGGGAGAAGAGATGTGGGGAGGGAGAGTTGGGGGGAGGGATTAAAAAACTAATATGCAATAAAATCATGTGATTAAAAGGGCAATTGAATACTTGGGAAAACTAACAAAGAGCAGTCCACACTGAGAACGAGCCTTTAAGGATTTAAAAATAAAAAGGAAAATATCCTTTAATCATCAAAACTAAAACAGATATAAAGGAAAGAAGTTATGCTGGCTTCAGACTCAGGCAAGAACACTGCAGGCCAGTAGTTGAAGAGGGACATACTTAAGTAACCCAGGATCTCCATTTCAGAAAACTGACCCTCAAATATTATTAATACAAAGACCACAAGAAGAACTTTTAGGAAAACTACTCCCATGAGCCTTGCCCACGAGAAAGCACCAGGAGAATGAATTTCTGAAACAATTACAGAAGCTTCAGGATAAAGACCGCTGGTCACCAAACAATACAAAGCTAGTTGAATAATGGGGTTAAGGGTGAAAACCAGAGCTGGAACATGGGTCAAAGGCAAACACCCAAAACTAGAAAGAGATGGGAGAGAACACAAGGAAAACAAATAAGCTCACTGATCACCTAACAGGCATTAACTGGAAGGAAAAGTTTGAATCAAGTAAATGAGAGAGAGTCCAGAAACAGACCATGCATATCTGGACACAAGTTTAATGAGCACAGTAGTGCTGCAGAGCTGCGGGGAGAGACTAACCTTTTCTCAAAACATTTGAGTAAAAGAAGACAGACACAGAGTCACAATTACACACTGTAACGTACCATTAACCCTTTTAAGAAAATCAAGTGTGTGTGTGCTCAGTCATGTCCCAACTCTTTGCGATCCCATGGACTGCAGTCCACCAGGCTCCTCTGTCCATGGGACTTCCCAGGCAAGAATAATGGAGTGAATTGCTACTGGTTTCTTACTTCAGGGGATCTTCCCAACCCAGGGATTGAAGCCATGTCTCCTACACTGCAGGGAGGTACTTTCCCACTTGAGCCATTGGGGAAGACCTAAATGATCCATAAAGTTTAAAATAAGAATAGCATGTTACCCCTAGGGAGAAGAGATGTGGGGAGGGAGAGTTGGGGGGAGGGATTAAAAAACTAATATGCAATAAAATCATGTGATTAAAAGGGCAATTGAATACTTGGGAAAACTAACAAAGAGCAGTCCACACTGAGAACGAGCCTTTAAGGATTTAAAAATAAAAAGGAAAATATCCTTTAATCATCAAAACTAAAACACATATAAAGGAAAGAAGTTATGCTGGCTTCAGACTCAGGCAAGAACACTGCAGGCCAGTAGTTGAAGAGGGACATACTTAAGTAACCCAGGATCTCCATTTCAGAAAACTGACCCTCAAATATTATTAATACAAAGACCACAAGAAGAACTTTTAGGAAAACTACTCCCATGAGCCTTGCCCACGAGAAAGCGCCAGGAGAATGAATTTCTGAAACAATTACAGAAGCTTCAGGATAAAGACCGCTGGTCACCAAACAATACAAAGCTAGTTGAATAATGGGGTTAAGGGTGAAAACCAGAGCTGGAACATGGGTCAAAGGCAAACACCCAAAACTAGAAAGAGATGGGAGAGAACACAAGGAAAACAAATAAGCTCACTGATCACCTAACAGGCATTAACTGGAAGGAAAAGTTTGAATCAAGTAAATGAGAAGCTGGGAAGAGAGGAGCAAAGGCATTTCTAGGCCAAAGAACAGAGATGGATGGAAATAAATAAATGAAAGACCAATAGATGTGGCCAAAAAAAAAAAGGCGTTTCTACTGGTCAATGTAAGGAATCAATAGACAGTATCTGAAAAGGAGAGCAGCCCATTTCTGTGAGTCTCTCTTAAAATACACAGGGCAGAAAGTGTGTATTTGAAGCCTGAGACACCCTGTCAGGCCTAAAAACAAGAAAGCAGAGTCCAGTGGAGCTGCGTCCAAAACCACAGGAGCCAAACCGAAGGGTTTCCCACGGGCCAAAGACAGGGTGATGGGAGCTTCAAAAAGAATGACTAGAATGAACTGACACCTGCCAATATTTTTTAAAAATCCTTAAGTTCCTAATGATACTTTTAAAAAAAATTATTTCTAACTGGAGAATGTTAGGGTATCAAAACAGTATTCTGGAATTTTTACTTTTTATTTTTTTTTTTTAAGTTTTCGTTGAATTTGTTACAATACTGTTTCTGCTTCTTGTGCTTTGTTTTGTTTTGTTTTTTGGCCACAGAGCATGTGGGATCTTAGCTTCCTGACCAGGGATTGAACCCACACCACCTGCACTGGAAGATGAAGCTTTAACCACTGGACCGCCAGGGAAGAAATTTTTAAGTTAAAGGAAAGACTCTAGCATATGGCCCCAATATAAGCTGTATTTCAAAGTAACCTAAGAGCTGACATGAAAAATTCGTAAGAAAATGAATAAACAAATTTTGATAGAAGCAGTTCATGGATTACAGTACTACTAATAATAACCGTGACATTTATGGTTACTAAGTTTAGTGATTTACACCAGACAGGGGTCTCTTCTCTGACTTCAGATGCACTAAAATGATGTTTTTAAGAAAAAATAAAAAACAGTAGCTATGTGGCAATCAGAAGAGAGACAACGAATTTCTAGAAAAGAGAAGCCACAGTCCAGAATTAGAACAAACTGGGAGGCAGTATAGGAAGGAGCCAATCTGGCCCAGGGACACTGTGATGCTCAGAGTCTCCAAGCATGGGGGGTGCCGAAACCTAGACCCTGACAGGGGTCTTCTCCCTTCCCCTCCCCAGAGTGCCATGCAGCCCGCCATGTCAGTCCCAGGTAGCAGACCCAGATTTCCATGATGGAAAAACTGGAAACTGCAGGGAGAGAGGCCTCCACATTATGCAGTATGAAGACTTCCACAACCAACAGTAGCTAATTTTTCATCCCTTCATTCGAGAGCTGGGTTTCTCCACCTTGACATTATTTGTACGTTAGGCTGGAGGATACTTCGTCATGGAGCCTGTCCTGGGCTTTAGCAGCATCCCTGGCCTCTACCCACTAAATGCCTGCAGTACTCTCCTTTCAAATCCAGACAATCAAAAATGTCTTCAAATATTCTAAACTCATCCCCTTCTCGCCAGTTCTATCCACTTCCCCTCCCAATTTGAAAACCACTGGTCCAAAGAGAGGCCCACCAGTTCCAGACCCGGGCAGTTCCCCATCAGCCTCAACAGCTCACTATAAATAAAGCACAGGCAGATAACCAGGAAAGAACAGACATACGACAGGAACCGTCAACAGGACAAACGCCAAGCACACAAACCGAAATAAAGTTCCAGAGTAAATAAGGATTTATTAATGAAACAGAAGAGAATTGAAAATAAAGTTGATACCTTTCTACTGAGTATCTACCAACCAGAAGAATAGCTTGATTTTTTAAAGGTGAACTGTAGTTGATTTATAATACTGTGTTAGTTTCAGGTGTACAGCAAAGTGATTCAGTTTCATATAAGAGTGTGTGTGTGTGTGTGTATTCTTTTCCAGACTATTTTCCATTATGAGTTATTACAAGATATTGAATATAGTTCCCTGTGCTATACAGCAGGTCCTTGTTATTTACCTATTCACCAGACAGGGGTCTCTTCTCTGACTTCAGATGCACTAAAATGATGTTTTTAAGAAAAAATAAAAAACAGTAGCTATGTGGCAATCAGAAGAGAGACAACGAATTTCTAGAAAAGAGAAGCCACAGTCCAGAATTAGAACAAACTGGGAGGCAGTATAGGAAGGAGCCAATCTGGCCCAGGGACACTGTGATGCTCAGAGTCTCCAAGCATGGGGGGTGCCGAAACCTAGACCCTGACAGGGGTCTTCTCCTTCCCTCCCAGAGTGCCATGCAGCCCGCCATGTCAGTCCCAGGTAGCAGACCCAGATTTCCATGATGGAAAAACTGGAAACTGCAGGGAGAGAGGCCTCCACATTATGCAGTATGAAGCCTTCCACAACCAACAGTAGCTAATTTTTCATCCCTTCATTCGAGAGCTGGGTTTCTCCACCTTGACATTATTTGTACGTTAGGCTGGAGGATACTTCGTCATGGAGCCTGTCCTGGGCTTTAGCAGCATCCCTGGCCTCTACCCACTAAATGCCTGCAGTACTCTCCTTTCAAATCCAGACAATCAAAAATGTCTTCAAATATTCTAAACTCATCCCCTTCTCGCCAGTTCTATCCACTTCCCCTCCCAATTTGAAAACCACTGGTCCAAAGAGAGGCCCACCAGTTCCAGACCCGGGCAGTTCCCCATCAGCCTCAACAGCTCACTATAAATAAAGCACAGGCAGATAACCAGGAAAGAACAGACATACGACAGGAACCGTCAACAGGACAAACGCCAAGCACACAAACCGAAATAAAGTTCCAGAGTAAATAAGGATTTATTAATGAAACAGAAGAGAATTGAAAATAAAGTTGATACCTTTCTACTGAGTATCTACCAACCAGAAGAATAGCTTGATTTTTTAAAGGTGAACTGTAGTTGATTTATAATACTGTGTTAGTTTCAGGTGTACAGCAAAGTGATTCAGTTTCATATAAGAGTGTGTGTGTGTGTGTGTATTCTTTTCCAGACTATTTTCCATTATGAGTTATTACAAGATATTGAATATAGTTCCCTGTGCTATACAGCAGGTCCTTGTTATTTACCTATTCACCACATGGGAAGCCCATTTTATATATAATAGTGGGTATCTGTTAATTCCACCCATTAATACATATTCCCCCCTCAACTACTTAACCTCAGTTTGTTTTCTATGTCTGTAAGTCTGTTTCTGATTTGCAAGTAAGTTCATTTGTGTCATATTTTGGATTCCACAAATAAGTGATATTATATGGTCTCTGCCTTTCTCTGGCTTACTTCACTTAGTATGATAATCTCTAGGTTCATTCATGTTACTGCAAATGGCAGTATTTCATTCAGGTTTTTTTGCCATTTTTTTTTTTTTTTTTGCTTTTTTACTTTTACAGAGTTTTGTTGTTTACAGATATGTATAATCCCAGATTAGCCATATGTATATCCCATCCCACCCATTCAGGCCATTGCATAGCCCCCATGTAAGATCCCTTAACCTTCATTTGTTTTTAAGGCTGAATAATATTCCACATCTTCTTTATCCATTTATCTGCCAATGGATATATATAAGCTGCTTCCATGTCTTCACTGTTATAAATTGTGCTGCTATGAACATAGGCGTACATTATCTTTTCATATTAGAGTTTCCGTCTTTTTCAGACATACACCCAAGGGTGGGATTGCTAGATCATATGATAGCCCTATGTTTAGTTTTTTAAGGAACCTCCAAACTGTTCTCCATACTCGCTACAGCAATTTATATTCCCACCAATAGTGTAGGACGGGCCCTTTTCTCCACACTCTCTCCAGCATTTATAGCTTGTAGACTTGTTGATGATGGCCATTCTGATGAGTGTGAAGTGATACCTTGTGATTTTGCTTTGCATTTCTCCAGTAATTAACAATGCTGAGCATTTTTCATGTGTTTATTGGCCATCTGTACATCTTCCTTGGGGAAATGTCTATTTAGGTCTCTAGAATAGCTAGATGTTAAACTCACAGAACCAACCTGGGTTCCAGACCAGCTTAACTATTTGTGTATCCTAGTGCTTCTAATCTTCACAATGGGGATAAAGGCTACATTTCTCAGAGTTGCCAGAACCAAACAAGGTATTGGTTGAAAACCAATGGCACATAGTAAGGAATCAATACATAAGGGGTGGGGATTTTTTGGTTTGTTTTCTTTTAATTATTCTTAGATTACACAGTATATCCATGGTATAAGATTAGGCTGTTATGAAAAAGTAACAGCAACATAAAACCACACACAGAACACAAACATACTGAAATTACAATTCTGACAGCACATTCTTTACAAATTTAATAGAAAGATGGAAAGTAAAAATTGAGGATCTCTTTCCGAAAGCAAGAACAGAAGGAAAAAAAAAAAAAAAGCAGACTATTAATCTGAAAAGACCAATACATACCTAAAATAACTTCCAGAAAAATGCAAAAGAATTAAAGGAAGGAAATTATCAAAGATATAAGAGTTGAAGAACAAAGCTCCAAAGTGAAAAGTCCCACAGGATCCCGTCTCTACAGCACTGGGGTCTGGACAGAGAACCCTAGATACTATGATACTCACTGTGAAAATTCCTGCCGCAATCCACTCTTTTTGTTTTTTAATTTTTTAGCCACTTGTACTGATCTTTTATTTATTTATTTTAATCCATCTTTGTTCTTTGGCCTGGGTGGGCCTCCCATTGCAGGTTTCCACAGGGAATTCCCGTCTTCCTACCCGCACTCGGGTGCTGCTAAAATTTTTTTAAAGAGTTTCCGTCTTTTAAAACCCCGGGGGGCTGGATCATATGATAGCCCTATGTTTAGTTTTTAAGGAACCTCCAAACTGTTCTCCATACTGCTACAGCAATTTATATTCCCACCAATAGTGTAGGACGGGCCCTTTTCTCCACACTCTCTCCAGCATTTATAGCTTGTAGACTTGTTGATGATGGCCATTCTGATGAGTGTGAAGTGATACCTTGTGATTTTGCTTTGCATTTCTCCAGTAATTAACAATGCTGAGCATTTTTCATGTGTTTATTGGCCATCTGTACATCTTCCTTGGGGAAATGTCTATTTAGGTCTCTAGAATAGCTAGATGTTAAACTCACAGAACCAACCTGGGTTCCAGACCAGCTTAACTATTTGTGTATCCTAGTGCTTCTAATCTTCACAATGGGGATAAAGGCTACATTTCTCAGAGTTGCCAGAACCAAACAAGGTATTGGTTGAAAACCAATGGCACATAGTAAGGAATCAATACATAAGGGGTGGGGATTTTTTGGTTTGTTTTCTTTTAATTATTCTTAGATTACACAGTATATCCATGGTATAAGATTAGGCTGTTATGAAAAAGTAACAGCAACATAAAACCACACACAGAACACAAACATACTGAAATTACAATTCTGACAGCACATTCTTTACAAATTTAATAGAAAGATGGAAAGTAAAAATTGAGGATCTCTTTCCGAAAGCAAGAACAGAAGGAAAAAAAAAAAAAAAGCAGACTATTAATCTGAAAAGACCAATACATACCTAAAATAACTTCCAGAAAAATGCAAAAGAATTAAAGGAAGGAAATTATCAAAGATATAAGAGTTGAAGAACAAAGCTCCAAAGTGAAAAGTCCCACAGGATCCCGTCTCTACAGCACTGGGGTCTGGACAGAGAACCCTAGATACTATGATACTCACTGTGAAAATTCCTGCCGCAATCCACTCTTTTTGTTTTTTAATTTTTTAGCCACTTGTACTGATCTTTTATTTATTTATTTTAATCCATCTTTGTTCTTTGGCCTGGGTGGGCCTCCCATTGCAGTGGCCTTTCTCGTTGCACAGCCCTGGCTCTGGATACATGTGCTCCAGAGCACTAGCTCGTAATTGGACAGACCAGTCCAGCAGCTCCGCAGCATGTGGAATCTTCCCGGGCCAGGGATGGAACCGGTGCCCCTTGAATTGCAACACAGACTCTTTACCCAATAGACCACCAGGGAAGCCCCTCAACCCACTCTTATCCAGTTAGTTCTTAAGCAGCCTTCAGACCGCATTAACTAGCTCATTAACCCATTACTCCCAGGACACACTCTAAGTACCAAAAACCTATCTGTATATCATTCAAAATTTGCCCTTATTTAAGTGATTGAATACTGACTTCAAGAGCCTCGAAACATAGTTAGAAGAGAGACCATCATGTCTATTTTTTCCCATCACATCCCAATTACCTAACACAAGGTACAAGAAGCATTTAAGTACTCTTTGCACAAAGGATTCACATAATAAAATCATAGATTCCTCAGAAATATAATACATTATTAATCATAACTGCCTCCACCACATAGTTCTATGGCTCTTTACAGGACATAAGGAAACGTCACAAGTTTCTCATTCTGCTTTGGCCTGAATCTGCTTCTCTTTTTTTCTTCATTTTTTAAAATTTACTTTTATTTTCCCTTTACAGAGTTTTGTTGTTTACTGCTACACATAAACTCAAATCAGTCATAGGTATACACCTGACCCCTCCCACCTAAACCTCCCTCCCCATCCCACCCCTCCAGGTTGTTGCTGAGCCCCTGTGTAAGTTCCCTTAGCCTTACAGCACATTCACATTGGCTGTCTCTTTTACATATGGCAATGTAAGTTTCCATGTTACTCTTTCCATACCTCTGGCCCACTCCTCCCTCCCCTCAATGTCCACAGTCTGTTCCCTATGTCTGATTCTAAATTGCTGCTCTGCATATACATTTATGCATCTGTTTCTTTTTATTTGTAATCCTTCAGTGACTTAACTGACAAGTTCCCTGAATACTCAGACTTCCTAAAGGAGGGAGTGCCACCTAGTGGAAGGACAGAAGATCAAAACGCAATGTAAGGCAACTACCTGAATCTTGGTAGGCACACCGATAGTGGCCATGCAAATATTTACTTAAATTAGAAACCAAAGACGCATATCAACTTTGTCAAGTAACGAACATCAGATTTTTACCATATGCATAATCTAAAACATACAAATGCAAACAAGTGAAATTTATAAATACAATGTAATTTTTAAGTTGGCCGTTAACACCATTTAATTTCGCTTCTAACTGAACGAAACCCAGGAATGAAAATAAGGGAAAAGGCACGTGTAGGTGCTATTCTCCCAAGGTACCAAAGAAAAGGAAGTCACTATTGAAACACTAATTGCATGTGAAACACATGATTTGATGCATTAAAGGTCACTTTTTAGTTAAGAAAGCTCTTTATCAGAAGGTATGTGTGTATACACATGTTACACTTTGATCTGAAAACCCGTCACTTGTTAAGCCAAAATAACTTCATGAAATTTAACAAGAAAAGCAGGGGGTGTGAGAATAACACCGATGTAGTTGTGGTGACGAGAAACAACATGAAATTAGGGATGGGCGCTCCAGGCCAGCACATCCTACTGCACTGGGAACATCACAAAAATAGAGTGTAAAACACGCACCCATTTTCCCCAAGCGTTGCCACAGCACTTAGGAGCGAGGTGTGTGTGTACCAGGAAAGAAAATATTTGTACTTCTTTTTTTATTTGGTAAAACCTGCCTAATATTTACCCTTTTAACGGGTTTTTTTTTTTTTTGCATTTCCACATAAAAATTTTTACTGAAGTATAATTGCTTTACAATGTGTTAGTTTCTGCTGTACAATAAAGTGAATCAGCCATATAGAAACATATATCCCTTCCCCCCTGAGCCACCTTCCCCTCTATCCCACCCCCATCCCATCCCTCTAGGTCATCACAGAGCCCTGGGCTGAGCCCTCTGTGCTCTAGAGCAGCTTCCCACTAGCTATTTTACACACGGAGGTGTACATATGTCAAAATCCTAATCTTCTGATTTGTCCCACCTTGCCCCATGTCCACACATCTGTTCTCTATGTCTGCATTTCCATTCCTGCCTAAAAACCTTTCACAGCATGACTCTCAGATGTAAGGCAACTACCTGAATCTTGGTAGGCACACCGATAGTGCCATGCAAATATTTACTTAAATTAGAAACCAAAGACGCATATCAACTTTGTCAAGTAACGAACATCAGATTTTTACCATATGCAAAATCTAAAACATACAAATGCAAACAAGTGAAATTTATAAATACAATGTAATTTTTAAATTGGCCGTTAACACCATTTAATTTCGCTTCTAACTGAACGAAACCCAGGAATGAAAATAAGGGAAAAGGCACGTGTAGGTGCTATTCTCCCAAGGTACCAAAGAAAAGGAAGTCACTATTGAAACACTAATTGCATGTGAAACACATGATTTGATGCATTAAAGGTCACTTTTTAGTTAAGAAAGCTCTTTATCAGAAGGTATGTGTGTATACACATGTTACACTTTGATCTGAAAACCCGTCACTTGTTAAGCCAAAATAACTTCATGAAATTTAACAAGAAAAGCAGGGGGTGTGAGAATAACACCGATGTAGTTGTGGTGACGAGAAACAACATGAAATTAGGGATGGGCGCTCCAGGCCAGCACATCCTACTGCACTGGGAACATCACAAAAATAGAGTGTAAAACACGCACCCATTTTCCCCAAGCGTTGCCACAGCACTTAGGAGCGAGGTGTGTGTGTACCAGGAAAGAAAATATTTGTACTTCTTTTTTTATTTGGTAAAACCTGCCTAATATTTACCCTTTTAACGGGTTTTTTTTTTTTTTGCATTTCCACATAAAAATTTTTACTGAAGTATAATTGCTTTACAATGTGTTAGTTTCTGCTGTACAATAAAGTGAATCAGCCATATAGAAACATATATCCCTTCCCCCCTGAGCCACCTTCCCCTCTATCCCACCCCCATCCCATCCCTCTAGGTCATCACAGAGCCCTGGGCTGAGCCCTCTGTGCTCTAGAGCAGCTTCCCACTAGCTATTTTACACACGGAGGTGTACATATGTCAAAATCCTAATCTTCTGATTTGTCCCACCTTGCCCCATGTCCACACATCTGTTCTCTATGTCTGCATTTCCATTCCTGCCCTGAAATCACAACTTTTCACAGCATGACTCTCAGATCAAGAGCAACCCCTTCATAGATGTGAATATGCATTTATCTTCACGGCTACATCACCAAGCTAAACGTGAAAAGAAGAAAAGAAACACTACACGGTGAAGGTCCTTGTTGGGCCTGAGTGGGGTAACCTGTGGCGATCACCTGAGTGTTAGTGGCTTCTCCCAGTGAGGCCTGGGGTCCCACGGACACTGCACATCCTGGGGACTTGGCTCACACGCACACCTGCCAAGCCAGGTGGAGGGCGCCCCAGCATCTCACAGCTCCGTCACCAGTGAGGGCGAGAGGTGAGGCAACGAACGCCCCATTCCTCAGGGCTCCTGCCTGCAGCCACACCTCACGTCCATTCAACTTTTACTGGCTCCACAAGTCTCACGCCCACAACAAGGAATACAGCCAACGTGACCTTACGTGTCCCTGCAAACAGCATTAACCACTGGAGAGATGGCAGGATGCATGCTTGTGTGACTCGGTGAAATCAGTTTCAATTAATTCATTTCATTTTATATACACAAAAGTGTACGATTTGACTTTGAGGATTTTTAAAATAATAAATCTACATTAAAGTTTTGGTTTATAAAATTCCAAATGGAGCATTTTAAATCATATTTTGAAACTTTTAAAAGTATTTAATTTGAAAATGTTAGAGATTTTCTAAATATTTTATGTGAAAATGAAAAGAATTATAAAATTATCAGTACATGATTTCCAAATTATGACCCCCGAAGAACACCTTTCATTTCTACTATCTGCACTGATGTATAAAAAACGTTAACAGCAACTTTCATTTTAAATCAGGTGGATTAAATTTTTTTCTTTACTATCATCTAGCTGTAACAAAGGTGACATAACTTACGCACTTGGATTTTAATTGAAAGTGATTTTAAAAACTACAGCAATAAACAAAATGTTTGTTTGTGAGCAGCTGCTGCTATGCCCTCGGCAAGCACTTGAATATTTGTGAAATAAATGGAAACCAAACTGGTCAAGATGAAGCCTGGAAGGGAAAGTGTCAGTCTCCCTCAACAGTTATGCCACCTCGAGCACCTACATCTCCTGCAAGCCATGTGGAATACGCAGGGTTCGATTAGACACAGCTCCTGCCAAAAAGAACTGGCTTCAGTGAACGCTATACCCATAACCACAGCAGGTGCCAAAATATCTCACACAGATGCTAACAACTAAATGGGAATATGAGATCAGGGTCAATAGCCATGGAGGACCCCTCTGGAATCAGCATATAAAAGTCAATCAGACCTCAGTCTTAGCCAAGGGCTACATACACCTTATACCTTACTACATGTTCTTCTCCATGAGCTAAGGATTTTGTATTGATGGCGGGTCTGTCCAAGATGCTCCTGTCATCTGCATTTAAGACAAATAAAATCTGTATATACATATGCTTCGACACAATAAACTATCATTAAAAGTAGAGGGAACACAGACCAGAAGATACAATGCACATAAACAATGATCCAGTATCAGATATAGAAAGTAATTCCTACAATAATCAACCAGATAAAGACAACCAAAAAGGTAAAAAACAGACAAAGGATATAAAAAGGCAGAGAAGGGAAGCTGGAACACAATCTCTAGTATTCAAATAATTAAGACAAACCCAGAGACATCACTTTGCTGACAAAAGTCCATATAGTCAAAGCAATGGTTTTCCCAGTAGGCATGTATGGAAGTAACAGTTGGACCATGAAGAAGGCTGCGCATCAAAGAATGGATGTCTTTGAACTGTGGTGTTGGAGAAGGCTCTTGAGAGTCCCTTGGACTGCAAGGAGATCAAACCAGTCCATCCTAAAGGAAATCAACTCTAAATATTCACTGGAAGAAATAATGTTGAAGCTGAAGCTCCAATACTTTGGCCACCTGATGCAAAGAGACAACTCACTGGAAAAGAGCCTGATGTTGGGGAAAAAAGAGAAGGCAAAAGGAGAAGGAGACGACATAGGACGAGATGGTTGGATGGCATCAGTGAGTCAAGAAACATGAGTATGAGCAGGCTCCGGGAGATGGTGAAGGACAGGAAACCTGGTATGCCACAGTTCATGGGGTTTGCAAAGAGTCGGACATGACTAAGTGACTGAACTGAACATGAGGAGACAGTATTTCAAATTGACCCTGTCAGCAAAAATTAAATCCAAGTGTTAACACAGATGTAAAGCAACTGAAACTCTCCTTCGGTGGCTGGGAGTGTAACTGGTGATACCTAACAAAGTGTGAGATGCACTCACTCGAGGGGTCACACCTAGCAGTGTCACATGTGTGCACAAGAGGACTCGATGCAAAAGCTTTTCACTACTTTCTAAATGTGACGTGGAGGTGACACTGGTTTTCAAGTGAAGGCCTCTGGAACCTGAAGGACACCTTTCAATGTATAGCCATCACCAGGAGAATGAAAAATTTGTAATCAAGTCATATAATGTCACACAGCCACGGAAATTACTCAATCAGAGCTATCTGCATCACCATAAATACATCTCAAAAATACATAACAAAATGTTAAACAAAAACATGCAGAAAGATGGCAAGTAGGATTCTAATTCTAAAACATTTACATACATACAAAATAATATTTTGTACTTTTCAGGAACAGAAATTCAAGATAAGGTGACCTCTGGCAAGCGAGGGAAAGAAACAGAAACCAGAAGAGACACTTCGGCTTCAATTGAACCTGCAGTGTTTTCTCTTTTAAGCTGTGTGGTGAGTGTGTGGGTATTCAAGCTGTGGTTCTGCCTTTTCTCATGTTCAAAATATTCTATGACATTTTAAAATGAAGGAAAAGTTAGAAAACACATTCAAAATGGTGCCATCCTAAAGGAGAACTGTGGTGTTGGAGAAGGCTCTTGAGAGTCCCTTGGACTGCAAGGAGATCAAACCAGTCCATCCTAAAGGAAATCAACTCTAAATATTCACTGGAAGAAATAATGTTGAAGCTGAAGCTCCAATACTTTGGCCACCTGATGCAAAGAGACAACTCACTGGAAAAGAGCCTGATGTTGGGGAAAAAAGAGAAGGCAAAAGGAGAAGGAGACGACATAGGACGAGATGGTTGGATGGCATCAGTGAGTCAAGAAACATGAGTATGAGCAGGCTCCGGGAGATGGTGAAGGACAGGAAACCTGGTATGCCACAGTTCATGGGGTTTGCAAAGAGTCGGACATGACTAAGTGACTGAACTGAACATGAGGAGACAGTATTTCAAATTGACCCTGTCAGCAAAAATTAAATCCAAGTGTTAACACAGATGTAAAGCAACTGAGACTCTCCTTCGGTGGCTGGGAGTGTAACTGGTGATACCTAACAAAGTGTGAGATGCACTCACTCGAGGGGTCACACCTAGCAGTGTCACATGTGTGCACAAGAGGACTCGATGCAAAAGCTTTTCACTACTTTCTAAATGTGACGTGGAGGTGACACTGGTTTTCAAGTGAAGGCCTCTGGAACCTGAAGGACACCTTTCAATGTATAGCCATCACCAGGAGAATGAAAAATTTGTAATCAAGTCATATAATGTCACACAGCCACGGAAATTACTCAATCAGAGCTATCTGCATCACCATAAATACATCTCAAAAATACATAACAAAATGTTAAACAAAAACATGCAGAAAGATGGCAAGTAGGATTCTAATTCTAAAACATTTACATACATACAAAATAATATTTTGTACTTTTCAGGAACAGAAATTCAAGATAAGGTGACCTCTGGCAAGCGAGGGAAAGAAACAGAAACCAGAAGAGACACTTCGGCTTCAATTGAACCTGCAGTGTTTTCTCTTTTAAGCTGTGTGGTGAGTGTGTGGGTATTCAAGCTGTGGTTCTGCCTTTTCTCATGTTCAAAATATTCTATGACATTTTAAAATGAAGGAAAAGTTAGAAAACACATTTACCCAACTCGAGAGCTTTTTCAAGAATTTCAAACCATAGACTGTATTCATTTGCATTGAAATTACACAGAGGGAGAGCAAGGAAATAAAAAGGCAAGAACAAAAGTTTATTAAGGCAAGAAAACATCATCTTAAAAAGCAGAACTGCAACCAAAGGGATGATGAAAAGAATAGTGTAAATTCTGGGATAAGCACTGAACACAGCAAACTGCAAGAGAGAGAAATGGAGGAGGTTTACGATGATGACCACCAAGGGGACTTACATGCCAGACCATTTAAATCAGGTTTCATATATCCATTCATTCACTCCTCATAAGAAGCATACAAGGTAGACACTCCTACTGCCTCCACTTTCTACCTAAGGTGAAGGAGGCACTGGGAAGTGAAACACTATGACTGTCACTGTCCTCTTCCTGTTGGCACGTGTTCCTGGCCCTGCCTGGATTTGAGAGCCACCACTGTGGCCCCAGGGTCAGAGTCCTGGTTCTGAGTCACTGAGAAGCACAAGAGTGGACACAGACCACTCCTCTGTATGCTCACACTTCCATAATTCATGTGCTACTCGTGAGACAGCTAGAGGAACACAATGAGAATGAAATAACTGCAAGAGAGGAAAAGGAAAAAAAGAAGCAAGAGGCAGCCAAAGGTCCAAAGGTAATCTGAACAATAAAAGCTGTCCGGAACTTCCAAGATTCTTCCCTTAGACATGACCTGTTCAGCCACATGTGGAAACCACGCATTCACTTAAGGATTATGAGCCAAGTGCCTGACGTACCAAACTCAACTCTGGGGAACACTATCCAGTTCCTACCTCCAAATCAAATGGAGTTTACACCAAAAGTTTACCTGTCATTTCTTTTTTTTTTTTTTTTTGATTTGGAGTCACATATTCTAGGTCTCTAAGCCAGCCCACAAAAGCATGTTTATATCTATTATGTGACATTCCACTTCGACCTTGAGTCTCTCTGAACAGCATGTGTGTTCCTGCATGCCTTCTAACGCAGTCAAGACAAATGTGGACCTCACTCTACGTGACCCCGCCACGTCATAGTCCATCATGCCCCCGAGGAACAGACTACTCCCTTTTCCTCTCTGGGACCACAATCATCTATAATCAATGTTCTTTGAGAACCAATTCAGAGCCGGAAGACCACACTCATGGTCTAAAAGCATTCTGGCAAGAGGACATAAATGACCGCCTGCCCTCATCTTAAGGAAAAGCCTTCAAAAACAGCAGACTCCAGGGATTGGGGTGATTGAGAGAGATGATCCAGGCACTAGAACTGCAAACACTCCATTTACTGAGCCAATCACTCCCTAACTGGGTACATCTGACCACCTCTAGAATGATTCTGAAGAACCTAATGAAGAGGGGTGCACATCTCTGCCGAGCAACCCCACTGCTCGGGATACAATCTAGAGAAGCTGCATGTTTCCCTACTGGAATCCAGGTCTCTGGAATTGGAGAAAACAAGACTCACCTCCCCAAGGGAACTGAGAGAATTACCAGCTTCCCAACTCTACCTGTTCTAGGGAGTGAATTGTTCTTTTCTTTCTTATTATTTTCTATTAGAATATAATTGTTTTACACTATTGTGTTAGGTTCTGCTGTACAGCCAAGTGAATTAGGTGTAGGTATATAGATATACCCCCTCCCTCTTGAGCCTCCTTTCCACTGCCCCCAGCCCAGCCCTCGAGGTTGTCACAGAGCACTGAGCAGAGCACTCTGTTATACAGCAGCTTCCCACTAGCCACCTATCTTACATACAGTGATGCATCTATTTCAACGCTACTCTCTCACTTCATTCCCGCATCTCCTTCCCCGCTGTGTCCACAAGTTTGTTCTCTAGTCTGCATCTCTATCTCTGCCCTGCAGACAGGTTCATCAGTACCGCTTTTCTAGATTCTATGTATGTGCTAATATACATCTGTGCTTCTCTGTGACTTACTTCCCTCTATATGACAGTCTCTAAGTTCATCCAGATCACTACTAATGACCCCATCTCGTTCCTCTTTATGGCTGAGTAATAATAAGGAATAAACTGTTCTTTACGTCAGGTAGGACACCCCGCACATGCATGTTTGCAGAGCAGACTCCCTATTAGTCAATTATAAATATATGCAAATTAAGATGACTGTTCTCGAGCTAAGCATATTCAAATGAATATGTAAACTTCACGGTAACTTTCAAAAGACGCTGTTTCCTTATGTGAAACACAGACCCGGCAGAAGCACACAGGCCCATCAACCATGCACGGTAACAGTCCCTAGGCCCCCATCCCCAGTCCCAAGCAAATCTCTAAGAAGGACTACATATGGCCTCTGTTTGGAGAGTGTGAATTACAAAGGCAACAGTTTACTCAGGGTCTCAGGAATTCGTATCTTCAGCAGACTTTACATGTTTCTGTGCCTGAAAAAATGTAAACTATAACGTAAGAAATAACTTTGTCTGGCTCCTCCAACAGAGCTGGCCAAACAATTACCTTTGATTGGCCGAGGAGCATTACCAGCTGCTGACACCCAGCTCTCCCCTCTGTCAGTCCAGGTGGCCAGGGATCATTCGCAACGTCTGACTGCCTTTTCCTTTTCCTCCACCAAGGCAAATGGGATCGCAGAGGCAAGTAACATAACCTCCCCAGCGGGCTTTCTCTCTGAACCTCACACCCTCCCCACCCCCTCCAAAACAGCACAATTTGTTTCTAAAGAGCTGGGGACCAGCAAGCGTCTTGTAAAATAGCCTTTCAGTCTAGAAGCTGATTTACCACTGTGCAAATATCATCCTTCCATCAATATGATGATTTTTCATTGCTTCTAGATTAAAAGAAGAGAAGAACATGGAGAGCCTGCATGATTATAAAACCACTGCTCAATAAAATTATCTCTCTCTCTCTTTATGGCTTGACTGTATCAATTACCCTGGAAATAACTACTTTCCAGGCAAGTCTCATGGTGCTAATGATTAAGAAAACTGGAATTATTGGAAGATTAAGATCAAGCATTACCTTCAGGCTGGTTTTTCATTTCCTGAGGTTTCCAGGTTGGAGATATAAAATGTTTAAAGTACATTCTCATTCACAGGTTGCTTTCTGAGCATCTGCTCAAGACTTATTTTCAGACTCAAGAGTAAGGTTTTCACTTTTAAAATTCTACCTAAATTCGTGAGCATTATAAACCTTCATGAATTCACATTAATACGGAGATTAAAAATAAACTGCTGTTATCCCTCATTTCTTGCTTTCATGTATCAATTAAACTGCCCATGATGTCATGTGTTTCATCAAAAATAAAACTGCAGGGCATCTTTAATAAGTGAAATTAAATATTTCCAAATATAAGTCTCACTTGGTAAGGAGCTATTATACAAAATAAAGAACTCTTACTAATTGGTAATAAAATGACAGCCAAAATTAAAAAGAAGGGGACTTCCCTGGTATCTCAGTGGTGAAGAGTTTGCCTGCCAATGCAGGAGACACGGGTTTGAGCCCTGATCCGGGAAGATCCCACATACTTTGAAGCAACTAAGCCCGTGAGCCACAACTACGGAGCCTGTGCTCTAGGGCCTCAGAGACGCAACTATTGAGCCCATGTGCCACAACTACTGAAGCCTGTGTGCCCTAGCACCCGAGTTTTACAATAACAGAAGTCACTGCAACAAGAAGCCTGCTCACCACAATTAGAGAGTAGGCCCCACTCCCTGCAGCTAGACAAGAGCATGCAGCAGCAGTGAAAACTCAGAATAGCCAAAAATAAATAAATATATAAAATTTAAAAAAAAAAAGAAGGCCAAAGAAGATGTCTTGACATGTGAAACAAACAGAACTTGCAGGACAAACTGCCCCCTGGAATCAGGAGGGAGAACCATAGCTGAAATCAGTTTAGCAGGGGAAGAAGCTCCTGGAGTCTGAAAATTGCAGGAACTCTGGTGATTGTGACAAATTGATGGTGGGCAAAGGTGACTAGTCTGAGGGTTAAAAACTCCTGGGGATCCAGTCTTGGAGGAGACCCTTGTATTTTCCTCCAAGATTCCCACCAACTTCTCATGGTAAAAATAGGAGAAAAATCACCTAGTGTTTCAAGCACGGAAGGAGAAAAGTAACCATTTTGCAATACACAGGTTGATTTCTGAGCATCTGCTCAAGACTTATTTTCAGACTGAAGAGTAAGGTTTTCACTTTTAAAATTCTACCTAAATTCGTGAGCATTAAAACCTTCATGAATTCACATTAATATGGAGATTAAAAATAAACTGCTGTTATCCCTCATCTCTTGCTTTCATGTATCAATTAAACTGCCCATGATGTCATGTGTTTCATCAAAAATAAAACTGCAGGGCATCTTTAATAAGTGAAATTAAATATTTCCAAATATACGTCTCATTTGGTAAGGAGCTATTATACAAAATAAAGAACTCTTACTAATTGGTAATAAAATGACAGCCAAAATTAAAAAGAAGGGGACTTCCCTGGTATCTCAGTGGTGAAGAGTTTGCCTGCCAATGCAGGAGACACGGGTTTGAGCCCTGATCCGGGAAGATCCCACATACTTTGAAGCAACTAAGCCCGTGAGCCACAACTACGGAGCCTGTGCTCTAGGGCCTCAGAGACGCAACTATTGAGCCCATGTGCCACAACTACTGAAGCCTGTGTGCCCTAGCACCCGAGTTTTACAATAACAGAAGTCACTGCAACAAGAAGCCTGCTCACCACAATTAGAGAGTAGGCCCCACTCCCTGCAGCTAGACAAGAGCATGCAGCAGCAGTGAAAACTCAGAATAGCCAAAAATAAATAAATATATAAAATTTAAAAAAAAAAAGAAGGCCAAAGAAGATGTCTTGACATGTGAAACAAACAGAACTTGCAGGACAAACTGCCCCCTGGAATCAGGAGGGAGAACCATAGCTGAAATCAGTTTAGCAGGGGAAGAAGCTCCTGGAGTCTGAAAATTGCAGGAACTCTGGTGATTGTGACAAATTGATGGTGGGCAAAGGTGACTAGTCTGAGGGTTAAAAACTCCTGGGGATCCAGTCTTGGAGGAGACCCTTGTATTTTCCTCCAAGATTCCCACCAACTTCTCATGGTAAAAACAGGAGAAAAATCACCTAGTGTTTCAAGCACGGGAAGGAGAAAAGTAACCATTTTGCAATACACAGGCCAAGAGCTCGCTCCTCTCCAAGTGTGCATGCATGCATGCTAAGTTGCTTCATTTGTGTCTGACTATTTGTGACACTATGAACTGTGTAGCCTGCCAAGCTCCATCGGATTTTCCAGGCAAGAATACTGGAATGGATTCCCATGCCCTCCTCCAGGAGATATTCCTGAATCAGGCCTCTAATATTGAACCCAAGCCTCTTTCATCTCCTGCATTAGCCAGCAGGTTCTTTACCACTTGGGCTACCCGGGAAGCCCCTCCTGTCCAAGAGAACTGATTTACCAGAATTGTATTTTACCCGGTAAAGGGCAGTAAGATAACTTAGCCCCCAACTCCCTACCAGCCTTCCTGTCTCAAATAAGGGGAAAAAAGGGAAAGAGAAAAATAGAGAGGTTAAGAAATGCTTCTGAAGATCCTCAGATCCAACATTTAATCAGAAGACTATATAACAATTCTTTCCCCCAGCAACTCACCATCATCAATAGGGCGCCAGTAAAATAAGTGTTATCATTACTGCAAGAGCTGAAAGAACTGGCTCCAAGAGGATTCTTAAGGAAAGACAAAGGGAATGGGGGAGACACTAAGGAAACTGGAGTCTCAGGCTGAGAGCTTCAACAAACATTAAATGCAGCCAGGCCAACACAAAAAGTCATGTGAAGAGCCTAATTGCCTCACTACTGATTAGCCAATACATCATGTCCAACTTTCAATAGAAAACCACAAAGCATAATAAAAGGCATAAAAATGGGTAAAGGCAAAAAGTCTGAACAGATGCACTCTTGACATGTGAAACAAACAGAACTTGCAGGACAAACTGCCCCCTGGAATCAGGAGGGAGAACCATAGCTGAAATCAGTTTAGCAGGGGAAGAAGCTCCTGGAGTCTGAAAATTGCAGGAACTCTGGTGATTGTGACAAATTGATGGTGGGCAAAGGTGACTAGTCTGAGGGTTAAAAACTCCTGGGGATCCAGTCTTGGAGGAGACCCTTGTATTTTCCTCCAAGATTCCCACCAACTTCTCATGGTAAAAATAGGAGAAAAATCACCTAGTGTTTCAAGCACGGGAAGGAGAAAAGTAACCATTTTGCAATACACAGGCCAAGAGCTCGCTCCTCTCCAAGTGTGCATGCATGCATGCTAAGTTGCTTCATTTGTGTCTGACTATTTGCGACACTATGAACTGTGTAGCCTGCCAAGCTCCATCGGATTTTCCAGGCAAGAATACTGGAATGGATTCCCATGCCCTCCTCCAGGAGATATTCCCGAATCAGGCCTCTAATATCGAACCCAAGCCTCTTTCATCTCCTGCATTAGCCAGCAGGTTCTTTACCACTTGGGCTACCCGGGAAGCCCCTCCCGTCCAAGAGAACTTATTTACCAGAATTGTATTTTACCCGGTAAAGGGCAGTAAGATAACTTAACCCCCAACTCCCTACCAGTCTTCTGTCTCAAATAAGGGGAAAAAAGGGAAAGCGAAAAATAGAGAGGTTAAGAAATGCTTCTGAAGATCCTCAGATCCAACATTTAATCAGAAGACTATATAACAATTCTTTCCCCCAGCAACTCACCATCATCAATAGGGCGCCAGTAAAATAAGTGTTATCATTACTGCAAGAGCTGAAAGAACTGGCTCCAAGAGGATTCTTAAGGAAAGACAAAGGGAATGGGGGAGACACTAAGGAAACTGGAGTCTCAGGCTGAGAGCTTCAACAAACATTAAATGCAGCCAGGCCAACACAAAAAGTCATGTGAAGAGCCTAATTGCCTCACTACTGATTAGCCAATACATCATGTCCAACTTTCAATAGAAAACCACAAAGCATAATAAAAGGCAATAAAAGCACAGTCTGAAGAGATAAAGCAAGCATCAAAACTAGACTCAGCTCTGACACAGATGCTGGAACTCTAAAATAGGGAATTTAAAATACGTATGATTAATAGGCTAATGGCTCTAACGGAAAAAATGGACAGCAAACAAGAACAGATGGAAAATGTAAGCAGAGAGATGGAAACTTGAAGAGAATCAAAGTGAATGCTAGAAATGAAGAACACCGTAACAGAAATAAAGAATGCTTTTGATGTGCTCATCCAGAGACTGGACATGGCCAAGGAACCAATTAGTAAGACTGAAAATATGTTCATGGAAATTTCCCAAACTGAAACATACAGATAAATGGGACGAAATGTCTAAAAAGGTACAGAATATCCAAGAATTATGGGACATGTTACATACACCTTTTGTAACAAAGAGAGAAAGAAGAAATATTCAAAGTGATAATGACTGAGAACACTCCAAAATTAATGATACAACACCAAATGACAGGAAGCTCAGAAAACATCCAACAGAAGAAATGCCCAATAACCTACCCTTTGGTATGCCATATTCAAACTGCTGCATCCAAAAATAAAGAGAAAATCTGGAAAGAATTCCAAGTGGAAAAACACCTTACCTACAGAAGACAAAGATAAGAATCACAGAAGACAAAGAAGCGTATCAGACACCTCATGAGAAACTATACAAGTGAGAAGAAACTAGAGTAAAATATTTAAAGTGTTGAAAGGAAAAAAACACCACTCTAGAATTCTGTATCCAGTGAAACTTTGCAAAGAAAAGAGGAACAAACAAACTTGAATTTAAAAAATCTGCTGTTAGTAGATCTGGCTTGCAACAAGTGTTAAGAGAAATTCTTCAAGAGACAAGGAAAGTGATATGAGTCAGGGGGTCAGAAATACATCAAGGAAAGAAGAACATCAGAGAGGAAGTAAATAATTAATTAATTAATTGATCAGACAACTCTTTAAGTAACAGCAGCAATGCATCAGGTGACTACTGTATAAGTGAAATGAATGACAGCAATGTTAAAAAAGGATGGGGAAAATAGAATTAATATTCTTTATAACTACCTGTCTTTATAACTACCTGTGACATGGTACCATGTTACTTGCAAGGAGACCTGGATTAGTTATAAATGTTGGATAGCAAACTCTAGGGCAGGCACTAAAAAATCTTTGATATATTAGGAAAGAATCAATGGAGTCTATAAAATGTTCCCCTAAAAGCAGACTAGGAAGAGAAAAGGTGATAAAAATTTTAAAAAATAAGTGTTATAAACAAAAATCAGTGGCCAACATGGTAAATATAACCCAGTTTTATCAACAAAGACTTTAACTATGAATGGTCTAAACATACCAATTAAAAGACTGAAAATATGGAAATTTCCCAAACTGAAACATACAGATAAATGGGACGAAATGTCTAAAAAGGTACAGAATATCCAAGAATTATGGGACATGTTACATACACCTTTTGTAACAAAGAGAGAAAGAAGAAATATTCAAAGTGATAATGACTGAGAACACTCCAAAATTAATGATACAACACCAAATGACAGGAAGCTCAGAAAACATCCAACAGAAGAAATGCCCAATAACCTACCCTTTGGTATGCCATATTCAAACTGCTGCATCCAAAAATAAAGAGAAAATCTGGAAAGAATTCCAAGTGGAAAAACACCTTACCTACAGAAGACAAAGATAAGAATCACAGAAGACAAAGAAGCGTATCAGACACCTCATGAGAAACTATACAAGTGAGAAGAAACTAGAGTAAAATATTTAAAGTGTTGAAAGGAAAAAAACACCACTCTAGAATTCTGTATCCAGTGAAACTTTGCAAAGAAAAGAGGAACAAACAAACTTGAATTTAAAAAATCTGCTGTTAGTAGATCTGGCTTGCAACAAGTGTTAAGAGAAATTCTTCAAGAGACAAGGAAAGTGATATGAGTCAGGGGGTCAGAAATACATCAAGGAAAGAAGAACATCAGAGAGGAAGTAAATAATTAATTAATTAATTGATCAGACAACTCTTTAAGTAACAGCAGCAATGCATCAGGTGACTACTGTATAAGTGAAATGAATGACAGCAATGTTAAAAAGGATGGGGAAAATAGAATTAATAATCTTTATAACTACCTGTCTTTATAACTACCTGTGACATGGTACCATGTTACTTGCAAGGAGACCTGGATTAGTTATAAATGTTGGATAGCAAACTCTAGGGCAGGCACTAAAAAATCTTTGATATATTAGGAAAGAATCAATGGAGTCTATAAAATGTTCCCCTAAAAGCAGACTAGGAAGAGAAAAGGTGATAAAAATTTTAAAAAATAAGTGTTACAAACAAAAATCAGTGGCCAACATGGTAAATATAACCCAGTTTTATCAACAAACACTTTAACTATGAATGGTCTAAACATACCAATTAAAAGACAAAGACTATGAAAGTAGATTTAAAAAGGAAGAACCTACTGCCTACAAGAAACCCATCTAAAATACAGAGACACAAATGGATTAAAAGCAAAAGAATGGGGCTTCCCCTGGTGGTCCAGTGGATAAGGACACCGCCTTGCAGTGCAAGGGGCGCCGGTTCGATCCCTGACCTGGGAAGATCCCACGTGCCGCGGAGCGGCTGGACTGATGTGTCCAATCGCCGAGCCGGAGCTCTGGAGCGCATGTGCCCAGAGCTGACGCTCTGCGACAACAGACGCCACTGCGATGGGAGGCCCACACGGGCCAAAGAACAAAGACGGATGAAAAATAGAGAAAAGGAAGACCAATAGAAGTGGCCGGCCCGCTCCCCTCCCTCCCCAACCCGACCCCCGCCCAAAGTAAATAAATAAATAAATAAATCTTTAAAAAAAAAAAAAAAGTAAAAGAATGGAGAAAGATAAACCATACTAACACTAACCAAAAGAAAGCTGAAGTACCCATGTCAATTTTAGACAATGGAGACCCACCAAAGAAAACTGTAAGGGATAAAGGAGGGCATTACATGATGAAAAAGAAGGCAATCTTCTGAGAAAACACAATCATCCTCAATTTGGATGCATCCAATAAGACAAGGTCAAAATACATGAGGCAAAACTGGTAAGACTGCAAGGAGAAATGAACAAAGCCAACATTGTACTCAGAAAACTTCAACGCTCTTTTATCAGTCACTGACAGATCCAGCAGGCAGGAAATCAGTATTGAACACCATCAACCAACTGAATGAAATACGTCAGCCAACAGCAGCAGAATACACATTCTTCTCAAGCTCACAGACCACATTCTGAACCATAATATACCTTAACAACCTTAAAAGAATAGGAATCATACAGCATATGCTCTCGGGTCACTTGGAGCTAAAATAGAAATCAGTAAGAGAAAAACAGCGTAAAACCTCCACATGGCTAGGAACTAACCAACAACTCTAAATTACACATGGGCCAATGGAAAAGTGTCAAGGTAAATATAACCCAGTTTTATCAACAAACACTTTAACTATGAATGGTCTAAACATACCAATTAAAAGACAAAGACTATGAAAGTAGATTTAAAAAGGAAGAACCTACTGCCTACAAGAAACCCATCTAAAATACAGAGACACAAATGGATTAAAAGTAAAAGAATGGGGCTTCCCCTGGTGGTCCAGTGGATAAGGACACCGCCTTGCAGTGCAAGGGGCGCCGGTTCGATCCCTGACCTGGGAAGATCCCACGTGCCGCGGAGCGGCTGGACTGATGTGTCCAATCGCCGAGCCGGAGCTCTGGAGCGCATGTGCCCAGAGCTGACGCTCTGCGACAACAGACGCCACTGCGATGGGAGGCCCACACGGGCCAAAGAACAAAGACGGATGAAAAATAGAGAAAAGGAAGACCAATAGAAGTGGCCGGCCCGCTCCCCTCCCTCCCCAACCCGACCCCCGCCCAAAGTAAATAAATAAATAAATAAATCTTTAAAAAAAAAAAAAAAGTAAAAGAATGGAGAAAGATAAACCATACTAACACTAACCAAAAGAAAGCTGAAGTACCCATGTCAATTTTAGACAATGGAGACCCACCAAAGAAAACTGTAAGGGATAAAGGAGGGCATTACATGATGAAAAAGAAGGCAATCTTCTGAGAAAACACAATCATCCTCAATTTGGATGCATCCAATAAGACAAGGTCAAAATACATGAGGCAAAACTGGTAAGACTGCAAGGAGAAATGAACAAAGCCAACATTGTACTCAGAAAACTTCAACACTCTTTTATCAGTCACTGACAGATCCAGCAGGCAGGAAATCAGTATTGAACACCATCAACCAACTGAATGAAATACGTCAGCCAACAGCAGCAGAATACACATTCTTCTCAAGCTCACAGACCACATTCTGAACCATAATATACCTTAACAACCTTAAAAGAATAGGAATCATACAGCATATGCTCTCGGGTCACTTGGAGCTAAAATAGAAATCAGTAAGAGAAAAACAGCGGTAAAACCTCCACATGGCTAGGAACTAACCAACAACTCTAAATTACACATGGGCCAATGGAAAAGTTTCAAGGTAAATTTTTTAAACACTTTGCAATAAATGAAAATATAATTTAACAAAATTTATGGCATGTTGCGAAAATAGTGGTTAGAGGGAAAACACTGTATTGAAGGCAATAAAAAAAAAACAGTAAGAACTAAAATCAATCATCTAAGCTTCTACCTTAGGAAATTAGAGGAATAGATCAAGAAGAAAAAAAAAAAAGAAAGAAAGAATAAAATACAAGCAAAAAGCAATTGAACTGCAACAGGAGAAAAAAAAAGAAATCGAAGAAATCCAAAGCTGGTTCTTTGAGAAGATTCACTGGCACACCCACAGTCAGGCTAACCAAGAAAAAATTAGGAAAGACACAAATGACTACTAATATCAAAAATGAAAGAGGAGTCACCATTATGGATCCCATGGGCATTAAAAAGGATGATAAAAGATTACAAACAGTTCTTTGCCCTCAAATTTGATAACTTACACAATTCCACCAATTCCTTGAAAGATACAAGTGACAAAAATTCCTCACACAAAAATAAATGAGTGATCTAAATAAGGCTTATATCTACTAAAGAAATCAATAATTAATAACCTTCCCAAATAGCTAGCACTAGGCCCAGATGGTTTCATTGGTGAATTTAAGGGAAAAGAATACCACCAAGTCTCTACAAAATCTTCCAGAAAAAAAAATAAAAGCAGAGTGCACTTCCTAACTATATGTCAAGCATACTCTGTGTGTGTGTGTGTGTGTGTGTGTGTGTGTGTGTGTGTGTGTGTGTGTGTGTGTGTGTGTGTACTTAGTCACTAAGTTGTGTCTGACTCTTTGTAAACCCAAGGACAGAAGCCTGTGTGTGTGTGTGTGTGTGTGTGTGTGTGTGTGTGTGTGTGTGTGTGTGTGTACTTAGTCACTAAGTTGTGTCTGACTCTTTGTAAACCCAAGGACAGAAGCCTGCCAGGCTCCTCTGTCCATGAGGATTCTCCAAGCAAGAATACTGGAGTGTGTTGCCATGCCCTCCTCTAGGGGATCTTCCCAGCCCAGGGATCAAACTCAGGTCTCACACGTTGCAAGTGGACTCTTTACGTCTGAGCCACCAGGGTGCCCTACCCTACTACCAAAACCAGACACAGAAATTACAAAAAAGAAAAACTACAGGCTAGTATTTCTTATGAGCAGAGATGTAAAAACCCTCAGCAAAACATCAGCACACCAAATCCAACAAAGTATAACGTGAATTATATACCAAAACCCAAGTGAGATTTTTACCAGGAATGCAAAGTCTGGTTCAATATTTAGCAGGAATAATGTAATCCATCACATCAACAGGATAAAGAAAAGTCTATATGATCAAAAATAATTGATGCAAAAGAATCATTTGGGGGGAAAAATCCAACATCCATTTATGATAAAAATGCTCAGCAAACTCAGAATAGAGAAAAATTTTCACTTAAAATCCAAAGCTGGTTCTTTGAGAAGATTCACTGGCACACCCACAGTCAGGCTAACCAAGAAAAAATTAGGAAAGACACAAATGACTACTAATATCAAAAATGAAAGAGGAGTCACCATTATGGATCCCATGGGCATTAAAAAGATGATAAAAGATTACAAACAGTTCTTTGCCCTCAAATTTGATAACTTACACAATTCCACCAATTCCTTGAAAGATACAAGTGACAAAAATTCCTCACACAAAAATAAATGAGTGATCTAAATAAGGCTTATATCTACTAAAGAAATCAATAATTAATAACCTTCCCAAATAGCTAGCACTAGGCCCAGATGGTTTCATTGGTGAATTTAAGGGAAAAGAATACCACCAAGTCTCTACAAAATCTTCCAGAAAAAAAAATAAAAGCAGAGTGCACTTCCTAACTATATGTCAAGCATACTCTGTGTGTGTGTGTGTGTGTGTGTGTGTGTGTGTGTGTGTGTGTGTGTGTGTGTGTGTGTGTGTACTTAGTCACTAAGTTGTGTCTGACTCTTTGTAAACCCAAGGACAGAAGCCTGTGTGTGTGTGTGTGTGTGTGTGTGTGTGTGTGTGTGTGTGTGTGTGTGTGTACTTAGTCACTAAGTTGTGTCTGACTCTTTGTAAACCCAAGGACAGAAGCCTGCCAGGCTCCTCTGTCCATGAGGATTCTCCAAGCAAGAATACTGGAGTGTGTTGCCATGCCCTCCTCTAGGGGATCTTCCCAGCCCAGGGATCAAACTCAGGTCTCACACGTTGCAAGTGGACTCTTTACGTCTGAGCCACCAGGGTGCCCTACCCTACTACCAAAACCAGACACAGAAATTACAAAAAAGAAAAACTACAGGCTAGTATTTCTTATGAGCAGAGATGTAAAAACCCTCAGCAAAACATCAGCACACCAAATCCAACAAAGTATAACGTGAATTATATACCAAAACCCAAGTGAGATTTTTACCAGGAATGCAAAGTCTGGTTCAATATTTAGCAGGAATAATGTAATCCATCACATCAACAGGATAAAGAAAAGTCTATATGATCAAAAATAATTGATGCAAAAGAATCATTTGGGGGGAAAAATCCAACATCCATTTATGATAAAAATGCTCAGCAAACTCAGAATAGAGAAGACTTCTTCAACACACAGTTTTCACTTAAAATACCAAAGCCTCCTCAAGCACCTCTCTGAGGCAAGCACTGGGGGAGGCACCTTGTGCGTCTCATAAAGAGCTGAGAATGTGGGCCGTTATGGAATTCTGTAGCTGCCTCTCATGATGTCTACCAGCCCTCTGGGGAGCTGGAGACCCTGTAAAACAAGGAGCTGCACCTGCTCTAGTGGAAAGCTTATCCCTGGTGTCCCACACAGTGTCTGGCCCAGAGTGAGACTTCAACAAAGACAGCACGAACAAAGCAGTCAGACATTGGAAATTACAACTACATAACTAAATGTTACAAGGGTCTGGTTACATTGTATCATTACTCTTTTAAGATGGAAATCACACAAATACACACAATAATGCAATCATATCAGGGAACTTTTCTTGGAAATAATATTTGTGCTTCATTGAGATACTTCAGAATCCCCAAAAGGATAAAATTCAGATTGCTCCCTTTTTTGTCTCCTGTTCTCATACAAATATGCAACTATCTGAAAAGGCAGGAAAAAACATATGCAACTATTTAAAAGGTACTAAAATTTTTATATTCTTATCCTAGAAATCCAACACAATTGTGAAAGAACAAAAATTTCTTTAAGAAACAGAACTACCGATCTTCTCTAAAATAAATATAAGTAACAAGTCTTTAAGCCACACGTTGCAAGTGGACTCTTTACGCTGAGCCACCAGGGTGCCCTACCCTACTACCAAAACCAGACACAGAAATTACAAAAAAGAGAAACTACAGGCTAGTATTTCTTATGAGCAGAGATGTAAAACCCTCAGCAAAACATCAGCACACCAAATCCAACAAAGTATAACGTGAATTATATACCAAAACCCAAGTGAGATTTTTACCAGGAATGCAAAGTCTGGTTCAATATTTAGCAGGAATAATGTAATCCATCACATCAACAGGATAAAGAAAAGTCTATATGATCAAAAATAATTGATGCAAAAGAATCATTTGGGGGGAAAAATCCAACATCCATTTATGATAAAAATGCTCAGCAAACTCAGAATAGAGAAGACTTCTTCAACACACAGTTTTCACTTAAAATACCAAAGCCTCCTCAAGCACCTCTCTGAGGCAAGCACTGGGGGAGGCACCTTGTGCGTCTCATAAAGAGCTGAGAATGTGGGCCGTTATGGAATTCTGTAGCTGCCTCTCATGATGTCTACCAGCCCTCTGGGGAGCTGGAGACCCTGTAAAACAAGGAGCTGCACCTGCTCTAGTGGAAAGCTTATCCCTGGTGTCCCACACAGTGTCTGGCCCAGAGTGAGACTTCAACAAAGACAGCACGAACAAAGCAGTCAGACATTGGAAATTACAACTACATAACTAAATGTTACAAGGGTCTGGTTACATTGTATCATTACTCTTTTAAGATGGAAATCACACAAATACACACAATAATGCAATCATATCAGGGAACTTTTCTTGGAAATAATATTTGTGCTTCATTGAGATACTTCAGAATCCCCAAAAGGATAAAATTCAGATTGCTCCCTTTTTTGTCTCCTGTTCTCATACAAATATGCAACTATCTGAAAAGGCAGGAAAAAACATATGCAACTATTTAAAAGGTACTAAAATTTTTATATTCTTATCCTAGAAATCCAACACAATTGTGAAAGAACAAAAATTTCTTTAAGAAACAGAACTACCGATCTTCTCTAAAATAAATATAAGTAACAAGTCTTTAAGCCACATCTTGTTGGGCAGATTATAAAAATACATACAATGCTACTGAATAAAATAAAATTTAAAGTAAATAAAGGAATCTCAATAGGAAAAAAAAACACAAGATAGGAGACAAATTTGGAAGTGAGATTCAGACACAGCATGTTTCATGGATCTGTAAACTTGCAAAACATGGGTGCAAAATGCAGCTCTGTGCTGGTCAATGGTCCATGACCTTCACTAGGTTATGTGGAAACTGATATTCTTGTCTGGTCTCACATTAGATATGGTATTTCTATTCTTATATGTGATATTTCCTAGATCTTCCAGAGGTACCATCTTTTTTCTTGACTTATTTATTTCTGGCCACACCACAGAGCACCGTAGGATCTTAGGTACCAGACCATAGCTCAAACCTGTGCCCCTGCACTGGAAGCACAGAGTCTTAACCACTGGACTACCAGGAAAATCCCAGGATCATCTTTCTTCTGATCTAATCCTAACTATTTTTTGGAACCTCATGGTTTTTTATTATTCAACTTTTCCAGTTAGACATTTTTCTTTAAAAAAAAAAAAAAACTGCAGCTAACACAGTATAGGATCATCATAGTTCTTTTCCAACAACAAGCTCACAACCAACAGTATCCCTTCAGAGTGGAGCTCAACAACATCCTATGGTGGCCATACCTGCCACAGACCCTAACAGCAAACCTGCCTCCTCTTAAGTAGATTTTACATCAGATCAGCAAGTTGTCTGTATTTAAAACTTCACGGAGGGCTTCCCTGCTGGTCCAGTGGGTAAGGAGTCCAGCTTGCAGTGCAAGGAGCACCGGTTCAATCCCTGGCCCAGGAAGATCCCACATGCTGCAGAGCGACTGAACCGATGTGTCCAGTTAGAAGCCAGTGCTGGCTTCTGGTGCGCATGTGTCCAGAGTTGGGGCTCTGCAACGAGAGAGGCCACTGCCATGGGAGGCCCACACAGGCCAAAGAATAAAGATGGATGAAAATAAATAAATAAAACAATAAAAGAGGCCAAAATTTAAAATAAATAAATTTAAAAAAAAAAAAAAACTGCACGACAATCTAACAACCATTTTCATTTTTACCCAAAAGAAAAGGAGAACTGTGAAAACTGGGAGCTAGAATAAAATCAAGTTTTCCACTCCCTCAGTTCTAAATCATACACCAACAGCGTCTACTGCAGGCAAAAGAGCATAGCATCAAAGCACACAAAACAAATCTTTTCAGACAAATTTCTTTTGCTCTACCAAGATTTATGAACAGAAGCAAAGCCTTCTCTCCTCCATCCTGGAGTAGATGCTCTTGGAAGACGGTTAAGCAGATTGTTCCAGCTGTTTAAACTACGCTCCTGATCCCGTGAGAGCTGCCTCCTGGAGGCATCCTACGTTTTCCTACTTGAAAACTAATATAATGGGTCAGTCAAAGGACACCTTGAGTCTGCACATGAGAAAAGTGGGGAATGGAGGAGAGGGCTATTAAGAAATGGAGAACATACTAGAATTACATAATAAAACTAGTTTTTAAAATCCATTTTATGGTAATTACTGAAAAACATTTGGAATAATACACACATTATTATGATATTTAAAATACTAACAACATCCACTTATTTGGTACGCTGTTTTTATAAACCAGATGTTGGTAACAGTATGCTTCTTAGCCACTTAATTATGGACACATACTCTGAGTAACAACCTGTGCTGAAAACTCAACAGCTAGTGCAACTAAGAATTTGTTTGACAAACATTAGTCTTTCTCTTTTAATAAAAATAACAACCATCTTTGTCGATTCTTTTTGGCTCTTCACATACTATGATAATTAAATGTCTTCATAGTTATTTATTCACCTAACCTGTAGAACTATCAAAAGAATTAAGATCCTCACTATTTTATTTGAAACTCCTTGTCAACAACCTTGTCTAACAGATACAGACTTAGAGAACATATTTATGGTTGACGAGGGCAGGATGAGGAGAAGGGATAGTGAGGGAGTTTGGGATGGACATGTACACGCTGCTGTATTTACAATAGATAATCAACAAGGTCCTACTGTATCCAGGGAACTCTGCTCAATGTCACGTGGCAGCCTGGATGGGAGGGGAGTTGGAGGAGAATGGATACATGCATATGAATGGCTGCGTCCCTTTGCTGTTCACCTGAAACTATCGCAACATTATTAATCAGAAAAAAGTTTAATTTAAAAAAACTGCCAATAGTAAATAACTTCTATTTTATAGGCAAGGAAACTTGCTTCTAATATAGACACATTATAAATAAACACAAACAGACATGCATCCATTGTTTGAGGGGCATGTCTATTTACTGATTAAGGGTGATGATGCCATTTGAAATGTGCTTTATTCCTCTATCAAGAGGTCAAATCAGTCTAAACAATCCATAACTATCCAACTTCTAAACACTTAATACAGGGGTATTTTCAAGGTTGCTTCATTTAGTCATAAAATTCATCAATTATAAGCCCAAGACCACTTCTAATACATCCCAAAAGAACAACTAAATTACCTAAAATTATTCAGAATACAAAGATATCTTGGCAATAATACAAAAACTAAACAAAAAAATAATAATAAAAGCCCTCTTCAAATGGTTTGCTAGGAAAATGCTACACATCAACACTTCAGCTTCTTGAGAATTGCCACTGCTTGAAGCGTACCAATTTCGGCAAATCTGGCAAGGAAAAATGTAGTAAGAATAGTTCTGTCCTGTGGAGCAACAGTGCCTCATTTCCAAATATTATACATCAGTCAAAAAGGCTCTTATCAAAAGAGACAGCCATAACAGATTGAGCTGAATTAAGGACAGGATCAGATACCGTTGAGGCATACATTTCTATCTCCTGCAGACTCTGTGAGTCTCTAAATTCCTTTCAGCTTGAGTTAAATGGGAGAAAATGCAATTCATATTTCCAGAAGCAAGAGTGGCATATTTTCCAGTAAGTTCCTGGTTCTCATTTTACTATTTTAAGAGCTCTGATCACTCCCAGCACTGCTGTGTGGCAAGATCTGATTTCTGGTGGCTGATCATTTCCAGGGTATGACGCTTGGCTAAACTGGTCTCCAAACATTGTTTTTGAGTTCTATTTAGCGTCAGTGTATTTATACACAAAATACCATTTCAGTGGCGCTGGGCCAAGAAAAGAAACAGCGTGCTAGAATTTCACTTGACTTTGTTAGAGGAAATTATTTTAAATTAATGTGGCTACTGAATGGCTGCCATCCTTAACCTCAGAAAATATAGTCCTTCTAATTTTTGCTGCGAACATTTATTTAAGTTAAATTCCAGCTCATGAATGTTGACCGTGAGGACTCTCAACTTTTCTGCTACTATTTCACATTCTTTTTCTAAACAAGGGCAGGCGCAGACTGGCTCTATTAGTATGCACGGCCAGATCACCGCCATGAAGTGAAATCATCTATGTATTTTTGGTAGAATCTTTTTTAACAACATCCACGCCTGTCAGTGAAATGGAACAAGGCTGTTTTGTTTGGGGAGGGCAAGGATGTGATCTCTGGTTTACTGGATGGCGCTCAAAATATTTTTCCATATGTTTTTCCGCAAAGAGAATCTGACATCAGCATGCGTTACCTTGACTAGTGAATGTAGGCCTTTTTCACCAAACATATCCCAGAGGAAGGTCAGGTCTTCCTGGCTGTCCACATGTGGCTGCAGCTGGGCTGGCAGAGCCACCAGCAGCTCATACAGACCTATAAAACGAAAACAAAACACAAAGCGTAATCTCAGAGTGATCTCATTAATTTCGCTTAAGGTGTGTGTAATTGACGGCTGGAACATGTCGTTTTTACTGGATCGGTATTCTGGGCCATCAAGCAAAACTCTTCTCCAAGACACAAAGGAAGCTTTTGGATTTTTAAATTCCAAAGACCAATGTATAGAAGGCCTGTTTCTACCTTGTGCGGGGTGGTCAACATTTTACAGTCCTCCAAGTTTACATAACCCGAGACAGAAAATATGTACAAGCTTTCACAAAAAAAGAAGAAAACGCATACATTCCTTCCCTTAATCGTTATTACATTTCCCTCGATGTACGCCAAAGAGTGAAGTGAGTCATGAATAGGAAAAATTTCTTTAGAAGAGCAGAAAATTGATAGCGTGGTCCATTAAAAAGGTTTTGTGGTTTCCAAACAGTTCCTAATAATATATAGCTTCAAAAACATTTGTATTATCGAACGTCCAAAATCAAGTTCTAAAAAGTAAGCCAGAATAAACCGTACTTGGTGCGGCATTCTTTCTAGCCACCCACCCACCCTTTTCTTTCTTTTTTTTTTTTTAACAACAACCACAACAAACCACACATCACTCAGCCTAAACATGACTCTCATTTGGGGGTACGTGATACCCTCGAGAAGAGTCAAGGTAACAGATGCAGGCTATATGTGTTCTCACTGGAAGCTCCCTCAAGCAGACAGTAGCATTGGGTCCCAGAAGTGGGCTGTGCAGACCATCCATCTCGTTCAGGGGCCGGCAGACCCCTGTCCAAGAAATGTTGCAACAGCGCTTGCCAGGGACTCTTCAGGGAGGTGACCTGGCAGAAGTCAGGATCAACTCAGAGCACATGTTTCATTTTCCAACGGGATTACATGAGGTAAAAAGGACAAAATTCCTTTTACTTCTGTCTGCTGTCTACAAAAACACCGAGACCTCCTGGGATTGATAGCACATGGGACTGCTGTTCTTCCTGGTCTGAATATGTGCTGCTGTTCATCAAAGAGACAGTTTTACAAGATACTCCACCAGCAAAGACTCGTAAATGACAACCTTGTGATTAGTGTAGCTGTTAGCTTCCTAAAGCATTATCATATTCTGATAATCAGCCTGAACTCACAATCAAATGCATAGATACCACTTGGGAAGCTAGATTTTTAACTTGAGAGATTCGATAAAATTGAAACATTCCTTGAGGCTGTATTTGGCCACAAAAATCTCAAATACGCTCAGGAAAAGTAAATAAATAAAGCCTTCTCTCAATTACATTCTTAAGTATTGGTGGTTTATATTTGTTCCCATAAAATCCTGGCACCCTTTCTAAACTAGCACTTATTTACAATTCAGTAAAATATTTTTACGGTACTTCAACCTAAGCAAATGCACACGTCTCACTTTATACAAATAAACACACAACCACCAAGAACAGTGATTAAGGTCAGAGATTCTAACTATGAAATTATGTAAGAAAAGAAGGCAGAATTTCACTGTTCTATTACTGATTTCAGGGGTAGTAGAAGTTTACCTCTTCCTTAGGAATAAGATTAGAGTTGAACGATACAAATTCAACTGTGAGAAAATCTACGTGGTACAGTTCTTGGGGGATTAAATGAGTTCATACACTTGAACAGTCCTGGCATGTGGTAAGGATTTGGTATTTCACATGTAACACGACTTTCCGCCATTGTATTATTGATCACGACTGTTACCCATTATTACTACTACTAAAAAAGCAAAAGTTTGGATCCAAACAGACCTATATGCAAACTCCGAGTCTCTATTGAAACATTTCACAAAACTTATCGGAGCCTTGTCTCCCTCACGTGTTAAAAAAGAAGTGGTAATCGACACATGTGGTAAAACTGCAGAGAACTAAATAAACACACACACGCACAGAAGCACATGTAAAACCAGGGAACTCTGACAAAGGTCAGCTGCTGGTATGGCTGACGCTCTCCCAGCTGTGACACACTACCACAGTTATGCACAACATGACCACAGAGGAACCGGTGAAAGTACATAGGATTTATCTGTGTTATTTCCTACATCATGTGACTCTGTAGGTGTCTCAGAATAAACCTGAAACAAAAGAAGAAATCATGGTAAATACAATTGTTGTGAGGATTCAGCAGGACAACTCACAGGGCAGGCACTGATTTAAAAAGCAATGTCTATCTTTCTTTAGTTTGTCTCCTAACATATTCTGATAATCAGCCTAAAATGAAAACCACTTGGGAAGCTAGATTTTAACTTGAGAGATTCGATAAAATTGAAACATTCCTTGAGGCTGTATTTGGCCACAAAAATCTCAAATACGCTCAGGAAAAGTAAATAAATAAAGCCTTCTCTCAATTACATTCTTAAGTATTGGTGGTTTATATTTGTTCCCATAAAATCCTGGCACCCTTTCTAAACTAGCACTTATTTACAATTCAGTAAAATATTTTTACGGTACTTCAACCTAAGCAAATGCACACGTCTCACTTTATACAAATAAACACACAACCACCAAGAACAGTGATTAAGGTCAGAGATTCTAACTATGAAATTATGTAAGAAAAGAAGGCAGAATTTCACTGTTCTATTACTGATTTCAGGGGTAGTAGAAGTTTACCTCTTCCTTAGGAATAAGATTAGAGTTGAACGATACAAATTCAACTGTGAGAAAATCTACGTGGTACAGTTCTTGGGGGATTAAATGAGTTCATACACTTGAACAGTCCTGGCATGTGGTAAGGATTTGGTATTTCACATGTAACACGACTTTCCGCCATTGTATTATTGATCACGACTGTTACCCATTATTACTACTACTAAAAAAGCAAAAGTTTGGATCCAAACAGACCTATATGCAAACTCCGAGTCTCTATTGAAACATTTCACAAAACTTATCGGAGCCTTGTCTCCCTCACGTGTTAAAAAAGAAGTGGTAATCGACACATGTGGTAAAACTGCAGAGAACTAAATAAACACACACACGCACAGAAGCACATGTAAAACCAGGGAACTCTGACAAAGGTCAGCTGCTGGTATGGCTGACGCTCTCCCAGCTGTGACACACTACCACAGTTATGCACAACATGACCACAGAGGAACCGGTGAAAGTACATAGGATTTATCTGTGTTATTTCCTACATCATGTGACTCTGTAGGTGTCTCAGAATAAACCTGAAACAAAAGAAGAAATCATGGTAAATACAATTGTTGTGAGGATTCAGCAGGACAACTCACAGGGCAGGCACTGATTTAAAAAGCAATGTCTATCTTTCTTTAGTTTGTCTCCTAACAAGAATATCCTAGGGCAGCATTTCCAAGGGGACACCACAGCTTAACAATTGGTACCAACCAGATGCGACACCATACTCAGAAATGAAACCACCCTCATCTTCTACGCATGGAAATGGTTCACCCTACCCATGTACACCTTAGCTTTTCGTGAGAATAATCCATGTTAGGCTAATTTTTGAAATAATAATCATTTCTCTGGCACAGAAGCCTGAGTTTTCTGTGTTCTCTAGCTTCATGCAATCCTAACCTGCATGGTCCACTAGCATGCAACAACACTTACTTCTCTTCACATCTCGTATCTGGTATCACAGAACAAAGCTAGCAAGGCAGGACCATGGCAATCAGAAATTTAATAGATGGTGGAAATAGTTGCTAGCCCAGGGCTGTATGTAGTATGCAGGTGATAAGATTAACCACCTCCCCTCAAGTCAGTGATCTAGCCCCAGCAAGCCCCTCAAGTCCTTATCTAAAACTGGATCTGTTCATATACAGGCTTTAAAGGAGTCCTATATTCAGTTCCTAGAGTCCCAATCATGAAGAATTCTATGAATTGCCAAACAGTCTGGGTCCCTGTAATTCACTGAGCTGGAACAAGAGCTGAGACAAAAAAGTGCATCTTAAAAATTTTTACCTAAATCCACCTGTTCCCTGAGCAAGAACTGGAGTCGTGAAAGTCATCCTGTGCTCCTCTGCAGTCATTCAAGCTCATTTCAATGAACTTCTAGGCACTGGTGAACCCAATGCATCCACAGCTCTGAAGGTCTAGGACAAAGCAGACATTTCTGTCCACACACATCTAAGCAAAGTAAGAGTAGGCCAGGGTTAGCTGACAAAGGTCAGCTGCTGGTATGGCTGACGCTCTCCCAGCTGTGACACACTACCACAGTTATGCACAACATGACCACAGAGGAACCGGTGAAAGTACATAGGATTTATCTGTGTTATTTCCTACATCATGTGACTCTGTAGGTGTCTCAGAATAAACCTGAAACAAAAGAAGAAATCATGGTAAATACAATTGTTGTGAGGATTCAGCAGGACAACTCACAGGGCAGGCACTGATTTAAAAAGCAATGTCTATCTTTCTTTAGTTTGTCTCCTAACAAGAATATCCTAGGGCAGCATTTCCAAGGGGACACCACAGCTTAACAATTGGTACCAACCAGATGCGACACCATACTCAGAAATGAAACCACCCTCATCTTCTACGCATGGAAATGGTTCACCCTACCCATGTACACCTTAGCTTTTCGTGAGAATAATCCATGTTAGGCTAATTTTTGAAATAATAATCATTTCTCTGGCACAGAAGCCTGAGTTTTCTGTGTTCTCTAGCTTCATGCAATCCTAACCTGCATGGTCCACTAGCATGCAACAACACTTACTTCTCTTCACATCTCGTATCTGGTATCACAGAACAAAGCTAGCAAGGCAGGACCATGGCAATCAGAAATTTAATAGATGGTGGAAATAGTTGCTAGCCCAGGGCTGTATGTAGTATGCAGGTGATAAGATCAACCACCTCCCCTCAAGTCAGTGATCTAGCCCCAGCAAGCCCCTCAAGTCCTTATCTAAAACTGGATCTGTTCATATACAGGCTTTAAAGGAGTCCTATATTCAGTTCCTGGAGTCCCAATCATGAAGAATTCTATGAATTGCCAAACAGTCTGGGTCCCTGTAATTCACTGAGCTGGAACAAGAGCTGAGACAAAAAAGTGCATCTTAAAAATTTTTACCTAAATCCACCTGTTCCCTGAGCAAGAACTGGAGTCGTGAAAGTCATCCTGTGCTCCTCTGCAGTCATTCAAGCTCATTTCAATGAACTTCTAGGCACTGGTGAACCCAATGCATCCACAGCTCTGAAGGTCTAGGACAAAGCAGACTTGATTTCTGTCCACACACATCTAAGCAAAGTAAGAGTAGGCCAGGGTTAGCTTGCAGGGCAAAGGCAGGGGAAGTAGTCAGTTCTTATAGGAAAGAAAGAGGACATCAGGAAAGCTTTCAGCAGAATGAACATCTGAGTTAGGGCCATGAAGGCTCCATTCCCAAGAATTTGTATGTTACGAGCTCTCAGAGTCAGAGTCCTGGGCACAGAGCTAAGTACAGAGCATATCACTATCTCTCCCCAGAGATCTCACAATCTTGGATGACAGAGACGATACCTCATGTATGAGCAAACATCAGGCAATCCTGAATATCAGTTCAGTTCAGTCACTCACTCATGTCTGACTCTTTGCAACCCCAAGGACTGCGGCACACCAGGCTTCTCTGTCTTTAACCATCTCATGGAGCTTGCTCAAACCCATGTCCATTGAGTCAGGGATGCCATCCAGCCATCTCGTCCTCTGGCATCCCCTTCTCCTTCTGACTTCTATTTTTCCCAGTATCAAGGTCTTCTCCAATGAGTTGTCTCTTCACATCAGGTGGCCAGAATATTGGAACTTCAGCATCGGTCCTTCTGGTGAATATTCAGGGTTGATTTCCTTTAGGATTGACTGGTTTGATCTCTTGCTGTCCAAGGGACTCTCAAGATTCTTCTCCAATACCACAGTTTGAAAGCATCAATTCTTTGGCACTCAGTCTTCTTTATGGTCCAGCTCTCACAACCATACATACTACTGGGAAATCCATAGCTTTAACTATACGGACCTTTGTCAACAAAGTGGTGTCTCTGTTTTTTAATACACTGTCTAGGTTTGTCACAGCTTTTCTTCCAAGGAGCAAGTGTCTTAACTTCATGGCTGCAGTCACTGTCTGCAGTGATTGTGGAGCCCAAGAAAATAAAGCCTGTCACTGTTTCCATTGTTTCCCCATCTATTTGCCATGAAGTGATGGGACCAGATGCCACGATTTTAATTTTCTGAATATTGAGGGGTGATTTTTTTTTTGGCTGTGCTGGTCTCTGTTGCTGTTCACAGACTTCCTCTAGTTGCAGCTTGTGTGGTCAGCAGTTGTGTCACATGGCTTAGTTAGCTTAGTTGCCACACAGCATGTGGGATCTTCTCGGACAAGGGACTACACCCATGTCCTCTGCCTACAAGCAAATTCTTAACCACTGGACCACCAGGTAAGTCCCTGAATGTTGAGTTTTAAGCCAGTTTTTTCATTCTCCTCTTTCACCTTTACCAAGAGGCTCTTCAGTTCCTCTTTACTTTCTGCCATCAGGGTGGTATCATCTGCATACCCAAGGTTATTGATAATTCTCCCAGCAATCTTGATTTCAACTTGTGCTTCATCCAGCCCAGCATTTCGCATGATGTACTACTCTGCATAAAGTTAAATAAGCAGAGTGACAATATACAGTCTTGATGTACTTCTTTCCCAGTATGGAACCAGTCCATTGTTCCATGTCTGATTCTAACTGTTGCTTCTTGACCTGCTCAGGAGGCAGGTAAGGTGGTCTGGTATTCCCATCTCCTTCAGAACTTTCCAGTTTGTTTTGATCCACACAAAGGCTTCGGTGTAGTCAACGATGCAAAACTAGATGTTTCTCTGGAATTCTCTTCCTTTACCTATGATTCAATGGATATTGGCAATTTGATCTCTGATTTCTCTGCCTTTTCTAAATCCAGCTTGTACATCTGGAAGTTCTCCGTTTACGTACTGCAGCAGCCTACCATATAATGATCTCCTATTTGCCCAAGTAAAATGTAAAACATTTTTTTCTTTCAACCAAAATAAATAGATGTTTAGGCAGCTGATGACACAAATAATTTTCAGGAATGTTGATAATATGCTTGTTAGAAACATTTACTGTGAATTACTTATCAAGTAAAGTACATTAATTTGGATACTGCTTTTGCCCCATTTGCACATTTCACACAACCGTTTTATTTACATTCTTCACAGTGAGATTCTTCCTCATCACAAGGTGCACTTGAGAGTTAGAACCGACTGTTTTCACTTCCAGGTCAGGTAAGATGCAGAAGTGTTTTGAACAGATGAGATGTCGTCACTGAGAATCTGTGTAAAGCTGATTTGTTTTTCATTTGCTGTTAAGTACTATGTTTTTCATCAAAAAACCCACTTAGCTACTCTTAATTCTATCAATTGCAAATGTGAAGTTTTTAATCCTTCTTCAAAGAGTAATATATCTAGTCTAAAAGTTGTCTCCTTTAAAAAAAAAAAAATTGTCAAAGGAACTCTCAGTATTTACCAAAATTATGAATTTCATTATACGTGAATAATTTTGGTTTCTCCATTCACATTTTTGTGCATGTAAACAAACTGAGAAAGTTCTCTATAAGGGATTTTGTAAGGACTTGGATATAAGATAGCTCTCTCTTCTCTAAGAGATCATTTTATGGAGGAAAAATACTCTGACCTTATATTTGGGCACATGCAATACAGGACACTGTCAAGGATAAGCTTACTTCATAAAAATGTTCCAACAGAAAAAAATATTCTGAAATTAGTGTATCTTATATGCTGAGAGAAAAGAAAATCAGTAAGAGCAAAACTAAGATACGTCAAGGGTCACCTGTTTAATACACAGAATAATTATTACAGCAATTTAAAGCAGAGAGCCATCAGTGGGGGTCAAAGAAGCCTATAATGGAGCTGGCAGGACATGGGCTGGGACCTGAAGGAAAACCCAGAAAGGTGAGTCTAAATTAAAGGGTAAGAAAGGTGCTCATAGTAACAGAAGCCAATTGCAGAGAGACGCAAGGATGCCTGTAAAACCTGAGTTCATTCTTGAAGCCTGCAATCTAGGAGCTCAGTTGTAACCTCTTCTCCCCTTTCCAGAGGAAGGCAAGATGACAAATGCTGTCTATCTGATGTCAGGAAGAATAACACCCTAAGGAAAATGCTTTCCATACAGTATAAACTGACCACTCTGCCAGCCAGTTCATTAAAACTGCACATGTGTGGACCGCCATCTTAACACTACTGACTTATGTACCTGACTGGAGCTATATGTGCTGCCTTCTCTGAGCCATGCTGCACTGAAGGGTGAAATACTTGTCATTTTCCTTCAACATAAAAAAAAAAAAAAAAAACACAGTCATCCCTTGGTATCCTTGGGACATGGGTTCCAGGACCCACTTAGGGTAGAACACACACAGAAGGTCAAGCATCACAGCTGCCCTCTGAACGTGCAGTCCACAACAGCAGAGCCAGCCTCGTGCTGACCACACAGTGCAGTGCTGACTGAAAATTCTGCACACAGTGAACCTGCACTGTTCAGGTTCATGCTATTCAAGGGTCAACAGTAAGTGCTTTTTCTCTCTCAACAATCTATGGTCAGAGTATGATCTTGACGCTTTCTGAGGCTTGGCCAAACAAATGACAGAGGGTCAGTGGTAGTGTTTCTGTGGCCCCATGGACTGCAGCCTGGGGTCTTCCCAACCTAAGAATCAAACACATGTCTCCTGAATTGGCAGCTGGATTCTTTTCCACTGAACAACCTGGGAAGCCCAGATAACACTCTAGGTGGAAGAGAAATAATAAACAAAAGTAAGTAAATGATGCAGTATGTCAGAAGGTGACAGATATTGATAGAAAAAGAGAAAACTGAGCAGTAAAAGCAGACACAGGGCTAGGCCACTGGCATGGGCAGTGACAGAGGTGGTGGCCAGGGAATATAGAGACAGGAAGTGGGTGACAAGAGCTGGTGGGCATTTGAGGGACAAAGGCAGAGGGAGCAAATGACACAGAAAACCCAGCCTCTAAGCCCCAAGCGTCTGAGGAGGGCAAGGTACCCAGTGTGAGGGAGGGAGGAAAAAGGGAGAGAATTAATATAAGAGAGGAAATGGGGACCAGGTCACACAGGGCCTTGTAGGACTAATACTGCGAAAACTTAACTTTTATTTAATAGGAACAGAGCCATTGCTAGATTTTTGCGTAAAGGAATAACGTGATTTGAGCTACATTTGAGTGCATTTCTCTGGCTGCTACATTGAGGAGAGGGCAGGGGAGCAAGAACAGAGGCAGAGAACGAGTCAGAGGGTCAGGCAGGGAACCAGACGAAGGAGGACCTGCATGCAGGCAGCAGCCCTGGGAGCTGTGAGGAGCGCTGAGATTCTAGATAGATTCTGAAGGAAGAGTCAGTGACAGATTTCTGCTGACTGAAGGCGGGCTATGAGAAGAAGAAAAGAATCAAACAGGACCCTAACAATGAAGCTGCTGCCAAGGGCAGTGGGAAGTTCAGACCCAATGAAGACAGAGACTGAATGTCCAGAGCAGTGGGTGGCCGGACAGAGGGGTCAGAAGCTCAGTGGAGAGGCCTGAGCTGAAGACGTACACACAGGAGTCCTGGGCAGGGGTGAGTATTTAAACTCAGGAGCCTGGATGCTCCCTGAGGGTGTGAGTCTAGACACGGAAAAAGAAAAGCCAAGGACTGACCCCTGGGCTTCACTGTTGACCTCAGAGTTTCACGAACAGGTTTAAAAGGTAACACGTGAGATGAGGAGGAGCATAGGCAGGTGCTGTCCTGGAGGCCCAGTGGGCAGGGAAGGATGACTAACCTGCAGCAGAAGAGGCCACTGTCAGGGCAGGTGGAACAAGGCCCGAGAACGGCCGGAGGGGTTCCATTGTGAGGACAGGTGATGACTGGATGACTCTCCATGTTAATAATAACAGGTGGCACACTGAGTCAGTTTTGATGACTCTTAGGAGGAGGGCTGGTACAAGAGAATCAATGTCTGCAGAGGGTGGAGGGACAAAGAAGATTTTTTTTTTTTTTTAATATTTATTTATTTATTTAGGCGGGGGTGGGGAGGGAGGGGCGGGTCACTTCCACTGGTCTTTCATTTGTCTAGTTTCATCCATCCTTGCTCTTTGGCCCGTGTGGGCCTCCCACCGCGGTGGCCTCTGTTGTCGCAGAGTACCGGCTCTGGGTGCATGCGCTCCAGAGCTCTGGCTCAGTAATTGGACACATTGGTCCAGCCGCTCCGCGGCACATGGGATCTTCCCAGGCCAGGGATCGAACCGACGCCCCTTGCACCGCAAGGTGGTGTCCTTACCCACTGGACCACCAGGGAAGCCCCAGAGAAGATTTTTTAAGATGAAAGAAATAGTCCATATGTGTGATAAGGGCACTAATCCATTACAGGAGAAATGCTGACCACAGCAGTGGCAGGGGAGAGGGCGGAGGGGGGCTGCTGGTGGCCGCCTCTCAAGAGGTGAGAAGAAGGAGGTCAGTACACACGTGGAGGGGCAGCGCTGACAGCATGGATGGGCATCCACGGCTGCCGGGAGGGAGGAAGAGGATGGGGCAGGGGAGTGACTCCCTCAGGATCAATCACAGCAGTATTTTCAGTAAACCATGGAACATGGTCATCCAGCAGACACGAGGACGGGGAATCAAGGATCTGCATCAGAAAGAAAAGGTTGGAAAGAGTCACCTGGGAGAACGGAAAAATGAATACAGCAGGGAGATCATAAATTGGTATTCTACTTGAAATATGAGAAGTTTAAGCCTACATACATTTCCTTTGATCTAGCTCATTCATTCACTCATTTGTCCCACTTTCAGGGAGCTTAGATCTGAATCCAACTCTATCAGCATTTAATCCAGAAAGAGAAACCAAAAGGAATAGGAAACAATTACTTTCATTTTACTTCATGTGTGTATATTTCACATTTGCTCTGTGTGTGTGTATATATATACATATTTTTGCATTGCCTGAGTTTTTACAAAATAGACATTACTTTTACAGTTTTAAAAATTTTCTGGCTAATACCCCAATTCTGTTCCAGCCACTGTGGACCGATACTGGCTGTCCCCCTGAAAGTGTAACTGTTTCCAAGACACCTTACACCAACTCACTCAATAATTAACTTCTCAGGGATTGCTACCACTGTCACAGTCCCCTCCCACTGGAGCCTGAGATTATCCGGAAGACAAAACAAGCACAGAAACTGTCTGACCTCAGAGTTTCACAAACAGGTTTAACACAACTTGACAACGTCTTGAATGTGTGGTGGAAGCTGGCAAACTCCTGAATCTCTCTGTCTTTCAAAATCGCTCCAGGTCCTTTCCTGCCTTCATTTCAGAGACACCAAGTGCTCCCCATGGGCCAGACTTGTTTGGGGTTGGAGATACAGCGGGAGGGAGAGAAAGAGAAGCAAAAACAGTCATGCTGCAGAGTGTTGGCGGAGACAGGCAAATACACACGTGAAGCTGTAACTGTGAAATGCTATAAGGAAAGGGTTGTAGACCATGACAGTGTAAGAGTGGGACGTGAACAAGCTCAGGGAGAGCTTCCCTGGGGAAATGAAGTTTGTGCGAGACAGTCAGAGTATAGACATCAACGGTCAGAGTAAAAACACCCTGCAGGGAAAAGAAATGCACACACAAAGGCCCTGGGGTAAATGCTTAGACTCTGCAGCCAAATAAATAGACACTCCAATGTTCCAAGTGTTAATTGGTTCACGTCTCTCTGCCCTCAGTTTTTAAACTGTATAAAGGTACAGTTACACCTCCCTTACTAGGATTGTAATAAGGATTAAATGAGGTATTTGTAAAGCTCAGAATGATGCCTCATTTAACTGCATATCCTCATAAGCATGTTTAAAATAAAAATATATTTTAAATTAAATGCTAAAATGCATGTGGATGCAGAGACAGAGGAGAAAAATGTAAGTTTATACTCCTGAAGAAGAGCTTTCCATGACAGGCAATTAAGACAGGCAGTGATGGACCCCATGAACGCAAAAAGCAAGCACATCCCCAACTCAGGTCAGTCAGTCCAGACATTTATACCGTAAGGAAAGTGGAGAAGAAAAGTGACAAATAGTCCCAGCTTCAAAACAACTTAAAACCTTCACAATAAACATAATGCAACAAACATTTGCAAGAAGTAGCAATAACTCTAATTTTGATTATATCAACGTGAGGTATTCACTGACAAAGTTCTCACGACAATGGCTTGTGTAAACTGTATCTCGACGCACGGTCTTAATTCAAACTCTAGACCGAGGCTCCTGGGAACCAATCATTTGTCTGAACAGGGTAAGTAACTGGATTTGTCTTAACATGCTTCACGTGATTACAGAAGAATAATAGTAATCCCTTTACTGATGTAACTATATATACTCCTCGCTTCCTCTAGCCAGCCAGGGTCAGACATAACAAGGAAAACACTCTGGAGATGAAAGAGCCACGCCACCGAGTGGCCTCATGAAAACAAATGACTCAGAACAGACCTGACAACAGATGTTCTTTCAAATTATTCAGTTACTCTGGATCTCGGGGTCACTGCCTCTTGAGGTGACAGTGGAAAATGGCTCATCAGATACTGGATCAGCTTTGTCATAAAATCACTCACGTTCTCCTCCTTTGGGAGAAAGCAAGCCTCAGGGAAACCCAGCTGCATGCAGAGATAGTGGAAAACCAGCCAGCAGTGTAATCTATCTCAAGAGGTAAGTAGCTGGTGTTTTTAAAAAACAGATCTTGTTTTTGAGTCTTTTAACAATGGGTCTTGCAGCAGTTCTCCCAAGAGTTCTTGATATAATTAACATTTTCATAAGAAAAAAGCCAAGAATACTGCAGAAACTAATACAACATTGTGAACCAATTATACTCCAATTAAAAAAAGGAAAAAGAAAAAAAGCTCAGAATTCCTATTTAAGGATTCCTGTTTACAGTTTAAGAGCTAAAACATCTTTGAGACTTTTATCTTTCATTTCAAAGCTACACAGTTCTATAGAAATACAAAAGATTCTGGAATTTGAAACTTAACATGGAATCCTCACACCAAATACAATATCCTCAGAAGTCAGGAAAACTGCATTAGACAAGAACTTATACCAAAGTCACAGAGAGACTTTACCACTTGGCACAAATCACTTCACAAAACTGATCTTTCTCATAAAAATTTTCTCCTGAATCATTAAAATAGGATGGCAGATGGGGAACAGGAATAATGAATTAAAAAAAAGAAATCAGGCAACATATTTATTTCCAGAAACGAAATAGGCATAACACTTTGTAAGAAGAAAAAAGTAACCAGAGTTATCACGTTTGTCAAACAACAGAGAAGGGTCTTTTATCAAGGAGACTACAAAGTGTAGACATACCATCTGGACTGCATCAAAAGTGATTCAAGGGCAAAGCAAAAAAACAGAAGCCCCTAAACTACCCAAGTGCGGGGGTTCAGAAAGTCTGAAGAGAAGTGGGCAAAGGCAGGGGCTATGATTTCACTACTCATCAGAGGAAAGACAGTTCATGGTTGCTGTGCAGACGTGAAGTCTCAACGAAAATAACAAATGCTATTGCCACTTGAAGCTCCTCGGGGCTCAGATGAAAGTGAGGAGTAGACAACCATTCAAAGCAGCAATGTTGACTGACTTCACATCGGTGGGGAGGGAACGTCCACAGTCTGACAGCAGAGTGGCCACGGTCCCCAGAGACAGTGATAGAGTGGGAGCATCGCTGGGCAGTGGGAGGGCTGGGCAGAACACAGAGCATCGTGGTTTATTCGAGGAGGAAAGGGCAGATAAAACACTGAGACTATTCGTCCATCTGGAAACCAGCACTCCCAGACACTGAGTAACAGAACCATGTGCGGGAAGGAAGGTCCACAACTGCATCGGACTCCCGTTCAGTCTGAGCTGATGATGGATAGCAGGTGAGACAGATGCACAAAGTAAACACTGCTAAACTGCGAAGCAGAGGACCATCTTATCTGTGAATAAACTACTGAACTGCAAACCTACAGTAGGTAAAGACACTAGTAAGACCTAATAGGAAGTGATCCAATCAAAGATGCTGGCTCACGTCTTAGGCAATGTCACCTACCCTGACGTTAACAATCAAACCCGGCCTCAGCAACGTTACATCCACACACAAGGACAATAAAGTACCAAGACTCAGGAAAGTCTCATTCAGAATAAAAAACTTACTAAACAGGGAAAAAGGCTTTACTGTCTCTAAACACACACACACACATGCACACACACACATGATGTCTTAAAAAAGAAAACACAGAACAAGAAATTTCTACCAGCTTAAATTTATTCTAAATGCTCAGCAGGACACAGAGCTAATGAGAAACTTAACTTATGAATTGACAAATGTTTTCATCAAAACTAACGAAGAATTCTGCACGCTCTTTCCTTCCCCCACCACAGCAAACATCTGGAGAATTACATCGATGTCATAATATAGGTAGAAAGTATCACAATACGTATTGCAGATATTCTGAAAATTGAAGAAAGGAAATGACAAAGTATCAATCATAGGTTTACCTATATAAAAGCCATAAAGAAATCTTTAAAACAATTTTATATTGCTTTTTTAACCCTATGTCAACAAGTATAAATAAATGCTATTAAATCAAAGGAAATTAATGATCAGATGTGACACATTCTCAAAACAACAGCATCTCAGAAACAAAGAATATGTGAAGAAAGGAAGATATTTCCCCAGTTCCAGAAAAGTGCCTCCATAAAAACACAACATTCGGTACAGGACAGTAGTTCCTAAGAGAATAAATGGCTCAGAATTTGATGACAGTCTCCCCGCAGTGAACAATTCACTCTTCTCGCAGATTCCAGATGCTCAAGATTCCTGCCATCAGGATGGAAAAATTTACTGTGAGTCTAGAGAAACTTAAAACCACCATTCTTGTCATTTCCCTCATAGCTTCATTATTAGAACAAGTCTGGGGAAGCGATTAACCTACGCTAAATGATAAAAAAGATGTTGTGTGTGTCCGATCACATTAGATACCATACACAACCAAAATATTTAGAAATCATATAGAAAAAGGCTGGGGGAAGAGAAAGATACAGATTCAACTTTTTCCTTAGTTTTAATATTTGCATTCTGTACAGAATAGTCAGGCATAGAACTAAAACGTTTTACTATAACCATGGGCTAATAAACACTAAAGAACATATATCGACGCCCAGAACAACACTATAAAACTTTATTATATTAATAAAATGGGATACACCAAGCTTTAAATTTTCCACTTTGTCAAAGGTAAAATAATCAGTACTGTTCGGTGCCATTCATAACAGGCCTCAATTTTTCTCATTTAAACCAGGTTTTATTTCCAAAAGTACCTACACTACTAAAATATTTTAATTCAGCCCTCACAGAGGCATTCTCTCTTTCACACTCCCCCTCAACTGCAAATAACTTATTAAAGCATTCTGTAGGCTCAGGTCTTAACTGTACAAAATATTAATAATTTAAATAATTATAAAGTGGCAGATTGCTTAGTAGCAGCTTATAGGATTACAGGCCTACCTCAGAGACACTAAGCTTTGGTTCCAGACCACCGTAACACAGCAAATATCGCTATTAAGTGAGTCACACAAATTTTTTGGTTTCACAGTGCATTTAAGAATTATGATTCCCTATACTGTGGCCTATTAAGTGTACAACAGCATTATGTCCAAAAACCCAATGCACATGCCTTCATTACAAAATACATTATTATTTTTTAAAATGCTGACTATCATCTGACAATGCAGGGTTGCCACAAAGCTTTAATTTGTACAAACAGTATTTGAAAAGTGCAATAACGCAAGATATTCTGTACCTGAACGTCTATAAATCAGGGTGACCTAACAGAGGTAAGTGCATACACTTGTACCTAACTTCCATTTTTAGACACCATTTCTAAGCTCAGGTCAAGCCCAATTCATAACTGTGCACTGGCAATTCATGGTCTTCTACCAGAGTTCTCCACCCGCCAAGGTGACAGGACTTCAATTCCAGAAGAATGCCATCAGGATCGAAAAATTTACTGTGAGTCTAGAGAAACTTAAAACCACCATTCTTGTCATTTCCCTCATAGCTTCATTATTAGAACAAGTCTGGGGAAGCGATTAACCTACGCTAAATGATAAAAAAGATGTTGTGTGTGTCCGATCACATTAGATACCATACACAACCAAAATATTTAGAAATCATATAGAAAAGGCTGGGGAAGAGAAAGATACAGATTCAACTTTTTCCTTAGTTTTAATATTTGCATTCTGTACAGAATAGTCAGGCATAGAACTAAAACGTTTTACTATAACCATGGGCTAATAAACACTAAAGAACATATATCGACGCCCAGAACAACACTATAAAACTTTATTATATTAATAAAATGGGATACACCAAGCTTTAAATTTTCCACTTTGTCAAAGGTAAAATAATCAGTACTGTTCGGTGCCATTCATAACAGGCCTCAATTTTTCTCATTTAAACCAGGTTTTATTTCCAAAAGTACCTACACTACTAAAATATTTTAATTCAGCCCTCACAGAGGCATTCTCTCTTTCACACTCCCCCTCAACTGCAAATAACTTATTAAAGCATTCTGTAGGCTCAGGTCTTAACTGTACAAAATATTAATAATTTAAATAATTATAAAGTGGCAGATTGCTTAGTAGCAGCTTATAGGATTACAGGCCTACCTCAGAGACACTAAGCTTTGGTTCCAGACCACCGTAACACAGCAAATATCGCTATTAAGTGAGTCACACAAATTTTTTGGTTTCACAGTGCATTTAAGAATTATGATTCCCTATACTGTGGCCTATTAAGTGTACAACAGCATTATGTCCAAAAACCCAATGCACATGCCTTCATTACAAAATACATTATTATTTTTTAAAATGCTGACTATCATCTGACAATGCAGGGTTGCCACAAAGCTTTAATTTGTACAAACAGTATTTGAAAAGTGCAATAACGCAAGATATTCTGTACCTGAACGTCTATAAATCAGGGTGACCTAACAGAGGTAAGTGCATACACTTGTACCTAACTTCCATTTTTAGACACCATTTCTAAGCTCAGGTCAAGCCCAATTCATAACTGTGCACTGGCAATTCATGGTCTTCTACCAGAGTTCTCCACCCCGGCCAAGGTGACAGGACTTCAATTCCAGAAGAAGAAGCCACAGCAAAGTGAAAATTACTTGTAGCACTCTTATAAAGTAGGACCTACAGCTGCCTTCTAAAAAACTGGAGGCATTTATACTGTGCTTAACCAGACCTGGCCTGGAACTGTTGGCTGCAACAGCTAAAGCACTCACTATAAGTGTTTTATTGTAGTTAATAGTACAATAGAATTTATTTCCATTTATTTCAATATTTGTAATAGATTTAAAATTTAGCGTAACAGGTAGTGAGACCAAGCCAAAGAGTATACCTGGATTATAACTTACACTGCAGGATGGCAGCCTAATCTTAACTCTAATCTTGTATTAAATGATAAGCAATGAACAGACCAGAAAGTACCAGCACTCATCAGGAAGAGAAACCAAGTAAGCAAAAGGCGGTTCCCTGATTGCACAGAAAGAGAGGTAAGCGTTTCTCCCAGGACAACTGCAGTAATCGCAGCGATAGAGAGAGAGCTCGGCACCTAACTCACGCATCCCTGTTCTAAAATGGAATGAATGCAAGAAACACCTGGACCTGGATCATCCTTAGGAGTTAAACAGGTAGCTGCCACCCTTATTTTCTTTCCCCCATCATTTCCTCGCAGCAGTTTGTTAGCTGAATAAGCAATTAAGCGAAAGGAAAGCCCCTAGCAGAGTTCAAGAGACAGAATCATCTTCATGGACTTTCTTTTCAAGGATTCTCTGGCAAAATCCTTCACGACATCCACAAGAACAATTAGCTACACTGTAATGTAATCACTGGACTCCTAAGAAAACCTATTTGAGAAAAAAGTTTAAAAACCCTGTTTCCATGGGGAAAAGATGGGGTGAGACCGTTTCTAAATAATGAGGACAATGTACTTCCATGCATGAATTTTAGCAAGAAATGGAATAACCTGTAGTGTAACTACATTTTATTTTAAGCTGATGATAATAAACTGGTGGTTTGAAACTGATAACCGCCAACCTAAATGCTTCCCGCCCTTCCAGTCTACACAGCCTTCTTTAAACTGCTTGAAAATTTGTCTATAATAGAAATTATTACAGGGGTAAACCCCACCCTCAAAACTCCAAGACAGGCCAGTTAAAGCTGCTGAAATTTAAGAGAACATCCAGAAAGAGACCCAGAGCATGTGAAGAATTGAATATAAGATAAAGGTAGCATTTCAAACCCGGTGAGTAGTGAGAAATCATTCTACTATGAGTGATTGCTGAATTACCTTTTCAGGAAAAAAATGAAATCAAATACTACACGAGATCCCTACATAATGAAGGCAGTTCCAAATAATACCTTTGCATTCAAATGATGTCATCAAAATTCAGTCTAAGAAGTATCAGCTATCACAAAAATCCTTTCACAATATTTACAGGAGTGTGTTTTTTTTTCCCCACAATCCTCATTTGTGAAGCAGCAGCAAAATATATAGCCTTGAGCTAGTCTATTCTGGATCTTAAAACATGTTCACAGGCACTTCTTGAACAGCGTTTAAAATTGTAGGAAGTTCAAGTACACTGTATCAAAAAGATACACTGTATCAGAAAAAAGAAGTTTAACAGTTAATGTGAGTTTGGGTGAATTTTTTTTTATTGTATGGATTTCAATAGCTTTGTTAAGTTGTTCAATCACAACAGCATAAAACCACCTTGGTTTTGTTACCAAGGTAGCTGCCTCCAAATCATATCCCTGCCCCTCCTAGAAGGGAAACCAACTGCTCTTATCTAAGTTTCAGGAGGAAGCTGCAAAGAGAAAAACAAGAACAGGTTGGAACCAACTAAACCCAAGATTTGCCTTCCAGTGGCCTTGGGCCTCATGATACAGTCACTGTAATGCATTAGCTAAATGACCTACCCTACCCACCAGCCCAAGACAGTTGAGAGTTGCCATGACAATAATCAGAGAAGCCCATACAAAGATTAAAAAGGAATCCAAACCAAATCTTTGTTCATGAATAACTCGTGAATATTGCTCCCTCTCTTCCCAATTTCCCCCTTTTTATCTCAAGCCCTGCCTCCCGTATATGTGGTGCCTCCATCTCAACTGGCTTGAGAAGCTGATATGCAAACTAGGTTCCCATTTCTTCATCCTTTGGCCCTTTAAATCCCAGTTTCAGCAGGCTGCTNGAAAATTTGTCTATAATAGAAATTATTACAGGGGTAAACCCCACCCTCAAAACTCCAAGACAGGCCAGTTAAAGCTGCTGAAATTTAAGAGAACATCCAGAAAGAGACCCAGAGCATGTGAAGAATTGAATATAAGATAAAGGTAGCATTTCAAACCCGGTGAGTAGTGAGAAATCATTCTACTATGAGTGATTGCTGAATTACCTTTTCAGGAAAAAAATGAAATCAAATACTACACGAGATCCCTACATAATGAAGGCAGTTCCAAATAATACCTTTGCATTCAAATGATGTCATCAAAATTCAGTCTAAGAAGTATCAGCTATCACAAAAATCCTTTCACAATATTTACAGGAGTGTGTTTTTTTTTCCCCACAATCCTCATTTGTGAAGCAGCAGCAAAATATATAGCCTTGAGCTAGTCTATTCTGGATCTTAAAACATGTTCACAGGCACTTCTTGAACAGCGTTTAAAATTGTAGGAAGTTCAAGTACACTGTATCAAAAAGATACACTGTATCAGAAAAAAGAAGTTTAACAGTTAATGTGAGTTTGGGTGAATTTTTTTATTGTATGGATTTCAATAGCTTTGTTAAGTTGTTCAATCACAACAGCATAAAACCACCTTGGTTTTGTTACCAAGGTAGCTGCCTCCAAATCATATCCCTGCCCCTCCTAGAAGGGAAACCAACTGCTCTTATCTAAGTTTCAGGAGGAAGCTGCAAAGAGAAAAACAAGAACAGGTTGGAACCAACTAAACCCAAGATTTGCCTTCCAGTGGCCTTGGGCCTCATGATACAGTCACTGTAATGCATTAGCTAAATGACCTACCCTACCCACCAGCCCAAGACAGTTGAGAGTTGCCATGACAATAATCAGAGAAGCCCATACAAAGATTAAAAAGGAATCCAAACCAAATCTTTGTTCATGAATAACTCGTGAATATTGCTCCCTCTCTTCCCAATTTCCCCCTTTTTATCTCAAGCCCTGCCTCCCGTATATGTGGTGCCTCCATCTCAACTGGCTTGAGAAGCTGATATGCAAACTAGGTTCCCATTTCTTCATCCTTTGGCCCTTTAATAAAGCTAGTCCTGTCCCAGTTTCAGCACTGGTTTCGTACTGGCCACATGAATCCAATCAGAAAACAGAACCTCCCTAGCTAGGACAAGAGGGTCTAGCCCAGGTTAGGATGCCTGAGTGGGTCCAGTTGACTAATTTAGTAACAGTTTGGTCTCCATTTTTAGTGTAACTACTCACTGTGTGTCCCTTAAGCTTTCTTCCAAAAAGAAAATAGTCATATCTCTTGCATGCCAAGTTCTCAGGGCAATATAAACCTACTAAATCAAGTTCTGATCGCAAAAAAAAAAAAAAAAAACAAAGAATATTTTATAATAAGCAGCTCCACAGTACAGGGATTTAAAGTCTACTAAGGTCACTCAAAACTGCCAATAAACCCATAGTAAAACTAAACACTGAGATTCTATTAAGAATATTTTTTAGGCAAAATACCTTTTGTGATAAGCAAAAATATTGCCAAGTAAAGCCTAGTGATTTGGTTAATTTTAGTGAGCATGCATTTGTTATCATTGCTTAGTGGCTAAGTAGCATCCAACTCTTTTGTGACCCTATGGACTGTCGCCCACCAGGCTCCTCTGTCCATGGGATTTCCCAGGCAAGAATACTGGCATGGGTTGTCACTTCCTTCTCCAGGGGATCTTCCCAACCCAGGGATAAAACCCACATCTCCTGCATTGGCAGGCAGATTCTTTACCACTGAGCCACCAGGAAAGCCCTACACATATAAGGCCATACACACAACTACATATGAAAACTGGGCTATAAAAAAAGACCTTTTTTCCATCCATCTTTATTCTTTGGCCTGTGTGGGCCTCCCATCGCAGTGGCCTCTCTCACTGCAGAGCACTGGCTCTGGGCGCATGCGCTCCAGAGCACTGGGCTCATAATTGGACACACCGGCCCAGCTGTTCCTTGGCATGTGGGACCTTCCCAGGCCAGGGATCGAACTGGTGCCCCTTGCACTGCAAGGCAGACTCTCTACCCAGTGGACCACCAGGGAAGCCCCTAAAAAAACACTCTTGATATAAGTATTCTCATTTCATAGAAAGAATGCTCCCTTTAATTCAAATGTCACTTGGCACAGCATGATCTACCCATCAAGAGACTGCCAGCAGGACATGGAAGGTACTTTTGCAAATTTGAAAATGCGCTTCAAGCCTCTTGGGAAACACCATGAAAGAACAGATCGATTCTTTGATTATTATTATTGAAATAAAGCTAATACAACACATGTAACACTGTATTAGCTTCAGGTGTACAACATAATGAAGGAGTAGATCAATCGTTTCTTCAGGTGCCGCCTGCTGACCATTACAGGATCCAGTGGTGCCTTACCTAGTTTGAAGGCACTTCTTCCCCACAGGCAATTTAGCACTGTCCAAGGGGGGGAAAAATCAAACCCTGGCTGACCTATGTTCAAATTTTCAATAAAGTGATGCTTTTTGCAGAAATCTAATGCTGTCACTGTGTGTTAGCAAGGCTGTACAGATGCTGCGGAGGTTATGCCTTATTCCTTCTCATCAGCTTCCATAACATCTCCTTATTGCTACTTGTGTTTGCAAAATGAACGCTTTACAGAACTATGCTTATATCAAGTCATATGTTCAAACTCGCTCACAGAAGCATAAAATAGTGATGGAAAATAGTAATACAAACATAGAGGTTCCCAATCTTCTGAGCATTTATGCTCTAAGTATCAAATGTTACAAGGTTACAAAGGCAAGCAAACATAATGATACTCCCTAATAAACTTACAACATACAACATTCACCCTCATTCAATGTCTTTTCCTTTCAGACACATGCCTGCTACACTAACATTTATCTTAGATGACAAAGGTAAAGATGAAAATGATCAGAAACGATGGTGATGTCTGAGTTCCTGAAAGAGGTCTTTTCTACCAAGCTAGGAAGGAAAAAGTAACAGGACATTGCATTGCACTTCAAGAGGGAACAATCTGAATGCCAAACTTAAAAAAGAAAAGAAGTCAGTAGAAACTGAAGACTCCAAATATTTTTGTTAAAGTGCCCTTTTATTATCCTGCTGGAAAAGTTAGATTTATTATCAAGTGTTGTCAGCCATATTATGCCAGACCCTCCTTATAAGTATTCTCATTTCATAGAAAGAATGCTCCCTTTAATTCAAATGTCACTTGGCACAGCATGATCTACCCATCAAGAGACTGCCAGCAGGACATGGAAGGTACTTTTGCAAATTTGAAAATGCGCTTCAAGCCTCTTGGGAAACACCATGAAAGAACAGATCGATTCTTTGATTATTATTATTGAAATAAAGCTAATACAACACATGTAACACTGTATTAGCTTCAGGTGTACAACATAATGAAGGAGTAGATCAATCGTTTCTTCAGGTGCCGCCTGCTGACCATTACAGGATCCAGTGGTGCCTTACCTAGTTTGAAGGCACTTCTTCCCCACAGGCAATTTAGCACTGTCCAAGGGGGGGAAAAATCAAACCCTGGCTGACCTATGTTCAAATTTTCAATAAAGTGATGCTTTTTGCAGAAATCTAATGCTGTCACTGTGTGTTAGCAAGGCTGTACAGATGCTGCGGAGGTTATGCCTTATTCCTTCTCATCAGCTTCCATAACATCTCCTTATTGCTACTTGTGTTTGCAAAATGAACGCTTTACAGAACTATGCTTATATCAAGTCATATGTTCAAACTCGCTCACAGAAGCATAAAATAGTGATGGAAAATAGTAATACAAACATAGAGGTTCCCAATCTTCTGAGCATTTATGCTCTAAGTATCAAATGTTACAAGGTTACAAAGGCAAGCAAACATAATGATACTCCCTAATAAACTTACAACATACAACATTCACCCTCATTCAATGTCTTTTCCTTTCAGACACATGCCTGCTACACTAACATTTATCTTAGATGACAAAGGTAAAGATGAAAATGATCAGAAACGATGGTGATGTCTGAGTTCCTGAAAGAGGTCTTTTCTACCAAGCTAGGAAGGAAAAAGTAACAGGACATTGCATTGCACTTCAAGAGGGAACAATCTGAATGCCAAACTTAAAAAAAAGAAAAAGAAGTCAGTAGAAACTGAAGACTCCAAATATTTTTGTTAAAGTGCCCTTTTTATTATCCTGCTGGAAAAGTTAGATTTATTATCAAGTGTTGTCAGCCATATTATGCCAACCAAGAAAATTTCAGCAGGATCCATTCTTAGGTCATGCTAGGACTAGCACAGAGTTGCAATTATACCTAAAACGCTGTTAGTTAAAATGTGGTCACAGCAGGGCTCGTGACCATGAGACTCACCAGACTGTGGCAAACTGAGAAACAGTCCTCAAAGGGCCCACACGCAAACTCGCTCACCCCCAGGACCCGCAAAGAAACAATCTCTGAAAAATCACCCAGACTCTATAAGTGAAAAAGACTTATTTTGGTAACTTTAAAGTGTTGGTCTGGGTGGGCAGGGGCCTTCTAGGATGCTCTCCAAGGACAGGAGCTGGTAGGGACCATCTTCACTCTCTCCTTCTGCCTTGTGTGGACAAAAAAAGTCCTTCCTGACAAAACAGTAAACAAAGAATGCTGCCCCTGTCAAGCCATTAGCCACTGCACCTGCCTCTTGCCCCCACCAGACTGCACCCTGAGGAGGATTCACAATGGAGAAGAGCAGGACATTAGCCCTAGGCAGTTAAGGTTCCCATCAAAGGAATGGTTTCAGTGAGCCCAGACCCTCACATCCTCCCATATAGAAAAGGGCTAAATTCATTAACATGAAATGTCTGGTTTCCTTTCATTAACAAGTAGTCTTTTGATGCTCCAACTACCTGGTTTTGTTTCAAAACACCTATATACCCTGGTTCCTCCCGTACCTCTTCAGAACAGTTTCTCAAAGTAGTCTGAGAGCCTGCCTCTTGGGCTTAATTCCTCAGAAAATCTGCCAAATAAAATATAATTCTCAACTTCCAGGTTGTGCTTTTTTTTTTTTCAGTTGACACTTGCTAAAGCCAACAGGTGCCTTTTTTTTTTTCTCCCATTATGGTGGGTATGGCCTTCCATACTCTCCCCTCTAACTCGATAAAACCAGTGGCACCATCTTCTTTTTCTTTTTTTCTAATTTTTTTTCTTTTTTTCAGCAGATGCCAACTACCTACACCTCCTCTGCCTTGTTCCAGCCATTATCCAAAATCTACATGCTCTCCAGAGCACCAGCATCTCCCAGAGGGAAGCATCTAGGCACACCTAGTGATCCCTGGGGACACCTCCAGATCATCTTGTCAATGGACAGCAAGGCTTAGACTCACAGGACAGGATATATCATTGAATTCTTTAAAAACTGCTGCTTGAGGGTCTGGCTTCCAGTCAGACCCTGAATCTAGATGGTGATCACGATCCTCGCCATCAGGACAATGACTGGTCTTAGCACACCCTCAACTCTGGGCAGCTACCAAAATTAAAATAGAATGGTTGGAAAATCACAAAGATTTGAGAGACAACAGTTAGGGCAGGGTTGAAAAATGAGATTCCTCTCCTACACAAGCCCAACCCTTCATGACCTGGAAAGGTAGTTATTTCATCTAATACATAGAAACCAACTCAATCAAGCGAATGAAGACACAGAGAAATACACTCCAAATGAAAGAATAAGGTAAAGCCTAAGTGAAAAAAAACCTTTAATGAACAGTGATATGTCATTTACCTTATAAAAAGGAAAACACAATGGTGATACAGATGCTCACTTACTTCAGGAGGAGGATGGATAAACACAGTGAGAACAACAACTAGAAAATACGAAAAGTACCAAAGAGAACAGAACTGAAGAATAAAATAACTGAACTAAAAATTACATTAGAATGGACATTGTGGGGAAGGAACAGAGGGTGGGAGGCGTAAATGAAGTAGCATGAAGGCCTGTACTATCTTAAGTGAAGAAAATAGCTATAGTCATTGCTCTATGAGAAAAGCAGATCCTTCAGGGGTGCTGTGTGACGGTCGGGAGGGGTGAGGGGGGAGGTATACATATGACTAGTCTGGGAACATACATATCTGTAAACAACAAAACTCTGTAAAAGTTAAGAAAAATAATAAATTAAAAATTTTTTTAAAGTAAAAAAAAAAAAACTACATTAGAGAGGTTCTGCAGCAGACACATGAATCAGAAAAGAAGTACCAGTGAACTCAAGGACATAGAAGAGGAAATCAGAGAAGAAGAAAATCAAAAAAGAGTAAGGCAGCTAAGGAACTCATGCAACAATACCAAGCAGACTAAAATCACAATATAGGGGTCCCAGGAGGAAAGAGAGAGAAATGACAGAAAACTTATTCGAAGAAATACTGACTGAAAACTTCCCTAACCTGGGGAAGAAAACACCCAGGTCCAAAAAGCCCAGAGCACTACAAATACAATGAATGCAAAGAGAACCACACCAAGACACAAATATACTTGAAACGTCAAAAGTGAGAAACAATGAGAGAATCTTAGAAGCAGCAGGAGACAACTCCTTATGTAAAAGAGAACTTCCATAATCCTATAAGCAGGTTCCTAGCAGAAACTCTGCAGCCCAGAGGGGGATGCATGAGATATTCAAAGTGCTAAAGAATAAAACTTCCAACCATGAATATTCCACCAGACGAAGTTATGATTCAGAATTAAGAAAAGATAAAGAGCTTTCCAGGCAAGCCCAGAGCAAAGTAGTTCATCACCACTAAACAGGCTTCAAGAGAAATGTTACAGGAATTTCTGTAAGCTGAAAAGAAATGATGCTTCTTAGTAACAAAAAAAAAAAACATATAAATGTAGCAATCTCATTGGTAAAGGTAAATACATAGAAAAGGAAGTGGATCACTTAAAAAGTCAGTGTGACTTTTAAGAGGCAAAAGCTGTAAACATGACTCTAGCCACATTAACTAGCTATGGGATACAAGAGAAAAATATGCAAAATGTAACGGCAAAATGTGTGGAGATTAAATAATATGTTACTGAACAAGTAACAGGTCAATGAAGAAACAAAAAGGGAAATCAAAAATAAAACTCTTTAAACAAATAAAAATGGGAATGGAACATACCAAAATTTAGCTAATGCGATAAAAGCAGAGGGAACTTCATAGATACAAATACCTAACTCAAGAAACAAGTAAAATCCCAAATAAACAAACAAACTTTATAACTCAAGGACTAGAAAAAGAGCAAAGTCCAAAGTAACTATAAGGAAAATTTTAAAAGATCATGGCAGAAATAAATGAAATAGAGATGGGGGCGGAGTGGTGGTGGGAAATCAATAAAACCAAGAGCTAGTTCTTTGAAAATATAAACAAAACTGAAAAACTCAGCAAGGAAAAAAAAAGGACTCAAATACATAAATCAAGAATGAAAGAGGAGTTGTTACAACTGATAATACAAAAACAAAAAAGATCATTAAGAGACAACTACAAACAATATACACCAAATTGGACAAGCTAGAAGAAACAGATAAATTCCTTAGAAACACACCACCTACAAAGAATGAATCATGAAGAAACAGAAAAATGTGGACAGACATTACTAGTAAGGAGACTGAGTTAGTAAACAAAAACCTCCCAGCACACAAAAGTCCAGAACCAGATGGCTACACTAGTGAATTATATCAAACTTTCAAACACCAATCCTCCTCAAAGTCTCCCAAAATATAGAAGAGAGACCACTTCCAATGTCATTTTTACAAAGCCTCCATTACCCTAATCACAAAGCTAGGAAAGGACAGCACAAGAAAATTGCAAGCCAATATCCCTGATGAAAATAGCTGTAAAAATCCTCAATAAAATATTAGCAAACCAAATTCAACCTTACATTAATGATGATGTACTATAATAAAGTGAGATTTATTCCAGGAATGCAAGGAGGGTTCAGCATCTGAAAATCAATCAATTTTGATATACCACATTAACAAAATGAATTTTAAAAATCCTATGATCATGGCAATAGATGCAGAAAAAGAATGAGACTAGATTCAACATTCCTTCACAATAAAAACTCCCAACAAAGTGGGTAGAGAGAGAACATACCTAAATATAATAAAGGCCAACTATGACAAATCCTCTGCTATCATCATAGTCAAAGATGAAAATCTAAAAGAATTTCTTCTAAGATCAGGAGCAGGACAGGGATGCTCGCTCTCACTACTTTTATTCAACAAAATATTAGAAGTCCTAGTCTTCGCAGTCACGCAAGAAAAATAAAAGGCATCTAAATAAAAAAGGAAGACATAAAATGGTAACTCTTTACATATGACAAGATATTATAGATAGAAAAACCAAAATGAATACACCAAAAAAAGTTAGAATAAATCAATGAGTTCATTAAAGTTACAGGATGCAAAATCAATGACAGAAATATACTGTTTCCATACACTAAACTAACAGAAAGGGAAATCAAGAAAGCAATCCTATTTACAATTGTATCAAAAAAAGAATAAAATACCTAGAAATAAATTTTACTAATAAACTTAAAGACCTGTTCACCAAAAACTTTAAGTCACTGATGAAAGAAACTGAAAAACACTAATAAACAGAATATATTCCACACTTATGGATCGGAAGAATTAATACTGTTAAAATGCCCCTACTACCCAAAGAAATTTACAAATTCAGTGCAATCCCTTTGAAAACTTCAGTGGCATTTTTCACAGAAAGAGAACAAAATCATAAAATCTGTATGGAACCACAAAAGACCCCAACAGCCAAGGCAAGCTTAAGAAAGAAAAAGGTGGAAGCATAATAATGCTCCCTGATTTCAAACTATATTACAAAGCTATAGCAAACAAAGCAGTATGTTAAGGGTATAAACACAGATATGCAACTCAACTGAACAGAACAGAAAACCCAGAAACAGGCATCTAAGGTCATTCAATTTATGATAAAGAAGCTAAGAATATAAAATAGATAAAGGAGAGTCTCTTCAATAGCTGGTGTTGAAAAAACTGTACAACCACAGGCAGGAAGAAAAAGAGAAGAACTGAAACTAGATCACTGCCTTATACCTTACACAAAAAAATAACTCAAGGATTAAACATGTGACTATAAGACCTGAAACCACAAAACTTCTAGAAGAAAACAGGCAGGAAGCTCCTGTGACACTGGTCTTTGGCAATGATTACTGGGATTATCATAGTCAAAGATGATTCAAATCTAAAAAATCTCTCTGCTATCATCATAGTCAAAGATGAAAATCTAAAAGAATTTCTTCTAAGATCAGGAGCAGGACAGGGATGCTCGCTCTCACTACTTTTATTCAACAAAATATTAGAAGTCCTAGTCTTCCAGTCACGCAAGAAAAATAAAAGGCATCTAAATAAAAAAGGAAGACATAAAATGGTAACTCTTTACATATGACAAGATATTATAGATAGAAAAACCAAAATGAATACACCAAAAAAAGTTAGAATAAATCAATGAGTTCATTAAAGTTACAGGATGCAAAATCAATGACAGAAATATACTGTTTCCATACACTAAACTAACAGAAAGGGAAATCAAGAAAGCAATCCTATTTACAATTGTATCAAAAAAAGAATAAAATACCTAGAAATAAATTTTACTAATAAACTTAAAGACCTGTTCACCAAAAACTTTAAGTCACTGATGAAAGAAACTGAAAAACACTAATAAACAGAATATATTCCACACTTATGGATCGGAAGAATTAATACTGTTAAAATGCCCCTACTACCCAAAGAAATTTACAAATTCAGTGCAATCCTTTGAAAACTTCAGTGGCATTTTTCACAGAAAGAGAACAAAATCATAAAATCTGTATGGAACCACAAAAGACCCCAACAGCCAAGGCAAGCTTAAGAAAGAAAAAGGTGGAAGCATAATAATGCTCCCTGATTTCAAACTATATTACAAAGCTATAGCAAACAAAGCAGTATGTTAAGGGTATAAACACAGATATGCAACTCAACTGAACAGAACAGAAAACCCAGAAACAGGCATCTAAGGTCATTCAATTTATGATAAAGAAGCTAAGAATATAAAATAGATAAAGGAGAGTCTCTTCAATAGCTGGTGTTGAAAAAACTGTACAACCACAGGCAGGAAGAAAAAGAGAAGAACTGAAACTAGATCACTGCCTTATACCTTACACAAAAAAATAACTCAAGGATTAAACATGTGACTATAAGACCTGAAACCACAAAACTTCTAGAAGAAAACAGGCAGGAAGCTCCTGTGACACTGGTCTTTGGCAATGATTACTGGGATTTAACACCAGAAGCAAAGGCAACAAAAGCAAACATAAACAAGCAAGACTAAGTAAAACTAAGAAGCTTTTGCAGAGCAAAGGAAGCCAACAAAATAAAAAAGCAACCTATGGAATAATATTTGCAAATCATATATCTCACAAGGGGTTAAAAAGAAGGCACATTATCTGAATAGACATTTTCCCAAAGAACATATCCAGAGGGACAACAGGTGCATGAAAAGATGTTCAATACCGCTAATTATTAGAAAAATGCATATGAAAACCACCTCACCCCTATCAGAACGGCTAGTGTCAATGAGTCAATGGACATGAGTTTGAACAAGCTCCAGGAGATGGGAAAGGACAGGGAGGCCTGGCATGCCGCAGTCCATGGGGTCACAGAGTCAAACACGACTGAGCGCCTGAACTGAACTGAAGTGAGTATCAAAAAGATAAGAAATAACAAGTTCTGATAAGGATGTGGAGAAAAGGGAACCCCAGGTACACTGCTGGTGAGATTATAAATTGGCTCAGCCACTATGGGGAACAGTAAGGAGTGCTTCAAAAAGATTAAAAATAGAACTACCATCTGATCCAGCTTATCTGTTTCTGGGTATTTACCTAAGGAAAATAAAAATACTAACTCAAAAAGATACATGTTCATTACAGCATTATTTACAATAGCCAAGATAATAGAAATAGCCCAACTGTCCATCAACAGATGACAGAGAAAATATTGCACACACACATACACACACACATACAATAGCATATTTAAAAAGCAAATGAAATCTTGCCACCTATAACAACATAGCTGGACCTTGAGAGTATTATGGTAAGTGAAACAGAGAAAAGATAAATGCCATTTAAGCTCACCAAAAACAGCAACAACAACAACAACAACAACAAGCAACTCACAGAGAACAAAGGTGGGGATGGGGGCTAGACAAAATGAGTGAAGTCAATAAAAGGGTACAAACTTCCAGTTATAACAAAAGTAATACAGATGTAATGTACAAAAGCTTAGGACTGTAAGGAAAACCTGACCTGTGTCATTCAAGGGTCCACTGTACAAATATGTGGCCAACAGCACATGAAACAAAGCTCAACATCATTAGTGATTTGTTGTTCAGTCACTAAGTCGTGTCCAGCACTTTTCGACCCCATGCACTGCAGCACGCCAGGCTGCCTATCCTTCATCATCTCCTAGAGCTTGTTCAAACTCATGTCCATTGAGTTGGTGATGCCACCCAACCATTTCATCTTGTGAAATTTCATCTCCCCTTCTCCTTCTGCCTTCAATCTTCACCAGTATTAGTCAATTTCATCCGTCAGAGGGACAACAGGTGCATGAAAAGATGTTCAATACCGCTAATTATTAGAAAAATGCATATGAAAACCACCTCACCCCTATCAGAACGGCTAGTGTCAATGAGTCAATGGACATGAGTTTGAACAAGCTCCAGGAGATGGGAAAGGACAGGGAGGCCTGGCATGCCGCAGTCCATGGGGTCACAGAGTCAAACACGACTGAGCGCCTGAACTGAACTGAAGTGAGTATCAAAAAGATAAGAAATAACAAGTTCTGATAAGGATGTGGAGAAAAGGGAACCCCAGGTACACTGCTGGTGAGATTATAAATTGGCTCAGCCACTATGGGGAACAGTAAGGAGTGCTTCAAAAAGATTAAAAATAGAACTACCATCTGATCCAGCTTATCTGTTTCTGGGTATTTACCTAAGGAAAATAAAAATACTAACTCAAAAAGATACATGTTCATTACAGCATTATTTACAATAGCCAAGATAATAGAAATAGCCCAACTGTCCATCAACAGATGACAGAGAAAATATTGCACACACACATACACACACACATACAATAGCATATTTAAAAAGCAAATGAAATCTTGCCACCTATAACAACATAGCTGGACCTTGAGAGTATTATGGTAAGTGAAACAGAGAAAAGATAAATGCCATTTAAGCTCACCAAAAACAGCAACAACAACAACAACAACAACAAGCAACTCACAGAGAACAAAGGTGGGGATGGGGGCTAGACAAAATGAGTGAAGTCAATAAAAGGGTACAAACTTCCAGTTATAACAAAAGTAATACAGATGTAATGTACAAAAGCTTAGGACTGTAAGGAAAACCTGACCTGTGTCATTCAAGGGTCCACTGTACAAATATGTGGCCAACAGCACATGAAACAAAGCTCAACATCATTAGTGATTTGTTGTTCAGTCACTAAGTCGTGTCCAGCACTTTTCGACCCCATGCACTGCAGCACGCCAGGCTGCCTATCCTTCATCATCTCCTAGAGCTTGTTCAAACTCATGTCCATTGAGTTGGTGATGCCACCCAACCATTTCATCTTGTGAAATTTCATCTCCCCTTCTCCTTCTGCCTTCAATCTTCACCAGTATTAGTCAATAGGAAAATGCAAACAAAAACCACAATGAGCTATCCCGTCACAACTACTAGGATGACTACAAATTTTAACATACATAAAATAATTAGGGTGGATGAGGATATAAACTCATCCTTGGCTGGTGTAAATATAAAATGGTGCAGACTGTAGAAAACAGTCTGGTGGTTCCTCAGAGCACTAAACTCAGACTCTCAACCAGGAAATTCTGTTCCCAGGTACATATCTAAAAGAACTGAAATCAGAGATTTAAACAGATCCTTAAACTGCAATGTACACTGCAGCAATACTCACAACAGTCAAAAGGCAGAAACAAGGGGTTTCCCTGGTGGTCCAGTGGGTAAGGACACTGCCTTGCAGTGCAAGGGGCGCCGGTTCGATCCCTGGCCTGGGAAGATCCCATGTGCCATGGAGCAGCTGGACTGATGTGTCCAATTACCCAGCCAGAGCTCTAGAGCGCATCTGCCCAGAGCCAGTGCTCTGCAACAATAGAGGCCACTGTGATGCGAGGCCCACACGGGCCAAAGAACAAAAGATGGATGAAAATAGATAAATGAAAGACCAATAGAAGAAGTGGCCCACCCGCCCTCCTCACTCCCCAACCCATACCCCACCCCCCAAAGAAACCCTTTTTTTTAAAAAAAAAAGGCAGAAGCATCTGAAGTGCCCATCATCAGAAAAATGCACCAACAAAGTTCAGTACACACATACAAAAGAATAGTCTTCAACCATAAAGGGAATGCAGTTCTGATACACAGCTCACAACATGGATGTACCTTGTAAACATATTAAATGGTGTCAGTCACAAAAGGACAAATATTGTATGACTCCACTTATAGGAAATACCTAAAACAGGCAAAACAGTAAAATGGTGATTGCCTGACGCTGGTGGTAGGGGACAAGTGGAGTTACTGCCAAGCGGATACAGAGTTCCTGTTTGGAGTGATGAAAATGTTTTGGAAATAGATAGTGGTGATGTCTTGCACAACATTGTGAATATAATGAATGCTATTAAATTGTACACTTAGAAGTAAAAAAACAAGGGGGGGGGCTTCCCTGGTGGTCCAGTGGGTAAGGAGTCCACCTTGCACTGCAAGGAGCACTGGTTCAGTCCCTGGCACAGGAAGATCCCCCATGCCACAGAGCAGCTGGATCGGTGTGTCCAATTACGAGTCAGTGCTCTGGAGAGCATGCGCCCAGAGCCAGTGCTCTGCTACAGGAGAGGCCACTGCAATGGAAGGCCTACACAGGCCAAAGAACAAAGATGGATGAAAAATAAATAAATGAAAGACCAATAAAAGTGGCCAAAAATTAAAAAAAAAGAAAAAGAAAAAAACTACAGAGATCACTAAATACTACACTCCTTATAGCTAACACAGGTCACACTATAGCCATAAAGATTATAAAATAAGCCTCAGAACGAAAAACAACTATTATGCCATGAATTTTTCATTCATGGCAGTGGTTTTCTCACTGGCAAAATTCCTCCCTGAGATGACTGTGCTGGACTCCGCAGCAGTGATGGTCTGCACTGTGGAAGAGTAATCGCTATCATGCAAAGGCCAATGCTAACGGTACCTTTGCAGGAAACTCAGCAGGACAGAAGCTGAGACACAGTCTCCACTTTTGTGACCCACTAGGAGAAAAGGACACATGGTGATTTCACTGAAAAGCCCATACTGCACAGAAAGAACATTTTCCATTAGCTCATCAACGTTGTGGGAGCAGGGATGAGGATGAATATAAGTGTCCTAATTCAGTTTAGAAGAAGCACAGGTTCTATGTACACTTCTACCAAAAAGAAGAAAGTTGTATACCCAATGTGCATGCACAGCCTGCTCTCTGTCCACAGAGAACAGCTGCCAGTCAATCACATCCCTAATGAGCTCAGCATGCTGTCAAAGGGAGCTGTGAACATACACACACGGTCAGTTCACAGCACCAGAGTATACTTCTTTGAGGGAACTATCAGAAGAAAAGAGCAGCAAGATCAGTGATGAAACATACAAACGATCAAGGCAGGGAAATGATTACCTAAGTCTTTAAAGTGAAAGATGAGAACAGAATACTTCCATGATAGATAATGCTAATAAAGTTCTGTTTTCAAATTTCAGATGCCTTCCTTTAGTGGTGTACTTCAGTGATAAACTCAATGTCTCCAAGAATTTGAATTCACGACTTCAAAAAATGATTACCAGATTCTCAATGTACAAGTGCACTTTTAAGAGCTGGACGGCAAAGTCAGTGCTCTGGAGAGCATCGCCCAGAGCCAGTGCTCTGCTACAGGAGAGGCCACTGCAATGGAAGGCCTACACAGGCCAAAGAACAAAGATGGATGAAAAATAAATAAATGAAAGACCAATAAAAGTGGCCAAAAATTAAAAAAAAAGAAAAAAACTACAGAGATCACTAAATACTACACTCCTTATAGCTAACACAGGTCACACTATAGCCATAAAGATTATAAAATAAGCCTCAGAACGAAAAACAACTATTATGCCATGAATTTTTCATTCATGGCAGTGGTTTTCTCACTGGCAAAATTCCTCCCTGAGATGACTGTGCTGGACTCCGCAGCAGTGATGGTCTGCACTGTGGAAGAGTAATCGCTATCATGCAAAGGCCAATGCTAACGGTACCTTTGCAGGAAACTCAGCAGGACAGAAGCTGAGACACAGTCTCCACTTTTGTGACCCACTAGGAGAAAAGGACACATGGTGATTTCACTGAAAAGCCCATACTGCACAGAAAGAACATTTTCCATTAGCTCATCAACGTTGTGGGAGCAGGGATGAGGATGAATATAAGTGTCCTAATTCAGTTTAGAAGAAGCACAGGTTCTATGTACACTTCTACCAAAAAGAAGAAAGTTGTATACCCAATGTGCATGCACAGCCTGCTCTCTGTCCACAGAGAACAGCTGCCAGTCAATCACATCCCTAATGAGCTCAGCATGCTGTCAAAGGGAGCTGTGAACATACACACACGGTCAGTTCACAGCACCAGAGTATACTTCTTTGAGGGAACTATCAGAAGAAAAGAGCAGCAAGATCAGTGATGAAACATACAAACGATCAAGGCAGGGAAATGATTACCTAAGTCTTTAAAGTGAAAGATGAGAACAGAATACTTCCATGATAGATAATGCTAATAAAGTTCTGTTTTCAAATTTCAGATGCCTTCCTTTAGTGGTGTACTTCAGTGATAAACTCAATGTCTCCAAGAATTTGAATTCACGACTTAAAAGAAAAAAAAAAAAATCATGATTATGATGTAGGAGATGATGTTAACCAGATTTCCTAACAAGATCGTACAAGTGACACTTTTAAGAGCTAAGCGATTTATTTATTTATTTTTATTAATTAAAAACAATGCAATGGGATATACATATGACTAATGTGGAATTATACGTATCTGTAAACAACAAAACTCTGTAAAAGCAAAAATGCAAAATAAAAAAAAAAACTTGTGATTGTGAAAAAAAATTTTTTTAAATAAAAGCAATACTTAATGCAGGGATGTACATGTGATCATATATAGTTTCAAAAAGAATCATTTAAAATGAAGACAGGTGAGAGTTACTCAGAGAAAAGAATGAAAGTGCCCAGAAAAATCCAGAAGAGTGATGGGAGAAGGAAGATATACAGAAAAATATTTTACACATATGTATCTGACATATCAGAAAGAAAAACATGAGAGGGCTTCCCTGGTAGCTCAGTGGTGAAGAGTTCGCCTGCCAATGCAGGAGACGCGGGTTCGACCCCTGATCCGGGAAGATTCCACATGCTGCAGAGCAACTAAGCCCATGAGCCACAACTATGGAGCCTGTGCTCTAAAGTCTTGCAGCCACAACTGTTGAGCCCATGTGCTGCAACTATTGAAATCCATGTGCCCTAGAGCCCAACTTTCACAACAAGAGTAGTCACTGCAACAAGAAGCCTGCTCACCTTGACTAGAGTAGCCCCCACTCCCTGCAACTAGACAAGAGCCTGTGGCAGCAGTGAAAACCCAGAATAGCCAAAAATAAATAAATAAATAAAATTTAAAACAAAAAGAAAAACAAGAGAAAGAATAGACTACAGACAATATTGGATGTAATAACCAAAAATTTGCCAGAATTCATGAAATACGTGAATATACACATGCAAAAAAACCAAAAGAATTCTAAGCAAAACATAGAAAAAAAAATCCTACCTAGACACACAGCAAGAGTAGAAGTGTGATTTCCAAAGCAAAAGAAAAACTTTAGAAACAGGAAAAGAAGCTGAATTGCTTTAAAGCAGAGTCTAATAGCTGATTTCGAAATAGCAACTTTTAAGATACCAGGGGCTTCATCTTCTGGCTCTTATTATGCTGAAAAAATAATAACGCCAACCTAGAATTCCATGCTTAGTTAAGAATATCTTTCAAAATGAAGGCAAGGAAAGCATGTCAGACATGATCACAGAGAGAAGTAGCCAGGAGTAGACCTTCGATTGTGGAAGTTATAAGATTTTTACATTAAGCAGATGAAAAGACATTCTGGATAAAAATATCGAGTTGTAAGAGGCTATAAAGCTGAAATAACGACATCTTCAGTATTTGTTTGGTTGGTTGTTTTTTAAATAGAGAATTAAAATACAGGTGCATATAAGCTAGGAGGGAGGCACAGAGGGTAAGTGTTTAAAGTCTTTGGATTGTCCTCGTGTCATCAGTCAGTCGTGTCTGACTCTTTGAGACCCTATGGACTGCAGCCCAACCATGAGATTTTCTAGGCAAGAATACAGGATGACAATACTGGTATAGATTATGAGGAGATTTTATAACAAAGGATGCCTGTTGTAATTTCTAAGGTAGCTGCTAAAAAAGAGAGAAAGAGAATGTATGCCTTCAATGTAATTACAGGGGAAGTTTAAAATGATAAAAGGAGGATTCAAATGAACCAGAAGAGACCAGGAGTAAAGATTCCCTCCAACACAATGCACAACTGTGAAAATCTAACAAGAGAATGAGAAAGGAAAATTATAGGCAAAACTCATTCACAAACACAGATATTAAAGTTGGACATAAAATGTGAGCTTACTAAATCCAGCAGGCTACGTGAAAAGGATGATCGACTGTGAGCAGTTTATCTCTAAAATGTCAGTTGGCTTAACATTCAAAATTCAGTGAGATTTGTCTCTTCAACAAATATTGTTGGAAAACTGGACAACTACATGTAAAAAAGTGAAATTAGACCATTCTTTAACACCAAACACACAAAAAAATAAGCTAAAAATGGATTAAAAATCTAAATATGAGACCAGATACTATAAAACTCCTAAAGGAAAACATAGCCAGATTATACTTCAACATAAACTGCAACAGTATCACTTTCAGTCCAACTCCCAGAACAATGGAAATAAAAACAGAAATACCTAAATTCAAAAGCTTTTGGACAGCAAAGGAAATAATAAACAAAATGATAAGACAACCCACAAATTGGGAGATAATATTTGCAAATTATGTAACCAACAAGAGATTAATCTTCAAATTTATAAACAGCTCATGATGCTTAACAGAATCAAAACAAACAACCCACTCAAAAAACTGGGCAGAAGACCCAAATAGATATTTCTCCAAAGGAGACATACATATAGCCAAGAGGCACGTGAAAAGATGATCAACGTCACTAATTATTAGAGAAATGCAGATCAAAACTACAATATGGTATCACCTCACATTCGCCAGAAAGGCCAACACCAAAAAATCCAAAACAATAAGTGCTGGAGAGGCTGTGGAGAAAAGGAAGCCCTTCTACACTGTTGATGGGAATGAAAACTGGACTGTAGCCCATTAAGCTACTGTCCATGGGTCGCAAGAGTCTTAGCAACGAAACAACAACCCGACAAAGAAAAGTTAAATGTTTCCCTTAGTTCTTTCAGCTGTTCTAGCACACGACTGAATGCAAGAAGGCAGTGGTGGGAACCTCTGATTTGCCACCAAGCTAGACAAGAAGTTCGGGCAACCCGAGAACCTATTGCTTGTAATCGGTATCTGAAGTGGTGGAGAGGCTTAGGGGGCTGAGCCCATAACCTATGAGGTTGGTGTAACCTCCAGTGTGCATCAGAACTGAACTACAAGACACCTGTCTGGTATCACAGAGAAAAAACCCACGGAACTGGTGTCAGAACTACTGTGGGTCATCAGTACTGTCTCCACAAGTACCCTGTGCTTCCTTCTTTACAGACTAGATTGTCTTTCTCTTAAAGTCAGCATTACAGATTATTATCATAGGAAGAGGCAGTCAAAAGTAAATAGTCAAAAATTAAAGAAGAAAAACAAGTATGTCAGGCAGATAAAATCTTAAGCTTCTCCTCTTTTGATTTTGCCCAAAGTATTCTAAATAGCCACCACCAATCCACTATTATTTAAAAGAACCTCAATACTATAAAACTCCTAAAGGAAAACATAGCCAGATTATACTTCAACATAAACTGCAACAGTATCACTTTCAGTCCAACTCCCAGAACAATGGAAATAAAAACAGAAATACCTAAATTCAAAAGCTTTTGGACAGCAAAGGAAATAATAAACAAAATGATAAGACAACCCACAAATTGGGAGATAATATTTGCAAATTATGTAACCAACAAGAGATTAATCTTCAAATTTATAAACAGCTCATGATGCTTAACAGAATCAAAACAAACAACCCACTCAAAAAACTGGGCAGAAGACCCAAATAGATATTTCTCCAAAGGAGACATACATATAGCCAAGAGGCACGTGAAAAGATGATCAACGTCACTAATTATTAGAGAAATGCAGATCAAAACTACAATATGGTATCACCTCACATTCGCCAGAAAGGCCAACACCAAAAAATCCAAAACAATAAGTGCTGGAGAGGCTGTGGAGAAAAGGAAGCCCTTCTACACTGTTGATGGAATGAAAACTGGACTGTAGCCCCTTAAGCTACTGTCCATGGGTCGCAAGAGTCTTAGCAACGAAACAACAACCCGACAAAGAAAAGTTAAATGTTTCCCTTAGTTCTTTCAGCTGTTCTAGCACACGACTGAATGCAAGAAGGCAGTGGTGGGAACCTCTGATTTGCCACCAAGCTAGACAAGAAGTTCGGGCAACCCGAGAACCTATTGCTTGTAATCGGTATCTGAAGTGGTGGAGAGGCTTAGGGGGCTGAGCCCATAACCTATGAGGTTGGTGTAACCTCCAGTGTGCATCAGAACTGAACTACAAGACACCTGTCTGGTATCACAGAGAAAAAACCCACGGAACTGGTGTCAGAACTACTGTGGGTCATCAGTACTGTCTCCACAAGTACCCTGTGCTTCCTTCTTTACAGACTAGATTGTCTTTCTCTTAAAGTCAGCATTACAGATTATTATCATAGGAAGAGGCAGTCAAAAAGTAAATAGTCAAAAATTAAAGAAGAAAAACAAGTATGTCAGGCAGATAAAATCTTAAGCTTCTCCTCTGGATTTTGCAGTATTTATGCATCCACTTATTTAAACAATTTATAATTTGCTTTTTTTTTCACATTCTAAATAGCCACCACCAACCTAAAAAAAGAGAGACCTCATACAGTATAATTCCATTTATAAAGCTCAACAACATGCAAAATTAAACCAAAGTGTCGAGGGATGTTTAAAACAGATCTTTTGTGCACAGTGTGAGGTAGGAATATTTTTTTCTTTTCTGTCCATCTCTAAGGAGGCTGAGGAGGTGCTGAATGGGAGGAAGTGCATGGGCTGATCGCAGGGTGTTCAATTTCTTTACTCAGGTGGTGGTCACATCGATGTTGGCTTTATAATCACTTTTAAAACTGTATTATAAAAGTTTCATATGCATTTCTGCATACATATTACATTCCACATGATATGATATCTGCAAAATTCAGACCTAATGAATTTATAAAACTAATGTAAGTACTATGCAGGGTAGAAATGATTCCATAAGATTAAAAACAGAATGATACTATCACAGGAACAAAACAAGATCAGCTCTCTAGTTTATCAAAGCTGCTTCCCAAGGAGGGACAGGTAAAAATTCAGATACCACGACACACATACATACTGGACTAAATAATTAGGTTGATGGCTGGTGGATAGACAGCAGCCAGTAGTATTTACAGACAAGGGAAGAAAACTAAAATGACCCATTTCCTATGGATCAGAGCTGGAGACATCAGTAAAGTGCTCAAAAAACTGTCAAGGCCATCAAACACAAGGAAAGTCTAAGAAACTCAAGGGCACAGATCTCATTTTTAGCTTACTACACTCACAGATGATTGCACACAGAAATGTTCATGTATTTGCAACGACACAGTGCAAACCTACCATCCACATCTTGGTTTCTAATTCCCTTCTCCAGTAACATGAACTGGTGGTCCTTTGAAAAATAGCTGATTCTAAATGGGACAAGGCAAGATCACCCTGGAGCATCTCCTCATGCCCAGAGTAAGGAAGTTAAAAACAAGCCCCTGTAGATGGGGATAAGTCAAAGAAACTAATTTAAAAAGCTCCTGTGGCCACAGTTGGGACAATTTCAACAACCAAGTAAGTGAAGTAGAATTGGGTGATGTCCCAAAGAATAAACAGCCAAGAATCCACAATGACATGGACTGAATAAATTGATGCGAGAGAAGAGACCAACTATTCCAAAGGACATACATGGACACTTCACCGAGAAGGAAATGAAGCGGGACACGCTCTCTTCCAGTGTGGGTGGCACGCAGACAGCGGGGTTCTTCATGGGGAAACAGGCTACGATTTGATTAGATCACCGTTTCCTTCCACGTGCAAACTAGTTGGACTGAACTTTCAAATATGTAGAAGCAAAATTTTTAATTATTAAAAGAAGATCTTAGAGACTCTTTGAAATCCTTTTGGAAAGGTCTCCTTAAGCAGAAGAAAAAAGCATTCACCATTCGGAATATACTTGTCCACATGAACGTTTTCAACTTCTACTTAAAAATGGTACTATTTAAGGAAGAAAAAAAAGGACAAATGATTGATGGCCAGAAACGGCCAACCTAAAATAACTGAAAGGATTAATATCCAAAATACAAGCACAGAGATACTGCAAGTAAGTAAGAAAGCGATAAACCAAGAGAATAATGGGAAATGGATATGAACAAACAAATCAGAAGAATAAATGACCATTAAACAAGTGGAACTGGGCTCAGTGGCCGATGCACATTTCATACTTAAGACATCCTGTTTTCCCCATTAGATTGATAAAAACTATAAGGACATAATACCGAATATTGGCAAGAACATAAGGGAAATGATTTTTAATGCAATGTCCATGTATTGTTAAGTAGTCTAACCCCTCTGGGGAAAAATCTGGCAACATCCATTAAATACGTACGTCTTTTCTCCTAAAATACTACAAAAGGAACAAAAGCAGGGCTTTTGTTAAGAGAAGTCTGTTTTGACATAGAGAATAGACTCATAGTCACTGGGGGTTGGGACGAATGGATGAGAAGTTTGGGAAAAGTAATACCGAAACCTACACTACCATATATAAAAGGGACAACCATTGTGGATATGCTGTAAGACAAAGGGAACTTATATGGGGGCTACATCATGGGGAGTGACTCGAAGAAGGGGGTTCGGGTGGGAGGGGTTAAGGATACACCTATTACCAATTTAGATTTATGTATAGATGTAAACAGAACTCTGTAAAAGCAAAATAAAAATATAAAAATAAACGAGCAGTCTGTTTCATTCAACTGTGACACAATAGAAAACTATTCATTAGCTCGAAAGAATCTGGAGGATATACAGGATATATCTATGTATACATGCATACACACATATACACCTCATAGAAATACCTCTTTGAGACCTATTACTTGGTGTAGAAAAAAAGCAATAGAACAATCCATAGAGTGTGATAAAATCTTTGATTAAAAAAGAAAAAGATGGCTTCCCTGGTGGTCCAGTGAGTAAGGACACCGCCTTGCAGTGCAAGGGGCGCCGGTTGGATCCCTGGCCTGGGAAGATCCCACATGCCACGGAGTGGCTGGACCGATGTGTCCAATTACCGAGCCGGAGCTCTGGAGCGCATGTGCCCAGAGCCGGTGCTCTGCGACAACAGATGCCACCACGATGGGAGGCCCACACGGGCCAAAGAACAAAAGATGGATGAAAATAGAGAAATGAAAGACCAATAGAAGTGGCCTGCCCGCTCCCCTCCCTCCCCACCCCACCTCCCCATAAATAAATAAATAAATAAATAAATATTTTTTAAAAAAAGAAAAAAGACAAAATAATGCATTTATGTACATACACTTTTATGTATGTATGAACTTAAGTGTTTAATGTACAGAAAACTGTCAGGATACTCATCAAACCGAGAAAGAAAAGGAGACGAAGGGTGAGGGAGAGGGGTGGGTGGAAGGGCTTTTTTCCTTTTCTATCTATGTATCTTTGACAGCAGAAATGTTCTTCTGCACGACTTGTATAAACTGTTTGCTCTTTGCTGTTAGAGGAAGAGGAAATGGTGGAAATATACCCAGGAAGTATTTCCCCATGTGAGCACTGGGGCCACTGTGTGTCATCCCCTCTCCCTATATGAGGTCTTCCTTCAGCTACACTGACTCTGTTCCCTGAAGACTGGACAGAGCAGTAATCTCATTGCTAAGCAACCTACTAACAGTAACAGTGACCCCTGACTGGCCAAGGGCACGTGGCCTACAAGGAAGGACAGGGAACCTGAGCATCTGGCAGGTGCTCACACCCTTGGGCTCCCCTGACCACACTGACTCTTGTAACAGTCTCCTTCACCTGACTCCAATCTTGCTGGGACGCGCTGGTCAAAAACTACTGCAAAGCCAGGTGTGTCCATGCCAGCATTTCAGGTTTGCACCAAGCAAGCAAGCTATGCGTGGGCATGTCCTTTCTCCATTCTAAACAGCCTGTAGTATTTTTTACAGTTGACATCTAAACTGCCTTATAAACGATAAATACTCCATTTTAATCATTCCCTATGTCAGGTGTAATCAACAAAAATATTTTGTATTCAATTATACTAAGGCATTTTTTGGTGAACAGCAAAGCATAAAACTTATTCATTATATAAATGGTAGTAAATTTATAGTTCAAATAAATTTCACCTATAATTTCCCAAACCACTATAGAAACTTAAATCACTCATTTTATATAGTCAAACACAATGTAGGACTACATAAAAACCAAAAAGAAATTTTTTTCCAAAGGAGTTGCTTTTAAGTTCACGTCTTGAGAAAGATTTCTATGTAATTTAAAAATCAAAATGACTTCCTAAGAAAAACTAATGCTCAGCGCAAATCACAGAAGAAAAGCATGATTCTTGATGGATAAAGAAGAGACAAAACTTACCAAAGTGAATATGCATGGCTCTGCTTGAAACAGCAAGAATGACCTACACACAGTGCAAACGAGAAGGCCAGGGTAACCTACACAACATAAAATCCCACCTGTGATTTGGCACTTTTGAAACTATGGTGCCCAGATTTGTTCAGGATGAGACAAGTCTCAGCTGATTTCAGAAGGCTCTCAATGGGGCCAATTCAATGTGGTCAGTGCAACAAATAGCCCCCTTACACACATTCTATGCTGGCCACACTTTTGAGTGATCTTAAAAATGCAAGCTGGGGCTTCTCTGGTGGTCCAGTGGGTAAAGATACCATCTTGCAGTGCAAGGGTCACTGGTTCGATCCCTGGCCTGGGAAGAAGATCCCACGTGCTGCGGAGCGGCTGGACTGATGTGTCCAATTACCGAGTCAAAGCTCAGGAGCACATGTGCCCAGAGCCAGCACTCTGCAGGGAGAGGCCACAGCGATGGGAGGCCCACATAGGCCAAAGAACAAAGACAAATGGATGAAAAACCAATAGAAGTGGCCAAAAAAAAAACATAAAAAACTGCAAGCTGGACTTCCCTGGTGGAGCAATGGATAAGAATCCGCCCACCAATGCAAGGGGACATAGCATTTGATCCCTGGTCCAGGAAGATCTCACATTTCAGGGAATAGCTAACTGTGCCACAAGTACCGAGCTCCTGCTCTGCAACAAAATAAGCCATCGCAATGAGAAGCTGATGCACTGCAACTAGAAAGTAGCCCTGCTCATCCAAAATGCAAGCTACAGCTCCCCAAATACAGGTACATTCTGTTGTAGTCATTCTGAGGAACTGACAATTTATTAAGTGCTAATTCTGGGGAATTCCAGAAAAGGGGTGTGGACCACCCCAGCCCACCTCCTGAACCAGGGCAGCAGGAAGCGACTTCACACATACCTACATGCATGAGTTTTGTTTTCATTTTTTCCCTTTCTCAGAAATCTTTATTCTAAGTATCACTGTCTTACAACTGATAACAAGGTGAAATGTTTTACTTGAGTCCTCTAATGAGATATATCAACTTCAGAACAGTTTTTTTTTTTCTTTTCTTCATCATGCCTCTTTTTTATTTGTATTTATTTTCATCCATCTTTTCATTCTTTGGCATGTGTGGACTTCCCATTGCAGTGGCCTCTCTCACTACAGAGCACAGGCCCTTGCACATGTGCTCCAGAGCACTGGCTTGTAATTTACTGGTCCAGCCGTTCCGTGGCACCTGGGATCTTCCTGGGCCAGGGATCGAACCAGTGTCCCTTGCAGTCCAAGGCAGACTCTCTACCCAGTGGACGACCAGGAAAGCCTTCAAAACAGTTTTTATCTCTGGACAGGAAGAAAGAAAATGGAAACATGGGGGGAAAGAAAAGTAGGGAGAAAAAATGAGAGGTCTGAGCAAATATGGTCCCCAAAATTCAGTTATTAAATTGGAGCAAAGGGTAATATGAAAATCATGAAATTGTCCACACTTTTCTGTTATCTTTGAAAAACTTAATTTTTTAAAAAAAGAAATATGAATGTACAGCATTATTTCAAAATGCGGGACGGTACAAGCGCATCAGTAGGAGCCACCACTAGGTGGAGAAAGCCGGCAGCCCACATCCTCACGGCATATTCACCCTGGAAAGCCAAGGTGATGGTCCCGGTCGTTGGTTACAGAACAAGTATGAACGGTCTGCACTGGTTTAAAGCACTGCTGGTTTTCACCGTGAAAAGGACGTTGTAAGGATGGGAAGAAAAGTGCCCTCATGGGTTCGTTACCTGTGTCGCTCCCCGAGCCTGTGGACAGCGCGGGCATGATGCTGAGGCCCGCCGGTGCTGCCAGCTCACTCCCCTGGAAGGGGGCCGAGATGCCAACCCCTGCAGCCACGCTCGGGCCAGCTACCGAGGTCTGTGTGCCCTGTGTAGGCCGTTTCTACAAAGAAAAGCAACACATTAAAAATAGATAAATAAATAAAATAGAAGAGGTAAGATTACTAAATTGCAACTTGCTGTAACTAATTCAAAATGTCGATTCCAACACATTATGAGTGAGATCATAAGCTTCATAATTTCATCTGCAGACTATGGCCAACTGTGAGGTAGAAGAGTTTTTTATTTTGACGTGGATTTCTGATGAAAAATCCGAAACTTCTTTGTGCATGTGTCAAGCCATCCATGAAGATTTTTACAGTTGGTTTGAGAATTGCTGACAACATAGACGGACAACTTGAGGAAGTTTGTAAGCCAGTGTCATTCTAAAATCCCTCCGCACATGTGCTCCAGAGCACTGGCTTGTAATTTACTGGTCCAGCCGTTCCGTGGCACCTGGGATCTTCCTGGGCCAGGGATCGAACCAGTGTCCCTTGCAGTCCAAGGCAGACTCTCTACCCAGTGGACGACCAGGAAAGCCTTCAAAACAGTTTTTATCTCTGGACAGGAAGAAAGAAAATGGAAACATGGGGGGAAAGAAAAGTAGGGAGAAAAAATGAGAGGTCTGAGCAAATATGGTCCCCAAAATTCAGTTATTAAATTGGAGCAAAGGGTAATATGAAAATCATGAAATTGTCCACACTTTTCTGTTATCTTTGAAAAACTTAATTTTTTAAAAAAAGAAATATGAATGTACAGCATTATTTCAAAATGCGGGACGGTACAAGCGCATCAGTAGGAGCCACCACTAGGTGGAGAAAGCCGGCAGCCCACATCCTCACGGCATATTCACCCTGGAAAGCCAAGGTGATGGTCCCGGTCGTTGGTTACAGAACAAGTATGAACGGTCTGCACTGGTTTAAAGCACTGCTGGTTTTCACCGTGAAAAGGACGTTGTAAGGATGGGAAGAAAAGTGCCCTCATGGGTTCGTTACCTGTGTCGCTCCCCGAGCCTGTGGACAGCGCAGGCATGATGCTGAGGCCCGCCGGTGCTGCCAGCTCACTCCCCTGGAAGGGGGCCGAGATGCCAACCCCTGCAGCCACGCTCGGGCCAGCTACCGAGGTCTGTGTGCCCTGTGTAGGCCGTTTCTACAAAGAAAAGCAACACATTAAAAATAGATAAATAAATAAAATAGAAGAGGTAAGATTACTAAATTGCAACTTGCTGTAACTAATTCAAAATGTCGATTCCAACACATTATGAGTGAGATCATAAGCTTCATAATTTCATCTGCAGACTATGGCCAACTGTGAGGTAGAAGAGTTTTTTATTTTGACGTGGGATTTCTGATGAAAAATCCGAAACTTCTTTGTGCATGTGTCAAGCCATCCATGAAGATTTTTACAGTTGGTTTGAGAATTGCTGACAACATAGACGGACAACTTGAGGAAGTTTTTGTAAGCCAGTGTCATTCTAAAATCCCTCCGCTCTGTTAGAATTCTAAACTGTATTTCTAAATGTAGAAAAGAGTTTGTAAGTGGTCAACAACTTATAACTAATCATAATTTTTTTAAGTAGTTCACCCTAACAAAACAACTGCAAAGTTCTGTAACTGAGTATCGAAAACAACCGTAAAAGACTACAAGGATTAAAGCAAGATGTCATTTTAGATTTACAGAACTGTTGATAATCTAAACGAAACCTAACAATCCAAGCTAATATATGAAAATAAATTGTTTTAGTAAAAATTAAGCTTGCTGGATCTTGAAAAATGATGATTTTAAATAACTATTTTAAGTAATATTTATCTCCAAATAAGCAGTAAAGGCAGGCACTCTTGTCTAATAACTAGAAGCAAGGGCTCTAGTGTTTGGTTTAATTTCTAATCCTGCGAGCCCTGTGATCTAGTTGTTTAACTTATTAAGTCTTAATTTCCTTATGTGTAAATGAAGATAGTAGCAATTTAGAATTGACCATACAATGAGCCAGAGGATACAAAATAGCACCCTACCAACAATGAATATCATGACTGAGTTTTTTTTAATTCAGGTAATGAGATTATAAAATGAAAACATAAAAGTAGCAAGATTAAAATTTACATTGGCCTCACACCTAGAAGGAGCCCATGTGGTTTAAATTTGAACCAAGGCTGCCTAATAACGGAAAACATACTGCATTTACATTTCAGAAATTAGAAGAAGCCGGTCTCACTCACCTGGAAGGGGCCGAGATAAATCGGGCCAGCTACCGAGGTCTGTGTGCCCTGTGTAGGCCGTTTCTACAAAGAAAAGCAACACATTAAAAATAGATAAATAAATAAAATAGAAGAGGTAAGATTACTAAATTGCAACTTGCTGTAACTAATTCAAAATGTCGATTCCAACACATTATGAGTGAGATCATAAGCTTCATAATTTCATCTGCAGACTATGGCCAACTGTGAGGTAGAAGAGTTTTTTATTTTGACGTGGGATTTCTGATGAAAAATCCGAAACTTCTTTGTGCATGTGTCAAGCCATCCATGAAGATTTTTACAGTTGGTTTGAGAATTGCTGACAACATAGACGGACAACTTGAGGAAGTTTTTGTAAGCCAGTGTCATTCTAAAATCCCTCCGCTCTGTTAGAATTCTAAACTGTATTTCTAAATGTAGAAAAGAGTTTGTAAGTGGTCAACAACTTATAACTAATCATAATTTTTTTAAGTAGTTCACCCTAACAAAACAACTGCAAAGTTCTGTAACTGAGTATCGAAAACAACCGTAAAAGACTACAAGGATTAAAGCAAGATGTCATTTTAGATTTACAGAACTGTTGATAATCTAAACGAAACCTAACAATCCAAGCTAATATATGAAAATAAATTGTTTTAGTAAAAATTAAGCTTGCTGGATCTTGAAAAATGATGATTTTAAATAACTATTTTAAGTAATATTTATCTCCAAATAAGCAGTAAAGGCAGGCACTCTTGTCTAATAACTAGAAGCAAGGGCTCTAGTGTTTGGTTTAATTTCTAATCCTGCGAGCCCTGTGATCTAGTTGTTTAACTTATTAAGTCTTAATTTCCTTATGTGTAAATGAAGATAGTAGCAATTTAGAATTGACCATACAATGAGCCAGAGGATACAAAATAGCACCCTACCAACAATGAATATCATGACTGAGTTTTTTTTAATTCAGGTAATGAGATTATAAAATGAAAACATAAAAGTAGCAAGATTAAAATTTACATTGGCCTCACACCTAGAAGGAGCCCATGTGGTTTAAATTTGAACCAAGGCTGCCTAATAACGGAAAACATACTGCATTTACATTTTTCAGAAATTAGAAGAACCCCACAATGCATTTAAACTCACTTTTTAATGCGTTTACGCAGTTCTCTATAAAGCCAGTTCAGTGATTTAAAAGCATAGTTTAACATGAATTAACAAGAAAAACAGATACCGTAAACATTTGAATAACTGGCTTCCTTCAATGCATAAAGCCTTTAAATTGCTGATTCATATTACAGAATAAAGAAAATGAGGTTGCCAAATTCTTCCTGAAAAAACCCAAACTATAAAATTCTATTAAAGCTTTCTAAATTAGCTTTTTAATTATCAAAGTAAACTTTAGCATAAAAATATTCACCATCAAATAGACCATCCTGGACCAAGTAACTGGCTGCGGGGTCCTGAGTTCTGTTTTATGTTACAGAGGTTGACGTGGTGAAAATACGCATACGAATCCATACAGAGATCCTCTTTTGTGTTCATTAAAAATAGGAGGGCCATTATTTTAAATACTGAGTGAAAATATAAATCATTAAGCTAAAAATTAGATAAAAAGGGAAAACCAAGATTTTATTCACACCCATCTTTGAAACTGTTTTCTCTAATAATTTTTAAAAGCCTACAATGTTCTGTTTTGTTTTCATAAGCTATCCTAACAATCCAGATTCAGATTCAACTACATAAAAGTATTCCTCGATTCAAACACAAAAAGAAAATAAAAAACAGACCATACATAATTTTAAAAATGCATCCTATTAGTACTCACTTTCATTTTGCTGCTGAGAAAAAAGGGAAAAACGGTTATAATTTGTGAAGTGTATGCACACATATTTCTACCATTAGGACAAAATGTACGTTCATAGGTAAGTATTTATTACAGTGTGCATGTATGTAATTTAAGCTCTTTATGCCATAAATCACAATTTGCATGGTACAGATTACCTAACTACAGAAATACAGATAGTATACAATCTATACCATGCAAACTACAACTTTCTTCAAGCCTTAAAGAACTTACAATGTTTCCATGTCATAAACCACATACAGCATACAAGAAATCGATTTATGCTTATAACAAACATCCTATTAATACTAAAACCACCTTACATTTCACATCAAAACATCCTTCTGAGTTGATGTTGCTGCTTTCCACGTATGCCATATACAGAAGATTTTATCGTAGCATTTCTCACCTTTTATTTCACAATAAACACTCAAAGTTAACTTTTTCCAAAAAATGTATTATTTAAGAAATATATGCTACATGATAATTACCTTCTCAGAACATATACAAGTATATCAAAAAATAAGCGGCTTGCTAAAATCTCAACTGGGAAAATGGTTATATTCTGTGGAACGAAGCGGAGTTGCTGGGTTTAACTTTCAAACTGAGTTAAATTTCTGTAGTAATCATGTTATTTTCTTTGGCTAAACTTATTGAAAACGCTTTGGAATTTGTCAGGACCCAGCCATGATTATTACTGACTGTTGTATGGAATCCATTTACTACAACACAAAAATACCAGCTGTTACAGTATGTCCTGAGAGGGATTACCGAATATTCGTAAATTGAAGTTCAATCCATCTTTCCATAAAAAAGAGCGACCCAAACGCCAGGAACGAAACTGCGGTGTCAAGTGCACCTGAAAAACCCCCCAAAATTAAGCTAAAATTAGATAAAAGGGAAAACCAAGATTTTATTCACACCCATCTTTGAAACTGTTTTCTCTAATAATTTTTAAAAGCCTACAATGTTCTGTTTTGTTTTCATAAGCTATCCTAACAATCCAGATTCAGATTCAACTACATAAAAGTATTCCTCGATTCAAACACAAAAAGAAAATAAAAAACAGACCATACATAATTTTAAAAATGCATCCTATTAGTACTCACTTTCATTTTGCTGCTGAGAAAAAAGGGAAAAACGGTTATAATTTGTAAAGTGTATGCACACATATTTCTACCATTAGGACAAAATGTACGTTCATAGGTAAGTATTTATTACAGTGTGCATGTATGTAATTTAAGCTCTTTATGCCATAAATCACAATTTGCATGGTACAGATTACCTAACTACAGAAATACAGATAGTATACAATCTATACCATGCAAACTACAACTTTCTTCAAGCCTTAAAGAACTTACAATGTTTCCATGTCATAAACCACATACAGCATACAAGAAATCGATTTATGCTTATAACAAACATCCTATTAATACTAAAACCACCTTACATTTCACATCAAAACATCCTTCTGAGTTGATGTTGCTGCTTTCCACGTATACCATATACAGAAGATTTTATCGTAGCATTTCTCACCTTTTATTTCACAATAAACACTCAAAGTTAACTTTTTCCAAAAAATGTATTATTTAAGAAATATATGCTACATGATAATTACCTTCTCAGAACATATACAAGTATATCAAAAAATAAGCGGCTTGCTAAAATCTCAACTGGGAAAATGGTTATATTCTGTGGAACGAAGCGGAGTTGCTGGGTTTAACTTTCAAACTGAGTTAAATTTCTGTAGTAATCATGTTATTTTCTTTGGCTAAACTTATTGAAAACGCTTTGGAATTTGTCAGGACCCAGCCATGATTATTACTGACTGTTGTATGGAATCCATTTACTACAACACAAAAATACCAGCTGTTACAGTATGTCCTGAGAGGGATTACCGAATATTCGTAAATTGAAGTTCAATCCATCTTTCCATAAAAAAGAGCGACCCAAACGCCAGGAACGAAACTGCGGTGTCAAGTGCACCTGAAGCATTTACAATCCCCAACAGAACTATTACAACCCTCCTTTAAAAGGGCTTATTTTTTGAAATTTCATTATTCCAGTCATACCTTGCTTCTATATATCACACTGTATCAGGTTCTACTGGCATCGATCATGTGGAAACAGTGAAATATCCAAAGGTCTAGAGCTTACAATGTTCAGTTTCTACCCGCACTGGACAACCCTAGGGCTCCCGGGTCTCTCTTGACATCTAGTGGTCAACCACAGAAGTGCAGTTGTCTGTACCAAGCTTTTCTGAGTTTTCCATTAAAAGAAAAAAAAAAGTCTTAATTGCATCCAGTGAAATAGTCATCTGAAAAACCTTTATTAATGTATACACACACACAGAGTCTTTCTGTGTGTCTCCTCAACTCTCAATACTTCACTCCAACACTACTTCACTTCTGATACCAGATGCGCTTTTCCACACATAAAGCAATACTGTGTCACCAACTGGGTGTCCCACAATCTAACTCAGTTCCAACACTATCTACCTGGAGACAGTCAGGCCCCACAGGGTGAGGGTTCAGTCCTACCAGACAGGCCCCCTGCTGATGTCAACTGTAAATCCAGGTTGTCACCGGTACTTCTGATCAACTTACAAATCAGAAGTTACCACAACTCCCTCAGGTTCAATTAATCTGCCAAAGCGGCTCACAGAACTCAGGGAAACATTTACTTGTTACGTTGTGGGTGGGTGCTCAGGCATGTCCAACTCTTTGCTGACCTCATGGACTGTAGCCCTCCAGGCTCCTCTATCCATGGAATTTCCCAGGCAAGAACACTGGAGCATATTGCCATTTCCTACTTCAGGGGATCTTCCCAACCCAAGGATCGAACCTGAGTCTCTTGCATCTCCTACATCAGCAGGCGATTTTTTGCCACTAACACCATTTAGGAAGCCCGTGTATTCGATTACTGGTTAATTATAAAAGGAAACAATGAGGAACAGCCAGATAGAAGAAATACACAAGGTAAGGCATGTGGGGAGGGGAGCAGAGCTCCCATACCCTTCCCGGGAGAAACTTCCTTCCCAAGATTTTCCATAAGATGTTGTGGAAAACCCAAATGAACATTTTGGCCAACTCGATAGAATTTTATAAAACTTGAGTGCACTATAGATAGTCTTCACCTTACAAGGCACTGTGCTAACCAAAATGCAAATATTCTCTAACTTGATCCACCTCTGCACAGGGACATCAACATCCCCAAACCTCCAGCCTCTTCCTGAGAAGATCAGTGGTGAAATGGATGAATGCAATTTTTTTAATATTGTGTCAGCCTTTGGATCGTGAACCATTATTCTTAAAATTATCAGTGCATAAGATTTTTTAAAATGTGTGAATAAAAGGTCCATTCAGGAACTTCCCTGATGGTAAAGTGGTTAAGACTCCTCCTCGTGAAGGAAATCAAGTAATTAAACTTGAATTTTAATAAGTTATGTGTTTCTCTAAATAGATATCCTATCTTAAACTATTCTAAGATATTTTAATAAAAGCAAGATGAAGTATTAGGGAAAAAGAAAAAAAAAAAAAAATCCACCTGGCAATGCAGGGAATGCAGGTTCACTCCCTGGCCTGGGAAGTAAGATTCTCACATGCTGCAGGGCTACTGAGCCCACACACCCCAACTAGAGAGTCCGTGCACCCCAATGAAAGAGTGTGCAGGCCACGATGAAGTCCCAACACAGCCAAATAAATTAATTAATTTAAAAAATGATATTGTTTAAAAAAAATCCATTCAAAATGCAGCACAGACCATCATATTTAAAAGTCCCAGTACATCTATTGATATATGTTCAGATTTCAAACTGCAACACTGAAACTACCACATGTTGAGTTGTGATGTATAGCTGACCTTGAACAACAAGGGGTCTGATGTGCTCGGCTCAGCTGACACACAGATTTAAAAGGATCACAGGATCAACAGTCGATTGAATCCATGGATACAGAAGGCCAGCTACAAGTTATACGAGCATTTTCACCTTCAGAGTACTCAAAGATCAACTGTCGTAACAAAGAATATCTACAATTAACTGAAAAGCTTATTAAAGTACACAAATCTATGGTTGGGAAAGGGAGGAGAAAGTCTGGCTTGTCTTCATATCCTTCAACAAAACCCAAGAGCCAAAAAAAATCAAAGTAAACCCAAATGAACATTTTGGCCAACTCGATAGAATTTTATAAAACTTGAGTGCACTATAGATAGTCTTCACCTTACAAGGCACTGTGCTAACCAAAATGCAAATATTCTCTAACTTGATCCACCTCTGCACAGGGACATCAACATCCCCAAACCTCCAGCCTCTTCCTGAGAAGATCAGTGGTGAAATGGATGAATGCAATTTTTTTAATATTGTGTCAGCCTTTGGATCGTGAACCATTATTCTTAAAATTATCAGTGCATAAGATTTTTAAAATGTGTGAATAAAAGGTCCATTCAGGAACTTCCCTGATGGTAAAGTGGTTAAGACTCCTCCTCGTGAAGGAAATCAAGTAATTAAACTTGAATTTTAATAAGTTATGTGTTTCTCTAAATAGATATCCTATCTTAAACTATTCTAAGATATTTTAATAAAAGCAAGATGAAGTATTAGGGAAAAAGAAAAAAAAAAAAAAATCCACCTGGCAATGCAGGGAATGCAGGTTCACTCCCTGGCCTGGGAAGTAAGATTCTCACATGCTGCAGGGCTACTGAGCCCACACACCCCAACTAGAGAGTCCGTGCACCCCAATGAAAGAGTGTGCAGGCCACGATGAAGTCCCAACACAGCCAAATAAATTAATTAATTTAAAAAATGATATTGTTTAAAAAAAATCCATTCAAAATGCAGCACAGACCATCATATTTAAAAGTCCCAGTACATCTATTGATATATGTTCAGATTTCAAACTGCAACACTGAAACTACCACATGTTGAGTTGTGATGTATAGCTGACCTTGAACAACAAGGGGTCTGATGTGCTCGGCTCAGCTGACACACAGATTTAAAAGGATCACAGGATCAACAGTCGATTGAATCCATGGATACAGAAGGCCAGCTACAAGTTATACGAGCATTTTCACCTTCAGAGTACTCAAAGATCAACTGTCGTAACAAAGAATATCTACAATTAACTGAAAAGCTTATTAAAGTACACAAATCTATGGTTGGGAAAGGGAGGAGAAAGTCTGGCTTGTCTTCATATCCTTCAACAAAACCCAAGAGCAACAAATCAAAGTAAACACAGATCTGAGAAAGTAAATGTCTCCTATCAGACCAGGTCTTAAAGGAATCTTTCATTCATTCATATTTTTGATTTCGGAAATTGTTATTTTTCATAAAAACATAATTTATGTTAACATGTAGCAGGTTTAGTATTGTTCTTTTTAAATGAATTGAAACAATGTTTTTACATTTCTGTTTTAATTTCCAATACGGTAAATATCAATACACGTAAACAAAATTCTTTAGGATCTTCAATAATTTTTAAGCATGTAAAAAGGTCCAGAGACCCCAAAGTTTGAGAATTGCAGTGTATGGCCCAGGCAGACAAAAATATTCCACAAAAGGCAGACAATAAACACTTTAGGCTCTGTGGTCTCAAGCTCAACACGGACAACATGCAAATAATGGGTGTGCCCCTGTTCCCATGGTATTTCGTTTCCAGGAGAACAGAGGGTCAGATCCGCTGGCACCATCCTACATGTTACAGCCTATCCGCCAGTGACGTAAGGGTCCAAGAGTAGCATGCTTTCTGGCAACACTGATATTGGTTATTCTTTAAGTATTCAAAGAAAGTCTGAATTTTTGTCAATTTTTTATTACACAGAAATGTATGCAAAATAAAAGATATGAAAATTTAGACTATGTGGCTCCTAATCATAAACAAAAATCACATTTCAGTTTTGTCTATTCTAAGAACCTCAGATTTTGTCAGTATACATAAACAATAAAAAAAAAACATGCTTACAACTGACTATGCATTTGGTATCATATGTACGAAACTATGCTTTCTATAAACAATAGCAGAAAGCAAAAAGGGGATGGGGGGGCACTTACAAAAAAATTAAAACATCTCACATTCTACAAAGTCACCAGGGTTCAATCACTATGCAATACAAAACTTAACACATCACAAATGAAAAGGAAAATACCAAAGCCACAGAAAAGAGGATTCTTGAGGAAAGCTTCCTATCCATCTTTGAAGACTTAGAAAAGGAAATGAGAGAAACGCTGCTTTCTAACCCCCAGGTGAGGAGACCCAGCCTGCAAGTCTGCCAGGAAAATCACAGAAGTCCCAGGTCAACTGTTGAAAGGGCATCAGGGCTCTTGTGGGAGGCACTACCCTGTCCTTCACCCACCTGCTCCTCTTTGGAAGAACAGGGTCAAGGAATGAACCGCACTCACCAGCCGTGACTCCACTCCAGACAACCCAAACCATCCACTGAGACCAGTGCCTCAGGATGCATGTTTATTCTCAGATAAGTCCTCAAGGAAACCAGCAGCCTTTCCAGCTGTGCTCAGTCCCACTCCCATGCTGAAACCTCTCTTCTGATAATGACCTTTACATTATGTTTATCTTCTACCATCCTCGCTCAAATGAGAAAGGATTTGCCTGCAGTGCAGGAAACTGGGGTTTGATCCCTGGGTTGGGATGATCTCCTGGAGAAGGGAATGGTTACCTACTCCAGTATTCTTGTCTGGAGAATTCCACGGACAGGGAAGCCTGGTGGGCTACAGTTCCAGGGGTCACAAAACGATTGGACACAATTAAGTGACTAATCCCCCTACCCCTCCGCACACACACACACAATTAAAAGGTCCTGGACAGTCTTCAAGATTACACCATCAACTAACCACTTTTTTGACATATATAACTCTTTCCTCTAATTGGTGGGGGCAGACAAGAGTGATAACTCTGCATTACATTTTCCTTCCATGCATGTGCATGCGTACTTAGTCACCCCGTCACGTCCAACTCTCTGCGATCATCTTCCCTGATGAATTCTCAATTCCAGACCCTTCCCAGCCTTCCACCAGCATTCCCTGAAGTCCTCTCTACTGGAGAAGTCAGCCATTTTTGCCCATTAAGACACATCAATGTAATTCCACACTTTTGTTGGGCTTATGCCCCCGACTAGGCTTCTTTGAGAATGGAGCCCTATCACCATTCAGTGCTGTGTTTAGTAACTCAGTCATGTCTAACTCTTTGCAACCCCGTGAATTTCAGCCCACCAGGCTCCTCTCTCCATGGGGACTCTCTAGGTAAAAATACTGGAGCAGGTTGCCATGCATGCTCTCTTCCAGGGGATCTTCCAAATCCAGGGTTGAACCCAGGTCACCTGCAGGCAGAGGGATTTTTTATGATCTGAGCCACCAGGGAAGCCCAAGAATACTAGAGTGGATAGCCTATTCCTTCTCCAAGGCAACTTCCCAACCCAGGAAGCAAACCAGGGTCTCCTGCATTGCAGGCAGATTTTTTTTTACTAGCTGAGCTACCACGGAAGCCCCCACATCACCGTAACATCCCTCAATATTGCATAATGGCTCCAAGTCAGACGTGCTTCTCTATGTGACCAGTTCCAACCTGCCAAGAGCTCAAGAGCTTCCAGGAACTCTGGTCTGATCTTTCAAGGTCAGCGTAACCTCATTATTTTACCTACGGGCAAATTTGGTAAAAGGGGGATCCCTGGGTTGGGATGATCTCCTGGAGAAGGGAATGGCAGTCGACTCCAGTATTCTTGACTAGAGAATTCCACGGACAGGGAAGCCTGGTGGGCTACAGTTCCAGGGGTCACAAAACGATTGGACACAGTTAAGTGACTAATCCCCCTACCCCTCCGCACACACACACACAATTAAAAGGTCCTGGACAGTCTTCAAGATTACACCATCAACTAACCACTTTTTTGACATATATAACTCTTTCCTCTAATTGGTGGGGGCAGACAAGAGTGATAACTCTGCATTACATTTTCCTTCCATGCATGTGCATGCGTACTTAGTCACCCCGTCACGTCCAACTCTCTGCGATCATCTTCCCTGATGAATTCTCAATTCCAGACCCTTCCCAGCCTTCCACCAGCATTCCCTGAAGTCCTCTCTACTGGAGAAGTCAGCCATTTTTGCCCATTAAGACACATCAATGTAATTCCACACTTTTGTTGGGCTTATGCCCCCGACTAGGCTTCTTTGAGAATGGAGCCCTATCACCATTCAGTGCTGTGTTTAGTAACTCAGTCATGTCTAACTCTTTGCAACCCCGTGAATTTCAGCCCACCAGGCTCCTCTCTCCATGGGGACTCTCTAGGTAAAAATACTGGAGCAGGTTGCCATGCATGCTCTCTTCCAGGGGATCTTCCAAATCCAGGGTTGAACCCAGGTCACCTGCAGGCAGAGGGATTTTTTATGATCTGAGCCACCAGGGAAGCCCAAGAATACTAGAGTGGATAGCCTATTCCTTCTCCAAGGCAACTTCCCAACCCAGGAAGCAAACCAGGGTCTCCTGCATTGCAGGCAGATTTTTTTTTACTAGCTGAGCTACCACGGAAGCCCCCACATCACCGTAACATCCCTCAATATTGCATAATGGCTCCAAGTCAGACGTGCTTCTCTATGTGACCAGTTCCAACCTGCCAAGAGCTCAAGAGCTTCCAGGAACTCTGGTCTGATCTTTCAAGGTCAGCGTAACCTCATTATTTTACCTACGGGCAAACAGTACAGCCTAAGGAAGAGAGTGTAGATTTGCACATGAGACAGACCTCAGATCAGAGCCCAGCCCTGCCCTCCAGGTGGACTCCATAACCCTGGCCAGGCTATTTAATGAAATGAAATTCTATGCAGTGACATAAGGAAAACACCTAGCCCAGAGGAGCCAATCAGCACGTGACAGCTTTTATGTATACTTTTCCACCACATTTTCATCACTCTCTACTTCTCATTTCCTCTAATCTAACAAACGTTTAAAGGTCTACAGTGAAAAGACGACAGGTTTTCATGGGATACAGTCCAATCCCCCGATTGTACCCCCTCCTACATGCACAACTTACAAGGTATGATATCTTGAGAAACCAAATAAAACAATTAAAAGAACAAAAAGTACAGGCACACACATGTACAGGTAACACCGAATGCACTCAATTCCTCAGACATTAAGCTAAAAGCTCAATGTCTCATTTAAGTCTCACAACAATCTCATAACATGCACTATGATCGATGTCTCACAGATGAGAAAACAATTCTAAGCCCCGTGCTCAAAGCCGCCGCCTGATGGAATTCTAACAACAGCATGTGTGAATCCAAGGTGCAAGTTGGTAACCCCATGACACATGCCACCTCTTCACACTTAATCTCACCCATTCAGTCCCCTCAAGTGTCACACAAAAATCATTTCTATGACTCATTACATCTTGTGACGACAAAAGGAAACATATCTGAAGCACTGGGAACATAGTAGATGCTTAGATATTCGCTTCTCCACTCCCTCAGTCTTTCCCTTGATATCCCCCTTTTGTTTCATCCTCTTTATCTACGAGTAAGAAAACTGTCCATTTCATATCCACACCCTCACTGGCCCTTGGTTCACTTGAGGTCATGCCCTCTCCAATGGACCCTGACGTCTTGACCAGTAATCATGGCAACAGGCTTGTTACTTTTAAGAAAAGGCACTTTAAGAGCCTCCATGAGATCTGACACCTCATCTTTCACAAGCTTCCAACATTCCAGACACCAGCATCTCCGGCAGCCCACACGCCTAACAGAGGACAGCATGAACCGCGCCCTGCCAACACGTGACCGACAAGCGAGAGATGAAAGCGCCATTGGACTGTTTGCTACTGAAGCACACTAGCCGCTCCTTACAGATAAACTGATCATGTGCAGAAATCAATGGTATGATTTCTAAATAACATAAATCATGTAAATATTTACACAGGTACTAATTAATATTCTGTGGTTCAACACAATAGTGCCTTAAAATATAACCTACTAAAAATACCTGAAATAAATCTGGATATTTACAAACATGATTTCATTGGTTTACTGACAAAAGAAATCATGGAGACAGCATACTACTGTCAGTTTCTCAGGCCCTACAACAGATCTATTGAAAAATAAACTTTTCAAAAATCATTTCTTATTTGCAAAGTATCATATCATAATACCAACGTTAACTATATTTTCTAAGTATAGACAGGACAAAAGAGTTACACTAGATACTCAAGGGTTGGTGCATATTTATATATGCATTTTTACAGCTTCAATACATAATGATGAAAGAAACTATCTAATTCAAAAGCACTCTTCATTTACAACACAAACAACCTTGTACTATATTTTCCTCCATATTCTTAAAGGCTGATGGAATTCTAACAACAGCATGTGTGAATCCAAGGTGCAAGTTGGTAACCCCATGACACATGCCACCTCTTCACACTTAATCTCACCCATTCAGTCCCCTCAAGTGTCACACAAAAATCATTTCTATGACTCATTACATCTTGTGACGACAAAAGGAAACATATCTGAAGCACTGGGAACATAGTAGATGCTTAGATATTCGCTTCTCCACTCCCTCAGTCTTTCCCTTGATATCCCCCTTTTGTTTCATCCTCTTTATCTACGAGTAAGAAAACTGTCCATTTCATATCCACACCCTCACTGGCCCTTGGTTCACTTGAGGTCATGCCCTCTCCAATGGACCCTGACGTCTTGACCAGTAATCATGGCAACAGGCTTGTTACTTTTAAGAAAAGGCACTTTAAGAGCCTCCATGAGATCTGACACCTCATCTTTGACAAGCTTCCAACATTCCAGACACCAGCATCTCCGGCAGCCCACACGCCTAACAGAGGACAGCATGAACCGCGCCCTGCCAACACGTGACCGACAAGCGAGAGATGAAAGCGCCATTGGACTGTTTGCTACTGAAGCACACTAGCCGCTCCTTACAGATAAACTGATCATGTGCAGAAATCAATGGTATGATTCCTAAATAACATAAATCATGTAAATATTTACACAGGTACTAATTAATATTCTGTGGTTCAACACAATAGTGCCTTAAAATATAACCTACTAAAAATATCTGAAATAAATCTGGATATTTACAAACATGATTTCATTGGTTTACTGACAAAAGAAATCATGGAGACAGCATACTACTGTCAGTTTCTCAGGCCCTACAACAGATCTATTGAAAAATAAACTTTTCAAAAATCATTTCTTATTTGCAAAGTATCATATCATAATACCAACGTTAACTATATTTTCTAAGTATAGACAGGACAAAAGAGTTACACTAGATACTCAAGGGTTGGTGCATATTTATATATGCATTTTTACAGCTTCAATACATAATGATGAAAGAAACTATCTAATTCAAAAGTACTCTTCATTTACAACACAAACAACCTTGTACTATATTTTCCTCCATATTCTTAAAGGAAACCCTCACTTTCTTGCACATGAGATTCTATTCAAGTGTCACTCTTCTAACATTCTCCTCTACTTTAATGATATACAAATATGATTCATTTATGTCAAGAAATCTTAGGGTGGGCTTCCCTGGTGGTCCAGTGGGTAAAGACACCGCCTTGCAGTGCAAGGGGCGCCGGTTCGATCCCTGGCCTGGGAAGATCCCACGTGCCGCGGAGCGGCTGGACCGATGTGTCCAATTGCCGAGCCGGAGCTCTGGAGCGCATGCGCCCAGAGCCGGTGCTCTGCGACAGGAGAGGCCACCGCGATGGGAGGCCCACACGGGCCAAAGAACAAAGACGGATGAAAAATAGACAAATGAAAGACCAATAGAAGCCGCCCACTCGCCCCCCTCTCCCTCCCCACCCCACCCCAAAAAAAAAATCAAAAAGAAAAAGAAATCTTAGGGTTAGAGGAGGAGTCTGACTGAAAAAAACAGCACATGCAGAGATAGAAAAAAAAGAAACAACTAAAGGTCACATGGAGACCGGCTGTAAGACACTTCCTACACATGCGTTTCTGAGGGGAGATAAGCCCGAATGGAAATGGCAAATGACACAGACTCTGAGCATATGGGCACAGCTACCATGGCTGCGTGGGTTGCTCCCCAAATGGCATCTCAGTGGACTCCTTCCGCCACCTTTTCCAGAATCCACACAGACACACATACACACAGCCTCACATAATGTTTCTTTGGGGGCTCATCACCATCTCATCACTGTATTTCATTGATCTAGTCTACTGTCTTTCCTGTTAGAATATTAGCTACAAGAATTCCCACTGTCTTAGACTACTACTCACCATTTACAGTAAGAGGTGGTTCCCTAATGTTTGTTGAATGAATGAGTCCACAGTGGACCCACGATCAATGCCAGCTATGATGCTTTTGTTTGCCTTTTATTTTTATTCTATTCTATTTTTATTGGAGTTATATATGATTTACAATGTGTTAGTTTCAGGTGTACAGCAAAGTGATTCAGTTATATACACACATATACCCACTCTTTTCTGATATTTTTTTTTCCTAGAGGCCATTATGGAGTATTGAGTTGAGTTCCCTGTGCTTGCTGTGTAAGAGGGCCTTATTAGTTACCTATTTTATACATAGCAGGGTGAGTATTATATGCCTCTGCCTACCCCCTTCCTAGTTTTCCTGCCCAAAAGAGGAAGAGCTGCTAGTCCCACTGATTATGATGTGAAAAACTTACCAGACCAGAGTAGGTGAGTTTCCTATCAAAGGTTGGCATCTATATCCAGTGCCCGCTGGCACTTCCGGTTCCCCACTGTCCACCGTCCCGAGGCAAACAGACTGTGCAGGTGAGAGGGGCCTGCCTGGTGTGTGTGCACTGTCTCCCTTACACGTGAGCCAGATGAATATTTACACTAGGTGCACACCTGCCTTCTCTCACACTTCCACTGATCTGGAAATCTCAGCCCCATCCAGGGCCTGGCCCTTCTTCCTCCTCAGAGGGAAGGCTGGTCCCGCTCCTCTGCAATGACCACTCTCTCCTCCCAGGGAGAAGCTGCCTGGGCCGTGGCCTCAGCTAAGAACAATGGCCTCTTCAACCACTAGGTGCGCCTGAAATTTTTTTACGTAAGAAAAAAAAAAAACTAGACAATTTTTTTAAGGTTTCTATTTAAAATGAAAGTGTTCACCATATATTCATCTCCCAGAGTCTCAAAAGGAAAGGTAGAAAACGCCAGGGAATCACAAAGTAACCCTTAAACTAAGTCTCTGTGCCCTCGGGCCATCTCCTACAGGATGTAACAGAACCTGTCATCTTTACCCCCAAATCCTAGGCTTTCTAAATTTTATCTCCCTGGACATCTCTCTCCTAAACACATTCTGGAGAGATGCTTGCTGATGTAAGGACATCTGCAATTTACTTGTGAATACTCCGAGAGAGAAAGAGGGGAGGTGAGGGAGAGAGAGAATGAAGACTACAGAAGGCAGACATGTGAGAGCAGAGAATGAATGGTTCCCTAATGTTTGTTGAATGAATGAGTCCACAGTGGACCCACGATCAATGCCAGCTATGATGCTTTTGTTTGCCTTTTATTTTTATTCTATTCTATTTTTATTGGAGTTATATATGATTTACAATGTGTTAGTTTCAGGTGTACAGCAAAGTGATTCAGTTATATACACACATATACCCACTCTTTTCTGATATTTTTTTTTCCTAGAGGCCATTATGGAGTATTGAGTTGAGTTCCCTGTGCTTGCTGTGTAAGAGGGCCTTATTAGTTACCTATTTTATACATAGCAGGGTGAGTATTATATGCCTCTGCCTACCCCCTTCCTAGTTTTCCTGCCCAAAAGAGGAAGAGCTGCTAGTCCCACTGATTATGATGTGAAAAACTTACCAGACCAGAGTAGGTGAGTTTCCTATCAAAGGTTGGCATCTATATCCAGTGCCCGCTGGCACTTCCGGTTCCCCACTGTCCACCGTCCCGAGGCAAACAGACTGTGCAGGTGAGAGGGGCCTGCCTGGTGTGTGTGCACTGTCTCCCTTACACGTGAGCCAGATGAATATTTACACTAGGTGCACACCTGCCTTCTCTCACACTTCCACTGATCTGGAAATCTCAGCCCCATCCAGGGCCTGGCCCTTCTTCCTCCTCAGAGGGAAGGCTGGTCCCGCTCCTCTGCAATGACCACTCTCTCCTCCCAGGGAGAAGCTGCCTGGGCCGTGGCCTCAGCTAAGAACAATGGCCTCTTCAACCACTAGGTGCGCCTGAAATTTTTTTACGTAAGAAAAAAAAAAAACTAGACAACTTTTTTAAGGTTTCTATTTAAAATGAAAGTGTTCACCATATATTCATCTCCCAGAGTCTCAAAAGGAAAGGTAGAAAACGCCAGGGAATCACAAAGTAACCCTTAAACCAAGTCTCTGTGCCCTCGGGCCATCTCCTACAGGATGTAACAGAACCTGTCATCTTTACCCCCAAATCCTAGGCTTTCTAAATTTTATCTCCCTGGACATCTCTCTCCTAAACACATTCTGGAGAGATGCTTGCTGATGTAAGGACATCTGCAATTTACTTGTGAATACTCCGAGAGAGAGAAAGAGAGGGAGGTGAGGGGAGAGAGAGAGAATGAAGACTACAGAAGGCAGACATGTGGACATTCACTGTACTGTTCTTTCTACTTTCCTGTATGCTTAAAGTTTTATGATAAAGTTTCTTTACCAACAAACAAACCAAACATGTTACCCAGCTCCTCAGAACACACTAGGCACTGACCCTCAACAAATGCACTGACCCTCCAGCCACTCTGTCCCCGCCTCCAACCCTCCTGCCCACTGATGCCAGCATCTCTTAAGATACTTAAATGATCGTGTTACGGCTCTGAAAAAACCTATCTGATGACTCAACAGCATGGTCATGATAAAGTTTAAATCCCAAAAATGATACCAGCCCTCCGTTCTTACCAGTTCCTTCATGGCAAAAACACATACAAATGCACTCTAATTTTCTGAACATCCCATTATTTCCTGTCTCTGTAGACTTGCTCATTCCATGTCTTCTGCCCACTTCAAACTATGGGTTAAATATATACAATGGAATATTACTCAGTCATTAAAAAGAACAAAATAATGCCATTTGCAGCAACACAGATAGACCTATGTCTATGATGACACATACGACATCCCTTATATGCGGAATCTAAAAAGAAATGATACAAATGGACTTATTTACAAAACAGAAACAGACCCATAGACTTAGAGAATGAATTTATGGTTTCCAGGGGGAGAGAATGGTGGGAAGGGATAGTTAGGGAGTTTGGGATGGACATGAACACACTGCTATATCCAAAATGAATAATCAACAAGGTCCCACTCTTTATATATAGCACAGAGAACTCTGCTCAGTGTTATGTGGCAGCCTGAAGGGGAGGGGGTTTGGGGAGAATGGATACGTGTGTACGTATGGCTGAGCCCCTCGCTGTTTCACCTGAAACTGGTACAACATTGTTAATCGGCTATACTCCAGTATAAAATTAAAAGTTTAAAAAATAAATAGATGGTCTGCACAGTCAAAAACTATGGGTTCAATCAAACATCCACCTCTTATCGCACTGCCTGATGGATGACCAATGTGGAAAAAAAAAATCACCATCCAAGGGACAAGAACGTCTGAAGCGCACGTTTATATTCTTTATAATCTATAAAGGGATAGACAAGTTATAGCTCTTACTCAAGCCTGCACATCGCCATTCAGCAATTCCTCTTCAGTTCAGCAGAGGGTGCCATAACTTCACTTTTTCAGAAAAGAATTTAAGTCATATTAACAAAAGCAGTTTTCACCACTTCAGCTCTATAGCAAGTCCTAAAAATTGTATTTCTAATAAATCTGAAAATGAAAATAAACATCCAAGATTGATGTCATGTGAACAAATGTCTCTTTTTTCCCATTTAAGAAAGAAACTGCATGATAATATACCTAAAATTCTAAATGTGTCTATACCCTCTGAGCCAACAGCTTGACTTGTTTGTAGGAATTTACCTGAGGAAATAGACAAATAGGCAACAACGGATCAATCAACTTACACTAAAGTACACTGGAAGGGACTTCCCTGGTGGTCCTGTGCTAAGGCTCTGTGCTCCCAGTGCAGGGAGCCTGGGTTCAATCCCTGGCCAGGAAGCTAGATCCACACGCCACAACTAAATTCTCATGTCCCAACCAAAGACCCCAAGTGCCCAAACTAAGACCTAGCACAGTCAAATAAATAAATAAATATTTATAAATCAATAAGTAAATAAAGTACCCTGGGGGAGAGCCCCAGGTTTTCAAGGACAGCATCTTCACCGCAGCTACTACTCCACGCTCAGCATCGGCGTGGACCAGACTGTAACACACGGTGTCCTGACTCCAGTGCATCTATAACAGGCTTGGGGTCCCTGCTCCCACGTATCTCTTCATTCAAACCTTGGCAGTTTGTCTTGTTTTGGGTCTTCTGCTCTACAGATTCCTAAACCAGCTCTTAATCTATTCTCAGTTTGGGTTCTGCAATTCCAGAATTTTCCCGGCAGTTACACAAACCAGACTAAGCCACTGTGTCCATGCGACTTTTCAAGACATTTCTTCCCGATGGCTAAAAAGAGGCACTTGTGCTTTGCCCACTCCCGCGAGGGGGTTGTCCTCAACGGCATTGTGATCTCTTTGGATGAAGACACTGACAATGTCTCAGAAAGATGCTTTTTACTCTGCTCTCAATCACTTGAGAACATTTCTAAAACCATTAACTTACAGAGGAGCCAAGATTTCTAAGAGAAAACTCGAGAGATGTTTAGCAAGATGTTCAGAAGCTGGACGTGTCTCGCAGTTCAAGAGCTGTCTTTCTTGCTTTGTAGTTTAAGGGCTGTGGTTCTTTGTCCTAATCCCTGAGGATTTAACTGCTTATAGACAGGCAAGAGGGAAGGAACAAGCCTGATAAAATAAAAGCTGGCCATCTGGAAAGCAATAACATTGTTTTAACAGATGTCTCAGGGAGAGAGGGATTACCTAAAACCATTGGCATATGTCCTTAAGTACTAATTTTGCAAAGCTATGGCGAACACAATACATCAGTATTGATTCACCCTGAGTGAATATCTGACCTTATCCTTTCAAATATTAAGGATTCCTAGATTATATCTTAATTAGCAAATAAAAAATGAGACCAGAGATCATTATTTAAAACCTACCCAATGGAATTATCCTGGGTGGAGATAATGAGTATTATGCAAAGAACTACAAGAAAAGACTGATCTCAGAATGAAAACTGGGGCAGGCTGTATCTGACTGAGTCACTTGGCTGCCTCTACTCGCCCTAGGTCTCCAGCCACAAGCCCAGGAACTGCCAAGGAAAAGCTAGGTAAAACTTGCTGTCTTACTCATCAATGGTGCGTGCAGGCTGAGGACCCACGTCCTGCCCCAGCGCATGGCCAGCCCAGGGAGGACTTCAAGGAGCCCGTGGAGTGTATGCAGGGGAGCCTGTACAAAAGTCAAGGGTCCACACCCGAGGCCCCCTCAAATCGCTATGTATTGCAGGTTTGAAAAAGCTGAACAATGGTGGAGACCTGGGGTGGGGTTGGGGGAGGAGAATTCCAAGCCCGTAATCTATTCTCAGTTTGGGTTCTGCAATTCCAGAATTTTCCGGCAGTTACACAAACCAGACTAAGCCACTGTGTCCATGCGACTTTTCAAGACATTTCTTCCCGATGGCTAAAAGAGGCACTTGTGCTTTGCCCACTCAGAGGGGTTGTCCTCAACGGCATTGTGATCTCTTTGGATGAAGACACTGACAATGTCTCAGAAAGATGCTTTTTACTCTGCTCTCAATCACTTGAGAACATTTCTAAAACCATTAACTTACAGAGGAGCCAAGATTTCTAAGAGAAAACTCGAGAGATGTTTAGCAAGATGTTCAGAATCTGGACGTGTCTCGCAGTTCAAGAGCTGTCTTTCTTGCTCGTCTTGTAGTTTAAGGGCTGTGGTTCTTTGTCCTAATCCCTGAGGATTTAACTGCTTATAGACAGGCAAGAGGGAAGGAACAAGCCTGATAAAATAAAAGCTGGCCATCTGGAAAGCAATAACATTGTTTTAACAGATGTCTCAGGGAGAGAGGGATTACCTAAAACCATTGGCATATGTCCTTAAGTACTAATTTTGCAAAGCTATGGCGAACACAATACATCAGTATTGATTCACCCTGAGTGAATATCTGATGTAATCTTTTTAAATATTAAGGATTCCTAGATTATATCTTAATAAGCAAATAAAAAATGAGACCAGAGATCATTATTTAAAACCTACCCAATGGAATTATCCTGGGTGGAGATAATGAGTATTATGCAAAGAACTACAAGAAAAGACTGATCTCAGAATGAAAACTGGGGCAGGCTGTATCTGACTGAGTCACTTGGCTGCCTCTACTCGCCCTAGGTCTCCAGCCACAAGCCCAGGAACTGCCAAGGAAAAGCTAGGTAAAACTTGCTGTCTTACTCATCAATGGTGCGTGCAGGCTGAGGACCCACGTCCTGCCCCAGCGCATGGCCAGCCCAGGGAGGACTTCAAGGAGCCCGTGGAGTGTATGCAGGGGAGCCTGTACAAAAGTCAAGGGTCCACACCCGAGGCCCCCTCAAATCGCTATGTATTGCAGGTTTGAAAAAGCTGAACAATGGTGGAGACCTGGGGTGGGGTTGGGGGAGGAGAATTCCAGCAGTAATCTGCAGCAAACAATAGGCATAACTCAGCTGTATCCCAGAAAGTCTGTAGAGAAGTACGGGGAGGAGAAGAAGAAAAGAGACAGTAAATAGGACATTCCTGCCAGGAATGCCACTTCCTTTAGATGAGTGAAATGTCACTCTGTACATAATTTGACAATGACGGAAGATTCCAGCCATCAGAACCAAGCCTGATCAAGGTCCATGGGGCACAAGGACTGGGAACAGTGTGAGGAAGAGTATGTCGGACACAACTGAGTGACTGAACCATCATGTTTAGACAGGGGACAGGAGGGCAGTGGTGGATCCCGGGGCAGGAGGAGGCGGCGAGGGCCCAAGGGGGGCAGGTGAAGATGAACCAGGGACACAGGCGGACAACCCACAACTCTACACAACAGACCTCTGCAGATGCTTCAGCCAAACCAGAGGACGGTGGTCTTTCAGACAATTTCTACAACTAAAACGCCCACAGCATCCTGAGTCATTAGCTATCTTTTAAAGAAAAGTCTACTAATCCTAAGGATTCTAAGTACATATTCAATTCTTATAGAATTAAAAAAAAAATCATACTACAGCAATCTTTTAAAACTTTACAATTCCATCATTTTCAAGGCCTATTTAATCGATCAGTTTATTTAACACATTTATGTAAGTATCTGATTTTCCTCTCTAAGAAATCATAGATTTCTTAAGATATATAAGTTATATTCCACAATGCTCGGCACAGAGATGCTTGTTAAATGTATGCTGATGGCTAAGACTCTGTGCTCCCACGGCAGGGGGGCCAGGGCTCGAACCCTGGTCAGGGAACTAGATTCCTCATGCCACAACTAAAGATCCCACATACCTCAATAAAGATCAAAAATCCTGAATGCTGTAACTAAGACTCAGTACAGCCAAATAAAATTTTTTAATTATTTCTATTTATTCTTGGCTATTCTGGGTTTTCACTGCTGCCACAGGCTCTTCTCTAGTTGCAGAGAGTGGGAGCTACTCTAGTTGAGGTGAGCAGGTTTCTTGTTGCAGTGACTTCTGTTGTGGAACTCGGGCTCTAGGGCACATGGGCTCAATAGTTGCAGCTCTGAGGCTCTAGAGCACAGGCTCCATAGTTGTGGCTCACAGGCTTAGCTGCTCTACAGCATGTGGGATCCTCCCGGATCACGGATCGATCTCGTGTCTCCTGCACTGGCCGAATGAATGAGTGAAATGTCACTATGTACATAATTGGACAATGACGGAAGATCCCAGCCATCAGAACCAAGCCTGATCAAGGTCCATGGGGCACAAGGACTGGGAACAGTGTGAGGAAGAGTATGTCGGACACAACTGAGTGACTGAACCATCATGTTTAGACAGGGGACAGGAGGGCAGTGGTGGATCCCGGGGCAGGAGGAGGCGGCGAGGGCCCAAGGGGGCAGGTGAAGATGAACCAGGGACACAGGCGGACAACCCACAACTCTACACAACAGACCTCTGCAGATGCTTCAGCCAAACCAGAGGACGGTGGTCTTTCAGACAATTTCTACAACTAAAACGCCCACAGCATCCTGAGTCATTAGCTATCTTTTAAAGAAAAGTCTACTAATCCTAAGGATTCTAAGTACATATTCAATTCTTATAGAATTAAAAAAAAAAATCATACTACAGCAATCTTTTAAAACTTTACAATTCCATCATTTTCAAGGCCTATTTAATCGATCAGTTTATTTAACACATTTATGTAAGTATCTGATTTTCCTCTCTAAGAAATCATAGATTTCTTAAGATATATAAGTTATATTCCACAATGCTCGGCACAGAGATGCTTGTTAAATGTATGCTGATGGCTAAGACTCTGTGCTCCCACGGCAGGGGGGCCAGGGCTCGAACCCTGGTCAGGGAACTAGATTCCTCATGCCACAACTAAAGATCCCACATACCTCAATAAAGATCAAAAATCCTGAATGCTGTAACTAAGACTCAGTACAGCCAAATAAAATTTTTTAATTATTTCTATTTATTCTTGGCTATTCTGGGTTTTCACTGCTGCCTCAGGCTCTTCTCTAGCTACAGGGAGTGGGAGCTACTCTCTAGTTGAGGTGAGCAGGTTTCTTGTTGCAGTGACTTCTGTTGTGGAACTCGGGCTCTAGGGCACATGGGCTCAATAGTTGCAGCTCTGAGGCTCTAGAGCACAGGCTCCATAGTTGTGGCTCACAGGCTTAGCTGCTCTACAGCATGTGGGATCCTCCCGGATCACGGATCGATCTCGTGTCTCCTGCACTGGCCGGCAACCTCTACCACTGAGCTACCAAGGAAGCCCTAAATATTTTTTTAGTGTATGCTGAGTGATATAAATGAGCAAGTACACATGTGCCCAACGGTTATTGGGCAACCGCACCTGGCTAAGGAGATGACAGGAGGTTTCCTGGGCGTGTGAGCCTGACCAGAAGCAAGGATATAGATGGTTCTCAAGAAATTGCATACATTTCCCAACACTCCACAATTCTGTAGAAGGTTCCAGGCTCCATAGATGGACTCTATCCCTCTATCCCAAGAACACCCACAGTCAATTAAGTACTGAGGGACTCCCCTGGACGTCAACTCCATGCTGTTAAAAAGCAGCAAATGCAGTTCAGTGTTTCGTGGTATGGCACAGATTTGGAGATACTTTTCTGGTGCCCAGGACATCTGCTCTTGGTGAAATAAATCAACTATTCTTTCCTTATATCCTATAATTATGATCAGGAAGCTGAAGTACAAGGTATTAAGGAAGATATTACATACAGAATTTATACAAAACTCCCAAAGAAAATCTGCTGAGATTCTTTAATAAGCCTGTTTCTATAAACAAACTTTCTTACACTGGGTTCCGCGCTTGCTGATGAAGCACAGATGAGCTCCTCACGTTTCAGATACAGCCCTATTGACAATAAACTTTGCTCACACAAGGCAACAACATTTAAAGTCATTTTTACTATCATTCAAAATTTGTAATGGGATTTCACATTTCCTATTCTTTCACACATGTTGTGACAACATGTGTGACAATATTCCTTAAAATATAGACTCTGGGTGATTATGACAATGTGTCAGTATAGGTTCACCAGTTGTAGAAAACCTACCATCCTGGTGAGGAGTACTGGAAATAAGGGGTCTGTGCACGTGTGGGCAGGGGATGTCTGGCACATATGTGTACCTTCCACTCAATTCTTCTGTAAACAGAATTTCTCTGAAAAATAAAGTCAAGTTTAAACACTTTTTCTACTTCAATAGGGAAACTTCTGTATTCACCCAACATCATTAGGTGGTCATTTTAATCTTATTTTTACTAAGCTGAATTTTTATTTTGAATTGTTAGTAAAAAGGTAATACGTATCTACATAGTTCTTGCGGTTTTCTATTAAGTTGACTAAGATGGTCAATGATGCATTTTTACTTAAATAAGTCATATTTTGGTTTCCCAGGTGGCTCACTGGTATGGTAAGGAATCCATCTGCCAAAGCAGGAGACATAGGCTCAATCGCAGGGTCAAGAAGATCCCCTAGAGAAGGAAATGGCAACCCACGTCAGTACGCTTGCCTGACAGGCTATAGTACATGGGGTGGCAAAGAGTGGGACATGACTGAGCGACTAAGCACACACACAAGCCATCTTTCAACTTAACAACTGTTGTCCTACAAATCCATAAAGTGAGAACCATCTACGCCAAGAAAAATTAATTCTTATAGTCAAACTCTTGACAAAAGCTTTCTTTGGGCCTACTAACACTGGAAGTAAGAAACAGTGGCAATAGGCATACTGATTTCATTTCTTAGTATAAAGTTTATAAGAATAGGGGGTGTGGGGAGACACAGGGCCAGAATTAAACTTTAAGAGAACTAGGATGTTGTTAGATTCACTATTTGTCTAACATCACTTAATAAAGAATTCAGATTTACAGCAAGCTTTTATATAAGGGCTTCTCTGTAAATAAGAAAATATATAACTTGAATCAAAGTTTTTTTCAAAACAACTTTATACTTTTGACCAGTGCCATTATACTATCAGTGAACAGAGCTGTAATGTTTCTACCATGTCTTATTTGTTTTGACATGTTCACTAACACTAATATTTCAAACCCAGCAGTGTGTTGGTAGTATGTAACAAATAACATTCTTCCAAGTGTGTTGTCTCCAAGAGTTGTATGGAGTTCTACTAGGAAATCTTCATTCATAACTCACTGTTATGTCAGGTGTTGATTCATCTTGAAATTTCTGTGATTTCATGATCTTCCTTATAAACGGGGTCACCACATAATCTCATCATCAAAAGTCTATTAAAAATATTATCCGAAGTAAAAGGTCGCTAGTTCCTGACACGGTGTTCAAAATGTTCCTTGACAGGTGAGCAAATTAAGCCATTCTGAGTTCTGTAATAATAATAATGGATTTGAGTCTTAGTAACAAATTGTGTAACTAGCTTCATGACTCAACCTAAGGGTTAGACTGAGCTCAAAAAAGAATTTTGCTTAGTCTGTGCTTCCAAACATTAGAAAAAGGACTAATCTATGCCGCACAGGATGGGCACTGTGTTAAAGGTACCAGAACAGTCAGCTTAGGAGCACTGCTACATGCAATAACCTTCCACGCAAAGAGGTACTCCGGTTGAGAAAGAGAAGAATGACCAAGTTCAGTCACCTGAATAAATACTAAGAAAACAGGAACTGTTCATGCCAAATAAAGGGAGCAGAGGGATGACAGCACACTTTTATCTTGGTTCACCATTGTCAGAGGGGTCTTGAAATACTCCAGTGCTACGTTTTTCCATCCATGTTTATCATGATGAAAAATTGGATCGACTCATGAGACATACACAGAAGGCCTTTAAAATCAGCACTGCAGTATTTCCTCCTTGGCGCGTGGCTGTGAAGCCAGACCCAGGCAGTCAGGAGAGTAGGGCCTAGAGCGGCTCCTGCTGCAAGTGGGGGGCGGCAAGGAGGGAAGAGAGGATGATAAGAGGGAAGAGACTGGAAGGTCACCAGTTCAGACTTCCAGAAGCTGCAGCTGAGAGTCTAAAGAAGCTCCTGCCAAGCACCTCAGGATCCCCTGAAATCCCTCACAACCAGGCCTGACTCCAGGGTTTCCTGCATCACCCAGTTTCAACAAGAATCCTTCTCAGCCAGTTTACCCAGAACCTCCCACCCTCAGTATCCGGTAGGGCCCACCTCCCATCCAGGTGTTATTCATCTTGAAATTTCTGTATTTCATGATCTTCCTTATAAACGGGTCACCCACCAATTTAGGAGTTCTACTAGGAAATCTTCATTCATAACTCACTGTTATGTCAGGTGTTGATTCATCTTGAAATTTCTGTGATTTCATGATCTTCCTTATAAACGGGGTCACCATATAATCTCATCATCAAAAGTCTATTAAAAATATTATCCGAAGTAAAAGGCCACTAGTTCCTGACACGGTGTTCAAAATGTTCCTTGACAGGTGAGCAAATTAAGCCATACTGAGTTCTGTAATAATAATAATGGATTTGAGTCTTAGTAACAAATTGTGTAACTAGCTTCATGACTCAACCTAAGGGTTAGACTGAGCTCAAAAAAGAATTTTGCTTAGTCTGTGCTTCCAAACATTAGAAAAAGGACTAATCTATGCCGCACAGGATGGGCACTGTGTTAAAGGTACCAGAACAGTCAGCTTAGGAGCACTGCTACATGCAATAACCTTCCACGCAAAGAGGTACTCCGGTTGAGAAAGAGAAGAATGACCAAGTTCAGTCACCTGAATAAATACTAAGAAAACAGGAACTGTTCATGCCAAATAAAGGGAGCAGAGGGATGACAGCACACTTTTATCTTGGTTCACCATTGTCAGAGGGGTCTTGAAATACTCCAGTGCTACGTTTTTCCATCCATGTTTATCATGATGAAAAACTGGATCGACTCATGAGACATACACAGAAGGCCTTTAAAATCAGCACTGCAGTATTTCCTCCTTGGCGCGTGGCTGTGAAGCCAGACCCAGGCAGTCAGGAGAGCAGGGCCTAGAGCAGCTCCTGCTGCAAGTGGCGGGTGGCAAGGAGGGAAGAGAGGATGATGAGAGGGGAGAGACTGGAAGGTCACCAGTTCAGACTTCCAGAAGCTGCAGCTGAGAGTCTAAAGAAGCTCCTGCCAAGTACCTCAGGATCCCCTGAAATCCCTCACAACCAGGCCTGACTCCAGGGTTTCCTGCATCACCCAGTTTCAACAAGAATCCTTCTCAGCCAGTTTACCCAGAACCTCCCACCCTCAGTATCTGGTAGGGCCCATCTCCTCCCCATCCCTGCTCCAAGGTGAGCCCATCACCCTGACCTGGCTTCAGCAAGAATCCTCTTAGGTTGGTCTGGACAGAATTCTCTGATAGTTCCTCTCCTGCTCTCCCTTTCAGTAAATGTCCACACAAGAATGTCCACCCTGACCCTTGATTTTGGCTGTAATTTCTCACTCACCCAAGCTGTCTTTGTACTTGAGTCCCATCTCCCCATCCAACGCCCCTGCCCCTGACTCCAAGACCCCACCACAGGGCTCCCTGCACAATGGCCTCTTTTGAATAAAGTTGGCCTTACTTTCAGGAATGTCATAAACAACTTTTTAACAGTTCAACAGGAGCAAGGCAAAGCATCTGATGAATGTGGCAAACTTCATCATGACTCAGGGGCTGGAATTTTCAAGTGAGTAGGTATGTGACACTGATTGATAATTAACAGATACCTGATCTTCCACCCTTATCTGGCACAGAGCTCCTAAAACTCTAGTATTTCTTCACGGATAAGAGCAATAATAGTGCTTTTTTGTTACTTACAACAAACTCCTTTCAACCACACCTGAATTTATGTGAATAAGGTGACTTTGGGGAAGCCTATGGACAGAGAAGCCTGGCTGGCTACAGTCCGTGGGGTCTCAAAGAGTCAGACATGAGTTAAGCAACTAACACACACACACACAATGATGAGGGTAGTGGTCAACGTATCAACCTCAACTGGAGAGCCAGAATCTTTGGTCCCACTCCCATCTCCGGGAAAGGAGAAGGGGCTAGATGCTGAGTTCAGTCACCAACAGCCAGTGAAATCAATCAACCAACCTATGTAATGAGGCCACCATAAAACCCCAGAAGGATTGAGTTCAGAGGGCTTTGCTGGTAGCTCAGATAGTACAGAATTTGCAATGCAGGAGACCTAGATTCAACCCCTGGCTTGGGAAGATCACTTAGAGAAGGAAATGGCAGCCCACTCCAATATTCTTGCCTGGAGAATTCCATGGGTGGAGCTGACTGGCAGGCTACAGCCCATGGGATTGCAAAAAGTCGGACACAAAGGAGCAACTAACATATACACACTGAGTTCAGAGAACTAATGGGCTGGTGAACAGGCACTGATGCAGGGCCCGTGGCACCTGGAGGGGAAATGTAAGCTCTGCCCATTCCCCATACCCTCCACCTGCATCTCTCCCATCTGGCTGTTTACAGGTTGCAGCTTCTTCTAATAAACAAGTGGTCTAGCAAGTGCTTCTCTGAGCCACTCTAGCAAAGTAATTAAACCCCAGAGGGAGTTGTGGGAACCTCCAATGTATTGGAAGTGCAGTCAGAAGTGCAGCCTGGATTCATGATTGGCATTGGGGGAAAGGTGGCAGTCTTGTGAGACTGACCTATGCTGCTTCCAGGAAGACAGCATCGGAACAAAGTTAAAACACTGGGCACCTGGCTAGTGATACAGAACAGGCCACAGGAAGTGAGGTGGTGCTATAGTAAGACACTGAGAGGAGAGGACACACAACAGGGAGCAGCCCTTCCTGAGTCAGGTAACAGTCCCCAGTCACGCGGGTATTCTAACGCACCCGTGTATCAGGTGGGGAGGGTGTGGATTGCCCTCCGGGAGGAGCCCCTCTGCAGACTCAACTGCAGAGGCAGAGCACCAATCCCCAGGAAAGGAGGGTTGAGTGAAGAAACCCCATCCTAACAGGTAGCAAGACTCAGAGCCGTACCTGAGCCAGGTAAGCCCCAGATCCCAGTCTGGTCTGCCATGAAGTATATTTGCGCAGGAAGCCTCAGCTCAGCCCTGAAACCAACTACCAGAGCCTATGGCTGCCCCGAGGGCAGGAAAGGGACTCAGTATTTAATTCCACCTTCCTGATGTCTGCCTGGACCATGGAATTAAGAGTACAGACAAGCAAGGCAGACAGCAATCCTGGCCTCAGAATTTCTGAGTATTACAGAAACACAGTCTACGGAGCCCCGGCACAAATCCCCGCCGGCTCCAACAGCTTGAGCAAACATATGGGAGTGGGAAGCAGGAGACACACTAAGGAAACTGTTTATTACAGTTGGGAGAAAATACAAGGTACGTGTTGGAATGAAAGTGGGAGCTACGATTAGCGAAGAAGGATCCTGAATGCCAGACCGAGGAGTTTATGCGGGGGAGGGAGGAAGCTGACCCTACAGGATGATCCACTGGCACCACTGCAGATGACAAGGGAAGGGAGTTTCAGAAAGAAGGCATCCCTCATTGCCAAAGGTATTGATGCTCAGAGATAGAAACCAGTTTTATTAGATGGAAGGTAGAAGTAGGAAGGCAGGTCAAGAGCATAACCCAGCAGAAATATCTGCAAACAGTGATGGTTCGGGCAGAGGAAAGGAGTAGCCTTCACACACCATCAACACGTCCTGAGAAAACAGAAGTGCTCAGCACACGCAGCCCTTCAAGAAGTCACGTATGAAAAGATGAGAGTTCCCTAAGTTCCCATAGAGGCACTGGGCTCTTAGACAGGCAGACCTGAGCCAAGAGATTCAAGATGCAAAGACTAACCCCGAGTAAGTAACAAAACAAGGAGCACCAAAAGGGACAGGATTATGAGACCAGTTCACATCAAAATGCCTGTACACCTAAAAAATATCTATTTTAAATCTATTTCCTGTGACTTTCTCAGTGTGCTATTGTACTGGTTCCATTGTTCAACCACCAATAAATAGATTCCATAGTCTTAACTTTATCAAGTCAATTAATATATTCTAATACACATTGTGCTTTTTTTCTTTAATGAAAGCTTATGAGTACAGTAAGTGGAGTATGAGATAGGGATGGGTTTTCAAATTATCCAGACCTACGTTTCCAATGCATCTTTAGCTTTCAACACAGGTACCTCATGGCCTGAAAATGTCCAAGCATGAGTCCTTCTGTGTTAAGTGGTTTGCAACACTCACCTGATCTTCACAAGCCTCTGAGTCTTAAGGATCAACAACTGCCCCAAGGTGAAAGGAAGAGGGCGGGTAGGACCTGAACCTGAGTCTGACTCTACGATAACACTTCCCTGACCCAAACCACAGTGCCCGTCTCCAGTGCCCCAATTTCCTGAGTTTCTGGTCCTTGTAACATCCTCTCCAGAGCTTCGCCGTAAAGTAAAGCAGGTGGCCCATGGACAACCCTCAGCACCGGCACCCAGCCCTTCATCCCAGAGCTTTGACATCCCTGACACCTATGTGTCCTCCGCACAGCTGTGAAGACTGGCTGTGTCCTTGCGTCTCACATGTCTGCTTCTCCTAGTCAGGAAGCTGATCTCTGTGTCCTAGTTTGCAGGGTGTCTGGCACATAGTGAGTACTCAAGAAATGGTTCTTGTTTCAGTGAATTCTGGTCAACATGCAGCTCAAGAGCTCTGTGCGCTGAGGTTGCCTGCTGTGTAAATCCCGAGTCAGAGGGAACCCAAGCAGGTGTGTGACCACAATGTGCTGTCTGTTTTGCGAAGTGCATCAGTTCAGGAGCCAGTGGACTCCAGCAAGCAGGCGATCTGTATACAAGGTTCACGGGTACACAGTCCCCTTCATTCACACAGTGTCCACGCCATGTAGGGGTCAAGACGGTGGAGCTGAGGAGCTACCAACAAGTCACAGAGCCTGCAAAGCCTCATACAATGACTAGTTGGCCCTTGACACAGTCTTTGCTGGATCTACTCAATGAGTAAACTAATGTGAGAAGATTCCCTACAAGGCAGTCCCTGCCTTTCGGTGCTGGGTACATAGTGGGGAACAGAAGGCATGGCGGATGTCTTCATGGAGCTGCCAGTCTGAGGCAAGAGACAGATGCACTCCAGGTCAGACATGTACAACTAGCCTCGTGATTGCATTTCATGGGGCAGGAAGAAGTGGGCTTCAAGCTGGACACAACCAGCCTCCTGTTTGCATCTCCTGAGACAAGAGATAGGCAGGCTTCAGGTAAGGCATTTACAGTCAAGTCTCCTGTTTGCCCTCTGGAAATGAAAGTAACAACAGAAACAAGGTAAACTGCCAGGCCTTGTCTCTTGTAAACACCTTAAGATAATAGTCATGGCAGGAACAGAGAGGGGCAAAAGCCTGTTTGAATAAAGGATTAAGGGATTGGGACAAGGGAGACACTGTGCATGCACAGAAAGGCTGCTTAAGGGTCAAAAGTCAAGGGGAAGCACCAGGCCATGATGAGTCTTGCTTCTCCCAGAAGCCTTCACTTTGAGATCCATCTCGGCTAGTGGCGACTGGTGGGGAGGGAAGCAGGGCTGGGCAAAGCAAAATGACTGGCTTAAGGGATGACAAAGACTCAGAAAACTACCCCAGCACCGGCACCCAGCCCTTCATCCCAGAGCTCTGACATCCCTGACACCTATGTGTCCTCCGCACAGCTGTGAAGACTGGCTGTGTCCTTGCGTCTCACATGTCTGCTTCTCCTAGTCAGGAAGCTGATCTCTGTGTCCTAGTTTGCAGGGTGTCTGGCACATAGTGAGTACTCAAGAAATGGTTCTTGTTTCAGTGAATTCTGGTCAACATGCAGCTCAAGAGCTCTGTGCGCTGAGGTTGCCTGCTGTGTAAATCCCGAGTCAGAGGGAACCCAAGCAGGTGTGTGACCACAATGTGCTGTCTGTTTTGCGAAGTGCATCAGTTCAGGAGCCAGTGGACTCCAGCAAGCAGGCGATCTGTATACAAGGTTCACGGGTACACAGTCCCCTTCATTCACACAGTGTCCACGCCATGTAGGGGTCAAGACGGTGGAGCTGAGGAGCTACCAACAAGTCACAGAGCCTGCAAAGCCTCATACAATGACTAGTTGGCCCTTGACACAGTCTTTGCTGGATCTACTCAATGAGTAAACTAATGTGAGAAGATTCCCTACAAGGCAGTCCCTGCCTTTCGGTGCTGGGTACATAGTGGGGAACAGAAGGCATGGCGGATGTCTTCATGGAGCTGCCAGTCTGAGGCAAGAGACAGATGCACTCCAGGTCAGACATGTACAACTAGCCTCGTGATTGCATTTCATGGGGCAGGAAGAAGTGGGCTTCAAGCTGGACACAACCAGCCTCCTGTTTGCATCTCCTGAGACAAGAGATAGGCAGGCTTCAGGTAAGGCATTTACAGTCAAGTCTCCTGTTTGCCCTCTGGAAATGAAAGTAACAACAGAAACAAGGTAAACTGCCAGGCCTTGTCTCTTGTAAACACCTTAAGATAATAGTCATGGCAGGAACAGAGAGGGGCAAAAGCCTGTTTGAATAAAGGATTAAGGGATTGGGACAAGGGAGACACTGTGCATGCACAGAAAGGCTGCTTAAGGGTCAAAAGTCAAGGGGAAGCACCAGGCCATGATGAGTCTTGCTTCTCCCAGAAGCCTTCACTTTGAGATCCATCTCGGCTAGTGGCGACTGGTGGGGAGGGAAGCAGGGCTGGGCAAAGCAAAATGACTGGCTTAAGGGATGACAAAGACTCAGAAAACTACCCCCTTATAGAGGATTTAAACTTTCCAAATGCATGACTCTTCCTCTCTGAATTCGCCCCTGCATCTTTCCCCATATACTTTTCTTTTCAATAAACTTTTCTCTTTTACCTTCAGTCTGCTCACTTGAATTCTTTCTTGACAAGTCAGGCAAGGACTAGCAACCCAGGACCCAGCCCTGGCCTCTGAGGTCTAGCGGTTAGGACTCCCGATCTGGGAACTAAGGTCTTGCTCTGGGCTACTTCTCACTGCTGGTGCCTGCTGCTTACTGCTGTGTGTATCCAAAATCAAGTCTAGCAAGCAAAAAAGACAAACCATGTACAAGTGACCAAATAGAGAAATGAGCAATAAATAAACTACTCAGTGCAGCTTGCAATCCAGTTTCCAGGCCCCTGTGCAACATGAATACTCTCCGTCCTATTCTTTTTATTTTTTAAGATAAACTTACTTTTTTATCTTTATTGGGCTATAGTTCCTTTACGATATTGTATTAGTTTCTACTGTACAGCAAAGTGAATCAGTCATACGTTTACATCCATCCCCTCTTTTTTGGATTTCCCTCCCACTGAGGTCATCACAAAGCACTGAGTAGAGTTCCCTGTGCTATATGGTAGGTTCCCATGAGTTATCTATTTTATACAGAGAATCAATAGTGTATATATGTCAATCCCAACCTCCCAATTCAATCCACCCCGCCTCCATCCTATTTTCTTATATGTTCAGTAGGAAATGAAAGCTTATTGTGAAAGATGTACAAACACATCAAATGACCACACGTTAGACTGGAGAAGGAAGGTATTCTTGCCTGGAAAATTCCATGGATGGAGAAGCCTGGTGACCTACAGTCCATGGGGTCTCCAATATATATATGGGGCTTCCCTGATGGCTCCATTGCCTGCAAGGCAGGAGACCAGGGTTCCATCCCTCGGTTGGGAAGATCCTCTGGAGGAGGGCATGGCAACCAACTCCAATAGATGAGTCTTGCTTCTCCCAGAAGCCTTCACTTTGAGATCCATCTCGGCTAGTGGCGACTGGTGGGGAGGAAGCAGGGCTGGGCAAAGCAAAATGACTGGCTTAAGGGATGACAAAGACTCAGAAAACTACCCCCTTATAGAGGATTTAAACTTTCCAAATGCATGACTCTTCCTCTCTGAATTCGCCCCTGCATCTTTCCCCATATACTTTTCTTTTCAATAAACTTTTCTCTTTTACCTTCAGTCTGCTCACTTGAATTCTTTCTTGACAAGTCAGGCAAGGACTAGCAACCCAGGACCCAGCCCTGGCCTCTGAGGTCTAGCGGTTAGGACTCCCGATCTGGGAACTAAGGTCTTGCTCTGGGCTACTTCTCACTGCTGGTGCCTGCTGCTTACTGCTGTGTGTATCCAAAATCAAGTCTAGCAAGCAAAAAAGACAAACCATGTACAAGTGACCAAATAGAGAAATGAGCAATAAATAAACTACTCAGTGCAGCTTGCAATCCAGTTTCCAGGCCCCTGTGCAACATGAATACTCTCCGTCCTATTCTTTTTATTTTTTAAGATAAACTTACTTTTTTATCTTTATTGGGCTATAGTTCCTTTACGATATTGTATTAGTTTCTACTGTACAGCAAAGTGAATCAGTCATACGTTTACATCCATCCCCTCTTTTTTGGATTTCCCTCCCACTGAGGTCATCACAAAGCACTGAGTAGAGTTCCCTGTGCTATATGGTAGGTTCCCATGAGTTATCTATTTTATACAGAGAATCAATAGTGTATATATGTCAATCCCAACCTCCCAATTCAATCCACCCCGCCTCCATCCTATTTTCTTATATGTTCAGTAGGAAATGAAAGCTTATTGTGAAAGATGTACAAACACATCAAATGACCACACGTTAGACTGGAGAAGGAAGGTATTCTTGCCTGGAAAATTCCATGGATGGAGAAGCCTGGTGACCTACAGTCCATGGGGTCTCCAATATATATATGGGGCTTCCCTGATGGCTCCATTGCCTGCAAGGCAGGAGACCAGGGTTCCATCCCTCGGTTGGGAAGATCCTCTGGAGGAGGGCATGGCAACCAACTCCAATATTCTTGCCTTGAGAATCTCATGGACAGAGGAGCCTGGTGGGCGGCAGTCCGTGGGGTCGCACAGAGTCAGACATGACTAAAGTGACTAAGCAGCAGCAACAAATTAAACATGTCTCCAAGAAAGCAGTTAGACTGGAATTTACCAGGCATGGGCAGCCTGTACTGCTTGAGCTGCTGGTTTTGAGGAGGAGAGCACTGTTTTGAAGATGAAAAGTTCTTTGAAGTAAGCATAGGCTACTTTTCCTCAAATGACATGCAACGAGGCCAAGGATGGGGCTGCCCTCACCCATATGCTTCAGGGTGTTCTAGTACAACAGTCAGCAAACAACTGGCAAGCTCAGGAGAACCAGATTCACAGTAATAAAAGGCAGAATTGCTGTACTTTGTCATGAGCAGCAACTGGGGTGCTTTAACCTTTTAAAACACTAATCAAGAGTCAATATTTGGCAATAACTAAATGAAAAGTAACCTTTAAACACTGTATAGCTTTTTTAATTTTAAAAAACAGTATGTTGAGCAGAAGCAACTACTCACAAAAAGACTATATATTATCTTATCGATGAAGCTAGAAAAGATGAATCTAGTATAATGTGACAGAAAGCAGGTGAGTAGCGGCTGGGGTCGGGGCCTCACTGGGAAAGGATTTTGTAGAGTGATGAAACATCCTATGTCTTGATTGGTGGTGTAAGTTTGCCAAAATTCAGACAGGTTCACTTAAAGCATGCATTTTATTATAGATAAATAATGTCTCAAGTTGATTTAGTAAAAAAGTTCTTGTTGGAAGTGATAAACAGTCATTATAAACAATGTAAACAATAAGGAAAAGTACAAAAGGAAAAAAATAATCATCATCTCAAATACTAATTTAAAGTGAGATGCTACTGGGCTCCCCTGGTGGTCCCATGGCTAAGGCTCTAAATACAAGGGAACTGGGTTCGATCGCTGGTCAGGGAACTAGATCCCATGTGCTGCACTTAAGAGTTTGCATGCCACAACTGAAAGATCCCACCTGCTGCAATGAAGATCAAGGATCCCATGTATTGCAACTAAGACCCAGTGCAGCCAAATAAATAAATAAAAATAAATATTTTTTTAAAATAACAAGAAAATAAAGTGGGATGCCAGTAACTCTAAAACAAAAACATGAAACACTAAAAACAATTTTGAGAAGGAAATGGCAACCCACTCCAGTATGCTTGCCTGCAAAACCCCATGGACAGAGGAGCCTGGAGGGCTATAGTTCATGGGATTGCAAAGAGTCGGATACAACTAAGCAACTAAGCGCACTAAAAAAATTAATCAAAATGCTGCACAAAATGGATCATAGACAGAGCCTGCAAAATTCAGGCTCTGAATGTAAAATTCCTAAATGATAAACATAGAAGAGATATCACCTCACACCCGTCAGAATGGCCATCATCCACAAATCAACAGACAATAAATGCTGGAGAGGCTGCGGAGAAAAGGGAACACTCCTGCATTGCTGGTGGGAGTGTAAATTGATACAGCCTCTATGGAAGACAGTCTGGAGATTTCTTAAAAAACTAAAAATAGAAGCACCATATGACCCAGCAATCCCACTCTTAGGCTTATACCCTGACGAAATCAAAACTGAAAGAAGCACCTGTACCCCAATGTTCATTGCAGCTCTCTATACAATAGCTAGAACATGGAAGGAACCTAGATGCCCATCGACGAACGAATGGATCCAAAAGCTCCGGTATATATATACAATGGAATACTACACAGCTGTAAAGAGAAATGCAGAAGAATCAACCCTAATGAGGTGGCTGGATCTAGAACATATCATCAAAAGTGAAGTAAGTCCAAAAGAGAAGAACAAGTACAATATACTAACACACATATATGGAATCTAGTAGGATGGTAATGATAACACATGCAGTGAAGCAATGGAAAAACAGACATGGACAGTGGACATATGGACATTGTGGGGAAGGAACAGTGAGTGAGAGGCGTAAAGGAAGTAGCATGAAGGCCTGTACTACCATAAGTGAAGAAAATAGCTCTAGTCATTGCTCTGTGAGAAAAGGGGATCCTTCAGGGGTGCTGTGTGATGGTCGGGAGGGGTGGGAAGGGGAAAAATGACATGGCTGTAAAAATCATAATTTTTTAAAAAGTGCAGCCAAATAAATAAATAAAAATAAATATTTTAAAATAACAAGAAAATAAAGTGGGATGCCAGTAACTCTAAAACAAAAACATGAAACACTAAAAACAATTTTGAGAAGGAAATGGCAACCCACTCCAGTATGCTTGCCTGCAAAACCCCATGGACAGAGGAGCCTGGAGGGCTATAGTTCATGGGATTGCAAAGAGTCGGATACAACTAAGCAACTAAGCGCACTAAAAAAATTAATCAAAATGCTGCACAAAATGGATCATAGACAGAGCCTGCAAAATTCAGGCTCTGAATGTAAAATTCCTAAATGATAAACATAGAAGAGATATCACCTCACACCCGTCAGAATGGCCATCATCCACAAATCAACAGACAATAAATGCTGGAGAGGCTGCGGAGAAAAGGGAACACTCCTGCATTGCTGGTGGGAGTGTAAATTGATACAGCCTCTATGGAAGACAGTCTGGAGATTTCTTTAAAAACTAAAAATAGAAGCACCATATGACCCAGCAATCCCACTCTTAGGCTTATACCCTGACGAAATCAAAACTGAAAGAAGCACCTGTACCCCAATGTTCATTGCAGCTCTCTATACAATAGCTAGAACATGGAAGGAACCTAGATGCCCATCAACGAACGAATGGATCCAAAAGCTCTGGTACATATATACAATGGAATACTACACAGCTGTAAAGAGAAATGCAGAAGAATCAACCCTAATGAGGTGGCTGGATCTAGAACATATCATCAAAAGTGAAGTAAGTCCAAAAGAGAAGAACAAGTACAATATACTAACACACATATATGGAATCTAGTAGGATGGTAATGATAACACATGCAGTGAAGCAATGGAAAAACAGACATGGACAGTGGACATATGGACATTGTGGGGAAGGAACAGTGAGTGAGAGGCGTAAAGGAAGTAGCATGAAGGCCTGTACTACCATAAGTGAAGAAAATAGCTCTAGTCATTGCTCTGTGAGAAAAGGGGATCCTTCAGGGGTGCTGTGTGATGGTCGGGAGGGGAGGGAAGGGGGGGATATACATATGACTAATCTGGGAACATACATATCTGTAAACAACAAAACTCTGTAAAAGTTAAAAGTAAAATAAAGGTTTAAAAAAAAAAAATAGAAGAAAATTGAGATGATCTTGGGTGTAGCAATGACTTTTAGATACAGTGTCAAAAGCAGAGTCCATGAAAGAGATAACAAGCTGCACTTCATCGAAAACTTCTGCTGTACAAAAGACAACATCAAGAGAATGAGAAGACAAGCTACAGACAAGCCAAACACCCACATCCCATGCCACCAAGGAAATGCAATTAACCATACACCACCACCACACACCTATCACAATGTCCAGAACCTGGCGGGGCAGGGAATATAGAGGTTTTGCATAAAACTAAAAGTGATCTTAAAAAATTTAGTTTTGGGCTTCCCCTGGTGGTCCAGCGGGTAAGGACACTGCCTTGCAGTGCAAAGGGCACCGGCTCGAGCCCTGGCCTGGGAAGATCCCACGTGCCGCGGAGCGGCTGGACTGATGTGTCCACTTACCAAGCCGGAGCTCTGGGGCGCATGCGTCCAGAGCCGGCGCTCTGTGACGACAGACGCCACCGCAATGGGAGGCCTACAGGAGCCGAAGAACAAAGATGGATGAAAATAGAGAAATGAAAAACCAATAGAAGTGGCCCGCCCATCCCCCTCCCTCCCCACCCCACACCCCCCCAAAAAAAAGATAAAAAAAAAAAAATTCCCGAAGGCAGTGTTTCTGAAACTTAGACGGGAAACAACGTGGAGCATAGTTCTTGAAAAAAAAAAATTTAGTTTTGGCTTCCCTGGTGGTCCAGTGGGTAGGGACACCGCCTTGCAGTGCAAGGGGCGCCGGTTCCATCCCTGGCCTGGGAAGATCCCATGTGCCGCGGAGCGGCTGGACCGATGTGGCCAATTATGGAGCTGGAGCTCTGGAGCGCATGCCCTCAAAGCCGGTGCTCTGGGACAAGAGAGGCCACTGCGATGGGAGGCCCACACGGGCCAAAGAACAAAGATGGATGAAAACAGACAAATGAAAGACCAATAGAAGTGGCCCGCCCCCCTCCAACCCACCCCCCACCCCAAAAATAAAAAAAGACCAAACTCTGCAGATGAAGGGGTCATGAAAAAAAAAAATTTAGTTTGAGGAACAAAATTAAATTTTTTTCATGTACTTAATTCAGAAAAGTGGGCTTTCCTGATGGCTCAACAGTAAAGAATCCACCTGCAAGAGACATGAGTTCGATCCCTGGGTCAGAAGATGCCCTGGAAAAGGAAATGGCAACCTACTCCAGTTTTCTTATCTGGAAAATTCCACAGACAGAGAAGCATGGCAGGCTGAAGTCTACGGGGTCACAAGAGAGTCAGACACAATTCAGCAACTAAACAACACTTCAGAAAGACACAAAAGTGCTCACAATTTCTAAGCAGAGTTGCCAGGTGCTCTCTGTAGACATACAGCCATCCTGTTGGAAGCAGAGACATCTGTAGACAGACAACGGTCACAGACTCTTAAACCCTCCTGCTTTATCTGAGAAGGTAAACTAATTTCCTGACAACATGCACCAACATCACACCAACTAACAGTTCAGTAAAATTCAGTCTGTCCACAGAACATGATATAACAGTGCTGTGTCCATGCTACTGGCATGATTCAGGGTTTTATTTTAAAATAGCTAGTATACTCTGTGTGTGTGTGTGTGTGTATACACATGTATGTACGTGTGTGTCTGTGTGTGAGTTTAAATACTGCTTCGTTCAAACAAACGTTTAACAAGATTTTTGAGAGATATACACAAATCTATCTTCCTTGACAGAAGTCCAAAGGCAGGTCTCAGATTCTCCCATAGAGCCTGGGAGCAACAACAATGCACCTGGGCAGCTGAAAAAGGTAAGGCTAAGACTCACCTCTGACACTGAGGCTAATGGATGATCAAGACTTTACCCATGTAGCTTGACCTTGAGCATTTAAGTCAGAAAAACATCCAAGATGTGAACAATCAGATATCTTCAGCCAAACTAAAGTGTACCTCTAGACTCATGCCTTCCATCAGTGTTTCAAACCAGAGGCAATTACTTGTAAAGTGTACTCAAATATATGCAAATACACCTGCTACTTACATAGGTGTGTCCAACTTGGAAAAAATCTACCATGTTATACAGTGATATGGGCACCATATGTACTTGTAAAAGTTGTATTTATCTTTGTACATATATTAAATATATATTAAATTCATATACATCTATGTGTGTATATATATAATAATTAATAGAGGTAATGTCAGGTATTGATAGAGCCTCAAATAATGAAAACTGGGGACATTTCATGGAATTGCTATTTGCAACCACCTAAAAGCTGCAAACCGTTCTACAAAACAATTTATTTCCAATAGCAACTGCTGATGAATCATCAAACACAACCAAAGGCCCCCTCCCTCAACTAAAGACCCTGGAAAAGGAAATGGCAACCTACTCCAGTTTTCTTATCTGGAAAATTCCACAGACAGAGAAGCATGGCAGGCTGAAGTCTACGGGGTCACAAGAGAGTCAGACACAATTCAGCAACTAAACAACACTTCAGAAAGACACAAAAGTGCTCACAATTTCTAAGCAGAGTTGCCAGGTGCTCTCTGTAGACATACAGCCATCCTGTTGGAAGCAGAGACATCTGTAGACAGACAACGGTCACAGACTCTTAAACCCTCCTGCTTTATCTGAGAAGGTAAACTAATTTCCTGACAACATGCACCAACATCACACCAACTAACAGTTCAGTAAAATTCAGTCTGTCCACAGAACATGATATAACAGTGCTGTGTCCATGCTACTGGCATGATTCAGGGTTTTATTTTAAAATAGCTAGTATACTCTGTGTGTGTGTGTGTGTGTATACACATGTATGTACGTGTGTGTCTGTGTGTGAGTTTAAATACTGCTTCGTTCAAACAAACGTTTAACAAGATTTTTGAGAGATATACACAAATCTATCTTCCTTGACAGAAGTCCAAAGGCAGGTCTCAGATTCTCCCATAGAGCCTGGGAGCAACAACAATGCACCTGGGCAGCTGAAAAAGGTAAGGCTAAGACTCACCTCTGACACTGAGGCTAATGGATGATCAAGACTTTACCCATGTAGCTTGACCTTGAGCATTTAAGTCAGAAAAACATCCAAGATGTGAACAATCAGATATCTTCAGCCAAACTAAAGTGTACCTCTAGACTCATGCCTTCCATCAGTGTTTCAAACCAGAGGCAATTACTTGTAAAGTGTACTCAAATATATGCAAATACACCTGCTACTTACATAGGTGTGTCCAACTTGGAAAAAATCTACCATGTTATACAGTGATATGGGCACCATATGTACTTGTAAAAGTTGTATTTATCTTTGTACATATATTAAATATATATTAAATTCATATACATCTATGTGTGTATATATATAATAATTAATAGAGGTAATGTCAGGTATTGATAGAGCCTCAAATAATGAAAACTGGGGACATTTCATGGAATTGCTATTTGCAACCACCTAAAAGCTGCAAACCGTTCTACAAAACAATTTATTTCCAATAGCAACTGCTGATGAATCATCAAACACAACCAAAGGCCTCCCTCAACTAGATTCATCCTCTCATTAACTGAATTTTCTTAAAGATCTGCTTGGACTTTAATATCATATATACTTCCACTTTTAAAAACACATAAAAGGGGGCTCCCCTGGTGGTCCAGTGCATAGAGAGTCCGCCTTGCAGTGAGAGGGGCACCAGTTTGATCCCTGGCCAGGGGGGATCCCATATGGCGAGAAGCAGCTGGACCAGTGTGTCCAATTGCGAGCCAGAGCTCTGGAGCCCCACACACAGACCAGGGAGCAAAGATGGATGAAAATAAATAAATGAAAGACCAATAAAAGTGGCCACAATTAAAAAAAAGGGGGGTGGACATATAAAGAGGAAGGAAGAATGGAAGGAAGGAAGGAAGGAAGGTAAAGAACTGGGGGTGAAAGGCTATCTAGAAACTGATGGCTGGAGCAGTTTCATGTGTTTATACACTACTTATTAAACCCAACTACCTCTTAAAGCCTATAAAAAATAATGACTTCACCATCAACCAAGTCAAACAATCCACAATGTCACTTTATGAACAGAACTACCTGGTGGAATGGTTCACATGTTACCTGGAGCAGACTGAAAGAGACTGATAAGTCAGTGCCACCTAAATTAATCGGTAGTCTTGTCTGTACCATCTGGCGCAATCACAAAAAACTTCTATGAAAACAATCAGACATCTTCAGCCAAACTAAAGTGTACCTCTAGACTCATGCCTTCCATCAGTGTTTCAAACCAGAGGCAATTACTTGTAAAGTGTACTCAAATATATGCAAATACACCTGCTACTTACATAGGTGTGTCCAACTTGGAAAAAATCTACCATGTTATACAGTGATATGGGCACCATATGTACTTGTAAAAGTTGTATTTATCTTTGTACATATATTAAATATATATTAAATTCATATACATCTATGTGTGTATATATATAATAATTAATAGAGGTAATGTCAGGTATTGATAGAGCCTCAAATAATGAAAACTGGGGACATTTCATGGAATTGCTATTTGCAACCACCTAAAAGCTGCAAACCGTTCTACAAAACAATTTATTTCCAATAGCAACTGCTGATGAATCATCAAACACAACCAAAGGCCTCCCTCAACTAGATTCATCCTCTCATTAACTGAATTTTCTTAAAGATCTGCTTGGACTTTAATATCATATATACTTCCACTTTTAAAAACACATAAAAGGGGGCTCCCCTGGTGGTCCAGTGCATAGAGAGTCCGCCTTGCAGTGAGAGGGGCACCAGTTTGATCCCTGGCCAGGGGGGATCCCATATGGCGAGAAGCAGCTGGACCAGTGTGTCCAATTGCGAGCCAGAGCTCTGGAGCCCCACACACAGACCAGGGAGCAAAGATGGATGAAAATAAATAAATGAAAGACCAATAAAAGTGGCCACAATTAAAAAAAAGGGGGGTGGACATATAAAGAGGAAGGAAGAATGGAAGGAAGGAAGGAAGGAAGGTAAAGAACTGGGGGTGAAAGGCTATCTAGAAACTGATGGCTGGAGCAGTTTCATGTGTTTATACACTACTTATTAAACCCAACTACCTCTTAAAGCCTATAAAAAATAATGACTTCACCATCAACCAAGTCAAACAATCCACAATGTCACTTTATGAACAGAACTACCTGGTGGAATGGTTCACATGTTACCTGGAGCAGACTGAAAGAGACTGATAAGTCAGTGCCACCTAAATTAATCGGTAGTCTTGTCTGTACCATCTGGCGCAATCACAAAAAACTTCTATCAAGAGAAAGACCACAGTCTAAGGAAGAGTAAAAGCATTCGGATCAATGTATTTGTCCAGATCTCTTGTGACCTCTCTACTGGTCCAGTTACCAGGTAACTGGAAACATCTGTAAGCAGTGGCTCAGTACAATAGGAAGAGTAAACTCAATGAAATATGAAAATCCAGTCACACCCACCTTAACACCTAAGGGATCATCATTAAGAACTTATGAAAACAAAGAGTCTAAAAGTATTCAGTCTACTTTAAGGCGAATGGCATCAAGGGGCTTCCCTGGTGGTCCAGTGGGTAAAGAGTCCACCTTGCAGTGCAAGGGGCACCAGTTCAATCCCTGGCCTGGGAGGATCCCACATGCCGTGCAGCGGCTTCACTGATGTGTCCAATTACAAGCCAGTGCTTTGGAGCGCATGCACCCAGAGCCGGTGTTCTGTAACGAGAGAGGCCGCTGCAATGGGAGGCCCACACAGGCTGAAGAATAAAGATGGATGAAAAATAAATTTTAAAAAATCAATAAAAGAGGCCAAAATTTTTAAAAAAGAAGGCCTTCACAAATTGCAAATACAGTGAAAGTAGTTCTCCTCCAGAACACAGTCATTTTTTGCGTTAACAGCTCCTACTGAGTCCACAAATACCGATACTCAGTCACATGCAAAGTAGTCCTGGCCAAAAAGACTCCAACCTCCCAGCATGGGTGATACTAAGTAGCAAGCTTTTATCAAGATGTTATTTAGTACTTAGCACTGATCACGCTGCAAGAGTAGTTGAAAATAGGGTTCTAGTCCAGAAGGGACTTAAAATTAAGATAAGGAAACAGCTTCCATGTAAAGGTACTTAACTGGGATTTCCCTGGTGGTCCAGCGGTCAAGTTATGCCTTCTGCACAACATCCCTTATATGCAGAATCAAATGATACACACGAACTTATCTACAAAACAAACAGACTCACAGAGAAGAACTACCTGGAGGAATGGTTCACATGTTACCTGGAGCAGACTGAAAGAGACTGATAAGTCAGTGCCACCTAAATTAATCGGTAGTCTTGTCTGTACCATCTGGCGCAATCACAAAAAACTTCTATCAAGAGAAAGACCACAGTCTAAGGAAGAGTAAAAGCATTCGGATCAATGTATTTGTCCAGATCTCTTGTGACCTCTCTACTGGTCCAGTTACCAGGTAACTGGAAACATCTGTAAGCAGTGGCTCAGTACAATAGGAAGAGTAAACTCAATGAAATATGAAAATCCAGTCACACCCACCTTAACACCTAAGGGATCATCATTAAGAACTTATGAAAACAAAGAGTCTAAAAGTATTCAGTCTACTTTAAGGCGAATGGCATCAAGGGGCTTCCCTGGTGGTCCAGTGGGTAAAGAGTCCACCTTGCAGTGCAAGGGGCACCAGTTCAATCCCTGGCCTGGGAGGATCCCACATGCCGTGCAGCGGCTTCACTGATGTGTCCAATTACAAGCCAGTGCTTTGGAGCGCATGCACCCAGAGCCGGTGTTCTGTAACGAGAGAGGCCGCTGCAATGGGAGGCCCACACAGGCTGAAGAATAAAGATGGATGAAAAATAAATTTTAAAAAATCAATAAAAGAGGCCAAAAATTTTTTTTAAAAAAGAAGGCCTTCACAAATTGCAAATACAGTGAAAGTAGTTCTCCTCCAGAACACAGTCATTTTTTGCGTTAACAGCTCCTACTGAGTCCACAAATACCGATACTCAGTCACATGCAAAGTAGTCCTGGCCAAAAAGACTCCAACCTCCCAGCATGGGTGATACTAAGTAGCAAGCTTTTATCAAGATGTTATTTAGTACTTAGCACTGATCACGCTGCAAGAGTAGTTGAAAATAGGGTTCTAGTCCAGAAGGGACTTAAAATTAAGATAAGGAAACAGCTTCCATGTAAAGGTACTTAACTGGGATTTCCCTGGTGGTCCAGCGGTCAAGTTATGCCTTCTGCACAACATCCCTTATATGCAGAATCAAATGATACATACGAACTTATCTACAAAACAAACAGACTCACAGAGAAGAACTTATGGTTGCCAGTGGGGAAGGACAGGGGAAAGGATAGTTAGGGACTCTGGGATGGACATACACACTGTCATATTTAAAATGGATAACCAACAATGACCTACTATATAGCACAGGGAACTCTGCTCAATGTTGTGTGGGGGCTTGGATGGGAGAGGAATTTGAGGGAGAATGAATCAATGTGTATATATATATATATATATATATATATATATATGCATGGCTGAGTTCCTTTGCTGTCCACCTGAAACTGTCACAACATTGTTAATTGGCTGTATGTCAACATAAAATTTAAAGTAAAAAAAGACTCTGCCTTCCAATGCAGGGGGCACGGGTTTGATCTCTGATCGGGGAACAAAGGTCCCACATGTCTTGGGGTATGGTCAACAAAAATTCTTTTTAATTAAAAATAAAGATACTAAACTAACAAGGTATTAAAAGGTAAACAAAGTAATCCATTGGTGTATAGTGCTGAAAAAAGAAAACAGAAAAGATCTTTGAGCTAGATTATTAAAGGATGGGCAGAATATAAATAAAAAGAAAGACACCGCAGGTAAAAAATTCTGAAGCATCCAGTTGTGCAGGTAATCACTGGAGTGTAGGCTTACACACGCAAAGGACTGACTTGAAGGGAAGGGGATAAATGGTCAATGAGACTGAACTGATTACACAACAAGTTGATAGCATTTTTAAAGGTTAAAGCTGAGTACTTAGTAGCACAGTATGAAAAACATAGAAGCTGGGTGAAGGGATAAGGACTTGATCTGATGAGGAGGAGGTGGACCGTGTCAGTGATCGTATGTCAAGTGTGTTCTGACTTCAAGCCCTTGACAGCCCTATAACCTGAACACAATTATTACTGCTCAGCTGACACATGACAAAACTCAGTCCCAGACTATTTACAACACATTCAAGATTAACAGAGCTAGTGAGTGCTAGAACTTGGGCTTGATTACAGCAACTTTAGAGCCCTTAGCGGTCCACAGGGGAGAAGTCCTGTTTGAAATGGTGCCAAGTGAGCAATGTTTTTAAATCTGATCTTAACAGGGCACAGAGGACTCAAGAGCAGCACATTCAGTGAAGCAGCAGCTGGAGCCACAGCAGTGAGGTTAAGGGGGTCGACAGAGTGAGCATGCAAGAAAGTCAGGGGGTTAGGGACTCTGGGATGGACATACACACTGTCATATTTAAAATGGATAACCAACAATGACCTACTATATAGCACAGGGAACTCTGCTCAATGTTGTGTGGGGGCTTGGATGGGAGAGGAATTTGAGGGAGAATGAATCAATGTATATATATATATATATATATATATATATATGCATGGCTGAGTTCCTTTGCTGTCCACCTGAAACTGTCACAACATTGTTAATTGGCTGTATGTCAACATAAAATTTAAAGTAAAAAAAGACTCTGCCTTCCAATGCAGGGGGCACGGGTTTGATCTCTGATCGGGGAACAAAGGTCCCACATGTCTTGGGGTATGGTCAACAAAAATTCTTTTTAATTAAAAATAAAGATACTAAACTAACAAGGTATTAAAAGGTAAACAAAGTAATCCATTGGTGTATAGTGCTGAAAAAAGAAAACAGAAAAGATCTTTGAGCTAGATTATTAAAGGATGGGCAGAATATAAATAAAAAGAAAGACACCGCAGGTAAAAAATTCTGAAGCATCCAGTTGTGCAGGTAATCACTGGAGTGTAGGCTTACACACGCAAAGGACTGACTTGAAGGGAAGGGGATAAATGGTCAATGAGACTGAACTGATTACACAACAAGTTGATAGCATTTTTAAAGGTTAAAGCTGAGTACTTAGTAGCACAGTATGAAAAACAAAGAAGCTGGGTGAAGGGATAAGGACTTGATCTGATGAGGAGGAGGTGGACCGTGTCAGTGATCGTATGTCAAGTGTGTTCTGACTTCAAGCCCTTGACAGCCCTATAACCTGAACACAATTATTACTGCTCAGCTGACACATGACAAAACTCAGTCCCAGACTATTTACAACACATTCAAGATTAACAGAGCTGGTGAGTGCTAGAACTTGGGCTTGATTACAGCAACTTTAGAGCCCTTAGCGGTCCACAGGGGAGAAGTCCTGTTTGAAATGGTGCCAAGTGAGCAATGTTTTTAAATCTGATCTTAACAGGGCACAGAGGACTCAAGAGCAGCACATTCAGTGAAGCAGCAGCTGGAGCCACAGCAGTGAGGTTAGAGGTGAGCAGACTCAAGACGGCAATGCTGTCAGAATCCAAGAGTCGAGTGCAGTAGAATGTCAACAGGGAGAAAGCAGATCTAAAAATGAAAAACAGATGCTGGAATTCAAAGATGTGTCCACTGCTGCTACTCTTAGATATGAAACAGACAGTCATGCCATAAATGGGAATTGGGTACATTTAAAAGTGGACCTAGGGCTTCCCTAGTGGTCCAGTGGGTGGAGAGTCCACCTTGGGTGCAAAGGACACTGGTTCGATCCCTAGCCCGGGAAGATTCCGCATACTGTGGAGCGGCTGGACCGGTGTCACCAGTCAGAGCACCCAGAGCCAGTGCTCTGCAACGAGAAGTCACTGCAATAGGAGGCCCACACAGGCTAAAGAATAAAGATGGATAAAAATAAACCAATAAAAGAGGTCAAAATTAAAAAAAAAAAAAAGTGGACCCAGTTTTCCACATTAGGTCTTTGCATGCGGTCAATGTGAGCTATCCAACCGCAATGTCCACCAGACAGTCAGGACAACAATATGGAAGCCTGCTGCAAGGAACAGGTGCAATTTGTATCATCAGGACTAGTCTTATACTTAAGAAAGGTCTATTTCTTAAACCAAAGGAGACACTGTTTTAATATTTAAATAAAACATAGTGTTTTTATGTTTTAAAAATAAAAACTTTTTATGTTTTTAAAATAAAAAAACAATTTTAAATAAAACCTCAAAAAAGGGAGGAAAAACGTTTAAATAACACACTCCCCCACAATCCCATCTTCCCTAAGCCACCCTAGCAACAGCGTTTCTGTGTGTTCAGCTGAAGACAAACTCCCGGCTACCCACCCACTCATCCCCTGCAAATGATTCCACACCCTTGACAGTATCTTTGCAGCGTCTTTTCAGAGCACAAAATATTGAGACTAGTCTGCTCAAGTACACGTACAAATCTCAGCCACAAATTAGGCTTTCAACTTATGGTGGCCAATTTTTAAAACTTCTAATCAATTTAAGGCATTATAAACAAATAAGAATTTCTATTAAATGTCAGGGAATCAATGATGGATTTCCATTAGCAACAAGATACAAAAAGATGACATCTGCAGACAATATTCAAAAATTAGAATTGAAAATGTCATCTGATCTCTTCATTTCTATGACTAGCTACTATCAAAACATTTAAAAACAAGTAACAGAACAAAACATGCAACATATCTTTTCTGCTGATCGTCATTTTAACACCATGTATGCCCTTACAATTACAGAAACATCCATATGCAAAAGCACATTTAGAAAAAGATGAAAGGATTCAAATTCCTATCAGCCATTACTTGTGGGGAAGAAAAGGCAAGAAAACTGGGAAAGGTATCAAATTATGCTTAAATTTTATTTACCATGTTTCCTTTCTTTCTAAAAAAATCTGAAACAAATATGCCAAAATGCTAACATCTGTTAATCTGGGGGTGAAGGTAGTATGGTGTTTACTTTGGTCTCTTTGCCATTCAAATGTTTCTGAAATTTCACCCAAATTATTCGAAAGAAAAAAAGGATTCAACCCTCTCAAGCTAATGAAGATATCACCCAGCACATATCTGACCCATCTTGCTGCCTGAATGACTCCAGTTCCACTGGGTAAAGCTCACTTCTTCACCGCACAGCCAACTTCTATTTTGGACATATTCCAGAAGGGCCTAATTAGCAGATCTGAGCTGAAATTCCTCTATGGGATGGGCCTTAATTATGAGCAAGTGCCCAGTGGCGATAACTAGAAAAGCATCCATTTCTCTCAGGAGAGCCAAGAGGAAGATTTCAGAAGGAAGATGCTGCTAAATAAACCCATCCTCTCCCTCCCACCCCTAACCCTTCCCGGTTCCCCATCCCAGTTCCTCCCCAAGGGCCAGCCCTCCACAGGGCAGCACAGCGGCTCCTCTCCTCCAAAAGAACCCCTGTGCTAGTCTCCTGAGCTCCTCCTCCGCTCATCATGGAGATGCACAACAGGCTCTAGAAGAAGCCAGGCACTCACTCAACTGTTCCTTAAATCAAATGGGAAGCAGGACATAAGCATAAAGGCAACCTCCCTGCAAGGACATGTCTATTGATGCTGCCCTCTTTGTTTCTCAAAGGGCCCTCAACCCCAAACTGAGGAAATCAAACTTTAACTGTAGCTAAATGGTCCTGTAGGTTTATGATGACACAGGAGGCACATGGCTGCCCAGGTAAGAACATTTAACAAAGGTCAAAGGCCTGGGGAGCCCAGGGCCTCCCCACTGTGCCTAGAGCACAGCAGGTGGCCTGACATGACTGCACCCAGGGGTTCCAGAGAACAAGGAACACATGAGCTCTTGCATCTTGTATCCTCCTCACTTTTTTTTAATCAACAAGAGATTCATTATAGCAACGGCCAACATCCTTTAAACTAAGATGACAAAAGCACATAAAAGGCAACACTACTGAGCACCCACTCAACAGTTTCAAGTTTGAGGCAGAGTAAGATATAAAGAAGCAACACAATAAGGCTGCAGTTCACACCTCCAGGAGGAAAATGCCTTTTAACAGAGATTCGGCATAAAAAAAAAGACAGTGCAATGTCTAGTGCTCTAAACTCCAGATTAATAATAGAGCAATGAAATTTCTTCTGCCCCTGTAATATTAGGCCAGGGCCCAGCCAAGAAGGGGTGTAAGGACCAAGGCCTGAGCATCTCCAACCCAGGAGCCTCCACACAACAAGGTTCCACAACCGTCCGGTGCCAGACGGTGAGCGTGTGCCTGTGAAGCGACCAGGATGTCGGCTCAGATCACAGAGAAGACACCCCTACATGTGACCAGCGTTGGGAGTGGGTAAGAAAGAGTAACAGAAAATACAGGACTAGTGTGGATGGCTGTTTCTGAAAAGGATGATTACATCTGTCCCACCACACGCTCACGGAGAGACGGTAAAGGATAAAGACAGACCGTCCAAGCTGCCTGAACAAAAGACAAGCAGACAAGGCGTCCAAGAAGCAGCAGCCATGAGACAGCCCCAAGGAAGGCAGGACAGCATCTGCTCACGGACTCGACAGCAGAGACAGGAACTTCAGCCGCCAGCACCTCTAACCCACTGTTCATTAACCTTCAACATTACTTGCCCTTTATGAACCCACCATCAGTGCCAGACATGACAGTAAAGGCTTTTGAGCGACATTCAACCTGGTTCTCACCATCCTCGCTCGAGGCAAGCACTGCTGCCGCCGCTTCAGGTAAGAAAACGGAGGCTCAGAGCAAGTAATTTGCCTTCATTCACAAGACCAAAGAGCAGAGCTGGAATCTGAATCCAAAACCTTTAGAATATTATTCAGCCTTAAAAAAAGAAATCTTCCCATGTGAGACGACATGGATGAATCTAGAGGCCAGTCACAGGCAGGACTGCTGCACAGCCTTGCTTCTAGGATGAATCTAAACAGCCAAACTCATAGACACAAAGGGTGGAAGGGAGGTCTCCAGGGGCTTGGCAGAGGCGGGTGTGCGGAGGCTTTAGACAAACGGTACAAACTTCCAGTTATATGAGCTGAGAAAGCTCCAGAGATGATTTGTACAACTCAACACCTACAAGTGCAGCACACATGGTGTTCTTAATCTGGTCAGAGAGGAGATCCTATATTAAATTTTCTCGTGCTTAATCACTCACTTGTGTCTAACTCTGCAGCCCCATGGGCTGTAGCCCACTGGGTTTCTCTGTCCATGGGATTTCCCAAGCAAGAATACTGGAGTGGGTTGCCATTTCTTTCACCAGAAGACTTTCCCTACCCAGGAATCCAACCCAAGTCTCCTGCACTGCAGGCATATTCTTTACTACCAAGCCACCAAGGAAGCCCTAAGTATTCACAAAATAATAATAATACAGAGAGTGTTAGTCACTCAGTCGTGCCTGACTCTTTGCAACCATATGGCTGTAGCCTGCCAGGCTCCTCTGTCCATGGTTTTCTCCAAGCCAGAATACTGGAGTGGGTAACCATTCCCTTCTCGAGGAGATCTTCCCAACTCAGGGATCAAAACCTGGTCTCCTGAATTCTTTGCCATCTTTAAAAGGCAGATTCTTTACTGTCTGAGCCAGGGCAGAAAGAAACTCTTAGGAGGTGATGAATAGGTCCCTGGCCTAGAGTGTAGGGATAGTTTCCAGATGTAGACTTATCTCGAAATCCATTAAATCACAGACATCAAGTGCATTTAGCTTTTTGTACATCAACCATACCTCAATCAATGGGTGTGAAAAAAAGTTTTTTTTTAGTTTACTTTCTTAACCATTAAGATATAAGGCCTTGGGCTTCCCTAGTAGCTCAGTGGTGAAGAGTTCGCCTGCCAATGCAGGAGACACAGATTCGATCCCTGATCCAGGAAGATCCCACATGCTGTGGAGCAACTAAGCCCGTAAGCCACAACTATGGAACCTGTGTCTAGAGCCTCAGAGCCACAACTATTGAGCCCATGTGCCACAATTACTGAAGCCCGTGTGCCTTAGAGCCCAAGTTCCACAATAAGAAAAGCCACCGCAACAAGAAGCCTGCTCCCCTCAACTAGAGAGTAGCCCCCATTCCCTGCACCTAGAGAAGAGCCTGCAGCAGCAGTGAAAACCCAAAACAGCCAAAAATAAAATAAAATAAAATTTTTTAAAAAGATATAAGGCCTTAAGGTTTTCAGTGACTAGGGTAATAAATATCAATTAAACTAGGGAGTTGGAACAACCGCCTCCAGGACATAGGAGACTAGAGGTGGAGTCACCATTCAGAACCTCAGCCAGGATACCCCCCGAGGAGGCTTTTTGCCTTGAGCGAGATAAGTTTAGTTGACAAACTTGGAGGACTTGCTGTTCAACACATTCCCCTCCAGGAAGTACGTGGACCATTCCTGCAGAACTACTGGAAACACGACACAAGCCCTGACATTCTCACAAGTAGCTCCACTGGGGCCAGAGAAAGTGACCCACCGGGTGCTGCCTCGGCTCCACCCTCCAAGGAGTCCTGTCCCTCAGGCTGATCAGACAAGGATCTAAGCGGAATGCACAATGGACAACCAAGAGTCTCTTCCTGCTTATCTGCAGACGGCCTAAAGGTGTTCCAGTTGGTTTAAAAGGAAAGACCAGTTGAAACCAATGCTCACTCTGAGACACCCAACCATCCAGGTGAGGCCACAAAGCGACTCTATACCTGTTTCCCAAAAGGAGGCCCTGGTGGGCTCAATGGACCGAAGCTCGCTGGCACTGTGGCAGTTCAGAGTCGCTCACTCAGAAAGGACAGCCAGAACTAAGATAAGAGGCACTGGAATGCTCGGCGGGGGGACCTGAACATGCGCAAGAACTGGAGCCACTCCCACAGCTGAGGGACAGGAGCAAGGAGAAAAGCCAGGGGCAGAAACCAAGCTGAGTAGAAACGATACTGTGTAAGAAGCAGGAGAACGACATTTCCCAATCCACCAGCAAATCCATTCCATCATTCAGCCCAAATCTGCATCCGACCCACACCTGCTGTGGCGCCCCCACCAAGCCGCCCCCTCTGCCCTCCTTCCCAATCTGCACTACTCCAACAGGGTGAACCACCTAAACCCCACCTGTGACCAACAGCACCGCAAAGTCTGATAGACTTGTTTCTCCAACCAAGGTCTCTTGTGGAGAACAAGGGTGGGCATGAAAATAACACATCTTTCTGGAATGTCAGTGTTACACACTAGCAGATGATGTTGAATCTGTCAGGTCAAACAAAAACTTCAGAACAACTCCATGCCTGAGTGAGCTACTCTGAAGAGCCTCAGCCTTCTCCTGGGCAAACTTCTGTCACTGAGGAGTGCACTGTGGTGGAGAATTTTAGTGCACTGGCCAAAGTCAATCAGACTTGTGTTTCTGCAGAGTAAGATAAGGAGTCAAACAAAAAAAGGCTAAAGATTATAAAAGAGAAAAATTCCAATATGAATTCAAATCATATGGTAGTTTCACACTTTCTGGTCTCTGATGTTTTAGAACAGGTTGACCTGGCTTTGAATCCAGCTTTATCACTTCCTAGTCTTGTGACTCAGAGAAAATTATTTAACTTTTCCACGACTTGGGTTTTTCCCATTTGTAAAATAAAAATGACAGTAACCCAAAGGGCTACTATAAGAATTCAGCATAAATATCTAAGGAGAGCTAGCTTAGCAGAGCACCTGGTTTACAGCAAGAGACTGGCTATTATTTGTAAATTCCAAGCCTGCCCCAGTCTGCTAAAGTGTTCCAAAGCTTTGTTAAGTCCACAATGAGGCTCAGACAGGAAAATGTGCCCCTCATTTGGCCCTGGTGGGCTCAATGCACCGAACCTCGCTGGCACTGTGGCAGTTCAGAGTCGCTCACTCAGAAAGGACAGCCAGAACTAAGATAAGAGGCACTGGAATGCTCGGCGGGGGGGCCTGAACATGCGCAAGAACTGGAGCCACTCCCACAGCTGAGGGACAGGAGCAAGGAGAAAAGCCAGGGGCAGAAACCAAGCTGAGTAGAAACGATACTGTGTAAGAAGCAGGAGAACGAAATTTCCCAATCCACCAGCAAATCCATTCCATCATTCAGCCCAAATCTGCATCCGACCCACACCTGCTGTGGCGCCCCCACCAAGCCGCCCCCTCTGCCCTCCTTCCCAATCTGCACTACTCCAACAGGGTGAACCACCTAAACCCCACCTGTGACCAACAGCACCGCAAAGTCTGATAGACTTGTTTCTCCAACCAAGGTCTCTTGTGGAGAACAAGGGTGGGCATGAAAATAACACATCTTTCTGGAATGTCAGTGTTACACACCAGCAGATGATGTTGAATCTGTCAGGTCAAACAAAAACTTCAGAACAACTCCATGCCTGAGTGAGCTACTCTGAAGAGCCTCAGCCTTCTCCTGGGCAAACTTCTGTCACTGAGGAGTGCACTGTGGTGGAGAATTTTAGTGCACTGGCCAAAGTCAATCAGACTTGTGTTTCTGCAGAGTAAGATAAGGAGTCAAACAAAAAAAGGCTAAAGATTATAAAAGAGAAAAATTCCAATATGAATTCAAATCATATGGTAGTTTCACACTTTCTGGTCTCTGATGTTTTAGAACTGGTTGACCTGGCTTTGAATCCAGCTTTATCACTTCCTAGTCTTGTGACTCAGAGAAAATTATTTAACTTTTCCACGACTTGGGTTTTTCCCATTTGTAAAATAAAAATGACAGTAACCCAAAGGGCTACTATAAGAATTCAGCATAAATATCTAAGGAGAGCTAGCTTAGCAGAGCACCTGGTTTACAGCAAGAGACTGGCTATTATTTGTAAATTCCAAGCCTGCCCCAGTCTGCTAAAGTGTTCCAAAGCTTTGTTAAGTCCACAATGAGGCTCAGACAGGAAAATGTCTTTTCTGATAAGCAGTCCTGCCATTACCAGTCATAGTCTGTCCCTGAGGGATATTTGAGATCCATATGCAAAAGAGAACATTTAATTGCCCAGTTCAAGAATTCTCTGGAGATCAGAAACACAGAGAACCCCAGAAGTAAATTCTGCTTCGCCCTAATTGTCGTTTAACAAGTTTAAGACACCAAACCACAAACCAGTCAGCAAATCTTAGTGCTTAAACTACAGGTACTTCACCAAGGACACCAACCTGAAATACACAGGAGAGGAAGGTTTGAAGAATCCCACTGCTGATCGCTGCTATTAATCAACTGCCACGAAGGGTTTCACAAACATACATAACCATTTTTTGTTATCAAGGTACTAAGTATTGTGCATTCAGCAAGCACTCAAGTTATGAGAAGGAATGCAGGGAGGGAGGGACAGCTGAAAACCAGCCTGACCTGAAATAGAAGGACCTGTTCCAATCACAAGTTATCACCAGTAGGAATGGGGCGGGGGGGCGGCCCTCAGGGTGGTGTTAAAGTCTGCAGTCAGAGACAAGCAGCACCCGCCCCTCCTTTTTCTCTAGCTGAAACTCCAACAGATTTTCTAGTTCCATCTGATTTGTAGCCCAGACAATCAGTGTCACCTAATGCTTTCATTTTTTTTCTAGGAAAATTTTATTTTCTATCATTCACTTCTCATTATCCATTTTTAAGAGGTGGAAATACTGTAATAAATAAAACCCACAGAATGCCAGTGATAAATTTATATAGGTCAACTCCGGGGCTTCTCTGGTAGTTCAGTGGTAAAGGATCTGCCTGCTAATGCAGAAGTCATGGGTTCAATCCCTGACCTCGGAAGATCCCACAGGCTGAGGGATAACTAAGCCCGTGCACCACAATTACTGAGGCTGTGCTCTAGAGCCCGAGAGTGGCAACTACGGAGCCATGTGCTGCAACTACTGAGGCCTGAGCACTCTAGAGCGCAGGCTTGCAAGAGAAGCCACCACAATGAGAAGCCCAAGCATCGAAACTAGAGAGTAGCCCCAACTCCCCACCACTAGAGAAAAGCCCGAGTAGCGATGAAGATTCAGGGCAACCAAAAATAATAAACAAAACTTTTTTTAAAAGGTCAACTTTTCACCTATTTTCAAGCCAGGATGCATTTTTACACTTTCTAATCTGCTCTCAGAACACAATGCAATATATGTGAACAGATAGTTATAGGTAATAAATACATTATTGTGGAGGCAAGAAAAGGCTTGGTTTAATGTGTTTTTTTAGTCCTCCATTTCTTTCATAGCACCAAGATGTGTCTACCATTGTTTTGTTTTGTTTTTTTTTTACTTCAAATGAGTTAAGCTACTTTAAAAATACAACAAAACGACTTCTCTATTAGTAGTTTCCTTTGGATTTACCTCTGCAAACCAGTGCAATTTTGCTTGGTGTTTCAGAGAAAAATGATGAACCCATTTCTCTTTATTTGTAATATATATATTTATTATTTTTATTTATTTGCACAGGGTTTTAGTTGTGGCATGTAGGATGTAGTTCCCTGACCAGGGATCAAACCCAGGCCCCCTGCATTGGGAGCTCAGAGTCTCAGTCACTGGACCGACAGGGAAGTTCCCTGAACCCATTTCTTCATCCTGAACATACCTGTCTTATAATTTCATAGTGCTGAAAACTAATTTAAAATTGGATATTTAACCTGCCCTTTCAATTAACTATATCCCAAATAATACCGTTTCTTATTAAAATATTCTAATAAATTAAAAAGGGAGATAGAATTTAAATACCACCATTTTGCAAATCCCTAATAAATTAATGAGGCTTCCCAGACAGCATAGTGGTAAAGAATCCACCTTCCAATGGAGGGAACGCCAGAGATGCAGGTTTGATCCCTGGGTCAGGAAGATCTACTGGAGAAGGAAATGGCAACCGGCTCCAGTATTCTTGCCTGGAAAATCCCATGGACAGACGAGCCTGGCAGGCTACAATTACTGAGGCTGTGCTCTAGAGCCTGAGAGTGGCAACTATGGAGCCATGTGCTGCAACTACTGAGGCCTGAGCACTCTAGAGCGCAGGCTTGCAAGAGAAGCCACCACAATGAGAAGCCAAAGCATCGAAACTAGAGAGTAGCCCCAACTCCCCACCACTAGAGAAAAGCCCGAGTAGCGATGAAGATTCAGGGCAACCAAAAATAATAAATAAAACTTTTTTTAAAAGGTCAACTTTTCACCTATTTTCAAGCCAGGATGCATTTTTACACTTTCTAATCTGCTCTCAGAACACAATGCAATATATGTGAACAGATAGTTATATGTAATAAATACATTATTGTGGAGGCAAGAAAAGGCTTGGTTTAATGTGTTTTTTTAGTCCTCCATTTCTTTCATAGCACCAAGATGTGTCTACCATTGTTTTGTTGTTTTCTTTTTTTTACTTCAAATGAGTTAAGCTACTTTAAAAATACAACAAAACGACTTCTCTATTAGTAGTTTCCTTTGGATTTACCTCTGCAAACCAGTGCAATTTTGCTTGGTGTTTCAGAGAAAAATGATGAACCCATTTCTCTTTATTTGTAATATATATATTTATTATTTTTATTTATTTGCACAGGGTTTTAGTTGTGGCATGTAGGATGTAGTTCCCTGACCAGGGATCAAACCCAGGTCCCCTGCATTGGGAGCTCAGAGTCTCAGTCACTGGACCGACAGGGAAGTTCCCTGAACCCATTTCTTCATCCTGAACATACCTGTCTTATAATTTCATAGTGCTGAAAACTAATTTAAAATTGGATATTTAACCTGCCCTTTCAATCTAACTATATCCCAAATAATACCATTTCTTATTAAAATATTCTAATAAATTAAAAAGGGAGATAGAATTTAAATATCACCATTTTGCAAATCCCTAATAAACTAACGAGGCTTTCCAGACAGCATAGTGGTAAAGAATCCACCTTCCAATGGAGGGAACGCCAGAGATGCAGGTTTGATCCCTGGGTCAGGAAGATCTACTGGAGAAGGAAATGGCAACCTGCTCCAGTATTCTTGCCTGGAAAATTCCATGGACAGAGGAGCCTGGCAGGCTACAGTTCATGGAGCCACAAAGAGTTGGACACGGCTGAGTGACTGACCAATAAGATAATGGATCTAGGCAATGATTACCAACGATCATGAACATCACAAAGAGACCACCAACTCTGTCTGAATCCAGCTACAAGTACACTACATCAGCTGTGAAATAATTTTGCCCCCCCAAATTAGACACTGAACCAAATCAAGATCAGATTACCATTTATAGGAAATAAAAAACCAGAAGAACAGGTTAAACCACACATTAAGTTGAAAGCATCAAAACAGGTTGCTACCTGTTATAACTCTTAATTATGATGTCACCAAGCAAATATTTTTGATACATGCACAGGGTGTTTGTTTCCAGGTCTCTTTGTGATTCTCTCCATCGCAAAAGATGAGGACAATCAGCCAAGTAAGAGCATGTTTACAGATGTGCCTACAGAGTTAACAGAACAAACTGGGCAGCATCATACAGGTCTAGAGCTGCCCCTCTCAGAAATTATGTCCCAGTGTTACTAAACTTTTTCACACTGTGATAAAACACAGCCCAGCCAAGCCCAGCAGTAACAAGTCCCTGCTTCTACGAAGATCACTTTCAGAGTTAAGTAAGGAGGCTGGCTCTGGTTCAGCACCCTCAGAGAGACGGACCAGAATGAGGGGCTGGCACTCAGCTGTGCTGCAGGGGGTGCCAGAAGCTAGCTCTTCACTCTCAGGTGCAGGAAACCCGGGGCTCCTCAAGAACCTTTGGGGACATCTATGACATCAAAACTATGCTTGTGACAATGCTGAGAGGTTGTTTTCACTGCACGGACATTGGTACGGAAGACATTCAAGCCAGGGTGTGTCAAATCGCTGGCACCTTAGCACCGAGCAGGGCGCGGGCAGTGACTGCAGGTGATCACCACAGCCCTCACCAAGAGGAGCTCGGGGGAAAACGTCATTTCACCTACGAATGTCCTTGAAGAAACTGAAAATTAACTGGGTGAAATCTTGATCCCTTATTACCTTTTTACCATTTCTGTGTGACAAAATAGTAAGTCCATAGAATTACCTGTGCTGTCCACTGGATAACGATGCTCATCTCAGGAAAAAATACTGTGCCAACTGTTCAATTAGTAAGCTGAACCTGCACCCTCAGAGAATATTAGTCTTATAACTGGAAGACAAACTGAGTAGTGAAAGTTGGGTATTTGGTAAACACTTTCTCAAAACTGAACACAGTGAGCTACATGCTTCAAAGAAAACATCTGTCTGTTGTCAGTAATAAAATGCAAGCTTTCCAGCAGAAATTTCACCACTGGAAAAATTGTATCTGCCATCATGAACTTTCAGGAATGCCTTCCTAAGACTCACAAATTCCTCTGATGGGCTCAATGGTGATTTTGCAAATAGGATCTTTGATTCTGCAGTTAAAACTTTAAGGAATTATAACATTTACAGAGTTTTAGGATAGGGTCAAAAATAGTCCATGCCAGGGTGTTTGTTTCAGGTCTCTTTGTGATTCTCTCCATCGCAAAAGATGAGGACAATCAGCCAAGTAAGAGCATGTTTACAGATGTGCTTACAGAGTTAACAGAACAAACTGGGCAGCATCATACAGGTCTAGAGCTGCCCCTCTCAGAAATTATGTCCCAGTGTTACTAAACTTTTTCACACTGTGATAAAACACAGCCCAGCCAAGCCCAGCAGTAACAAGTCCCTGCTTCTACGAAGATCACTTTCAGAGTTAAGTAAGGAGGCTGGCTCTGGTTCAGCACCCTCAGAGAGACGGACCAGAATGAGGGGCTGGCACTCAGCTGTGCTGCAGGGGGTGCCAGAAGCTAGCTCTTCACTCTCAGGTGCAGGAAACCCGGGGCTCCTCAAGAACCTTTGGGGACATCTATGACATCAAAACTATGCTTGTGACAATGCTGAGAGGTTGTTTTCACTGCACGGACATTGGTACGGAAGACATTCAAGCCAGGGTGTGTCAAATCGCTGGCACGTTAGCACCGAGCAGGGCGCGGGCAGTGACTGCAGGTGATCACCACAGCCCTCACCAAGAGGAGCTCGGGGGAAAACGTCATTTCACCTACGAATGTCCTTGAAGAAACTGAAAATTAACTGGGTGAAATCTTGATCCCTTATTACCTTTTTACCATTTCTGTGTGACAAAATAGTAAGTCCATAGAATTACCTGTGCTGTCCACTGGATAACGATGTTCATCTCAGGAAAAAATACTGTGCCAACTGTTCAATTAGTAAGCTGAACCAGCACCCTCAGAGAATATTATTCTTATAACTGGAAGACAAACTGAGTAGTGAAAGTTGAGTATTTGGTAAACACTTTCTCAAAACTGAACACAGTGAGCTACATGCTTCAAAGAAAACATCTGTCTGTTGTCAGTAATAAAATGCAAGCTTTCCAGCAGAAATTTCACCACTGGAAAAATTGTATCTGCCATCATGAACTTTCAGGAATGCCTTCCTAAGACTCACAAATTCCTCTGATGGGCTCAATGGTGATTTTGCAAATAGGATCTTTGATTCTGCAGTTAAAACTTTAAGGAATTATAACATTTACAGAGTTTTAGGATAGGGTCAAAAAATAGCCATGATTATCTAAAAAGAATACTAAACTACACCTCTCTCCCCCAAATACAAGTCTGTATAAGGTGGGGTCTTCTTCATATAGTTCAGCCAAACAACAAACCACAATAGACTGAATACGGAAACAAATACAAAAATCCAGCTGCCTTTACTAAGTCAGTCATTAAAAAGACCTGCAAAAATGTAAAATAACGTCACACACTTCTCTATTTTTAACAGCGTTATCTTTCATGAAGAAGTTATTCATCTTAACATATAACAGGGTTATTATTTTTTAATGAATTTATAAATAAGTTTCCTGTTTGAAGTTCAAAGCCAGTAAATATTAACAGATACAACCCATATGAACAAAAACATCCTTAATAATGTCTAAGGGTTTGAAGCATACTGTGACCAGAGGTCTGGAAACTGCAGCTGTCGAGAACTGAAGCTGAGGTCAAGGCCATGTATCTCCAAAGGAGCTGTCAGAGGTGACTTTGATTTCTCCTTCAAACGAAGCCCCCAAATCTGGGAGCCCAGAAGGAGTCAGGGAACACAGCTCTTGTAACTCCACACTGTTACAGTCAAGACAGTGAAAATGAGCAGGAGTCTGGCCTCTGGGGTCCTGGTAACATTCCACGTCCTCACCGGAGTGCTGGCTATACAGTGTGTCTGCTTTGTGAAAATTCAGCAAGCTGCACACTTAGGACAGCTGCATTATATATTCTTAGGTCTATCGTATATGCATTTCTCTAGATATATCTTATATTTGAATTATCTCAAATTCACAGTTGCACACTTTGTTCATCTTCAGGAAAAATACTGTGCCAACTGTTCAATTAGTAAGCTGAACCTGCACCCTCAGAGAATATTAGTCTTATAACTGGAAGACAAACTGAGTAGTGAAAGTTGGGTATTTGGTAAACACTTTCTCAAAACTGAACACAGTGAGCTACATGCTTCAAAGAAAACATCTGTCTGTTGTCAGTAATAAAATGCAAGCTTTCCAGCAGAAATTTCACCACTGGAAAAATTGTATCTGCCATCATGAACTTTCAGGAATGCCTTCCTAAGACTCACAAATTCCTCTGATGGGCTCAATGGTGATTTTGCAAATAGGATCTTTGATTCTGCAGTTAAAACTTTAAGGAATTATAACATTTACAGAGTTTTAGGATAGGGTCAAAAAATAGCCATGATTATCTAAAAAGAATACTAAACTACACCTCTCTCCCCCAAATACAAGTCTGTATAAGGTGGGGTCTTCTTCATATAGTTCAGCCAAACAACAAACCACAATAGACTGAATACGGAAACAAATACAAAAATCCAGCTGCCTTTACTAAGTCAGTCATTAAAAAGACCTGCAAAAATGTAAAATAACGTCACACTTCTCTATTTTTAACAGCGCTATCTTTCATGAAGAAGTTATTCATCTTAACATATAACAGGGTTATTATTTTTTAATGAATTTATAAATAAGTTTCCTGTTTGAAGTTCAAAGCCAGTAAATATTAACAGATACAACCCATATGAACAAAAACATCCTTAATAATGTCTAAGGGTTTGAAGCATACTGTGACCAGAGGTCTGGAAACTGCAGCTGTCGAGAACTGAAGCTGAGGTCAAGGCCATGTATCTCCAAAGGAGCTGTCAGAGGTGACTTTGATTTCTCCTTCAAACGAAGCCCCCAAATCTGGGAGCCCAGAAGGAGTCAGGGAACACAGCTCTTGTAACTCCACACTGTTACAGTCAAGACAGTGAAAATGAGCAGGAGTCTGGCCTCTGGGGTCCTGGTAACATTCCACGTCCTCACCGGAGTGCTGGCTATACAGTGTGTCTGCTTTGTGAAAATTCAGCAAGCTGCACACTTAGGACAGTTGCATTATATATTCATAGGTCTATCGTATATGCATTTCTCTAGGTATATCTTATATTTGAATTATCTCAAATTCACAGTTTAAGATACAGAACAATTTCCACTTTGTTCTAACAGGAGTCATTATATACAACTTGCTTTGGAAAAGTCTGATGAAAATATCAAATATTTAACTTAAAAATTTTAAAAGCCTCGCTACAGACAACTATAACTCTTCAGGTTTAAGAGCTATGTACCATCAAGGTTAGTTTCCTTATCAAGATAAGGAAAAGAACTCTGTGCTTACTGCCCAAGTTTTTTAAGCCACAACAACGAAGTCACAGTTTTTTAATGAATGAAACTGAATACAATTTAAAAACTGAAAACTCCCAATTAAAGGCAAAACTAAGGATGGAGTTCCTCTACAGTATTAAAGTGCTCACGTGGCCTCTGTTAATCTTCACTCATCACCACAAGTCTAGACAAATAGTGAGGAGACCAAACACGGAGAACAAGGTGGTGAGAAGTGGAAGGAAAAGCCACATAGACATCATATAAAGATCAAATAATCACCTTCATAGAGGGCCCCAAAGAAAAACTAACCATTAAAACACAACAGACTCATCACGACTGCTTCTCTCCAAAAAAAGCTAAAAACAGATAGATAAGCTAACTGACTTACATCAATATATACAGACACATTTATCAAAAGGAAAATAGGAGTTAAAAGTGTGATTCGCACAGAAACAGAAACTGAAGTACCTGAATACTTCCAACAAAGAAGACATAGAACCATGATCGAAAAAATTAAACTGTATCAGAAAACCATAAATATCTTTTCCCTTTTTCTTTGTAATTGGAGTATAATTACTCTACAATGTTGTGTTGGTTTCTGCAATACAGCAGCATGAATCACCCATAAGTACACACACGTGCCCTCCTGACTGAGCCTCCCTTCTGCCCCCTCCCA